>CM021244.1:20669974-22095410 GCA_010577795.1 Isatis tinctoria | reverse complement strand
ACGGTTATGGAGAAGTACAATGAAGTACGGTTTGATCTGAACCTTGCAAATGCAGTTTACGGGCAATTGATTTAGAGTATGGTCCTATAAGTTTTACGAGTTTCACAAATTTTTTTCAAACCTCTCCTCTTTGTAAAATACCTAGTTTTGCTTTGGGACAAGCAAAGGTTTTAGTTGGGGAGAGTTGATATTATGTGTTTTCTAACGTATTTTGATTCATTTTTAGTATTCGGTTTGAGTTTTTATTTGCATCTTTCGTTGGCTTTTCGAGTCTTTTCTTTTGTTTTGAGTCTTTTACAGATTTTACGGAGTTCCGAAGGAGTTTTGCGTTTACGGACATGTTCGAGTCGAGTTGACGTGAAAAACCGAGAAAAGGACCAACTGAAAAACGACCGTTCTTTGAGTAGAACGACCATGCAGAACGACCGTTCCCCCACGGAACGATCGTTCCACACCTCACCAACCTTGCCGACAAAAGCAGAGGAACGACCGTTCCATGATGAGAACGACCGTTCTTGAACTCACCTACTCCACCAACAACCATGCACGGAACGACCGTTCTCCCCATCAGAACGATCGTTCCCCGAGTCCGCATCTCACCTACTACGGATCGACCAAGGAGAACGATCGTTCTCCAATCAGAACGACCGTTCCCCGTCCTACCTACGCCCCTACACCTTGGCCTATAAATAGAACTCACTCTTGATGTTTACAAACACACCATCTTCTTCTCCCACTCTTCTCTAGCTTCAAAGCATTGCTCTTTCTCTCTTTTAAGCTTTCATGTTTATGTTTTTATTAAGTTCTTATTAGTTTCTTTTAAGCTTTAAACATTTATGTTTTAATCAAGTTCTATTAAGTTTTACTTTTAGTTCTTATATTTATGCTTTAATTAAGTTTTACTTTTAGTTCTTATATTTATGCTTTAATTAAGTTTTACTTTCAGTTCTTATATTTATGCTTAATTAAGTTTTTATAAGTTACTTTCAGCTTTTATTATCTATTCAAGTTTTCATTATGATTTCTATAACCTCTCTTCTTGTTAGTTTCAATATGATTGAGTAGTTTCATTTTGGATTTTGGTTTGACAGACATGGGTGTTTGGAAGATTGATTAAGTAAGTTTTGATAGATAGTCTATGCTTATGTTCATGCATGTATTATTCTTAATGCTTGGATTGAACTTCAAAAGAGAGAATCTCAAGATCTTAGGTTGTTCAAGCACTCAAAAAGTATTCTGTTTCAACCTGACTATTTCTTGCATGCTCCTTATCTTAACCATTGGAAACTTGAGTCTAAAATATGGATGATGTTATTTATTGGGTTTGTGTTCATTGTTTACATAAGGTTTGGTTGCATTTGAGAAATCTATAGCTAGCCAAAACTGCATGTAAAAGGGTTAGTATCATCAAAAGTGAACTAATCTAAATTATGTAACCCATGTCATAAGATAGAATATAGATTTCTTGTTAAATCATAACTTATCAATCTGAAATTCACCCTTGTCAAATTGTCTCACCAAGGATCCATCTTCCTCATTAAAAGTCTTATCTCTTTACTGCTCTTGCTTTCAATCTTTATCATTGTCTTATTTTGCAATAGGTTGTTACTGGATCTTGTTTATTTACTGTTCTTAATTTTATTAAAATTCTGCTTTGTGACATTTACTAAACTTTGAAACTAAAAACGAAACAATCTTGAATCGCTTAGCTCGATTAGAATCTTGTACTCTTGGTGTGCCTATTCTTGCTTTCCCTGTGGATCGATAAAATAACATTTGTTTGTTGTTTTCACACCCGAAAATACGCAGCATCATCTTCGACGCTCGCAAGGCGGCGGGAGGCGATCCAGCTGAGTCCGTGAAGGTTGTGGACTACTTTGGAGCGTTGGCTCCGGCCTCAGCTGTGCCGTTTGATCGTTCAGCGGCTTACAGAGACTTGTCCTCCGGCCTTATGATGGTAATTCTTTCTTCCTTTAGATTCGTTTTGACGCAGTTTGGTCTTTGCTGATATTTGCTTTTCTTTGAATCAGGTCGCCACTCGAGCTCATGCGACCCAGGTTGCTTTGGAAGCTTCGAAAAAAGAGTCCCGGAAGAAGGACAAGAAGATCAAGGCTCTGAAGTCAAGCTCTGGAACGTGGAGAGAAGATCTCAGAAGGAGCTCAAGAAAGCGCTCGCGGAGGCTGAGCGGAAGATGGAGCTGGCGCTTAAGAAATGCCGCTGGGAGTTGGTGGAGAAGTACCGTCTCCGAATTGAGGGCGCGAAGGTCGCTCTTGCGCCGATGCGTCAGGCCAAGTACGGTGAGACTGCCTTGACTGAGGTCAGCTCGAACCTTGATCTAGTCCGTGACATTAAGTCCGGGACGTCCAAGGTTGAGGAGAAGGAAGGGAAGCTGGAGGCTTCGCTGGAACGGCTCAGAGGAGGAGGCTGGGTTGGCTCCTACGATCGGGCTGCTACCGCCCTCGACAGTTACTTGGTATGCTCTCCCGTTTCTCCGTGCCAGTCCCCGGAGACTGAGGCTTTGGATTACGGAGCTCCTACCCCTCTTGTTGAGTATGACTAGGCTTTGGCCTTTTTATCTTGTATTTTCTGCTTCAGTTGAGTTCGGGTCTTTCGACCCTTATTGTATTTGCTTTGTCAATCGAACTTGGTCTCTTTCATCTCCTTTCATGGAGATTTATTATCTATCTGCTTTTGCCTTTAGTTGTTATGGATTTCCTTGCTTGCTTTGCTTTTATAGCCTTGATAAAAGAGAAGATGGGCGGCCGGTACGTCTCTCTTCCAAGAGGGCGGCTCGCCCATTTTATAGATTGAAGGGCGGCTGGCCCGTTGTCCGGGTGGCCCGTCTCTCTACGGAGGACGGGCGGATGGCCCGTTTTGTAGTGTGAAGGGCGGCTGGCCCGTCTCTCTACGGAGGACGGGTGGCTGACCCGTTTCGGAGCTGATTGATATTGCGTTGGAGTGTTGTCCCGGACACTCGAACTTTAGACCAGTTCGTATTTGTGAATATTCCTGGGTTTAATGCAGTCTTTTGTCGCAGGGGACCAAGCTTGTTTGGATCCCTCTTTCGACTGAACGCCTTTAAGATCTCGTATCAGAGCCGGTTTGATACTGCATTCTCGAGATGTCTTTGACCAGTGTTCCATGTCAGGCGCTTTACTGGGTTTAAAGAGTTTACTTTGTGTCCTACGCTTCGCACTATTTGCCTATGCGAAACGCTAGTGAAAGTAAACTAAACAGAACATCGTCTCGAGCGCTTCCTGCAGGATCGCGGGATACAGGTTACGCCCTTCGGATGTTAATCTGGAAATTTGTATAGCGCGCTAGTCTTATCCTCTGCGGGATGTTGAGAGAACCATGGTTTAAAAAGATAGTCTTGTTGTGGCCAGCAACAGACGGATTTGTTTGAAAGGATTTAAGTATTTGGGAGAAATATCTTGATTGGTTGGTGGTCGTGGATAAGTTACGAGATGCTAAGTCTCGATGTTTATACGGTTTTAAGTTCGTGTTAAAGATGTGTTATGAGACACTAAGTCTCAATGTTCATTTTCTCGTATTTTTCTGGATTCGTTTGCTTTCCGGGTCAAGGTTCGAGATGCTAAGTCTCGATGTTGGTCGGAATGGTGTTTTCGGAAAACTTTTTCAAGCTTTGGATGTGTTATGAGATGCTAAGTCCCAATGTCCATCTCCTTGAAATTTTCGCGAAAATTTGGGAGTATGTGTATACGGACCCACTCCCCCCCTTTTTTAAGGAGAGGGGCAACTGAATTCGTTTTTTAAGCGAGCTGCCTACGTACCCTTCGTGAAAAGGGATCAAGTCACCCGTAGTTCCGTTTTTTTTTTTTTTTGGTGAGAAGACGGCTAAGTCTTGGTAGTAAAATCTTCTGTCGCAGCTTCGGCGGTTTTTGAAGTTTTCTCGGTAGCTTTCGTCTCCTCTTGGTTTGTTTCAGTTTCCATGGGCGGAACCTCCGTTTTCTCGAACTGTCTGGTTCTGCTCACTTTCTTTCCCAGTTCAGGGACTTCGTCTTCAATCTTCCTCTTTGGGTTCCCTCTCTGCGGGATGGTCGGATTCCGGAGCTTGTGCTCTGCCAGAAAACAGATCCGAGCCTCCTTCTGATTTCCCCAAACGGTCTTGATTCCGTTTGGTGTTGGGAACTTCAGGCAGAGATGGTAAGTTGACGGGATTGCTCGCATTGAATTGATCCAAGGAGTTCCCATGATCACATTATAAATCGCGGGGTGGCTTGCCACCGCGAAGTTGACAATTTTCGTGATCCCGCCGGCACGAACTGGGAGTTGGATTGTCCCGTCCGTCATCGTGACTTCGCAAGAGAATCCGGTCAACGACCTCGGATTGGGCTTTATCATTGACGGATCTATCTTCATCCTTTGAAGTGTCTCCCGAAAGATGACGTCCACCGAACTTCCGGTATCGATCAAGACCCGGGAGACGTCGTGGTCGTTGATGTCCAATTCTACCACCAATGGGTCGTCGTGAGGTTGGTCAAGGCCTTCAGCGTCTTTTTCGTGGAAGGCGATCCGATCGTCGTTTTCGGTGATCGGCTCCCGCGGGTTCGACTCCTTGTCTCCTCTTCTCAGGAACGCCTTTATCGAGGCCACTGTGTCTCGGCAATACTGAGATCAACCGATGATCATATGGATCCTCCTGCGGTTGGCAGCGGAATCGTCTCCGTTCAGTCTCCTTCCCCGTTTGGGGGTATCCTCGTCGGGCCTCTCGGGACGTTCCCGGTTAGGTCGTCCGTCCGGGGCGCCAACGCCTTCTTAGATAGCTCCGAGACTCTCGAGGGTTACTCCGTTTCCGAGCTCCCCGGCTAACAGCTTTGCCGCGAGCCTTCTCCCGACAGTCCTGCAGTTTTCGGTTGAGTGGCCCTTTTTCTTGTGGAAGGTACAAAAGGCGTTCTCGTCGAATCCTGGTCGGGTCCAAGTGTTCCACGGTCCTCGATTGCGTTCATCAGACGGTCTTTCCGTGTTTATCTGGTAGTTATGCGCCCCGCCTGGGTTGGGTTCTTCGTCTCGGCCGATTCGCCTACTTCTTCTCTCGTTTGGAACGTTAGAAGGTTGCACCGTGCCTTTGGCGACCAATTTTGAAGATTGGTGCTTTCCGGTCGGGACCCTCATTTCTTCCTCGTAGATAACGAAGTTGGAAGCACGGTGTAGAGCATCCTGAATGGTTACCGGCGGATTCACGGTAATCTCCTTTCGGAAGTTTGAAGTCTTCAGCAAGGACTTCTTCAGAGCGTTGATCGTGGCACTGTTGCTTAGGCCGTCAATCTTCGAGACAATCATCTTGAACCTTTCGATGAAATCTCGAAGGCTTTCTTTGGGCTCCTGCGACAGCGAGTAGAGGTCCGCGTCGGATGTCGACTGTCTTATGAACAGTGAGTAATGTTTCAGGAAGGCTGCCGACAATTGTTCGCAACCGTCGATTGAGTCTCTTTCTAGCCTCGAGAACCATGACAGGGCTGATCCTTTCAGATGCTCCACGAAGAGGAGGCAGAATCCTGCGTCTCTCTCTTCGGGTTTGAATCTGGCCCGTCCCATAGCGATGTGGAAGGCTGTCATGTGTGCCTTCGGATCGGTCGTCCCGTCGTAGAAGGGGATTCGGATTTTTCCCGGGTCAGAGAGTCTAACGCTTGTGATTCTTGAAGTGAACGGGATCTTTTGCGTTTCCTGTAGGACGTGGTCGATTTCCGGGGCCGCACTTGTCGCTTTATGGACTTGCGACCTTACCTCCTTCATCTGACTCGTGGTGAGTTCTGGGCGGGCACGGAGCTCATCTAACTCGTCCCTTCGGCTAGCGGATCGATTAGCTCGGATTTCTCGTTAGGCCTTTTCCTGCTCTTCGATCCAGCGGAGCTCCTCTTCGTCCGCGTTTAGATCTCTGGCTTCGTCGTCGGTTCCGCTCTCCTCCTTGTCGTCTCTGTTTGCGGTGTCTCTCGGGTTTTCACCATTGGTCACCGTGGAGGTTGGCCGTTCAGTAGTTCGCCTAGTGGCGCTTTTCCGGAGCAACGGAGGTGGTGCCGATGGTTCTCTCCTTGTTCCGACTGGGGTCTGCTCATCGGGATTCTGACGGCCCGAGGGATCTGCTCGCGGAGTGAAAACGAGGCGTCTTGCACCGATAGCCCGGGGGCCACGTGTTAGCTCCTGGGAAGTCGCTCTTTCTTGTGCGGCCTCTCTCTCCTGCCTGTTTTGCCATTCCACTATCTCGGCTACCATGTTCCTCAGCTCGGTGATCGCCGCGATTTCCGGGGCGGCGTTGGCTGTTTCCGTGATGACCGGAGCTTCGATTGGCATTCCGTATCTGGTGAGGGCATTGGGGGAAGTCCCGGGATTCCCGATTGCTCCGTCGGCGGATGTCCCGGTGGCAGTCGCTCCGGTTCCGGCCGCTGATGTGCCGATGACGGGAACTCCTATCCCGGCCGTTCCCGTGGCTGCTGTTCTGGCCGGTTGGTTGGTGATATCGTCGGTTCTTCTGGTCATTGTCTTCGTTCCGAATCCTTTTCGTTCTTAGGGTTAAGAATATTTCTTGTCCCCACAGACAGCGCCAAACTGTGAGAGCCGAAACTCACACTGTCAAAACTTATATTTAGTGGGGGCTCGAAAATTCTATTTATAAAGAACTAAAGGACCGAAAATGCAAAAGAGAGATTTTTATTGATAATTTCCGAAAGTACAAGGGAAATTAGCAAAAGCTGAATAGGGAAATTGCTAAAACTCCTAATACTCGGATTTGGGATGGATTTAACCCTTACATGAGCGTACATATATATACTGACAATCCTAGGAGGCTAAAACTTCAGATTTTCGATGTGGGACCTTGTCTTTCCTTCCCAGCCGCCGACCTAAGCTTTTTGGGCCCGATTTCCGGCCCGAGAGTCTTCCGTGATCTATCCGCGCATTCTGACCCAAATCCGGCCCGCCGGTGAATAGTCACCCGATGAATAGTAATCCGATGAATAGTAATCCGAATCTCGGTTTAAGCTTAATTCGACTTTTCGGTTAGCTTTGTCTCGGGATGAATAGTGTTTTTCAACGGTTTTTTCCGCGCAAACAGTGTTCCGAGCGTTTTACGACTTCTGAGATTTGAACCGCCCGTTTTTTGTTCGAACTTCCAGCCGCCGGTTTCGGTATTGATGGCCAGCCGCCGGTTCCTTTGGCTCGTGTGCTCGGCGACTGGTCCATGGACGGCTGAACGTTCGTCACGGTCTTTCGGGGAATGTTTATGGACGTTTTTGGAGTCAGAACATGCAAATGGATGATCTTCGGGTCGGTCCGGGCATGAGCTATTTTCGACGGTCGGTCGACTGGACGATGTTCGGATAACGAGTCTTGACTTGAGAAATGATCGTGAGCATATGATGAAGACCTGGCGGCTGGCCTTATCCCAGCCGCCGGCCACGGACGATGAAGACCCGGCGGCTGGCACTTGTCCCAGCCGCCGGCCACGGACGATGAAGACCCGGCGGCTGGCACTTGTCCCAGCCGCCGGCCACGGACGATGAAGACCCGGCGGCTGGCACTTGTCCCAGCTGCCGGCCACGGACGATGAAGACCCGGCGGCTGGCACTTGTCCCAGCCGCCGGCCACGGACGATGAAGACCCGGCGGCTGGCACTTGTCCAGCCGCCGGCCACGGACGATGAAGACCCGGCGGCTGGTACTTATCCCAGCCGCCGGCCTTGGATGAAGAAGACCCGGCGGCTGGCACTTATCCCAGCCGCCGGCCTTGGATGAAGAAGACCCGGCGGCTGGCACTTATCCCAGCCGCTGGTTCGTGTCTTGGACGGGTCGTGGGCAGTTTGCCTTAGCTCGTCCGTTCCATGTTCGGGATTTTATCTCGACCTTGACTTCTCATTCCGTCAATCTTCGAGGAGGGGATTTCGACCATATTTATACTAGGAGACCTAAGGTGCTAAAACTCCTTATTTTCGATATGGGATATTGCTATCGCCTCGAGCCGCCGACCTAATCTTCTTTGGGCCTGATTCGCGTCCCAATGACTCTAACTTTTCGCCACTCAATCCGATCCTGTTCCAGCCCAACTTTGTCGACCTGTGAACAGTAAACCACGAGTAGTAGAACGCGAACACCCAACCCTAATCCGGATTAAGTTTGAATTGTTTTCCGATTAAGTCTTCCCGGGTCGTGAACAATGCTTCGACGGCTTTCCGTGCGAATATTATTCTGAATGCTTTACTCGACGATCAATCCATTGGGCGTTGAACCAGACGCCGTGCTTGAAGGGAAAGAGGAGGGCGGCTGGCCTTAATAGACTGAGCCAGGCGCCATGTTTGGAGAGAGAAATGAAGGGCGGCGGGCCTTCACGGTGTTGAGCCAGGCGCCATGTCTTGAGAGAAGGAAGAGGGCGGCTGGATTCTTGGACTGAGCCATGCGCCATGTTTGGATGAAGAGAAGAGGACGCCTGGCTCTCTCTCGGTCTGAGCTAGGCGCCATGTTTTGAGAGAATGAAGAGGGCGGCTGGCTTCTTGGACTGAGTCAGGCGCCATGTTTGGCTGAAGAGAAGAGGGCGTCTGGCTCTCTCTCGGTCTGAGCCAGGCGCCATGTTTTGATGAAAAGAAGAAGGCGTCTGGCCGTTCGAGATAGCATGGGCGGCTGGCCTTTGATGGGGGAGCTGGGCGGCTGGCTCTGCACAAGCGGTTTGGGCGGCTGGCCCTAAATAAGAGGCTAGAGCGGCTGGCCCTGAACCATATGTTCTCTCCTTCGGTTCATCAATCTCCGAGGAGAGGATTTTGACTCCAACAATCTGGAGCATAATGGGCCGTCCACCATTTTTGGTCCATTCACCAAAATTGATACAGAATAGAAGGGTACACAAGTGGTCAGAATTTTTTTGTCTTTTAGTTTAATGGGTGGAGGAACCACTCAAATAATGGAACGCAGACAGTATGGAGTGTATTATCTCATTGCACATCATTCAATATTGTAATTTCTGATTTCTTTATAAAAAATATATATATATTCATCTCCACTCTTCAAACTTCCTATAATACCAATATTGTCTCACTTCATTTCATACAAATAACAAGATACAAATCTGTTTTATAAAGAAGTCTATCGTTTTGTCATCAAAATATTCATCTCCCAGTTTCACAAATTCAGGTACTTTTTTTTTATCTCTACTATTATAGATAAAATTAATCATATTATCTATGTAATTATATTGTGTTTACTGTATGCTAAATATATATATGTATATATACATATATATATATATATATTGGTTCATACTCAAATTATGCATATTATAATTTCTATATTAAGTAGTAGATGTTATTTCTGTTGTATATTTAATTATGCATATATATATTTATATATAAAACATATTATTTAACTATAAATGAATAAAGATTTAGAATTACAATAAATGAAAACGAGTAAACTATATATATGTTAAATCAAAAATAGTTATAACATAATTAATTATATTAAATTTATATAGCATTTTTTTAAATAAAATTTTATATAGTATGAATTAAATTATTTATAAAAATAAATTTTAAAATGAATAATTTGAATATAACTATAACAAAATAATATGTTTCAATTAAAATAAATTTTATACATAGGAAAAAAATGTTATGGTTAAAATAATAATACATTATATAATTCTAAGTTTTAAAAAGTTATCAGATTTAACAATTATATGTAATATGTTTAACACATAAACATATTTAAAATTATTTTCAAATATTAAATTATATGTAAGATATTCAAAATTGTGTAAAATACATCTTCAATTTTATGAACATATTTTGGCTAGTGAAATTTAAATATATATTCCAGTTTTATATTATTAAAAATAAATGGATTTTAGTTATATATTTAGCACCATCCATCTTAATGAATAAAAATTAAACTAATTAAATTATTTATATTAAATAATTAATCACACACAGTAATAAAAGACAATTATAAGTTATAAAACACTAATCTGAATGGATGATAAACGTAGAAAATAAATTATATTATATACATATATTTTACAATAAAATTATAATTACAATTGCCACCAATTTTATAAATAGATTTAGTAAAATTTATATTGTATGATTTATATTATTAAAAATAAGTGTTATGTTTAAAATGAAATATCATAGTAATTACAATTTACATAAGTTTGTTAATAACTCTATTTTTTTATATTTATAAATAATATAGCATTTTTTCTAAAGTTTAAATAATATCTGAAAATTAAATAATAACATTATTATTTATTTTTCATTTGTAGATATGACATCTAATCGTCGACGAAACACAAATTCATCCACACAAGCAGATACAAATCTTCTACGGAAACATCAGCATGGTAAATTACTTCATATATATTTATTTATATTATATTGTTGTTATAAATAAGGGATGAAATCTAATATTTTTGTAATTTTAGAATGGAGACAATTTCAAATGGACTCCTAGTAGTATTGTTAGACTACTTGAGTTATACGATCAAGCAGCTGCTATGAATCATTACCATATAAAAGATACTAAACCTTTTGATAAAGAGTTTATGATTGAAAAGTTTAATGAAGAGTTTGATTTAGATATAACATATATATTTTTTCTTTGAAAAACTTGATATATTGAAAAAAAGTACAAAAAATATCGTGAGCTTATGGGATCAACCGATATCACAGTTGATCCAATCACATCCATGATTAACGCATCTGAATCATGGAGGAAAGATGGTGAAGTAAGTACTTATAATATTTAATAATATTCAAATATATTTAGTTGATTAAAATAAACGTAATTATAAAATATTTGTTTTACAATTATATTAACAGGTATGTAAGATTGTACATGCGTTTAGACGAAAGCCACCACAAGGATAGGATATTATGGAATGTTGCTTTAGATCATATAATGTCCAATTACAATCTCAATACTCTGTTAACCAAAGACAGAGAAGAGATGATGAATGAAGGCGCAACTAGTAATGAAGATCAGTTATACCCAGAAACATATGATGGTGAAATGTCAGACAATCAAGATCCGGAGACACAAGAAAACTAAGAAGTCACTATAAGAAAACAAGCATATACTGAGGGAAAAATTCCTCGGAATTCCGTCGGAATAACGGTATTCTGACGAAATACTGAGGATTTCTTCCCTCGGAAAAAACTCCTCGGAATATAGTATGTCCTCGGAATTTCCTCGGAAATTTCCGACGGAATTCCGAGGAACACAAATTCCGAGGAAATAGCGAGGATTGCCATTCGTCGGAGTGGTCGTCGGAAAATACCGACGGAGTGTTTCCTCGGTATAAACCGAGGACCATTCCGACGGAACGAGTCGTCGGAATTGCGGAGGAAAATTCCGAGGAAGCACTCCCTCGAAAACTTCCGAGGAAATCATCCATCGGAATATTCCGAGGACGAGTTTCCTCGGAAATTTCCGAGGATCTCTTTCGTCGGAAAATTCCGACGACGTGCTTCCTCGGAAATTTTTCCTCGGAATTATTAAAAAAAAAATATTTTTAAAAAAAAAAAATATTAGAAATTTAAAATCGAAAATATAAAATTAAAATTCAGAAATTTAATTTCGAAAATATAAAATTAAAATTCAAAGTCCTACAAATAAAAAAAACATTCCAAGTTTTTGAAAAAAAAAAGCTACAGGGTTTGGGTGTTCGGGTCTGGCAGTGTTGGGAAATCGACGTTCGGGTGCAACGTCCTCATCATGTCCATCATCTGCTGGTTAAGCTTCCTCTGTGCCTCGAAACTCGCCTGTTGAGTCGCCATCTGAGTCTCCAACGCAGATATCCGTAAGTCCTTGTCCTGCAACTGACCCATAAGTGCTTCGAGATCAACAAAGGGCGGGGCTGCAGCAGAAGACGTAACCGACCGGGACCGACGAGCCAAACCCAACAATCGGCCCTTCTTCTTTGGAACCGACTGAAATAGAAAATAGTCAAATGTAAATAATAATTAAGATGAAATGAATTTTTTTTTAAAAAACTTACCTTTTCAACGATTTCGTTGATCCGATCTTGAGGCAATAGGGAACCCGTCGAATCTTCGTCCTCGGTTTGAAGCTGAGACGCTGCTTCTTCCACCTGACTGTGGATGAGGTCGACGACACCCTTCACAACACCATCATCAATCTTGATATAAGACTCGGTGGTGAGACTTATATGCGGTCTGGATCAAGGGGGAGGATGGAACCACACGCTGGCTTTGACGCTCTCTCGTGATGGTTGTTGGATGGATGATGGTTCGACAAGACTTGGGACGCAAGGCTTGAAGTTGATATGGATTCCTCAAGCTGGCACGAAGGCTCTCTCTTGAAGGAACGGTTGATGGAGGTTGATGATGGATCGATGGCACCACAAGGAGGATGAAAGACTCCTTGATACAGCAACGCTTCTCTTGGCTACTCTCCTTCACACAAGAACAAGCAAGAACACTTTCTTAGGCGGCGGCTAAGAACTAGGTTGAACTGCGTTATTTTATTGATAGTAGGTCTGGAAAAGAATACACGGCTGCAAGGGAGCTTTATAATAGCTCTATCAGCTAGCCCTAAGGCCGACTCAACAGAAAAGGAAAGCATACAACTCGAAAATTGAAATAAAAAGCAAAGATAAAACAAAAGGGAAACATTGTCTTTAACCGAACTTAAACAAAATAAAAGACTCTACTAGGACTCGAACTAAGGTTGATGGCGAGCTCTTTAACCACTAGGAGACTCTCCTTTACCTGCACAGATCGTTAATAATGAAAACACTTTACCTTGTGTTAGCTTGGTCCGGTTGTCTTGTGGTTCAGTCTTGATTGGTTCTTCCTTGAGGTCTTCTTGTCCAGCCTTCGGATCTTGTTCCTTGCCTCCTCCTTGAGCTTCCAACTCGAATATCAGCTGCTTGATGACTCTAGTACCTGCCAAAGGAGTTGACTTACATTGCTCTGCTTGGTATTGCTCATCTTGTAGGTTTAGCCGCGCAAAGTCTTTGGTAAGGTCAGGTTCTTTATTTGAGTTCTCTTCCGGAGGTTCTGGCCTTAAGCATTGGAACTCTTGAGTGTTGATAAGTGCAGCCACGGCTCCATTGAATCCTTCCCTAAGTCGTCTAGTCTTGGATCGAGTCATGGGTGAATCTTTGACAATAGGAATGATCGGTTCTAGCTGGTCCGGTTCCATGTCCACATCAAATCTGGCCGGTCTTCTTGTTCGTATACGCCTTCTTCAATAGGGTGAAATCATCAACCGGCTCACCATCATTTTATTCCACCTTGATATCAATATAAATATTAGTAATTAGAAGAAATAATGATAATTTAAAAATTTCAAAAATTTAAAAATAGAATAAAAAGCGACTGAAATTACCATGCGATCCCTCAGAATGGTTTCGGACTGAGCACCCAAGTTGTGCTTGTAGACGCCCTTCCCTTTACGATCGCTCTTGCGGTTGGTGGAGTTGGTGGAAGAAGTCGATTTCGTCTCTTCCTTACTCCAATGCACAATCAACTGCTCCCAGACCTCGAGGTTCATCAACTTTGGGACCTTTTAAAAAAAAATTGTTAGATGAATTAAAAAATAATGTAATAAATTTAAAAATGGTTTTAAAAATAAAAAACCAAACCTTGCCTATTTGCCACTTCTTCTTCCACTCGTGAATTTGATACCCATAGTTGGTCATAACTTTATGCACGAAGTGGTAATAGACAAACACCGTATAATCGGGATTCCAGTTGAATTCTTGCTGAAAAAAAAAACACAATTAGTATAAAATTTATATTATAAAAAATTAAAAAAAAAATAAGAATATTTACCGCAAACTGTTCAAACCACAGAACTTGTTTGGCTCTAGGGAAGTCGGTGAAAGTCGGATGTCCCACGTCCAAAGACAGATACATCATACGGTTGATCCATGAGCTGATCCCGCTCGAGGATCGATCGAACCATGTCTGACCCGGTCCAGATGGATACGGAGTGAGAAATGGAAGATGGTGACGACCCGGCTGTCGAACAAACTCCGCAACCCTCATCAGTTCTGGAGGACCCTGAAAGTTCGGAGGAATAGTGGGTGTAGCACCGGAGCCAGAAGGAGCCTCGGGAAATGGAGAGGGAGAGGTCTGGTGGGAGCTGCGGGGCGATGGGGAATCCTGAACGGAGTAGCTCCCCGAGCCACGACCACGACGCTGTCGAGGAGGCGGGGTCTGATCATCATAAGACCTGTAGTTTAAAGATATAAAAATAGTTATAATATCAGAAAAAATAGTTATAATATCAGAAAAAATTATAATTTGTTAGTATACATGATTTTTGATATAGAAAAAGGTTTATAAATATTTTTAAAACTTTTAAATATGTTTTATTGTTCCTGGAAATTTGAAAAACGATTTTGAAAATAGTAAAAATAGTTTTAATATCAGAAAAATAGTTTTAATATCAGAAAAATAGTTTTAATATATAAAAATTGAAAAAGTTATAATAGTTTTAATATCAGAAAAAATAGTAAAAACCTTGTTTAAAATCATATACACGTTTTTAAAAATCTAAAAATGTTTTAATTCTTATAAAAATAGTTTTAATATCAGAAAAATTAGTTTTAATATCAGAAAACGATTTTAAAAATAGTAAACACCTTTTTAAAAATCATTGAAAAACATTTTTAAAAATCAAAAAACGTTTTTAAAAATCAAAAAACGTTTTTAAAGCTACAAATAATTCCAAAGAAAACTAAAAGAAGAACCTAAAATCTGAAATTCAATCCTAAAATATCCATCTAACAACCTAAAATCCGAAACTATCCATCTAACAACCTAAAATCCAAAATTGTAATCTCACAAACCGTAAGAAACAGAAAAATATGAAGTTTTTGTAGATTCTTACATGATTCTTGCAGTGGAGAAGAGATGTGGGCTTCGGTTTCAGATTCCGACGGCGAGAATTGAGAGAGTTGGCGGCGAGATGAGAGAGAGGATCGAGATGAGAGAGAGGATCGAGAGGAGAGAGGCTGCGGCGGAGAAGAAGATGAAGAAGGGTTAGGTATTATATTTAATGATTCCGACCGAATAGGTTCGTCGGAATTCCGTCGGAATTATTAAATATAATACCTAACCCGCGGTTCTTGAAATAATTCAAGGAGTTTGGTTTTCCCGGGTAAGGACTTTTCGACGGAAATGTCTTTCCTTGATATTTCCTCGGAAATTTCCGAAGAAATTCCGAGGACCAACAGTTGTTCCTCGGAATTTCCTCGGAAATTTCCGAGGA
Source organism: Isatis tinctoria (assembly GCA_010577795.1). Lineage (NCBI taxonomy): Eukaryota > Viridiplantae > Streptophyta > Magnoliopsida > Brassicales > Brassicaceae > Isatis > Isatis tinctoria. The sequence goes on along the minus strand of CM021244.1, from coordinate 22,080,165 downwards.
AATACCGAGGAAACATGGTTTGGGGTTTCAAATTCCGATTTTTTTTTCGGTATTTCATTTTTAATACAAATGCAATTCATATCATTGAGGATACTTTGTATAGATGATAATAAACCATGAAATAACAAAATTTCAAAAATAATTGTAAGTATTTCCTTTAACGTTTGTTAAAGTGTATAAGTGTTTTTCTTATGTTGTGTGATTTTTGTTCTAGCAATCGTAAAAGTGTTTGTTATTGTGTAAAACACAAAGGTTTGACTTCATAATTTGGTTAAGACACTCAATGAAGGTTATATATGTGTTATTCGATCCGCAAAACGCCGTTCTCGGTTAAAAAACCCCATCTCCTCGGAATTTCCTCGGAATTTTCCGAGGACTTTCTGAGGAAATTGCAGAAATGAGAACATTCCTCGGAATTTCCTCGGAAATTTCTGAGGAAATTGCGAGGAAATATGTTTTTTAGCTATTTTCCTCGGAATTTCCTCGGAATATTCTGAGGAAATTCCGAGGAATAGCACTTTTAATCGAATCCCTAAATCGAGTAATGGAATTCCGAGGAAATTCCGAGGAAACCCTAAATTCCCTCGGTAATTTCCTCGGAATTTGTCTTAGTCAAGAAACAAATTTTAAAATTACTAGAAGCGGGTGTAATCTATCCTATCTCGGACAGTACATGGATCTCTCCGGTTCATGTAGTACCTAAGAAAGGGGGGATGACTGTGATAAAAAATGAAAATGATGAACTTATTCCGACAAGAACGATAAATGGGCATAGAGTGTGTATAGATTATCGAAAATTGAACTCATCCACTCGTAAGGATCACTTTCTTTGCCATTTATCGATAAAATGGTTGAAAGGCTAGCTAATCATTCATATTATTGCTTCCTAGATGGTTACTCTGGGTTTTTCCAAATACCAATTCACCCTAGTGACCAGGAGAAAACGACATTCAAATGCCCCTATGGCACCTTTGCTTATCGAAGGATGACATTCGGTTTGTGCAATGCACCGGCAACTTTTCAGCGGTGTATGATGTCCATTTTCTCAGATTTAATTGAGAATACTATGGAGGTTTTCATGGATGATTTTTCTGTGTATGGTGCTTCGTTTGGTTCTTGTTTGTTGAATCTGTGCAAGGTATTGAAGAGATGCGAAGAAACGAACCTAGTCTTGAATTGGGAAAAATGCCACTTCATGGTGAAGGAGGGCATCATACTTGGGCATAAAATCTATGGAGAAGGGATTGAAGTAGACAAGGCTAAGATTGAGGTTATGATGAAGCTAGAACCTCCAAGGACAGTGAGAGACACAAGGAGTTTCTTGGGTCATGCTGGGTTTTACCGAAGGTTCATTCAAGACTTATTTAAAATCGCAAGGCCTCTAACAAGACCCCTATGCAAGGATACCGATTTTGTGTTCGATGAAGCTTGTCAAGAAGCATTCACAAAACTGAAGAGGGAGTTGGTTAGTGCTCCAGTTGTTCAGCCACCGGATTGGGAATTACCGTTTCAAATTATGTGCGATGCGAGTGATTTCGCTGTTGGAGCTGTATTGGGTCAAAAGAAAGACGGAAAGATGCATGTGATCTACTACGCTAGTAGAACACTTGATGATGCACAAACAAGATATACAACAACAGAGAAGGAGCTTTTGGCAATCGTCTACGCTTTTGAAAAGTTCCGGGCATATTTGGTGTTTTCCAAGGTGATAGTGCATACCGATCATGCAGCACTTAGACACTTGTTAGCAAAGAAGGACATGAAACCGAGGCTGATGAGGTGGATCTTACTTCTGATAGAGTTTGATCTCGAGATAAGAGACAAGAAAGGGATAGAGAACGGTGTGGCTGATCATCTGTCAAGGATGAGAATCGAGGAGTACATACCGATCGATGATTCCTTGCCCGAAGAACAAGTGAACTTGGTTCAAGAATTAGCCAAGGCTGATTATATGCTTGAGGAGCTTCTAGCTAATGACACCATGGAGGTAAGTTTACCTTGGTATGCTGACTTTGTTAACTACTTGGCTTGTGAACAGGAACCACCAAACCTTCAAGGGTATGCCAAGAAGAAGTTTTTCAGAGATGTTAACCGTTTCTACTGGGACGAGCCATACTTGTACACACTGTGCAAGGACAGTCTCTATAGAAGATGCATTTCGGAAGAGGAAGTCTCTGGAATCCTGATGCATTGCCACGGTTCAGCTTATGGTGGCCACTTTGCAACATTCAAAACGGTTAGTAAAGTATTGCAAACAGGTATTGGTGGCCGGCCATGTTCAAAGACGCCCATGACCTCATATCCCGCTGTGATCAATGCCAAAAGAAGGGCAACATAAGTAGAAGGAATGAAATGCCACAACACCCCATACTTGAGATTTAAGTTTTTGATGTTTGGGGAGTGGACTTCATGGGACCGTTCGCATCTTCTTATGGTAACAAGTACATCTTAGTAGCGGTCGATTACGTCTCTAAGTGGGTGGAAGCTGTAGCCAGCCCAACAAATGATTCCAAAGTGGTAGTTAAGCTGTTTAAATCTACCATTTTTCCAAGGTTCGGCATTCCGAGAGTAGTGATAAGCGATGGTGGATCGCATTTTATTAACAATTTGTTTGAGAATTTGTTAAGGAAGCATGGGGTGAAACACAAGGTTGCGACGCCATATCATCCCCAAACCAGTGGACAGGTCGAGATCTCTAACCGCGAAATCAAAGGAATTTTATAGAAGACCGTGGGAACTACGAGGAAGGATTGGTCCAAGAAACTAGACGATGCATTATGGGCCTATCGAACCGCCTTCAAGACACCTATCGGGACTACACCGTTCAATCTTCTGTACGGTAAGTCATGCAATCTTCCAGTGGAGCTGGAATACAAGGCTTTGTGGGCTGTAAAACTCCTGAACTTCGACATAAAAACGGCTTCATAAAGGAGGTTAGTGCAGCTTAATGAGTTGCATGAGTTTCGTCTCAAGGCTTACGAAAACTCAAAAATCTACAAAGAAAGGACGAAGAAGTTCCATGACAAGAAGATCATTCCCAAAGACTTCTGTGAGAGCCGAAACTCACACTGTCAAAACTTATATTTAGTGGGGGCTCGAAAATTCTATTTATAAAGAACTAAAGGACCGAAAATGCAAAAAAGAGATTTTTATTGATATTTTCTGAAAGTACAAGGGAATTAGCAAAAGCTTAATAGTCTTAAATTGCTAAAACTCCTAATACTCGGATTTGGGATGGGTTTAACCCTTACATGAGCGTACATATATATACTGACAATCCTAGGAGGCTAAGACTTCAAGTGAATACCCTATAGCCTTTCTATACTTCCTAAGCTCGCATAAAAGTAAAGCTACTTCCACATTATTTAAATCAGCATTCACAATTACCGGGTAAGTAGAGTTTGTTCCAAGGAATGCGTACCTGATCCCGGATGGAAGAGTTTTGAGCTCCAATTTGGGTGCTTTCAATTCGCTCCAAGGGCTGTCTATCGGGTCAAGTGGCGGAGCAGGTGCTCGCGGGATTGGAGCGGGTGCTCCGTCTGTTTCTGCCGAGTTCTCCTCATCTTCTAGGCTCATGTACGCCACCATCTGCTCCATTCTTCGGCTGGAATCTAGCATCTTGGCAAAGCTGTCGGCATCCTCGCTCAGGAAACCATGTTCTCTTTCAGCTAGAGTTAGAGCGGTTTCAAGAGGATCCGGGCACAGAAGCTCTTCAGCTGCCTCATCATATACATCATCCATGCCTTCCCCAGTGAAGGTTTGTCCATCCATCATTGGTTTCTTCAACAATTTATCCATCTCGAATGACATTACCATGTCGCCTAGGTGAAGGTCAATCACTCCATTCTGTACATCGATTATTGCACCAGCTGTGCATAAGAATGGTCGGCCGAGAATCAGAGGGTCTTTTGGTTCTTCTTCAAGCTCTAGAACCACGAAATCAGCTGGGATGAGTGTGTCTCCAATTCGCACATGAAGATCTTCTAACATACCCATTGGAAGCTTTGTTGATCTGTCTGCAAAGACCAATGAGATGCGCGTGGGTTTGAATTTGGTGAACCCTAACAGCTTTGCCACAGAGTATGGCATAAGGTTGACACTGGAACCAAGATCGCACAGGGAGCATGAAAATGTCATGGGGCCTATCTTGACTGATAAAACGAATCTGCCAGGATCACTTCTCTTCTTAAGGACTTTGTTCTGCAGAACAGCACTGCACTCCTTGGAGACTACCATCACGTTTTCCTCCTCAGCTACTTTTCCGGAGACTAGAGTTTTCATATACCGTTTGAGCGCAGGTATCATCTGAACGGCATCCGTGAGAGGTAGCTTCACGGTTAGGTCTCTGAGCATCTCTCTACATTTAGCATCTTCTAAATCCTTGCGAGACTTCTTGGGTGGTACAGGGTATGGTACTTTGGGTTTGTACACCCTTGCTTCCGGATTGCTGGCCGAAGTTGTTGGAGTTTCTCGGCTGAGCATGTTCTCGGTTGACGGACCAGGGTTCTCGGTTGGCGCTTCTTTTTCTTTCGCCGATTCGGAAGTTGTTTCCGAATTCAATGTTTTCCCGCTCCTTAGCTCGATGGCGTTGACAAACTCCTTCCTAGGTGCTTCGGCTTTTCCAGGCAGAGTCCCTGGTGTTCTTTTTATAGACTCGGCGGTTTGTGCAATCTGAACATCCATTTGCTTCATGTGGGTCCATACAGCCTCATACTTCCCATTTAGATCAACATACATAGTGTCAACTTTGGAGTTGATCTCTGCTGCCGCCTTTTGTTGACTCGCCATCAACTGCTGCATCATGTTCTTCAGCTCGTCTTGGGAGCCGGTTGCTGAAGATGAAGGCTGCGAGTTTGTGAAAGGCTGGGGCTGTGAGTTTGTGAAAGGCTGCCTTGGCTGATTCCCTCCTTGGAAACGGTTCTGATATCCTCCTTGGTTACCTTGGAAGGGTTGTTTGGGTACAAACCCTTGCTGATTGTAGTTCTGTCCTCCTTGGTTAGTAGATGGTATGAAGGGTCGCGGTTGGTATCCTTGCCCTTGTTGTTGCCCATAGTTTGAATTGTAGTTTCTGTTGTAGCCTCCTTGATAGTTCCCTTGATTTCCGATGAAATTCAACTCCTCTTGTGTTTCAAAGCTTCCATCAAACTGGTTCTCGTTAGAAGCTTGACCTCTATCATACTCGCCAATATGGTTCACAGATCTTTCCGTGGCTTGTAAGACCTTAGCCATCATCTCGCGTAAAGACTTGATCTCTTTAGATGTTCTATCATCGTCACTCCCTCTAGGAGCTCTATCATAGTCTTCATTGTTCTTCTCATCACTCAGGCTTAGATTCTCCACAAGTAAGAAACCTTCTTCAATGTCTTTCCCCAAGAAGTTACCATTACTGGCTGTATCGAGCATAGATCGGTACTTGGGCAGGAGACCACGGTATAGAGTGCTGAGGATTGACTCGTCAGAAAAACCATGATGAGGGCACTTAGTTGTGTACCCCTTGAAACGCTCCCAGGCTTCGTGAAAGCTCTCGATGTTTCTTTGAGTAAAACCGGATATGTCATTCCGAAGGCGTGCGGTCCTTGTTGATGAGAAGAATTTGGACAAGAACTCCTTTTTGCATTGATTCCAAGTAACGATTGTTTTTTGTAGCTAAGCCCTTCTCCCATGTGCGCGCCTTGTCCCCAAGAGAAAATGAGAATAGGCGGAGCTTGAAGGCATCTTCAGAAACACCATTCATCTTCACTGTGCCACATAATCGTTCAAAGTTGTCCAAGTGATCAAGAGGATCCTCCATTGGTAGACCATGAAACTTGGACCCGCTCACCATGTTAATGAGACTCGCCTTTATCTCAAAGTTATGGCTCTCAACTGGTGGAGCTTCAATACCAGATCGTTGTCCATGCTCTTGAGGTGCATCATACGCTCCTATCCCTCTCCTTCTAGCACCTTGGACTTCTTTGTTGGCTCTATTTCCTGCTCCTTCCACAATGTCAGGAATATGATCAGCCATGTTGAACCCTGTCGTTCTTGATAGTCTTTCTCTTTCTTTTCTAGCTCTAGCGTTGGCTCGCTCTAGCTTGCTTATATCTTGTGCTAACTCTACCAAGTGTTGTTTTCCTTGGCTTCTCAGGTTCATGCACCTTCACAAAAGAGAAAAATTACAGAACAAGGTTAGATTTATTTTTTTTTATTTTTTTAGTTTTTAGAGTAACTAAAATATAGACTCGGTAGATACCAAATCTCAATGGCTATTGCTAATGTCTTCCCCGGCAACGGCGCCAATTTGATGCTGCGTATTTTCGGGTGTGAAAACAACAAACAAATGTTATTTTATCGATCCACAGGGAAAGCAAGAATAGGCACACCAAGAGTACAAGATTCTAATCGAGCTAAACGATTCAAGATTGTTTCGTTTTTAGTTTCAAAGTTTAGTAAATGTCACAAAGCAGAATTTTTAATAAAATTAAGAACAGTAAATAAACAAGATCCAGTAACAAGCTATTGCAAAATAAGACAATGATAAAGATTGAAAGCAAGAGCAGTAAAGAGATAAGACTTTTAATGAGGAAGATGGATCCTTGGTGAGACAATTTGACAAGGGTGAATTTCAGATTGATAAGTTATGATTTAACAAGAAATCTATATTCTATCTTATGACATGGGTTACATAATTTAGATTAGTTCACTTTTGATGATACTAACCCTTTTACATGCAGTTTTGGCTAGCTATAGATTTCTCAAATGCAACCAAACCTTATGTAAACAATGAACACAAACCCAATAAATATCATCATCCTTATTTTAGACTCAAGTTTCCAATGGTTAAGATAAGGAGCATGCAAGAAATAGTCAGGTTGAAACAGAATACTTTTTGAGTGCTTGAACAACCTAAGATCTTGAGATTCTCTCTTTTGAAGTTCAATCCAAGCATTAAGAATAATACATGCATGAACATAAGCATAGACTATCTATCAAAACTTACTTAATCAATCTTCCAAACACCCATGTCTGTCAAACCAAGAATCCAAAATGAAACTACTCAATCATATTGAAACTAACAAGAAGAGAGGTTATAGAAATCATAATGAAAACTTGAATAGATAATAAAAGCTGAAAGTAACTTATAAAAACTTAATTAAAGCATAAATATAAGAACTGAAAGTAAAACTTAATTAAAGCATAAATATAAGAACTTAATAAAACTTGATTAAAGCATAAATGTTTAAAGCTTAAAAGAAACTAATAAGAACTTAATAAAAACATAAACATGAAAGCTTAAAAGAGAGAAAGAGCAATGCTTTGAAGTTATAGAAGAGTGGGAGAAGAAGATGGTGTGTTTGTAAACATCAAGAGTGAGTTCTATTTATAGGCCAAGGTGTAGGGGAGTAGGTAGGACGGGGAACGGTCGTTCTGATTGGAGAACGATCGTTCTCCTTGGTCGATCCGTAGTAGGTGAGATGCGGACTCGGGGAAAGATCGTTCTGATGGGGAGAACGGTCGTTCCGTGAATGGTTGTTGGTGGAGTAGGTGAGTTCAAGAACGGTCGTTCTCATCATGGAACGGTCGTTCCTCTGCTTTTGTCGGCAAGGTTGGTGAGGTGTGGAACGATCGTTCCGTTGGGGGAACGGTCGTTCTGCATGGTCGTTCTACTCAAAGAACGGTCGTTCTTCAGTTGGTCCTTTTCTCGGTTTTTCACGTCAACTCGACTCGAACATGTCCGTAAACGCAAAACTCCTTCGGAACTCCGTAAAATCTGTAAAAGACTCAAAACAAAAGAAACGACTCGAAAAGCCAACGAAAGATGCAAATAAAAACTCAAACCGAATACTAAAAACGAATCAAAATACGTTAAAAACACATAATATCAGTTCTTCCTCGTCTTCACCTTCCGGCAGTCGTATAAGATTGACGACTTGTGGTGGATCGATGCTCGGTTGCTCTATGAACTCGACGGGAATGATTCGCCTTTCTCCCGGGGTAGACGTTGATGCCAGGGCCGCCAATGCATCGGCCGGAGCGTTTTCTCCCCGTGGGATCCTTGTGAGTTCGAACTTTTCGAATCGTTTTGCGAGCTCCCGGACAATTTTGAGATATGCTTCCATCCGGTCGTCTTTTGCTTCATAGTCCCAGCTGAAATGATTTGCCACCAGCTGGGAATCGCAAAATGCTTGCAGATTTTGGATCTTGAGCCCGAGGGCAAGTCTTAGTCCAGCGATCAAGGCTTCATACTCCGCTTCGTTGTTGGAAGCGTTGAAGAGCAACCTAAACGACTGTTCTAGGATTTCCCCAGTTGGTGACGTTAACCGCACCCCGACTCCCGAACCTTGCTTTGATGAAGACCCATCTGTGTGGAGAACCCACGCCGAATCTGACGTTGGTTCACTAACGTCTGCGGTCGGGAGTTCGATCAAGAAATCTGCAAGGACTTGGGATTTCGCGCACGTTCTGCTCCGATACTCGATATCATACTCGCTTAGTTCCACCACACATTTTGCCAGACGTCCCGATTGACTGGGACTATGCAGGATCGTTCTGAGCGGAAAAACCGTGAGTAAAATGATCGTGTGCGATTGGAAATAAGGCCTCAATTTCCGAGCGAACATCACCACTGCCAATGCCGCCTTCTCCATCAGCGGGTATCGAGTTTCCGCGTCCACCAAGGTCTGACTCACATAGAAGACCGGTTTTTGCTCGTTGCGATCTTCTCTGATCAGCACCCCGCTTATTGCCGTCGATGACACCGCTGTATACAGAAAAGTGGCTCTCCTTCGACCGGCTTTGAAAGTACGGGCAGGCTTGCTAGGTATTTCTTTAGTTCTTGGAACGCCTGTTCACACTTCTCTGTCCACTCAAACTTTTTGTTTACCATGCACCATAGGCCAGCTCCGCTCGTCATCATTCCAGGTTCTTCCTTGATACTGAGTTTTCGGTGAAGAGTATGCAAAAGGATCCGAAGACCACGGCAAAACTCTCACACCATCCATGTTAAGGCTCGGTAGGGAGGATAACATAACCAATAAGGCCACGCATCCAACCGCCACCTCTCCCATCGGGTTCTCAGCCCATGGATCTATAAACTCAGCTCACCTCAAAACTTCACAGCCACCACTCCACGGTCCACCAAAACCAAGCCGCTTAACCCATTCTTTACCGTGACACCCCTGCAAGAAAAGGTTAGTCTTGTGTCACGGCAAGACCACCAAACACTCGCACCAACCCATACCCCAACACTTATGCCAAACTGCTTCCTTACACACCATCATGCTTTAAAACCGCACCCAATTATATCTCGTTATGCTCACGGTTCCAACACCTCCAAACCGTGAACCTTCTTCTCCGTGGTACTCCTGCATAACACATTAGATTCTGTACCACGGGAAGGTCCTGCAACCAACGACAATCGTTACCATTCCAAAACCAACCATAATCGCACATCACCGAAGTGATCCGGACCAGGTTGATTCATGCATCACGTAAGACTGACTCACAACAATTAAACTCACAAAGCAAGACATCACGACATCACACAAGCATTTCAAGACTCGCAACCAACACAATCACTCACACAAGACCCATATTCAACTTCATAAACGATTCTTAAAAGAACAGAGAGAAGGGAAGAATTCCATTGGAAGTTCCGAGTTAAACCACATCATAAGCCCATCCTCATTGGGATCATTATGTTGCAACTTAAGTCAAGAACAACCGCAGGGCAACTAACACTGAAACCCACCGAAAACAAGAAGAGAAGACACCACCAAGAGCTACACCAAGCACCAACTTTGCCTAAACACCGAGCACCACTGCTACCACGAACTCTCTCTCTTCTAATCTCTCACTAAACTCACGAACTTTGGTTTCTAGGGTAGAGGAAGTTGTTTGGATAGGAAAAAGATCAAAACGAGAGAAGAAGGATCTTAAACACTTACATTGAATAAGGATCAAGCTCTCCATGCTTCCTTCGACCAACACCTCACCAACTAGATTTGCTTACTCAGCTTATAGCCTCCTAGGCTTTCCACAAGTCAAGCCCCGAATCAAACACTTGGCCAACATGCTGATTTTTGCTAATTCCCTTCTCTTGTATCCATTTTCTGTCTCAGGCGGTGGAATGACACCTAAGGGGTGATTCAGCACTCTCAGGATTCCTTAGTCATCACTCTAGGCCTGAGAAAACGGTGGCTTCTTGGTCCGCCACCCAGCTCCTTACTTTTGACTCACACGGTCATTTTTGTCCTCCACGCACCTCTTCAAAGACAAATACGTAGCTGGTGTTCCTGCCATCCAAATCACGCTCTGTTGCCTTCTAAATCTTCTTACATCTGTCCTCTTACTCTCCACAAAATTTAAGCTCATTTGGACACCTGCAGCCTACCCTTTTTGACTCTACCGCTCCAGACGTCTCTCTTCGGGACTACCGCAGTATTCCATCCATAACTCGTGCGCCACCCATCCAAAAGTGATTCTACTTTTCCTCGTGCCTTCCTTAGAGAGTCCCTTACGTGTCTGTAAAAGATTGGCATTTTTGAACGGCCCAAACTCCCGCGCTTACAGTTACTTGCTCCATTCGTCCTTTTCTCGAAGATCTGTCTTCTCAGAATTTTATGCACCGCATCTGAATTTTTCTTTGAGTAAATATTTTTGCATTAGCTTCCTACACGTCTTGAGCACTCCCATTCCAAGTGGCGAAATTTTTAAAATTGTTCTCACCATTCATCCAGAATTATTCTTCTCCGTGGTCAATGGTTGACTATGACTGGGGTATTACACCGACTTCATTGATCCGATGGCGACATACCCTGGCATGGAGGGTGTTTGGAAGTATCGCCAGCAGAATTATGGTGAAGCTGGACCGTCCGGAGAGGTGGCTGAGTTCGACCTGGCGTCCGGTTTTGTTCTACCGTCCGAGTCTGATTTCCATGGTGGCGGTGTGCCTGAGGAATAGATAGTCGCTCCTCAGGGTTCTGATTGCGTTGCTGTGGCGGATAAAGGGAAGGGAGCTTCCAACAGCCGGGATCGTCCGAGGAAGGGCAAAGTGGCTCGGACGGTCGAGGCATCTCATCCTGGTCTCCTTTTCGACGCTCGCAAGGCAGCGGGAGGAGATCCGGCCGAGTCCGTGAAGGTTGTGGACAATTTTGGAGCGTTGGCTCTGGCCCCTGCTGTGCCGTTCGATCGTTCAGCGGCTTACGGAGACTTGTCCTCTGGCCTTATGATGGTAATTCTTTCCTCCTTTGGATTTGTTTTGACGCAGTTTGGTCTTTGCTGATATTTTCTTTTCTTTGATTCAGGTCGCCACCCGACCTCATGCGACCCAGGTCGCCCTATAGGCCTCTGAGAAAGAGTCCCGGAAGAAGGACAAAAAGGAGCTCAAGAAGGCGCTCGCGGAGGCTGAGCGGAAGATGGAGCTGGCGCTTAAGCAATGCCGCTGGGAGTTGGTGGAAAAGTACCGTCTCTGCATTCAGGGAGCCAAGGCCACTCTCGCGCCGATGCATCAGGCGAAGTATGGCGAGACTGCTTTGTCCGAGGTCGGCTCGAACCTTGGTCTGGTCCGGGACATCAAGTCCGGCAAATTCAAGGTCGAGGAGGAGGAGAAGAAGTTGCAGGATTCTCTGGAGCAGCTCAAAGGAGGAGGTTGGGTCGGCTCCTACGATCGGGCTGCTACCGTCCTCGATAGCTATTTGGTCTGTTCTCCAGTTTCTCCAGGCCAGTCTCCGGAGGCTGGGGCTTTGGATTACGGAGCTCATACTCTTCTTGTTGAGTATGATTAGGCTTTGGCTTTGTATTTTCTGTTTCCTGTCATGTTCGGGTCTTTCGACCCTTTTATTGTATTTGCTTTGTAGAACTTGATCACTTGATGTCTCCTTTTACAGAGATTTATTATCTATTTGCTTTGCTTTTAATTATTCTGGACTTCCTGCTTGTTTCGCTTTAAAATCCGAACAAAGGCTTGTCTTCGGGTTATAAGTCTTGATAAAGGCAAATTGGGCGGCCGGTACGTCTCTCTACGGAAGACGGGCGGCTGGCCTGTTTTGTAGAGCGAAGGGCGGCTGGCCCGTCTCTCTACGGAGGACGGGCAGCTGGCCCGTTTCGCAGAGTGAAGGGCGACTGGCCCGTCTCTGTACGGAGAACGGGCGGCTGGCCTGTTTTGTAGTTGCTTGGTATAGCGTTGGTCGGAGGGCGGCTGGCTCGTCTCTCTACGGAGGACGGGCGGCTGGCCCGTTTTGTAGTTGATCGGTATTGCGTTGGAGTGTTATTCAGGACACTCAAAAATTCAGACCAGGTTGTCTTTGTGAATGATTCCAGGGTTAAGTGCAGTTTCTTGTTGTTGTGGGGAATTAAGCTTGTTCGGATCCCTCTTTCGACTGAACGCTTTCATCAGAGCCGGTTTGATACCGCGTTCTCGAGATGTCTTTGACCAGTGTTCCATGTCAGGCGCTTTACTTGGTTTAGAGAGTTTACTTCGTTTCCTACGCTTTGCACTATTTGCCTATGCGAAGCGATAGTGAAGGTAAACTAAACAGAACATCATCTCGAGCGCTTCCTGCAGGATCGCGTGATGTCAGGTTACGCCCTTCGGATGTTAATCCGGAAATTTGTATAGCGCGCTAGTCTTATCCTCTGCGGGATGTTGAGAGAACCATGGTTAAAAAGACGGTCTTGTTGTGGCCAGCAACAGATGGATTTGTTGGAGGGGACTTAAGTATTTGGGAGAAATATCTTGATTGGTTGGTGGTCATGGATAAATTACGAGATGCTAAGTCTCGATGTTTATCGATTTTAAGTTCGAGTTAAAGATGTGTTATGAGATACTAAGTCTCAATGTTCATTTTCCTTGGGTTTTTCTTGCCATGGTGTAGACCCAACGAGTTGTTCTTGCAACTTAACCATCTGATCTTCATATTGTTGAGTCTTGCTTAGGCCGAAGTCTTGTTCTTCTTTAGTGGCTCCATGTTCGTTTTGAGATAGGATCCTCTGAGTGCATTGGTTGTACTTGTGTTGCAAGACTCTAGCTCAACTTCGTGTCATGGCTCCTTTGAAGACTATTGGTATGTCCGGTTCACTGGTAGGTGCAATGCGAGTTGATTCCAGTTCACCAAGCTCTTCAGGTTCCATGTCTTGGCCCTCGTACGTGCTTGGTTCCGGGTGCGTTGATCCAGGGACCGGTTCTAGGATCACATCACTATCCCGATCCGTGATGGAAGCTTACTCCTGGCTAAGTTTGTATCAAGTCCGCCGGCATCCTCTCCAAGAAACATAGCGGGTCGCTTAGACTCTCTCTCCCACGAAGCAAGCCGCCCACCAAGTCTCAAAGCCACACGCTCGCGTTCGAATCCAGCACGCCAGCCGCCAAGAAGAAGCCACCCACCAGTCCGATCTTGAGAGATAACCTCCCTCAACTCTCCCGAAGGATACGGGGGGTGGCTCACACCAAAAACCGACGGGCTGAACAAGTGCCTGGAACCGGGCGGCTAGGTCGAAAACTTGGGGGGTCGGAGATTTAACTCGATATCATTGGGCTCAGAACACTGTTCAGGCGGATATTGCCGTTAAAACAGTGTTCATGGAAACACTATTCACGACCCGGGGAAAAACTTAACTTAGACTGGTTTAAACTTAGTTTATTCATAGTTTACTATTCATGACGTACTGTTCATAGGTCGACAAAAGTTGGTATGGGCCAAGATTAGATCAAGTGGTGGACTGTTAAAGGCTTCAGGATGCGAATCGGGTCCAAAAGGATCATGTTGGCGGCTGGAAGCAAGGAACAAAGTCCAACATCGCTAATAAGGAGTTTAGAGGCCCAAGAATGGCCAGTATATATATGTATACTTGTGTAAGGGTGAAAGGCATTCAGAATCCGAGTATAAGAGCTTTTGCAACATAAGACATTAAGCTTTTGCAATTTTCTTATATGTCAGAAAATATTTACTTAATAAAATCGTCTTTTGCAATTTCGGTCATTTAGTTCTTGTAAAATAGTGTTTTCGAACCCTCATTTAATAAGTTTTGATTATGTTAGTTTCGACTCTCACAAAATCATCGAAGGTAATAGACATAAGTGAATCATCTTAGGGAGTTGTACAAGATAAACATTCAACTTGGCCAACTCGAAAGGAGTCCAGTTTGGCCTGCTCAGAAGGAGTTGACCTCGGCCAGCTAGGAAGGAGTCCAGCTCGACCAGATCGGGGGTGTGGAGTGCTGACTCCTTCTCGGGAACGCATGAAAGCCAGCACTGGGACAGGCCATAGGATTTCAGCTTGGGGACAGCTTGGAGGTCGGCCAACTCGGGTGTGGCCTTGTTCAACTCAGGAAGAAGTCCAGCTCAGGACGTATGGCCAGGTCGGGAAGAAGTCTGCTCGGATTCACGGCAGGCTCGGGTGAATGGCAGGATGATCCACCTCGGCAAGATGCAGCTTGGCAGGACAGTCCAACTCGGTAAGAGGACAGTCCAGATCAGCATGATGCATCCGGCAGGAGGACAGTCCAGCTCAGCAGGATGCATCCGGCAGGAGGACAGTCTAGCTCGTCAGAATGCATCTGGTAGGAGGACAGTCCAGCTGAGTAGGATGCAGCTTGGCAGGACAGTCCAGCTGGGCAGGATGCAGCTTGGCAAGACAGTCCAGCTGGGTAGGATGCAGCGGGCAGGACATTCCTGTTGGGTAGGATGCAGCTCGGTAGGAAAGTTCAGCTCGATAGTATGCAGCTCGGCAAGATAGTCTAGTTCGACACAACAGTCCAACTTTGCAGGATGCAACTTGGCAAGACAGTCCAACACGGGAAGAAAGTCCCAGTTGACAAGACAGTCCAGCTTGGGAGGATGCAGCTCGGTAGGACAGTCCATCTTGGGTTCACCCGGGCACAAGGACTCCTTCCTATATTTAGCATTTTTTTTGCCATTAATCTCGAAGGTGGTTAATTGGATCTTAACACAACTAAAAAAGTTATCGAGGACGGCGTCAAAAAACATCTGAAAGCAAAGAAAGGACCATCGCCCAACGAGTTCGAGGGGTTGTTATGGTCACACAGAACATCCCCAAGATGAGCTACTAGGAAAAACAAATTTTTCTTTATCATAAGGAGTCAAAGTGTTGGTTCCAACCGGAGTCAACGTTTGTAACTTATGTTGAGCAAATATTCCAGAAAATCATAAACTTAACTGAGTTTATCATAAGGATTCAAAGTGTTTGGACCCCTCCTCAGCATTTTGAGGACAACGGCGGATGGCGTGCATGGCCGTCCCAATCTCTGGTCCCTTCCGAGCATCGTCGCGTTTGGCCAGAGACAGGTGACGACTCAGCCATGTCCGAGGAAGAAGTCAGGTCGGATCATCCGGAGGTGCCTATCTTTGTGCATCCGGAGGTGAAATCCGAATGTCGTTCTCCCGGGGAAGCGAACGCCTATTGGGGCGAGGATATTTTTGCTTGGCGGTTTAAGAAACCTGGACCGTCTTCGGGGTACAGATTAATATCTGAGGGGTTCAAGCCTGGACCAACTCTGAGCAGTTTGGACTCATTGGCCGAGCTCAGATATGACTTCCGGATTTCGGACAAGATCAAGTTTTGTCTCCCAAAAGATGGGGATAGGATGAACAAGGCGCCAAAGGGATATTTCGCTATGTATGAATCGATGTTTTACGAAGCTTTCCTCTGGTTCCCGATCCCGGGAGCTATCTTCGAATTTCTCGAGTTGTATGGGGTTGTGATCTCTCAACTTGTCCCATCCGCTAAGAGGATTCTGATGGGACTCGTGGTCCGTTGTGCTGAATGCGGAATCAAGTTGGAGGGCGACCTTGTACGGAATTTCTTTTCGTTGAGGAAGATTTCTAATTCGGATTTCTTCTGCTCGGTCAATGTTCGGAGGAATGTGAAGCGTTTCTACACCGGCCTTCGGAGTAATGTAAAGCTTCGCGGAACCATTTTTTTACGTGAAGCGCAGCCCGCTCACGGTTGGTTCTGACTTCGGCCGCTCGGTTAGGACCGAATGGAATGTGCCACGTAAGCGTTTCTTCTTTTTGTGAATTTTTTCTATAAGTAGTCTTCATTCCTTTGCTTCATCCTTCACAACTTCATTTCTCACAATTTCGCATTTTTTCTTCTCTTCTTTCTTTAGTTCGTGATCCTTTCCCTCCTAGAGTTTCCGGAGTTGAAGATATCTTTGACGAAGTTGATAAAAAGAAGATAGATTGGGAGTGTCTGATCTTTGGCACTGTTGTTGGGGTCGAAATCCCCTCCTCGAAGATTGACGGAATGAGAAGTCAAGGTCGAAATCAAATCCCGAACATGGAACGGACGAGCTAAGGCAAACTGCCCACGACCCGTCCAAGACACGAACCGGCGGCTGGGATAAGTGCCAGCAGCCGGGTCGTCTTCATCCAAGGCCGGCAGCTGGGATAAGTGCCAGCCGCCGGGTCTTCATCGTCCGTGGCCGGCGGCTGGGATAAGTACCAGCCGCCGGGTCTTCATCGCCCGTGGCCGGCGGCTGGGATATGTGCCAGCCGCCGGGTCTTCATCGTCCGTGGCCGGCGGCTGGGATAAGTGCCAGCCGCCGGGTCTTCATCGTCCGTGGCCGGCAGCTAGGATAAGTGCCAGCCGCCGGGTCTTCATCGTCAATGGCCGGCGGCTGGGATAAGGCCAGCCGCCGGGTCTTCATCGTATGCTCACGATCATTTCTCAAGTCAAGACTCGTTATCCGAACATCGTCCAGTCGACCGACCGTCGAAAATAGCTCATGCTCGGACCGACCCGAAGATCATCCATTTGCATGTTCCAAAAACGTCCACAAACATTCCCAGAAAGACCGTGACGAACGTTCAGCCGTCCATGGACCAGTCGCCGAGCACCCGAGCCAAAGGAACCGGCGGCTGGCCATCAATACTGAAACCGGCGGCTGGAAGTTCGAACAAAAAACGGGCGGTTCAAATCTCAGAAGTCGTAAAATGCTCGGAACACTGTTCACGCAGGAAAAACCGTGGAAAAACAGTATTCATCCCGAGACAAAGTTAACCGAAAAGTCGAATTAAGCTTAAACCGAGATTCGGATTACTATTCATCGGATTACTATTCATCATGTCACTCTTCATCGGGTCACTATTCACCGGCGGGCCGGATTTGGGTCAGAATGCGCGGATGGATCACGGAAGACTCTCGGGCCGGAAATCGGGCCCAAAAAAGCTTAGGTCGGCGGCTGGGAAGGAAAGACAATGTCCCACATCGGAAATCTGAAGTCTTAGCCTCCTAGGATTGTCAGTATATATATGTACGCTCATGTAAGGGTTAAATCCATCCCAAATCCGAGTATTAGGAGTTTTAGCAATATAAGACTTTTCAGCTTTTGCTAATTATTCTTGTACTTTCGGAAAATCAACAATAAAATCTCCTTTTTTGCATTTTCGGTCCTTTAGTTCTTTAAAATAGAATTTTCGAGCCCCCATAAAATATAAGTTTTGACAGTGTGAGTTTCGGCTCTCACCGTTTGGCGCCGTCTGTGGGGACAAGAAATATTCTTAACCCTAAGAACGAAAAGGATTCGGATCGAAGACAATGACCAGAAGAACCGACGATATCACCAACCAACTGGCCAGAACAGCCGCCACGGGAACGGCCGGGACAGGAGTTCCCGTCATCGGCACATCAGCGGCCTGAACCGGAGCGACTGCCACCGGGACATCCGCTGACGGAGCAATCGGGAATCCCGGGACTTCCCCCAATGCCATCACCAGATACGGAATGCCAATCGAAGCTCCAGTCATCGTGGAAACAGCCAACGCCGCCCCGGAGATCGTGGCGATCACCGAGCTGAGGAACATGGTAGGCGAGATCGTGGAACGGTAAAACAGGCAAGAGAGAGAGGCCGCACAAGAAGGAGCGACTTCCCAGGAGCTAACACGTGGCCCCCGGGCTATTGGAAGACGCCTTGTTTTCACTCCGCGAGCAGATCCCTCGGGCCGTCAGAATCCCGATGAGAAGACCCCAGTCGGAACAAGGAGAGAACCATCGGCACCACCTCCGTTGCTCCGGAAAAGCGCCACTAGGCGAACTGCTGAACGGCCAACCTCCACGGTGACCAACGGTGAAAACCTGAGAGACACCGCAAACGGAGACGACAGGGAGGAGAGCGGAACCGACGACGAAGCCGGAGATCTAAACGCGGACGAAGAGGAGCTCCGCTGGATCGAAGAACAGGAAAAGGCCGAACGAGAAATCCGAGCTAATCGATCCGCTAGCCGAAGGGACGAGTTATATGAGCTCCGTGCCCGCCTAGAACTCACCACGAGTCAGATGAAGGAGGTAAGGTCGCAAGTCCATAAAGCGACAAGTGCGGCCCCGGAAATTGACCGCGTCCTAGAGGAAACGCAAAAGATCCCGTTCACTTCAAGGATCACAAGCGTTAGACTCTCTGACCCGGGAAAAATCCGAATCCCCTTCTACGACGGGACGACCGATCCGAAGGCACACATGACAGCCTTCCACAACGCTATGGGATGGGCCAGATTCAAACCCGAAGAGAGAGACGCAGGATTCTGCCTCCTCTTCGTGGAGCATCTGAAAGGATCAGCCCTGTCATGGTTCTCGAGGCTAGAAAGAGACTCAATCGACGGTTTCGAACAATTGTCGGCAGCCTTCCTGAAACATTACTCACTGTTCATAAGACAGTCGACATCCGACGCGGACCTCTACTCACTGTCGCAGGAGCCCGAAGAAAGCCATCGAGATTTCATCGAAAGGGTTAAGATGATTGTCTCGAAGATTGACGGCCTAAGCAACAGCGCCGCGATCAACGCCCTGAAGAAGTCCTTGCTGAAGACTTCAAACTTTCGAAAGGAGATTACCGTGAATCCGCCGGTAACCATTCATGATGCTCTACACCGTGCTTCCAACTTCGTTATCTACGAGGAAGAAATGACGGTCCCGACCGGAAAGCACCAATCTTCAAAATTGGTCGCCAAAGGCACGGTGCAACCTTCTAACGTTCCAAACGAGAGAAGAAGTAGGCGAATCGGCCGAGACGAAGAACCCAACCCAGGCGGGGCGCATAACTACCAGATAAACACGGAAAGACCGTCTGATGAATGCAATCGAGGACCGTGGAACACTTGGACCCGACCAGGATTCGACGAGAACTCCTTTTGTACCTTCCACAAGACCAAGGGCCACTCAACCGAAAACTGCAGGACTGTCGGGAGAAGGCTCGCGGCAAAGCTGTTAGCCGGGGAGCTCGGAAACGGAGTAACCCTCGAGAGTCTCGGAGCTATCGAAGAAGGCGTTGGCGCACCGGACGGACGACCTAACCGGGAACGTCCCGAGAGCCCCGACGAGGATACCCCCAAACGGGGAAGGAGACCGAACGGAGACGATTCCGCCGCCAACCGTAGGAGGATCCATATGATCATCGATGGATCTCAGTATTGCCGAGACACATTGGCCTCGATAAAGGCGTTCCCGAGAAGAGGAGACAAGGAGTCGAACCCGCGGGAGCCGATCACCGAAAACGACGATCGGATCACCTTCCACGAAAAAGACGCTGAAGGCCTTGACCAACCACACGACGACCCATTGGTGGTAGAACTGGACATCAACGACCACGATGTCTCCCGGGTCTTGATCGATACCGGAAGTTCGGTGGACGTCATCTTTCGGGAGACACTTCAAAGGATGAAGATAGATCTGTCAATGATAAAGCCCAATCCGAGGTCGTTGACCGGATTCTCTGGCTAAGTCACGATGACGGACGGGACAATCCAACTCCCAGTTCGTGCCGGCAGGATCACGAAAATTGTCAACTTCGCGGTGGCAAACCACCCCGCGATTTATAATGTGATCATGGGAACTCCTTGGATCAATTCAATGCGAGCAATCCCGTCAACTTACCATCTCTGCCTGAAGTTCCCAACACCAAACGGAATCAAGACCGTTTGGGAAAATCAGAAGGAGGCTCGGATCTGTTTTCTGGCAGAGCACAAGCTCCGGAATCCGACCATCCCGCATAGAGGGAACCCGAAGAGGAAGATTGAAGACGAAGTCCCTGAACTGGGAAAGAAAGTGAGCAGAACCAGACAGTTCGAGAAAACGGAGGTTCCGCCCACGGAAACTGAAACAAACCAAGAGGAGACGAAAGCTACCGAGAAAACTTCAAAAACCGCCGAAGCTGCGACAGAAGATTCTACTACCAAGACTCAGCCGTCTTCTCACCAAAAAAAAAAAAAAAAAAAAAAAAAACAATCGGAACTACGGGTGACTTGATCCCTTTTCACGAAGGGTACGTAGGCAGCTCGCTTAAAAAACGTGTTCAGTTGCCCCTCTCCTTAAAAAAGGGGGGAGTGGATCCGTATACACATACTCCCAAATTTTCGCGAAAATTTCAAGGAGATGGACATTGGGACTTAGCATCTCATAACACATCCAAAGCTTGAAAAAGTTTTCCGAAAACACCATTCCGACCAACATCGAGACTTAGCATCTCGAACCTTGACCCGAAAAGCAAACGAATCCAGAAAAAGACGAGAAAAATGAACATTAAGACTTAGTGTCTCAAAACACATCTTTAACACTTAAAACCGTATAAACATCGAGACTTAGCATCTCGTAACTTATCCACGACCACCAACCAATCAAGATATTTCTCCCAAATACTTAAATCCTTTCAAACAAATTCGTCTGTTGCTGGCCACAACAAGACTATCTTTTTAAACCATGGTTCTCTCAACATCCCGCAGAGAATAAGACTAGCACGCTATACAAATTTTCGGATTAACATCCGAAGGGCGTAACCTGTATCCCGCGATCCTGCAGGAAGCGCTCGAGACGATGTTCTGTTTAGTTTACTTTAACTAGCGTTTCGCATAGGCAAATAGTGCGAAGCGTAGGACACAAAGTAAACTCTTTAAACCCAGTAAAGCGCCTGACATGGAACACTGGTCAAAGACATCTCGAGAACGCAGTATCAAACCGGCTCTGATACGAGATCTTAAAGGCGTTCAGTCGAAAGAGGGATCCAAACAAGCTTGGTCCCCTGCGACAAAAGACTGCATTAAACCCAGGAATATTCACAAATATGAACTGGACTAAAGTTCGAGTGTCCGGGACAACACTCCAACGCAATATCAATCAGCTCCGAAACGGGTCAGCCACCAGTCCTCCTTAGAGAGACGGGCCAGCCGCCCTTCACACTACAAAACGGGCCATCCGCCCGTCCTCCGTAGAGAGACGGGCCAGCTGCCCTTCTTTCTGCAAAACGGGCCAGCCGCCCGGACAACGGGCCAACCGCCCTTCAATCTATAAAATGGGCCAGCCGCCCTCTTGGAAGAGAGACGTACCGGCCGCCCATCTTCTCCTTTATCAAGGCTATAAAAGCAAAGCAAGCAAAGAAATCCATAACAACTAAAGGCAAAAGCATATAGATAATAAATCTCCATGAAAGGACATGAAAGAGACCAAGTTCGATTGACAAAGTAAATATAATAAGGGACGAAAGACCCGAACACAACTGAAGCAGAAAATACAAGATAAAAAGGCCAAAGCCTAGTCATACTCAACAAGAGGGGTAGGAGCTCCGTAATCCAAAGCCTCAGCCTCCGGGGACTGGCACGGAGAAACGGGAGAGCATACCAAGTAGCTGTCGAGGGCGGTAGCAGCCCGATCGTAGGAGCCAACCCAGCCTCCTCCTCTGAGCCATTCCAGCGAAGCCTCCAGCTTCCCTTCCTGCTCCTCAACCTTGGACGTCCCGGACTTAATGTCCCAGACTAGATCAAGGTTCGAGCTGACCTCAGTCAAGGCAGTCTCACCGTACTTGGCCTGACGCATCGGCGCAAGAGCGGCCTTCGCGCCCTCAATTCGGAGACGGTACTTCTCCACCAACTCCCAGCGGCATTTCTTAAGCGCCAGCTCCATCTTCCGCTCAGCCTCTGCGAGCGCTTTCTTGAGCTCCTTCTGAGATCTTCTCTCCACGTTCCGGAGCTTGACTTCCAGGGCCTTGATCTTCTTGTCCTTCTTCCGGGACTCTTTTTCCGAAGCTTCCAAAGCAACCTGGGTCGCATGAGCTCGAGTGGCGACCTGAATCAAAGAAAAGCAAATATCAGCAAAGACCAAACTGCGTCAAAACGAATCTAAAGGAAGAAAGAATTACCATCATAAGGCCGGAGGACAAGTCTCCGTAAGCCGCTGAACGATCAAACGGCACAGCTGAGGCCGGAGCCAACGCTCCAAAGTAGTCCACAACCTTCACGGACTCAGCTGGATCGCCTCCCGCCGCCTTGCGAGCGTTGAAGAGAAGACCATGATCAGACGCCTCGACAGTCCGAGCCACTTTGCCCTTCCTCGGACGGTCCGGGCTGTTGGAAGCTCCCTTCCCTTTACCCGCAACAACGGCACAATCGGAACCCTGAGGAGCCATTATCTGTTCCTCGGGCATGCCATGGAAATCAGACCCGGACAGGAGAACGAACCCGGACGCCGGATCAAACTCAGCCGCCTCTCCGGACGGTCCAGCCTCGCCATACTTCTGCTGGCGGTACTTCCAAACACCCTCCATGCCGGGGTATGTCGCCATTGGATCAACAAAGTCAGGACCTTTCGGAGGAGCGCGCCCTTCTAAAATATCTTTCGCGTCCAGAAAGCGGCGCCAGAGATCAGGGCACTCCCAATCGATCTTCTTCTTGTCAACTTCTACAACGATATCCTCGAACCCGGAAACTCTGGGAGCAAAGGGATCTCGAACTAAAGAAAGAAGAGAAGAAAAGATGGAAAAATTGTGAGAAATGAGGTTATGAAGAATGAAGCAAAGGAGTGAGGACTACTTATAAAAAAAAATTTCACAAAAAGACGAAACACTTACGTGGCAGACTCCACTCTGTCCTAACCGAGCCGCCGAAGTCAGAACCGACCGTGAGCCGGCTGCGCTTCACGTAGAAAAACTCGTGCCGCGAAGCTTTGCAATGCTGTCGAAGCCCGGTGTAGAAACGCTTCACGTTCTTCCGAACATTGACCGAGCAGAAGAAATCCGACTTGGAGACCTTCCTCAACGAAAAGAAATTCCGTATAAGATCACCCTCCAACTTGATCCAGCATTCAGTGCAACGGACCACAAGTCCCATCAGAATCCTCATAGCGGACGGGGTAAGTTGAGAGATCGCAACCCCATATAACTCGAGAAATTCGAAGATTGCTCATGGGATCGGGAACCAGAGGAAAGCTTCGTAAAACATCGACTCGTACATGGCGAAATTGCCTTCTGGCGCCTTGTTCATCCTATCCCCATCTTTTGGGAGACGGAACTTAATCTTGTCCGAAATCCGGAAGTCATATCTAAGCTCGGCCAGTGAGTCCCGATCGCTCATAGTGGGTCCATGCTTGAATCCCTCGGATATCGATCTGTAACTCGAAGACGGTCCAAGTTTCTTAAACCGCCAAGCAAAAATATCACAGCCCCAATAAGCTTTGGCTTCACCGGGAGAACGACACTCGGACTTCACTTCCGGATGCACAAAGATAGGCACCTCTGGTTGATCCGATCTGACTTCTTCTTCAGACATGACCAAGTCGTCACCCGTCTCTGGCCACGTACGATGATGTTCAGAGGGAACCAGAGATCGGGACGGCCATGCACGCCATCCGCCGTTGTCCTCAACATGCTGAGAAGGGGTCCAAACGCCACGTACTAAGCTCGCCCGCGGCGAGACGCCGTCAGCATCAACCCGAGAAGTGCCAGACGCCCTCTCTAAGGATCCTCCAGAGACAAGCGCCCATCTTGATATGGCCACTGCGCCGGCCGCCCTCTTGGAAGCATTCTTGGAGCCAGCCACCCGCCTTCGGCAGAACGCCCTCTTCAAACCAGATGCCCTACTTGTCGAACTCCCGGCCGCCGGCTCGGGTCTGATCTCGTTCCCAGCCACCGTCTCGGGAATGATTTCATTCCCAGCCGCCGCCACGGGTATGTCTTCATTCCCAGCCGCCGTTACGGGCTCCCGTCGAGGAACATTAGCAAAACCGAGCTCTCCTTGAGCATTGCTAGGACCAGCCGCCCACTGAGGAACACCCTCGGGACCGGACGCCGCTTGTGGAATGGCATTTTCCCCAGCCGCCAACAGATCTTCCACAAGTACCGCGTCCTGCTCCGCGGACATAAAATCAAACTCAAACTGATCGTTCATGATTGCATCGAAGTTGAGTTCGAAAGGGGAACCTCCTTCACCAGCCATCGCTAAAGAAACAATTTTCAAAGGAGAAACTTGAAGAAGAAAGCTTGAAAAAAGAAGTGATGTAAGAACCTATGGTAGATTCACGATTTGATGAAGGATGGAATCCGAGAAGCTGGTCGTACAACACTCTCTTCTTGGATCGTTGGATGAGCAATGGTATGAAGGGGTAGATTGATGGATTCTAAGCCAACTGGTCGTACAACACTCTTTGGCTAGAACAAGAGATGGAACGGATTAGTTGGTGGATCGAAGACGCCACAAGACTTGATGGAAAGAGCCTTGATAAGTCGGATTGCTTTAGCACGATATTACACACGAGCTAGAGACTTAAGATTTGGTTTTGCTAAGAAAACTCCAGTTTTGTTTATTGATTCAAGATAAAGATACACTGCTGCTTGTAAGGGCCTTATAAACAGAGCCAATGCAGCTATGCCCTTCAAGGGGACTTTGAAACAGATTACACAAATCACACGAAATCAGCTAGCTAAACTTAAGGATGAAATAACTCGGCTAAACAATTTGCCATTAACTAAAACAAAGAAATAAAAGGAAGAACTTGATCTGCACACGAAACACACAGTTATGAGAATCGATATCATCAATGGAATGAAACTTACCTTAGTTGGTTCCGTGATTGGTTGAGAGTGAATGTAGACACGCTTTGGTTTGAATTCGAAATGTCCATGAAGTGCTGCATTTCATTTAGGCGAGATGACCAATATGGAAAGCTCTTGATCACGTTGAAATAAGATTGGCCATTCTTCTAAGTTGCTCCTTGGACCGACTTGTATATCATATGGTTCTCTAAGCATTGGTTCTTCTTGCTCCTTACGCGTGCCTTGTTCCTTAGCTAACTCTCCTTCAGCTTGAATGGTAGTGATGGCTAGTTGGTTAAGTTGCTCAGTGATGTGATCTAGTTCCATTTGACAAGTTAAAGCTTCTAAAGATTCGTTGAACTTCTCCCTCATGTTGATAATGCCTGAACGAGTTGTAGGTCCATGTCTCATAACCGGAATCAATTGGTTTGGATCAGCTTTGGTTTGGTTGCTTAAGATGTCCTCATCATTCCCTCCCCCTTGGGAAGATTCTGTCCTCAGAATTGCCTCATCTGCATCAAATGGAGATAAATCAGATACATTAAAAGTATGGGATATTTTAAACTCACCTGGCAGATCAATGTGATACGCATTGTCATTTATCTTCTTCAGGACTTTGAATGGACCATCTCCTCTTGGAGATAACTTGGACTTCCTTTCGTTTGGGAACCGCTCTGTCCTCATGTGTAATCAAACCCAATATCCTTCTTCAAAGGTAACCTTCTTGCGGTTCTTGTTCACATACTTCTCAGTTTGCTTGTTCTTCTTTTCTATGTTTTCTCTGACTTTCTCATGGATCCTTTTGACAAACTCGGCTTTCTCCACTCCATCTTGGCTAATCATCTGTTCCTTGTGTTCTAAAGGCATAAGATCTAGTGGAGTATTTGGTTTAAAACCATAGACAACTTCAAAAGGAGAAAGTTTAGTAGTAGAGTGTGGCACACGATTATAAGCAAACTCAATGAAAGGTAAACAATCAAGCCAATTCCTTAAGTTTTTACCAACCGTAGCCCTTAAGAGGGTTGAGAGTGTGCGGTTGACAACTTCAGTTTGTCCATCAGTTTGTGGATGGCAAGTTGTTGAGAAGAGGAGCTTTGTTCCTAGTTTTCTCCATAGTGTTCTCCAGAAGTGGCTTAAAAACTTTGTGTCTCGATCTGACACTATGGTGCGTGGAATGCCATGGTACTTCACCACCTCTTTGAAGAACAAATCAGCTATTTGAGTAGCATCATTGGTCTTGTTGCATGGAATGAAGTGAGCCATCTTGGAGAATCGATCCACAACAACAAAGATCGAATCCTTCTTCCTGATGTTTGGCAATCCTAAAACGAAATCCATAGAAACATCTACCCATGGCATGTTAGGAATAGGTAATGGAGTATATAAACCATGTGGATGTAACCTGGATTTGGCTCTTAAGCATGTGATACATTTAGCACAAAAGCGTTCCACATCTCTTTTTAAGCGTGGCCAAAAGAAGTGCTCCATCACAATGCTCAATGTCTTGTCAACTCCGAAATGCCCCATTAGGCCTCCTCCGTGTGCTTCCCTTAGTATGAGATCACGCATTGATCCTTGTGGAATGCACAGCCTCTTATCCCTGAAAAGAAAACCATCTTGCAAGTAAAATGGACCTGTTGCGCCTTTGGTGCAAAGCTGGATGGTGTCTTTGAAGTCGGGATCATCTTGGTATAGGTCTTTGATGTGCTCAAAACCCATGATCTTGGCCTCCATTGTAGCTATCAGGGCATGCCTCCTTGAGAGTGCATCGGCTACAACGTTTTCTTTCCCCTTCTTGTATTTTATAACATAAGGGAATGTCTCCACAAATTGAAGCCATCTTGCGTGCCTCTTCTTGAGTGTGGTTTGGCCTCTTAAGTACTTCAGAGTCTCATGATCTGTATGAATAACAAACTCTTTAGATAACAAATAATGTTGCCAAGTTTCAAGAGATCTTACAAGCGCATATAGCTCCTTGTCATAAGTGGGATAATTCAGTGAAGCTCCATGAAGCTTTTCACTAAAGAATGCCACTGGTTTGCCTCCTTGAGTTAGGACAGCTCCAATTCCTGTTCCTGATGCATCACATTCAATCTCAAATGTTTTATCAAAATCAGGCAAGCACAAAACTGGTGATTGAATCAAACGATTCTTAAGCTCTTGAAAAGCTTGTTCTTGTTCTTCTCCCCATTTGAATGCAACGTCTTTCTTGATAACTGATGTCAATGGGGCTGCAATGGTGCTGAAGTCTCGAACAAACCGCCTATAGAAGCTGGCTAGTCCATGGAAACTCCTCACATGTCCTATGGTTGTTGGTGTTGGCCAATCTCGGATTGCTTTGATCTTCTCCTCATCTACTTGCAAACCCTGAGAACTGACAACAAAACCTAGGAAAACTACTTGATCAGTACAGAAGGTACACTTCTTGAGGTTGGCGTATAGGCCTTCTATCCTCAGAGTGTCTAAAACCTTCTCAAGATGGATCAAATGATCCGATAAACAAGTGCTGTATATAAGAATGTCATCAAAGTAAACAACAACAAACTTACAAATGTATGCTCTTAGTACGTGATTCATGAGTCTCATGAATGTACTGGGAGCATTGGTGAGTCCAAATGGCATGACTAGCCATTCGTATAAGCCTCTTTTGGTCTTAAAGGCTGTCTTCCATTCATCACCTTCCTTCATTCGAACTTGATGATAGCCGCTCTTAAGATCAATCTTTGAAAAGATTGTAGCTCCACTTAGTTCATCTAGCATGTCATCAAGGCGTGGTATTGGATGCCTATACTTGATTGTGATGTTGTTTATAGCTCGGCAATCCACACACATCCTCCAGGTTCCATCCTTCTTTGGCACCAACAAGACTGGCACGGCACAAGGACTTAAACTCTCCCGGATGTATCCTTTTGACATCAACTCTTGGACTTGCTTCTCTAGCTCCTTGGACTCTTCTGGATTAACTCTATACGCTGGTCTGTTAGGCAAGGGAGCTCCTGGAATAAGATCTATCTGGTGCTCAATGCCTCGGACTGGAGGTAAACCAGCTGGAATCTCATCAGGAAACACATCTCCAAATCGCTTGAGAAGCTCTTTAACTTCGGTTGGCAGCTCCGAATCTAGGGGATCTGAAAGCAAACATTCTCTAAAGACCATTAGTAGCACCTGTGTTTTGCAATCAATAGCTTTCATAACAGAAGTTGGAGTAATAAACAAGTTGGTCTTACGAGCCTTGTTTACTTGGCTCATAGATTTTTGCATTTCAAACACTTCTTGTGGTGTAAGAGGAGCTAAGTTGTGCTTTCGGTTGTTATGGCTGAATGAATAGAAGTTGGTTCGCCCATGGTGAAGAGTATCCTTGTCATACTGCCAAGGTCTTCCCAACAGGAGATGTCCGGCCTCCATTGGAACCACATCGCACTTAACTTCATCCGTGTACTTGCCTATACTGAAAGGCACGGATACTTGCTCTCCAATTCTCAACACCGTATCATCATTGAGCCATTTCAATCGGTATGGCTTGGGGTGCTTAGTTGTCTTGAGACCTAACTTATCAACAAGATACTTGCTAGCCACGTTAGTGCAAGAACCACCATCTATGATCAAGCTACATACCTTTGATTGGATGTTACATCTTGTATGAAAGATGTTTTCTCTTTGCACAGTCTCAGGTTCAAACATGGCACTAAGAGCTCTCCTTGTAACCAATATCTCTCCCACTTCAGGATAATCGGTTATCCCTCCTTCAGAATCAGTTGGTTCTGGCTCTTGTTCATCTTCGGTCTCATACTCTCCTTGGTCGTTGATCAGCATCACACGACGGTTTGGGCATTCATTGGCATAATGTCCTTTGCCCTGACACTTAAAACAGGTTATATCACGATTCTTTTTAGGTCTAGTGGTACCTGAATCTGTTTTTGTGGTCTTAGAAGTCTCGGCTGTGTCTTTCTTGAACCGGTTATCAACCGCTTGTGATTTGCCTTTGTCATAGGTCTTTTGAGCTGGTTGATTCCAAGCGCTCTTGTTGCGTGGTGTGGAAGCAGTCTTCCTCTTGATCTGTTGCTCAGCTTGAGTAGCAAAGTGCATCAACTCATCAAAGTCAGCATACACTTGTCTCTCCACCTTTCTAGCAATGCGATCTTGTAGTCCATCCACGAACTGAGCCATAAGTGTCTCATCAGGTGCTTGTACTTCAAGGCGGTTCTTCACAACTTCAAATTCCTCAAAGTATTCCTCTACTGACCTGTTTCCCTGAGACAGACTTCGAAAACGCTTGTGTAAGTCCCTATAATAATAAGTAGGTACATACCTTTTGCGTAGCATAGCTCGCATGTCATCCCATTGGTTGACTTGTCCTCTCCTGAGTCTTCTTCTCTCAGAAACTTCTCTATCCCACCATGTTAAAGCATTGCCCGTGAGTTGAGCAGCTGCTAGTGCGACTTTCTTTCCTTCAGAGTACTGATAGTAGTCGTATATGTACTCCATTCTTCTCTCCCAATCTATGTAAGCATCGGGATCTACTTTGCCTGCAAAGGTAGGAGGCTTAAGTTTGATATCCTTACCACCTTGCCAAGGATTATCATCATCTCGGTCTCTCCTATCTCGGTGCACAACTCGTCCTCTTCCATTTGGTCTTTCTTCTCTTCTATCTCTTGGTTGTTCTTGGTCGGCATCGTCCTCCAAACTTGGCATATCACTGTCAGTGTCATCATCAACTTGGTTTCTTGGTTGACGCGGTTGCTGATCATGCCCATTAGGTGCTCGGGGAAGCCTTTGCTCCATGTTGTTCATCCGATCACTCAGACTTGTCATGGCATCAAGTAAGTGCTGTAAAGTAACCACGGGTTGCTCTTGATTGTCCCCCATTGCCCTGCACACAAGTAGCAAACAAGATCAAGTGCAAAGGAATTGGAAAGAAAAGCAAAAAGGTAAAACGTGCAAAGCAAGATATAAGTAAAAGGAAGATTTTAAATTCGGTTTTAGCAAAAGAAAGGCAAACACTCGAACAAGAAAAGGAAGAACACACTATTTTTTTTTTGTCTAGATTAATTCAAATATGGAAAGTGCAAAGAAAGGGGTTTTGGGTTTCGACCTAAAACTGAATGATTCACAAGGTTGACGGCGGCTATGGCTTCCACAAACTAAGCAAGTCAATGAAGCTTGCAGAAACTAAACAAACCGATAACAACTTTAGATGAATCCAATACTAGTGATCAAAAATTTTTTATTTTTTTTTTATATTATGAATGATAAACGAATGCAAGAACAAAGAAAACTAATCAGATTTTTTTTTTTTTTATGACTTTTCTCTTAAGATGCTGAAACAATAACAAGAAATAAACAAGAGCTGAAAGGTCGAACAAAGAATCAAGGATAGAAATCACCTGATAAGGAACCTTTCGGCTGTGATACCAAAATGATGTAAGAACCTATGGTAGATTCACGATTTGATGAAGGATGGAATCCGAGAAGCTGGTCGTACAACACTCTCTTCTTGGATCGTTGGATGAGCAATGGTATGAAGGGGTAGATTGATGGATTCTAAGCCAACTGGTCGTACAACACTCTTTGGCTAGAACAAGAGATGGAACGGATTAGTTGGTGGATCGAAGACGCCACAAGACTTGATGGAAAGAGCCTTGATAAGTCGGATTGCTTTAGCACGATATTACACACGAGCTAGAGACTTAAGATTTGGTTTTGCTAAGAAAACTCCGGTTTTGTTTATTGATTCGAGATAAAGATACACTGCTGCTTGTAAGGGCCTTATAAACAGAGCCAATGCAGCTATGCCCTTCAAGGGGACTTTGAAACAGATTACACAAATCACACGAAATCAGCTAGCTAAACTTAAGGATGAAATAACTCGGCTAAACAATTTGCCATTAACTAAAACAAAGAAATAAAAGGAAGAACTTGATCTGCACACGAAACACACAGTTATGAGAATCGATTATCATCAATGGAATGAAACTTACCTTAGTTGGTTCCGTGATTGGTTGAGAGTGAATGTAGACACGCTTTGGTTTGAATTCGAAATGTCCATGAAGTGCTGCGTTTCATTTAGGCGAGATGACCAATATGGAAAGCTCTTGATCACGTTGAAATAAGATTGGCCATTCTTCTAAGTTGCTCCTTGGACCGACTTGTATATCATATGGTTCTCTAAGCATTGGTTCTTCTTGCTCCTTACGCGTGCCTTGTTCCTTAGCTAACTCTCCTTCAGCTTGAATGGTAGTGATGGCTAGTTGGTTAAGTTGCTCAGTGATGTGATCTAGTTCCATTTGACAAGTTAAAGCTTCTAAAGATTCGTTGAACTTCTCCCTCATGTTGATAATGCCTGAACGAGTTGTAGGTCCATGTCTCATAACCGGAATCAATTGGTTTGGATCAGCTTTGGTTTGGTTGCTTAAGATGTCCTCATCAAGAAGGGAGTGTGAAAAAATGAAAATGAAGCCACTCCTTTGATATAGCAAACATGGCACGAACTTCCGTATTAACATAATGGACTGTACTTTGACAAGACACTAAAGAGAAGCGGACGAACGGACGAACTGAAAAACTCATTGCCTTCCCGTTTCAGTCAATCCCGATAAAACTCTCAGCTCGGAGCTCCTTGCTCCAAACCACGGAAGCAAAGAGCTGGGGGGCTAACTGTTGGGGTCGAAATCCCCTCCTCGAAGATTGACGGAATGAGAAGTCAAGGTCGAGATCAAATCCCGAACATGGACCGGACGAGCTAAGGCAAACTGCCCACGACCCGTCCAAGCACCAAGCGGCGGCTGGGATAAGTGCCAGCCGCCGGGTCTTCATCGTCCGTGGCCGGCTGCTGAGATAAGTGCCAGCCGCCGGGTCTTCATCGTCCGTGGCCGGCGGCTGGGATAAGTGCCAGCCGCCGCGTCTTCATCGTCCGTGGACGGCGGCTGGGATAAGTGCCAGCCGCCGGGTCTTCATCGTCCGTGGCCGGCGGCTGGGATAAGTGCCAGCCGCCGCGTCTTCATCGTCCGTGGCCGCCGGGTCTTCATCATCCATGGCCGGCGGCTTGGATAAGGCCAGCCGCCGGGTCTTCATCATATGCTCACGATCATTTCTCAAGTCAAGACTCGTTATCCGAACATCGTCCAGTCGACCGACCATCGAAAATAGCTCATGCCCGGACCGACCCGAAGATCATCCATTTGCATGTTCTGACTCCAAAAACGTCCATAAACATTCCCCGAAAGACCATGACGAACGTTCAGCCGTCCATGGACCAGTCGCCGAGCACACGAGCCAAAGGAACCGGTGGCTGGCCATCAATACTGAAACCAGCGGCTGGAAGTTCGAACAAAAAACGGGCGGTTCAAATCCCAGAAGTCGTAAAACGCTCGGAACACTGTTCACGCGGGAAAAACCGATGAAAAACACTATTCATCCCGAGACAAAGTTAACCTAAAAGTCGAATTAAGCTTAAACCGAGATTCGGATTACTATTCATCGGATTACTATTCATCGGGTCACTATTCACCGACGGGCCGGATTTGGGTCAGAATGCGCGGATGGATCACGGAAGACTCTCGGGCCGAAAATCGGGCCCAAAAAAGCCTAGGTCGGCGGCTGGGAAGGAAAGACAAGGTCCCACATCGAAAATATGAAGTCTTAGCCTCCTAGGATTGTCAGTATATATATGTACGCTCATGTAAGGGTTAAATCCATCCCAAATCCGAGTATTAGGACTGAATATAGCAAGGCAGTCCAGGTCCTTAGTGACCTTTCCAACAGATATTAAGTTTGACTTAAACTT
The DNA here is from genome assembly GCA_010577795.1 of Isatis tinctoria. Lineage (NCBI taxonomy): Eukaryota > Viridiplantae > Streptophyta > Magnoliopsida > Brassicales > Brassicaceae > Isatis > Isatis tinctoria. The sequence continues at coordinate 22,047,596 of CM021244.1, read as the reverse complement.
AGAAACATAGAATGCTTCACTTTTCTTATCAAATAGTCTTAATTTTCCTTTTCCTTCTATTGGTATTCCATCACCATTAGCAATTTCTACTCTCCCTATAGCCGGTTCAATTGTATATAAAGAATCGTGCATTACTAATCATGTGGTGAGATGCACCCGAGTCTATGATTATGTCACAATTTGGCTTTTCAATATTAGGTTTTTGAGAGTAGAGTGTGATACCAGAATTTTTTTGTGGTTATGGCTTTTATGAAGGCCTCTAGGTCACTCTTCTTGAAATAGTCGCTTGTTGCTTCCATGTTCGCAACTACCATAGCAGAGGAGCTTCCTTGTTCTAGCTCTCGCGATTGTTTGTGGACAGTGTTTGCCTTATCATCCCTTGATACATACCAGGATGGTCTTAGGTTAGCATGGATCTTCCAGCATTTGTCCTTAGTGTGACCGGTCCTTTTGCAATGGTCACATATGCCCCCCTTTTCTGGTTTGTAGGTTCCTTTGTTGGCTGAGATGAGTTTATCCATTTTGAAGAGCTCAACGTTGCCTTGCTCTTTCTGGATTCTTGAACACCCCTCCTCCATGCTTGGGAGCTTATCTTCCCTCATGATATGTTTGATGAGGCCATTGTAGGTGGGGCTTAGTGTTAGGAGAAGACCAAAGACATTGTCTTGATCTTTCCTTTCTTTCAAGATTTTGGGGTCAGTTGTGGTAGGTCTAAGCATATCTACCTCATTCCATAATGTTTGAAACTTCCCAAAATGTTTCTTGAACTCCATTTCTTCTTGTTCGAGATCATGTAGTTCCTTCTTGAGCTCGAATACACGGCTTAGGTTAGAGGTGTCTCAATAGACATTTTTGAGGGTATCCCAAAACTCCTTGGCAGTATCGCAGTAGGAGTATGCTTCTAGGATAGCTGGCTCAATGGAGTTGTGAATGATACCAAGGACTTGTTGGTCTTCTCGAAACCATTTGGCTTCTTTTTCCTTGGTTGCTTCTTTCTCCTTTTCTGCTACCTCTTCACTTGGTTCCTTTTCTTTTAGGACATGATTCTCAAGAGACTTGCCACATAGAGCAGTCTTGATAGTTCTTGGCCATAGGTAGTAATTGGTACCTTTAAGAATGACAGGAACTCTCAAGGACCTTGAATCTTCAGTGGTAAGAAGGGTGAGAGACATGTTGAGAATTTTTTTTTTTTTTTTTAAGGATTTATGCTTATAGAAATGAAAGATTTGGATCTTGCTCTGATACCATATAAGATTATAAGGATTTAGGAGTATAGAAAATAAGTATTTGAGAGATTTAACAAAGAGATTAAAAGACTTGAATGGAGAATATAAGAGAATGAGAAGATAAGAGAGTTTAGTGTGTAGTAGTAGTAGTGAGGAGGATGAGAAGTGTGTGTTTCATTAAGCACAATAAGGGGCATTTATATAGGCTTACAACATCAGTATGAAACATAACCAAATGATACTATAATGGTAATGGAGTGTTGTAGGTGAATTCATGATGAAAGCTTAAGTGTGGCCAAGTTAGGTGAAAGTTAGGTAAACAAAGTATATGGATGAATTGTTGGCTATGTTCAGCCTACCCACCACCTTCCTTAGCAGCCTTCAATGGTCCTACAATGTCTGCCATGATCCAGCTTCTATTCACTCCTTTAGCTAGATAATTTCATCTCCATTTACCTTATTGTTTCACCACATGGTATATTGTTCTTTGTTTAACATATATAACCCGATAAATCATACAATTATTGTAAGTTTTGTTAATTATTTTTTTCTGTAAAGTTTATAAATTCAGTGATTAAGTCTAAAATTATAAATAATCATACTATTTTAAAATATTTTTAGAATTTTAGTAATGATGTTATATAAACAAATATAAATGTAAACTTATAACTAAATTTTTATATTTGAAGTTTTATGTTATTTTTAAATTGAAGTCATATCACAATTAACCATAAATCATGTCGTGTTTTAGTATGTCATATCATCTTTTATTTTTAGAGCAATGTGATAATAATAACGTAACATATAAGCAAATTTTTCAAAATCATTTTTTGAATAATGTTTAAGAAATAAAACTAAAGTTATTGGATCAAGATCTTATTATATAGAGTATGGTTTCAAAGTTAGTAATAAACTAGATTCTGCCATGTGACATTTTATTATTTTAACATTTTGACAAGTGTCAAATAGAGAAAAAAATTAATATTATATTTCAGGGAAAAAATTCTGAATCAAAAAAGGAATTATAGAAAAAAAAGAATTTCAATTCTGAAGCAAAAAGGAAAACATAGAAAAATATCCATTGTGTGATTAATTTAAAAGAAAACTAAAGGAAATAGACATAATGAAATTTCTAAATTAAAAAGGAAATTATACAAAAATATTCATCGTTCGGTTAATTTTAAAGATAACTAAAGAAATAGAATTATTAATATTTATTAAAAAAGGATTTTAAGCGTTTCAACAAAAAAAAATATAATCAATAAAAGGAAAAATTAAGAAAATATTATTACTTTTTTAAAAGCTTGCAAATATTATGATGTCTATATAAAGAACTTAGCTTATGCAAAAAATATTCATTGCTCGGTTAATTATAAAGATAACTAAGGAAATAGATTTATTAATATTTTACTGAAAAAGAAAAGGATTTCAAGCTTTTCAACAAAAAAAAAAAGAAATACAATCAATAAAAATGAAAATTCAGAAGAAGTTTATTACCTTTTAAAATAACTTGCAAATATATATGATGTCTATATAAATAATTTATCTTTTTCATAATTTACAAGATCATATTTATAAAATATGTCAAGTGAGTCAATCAAATTTTGACATGTAATAATTTTATTTTTCTAATTAAATAAAAAAAAGTATAATCAGTTTTTGTAGATAAAGAAAGAAAAAATATGTTTTATAAATTATAAAAATTATAATCAATTTTTCTTTTTTGTTTTAAACTGTGGCTGAATTTGAAGGAATTCTGGTTGAATATAATTAATAATTATTACATTTTAAATGTCTTATAGTTAGTTTTTTCTTAAATAAAAAAATTAGAAAAGGAAAAAAAAATAAAGAAATTGAGTTTTACTAATACGTAGAAGAAAATAAATTATTAAAATTTATTGATTAACATGATCATGATATATGTTAAGTGAGTCAATCAGATTTTTATGAATAAATTTTGTTTTTGTAATTGAATAAATTAAAACTACAACCAGTTTTTGTTGACAAACAAAATAATATTTGAGTTTTTATAATTTCAAAAAAAATAAAAGACAAAAGAATACTTTAGTTTTACAAATTCATAAAATAAAAAAGAAAATAAAATATCTTATCTTATTAAATAAAATTTGATGTTCAAAAGCAATAATAAATATAATCGGAACATGTGTCAAATCTGTCTATGAAATTTTGGCACATGTAAATAATCATTTTAAGATAAAAATATATAATAATTACATAATAATAATATTATTCTGTATGATTATGTATGAACAAATTTAAGTTTTAACATAAAACTGTTTTCATTTTTATGGTTTACAAATTTGAAAATTTTCTATATTTAATTCATTAAAATATTGATTAAGTAATATAATATGTTTGTTGGTCAAGAAGTAATATAATATTTAAAATATATTTTTAGAATCCTTTTGTTTATTTAGAAAAATTGTATCTACAGGTTTCTCGAACTTCTCAACTACGAGTTATAAAATATAGTTTTTTAATATTTAGCGCAAATTTTAATCTAATTTAAAATAAATATGTTATGCGGATTATCAATTTCAGAACAATTTTTCTTTTACGTTTTTCCAAAACAATTTTAACATTTTTTTAGATACGATTTACTCATTTTTGAGAAATTTTTCCCAAAAGTTTACTAAACTTTTCAGATATGAGACTTTTAGAAAAAATTTCCAAACTTTCATGATAGAGTTCCTAAAATTCTAATCAAAATTTTAAAATGGTTTTGACATATATAACTATTTTAAACTCTTACAAAGATTAATATAAATATACTAAAATGATATATTAATTATTTATGAAATGTTTGGAAGCATAAGAAGGTGTTTTTAAAAAAATTAGGAAAGGTATACTAATTTTCAGGAATCATTTACATATTCAAAATGGTTTATAAAACTTTAGTAAGCATTTAGAAATAGTTTTGACATGTATAAAGTGGTTTTAAATGCTTTGAAAGATTATTATAAATATATTAAAATGATATATTATATATTTATGAAATATATGGAGACATAAGATGGTGATCTTAAAATCTTAGGAAAGACGTAATAATTTTCAAGAAAGGTTTTCATATTTTTAGGAAAATTATAACATCCCAACCGCCCCTACCGAAGAGTAACCCATCCCTCTATCGGGTTTGTGGGCCCCACCTCTATCCGACGGTCGGTGCGTTATTTTTTGGAAAACTGGAAAGTCATGATATATATATACTGTCCTGCAATCACCACATGACCGTTCTCCGTGTTTTTTCCTAACTCACACGATACCGCGAATCACTTCCCAGTAGGTCATCTATCCTTCCACTGCTCCAGCTCAAGCACGCTTAACTCTGGAGTTCTTTCCGGGTGGTTACCCGAAAAGATAAGTGCACTTTGCTGATATAGGTAGCCAAATCAATTCTTTTTTAACCTCTCTCACATATGTTTCCATATTTACCAGAAATCGAGATGTTACAATTCACCCCCACTCAGAGTGCAACTTCCTCGTTGCACACAATGACTAGTCCCGGAACGCCTCCCAGGTCCGCACTGGGACGTCTAACCAGCTCTGATACCACTTATAACGCCCCAACTGCCCCTACCGGTGAGTCACCCATCGCTCTATCGGGCTCGTGGGCCCCACCCCTGACACGAAGTCTCCCAAGGATTGAACTTTGGAGGGATGGTTTGTTGGATAAACTTTGAACCCGGTAAGCTACTAGCTTGAAAGAACAAAGTGATGGATCGATTGGTCGCACAAGGGTTGTGGAAGGCCCTTGATATTTCAGCCTCAGCAGTCCAAAGATATAACGCACTTAGACGACCGAAGAGGGTTTGTTGTTTGGATATGACTCACCAAGCAACAGAGGTTTGTTCACAAAGAACAACAGAGAATCACTCTCTAGGATAATCACAAAGATTAGCAAAAACAACTTGTTATTTGATTGAATGAAATCGAAAATACATATAGAGTTGTGTTTGTGACTTCTCGAAAATGAGAACAGTCAATCCCAGAAAACAAGACAATAAATAATAAAGACTAAAATACTTGACTGAAGAAAAATGTGTTGAATGACTCTTCAGATCCTTGCTGCCTTGTTTTCCCTTCCTGATCCCGAGTTTATAAGGTTTGGACGGATTTTATAAGGTTGAGCGGGTTTTATAAGGTTTGGAAGGTTTATAAGGTTTGGACGGATTTTATAAGGTTTTATAAGGTATAGAAGGAAGCTTATAAACGAACTGTTTTTGGAAGGGGGCTTCTAAAATCCTCTTGAAACCTTACTAAGGTGATGTGTTGCACTTGATCTTCCATGGGGTTGAACTGGTTCATGGTTGAGCTAAGTACTGAACTTAGTGACTGAGATAACTGTCTGGTCTGGGCCCTAGTCATGGCTCCAGCTGGTACAAGCAAAGCATCCTCAGCTACAAGCTCTGGTTCAAGTCCTTTCATGGTGTCATCATCTGGTTCTGGTTCCGGTTCAAGCTCTTCATCCTTAGCGCCATCCATAATCATACCATCCCCTCCCACTTGAAAAGGATTTGACCTTAAATCTGGATCATCTGCCACAAAAGGAATTAAGTCAGCAATATTAAAGCTTGAATTAACTTTGTACTTACCTTCCAAATCAACTTGATATGCATTCTTGTTGATTCGTCTGAGAATCTTGAATGGTCCATCAACCCTTGGCATAAGTTTGGACTTCTTTTCTACTGAAAATCGATCCTTCCTCAAGTAAACCCAAACTTTGTCTCCAACATCAAAGACAAGCTCACGCCGACTCTTGTTGGCTTGCTTAGCATATTGCTTTGTCCTTTCCTCAATGTTGATCCTAGCCTTCTCATGGATCTCTTTGACAAGTTTAGCTTTCTTATCGCCATCTAAGCTAGTTCTTTCACTCAAAGGCAACGAGATTAGATCCAAAGGTGACAAAGGATTGAAACCATACACAATCTCAAATGGGGAATACTTAGTAGCCGAATGCACAGAATGATTGTATGCAAACTCAACTTGTGGTAGACATTCTTCCCAAGTTTTGAGATTCTTTTTAATCACAACTCTTAGCAAAGTTGACAAAGTCCTATTGACTACCTCTGTTTGTCCATCAGTTTGTGGGTGACAAGTAGTTGAAAACAACAACTTAGTACCTAACTTAGACCAAAGCGTTTTCCAGAAATAACTAAAGAAATTTGTATCCCTATCAGACACGATGGTTCTGGGCATGCCATGCAAATGGATGATCTCCTTAAAGAACAACTCAGCTATGTGCAAGGCATCGTCAGTTTTGTGACATGGAATGAAATGAGCCATCTTAGAGAATCTATCAATAACTACAAAGATGGAATCCTTCCCAGTTCTAGTCCTAGGCAATCCAAGCACAAAATCCATAGATATGTCATTCCACGGATGAGTAAGAATAGGAAGAGGAGTATACATACCATTGGGCTGAATAGTGGATTTAGATTGCTTACATGTAACACATTTGCCACAGATACTTTCAACATCTCTTTGCAAGTGTGGCCAAAAGAAGTGTTCTTGTACCACCTTCAAGGTCTTTGCAATTCCAAAATGCCCCATCAAGCCTCCTCCATGGGCTTCCCTGACTAGCAATTCTCTCAAAGAACAATTAGGAACACACAAACGATTGGCATAAAATAGATACACATCATTCCTAAAGTACTTGCCACTTGCGGATTTAGAACAAGCAAGATATGGTTCTTTGAAATCCAAATCAGTTTCATACAACTCTTTCATTTGTTCAAAACCAAGAAACTTAGCATCAAGGGTAGAGATGAGCACATGCCTTCGAGACAGAGCATCAGCTACAACATTCTCTTTACCTTTCTTATACCTGATGACATATGGAAATGTTTCTATGAATTCAATCCATCTGGCATGTCTCTTGTTAAGCTTTTGCTGTCCTTTCAAGTGCTTGAGAGTCTCATGATCAGTATGCACCACGAACTCCTTAGGCCAAAGGTAATGCTGCCAAGTCTGCAAGGCCCTCACAAGTGCATAGAGTTCTTTGTCATATGTGGGGTAATTGAGAGTGGCTCCTTCAAGCTTCTCACTGAAATAAGCAATTGGTTTCCTATCCTGCATCAAGACAGCACCAATTCCAACTCCTGAGGCATCACACTCAATCTCAAAATTTTTCAAGAAATCAGGCAAAACAAGAAGAGGTGCATTAGTAAACTTCCCTTTCAAGGTCTGAAATGCATCTTCATGTGCTTGTTCCCACTTGAATCCCACGTTCTTATTGACGACTTCAGTAAGAGGAGCTGATATTGTGCTGAAGTCCTTCACAAATCTTCTGTAAAAGCCAGCTATGCCATGAAAGCTTCTGACCTCACTCACGGTTTTAGGACTTGGTCATTCTCTGATAGCTTTAACCTTCTCCTCATCCACTTTAATGCCATCTGCACCCAAACCAAAGCCCAGAAACAAGAGATTATCTGTTCCAAAAGTGCATTTCTTCAAGTTAGCATACAACTTTTCCTTTCTAAGGACTTCGAAAACAGCTCTAAGATGTTCATTGTGTTCATCAAGTGTTTTGTTGTAGACAAGTATGTCATCGAATTACACTACAACAAAAACCCCTATGAAAGCTCTTAGAACATGATTCATCAATCTCATGAAAGTACTAGGTGCATTGGTTAAACCAAAAGGCATAACTAACCATTCATACAACCCTAGCTTTGTTTTGAAAGCAGTTTTCCATTCATCCCCTTCTTTCATCCTAATTTGATGATATCCACTTTTCAAATCGATTTTAGAAAAGATGTATGACCCATGAAGTTCATCTAGCATATCATCTAATCTAGGGATGGGATGTTTGTACTTAACTGTTATGTTGTTGATTGACCTACAATCCACACACATACGCCAGCTGCCATCTTTCTTGGCACAAGGAGAACTGGAACAGCACATGGACTCATGCTTTCTCTGATGTATCCCTTCTCCATGAGCTCATTGATTTGTTTCTGCAGCTCTTTGGTCTCAACAGGATTGGTCCTGTATGCTGGTCTGTTAGGAAGAGAGGCTCCTGGTATGAAATCAATCTGGTGCTCAATGCCTCTGATTGGTGGTAAACCATATGGGTTCTCATCTGCAAACACATCTTTGAATCCTTGCAAAAGAGATTCAAACTCACTTGGAAACTCCAGTGCATGGTTAGCAGAAGACATTAGTGTTTCTTTAAAAACCAACAAAATCATTGATCGATTAGCAAACAGAGCTTCCTTGATCTCACTGGTTTGAGCAAAGAAGTTAGATTGCCTTACCTTATTGGAATCACTTTCCTTGGATGCATTGGCTTCTTGATCTCGTTTGGCCTGTTCTCTCCTTTCTTTCAGAAGCATTTGATCTTTATGTACCTCTTGAGGTGAGAGTGGAGCTAAGATAATCTTCTTTCCATTGTGCTCAAAGGTGTGGCGGTTTGTGAACCCATCATGGACTGCCTTTTTATCATATTGCCAAGGCCTTCCCAAAAGAATGTGTCCAGCCTCCATAGAACGAACATCACAAAGGATCTCATCTTGGTACCTTCCAATGGTGATGGGAACTAAGACCTGATTGCTCACTTTCATCTCCCCTGTTTCATTAAGCCATTGTAGAGAAAATGGTCGTGGATGTTTTCTCAAACTCAAGCCAAGTTTCTTAACCAAAGTCTCACTAGCCACATTGGTGCAGCTGCCTCCATCCACGATCAAACTACAGACCTTGTCATTGACATGACATCTAGTGTGAAAGAGATTTTCTCTCTGTTCATGCTCCCTCGGTTTAGGTTGCACACTCAAGGTTTTTCTATTAACAAATAGTTCTTCATGAGCAGGGTAGTCCACATGTTCTTCTTCAGAATCGGATTGTGGCATCTCATCCTCGGATTCTATTTCTCCATTCTCAAATAAGATCATCACCTTCTGGTTGTTGCAATCCTTAGCATAGTGTCCATGCCCATGGCATTTGAAACACATCAAATCTCTGGTTCGTTGGTAGTAGAAATTTCTGCCTTTCCCTTGACATCACTAGTAGATGAGTTAGTTTTAACATCAGAAGAAGTCTTAGTTGAAACCTTATCCTTGTCTTGGTGGCTAGACTTAGCATTTGGATTGTATGCTGTCTTAGGGTAGCTCCTTCTCTTAACTTGTTGCTCCACCAGGATTGCTTTGTGTAGCATCTCCTATAGGCAATCATACTCATGCATCTCCAGTCTGTCTTGGATCTCACAGTTGAGTCCACCTTGGAATCTGGCCATTGTGGCTTCCGGATCTTCAACAGCATCAACTTTGATCATCAATGTCTCCATCTCTTGGCAGTAGTCTTCCACACTTTTGGTTCCCTGAGTCAATCTCCTAAGCCTCTAATGTAGATCGCGATGGTAGTGGCTAGGCACAAACCTTTTCCTCATGAGATTAGTCATCTCTTCCCAAGTAACCACAGCTGGTTCTCCTGATCTTCTCCTGCTTGTCACAATTTTATCCCACCAGTTAATAGCATAACCATGAAATTCAGTTGCAGCCAACCTTACCTTTTTGATCTCTGAATAGTTTTGGCAGTCAAAGACCAATTCTATCTTCTTTTCCCACTCAAGATAGGCATCTGGATCGTTCTTTCCATGGAAAGGTGGAATTTTCAGCTTAAGGCTACCTAGATGATTATCCTGCCTAGGTCTTCTGGTTCTACCTCGGCTCCCACTGGAGTTATGATCGGATTCCCTTTCCTCATGGTTTGATGATCGTCTTTGGTTGGTGCAAGATTGTCCAGTTTCTTCTCCGGTTGGTGGATTCTGAGTATCCTCTTGGATACGATCAAGTCGCGTATGGACTGATTCCATTTCAACTCTCATCAGCCCCTGGATTGTTTTCCTGTTCATCTTGGCTTTGGTCAGACATTGTTACCTGAGAAAATGAACAAACAAATCAGATAATACAGGTTCTCCAATCTGTTGGATCGCCTTTTAAAACCTGCAACCAATTAAGCAAACGAATTAGTTAAAACTCTCTTCCTCACAGGTGTTTGGTCTCTCAATTTGGTGGTGGTGAAATCTCAAGAGTTCTGATAGAAAAAATTCCGATCAAACCCAATGAAACAATCCAAACAACAAAGGAAGTTGAAGAGACAGATAGACAGATTGCAAGATTTTTGGTTCTGGTTGATTGATCTATCCTAGAAACCAATTTCTCCTGGTTCCTAAACTCTTTCATTTTCCAAAGAGACCTATTTCTCCTAGTCTCTGATTTTTTTTTTTTGAATAGACACAACCAGAGAACAGATAGATAGAAACGATTTTTCGAGGAAGAAGATGAATAGATGAGAAATGTGATAAGAATTCGATACCAAACCCCAAAGCTACTCTGATACCACTTGACACGAAGTCTCCCAAGGATTGAACTTTGGAGGGATGGCTTGTTGGATAAACTTTGAACTCGGTAAGCTACTAGCTTTAAAGAACAAAGTGATGGATCGATTGGTCGCACAAGGGTTGCGGAAGGCCCTTGATATTCCAACCTCAGCAGTCCTAAGATATGACGCACTTAGACGACCGAAGAGGGTTTGTTGTTTGGATATGAATCACCAAGCAACAGAGGTTTGTTCACAAAGAACAACATAGAATCACTCTCTAGGATAATCACAAAGATTAGCAAAAACAACTTGTTATTTGATTGAATGAAATCGAAAATACATATAGAGTTGTGTTTGTGACTTCTCGGAAATGAGAACAGTCAATCCCAGTAAACAAGACAATAAGTAATAAAGACTAAAATACTTGACTGAAGAAAAATGTGTTGAATGACTCTTCAGATCCTTGCTGCCTTGTTTTACCTTCCTGATCCCGAGTTTATAAGGTTTGGACGGATTTTATAAGGTTGAGCGGGTTTTATAAGGTTTTATAACGTTTAGACATTTTTTATAAGGTTTTATAAGGTTTAGAAGGAAGCTTAAAAATGAACTGTTTTTGGAAGGGGGCTTCTAAAATCCTCTTGAAACCTTACTAAGGTGATGTGTTGCACTTGATCTTCCATGGGGTTGAACTGGTTCATGGTTAAGCTAAGTAGTGAACTTAGTGACTGAGATAACTGTCTGGTCCGGGCCCTAGTCATGGCTCCAGCTGGTACAAGCAAAGCATCCTCAGCTACAAGCTCCGGTTCAAGTCCTTTCATGGTGTCATCATCTGGTTCTGGTTCCGGTTCAAGCTCTTCATCCTTAGCGCCATCCATAATCGTATCAACCCCTGTCCGACGTTCGGTGCGTTATTTTTTGGAAGACTAGATAGTCATGATATACTGTCTCTGCAATCACCACATGACAGTTCCCCGTGTTTTTTCCTAACTCACACGATACTGCGAATCACTTCCCGGTAGGTCACCCATCCTTCCACTGCTCCAGATCAAGCAGGCTTAACTCTGGAGTTATTTCCGGAAGGTTAACCGAAAAGATAAGTGCACTTTGGTGACATACGTAGCCAAATCAATTCTTTTTTAACCTCTCCCATATATGTTTCCATATTTACCAGAAATCGAGATGTTACAAAAATGTTCCTAAAACTTTAGTAAACGTTTAAAGATAATTCTGACATACACAAAACTGTTTAAATGCTTAGAACACTACAAGAAAACGTTGATATTCTGAGGGAAATTCCGAGGGAAAATGATTTCCTCGGAATTTTCCGACGAAAAACCGAGGAAATTCCGACGGACCCTGTTTCCTCGGAATTTCGTCGGAAAATTCCGAGGAACACATGTTTCCTCGGAAATTTCCGACGAAATTCCGAGGAAACAGGGTCCGTCGGAATAAACCGACGGATATTTCTAAAATACCGAGGAAAGTTAGAAGCCGTTAGAGACCCGTTGGGGGAGCCGTTGTGGTATTTCAATAATTCCGAGGAAATACCGAGGAACGGGGGTTTTTCCTCGGAATTTCCTTGGAATTTCGTCAGTATTGTCGGCAGAAGCCGTTAGAGACCCGTTGGGGGAGCCGTTGTGGTATTTCAATAATTCCGAGGAAATACCGAGGAACGGGGGTTTTTCCTCGGAATTTCCTTGGAATTTCGTCAGTATTGTCGGCATGATTTCATCTATAAATACACTCACCCCTCTTCCTCTTCATTCACTCCATTTCTTCTTCTCTCCTCCCACTATCTTTACACACGATTTTCCTTTCAAAAAAACATGTCTTCTTCAAATTATTATCGTTCTTGGATGGATCGACCTCATTTGGATCCGAACACGAAATTGCTTACGAAAGAATACGAACGAGGTGTAAAGGAATTCATGGGGTTAGTTAAACGACAACCGGAAGCCGAAACAGGTAAGTTAATATGTCCTTGCTCTAATTGTAAAAATAGAAAGGTTATTAAAGAGTTGGATGTTTGGACACATATTTTTTTAAATGGGTTTACACGAAGTTACAAAATTTGGTATCATCACGGGGAAACAGGATATGAACCTGGTAGTACTAGCGAACCTCGGCCGGCGGTTAGATTAGAAGAACCAATTAGAACGGATTTAGACTATGGTGTAGGTGTTGAGCAGATGGTTAATGATCATTTTAGAGGGGAAGATTTACCCAATGCAGAAGCTAGGAGATTTTATGATATGTTGGATGCTGGAAAGCAACCTTTGTATGAAGGTTGCAGAGATGGTCATTCAGCTTTATCATATGCTACAAGACTGATGTCCATTAAAACAGATTATAACTTGGCTGAAGACTGTGTGGATGCGATAGCTGAATTTGTAAAAGGTATTCTACCTGAGGATAACGTAGCTCCAGGTTCATACTACGAGGTTCAGAAACTTGTATCTGGTGTTAGTTTACCGTATGAGGTAATAGATGTATGCAGCGATAACTGCATGATTTATTGGAGGGCGGATGACCAGCGGATTACATGCAAATTTTGTGGGAAGCCTCGTTACAAAGATACGAGTGGAAGAGTTAGAGTGCCATATAAAAGGATGTGGTATTTGCCTTTGAAGGAAAGGTTGCAGAGGTTGTATCTTTCGGAACGGACAGCGCAACGAATGAGATGGCATGCGGAGCACTCAACAGATGGTGAGATTAGACATCCTTCAGATGCAAAAGCGTGGAAGCATTTCCAATCAAAGTATCCCGACTTTGCATATGAGAGAAGAAATGTCTACCTTGGATTATGTACCGATGGTTTCAGCCCGTATGGGAAGAGTGGAAGACAATATTCTCTATGGCCAGTCATTGTTACACCATATAACTTACCCCCAAACTTGTGCTTGCGACGAGAGTTTTTGTTTCTCTCCATTCTCGTTCCCGGACCAGAGCATCCTAAGAGATCGCTTGATGTGTTTCTTCAGCCACTAATATATGAGTTGCAACAGCTATGGGGTGAAGGTGCTGAAACATACGACATTTCGTGTAAAGAAAACTTTCAAATGCGGGCAGTACTAATGTGGACAATAAGTGATTTTCCAGCATATGGTATGTTATCTGGATGGACAACGCATGGGAGGCTATCATGTCCATATTGTCAAGATGACACAGATGCTTTCCAACTAAAGAACGGAAGAAAAACGTGTTGGTTTGACTGTCACAGACGATTCCTACCACATGATCATCCATACCGTCGGAGTAAGAATTTCTTTAGGAAGAACAAACAGGTGTTTGATGGTCCACCTGAGGAAGTTAGTGGGAAAGTTTTGAAGACACAACTAAGAGATTTTGGTGCAGAAAGGACGCCAGACGTCGGTGGACATGAGCAGTTTCCTGTAGATGCTGTTGGAGAACTACATAACTGGCACAAGAAAAGTATTTTCTTTGATTTGCCATACTGGGAGGATCATCAGCTAAGGCATAATTTAGATGTCATGCATATTGAGAAGAACTTTTTTGACAATCTCATGAACACGATCCTTAACGTTAAAGGTAAAACAAAGGATAATTTGAAGTCAAGACTGGATTTAGTCGATATATGTGCTCGTCCAGAACTTCATGTTGATGAGAATGGTAGGGCTCCTTTTCCCATATACCGGCTTGATACAGAGGGGAAAAATGCGTTCTTTGATTGGATTTCAAACGATGTGGAGTTTCCAGATGGTTACGCATCTAATTTGCGAAACTGTATCGACAGAAAGGAAGGAAAGTTTATTGGCTTGAAAAGTCACGATTGCCATGTGATGATGCAGCGCCTCCTTCCGTTTGCCTTCAAGGAACTATTACCAAGAAAAGTTCATGAAGCTGTTGCAGGGATAAGTGCATTTTTCCGCGATTTATGCAGCAGATCAGTGACTCTTGAAGGTATTACAAATTTGAAGACTAACATTGCCGTGATTCAGTGCAACCTTGAGAAGATATTTCCTCCCTCATTTTTTGATGTTATGGAGCATCTTGCTATTCACCTTGCAAGAGAATTGGAACTTGGTGGTCCTGTGCAGTATAGATGGATGTATCTGTATGAGCGGTATATGTTCCATTTGAAGAAGAAGGTGAAAAATTTAAGTAGGGTTGAAGGTTCTATAGTCGCACAGATGATCAATGAAGAAATTTCAAACTTTGCGGAGCACTACTTTCCAGCAGAAGTTCAGACGAAGAACAGAAGATCTGCTCGACATGATGATAGAGGTGAACGGGCAACATATCATGTTAAGGTTCCAGACATTTTCACAGATGTTGGACGACTTAGCGGAAAACCAAAGGACCGTCGACTTACTGAGCACGAGCGAAGTCATTTGCAGACATATTTGCTGACGAACTGCGAAGACGTTCTTCCATATGAGAGGTAAGTTTATTATCTAACAAAATTCTATTTTAACAAATTGACATTTTAATCTAATTAATTCATTTGTACAGGATATTCATGGAAGCGAAGCGGTCCGAATATAGATACGCCACAGAGGCGGAACTAGAAGAAATGAAGCAGAGAGAATTTGCTGGATGGATGTTTACCTATGTGAGTGCCTTAAACAAATTAAAATTAAATTTACCATATATTTTTACTAATTCATATTTATTGATATAACCTACATATGTGCTATTAATAGGTGTCTTCTCGTTTGGCCAGAGGTGAAAAATTTGACGATTGGATACGCGAGATGGTGGTTGGCCCAATCTGTGTTGTAAAGTCATATCCGAGATTTTGTACTCGAGGATATGCATTCGCAACTGAAAAGAGGAGACATTCGCGTACGACCTATGATGCTGGCGTTTGTTCTGCATCAGGAGATGATGTATACTACGGACACATACATGAGATTTTGGAAATCAAGTATTTGGGCTTGCTTGGATTGCGCTGTACTGTTTTCTACTGTGATTGGCACGACAACACTCCAGATCGAGGTGTGAGAACAGATGCATTTGGTGTTACATCAGTACATTCGAGGCGAAAGCTACAATATTATGATCCTTTCATTCTTGCTTCTCAGGCCGATCAGGTAAGTTAATGTTTGTACGAATTCAGAATGATTGATCATAATTCATACTTTTACTAATATTTTTTTAAATGTTACAGGTTTCTTATATCAAGTACCCACGGGTAAGGAACAGAGATGATCCATGGGTTACGGTTACAAGAGTCAACCCGAGAGGCCGAGTTCAGGGAACTTCAGAGCTGGAAGACCCACTGCAACCAATTACATCCGCCAACTTAAGTGCAGCAGAAGATGTAGCGGAAGGTGGCCTTGTAGTCGATTTGACCGACTTCGCAGAGGACGCCGTCGTTTACACAGAAGATGAACCCGTTATTGGAGAGTTTCACCAAGATCCAGATTCTGATTCATCTGGTGATGATGCTTCCGAGTCAGAGTAGAGTTTTTTTTTTTTTTTTTTAAAAAACAAGAAATTCCGACGAATTTCCGAGGGAATTTAGGGTTTCATCGGAATTCCGTCGAAAATCAAATTAACGAGTTATTAATTTTGATTAATAATGATTTCCTCGGAATTTCCTCGGAAATTTCCGAGGAAATTCCGAGGAAAACTGTTAAAAACCCTATCTCCTCGGAATTCCGTCGGAAATTTCCGAGGAAATTCCGAGGCGAGCTTGGATTTTGGGAATTTCCTCGGAATGTCCTCGGAAATTTCCGACGGCATTCCGAGGAGATGGGGTTTTTAAACCGATATCGACGTTTTGCGGATCGAATAACACATATATAACCTTCATTGAGTTTCTTAACCACATTTTGAAGTCAAACGTCAGTGTTTTACACAATAACAAACACTTTTACGATTGGTCCGACAAAAATCACACATTATAAGATAAACACTTATACACTTTAACAAACGTTAAAGGACTTACTTACAATTATTTTTGAATTTTTGTTATTTCATGTTTTATGATCATCTACACAAAGTATCCTCAATGATATGAATTGCATTTGTATTAAAAATGAAATACCGAAAAAAAAATAGGAATTCGGAACCCTAAACCACGTTTCCTCGGAATTTCCTCGGAAATTTCCGAGGAAATACTGTTTCTCCTCGGAATTTCCTCGGAAATTTCCGAGGAAATACCGAGGAACAACGTATCCGTCGGAAAATACTTACCGGGAAAACAAAAACATTGAATTATTTCGAGAACCGCGTGTTGGTATTATATTTAATAATTCCGACGGATTTCCGACGACAAGGATCCGTCGGAATTATTAAATATAATACCTAACTTCCTTCTTCTTCTTCTCCGCCGCTTCACCTCAAAAAATCGATCCTCTCTCTCTCCTCTCGATCCTCTCTCTCCTGTCGATCCTCTCCTCCGGAAACTTCTCACGCCGCCGGTTCTCTCTCATCTTGCCGTCGGAATCTCTCCTGCACTTCAATAATCATGTAAGAATCAACCAAAACTTCATATTTCTCTTGGATTTTAGGTTGTTAGATGTATAGTTTCGGATTTTAGGTTGTTAGATGGATAGTTTAGGATTGAATTTCGGATTTTAGGTTCTTGTTTTATTTTTCTATGGAATTATTTGTAGTGTGAAAAACGTTTTTCGATTTTTTAAAACGTTTTTGATTTTTAAAAACGTTTTTTGATTTTTTAAAACGTTTTTGATTTTTAAAAACGTTTTTTGATTTTTAAAAACGTTTCTTAAAATTTTTAAAAACGTTTTTAAATGATTTTTAAAAAGGTTTTACTATTATATAAATATTTTTTTCTGATATAAAAACTAATTGTTTTTATATTAAAACTATTTTTATAAGTATTAAAACATTTTTTGATTTAAAAAAACTTGTATATGATTTTTAAAAACGTTTTTTTATTTTTAAAAACGTTTTTAAATGATTTTTAAAAAGGTTTTACTATTTTATAATGGGTTTTTTTGATATAAAAACTATTTTTGTAATATTAAAACTATTTTTATAAGTATTAAAACATTTTTTCATTTTAAAAAACATGTATATGTTTTCTAAAAACGTTTTTTTATTTTTTAAATCGTTTTTCAATGATTTTTAAAAAGGTTTTCCCAATTTTTAAAATTGTTTTTTCAACTTTCCAGGAACAATAAAACATATTTAATAAATTTTAAAAATATTTATAAACCTTTTTGTCGACTTACTAATCATGTATACTAACTTTTTTTTTTCAATTTTTATATATTTAAACTTCAGGTCTTACGATGATCAGACCCCCACTCCTGCTCGACAGCGTCGTGTTCGTCGCTCGGGAAGCCACGACTTTCAGGGTTCCCCATCGCCCCGCAGCTCCCACCAGACATCTCCCTCTCCATTTCCCGAAGCTCCTTCTGGCTCCGGTGATGCACCCACTATTCCTCCGAACTTTCAGGGTCCTCCGGAACTAATGAGGGTTGCGGAGTTTGTTCGACAGCCGGGTCGTCACCATCTTCCGTTTCTCACTCCGTATCCATCTGGACCGGGTCAAACATGGTTCGATCGATCCTCGAACGGGATCAGCGCATGGATCAACCGTATGATGTATCGTGTTTTGGACTACGGACATCCGACTTTCACCGACTTTCCAAGAGGCAAACAAGTTCTATGGTTTGAACAGTTTGCGGTAAAAATTCTTATTTTTTTTAATTTATTTTTTAATATAATTTTATACTAATTGTGTTTTTTTTTTTTCAGCAAGAATTCAACTGGAATCCTGATTATACGGCGTTTGTCTATTACCACTTCGTGCACAAAGTTATGACCAACTATGGGTATCAAATTTACGAGTGGAAGCAGAAGTGGCTAAAGAACAAGGTTTGTTTTTTTATTTTTAAAACAATTTTTAAATTTATTAAATTATTTTTTAATTCATCTAACAATTTTTTTTTTAAAGATCCCAAAGTCGATGAACCTCGACGTCTGGCAGCAGTTGATTGTGCATTGGAGTAAGGAAGATACGAAATCGACTTCTACCACCAACTCCTCCAACCGCAAGAGCGAACGTAAAGGGAAGGGCGTCTACAAGCACAACTTGGGTGCTCAGTCCCAAGCCACTCTGAGGGATCGCATGGTAATTTCGGTCCCTTTTTATTCTATTTTAAATTTTTAAAAATTTTAAACTATCATTATTTCTTCTAACTACTAATTTTTATATTGATATAAAGGTGGAAGCAAATGATGGTGAGCCGGTTGATGATTTCAGCTTAATGAAGATGGCGTATACGAACAAGAAGACCGGCCAGATTGATGATGGTGTTGTGGCGGGTGTCGTCGACCTCATCCACAGTCAGGTGGAAGAAGCAGCGTCTCAGCTGCAAACCGAAGACGAAGATTCGACGGGTTCCCAATTGCCTCGGGAGCAGATCAACGAAATCGTTGCAAAGGTACGTTTTTTTTTTTAAAAATTTCATTTCATCTTAATTATTATTCACATATTCATTTTTTTTTTCAGTCGGTTCCAAAGAAGAAGGGCCGAATGTTGGGTTTGGCTCGTCGGTCCCGGTCGGTTACGTCTTCTTCTGCAGCCCCTCCTTTTGTTGATCCGTCCGAACTTATGGGTCAGTTGCAGGACAAGGACCAACGCATATCTGCGTTGGAGACTCAGATGGCAAATCAACAGGCGAGCTTCGAGGCACAACAGGCGAGCTTCGAGGCACAGAGGAAGATGAACGAGCAGATGATGGAAATGATGAGGAGGTTGCACCCGAACGTCGATTTCCCGACCATGCAAGATCCCAACACACAAAACCCGTAGCTTTTTATTTTTGCTCAAAAACATTGAATGTTTTTTTTTTATTTGTACCACTTTCAATTTTAAATTTATATTTTCGAAATTAAATTTCTAAATTTTAATTTTTAATTTTCGATTTTAATTTCATATTTTCGATTTTAAATATCTAATTATTAATTTTTTTAAAAAATAATATTTTATATAATTCCGACGAAATCATCCCTCGGAAATTTCCGAGGATGAGTTCGTCGGAAATTTCCGAGGAAACCGTCCCTCGGAAATTTCCGAGGAAATCATCCCTCGGAAATTTCCGAGGAAAACCATCCCTCGAAATTTCCGAGGAAATCGTCCCTCGGAAATTTCCGAGGAAATCATCCGTCGGAAATTTCCGAGGAAAACCATCCCTCGAAATTTCCGACTATTTGTCACCTCGGAATATTCCTCGGTTTATTCCGACGAATCTATCCGTCGGTTTTTTCCGACGACCTCTCCGACGACTGCTTGTCCTCGATATGTCCTCGGAATGTGTAATCCTCGGAATTCCGTCGGAAATTTCCGAGGAAATTCCGAGGAACTACAAAATTCCGAGGAAATTTTTCCGACGGAAAGAATCATCGGTATTTCGTCGGAATAACGTTATTCCGACGGAAAACCGAGGAATTCGTCCCTCGGTATTCACTTGTTTTCTTGTAGTGGAACGATGATTATAAATATATGGAATGATATATTAAATATTTAGAAAATGTATACTAGTTTTCAGGTAAAGGTTTATAGAAAAAGGGTGTTTATCATTTGGAGGATGAGGAAATACTTCGTAAGGAGGCTTTCGATGTGGCTTCTATACACTTATCCAACTGTACATTTTACATATGATGCATATCAAAGATGGCTTTAATGCCAATAGAGAGGAAAATAAAAGTTTCCTTCAGGAAGAATCTCTGATGCCTAAGTTAGACATCAATCGACCGAGAATGGCGATTTGGACAGTGTGTATGATGTCATGGGAGGAGCTCTTTCAGCGTATCAAAATGCTTACATGCTTATAAGTTTTTAGATGATTCACATACACGATCAAAGTGGGGTTAAAGCTCTCCTCTTGATTTTTCTTTGTGTTATTTTAGTATCGAAATTCATTTACCTCCTTTACGACTCCTTTTCCCTCTTTTATAGTAGATGATGCTTGATGGAGTAATTTTCCTCTTTACTTATGCGCCTGATATTCACAGATTTCGTGGTGGCTATATTCGAGCGACTCGTAGACTCCACTGTCTTAGCTTATTAGTTTTTTTGGGAACAGTGACGACATATCTGCCCATCCCACGTTAGTGAACTGGTGGAGCCCTCTTGCCACATGTTCTATGCGGATTAGGTGTGGTAAATTTGGTCCAAAAAATTATCACCCGACTCCTTGGAGTTCTCCTGGTGAGAAGGCTAGGAGTCGATTCACATTGACGATACTCTATAATCATGAATTGTCCCTAAATATTATTTTTTATATATCCAAATGATGCTTTTCTGGTGGTTCTCCGTGGAGGGATACAACAAGCCTCAGCAGTAAGCTCGCCTAATCATATACCGTGTTATCTTGTACATAGATAGTCCATACGGCTTGGTGCCATACAGCTCGTTCCCACATTGCCCGCGAGCCTGAGATGGAGTGCTCAAGGATTAACATTTGTGACCAGGCACTAGTGATATTCCTCGGGGGAGGGGGGGACCAACTCTGGTAATTCATGAATTAAGGAACATAGATTCTCCTTGGAAGGATTACCTGTATCATTTTACTTGGAGCTTAGTGATATAGGGTAACCACCCCGCTTATTGGTTCATATACAGAATGTATCCATTATAACCATGATAATCAAGATTGGACGGTGTGATACACTGG
Organism: Isatis tinctoria; assembly: GCA_010577795.1. Taxonomy (NCBI): domain Eukaryota; kingdom Viridiplantae; phylum Streptophyta; class Magnoliopsida; order Brassicales; family Brassicaceae; genus Isatis; species Isatis tinctoria. The sequence goes on along the minus strand of CM021244.1, from coordinate 22,026,412 downwards.
ATTTAGTACTTCTATTTTCTACTCCAAGTGCACAGCGTACAAGACAGTATAGAGAGATTCAAATTCTAGAGGACTAATGCCACACTGAGTTTCTACGAGGATTGAAACTAAGCTAAAACAAAATGAGAATTTTTGGTTGTCAAGATAACAAATGAAAAGGTAAATGTTAATGCAAAAACAATTAAAACAAGGTGCTGGACTATGGATGATTCGCAGGATATTCAATGATTATGAACCAAACAACTACGCCATGACACTTTTAAATACAAGTTTTGAACTCAAACGCAATGGTAAGAATGATCCACTGTCGTGGTACCAACAATTTTATCTAGCAATCTAGAGTCGTAAACTATTGTTTAAACCTAGAATTCTATGCAAGCATTTCCGAGCATATTTTATTACTAACAGTTTGCATTAACATTAGTTGTTTTTGGCCAAGGACAAATCAACCATCTAAATTCTTTCTAGAAACCTATTACTTTGATGAGTAGATTAAACCTACAATCATAGATTAAGTGATCAATTCAATCAAGGCATTAAGTTTAACTCCAGATGAGAAAATCAAATGGTAAGCCCTATTTGTATCAGTTTATTGCCTCATGAGTCTCCTTTGAAAAACCTTATCCCAACTAAAGGTTTAATTAGTGAGACATGGAGAAATGAAACACAGCAAAAGATGAAGAATTTTTTTTTGAATAAAATATAGTAAACAAGAGGGTTCAGAATGTAACATATCAACTCCTCCATACTAAGACTTTTGTTTGTCCAGACAAACTTGAATCTAAACATAGAAAAAGGGTTCGAAAATATGGGAACTCTCAAAAATCTTAGAAACCTTAATTTTGACTACAACTTGCAGACTACGTATGTGGAGATCAAGAGTGGTACATTCTTACCAAAACCCCTCCAAAATCTTCTTAAACCCCTGGTCCATACATATGATCTTAAATCTCTTAAATCTATGGAAGCTCCATTTTTGAGACAATAGACTTTACATTCAATTAAGGGTGGCGTGAGCTTCTCATAATGGGCACTATTCAGGGTTGACGATGCTATGGATTAAAAGGCTAGTTTAGAGAGTTTGGGGGTTAACCTCTGATCACTCTCCCTTTCTTGAAAGCCTCAACTCTCGAATCTAGCCTATCTTTCATTGGGATTTCGTTATGCTGAGAAACTCATCTTTGAGTTACTAACTCAATATTCATCATCATCAATTTTGTTTGTAGATGAATGAGGAGGACATCACATTATTTTGTGTCTCTCAAGCACAAATTTTTTTTGAACTTTGTTTCACATACCAAAGTATAATCGCTTGTTGAACTTCATCCCATATTTGGAGCGACTGCTCTATTGTGGAGCGGGTGCTCTGGTTCAATTTTATCCTAGTTTGCGATTTTCTGAGCAAGAGTTAGAGGTTGTGTTGATCATTTTATCTCCAACCTTTTTTCACATATTTACACATAAGGAATTGGAAAAACGAGAATGCAAGTAGCCTAAAAAGAAACAAGGTTCAAGGTAGGTAGTAGCTAAAGATGAGGTAGCTATTCAGGATCAGCGTGGTAAAATAATAAGAAGTCTTGAGTATCATTTCGTTCCCCTAATATAATGCCCCTAACAAGAAGAATTTAACTTCACTGAGTTCCACTTAAGATATAGTTTATGTCCTTCCGATGAAACCCCGATAGGCTGATATATTATGGAGTGGAAGAGATCGATGTTGTGGTGTTCAAGCTTATCCGTGCACTCAAGGTTCTGCATTAATGTTCACTAGGAATATAGTCAAGAACACACAAATGGGTTAAACTCATCATATATTAAGGTCTTAATTCCTAACAAATTTTGACTCAATAAAACATAATAACTCAATAAGAAAAACTGATTCACAACAATGTGGGAGTCGAAACTCACATAACTAAATTTAGAAAGTATAAATTCAGGAATCCAAAATTGCTAAGGGAAAAACTTAAGAGAAGAGATCAGAAAGAGAAATTTATTAACTTGTTGTCGAATAAGCTTTTCGTACAGTAAAGCAAAAGTTAAGTCTAAAGCATAAACCGTGAAATATGTGAAGTTGAGATGTCTTACCAACTTATACATGGATGTCTATATATACTGGGAGGTATAAACCCTCAAAATAACTATTAAGCAATGTGGGACTTCGGTAAATACCCATTTTGCGCTGACTTGAACAGTGCAGGCCCGGTCTGCGAGACTTTTCCCTTCCAATTTTGGCCCGATCATATCTTATGCCTCTGGTGTTGGTGTCAAAACCTATCCCTCGGAGATTGATGAGCCGAGAATTCTAAATATTTACACAAAAGACTTGTCCAATGACCAAACCAGTTCGGCAACTCCCTCTGAGAGCGATTGAGCGAGCTAAAGACTTGTCCAATGACCAAACCAGCTCGCCAACTCCCTCCGAGAGCGATTGAGCCAGCTGAAGACTTGTCCAAGGACTAGAAAACTTGTCTCTAAAATATCGGAACTCACTACCAGCTCACCAATTCCATCTTAAAGAAAGATTGAGTGAGCAGAACATCAATTCAAGCGACAATCACACTGTTCACGAAACACTGTTCACGAAGCACTATTTACGCGCGTACTGTTCACGCGGTTACTGTTCACGGAAGTTGGGCTTCAAGTCAAGCCCAAAATAATCAAATTCATTAAAGTACCAGAGTTACTAACGTCCCACATTGGAAGTAGCTCTCCTCAGCATCCCAAGTCTCTCAGTATATATATGATACCTTGTATTAGATTAAAGGCATCCCAATTCGTGTATTAAGGCTTTTTGCAATATAAGACTTTTCAGCTTTTGCAATTATTCTTGTAGTCCGAAATATTATCTAATAAAATCGCCTTTTTACATTTTCGGTCCTTGAGTTCTTTTAAAATAAAATTTGCGAGCCCCCATAAATTATAAGTTTTGACAATGTGAGTTTCAGCTATCACATCTGGTTTGGTCATTTTTCATATAATTCCGGTTTAGTGTATTGACTTGGTTTATATGAGAACTACTCGACATTTTTTGGTAATGAGACGACACTGAGTGTTACACCCCCGAGAACTGAGGTTGCCTGTTGGGAGATGGTGGAATGAAGGCTGGCCGTGCGACACTTTTCATCAAGCCGGTAGAGATGGCATATGGAATTGTTGTGGTTGAATGGAGCAGGTCCGTTGGTCGTGCGGCACTTTCTGACTAGCTGCTGGATAATATAATGAAGAGGTAGAAGCGATTGACTCTCTCAATCAATGAATGAAGAAGCAACTCACTCCATAGTTTTCAAAAGAACCCAAATGCATCTCACACCTAAACTATAAAGACCTAACTCAAAGACTCATTTCTTAGAAAGAAAGCTACTTTTGTATTAAAATTATGATTCAAGCTGTGCCTTACAAATGAGGGTGGTGGTGAGCTTATACAATGCTCATGTACAAAGAAATTGAACACTAAAATATTCCGCACTTAATAGAAAAACTAGTTGTTGGAGATAATGTGAGTAGAATGCTTGATACAATTTTCCCAAGGAATTGCACTCAAAGGATGGATTGATAGATATGAACTGAGAAGGTTACTAACACTTCACAGAACTGGATGGATATGCCTTCAACCACGAGCTATTAGCCTGGGTTAAGGTGATGTGGATCGAATGGTCTCACAAGGGGTGCGGAATTGCCCTTGATATTCCAACTCCAACTATCCTAGGATATGACACACATAGACAATAGGAAGAGTTTTGTTGATCGGATATGACACACCAAACAACAGGTTTTGTTCAACGAAGAACAGATGAGAATCTCTCTCAAAGGGAGTTTCGATAACGAAAAGAGTTTGATAAAAAGTTGATTATTTGTTACAATAGATTTTGAGATACATATAGAAAGGATGTTTGGGGATTTCGAAATTAAGGTAAAACTTGAATGAAAATTAAGACTTGACTCTTCAGTTGAAGAAAATGACTCTTGACCTTCGGAATCCCTTCAGTTTGTGAATTTGATCCGTCGTTAGGAAGGGGTTCCTAAATACTTGTTCAAGCTTCCTAAAAGTCGATTTGGGAAGACCTCTCAGAATCCGAACACTTCCTTCCCGAATACGAACACTTCCTTCCTGAATCTGGACTTGTGAATATCTTCTTGAATCCGAACAGTGGCTTCCAGAAATGGGTCTTAATTGCCTCATTAAAAACCTTCTTTGGAAACCCATTGGGATAAAACCAAAGGAAGGGAAAAAGAGTACAAAGAGATCACTTGCCCATTTGCTGATTTCCTTGGACTTGATTGAGAACCATAGGTTGATTGAGAACCAAAGGTGTTGATTTGATTGGCATCAGACACGTTCATGTAGTCCTTCCAGAATTTGAGCATCAGCTTCCGAATTCGTTTAGGCCTTCCAGAATCCGAACAATAGCTTCCTAATTTGTGTAGACCTTCCGGAATCTGAGCAATAACTTCCTTAAAACGGCTTGTAACTCCTCCTGGTTCAAGCTTCTTGGCTTTTAGGTCAGCTGTTGTCTTTGGTTCCAGATTCCTATCCTTGATGCTTTCCATGATTGTATCAATGCTGAATGAGGGGGATATGTTGACTCCTTCTGTGATTTTATTATTTTTACTATCGATTATTTTGTTGTTGAAGATAATATTTCATACAACTATTTACTTTATAAACAGATTTTATGCTAATAACTAGTTACAGATTTACTTTATAAACAGCAACTATTTTTATAAATAGATTCGTAAATATATTCATATAGATTTTTTTAAAATTAAAATATTATTTAAAAAATATCAATTATAATTTGATAGGTTTTTATTATAAATTTAACATATAAAGTTAATGTTTCATATGTGAGAGCCGAAACTCACACTGTCAAAACTTATATTTTATGGGGGCTCGAAAATTCTATTTTAAAGAACTAAAGGACCGAAAATGCAAAAAGAGATATTTTATTGATATTTTCCGAAAGTACAAGAATAATTAGCAAAAGCTGAAAAGTCTTATATTGCTAAAGCTCTTAATACTCGGATTTGGGATGCCTTTGACCCTTACATGAACGTACATATATATACTGACGATCCTAGGGTACTAGACTTCATATTTTCGATGTGGGACTTTGTGGTTTCTTCCCAGCCACCGACCTAACCTTTTGGGCCCGAAATCCGGCCCGAAAATCTTCTTTGATCCACCTGCACGTTCTGACCCAAATCTGGCCCGCCTTTTATAACCGATGAATAGTAAACCGGGAATAGTAATCCGATGAATAGTAATCCGAATCTCGGTTTAGACGATTTTACGGTTAACTTTGTCCCGAGATGAATAGTGTTTTTGATGGTTTTTCCCACGTGAATAGTATTCTGAACGTTTTACGACTCTTGAGACTTGAGCCGCCCGTTCTTTTTTCGAACTTCCAGACGTCGGTTTTAGTATTGATGGCCAACCGCTGATTCCTTTGGTTCGTGTGTTCCGGCGACTGGTCCATTCACGGCTGAACGTTGGTCACGGTCTTTTGGAAAATGTTTACGGACGTTTTGGAGTCAGAACATGCAAATGCCTAATCTTCGAGTCGATCCGGGCTTAGAGTTATGCTTGATGGTCGGTCGACTGGACAATGTTCGGACTACGAGTCTTGACTAAGAAATGATCGTGGGCGGCTGGCCTTATCCCAGCCGCCGGACCGTGCTCGGGGGAAACATGGGCGGCTGGCCGTGTCCCAGCCGCCGGGACATGCTTGAAGGAGACTTGGGCGGCTGACCTTATCCCAGCCACCGGACCAAGCCTCGGAGGGAAAATTGGCGGCTGGCCGTATCCCAGCCGCCGGCCCTTGTCTTGGAGCGTCCACGGGCGGCTGGCCTTATCCCAGCCGCCGGACCAGTCCTTGGATCGACCACTGGCGGCTAGCCGTATCCCAGCCGCCGGACCAGTTTTTGGATCGTCCACGGGCGGCTCGTTCGTATTCCAGCCGCCGGACCAGTCCTTGGATCGACCATGGGCGGCTGGCCTTGTCCCAGCCGCCGGGTCATTCCTCGGACTGACCGTTGGCGGCTGGCCTTGTCCCAGCCGCTGGGTCGTGTCTCGGATGGATCGTGGGCAGTTGACCTTAGCTTGTCCTGTCCATGCTTGGGATAAATTCCATTTGATCTCGACCTTGACTTCTCGTTCCGTTAATCTCCAAGGAGGGGATTTCGACCCCAACAGTTAGCCCCCCAGCTCTTTGTTTCAGTGGTTTGGATCAACGAGCTTCGAGCTGAGAGTTTTATCGGGATTGACCGAAACGGGAAGGCAAGGAGTTTTTTCGTTCGTCCGTTCTTCTTTTATTGTCTTGTCAAAGTACAGTCCATCATGTTCATACGGGAGTTTGTGCCATGTTTTCTATATCAAAGAAGTGGCTTCATTCTCATTTCTTCACACTTCTCATCTCTCTTCAAGTTTTACTTCTTCAAACTTCCTTTTTGAAAGTTCTCCTTAGAAATGGCCGATGATCTAGGTTCTCCTTTCGGACTTAACTTCGATGCGATAATGAACAACCAGTTTAATTTTGATTATATGTCTGCGGAGCAGGACGCGACACTTGTGGAAGATCTGTTGGCGGCTGGAGAGGAGGCCATTCCACATGCGGCGTCCGGTCCCGAGGGTGTTCCTCAGTGGGCGCCTGACCCTAGCAACTCTCAGGAGGTGCTCAGTTTTGCCGACGTTCCTCAATGGGCGCCTGACCGGGGAGAGATTCAGCAATGGGCGGCCGGGATTGCGAATGTACCCGAGACGGCGTCCGGGACTGAGAACGTACCCGAGACGGCGGCTGGCATTGGAGGTTCGACGTGTAGGGCGTCCGGCTCAGAGAGCGCTTCCGAGAGGGCATCCGGCTCGAAGAGGGCGTCCGGCTCCGAGCGGGCGGCTGGCTCTAAGAACGCGTCCAGGAGGGCATCTGGCGTTGTGGCAGTATCAAGGTGGGCGCCTGGCTCTGGAGGCGTCTTAGAGAGGTGTGAGAGCCGAAACTCACACTGTCAAAACTTATATTTTATGGGGGCTCGAAAATTCTAATTTAAAGAACTAAAGGACCGAAAATGCAAAAAGAGATATTTTATTGATATTTTCCGAAAGTACAAGAATAAATAGCAAAAACTGAAAACACTTATATTGCTAAAACTCTTAATACTCGGATTTGGGATGCCTTTGACCCTTACATGAGTGTACATATATATACAGACGATCCTAGGGTGCTAAGACTTCATTTTTTCGATGTGGGACTTTGTGGTTTCTTCCCAGCCGCCGACCTAAACCTTTTGGGCCCGATATCAGGCCTGAGAGTCTTCCATGATCCGTCTGCGCGTTCTGATCCAAATCTGGCCCGCCGATGAATAGTAAACCGGTGAACACTAAACCGATTCTCGTTTTAGACTTAATTCGATTTTTCGGTTAACTTTGTCTCGAGATGAATAATGTTTTTAACGGTTTTTCCCATGTGAACAGTATTCCAAACGTTTTACGACTCTTGAGATTTGAGCCGCCCGTTCTTTGTTTGAACTTCCAGCCGCCGGTTTCGGCATTGATGGCCAGCCGCCAGATCCTTTGGCTCGTGTGCTTGGCGACTGGTCCATGTATGATTGAACGTTAGTCACGGTCTTTCGGGGAATTTTGATGGATGTTTTTGGAGTCGGAACACGCAAATGCCTAGTCTTCGGGTCGGTCCTAGCTTAGAGTTATGTTGACGGTCGGTCGACTGGACAATGTTCGAATAATGAGTCTTGACTAAGAAATGATCGTGGGCGGCTGGCCTTATCCCAGCCGCCGGTCCGGGTTCGAAGGAGATCCGGCGGCTGGCCTTATCCCAGCCGCCGGTCGTTGCTCAAAGGAGATCTGGCAGCTGGCCTTATCCCAGCCGCCGGTGGTTGCTCGAAGGGGATCCGGCGGCTGGCCTTATCCCAGCCGCCGGGTCGTTGCTCGAAGGAGATTCGGGCGGCTGGTCGTTTCTCAGCCGCTGGGTCATGTCTCAGACAGGTCGTGGGCAGTTGACCTTAGCTTGTCCAGTCCATGCCCGGGACAAATTCCATTTGGGCTTGATCTTGGCTTCTTGTTTTGTCAATCTTCGAGGAGGGGATTTTGACCCCAACAGTTAGCCCCACAGCTCTTCGTTTTCGTAGTCAGGGACGACGAGCTTTAAGCCGAGGTTTTATCAGGATTGATCGAAACGGGAAAATTTCCTTTCTTCTTCTCAACTTCCTTTTCGTGTGAAAGACTCGTGGGCGGTTGGCTCGGAATTGGAAAGATCCGATCTCTATTCGGACTAGGATTCGAACCATCCGACTATATGTACGCACCTTTCCTTCTTCTTTCTCCTCGCGAGTTCTTTCTATAGTCGAGTGCTCCTTTCGTCTCCTTGAATTTGATATCATGGTTAGGCCATCTTTTCGCGAGAGGAGGCAGATGGAGAAGAATGGAGAGGCAAACAAGCTTGGAAAAGATTCTAAGGCCAAGACGGCGGCTGGCCCTTCGGGATCGGGGTTGGCGGATGGTAGTCAAGCTATCCCTCCACCTGAGTGGCCTGCTGATAAGTTGGCGGTATCCACCGTTGTGGTTACTCCTGCGGATAAGTTGGAAGTATCGCAAGGCGTTTACCCAAGGCTAAAGCGGCGGCTGGCGGGGTTATCTATGGTCTGAGCGATGAAGACAACCTGTTGCGCCAAAAGCAGGCGGGTTGCCTTGCTAACCCCGGAGCGAAGAGTTCTCCTTCCGAGGCTCGGCGTATGGGTCCTCCGCCAGGGCTTGCTTTTCCTGAGGCTGTTTGTAAAAATCATCGTCAGTCTGCTAGGAGTTTTTCGGTGATCACGGATGCTAGTTTCAAGTTTCCTTCTTGTGACAGTCTGGACGAGCCTGAGAAGTATCAGGATATGGCCTTGAGTGGGATGAAGGTTTATCTATTCTTGCTTTCTTTTCTTTTTCCTTTTTTTTTTTTTTTGACTCTGACTCTTTTTTCCTTTTAGTTCATGTCTTCCGTGAACAAGTGCATCAGCACGTATGATGTTTCTGTCCGTGGAATCCGCAAGCGTGCTGAGGAAGCTCGGGAGGATGCTCGGCTGGTGAGGAGGAAACTCAACGAACTTGAGGTGGCGTCTTCGCATCAGGTCAAGTCGCTCGAGAGGGAGCTCGCTTCGTTGCGCGCGGAAAAAGCCGAGGTGTTGCAGTTCAAGACCCGCCAAGAGGCCAAGGATACGCGTCGTGCTAAGGAAGTACAGACTTTGAAAGACCAGTTGGCCAGTGCGAAAGTGGCGCGCAACTCGAAGGTGCAGCGGGCTTACGCGGATGGCCGCAAGGCTTCCGTCGCAAAATTCTGCGACTTCTTGAATGTGCTAAAAAAAGATTTCGGATCTTTATCTGAGGCAAGGAACCAGGAAGTAGATTTGGCTCAGATAGAGAGTAATATCAAACTTGTCGCGTTGCTTCAGGGGACTGATCCTCCCAGCTTGGATGAGGAGAAGGTGAAATTGTCCACATGGATGAACGAGTTTGACAAGTCTGCAACTCGGTTTGATGATGTGATCGCTCGAATTCGTGGGAAGATTGATTCTCAGTTGTGCCCAGCCCACGGGGATGACGATGTCTCAATACCCGAGGAAAGATCTGTCGAAGAGGAGGCTACTTCTCTCGGGGTGGTTGATCTATCGTGATCGAACGAGTCTGTTCCCGGAATCTCGGATATTGCTGTTGCCAAGGCGTTTGGTTCAGACTCTTGACCTTGCGGTGGTTTTCCTTTCTAGTTATTTTTGAGTTTTTTGGTGGTTTTTGGCTTTCATTTATAGATTTATGTTATGTACGGCCGGATTTTTGGTCTGGACTGGTTTTTCCTTGTTTTGAGATTTCAATAAAGATAAGCTTTCGAGATTTGCATTTTCCCGTATACTTTTCTTTTGTGCAGTGGTCCAGGTTGGATGATCATGGGCGGCTGGGTTTAGTCCGAGACAAAACCGGCCGCCGTGTGTTGATATGGAGAGGATGGTCGGCCGCCCTAGGTGCCAAACCTCGACGGGCGGCTGGCTCTGGATCCGGAGGAAATCGGACGTCGGGCCAGATCATGCTGGATCGGTCACGGACGGCTGGCAATGACCCCAGCCGCCGGGTTATATTGGATTGATTACGGGCGGCTGGTCATGTCCCAGCCGCCAGGACGTGCTGGATTGATCCCGGGATGCTGGTCATGTCCCAGCCGCCGGGTCATGCTGGATTGATCTCGGGCGGCTGGTCATGTCCCAGCCGCCGGGTCATGTTGGATTGATCCCGGGCGGCTTGTCATGTCCCAGCCGCCGGGTCATGCTGGATTGATCTCGGGCGGCTGGCAATGTCCCAGCCGCCGGGTCATGTTTTTCAAAGCGGGTGGCTGGCCATATGGGTGATTCGCCCTTTTGTCTAGTGAGATTGGGCGGCTGGCCTGTTTTTTTTAAAGAGGCCAAGCAGTCCATTTATCTAAAGAGATCGGGCGGCCCATTTATCTAAAGAGATCTGGCGGCCCATTTATCTGAAGAGACCGGCGGCCCATTTATCTGGAGAGATCGGGCGGCCCATTTATCTGGAGAGATCGGGCGGCCCATTTATCTGAAGAGATCGGGTGGCCCATTTATCTGACTGGATCAAGCGGCTGACCTTCTTCATATTGATTCGGTTTTGTTTGCTTAGTTCAGTCGGGTTGATCGGGGCGCTGTTCCGGGCGCTCATATCTGAGTGTTCGGGAAGAGTTCCTCTTGTGTTATTCGACCAGCGGAGTTAGCCGCTGGGTTTGGAGTTTTGTTTAATTGCTAGTTTTCGGACGAGTTTATGATCTCGTACCAGGGCCAGTTTGGTACTTCGTCGTGAGATGTCTAAGACCAGCGTTCCATGTTGGCATTTACTGGGTTTAGCGAGTTCATTTCGTGACTCACGCTTCGCACTTTCTAACTATTTAGTTCACGTTTAGTGGAAATGAACTAAATAGAACATCGTCTCAAACGTTTCCTGCAGGATCGCGGAATGTCAGGTTACGCCTTTCGGATGTTAGTCCGAAAATTTGTATAGCGCGCTACGTTTATCCGCTTTGGGATGTAGAAAGAACCATGGTTAAAAGAATCGTCCCGTTGTGATCAGCCACAGACGGTGGCATTCTTGCCAAAAGGCGGGTTTTTATGTACGCCAAGGGGCGATTTTTGAAGTGATGGCATTTGTTGTGCCTTGATGGACGATATTGTCTGAGTTGGAGATGCGTTATGACATGTCAAGTCACAATGTTCGTTCTATCGGGTTTTTCTGAGTCCATTCGCTTTCCGGATCAGGTTTCGGGATGCTAAGTCCCGATGTTTGTCGGAATGGTATTCTCGGGAAACTTTTCAAGCTATGGATGTGTTATGAGATGCTAAGTCCCAATGTCCATCCTCTTGATTTGCTTCCGAAAATTTGGGAGTATGTATATACGAACCCACTCCCCCCTTAAAAATTATAAAATACAAATAGCTGAACTCGTCGGAAGGCGAGCTGCCTACGTTAGGGATCAAGCCGGTTCGTAGTTCTATTTTACAACGTCTAGTGGTAATACTTCTTTAGGTGCATCGCGTTCCATGTCCTCGGAACTAGCTTTCCTTCTTTGTTTTCCAGCTCGTATGCTCCTGGGCGGACCACCTTTGCTACTTTGTACGGTCCTTCCCATTTCGCGCCTAGCTTCCCTGAATTCGACTCCGCGGTGTTCTGGAAATCTTTGCGGAGGATGAGGTCTCCTTCCTTGAATTTGCTGCTTCGCACGTTTGAGTTGTAGTACTTGGCCGCTGTTTGTTGATAGTTTTGAATGCGGATGAGCGCTTGATTCCGTCTTTCGTTTATCAGGTCCAGTTCGTCTAACATCATCAGATGGTTAAGGCCTTCCTGTCCAGGCAAGAGTCTTCGTCTGACGCCGGGGAAGTCTACTTATGACGGTATAACGCATTCGGCACCATATACCAGCGCGAAGGGCGTTTCTCCGGTCGCGCATCTTGGAGTTGTCCGGTGGGACCAGAGTACTCCTTCGAGTTCGTCTGCCCATCGTCCTTTCTTCTCGTCGAGACGCTTTTTGAGTACGTCAACAATAGTCTTGTTGGCTGCTTCGGCCTGGCCATTACCCTGTGGATAACGCGGCGTTGACTTGCTCAGGCGTATTTTCCTCTTTTCGCAGAATCCTTCGAAGCGGGCGGAAATGAATTGAGAACCATTGTCGGTGACAATCTCGTAAGGGACTCCGTGCCGGCATATGATGTTTTTGATACTGGCGTAAGAGTCCGCTTCGACCCACTTTGAGAAGTAGTCTGTTAGGACAAGTAGGAACCTTTTCTGCTTTGAGTTATGCATTGGCCCCACAATGTCCATTGACCACCTCATGAATGGGTACGGCGCGGAGATTGACGAGAGCAGTTCTGCGGGCTGATGGACACTGGTGCGTGCCTCTGGCATTTCTCGCACTTGAGGGAGAACTTTTTGCGTATCGGGGACATCCATCCGCGATCGCAGCCATACTCTTCTGTCGGACCAGTTGCTAACTCTGCTTCCGGGAGTTCTTCCTCATCTTCACCTTCCGGCAGTTGTATAAGATTCGCGACTTGCGGTGGATCGATGCTTGGTTGCTCTATGAATTCGATGGGAATGATTCGCCTTTCTCCCGAGGCAAACGTCGATGCCAGGGCCGCCAATGCATCGACCGGGGCGTTTTCTCCCCGTGGGATTCTTGTGAGTTCGAACTTTTTGAATCGCTTTGCAAGCCCCCGGAAAATATTGAGGTATGCTTCCATCCGATCGTCCTTTGCTTCATAGTCCCTGCTGAACTGGTTCGCCACCAGTTGGGAATCGCAAAATGCTTGTAGATTCTGGATTATGAGCCCGAGGGCAAGTCTTAGTTCAGCGATCAAGGCTTCGTACTCGGCTTCGTTGTTGGAAGCGTTGAAGAGTAACCTGAACGACTGTTCTAGGATTTCTCCAGTTGGTGGCGTTAACCGAACTCTGACTCCCGAACCTTGCTTTGATGAAGATCCGTCTGCGTGGAGAACCCACACCGAATCCAATGTTGGTTCACTAACGCCTGCATCTGGAGTTCGATCAAGAAGTCCGCAAGGACTTGCGATTTTGCGCATGTTCTGCTTCGGTACTCGATATCATACTCGCTTAATTCCACCGCCCATTTTGCCAAACGTCCCGATTGACTGGGATTGTGCAGGATCGTTCTGAGTGGAAAAGCCGTGAGTAAAATGATCGTGTGTGATTGGAAATAAGGCCGCAATTTCCGAGCGCAAATCACCACTGCCAAGGCCGCCTTCTCCACCATCGGGTATCGAGTTTCCGCGTCCGCCAAAGTCTGACTCACATAGAAGACCGGTTTTTGCTCGTTGCGATCTTCTCTGATCAGCACCCCGCTTACCGCCATCGATGACACCGCTATATACAGAAAAAAGGGCTCTCCTTCGACCGGCTTTGTAAGTACGGGCGGGCTTGCTAGGTATTTCTTTAGTTCTTGGAACGCCTGTTCACACTTCTCTGTCCGCTCAAACTTTTTGTTTCCCCTGAGTGTGTCGTAGAAGGGCAAACATTTGTCCGTCGACCTCGAGATGAACCGATTTAGCGCCGAGACCCGTCCGGTCAATCTTTGGAATTCTCTCTTGGCTTTTCGTGAGGCCATCTCTATCAGGGCATTAATTTGCTTCGGGTTTGCTTCTATCCCTCGATGAGTTATCAGATACCCGAGGAATTCGCCGGATGCTACTCCGAATCTGCACTTCGCCGGGTTTAACTTCATGTTGTGCCTGTTGAGTTGTTCAAAGCATTCCCGCAAGTGTTTCACGTGGTCTTTCTCCTCCAATGACTTGACCAGCATATCGTTGATGTAGACTTCCATTGTTCTTCCGAGTTGTTCGGCAAACATTTTGTTGACAAGCCTTTGGTATGTTGCGCCGGCATTCTTTAACCCGAATGGCATCACCTTATAGCAGTATGTTCCGCGATCCGTGATGAACGCAGTCTTGTCTCGATCGTCGGGGTTCATCATGATTTGGTTGTATCCGGAGAAAGCGTCCATGAACGATAACAGCTTGTTCCCTGCCGTTGCTTCGACTAATCGATCGATGTGCGGAAGCGAAAAGCTGTCTTTCGGGCACGCTTTATATAGATCCGTGAAGTCGACGCAAACTCGCCATTTTCCATTCTTCTTCTTCAATACCACCGGATTTGCTAGCCAGTCGGGATATTTCACTTCCATGATTGATCCGACTTTGAGCAATCTCTCTACTTCATCGTTCACCGCCTGGGCGCGCTCTGGTCCGAGCTTTCGTCTTTTCTGCTTCAGCGGTTTGAACGTCGGGTCCACGTTGAGTTCATGGCTTGTGATGCCAATGTCCATCCCGGGCATATCTTCTGCCGCCCATGCGAATGACCTGGCGTTCTCCTTTAACAAGGTGATTAACTCCGTCTTGATCGGCTCCTCCAAATTCGCCCCGATCTCCATACATCGCTCTGGATTCGTTTCGTCTATGTTGACCGAAATCACTGGCTCACACGGGGGATCCTTCTCCGTCTCCCGGGATTCTTCAATTTGTAACTTTTGTTCGAGTTTCGCAAGCTGCCGCTCTTCCTTTCCCTTTTCGGACATTGTCTGGCGGTGGGAATCGGTTACCGGCTTTCTCAACCTGTGTTCCCTTAAGAAACAAGCTCGAGAATCTTTCTGCCGTCCCCAGATCGTTTCCACTCCGATTGGAGTCGGGAATTTCAGGCACAGGTGGTAAGTTGACGGGATGGCCTTCATTGAGTTCAGCCACGGTGTTCCCACGATTGCGTAGCAGATTCGCGGGCAATCGATCACCGAGAACTTCGTGTCTTTCTCCACTCCTTTTGCTTTCACGGGAAGTTGGATCGTCCCTACTGTCATTGTCGTCTTTCCGGAGAAACTAGTCAACAGTTTTGGATGGGTTATGAGATGCTGGGTCTCAATGTTCATCCTCCGAAGGTTTTCCAGGAATATGACGTTCACCGTTCCTCCTGTGTCGACTAAGACTCTTGGTATCTCGTACCCTCCCATTGAAAGATTGATCACGAGAAGATCGTTGTGCGGATAGCTTATTTCGGCGGCTTCTCCTTCTCGAAAAGTCATCGTCCGGCCATGGCTACCATCCCCGGAACTCCAATCCATTGCTTCTCCGGTCATCGTCTTCTTTCCGTATCCTCTCGTTCTAAGAGTTAAGAATATTTCTCGTCCCCACAGACGGTGCCAAACTGTGAGAGCCGAAACTCACACTGTCAAAACTTATATTTTATGGGGGCTCGAAAATTCTATTTTAAAGAACTAAAGGACCGAAAATGCAAAAAGAGATATTTTATTGATATTTTCCGAAAGTACAAAAATAAATAGCAAAAGCTGAAAAGTCTTATATTGCTAAAACTCTTAATACTCGGATTTGGGATGCCTTTGACCATTAAATGAGTGTACATATATATACTGACGATCCTAGGGTGCTAAGACTTCATTTTTTCGATGTGGGACTTTGTGGTTTCTTCCCAGCCGCCGACCTAAACCTTTTGGGCCCGATATCCGGCCCGAGAGTCTTCCATGATCCGTCTGCACGTTCTGATCCAAATCTGGCCCGCCGATGAATAGTAAGTCGGTGAACACTAAACCGAATCTCTGTTTAGACTTAATTCGATTTTTCGGTTAACTTTGTCTCGAGATGAATAATGTTTTTAATGGTTTTTCCCGCGTGAACAATATTCTGAACGTTTTACGACTCTTGAGATTTGAGCCGCCCGTTCTTTGTTTGAACTTCCAGCCACCGGTTTCGGCATTGATGGCCAGCCGCCAGTTCCTTTGGCTCGTGTGCTTGGCGGCTGGTCCATGGACGGCTGAACGTTAGTCACGGTCTTTCGGGGAATTTTTATGGATGTTTTGGAGTCCGAACATGCAAATGCCTAGTCTTCGGGTCGGTCCTGGCTTAGAGTTATGTTTGACGGTCGGTCGACTGGACAATGTTCGAATAATGAGTCTTGACTAAGAAATGATCGTGGGCGACTGGCCTTATCCCAGCCGCCGGTCCGGGTTCGAAGGAGATCCGGCGGCTGGCCTTATCCCAGCCACCGGTCGTTGCTCGGAGGAGATCCGGCGGCTGGCCTTATCCCAGCCGCCGGTCATTGCTCAAAGCAGATCCGGCGGCTGGCCTTATCCCAGCAGCCGGTCGTTGCTCAAAGGAGATCCGGCGGCTGGCCTTATCCCAGCCGCCGGTCGTTGCTCGAAGGGGATCTGGCGGCTGGCGTTATCCCAGGCGCCGGTCGTTGCTCGAAGGAGATCCGGGCGGCTGGCCGTTTCCCAGCTACTGGGTCATGTCTCGGACAGGTCGTGGGCAGTTGACCTTAGCTTGTCCAGTCCATGCCTGGACACTCGAACTTCAGACCATCTTTGCGGAGGACGGATGGGTGGCCCGCTTTGTAGTTGATCGGTATTGCGTTGGAGTGTTGTTCCGGACACTCGAACTTCAGACCAGGTCATCTTTGCGAATATTCCCTGGGTTAAATGCAGTCTCTTGTTGTTGAGGGGGACTAAACTTGTTCGGATCCCTCTTTCGACTGAACGCTTTTAGGATTTCGCATCAGAGCCGGTTTGATATCGCGTTCTCGAGATGTCTTAGACCAGCTTTCCATGTCAGGCGCTTTGCTGGGTTTGACGAGTTTACTTCGGGCCTTACGCTCTGCACTATTTGCCTATGCGAAGCATTAGTGAAGATAAACTAAACAGAACATCGTCTTGAGCGCTTCCTGCAGGATCACGGGATGTCAGGTTAGGCCCCTTGGATGTTAATCTAGAAATTTGTATAGTGCGCTTGTCTTATCCACTGCGGGATGTTGAGAGAACAATGGTTTAAAAGGACGGTCTTGTTGTGGCCAGCAACAGACGGATTTGTTTGGGAGAGATATCTTGATTGGTTGGTGGTCCCGGACAAGTTACGAGATGCTAAGTCTCGATGTTCATCCGATTTTAAGTCCGAGTTAAAGATATGCTATGAGATACTAAGTCTCAATGTTCATTTTCCTCGGGTTTTTTTGGATCCATTCGCTTTCCGGATCAAGTTTCGAGATGCTAAGTCTCGATATTTGTCGGAATGGTGTTTTCGGAAAACTTTTCAAGCTTTGGATATGTTATAAGATGCTAAGTCTCAATGTCCATCCTCTTGATTTGTTTTCGAAAATTTGGGAGTATGTATATACGGACCCACTCCCCCCCCCTTTTTTAAGGAGAGGGGGCAACTGAACTCGTTTTTTAAGCGAGCTGCCTACGTACCCTTCGTGAAAAGGGATCAAGTCACTCTTAGTTCCGGTTTTTTTTTTTGTAGCGAGAAGACGGCTAAGTCTTGGTCATGGAACCGTCTGTCGTAGTTTCGGCGGTTTCCGAGGTCTTTTTCTCGGTAGTTTTCGCTTCTTCTTGGTTGGTTTCAGTTTCTGTTGGTGGAACCTCCATTTTTTCGAACTGTTCCGTTCTGCTTACTTTCTTTCCCAACTCGGGGACTTCATCTTCCTTCTTCCTTTTCGGGTTCTCTCTCTGCGGGATGGTCGGATTCCGGAGCTTGTGCTCTGCCAGAAAACAGATCCGTGCCTGCTTCTGATTTGCCCAGACTGTCTTGATTCCGTTCGGGGTCGGGAATTTTAGGCAAAGATGATAGGTTGACGGGATTGCTCGCATTGAGTTGATCCACGGAGTTCCCATTATCACATTGTAAATCGCGGGGTGGTTGGCCACCGCAAAATTGACGATCTTCGTGATTCCGCTGGCGCGAACTGGGAGCTGGATTGTCCCGTCTATCACTGTGACTTCGCCAGAGAACCCGGTTAGTGACCTCGGATTGGGCTTTATCATCAACGGGTCAACCTTCATTATTTGAAGCGTCTCCCGAAAGATGACGTCTACCGAACTTCTGGTGTCGATCAAGACCCGAGAGACGTCATGGTCGTTGATGTCCAGCTCCACCACCAATGGGTCGTCATGAGGTTGATCGAGACCTTCGGCGTCCTTTTCGTGAAAGGCTATTCGGTCGTCGTTATCAGCGATCGGATCCCGCGGGTTCGACTCCTTGTGTCCTCTTCTAAAGAAAGCCTTTATCGAGGCCATTGTATCTCGGCAGTACTGAGATCCTCCGATGATCATGTGAATCCTGTAATAAGGTAAACTCCGTCGAGATTGTGTATTATGATATGAACTGAATATACAATGAATAGTAAATATCCTATGTCCTTATCTAACACTCCCCCACAGTGGAAGCGGTAGAAGAGCGAACGCTGAGGTTGGACCAAAAATCAAGAAAGAGTGAAGTCGGTAAGCCTTTCGTAAATATGTCTGCATATTGTTGAGAAGATGGGACGTGGAGGACTCGAACATGACCTAGTGTGACCTTCTCTCGAACAAAATGAATGTTGATTTCCACATGTTAGGTACGCTGGTGATGAACCGGGTTAGACGACAAGTATATGGCGGAGATGTTATCACAGTAGACAACAGTGGCTCGGCTCAGTGGAAGCTGCATTTCAGCGAGTAACGTGCGTAGCCACGTTGCCTCAGATACCGCATTTGCAACACCTCTGTACTCGGCCTCAGCACTGGATCCAGAGATGGTAGGCTGTCGCTTAGAGGACCATGAGACAAGGTTGTCGCCAAGATAGACACAATAACCCAAAGTGGAACGACGTGTTGTTGGACAGCCTGCCCAGTCCGCATCGGAGTAGGCTACTAAAGAAGTCGTGGTCGAGCGGTGAAGGCAAAGACCGTGAGTGATTGACCCTTGACGTAGCGAAGAATTCGTTTGAGGGCTCTGAGGTGATTCTCTCTTGGATCATGCATAAACAAGCAGATTTGTTGGACAGCAGAAGAGATATCGGGCCTTGTGAATGTTAAATACTGTAGAGCACCAGCAAGGGAACGATAGAGAGACGGGTGGAGAGTCATCCGCAGCAAGTTTAGCCTTAGTATCAACTGGTGTAAGACAGGGATTGCAGGTATACATTCCAGCACGATGAAGAATGTCTGCAGCATAATTATGTTGATGCAGAAACAATCCAGTGGCGTCACGTTGAACGGTGATACCGAGAAAGTGATGGAGATTCCCGAGATCTGTCATTTCGAACTCCGAACTCAGCTTGGCAATGATTCGCTGGAGAAGAGCAGGGGATGATGCCGTGAGGACTATATCATCAACGTAGAGGAGAAGATAGGCAATGTCATGACCAGATTTGAGAATGAACAGCGACGCATCCGAGTGACTCTGTTTGAATCCAATACGTTTGGCATACGTAGCAAAGCGAGTGTATCACACATGAGGAGCCTGCTTAAGACCATACAGAGAGCGTTGGAGAAGACAGACATGATCCGGTTTAGACTTGTCGACAAAACCCGGAGGCTGGTGCATATAGACGGTCTCGTCAAGATCGCCGTGAAGGAAGGCGTTTTTAACGTCCAGCTGGTGAAGAGGCCAGTCCCGAGAGGTGGCAACGCTGAGTACGGTGCGGATGGTGGCGGGCTTGACGACCGGAGAAAAGGTCTCATCACAATCGATTCCCGATTGTTGCGACTTGCCAATTGCAACGATCCACGCCTTGTATCGTGATAATGATCTATCTGCATTGAATTTATGCATGTACAACCACAAACACCGAATAATATTAGTAGCTTTGGGCCGTGGAACCAGTTTCCACGTTCCACTCTTAATATGAGCATCATACTCCTCTTGTGAGGCATTACCCCAATTGGGATCCTTAGCAGCCTGAACAGGAGACAATGGTAAAGGAGAGATTGTGGCGTCAGAATGAAGACACAATGGAAGTCGTGGTTTAGTGATACCACTTTTGCTGCGAGTTTGCATAGAATGGGAAGGAACATTTGGTCGAGGAGGTGGTGGTGGGGGAGGTGAAGGTGGCGGAGAAGGTAGTTGTGTTGGTGGCGTAGGAAGAGATGGAAGTGGACTAGGGATAGGCGGTTGTTGGGGTCGAAATCCCCTCCTCGAAGATTGACGGAACGAGAAGTCAGGGTCGTGATCAAAGGAAACTTATCCCCAACATGGAATGGACGAGCTAAGGCAAGCTGCCCACGATCCGTCCAAGACATGAACCGGCGGCTGGGATAAGGCCAGCCGCCGGGTCTTCTTGATCCACGACCGGCGGCTGGGATGAGGCCAGCCGCCGGGTCTTTTTTCACCCATGACCGGCAGCTGGGACAAGGCCAGCCGCCGGGTCTTCCTTCGTCCATGACCGGTGGCTGGGACAAGGCCAGCCGCCGGCTCTTCCTTCGTCCATGACCGGCGGCTGGGACAAGGCCAGCCGCCGGGTCTTCCTTCATCCATGACCGGCGGCTGGGACAAGGCCAGCCGCCGGGTCTTCCTTCGTCCACGGCCGGCGGCTGGGATAAGGCCAGCCGCCGGATCTTCATGATACACCAACCGGCGGCTGGGATGAGGCCAGCCGCCGGGTCTTCATCATATGCTCACGATCATTTCTCAGTCAAGTCTCATTATCCGAACATCGTCCAGTCGACCGACCGTCAACCATAACTCTAAGCCCGGACCGACCCGGAGACTATCCATTTGCACGTTCTGACTCCAAAGACGTCCATAGACATCCCCCGAAAGACCGTGACGAACGTTCAGCCGTCCATGGACCAGTCGCCGAGCACACGAGCCAAAGGAACCGACGGCTGGCCATCAATACCGAAACCGGCGGCTGGAAGTTTAAACAAAAACGGGCGGTTCAAATCCCAGAAGTAGTAAAACGCTTGATGGGTCATGGGTCAGATTTGTACTATTCATGGGTCACTATTCATCGGCGGGCCTGATTTGGGTGAGGATGCGCAGACGGATCACGGAAGACTATCGGGCCGGATATCGGGCCCAAAAACCTTAGGTCGGCGGCTGGGAAGGAAGGACAAAGTCCCACATCGGAAATCTGAAGTCTTAGCCTCCTAGGATTGTCAGTATATATATGTACGCTCATGTAAGGGTTAAACCCATCCTAAATCCGAGTATTAGGAGTTTTAGCAATTTAAGACTTTTCAGCTTTTGCTAATTTCCCTTGTACTTTCGGAAATCATCAATAAAATCTCTCTTTTTCAATAAAATAGAATTTTTGAGCCCCCATAAAATATAAGTTTTGACAGTGTGAGTTTCGGCTCTCACAGTTTGGCGCCGTCTGTGGGGACGAGAAATATTCTTAACCCTAAGAACGAAAAGGATACGGAACGAAGACAATGACCAGAAGAACCGGCCGCAGCCGCCACATGAACGGCGGGAACAGTAATTCCCGCCGTCAGCACATCGGCGGCCGGGACCGGAGCAACTGCTGCCGGAACATCCGCCGACGGAGCAATCGGGATAACTGGGACCTCCGCAAGTGCGCTCACCCGATTCGGAATGCCGATCGAGGACCCAATCATCACGGACACAGCCAACGCCACCCCAGAGTTCGCGGCGATCACCGAGCTAAGGAACATGGTAGCCGAAATCGCGGAGCGGCAAAACAGGAAAGAAAGAACGGCCGCACGAGAAAGAGCGGCTTCCCATGAACCAGCACACTACCCCCGGACTTTAGGAGCGAGACGCCTTGTCTTCACTCCGCGAGCGTACCCCTCGGGCCGTCGGAATCCCGATGAACAGACCCCGATCGGAACAAGGAGAGAACCATCAGCACCACCTCCGCTGCTCCGAAAAAACGCCACTAGGCGAACCGCTGAACGGCCGACTTCCACGGTGACCAACGGCGAGAACCCGAGAGACACCGCAATTGGAGCCGACAGGGAGGAAAGCGAAACCGACGACGAAGCTGGCGACCTAAACGCGGACGAGGAAGAGCTCTGCTGGATCGAAGAGCAAGAAAAGGAGGAACGAGAGATCCGAGCTAATCGATCCGCTAGCCGAAGAGACGAGTTGGACGAACTCCGTGCCCGCCTGGAACTCACCACGAGTCAGATGAAGGAGGTAAGGTCGCAAGTCCACAAAGCGACGAGTGCGGCCCCAGAAATCGACCGCGTCTTAGAGGAAACGCAAAAGATCCCGTTCACTTCAAGGATCACAAGCGTTAGACTCTCTGACCCGGGAAAAATCTGAATCCCCTTCTACAACGGGACAACTGATCCGAAGGCCCACATGACAGCCTTTCACATCTCGATGGGATGGGCTAGATTCAAACCCGAAGAGAGGGACGCCGGATTCTGCCTCCTCTTCGTGAAACATCTAAAGGGATCAGCCCTATCATGGTTCTCGAGGCTAGAAAGAGACTCAATCGACGGTTTCGACCAACTATCAGCAGCCTTTCTGAAGCATTACTCACTGTTCATAAGACAGTCAACCTCCGACGCGGACCTCTACTCGCTGTCGCAAGGGCCTGAAGAAAGTCTTCGAGATTTCATCAAAAGATTCAAGGTGATTGTCTCCAAGATCGACGGCCTAAGCCACAGTGCCGCGATAAATGCCCTCAAGAAGTCCTTGCTGAAAGCTTCGAGCTTCCGAAAGGAGATTACCGTGAATCCTCCGGTAACCATTCAAGACGCTCTCCACCGTGCTTCCAACTTCGTAATCTACGAGGAAGACATGAGGGTCCCGGCCGGAAAGCACCAATCCTCGAAATTGGTCGCCAAAGGCACGGTGCAACCTTCTAACGTTCCAAACGAGAGAAAAAGTAGGCGAATCGGCCGAGACGAAGAACCCAACCCAGGCGGAGCACACAACTACCAAATAAACACGGAGAGACCGTCTGACGAGCGCAACAGAGGACCGTGGAATACATGGACTCGACCAGGATTCGACGAGAACGCCTTCCGTACCTTCCATAAGACAAAAGGCCACTCAACCGAAAACTGCAGGACCGTCGGAAGAAGGCTCGCAGCAAAGCTAT
Organism: Isatis tinctoria; assembly: GCA_010577795.1. Taxonomy (NCBI): domain Eukaryota; kingdom Viridiplantae; phylum Streptophyta; class Magnoliopsida; order Brassicales; family Brassicaceae; genus Isatis; species Isatis tinctoria. The sequence continues at coordinate 22,003,533 of CM021244.1, read as the reverse complement.
TAGCCGGGGAACTCGGGAACGTCCCGAAAGGCCCGACAAGGATACCCCCAAACGGGGAAGGAGACCGAACGGAGACGACTCCGCCCAACTGCACGAGAATCCATATGATCATCGGAGGATCTCAGTACTGCCGAGACACAGTGGCCTCGATTAAGGCGTTCCTGAGAAGAGGAGACAAGGAGTCGAACCCGCGAGAGCCGATCACCTTTCACGAAAAAGAGGCTGAAGGCCTCGACCAACCTCACGACGACCCATTGGTGGTAGAGCTGGACATCAACGACCACGACGTCTCCCGGGTCTTGATCGACACCGGAAGTTCGGTGGACGTCATCTTTCGGGAGACACTTCAAAGGATGAAGGTAGATCCGTCAATGATAAAGCCCAATCCGAGGTCGTTGACCGGATTCTCTGGCGAAGTCACGATGACGGACGGGACAATCCAACTCCCAGTTCGTGCTGGCGGGATCACGAAAATTGTCAACTTCCCGGTGGCAAACCACCCCGCGATTTATAATGTGATCATGGGAACTCCTTGGATCAATTCAATGCGAGCAATCCCGTCAACTTACCATCTCTGCCTGAAGTTCCCGACACCAAACGGAATCAAGACCGTTTGGGGAAATCAGAAGGAGGCTTGAATCTATTTTCTGGCAGAGCACAAGCTCCGGAATCCGACCATCCCGCAGAGAGAGAACCCGAAAAGGAAGAACGAGGACGACGTCCCTAAACTGGGAAAGAAAGTGAGTAGAACCGAACAGTTCGAAAAAATGGAGGTTCTGCCCACGGAAACTGAAACCAACCAAGAGGGGACGAAAACTGCTGAAAAGGCCGCAGAAACCGCCGAAGCCGCGATGGACAACTCCATTACCAAGACTTAGCCGTCTTCTCGCCACAAAAAAAAAAAAAAACGGAACTACGGGTGACTTGATCCCTTTTCACGAAGGGTACGTAGGCAGCTCGCTTAAGAAACGAGTTCAGTTGCCCCTCTCCTTAAAAAAAGGGGGGGAGTGGGTCCGTATATACATACTCCCAAATTTTCGCGAAAAAATCAAGGAGATGGACATTGGGACTTAGCATCTCATAACACATCCAAAGCTTGAAAAAGTTTTCCGAAAACACCATTCCGGCCAACATCGAGACTTAGCATCTCGAAACTTGACCCGGAAAGCAAACGAATCCAGAAAAAGACGAGAAAAATGAACATTGAGACTTAGCGTCTCGTAACACATCTTTCACTCGAACTTAAAATCGGATAAACATCGAGACTTAGCATCTCGTAACTTATCCACGACCACCAACCAATCAAGATATTTCTCCCAAATACTTAAGTCCTTTCAAACAAATCCGTCTGTTGCTGGCCACAACAAGACTATCTTTTTAAACCATGGTTCTCTCAACATCCCGCAGAGGATAAGACTACCGCGCTATACAAATTTCCGGATTAACATCCGAAGGGCGTAACTTGCATCCCGCGATCCTGCAGGAAGCACTCGAGACGATGTACTTTTTAGTTTACCTTCACTTCCGCTTTGCATAAGCAAATAGTGCGAAGCGTGGAAAACGAAGTAAACTCTCTAAACCCAGTAAAGCGCCTGACATGGAACAGTTTGTCAAAGACATCTCGAGAACGCAGTATCAAACCTGCTCTGATGCGAGATCTTAAAAGCGTTCAGTCGAAAGAGGGATCTGAACTGTTGGTGTCGAAATCCCCTCCTCGAAGATTGACGGAACGAGAAGTCAAGGTCGAGATCAAATCCCGAACGTGGAACGGAAGAGCTAAGGCAAACTGCCCACGACCCGTCCAAGACACGAACCGGCGGCTGGGATGAGTGCCAGCCGCCGGGTCTTGTTCGTCCAAGGCCGGCGGCTGGGATGAGTGCCAGCCGCCGGGTCTTCTTCGTCCAAGGCCGGTGGCTGGGATGAGTGCCAGCCGCCGGGTCTTCTTCGTCCAAGGCCGGCGGCTGGGATGAGTGCCAGCCGCCGGGTCTTCTTCGTCAAAAGCCGGTGGCTGGGATGAGTGCCAGCCGCCGGGTCTTCTTCGTCCAAGGCCGGCGGCCGTGTCTTCATCATATGAACACGATCATTTCTCAAGACAAGTCTCATTATCCGAACATCGTCCAGTCGACCGAACGAACGTAACTCTATGCCTGTACCGACCCGAAGATCATCCATTTGCACGTTCTGACTCCACGACCCATCCATAAACATTCCCCGTAAGACCGTGACGAACGTCCAGCCGTCCGTGGACCAGTCGCCGAACACGCGAGCTAAAGGAACCGGCGGCTGGCCATCAATACCAAAACCGGCGGCTGGGAGTTCAAACAAAAAACGGGCGGTTCGAATCTCAGAAGTCGTAAAACGCTCGAAATACTATTCATGCGGGAAAAACCGTTGAAAAACACTATTCATCCCTAGACAAAGTTAACCGAAAAATCGAATTGAGCTTAAACCGAGATTCGGATTACTATTCATCGGATTACTATTTCATCGGATTACTATTCACCGGTTTACTATTCATCGGCGGGCCGGATTTAGATCAGAACGCGCGGGCGGATCACGGAAGACTCTCGGGCCGGATATCGGGCCCAAAAAGCTTAGGTCGGCGGCTGGGAAGGAAAGACAAGGTCCCACATCGGAAATCTGAAGTCTTACCCTCCTAGGATTGTCAGTATATATATGTACGCTCATGTAAGGGTTAATCCCATCCCAGATCCGAGTATTAGGAGTTTTAGCAATTTAAGACTATTCAGCTTTTGCTAATTTCCCTGGTACTTTCGGAAAATATCAATAAAAATCTCTCTTTTGCATTTTCGGTCCTTTAGTACTTTATAAATAGAATTTTCGAGCCCCCACTAAATATAAGTTTTGACAGTGTGAGTTTCGGCTCTCACAGTTTGGCGCCGTCTGTGGGGACGAGAAATATTCTTAACCCTAAGAACGAAAAGGATACGGAACGAAGACAATGACCAGAAGAACCAACGATATCACCAACCAACCTGCCGCAGCAGCCGCCACGGGAGCGACCGGAACGGGAATTCCAGCCATCGGTACATCGGCGGCCGGGACCGGAGCAACTGCCGCCGGGACATCCGCCGACGGAGCGATCGGGATAACCGGGACCTCCGCCAGTGCGCTCACCCGATTCGGAATGCCGATCGAGGACCCGATCATCACGGAAACAGCCAACGCCGCCCCAGAGAATGCGGCGATCACCGAGCTGAGAAACATGGTAGCTGAAATCGCAGAACGGCAAAACAGACAAGAAAGAACGGCCGTGCAGGAAAGAGCAGCTTCCCAGGAGCTGACGCGTGGTCCCCGGGCTTTCGAAGCGAGACGCCTTATCTTCACCCCGCGAGCGGATCCCCCGGGCCGTCAGAATCTCGATGAGCAGACCCCAATCGGAACAAGGAGAGAACCGTCAGCACCACCCCCGCTGAACCGGAAAAGCGCCACTGGACGAACCACTGAACGGCCGATTTCCACGGTAACTAACGGCGGAAACCCGAGAGACACCGCGAACGGAGCCGAAAGCGAAACTGACGACGAAGCTGGAGACCTAAACGCGGATGAGGAAGAGCTCAGGTGGATCGAAGAGCAGGAAAAGGCGGAACGAGAGGCCCGAGCTAACCGATCCGCTAGCCGAAGGGACGAGTTGGACGAGCTCCGCGCCCGCCTAGAACTCACCACGAGTCAGATGGAGGTAAGGTCGCAAGTCCATAAAGCAACGAGTGCAGCCCCGGAAATTGACCGCGTCCTAGAGGAAACGCAAAAGATCCCGTTCACTCCGAAGATCACAAGCGTCAGACTTTCTGACCCGGGAAAAATCCGAATCCCCTTCTACGACGGGACGACCGATCCAAAGGCTCACATGACAGCCTTCCACATCGCTATGGGATGGGCTAGGTTCAAACCCGAAGAGAGGGATGCGGGATTCTGCCTCCTCTTCGTGGAGCATCTGAAAGGATCAGCCCTGTCGTGGTTCTCAAGGCTAGAAAGAGACTCGATTGACGGTTTCGAGCAATTGTCGGCGGCCTTCTTGAAACATTACTCACTGTTCATAAGACAGTCGACATCCGACGCAGACCTTTACTCGCTGTCACAAGAGCCCGAAGAAAGCCTTCGATATTTCATCGAACGGTTTAAGATGATTGTCTCAAAGATTGACGGCTTAAGCAACAGTGTCGCGATCAACGCCCTGAAGAAGACCTTGCTGAAGACTTCAAACTTCCGAAAGGCGATCACCATAAACCCACCGGTAACCATTCAAGATGCTCTCCACCGTGCTTCCAACTTCGTTATCTGCGAGGAAGAAATGAGGGTCCCAGCCGGAAAGCACCAATCATCGAAATTGGTCGCCAAAGGCACGGTGCAACCTTCTAACTTTCCAAACGAGGGAAGAAGTAGGCGAACAAGCCGAGATGAAGAGCCCAACCCAGGCGGGGCGCATAACTACCAGATAAACACGGAGAGACCATTTGATGAACGCAACCGAGGACCGTGGAATACTTGGACCCGACCAGGATTTGACGAGAACGCCTTTTGTACTTTCCACAAGACAAAAGGCCACTCAACCGAAAACTGCAGGACTGTCGGAAGAAGGCTCACGGCAAAGCTATTAGCCAGGGAGCTCGGAAACGGAGTAACCCTCGAGAGTCTCGGAGCTATCGAAGAAGGCGTTGGCGCCCCGGACTGACGACCTAACCGGGAACGTCCCGAAAGGCCCGACGAGGATGCCCCCAAACGGGGAAGGAGACCAAACGGTGACGACTCCGCTGCCAACCGCAGGAGGATCCACATGATCATCGGAGGATCTCAATACTGCCGAGACACAGTAGCCTCGATAAAAGCGTTCCTGAGAAGAGGAGACAAGGAGTCAAACCCGCGGGAACCGATCACCAAAAAGAACGATCGGATCGCCTTCCACGAAAAAGACGCTGAAGGCCTTGACCAACCTCACGACGATCCATTGGTGGTAGAGTTGGACATCAACGACCACGACGTCTCACGAGTCTTGATCGACACCGGAAGTTCGGTAGACGTCATTTTTCGAGAGACACTTCAAAGGATGAAGGTGGATCCGTCAATGATCAAGCCCAATCCAAGGTCGCTGACCGGATTCTCTGGCGAAGTCACAATGACGGATGGAACAATCCAGCTCCCGGTTCGTGCCGGTGGAATCACGAAAATCGTTAACTTCGCGGTGGCAAACCACCCCGCGATTTATAACGTGATATGGGAACTCCTTGGATCAATTCAATGCGAGCTATCGCATCAACTTACAATCTCTGCCTGAAGTTCCCGACGCCAAACGGAATCAAGACCGTATGGGGAAATCAAAAGGAGGCTCGGATCTGTTTTCTGGCAGAGCACAAGCTCCGGAACCCGACCATCCCACAGAGAGAGAACCCGAAAAGGAAGATAGAAGACGAAGTCCCTGAACTGGGAAAGAAAGTAAGCAGAACCGAACAGTTCGAGAAAACGGAGGTTCCGCCCACAGAAACGAACCAAGAAGAGACGAAAACTCCTCAGAAACCGTCGAAGCTACATCCGACGGTTCCACGACTAAGACTTAACCGTCTTCCTACCACAAAAAAAAAAAAAAAACGGAACTACTGGTGACTTGATCCCTTTTCACGAAGGGTACGTAGGCAGCTCGCTTAAAAAACGAGTTCAGTTGCCCCTCCTTAAAAAGGGGGGGAGTGGGTCCGTATATACATACTCAAAAATTTTCGCAAACAAATCAAGAAGATGGACATTGGGACTTAGCATCTCATAACACATCAAAAGCTTGAAAAAGTTTCCCGAAAACACCATTCCGACAAATGTCGAGACTCAGTATCTCGAAACTTGATCCGGAAACCGAATGGATCCAGAAAAACCAGAGGAAAATGAACATTGAGACTTAGTATCTCATAGCACATCTTCAACTCGAACTCAAAATCAGATAAACATCGAGACTTAGCATCTCGTAACTTATCCATGACCACCAACCAATCAAGATACTTCTCCCAAATACTTAAGTCCTCTCCAACGAATCCGTCTGTTGCTGGCCACAACAAGACTATCTTTTTAAACCATGGTTCTCACAACATCCCGCAGAGGATAAAACTAGCGCGTTATACAAATTTCCGGATTAACATCCGAAGGGCGTAACCTGTATCCCGCGATCCTGCAGGAAGCGCTCGAGACGATGTTCTGATTAGTTTACTTTCACTAGCACTTCGCATAGGCAAATAGTGCGAAGCACAAGACAAAAAGTAAACTCTTTAAACCCAGTAGAGCGCCTGACATGGAACACTGGTCAAATACATCTCGAGAACGCAGTATCAAACCGGCTCTGATGCGAGATCTTAAAAGCGTTCAGTCGCAAGAGGGATCTGAACAAGCTTGATCCCCTGCGACAACAAAAAACTGCATTAAACCCAGGAAATATTCGCAGAGATGACCTGGTCCAAAGTTCGAGTGTCCGGGATAACACTCCGACGCAACGCCAATCAATTCTAAAACGGGCCAGCCGCCCGTCCTCCGTAGAGAGATGGACCAGCCGCCCTTCGTTCCAACGCAATATCAATCAGCTGCAAAACGGGCCAGCCGCCCAGACAACGGGCCAGCCGAACTTCACTCTACAAAACGGGCCAGCCGCCCGTCCTCCGTAGAGAGACGGGCCAGCCGCCCTTCATTCCGCAAAATGGGCCAGCCGCGTGGACAACGGGCCAGCCGTCCTTCACTCTACAAAATGGGCCAGCCGCCCTCTCGGAAGAGAAACATACCGACCGCCCATCTTCTCCTTTATCAAGACTATAAAAGCAAAGCAAGCAAGGAAGTCCATAACAACTGAAGGCAAAAGCAGATAGATAATAAATCTCCATGAAAGGAGATATTAGTGACCAAGTTCAGTTAACAAAGCAAATACAATAAAAAGGGTCAAAAGACCCAAACACAACCAAAGTAGAAAATGCAAGATACAAAGGCCAAAGCCTAATCATACTCAACAAGAGGAGTAGGAGCAGCGTCATCCAAAGCCTCGGCCTCCGGAGACTGGCACGGAGAAACCGGAGAGCAAACCAAGTAGCTGTCAAGGACGGCAGCAGCTCGATCGTAGGATCCAACCCAGCCTCCTCCTTCGAGCCGCTGCAATGAAGCCTCCAGCTTTCCTTCCTCCTCCTCGACCTAGGACTTCCCAGACTTAATGTCCCGGACTAGATCAAGGTTCGAGCTGACCTCAGTCAAGGCAGTCTCGCCATACTTCGCCTGACGCATCGGTGCAAGGGCAGCTTTAGCACCCTCGATGCGGAGACGGTACTTCTCCACTAACTCCCAGCGGCTTTGCTTGAGCGCCAGATCCATCTTCCGTTCAGCCTCCGCAAGCGCCTTCTTGAGCTCTTTCTGAGATCTCCTCTCCACATTCCGAAGCTTGACTTCCAGGGCCTTGATCTTCTTGTCCTTCTTCCGGGACTCTTTCTCCGAAGCTTCCAAGGCAACCTGGGTTGCATGAGCTCGGGTGGCGACCTGAATCATAGAAAAGCAAATATCAGCAAACACCAAACTACGTCAAAACAAATCCAAAGGAAGAAAAAAATTACCATCATAAGGCCGGAGGACAGATCTCCGTAAGCCGCTGAACGATCAAACGACACAGCTGAAGCCGGAGCCAACGCTCCAAAGTAATCCACAACCTTCACGGACTCAGCTGGATCGCCTCCTGCCGCCTTGCGAGCATCGAAGAGAAGACCATGATCAGATGCCTCGGCCGTCCGAGCCACTTTGCCCTTCCGCGGACGGTCCGGGCTGTTGGAAGCTCCCTTCCCTTTATCCACAACGACGGCACAAGCAGAACCCTGAGGAGCAGCAATCTGTTCCTCGGGAACGCCATGGAAATCAGGCCTGGGCGGGAGAACAAACCCGGACGCCGGATCAAACTCAGCCGCCTCTCCGGACGGTCCAGCCTCGCCATACTTCTGCTGGCGGTACTTCCAAACACCCTCCATACCGGGGGACATCGCCATCGGATCGATAAAGTCGGGGCCTTTCGGAGGAGCGCGCCCTTCTAAAATATATTTCGCGTCCAGAAAGCGGTGCCAGAGATCAGGACACTCCCAATCGATCTTCTTCTTGTTAACTTCTACAACGATATCCTCGAACTCTAGGAGCAAAGGGATCTCGAACTAGAGAAAGAAGAAAAAGATGAAAAGTTGTGAGAAATGAAGTTATGAAGAATGAAGCAAAGGAGTAAGGAGTACTTATAGAAAAAAAATTCACAAAAAGACGAAACGCTTACGTGGCAGACTACACTCGGTCCTAACCGAACCGCCGAAGTCAGGACCAACCGTGAGCGGGCTGCGCTTCACGTAGAAAAATTTGTGCCCCGAAGCTTTGCAATGCTGTCGAAGCCCGGTGTAGAAACGCTTCACGTTCTTCCGAACATTGACCGAGCAGAAGAAATCCGACTTGGAAACCTTCCTCAACGAAAAGAAATTCCGTATAAGATCACCCTCCAACTTGATCTCGCATTCGGCGCAACGGACCACAAGTCCCATCAAAATCCTTATAGCGGATGGGGTAAGTTGAGAGATCGCAACCCCATATAGCTCGAGAAATTCGAAGATGGCTCCTGGGATCGGGAACCAGAGGAAAGCTTCGTAAAACATCGACTCGTACATGGCGAAATAGCCCTCTGGCGCCTTGTTCATCCTATCCCCATCTTTCGGGAGACGGAACTTAATCTTGTCCGAAATCCGGAAGTCGTATCTGAGCTTGGCTAGTGAATCCCGATCGCTCAAAGTAGGACAATGCTTGAATCCCTCGGATATCGATCTGTAACTCGTAGACGGTCCAGGCTTCTTAAACCGCCAAGCAAAAATATCCTCACCCCAATAGGCTTTAGCTTCTCCGGGAGAGCGACATTCGGACTTCACGTCCGGATGCACAAAGATAGGCACTTCCGGGTGATCCGACCTGACTTCTTCCCCGGATATGGCCGGACTATCACCCGTCTCTGGCCAAGTACGACGATATTCGGAGGGGACCAGAGCTCGGGACGGCCATGCACGCCATCCGCCGTTGTCTTCAACATGTTGAGGTGGAGTCCAAACGCCACATACTATACTCGTCCTCGGCGCAACGCCTTCAATTTCGACTCGAGAGGAACCGGACGCCCTCTCTAAGACACCTCCAGAGCCGAGCGCCCATCTTGATACGGCTACTATGCCAGCCGCCCTCTTGGAAGCGTTCTTAGAGCCAGCCGCCCTCTTCGAACCAGACGCCATACTCATCGAACTCCCGGCCGCCGGCTCGGGTTTGGTCTCATTCCCAGCCGCCGTCTCGGGAATACTCTCATTCCCAGCCGCCGTCTCGGGCATGTCCACATTCCCAGCCTCCGTCTCGGGCATGTCCTCAATCCCAGCCGCCGTTCCGGGCTCCCATCGAGGAACATTAGCAAAACCGAGCGTTCCTTGAGCATTGCTCGGACCAGCCGCCCACTAAGGAACACCTTCGGGACCGTACGCTGCTTGTGGAATGGCATTTTCCCCAGCTGCCAATAAATCTTCCACAAGTACCGCATCCTGCTCTGCGGACATAAAATCAAACTCAAATGGATCGTTCATGATTGCATCGAAGTTGAGTTCGAAAGGGGAACCTCCTTCACCAGCCATCGCTAAAGAAACATTTTCAAAGGAGAAACTTGAAGAAGAAAGCTTGAAAAAAGAAGGGAGTGTGAAAAAAAAAGAATGAAGCCACTCCTTTGATATAGCAAACATGGCACGAACTTCCATGATGAACAATGCTCTGACAAGACATTAAAGAGAAGCGAACGAACGGACGAACGGAAAAACTCATTACCGTCCTGTTTCAGTCAATCCCGATAAAACTCTCAGCTCGGAGCTTCTTGTTCCAAACCACGGAAGCAAAGAGCTGGGGGGCTAACTGTTGGGGTCGAAATCCCCTCCTCGAAGATTGACGGAACGAGAAGTCAAGGTCGAGATCAAATCCCGAACGTGGAACAGACGAGCTAAGGCAAACTGCCCACGACCCGTCCAAGACACGAACCGGCGGCTGGGATGAGTGCCAGCCGCCGGGTCTTGTTCGTCCAAGGCCGGCGGCTGGGATGAGTGCCAGCCACCGGGTCTTCTTCGTCCAAGGCCGGCGGCTGGGATGAGTGCCAGCCGCCGGGTCTTCTTCGTCCAAGGCCGGCGGCTGGGATGAGTGCCAGCCGCCGGGTCTTCTTCGTCCAAGGCCGGCGGCTGGGATGAGTGCCAGCCGCCGGGTCTTCTTTGTCCAAGGCCGGCGGCTGGGATGAGTGCCAGCCGCCAGGTGTTCTTCGTCCAAGGCCGGCGGCTGGGATGAGTGCCAGCCGCCGGGTCTTCTTCGTCAAAAGCCGGCGGCTGGGATGAGTACCAGCCGCCGGGTCTTCTTCGTCCAAGGCCGGCGGCTGGGATGAGTGCCAGCCGCCGGGTCTTCATCATATGCCCACGATCATTTCTCAAGACAAGACTCATTATCCGAACATCGTCCAGTCGACCGACCGAACGTAACTCTATGCCTGTACCGACCCGAAGATCATCCATTTGCACGTTCTGACTCCACGACCCATCCATAAACATTCCCTGTAAGACCGTGACGAACGTCCAGCCGTCCGTGGACCAGTCGCCGAACACGCGAGCTAAAGGAACCGGCGGCTGGCCATCAATACCAAAACCGGTGGCTGGGAGTTCAAACAAAAAACGGGCGGTTCGAATCTCAGAAGTCGTAAAACGCTCAGAACACTATTCACGCGGGAAAAACCGTTGAAAAACACTATTTCATCCCGAGACAAAGTTAACCGAAAAATCGAATTGAGCTTAAACCGAGATTCTGATTACTATTCATCGGATTACTATTCATCGGATTACTATTCACCGGTTTACTATTCATCGGCGGGCCGGATTTAGATCAGAACGCGCGGGCGGATCACGGAAGACTCTCGGGCCGGATATCGGGCCCAAAAAGCTTAGGTCGGCGGCTGGGAAGGAAAGACAAGGTCCCACATCGGAAATCTGAAGTCTTAACCTCCTAGGATTGTTAGTATATATATGTACGCTCATGTAAGGGTTAATCCCATCCCAGATCCGAGTATTAGGAGTTTTAGCAATTTAAGACTATTCAGCTTTTGCTAATTTCCCTGGTACTTTCGGAAAATATCAATAAAAATCTCTCTTTTGCATTTTCGGTCATTTAGTTCTTTATAAATAGAATTTTCGAGCCCCCACTAAATATAAGTTTTGACAGTGTGAGTTTCGGCTCTCACATGAACAAGCTTGATCCCCTGCGACAACAAAAGACTGCATTAAACCCAGGAATATTCGCAGATACGAATTGGTCTAAAGTTCGAGTGTTCGGGATAACACTCCAAAGCAATATCAATCAGCTCCAAAACGGGCGGCTGCCCCGTTTTACCAAGTAGCTGTCGAGGGCAGTAGCAGCCCGATCGTAGGAGCCAACCCAGCCTCCTCCTCTGAGCCGTTCCAGCGAAGCCTCCAGCTTCCCTTCCTCCTCCTCAACCTTGGACGTCCCGGACTTAATGTCCCGGACTAGATCAAGGTTCGAGAGCTAACCTCAGTCAAGGCAGTCTCACCATACTTGGCCTGACGCATCGGCGCAAGAGCGGCCTTCGCGCCCTTAATTTGGAGACGGTACTTCTCCACCAACTCCCAGCGGCATTTCTTAAGCGCCAGCTCCATCTTCCGCTCAGCCTCCGCGAGCGCTTTCTTGAGCTCCTTCTGAGATCTTCTCTCCACATTCCGGAGTTTGACTTCCAGGGCCTTGATCTTCTTGTCCTTCTTCCGGGACTCTTTTTCCGAAGCTTCCAAAGCAACCTGGGTCACATGAGCTCGAGTGGCGACCTGAATCAAAGAAAAGCAAATATCAGAAAAGACCAAACTGCGTCAAAACAAATCTAAAGGAAGAAAGAATTACCATCATAAGGCCGGAGGACAAGTCTCCGTAAGCCGTTGCACAATCAAACGGCACAGCTGAGGCCGGAGCCAACGCTCCAAAGTAGTCCACAACCTTCACGGACTCAGCTGGATCGCCTCCCGCCGCCTTGCGAGTGTCGAAAAGAAGACCATGATCAGACGCCTCGACCGTCCGAGCCACTTTGCCCTTCCTCGGACGGTCCGGGCTGTTGGAAGCTCCCTTCCCTTTATCCGCAACAACGGCACAATCGGAACCCTGAGGAACGATTATCTGTTCCTCGGGCACGCCATGGAAATCAGACCCGGACGGGAGAACGAACCCGGCCGCCGGATCAAACTCAGCCACCTCTCCGGACGGTCCAGCCTTGCCATACTTCTGCTGGCGGTACTTCCAAACACCCTCCATACCGGGGTATGTCGCCACTGGATCAACAAAGTCAGGACCTTTCGCGTCCAGAAAGCGGCGCCAGAGATCAGGACACTCCCAATCGATCTTCTTCTTGTCAACTTCTACAACGATATCCTCGAACCCGGAAACTCTAGGAGCAAAGGGATCTCGAACTAAAGAAAGAAGAGAAGAAAAGATGAGAAGTTGTGAGAAATGAAGTTATGAAGAATGAAGCAAAGGAGTGAGGACTACTTATAAAAAAAAAAAAATTCACGAAAAGACGAAACGCTTACGTGGCAGACTCCACTCGGTCCTAACCGAGCCGCCAAAGTCGGAACCAACCGTGAGGGGGCTGTGCTTCACGTAGAAAAACTTGTGCCGCGAAGCTTTGCAATGTTGTCGAAGCCTGGTGTAGAAACGCTTCACGTTCTTCCGAACATTGACCGAGCAGAAGAAATCCGACTTGGAGACCTTCCTCAACGAAAAGAAATTCCGTATAAGATCACCCTCCAACTTGATCCCGCATTCGGCACAACGGACCACAAGTCCCATCAAAATCCTCATAGCGGTCGGGGTAAGTTGAGAGATCACAACCCCATATAACTCGAGATATTCGAAGATAGCTCATGGGATCGGGAACCAGAGGAAAGCTTCATAAACATCGACTCGTACATGGCGAAATAGCCTTCTGGCGCCTTGTTCATCCTATCCCCATCTTTTGGGAGACGGAAATTAATCTTGTCCGAAATCCGGAAGTCATATCTGAGCTCGGCCAGTGAGTCCCGATCGCTCATAGTGGGTCCATGCTTGAATCCCTCGGATATCGATCTGTAACTCGAAGACGGTCCAGGTTTCTTAAACCGCCAAGCAAAAATATCTTCGCCCTAATAAGCTTTGGCTTCACCGGGAGAACGACACTCGGACTTCACTTCCGGATGCACAAAGATAGGCACCTCCGGGTGATCCGATCTGACTTCTTCTTCAGACATGACCAAGTCGTCACCCGTCTCTGGCCACGTACGATGATGTTCAGAGGGAACCAGAGATCGGGACGGCCATGCACGCCACCCGCCGTTGTCCTCAACATGCTGAGGAGGGGTCCAAACGCCACGTACTAAGCTCTCCCGCGGCGAGACGCCATCAACATCAACCCGAGAAGTGTCAGACGCCCTTTCTAAGGATCCTCCAGAGCCAAGCGCCCACCTTGATATGGCCATTGCGCCGGCCGCCCTCTTGGAAGCATTCTTGGAGCCAGCCATCTGCCTTGGGCCGAACGCCCCATTCGAACCGGATGCCCTACACGTCGAATCATAAGTCCCGGCCGCCGGCTCGGGTATGCTCTCAATCCCGGCCGCCGGCTCGGGCATGTTCTCAATCCCAACCGCCGGCTCGGGTATGCCCTCAATCCCAGCCGCCGGCTCGAGTATGCTCACACTCCCGGCCGCCGGCACGAGCTCCCATTGAGGAACGTTAGCAAAACTGAGCGTTCCTTGAGCGTTGCTAGGGCCAGCCGCCCACTGAGGAACACCTTCGAGACCGGACGCTGCTTGTGGAATGGCATCTTCTCCAAAAGCCAACAGATCTTCCACAAGTACCGCATCCTGTTCCGCGGACATAAAGTCGAACTCAAACTGGTTGTTCATTATCGCATCGAAGTTGAGTCCGAAAAGAGAACCTCCTTCACCAGCCATTTCTAAAAAAAAAAAACTCAAAGGAGAGGCTTGAAGAAGAAAGCTTGAAAAGAGAAAGGAATGTGAAAAAATGAATGAAGCCATTCCCTAGATATAGCAAACATGGCACGAATTTCCATGATGGACTATGCTCTCACAAGACAGTAAAGAAAAGCGGACGAACGGATGTGAGAGCCGAAACTCACACTGTCAAAACTTATATTTAGAGGGGCCTTATCCCAGCCGCCGGTTGATGCATGATGAAGATCCGGCGGCTGGCCATATCCCAGCCACCGGCCATGGACTAGGAAGACCCGGCGGCTGGCCTTATCCCAGCCACCGGACGTGGATGAAAGATGACCCGACGGCTGGCCTTATCCCAGCCGTCGGCCGTGGAACCAAGAAGACCCGGCGGCTGGCCTTATCCCAGCCGCCGGCCGTGGAACCAAGAAGACCCGGCGGCTGGCCTTATCCCAGCCGCCGGCCTTGGACGAGTGAAGACCCGGCGGCTGGCACTTATCCCAGCCGCCGGCCATGGTCTTGTGAAGACCCGGCGGCTGGCCTTGTCCCAGCCGCCGGCCGTGGACAAGTGAAGACCCGGCGGCTGGCACTTATCGAAGCCGCCGGCCATGGTCGTGTGAAGACCCGGCGGCTGGCCTTGTCCCAGCCGCCGGCCGTGGACAAGTGAAGACCCGGCGGCTGGCCTTATCCCAGCCGTCGGTTGATAGACCAAGACGACCCGGCGGCTGGCCTTATCCCAGCCGCCGGCCGTGGCATGATGAAGACCCGGCGGCTGGCCTTATCCCAGCCGCCGGTTGATGGACCAAGACGACCCGGCGGCTGGCCTTATCCCAGCCGCCGGCCGTGGCATGATGAAGACCCGGCGGCTGGTACTCATCCCAGCCGCGGGCCTTGGACGAAGAAGACCCGGCGGCTGGCACTCATCCCAGCCGCCGGTTCGTGTCTTGGACGGGTCGTGGGCAGTTTGCCTTAGCTCGTCTGTTCCATGTTCGGGATTTCATCTCGACCTTGACTTCTCGTTCCGTCAATCTTCGAGGAGGGTATTTCGACCCCAACAACGGACGAACGGAAAAACTCATTGTCGTCCCGTTTCAGTCAATCCCGATAAAACTCTCAGCTCAAAGCTCCTTGCTCCAAACCACGAAAGCAAAGAGCTGGGGGGCTAACTGTTGGGGTCGAAATCCCCTCCTCGAAGATTGACAGAACGAGAAGTCAAGGTCGTGATCAAATGGAACTTATCCCGAACACGGATCGGACGAGCTAAGGCAAACTGCCCACGATCCGTCCAAGACATTAACCGGCGGCTGGGATAAGGCCAGCCGCCGGGTCTTCTTTCATCCACGGCCGGCGGCTGGGATAAGGCCAGCCGCCGGGTCTTCTTGGTTCCACGGCCGGCGACTGGGATAAGGCCAGCCGCCGGGTCTTCTTGGTTCCACGGCCGGCGGCTGGGATAAGGCCAGCCGCCGGGTCTTCTTGGTTCCATGGCCGGCGGCTGGGATAAGGCCAGCCGCCGGGTCGTCTTTCATCCACGGCCGGCGGCTGGGATATGGCCAGCCGCCGGATCTTCATCATGCATCAATCGGCGGCTGGCCTTATCCCAGTCAAGTCTCATTATCCGAACATCGTCCAGTCGACCGACCGTCAAACATAACTCTAAGCCCGGACCGACCCGGAGACTATCCATTTGCACGTTCGGACTCCAAAGACGTCCATAGACATCCCCCGAAAGACCGTGACGAACATTCAGCCGTCCATGGACCAGTCGCCGAGCACACGAGCCAAAGGAACCGGCGGCTGGCCATCAATACCGAAACCGGCGGCTGGAAGTTTAAACAAAAACGGGCGGTTCAAATCCCAGAAGTCGTAAAACGCTCGGAACACTGTTCACGCGGGAAAAACCGTTGAAAAACACTATTTATCCCGAGACAAAGTTAACCGAAAAATCAAATTGAGCCTAACCCGAGATTCGGATTACTATTCACGGGTCACTATTCATCGGCAGGCCAGATTTGGGTCAGGATGTGCAGACGGATCACGGAAGACTCTAGGGCCGGATATCGGGCCCAAAAAGCTTAGGTCGGTGGCTGGGAAGGAAGGACAAAGTCCCACATCGGAAATCTGAAGTCTTAGCCTCCTAGGATTGTCAGTATATATATGTACGCTCATGTAAGGATTAAATCCATCCCAAATCCGAGTATTATGAGTTTTAGCAATTTAAGACTTTTCAGGTTTTGCTAATTTCCCTTGTACTTTCGGAAATCATCAATAAAATCTCCCTTTTTACTTTTTCGGTCCTTTAGTTCTTTAAAATAGAATTTTCGAGCCCCCATAAAATATAAGTTTTGACAGTGTGAGTTTCGGCTCTCACACCCAGTACTCGAGCGGAAGAGATGCTTGGATGATTAATGTACGGACAAGATTGTTGATCGTACGAAGCATCCGTTCGGCCCGTCCATTTTGCTGGGACGTGTATGGGCAAGAGAAGCGGATAGCTGTACCCGTGGTGGCGAGGTGCTCCTTAAAGGCTCGGTTGTCATACTCTCCCCCATTGTCACATTGAAGGGCTTGGATAGGGCGATTAAATTGGGTCTGCACATACTTAGAAAAATGGAGATATTTGTTAAAAGTTTCACTTTTACGGCGAAGAGGGTATACCCAAATGAAATGTGTAAAGTGATCTAGAAATAAGAGATAGTATTTGATCCCACTAACACTACTGATTGGAGAAGTCCAGATATCAGAATGTATTATTTCAAAAGGTTCCCGAACTAAGGTAGAAGAAGAAGTAAAAGACAAGCGAGTGTGTTTTCCCATTTGGCATGCTTGACACAAAGTTGTCAAGTCAGCCGGTTTGCAATGAATAGAATAAGATGAAAGGAGACGTTGAAGAGTTTGATCATTGGGGTGACCAAGTCTTCGATGCCAAAGCGAAAAATCAGAGGAAGCAGAGAGAGCAAGCGGAGAGGAGACTGGTGGGTTTGGTCGTACAGAGTAGAGAGGACCTGAGCTATTACAGCGGAGCAGAGGAGTTCGTGTCTGCAGGTCCTTAACAGAAAAACCATAAGGATCAATTCAACAGCACAAGAGTTGTCGGTAACAAATTTTCGAACAGAGATCAGGTTCTTAATGATAGAGGGGCAAACAAGCACTTTATTTAAGTGAAGGGGACGAGATAAAGAAGAGATAACTCCCTGACCGATTGTTGTCGTGGGCGCAAGGGATCCATTACCAACAGTAACAGAGGGCAATATGTTCATATTAAAAGTATATTGTAGAATACCTGGGTTTGAGGCGATGTGGTTGGTAGCTCCGGAGTCCATGTACCACGGGTGCACACTCGGGTCTTGCAGAGTCATTGTATTGAACGCCTGCGTCAGACCTTGAGGAATAGTGTAGGTCTGTGCCGGTGGTGGAGCAAGTACGTGAGCAACATGTGCTTCAGCGTGAGGACGAGGAGCAGCACCAAGGAGACCAGGTTGTGGATTTGGCGAGTAGTAGCTTTGCTGTGGCATGGGCTGATATGGCGTAGGATATGCCTGATACGAGTGCGACGGCCACGGAGACTGACTGTACTGCCACGGCAGAGAAGAGTAGTTTGGCACCCAGTTGTTGTTGTGTCTTCCACGGCCACGGTGGAATCGACCTCCCCGATTGGAACGACCACCTCTGTTTCCACGATAGTTGCCATAGTAGCCATTGTTTTCTTGTTGTGGTGGAGCAGAGTGAGGAACAGGGGTTGTCGCATCGGAGATAGGAGCTGAAAACGTATAAAGAAGTGCAGGGGCAGAGGAGGTATCATGATTTGCCACCGGTGTCTTATGTTGCTTGGCGAGGCGGTCTTCCTCCATTGTCAGCATCGATCGGGCCTCGAGGAAAGAGGGAAACGACACACGGTGTTTGATAACATTCACGATGCTATCAAACTTCTCAGACAGCCCGTTTAAGAGATGCATAACTAAGCCACGTTCACTCACAGGAGAGTCGAGATTGGCGAGTAGATCTGCAATATTCCTCAACTTGTTGCAGTAGTCATGGATTGAGAGATTGCCAATCATCAGAGAGCGAAGTTCGCCTTCAAGTTGCAGAGCCCGTGCCTCCTTGTTATCGCGGAAAAGATTTTCAATGGTCTGCCACACTTCTTGAGTTGTAGCTTTGGTCTTCAGGACAGTCTCAAGGATGGATACAGAAATAGTTCCGTAGATCCACATTTTGACGAAGCCATCATGCTCCTTCCATTTCTTCTCGGTGGCTGGTGTGGAGATCGTGGTGCCATCGAGATGTCCCAACACGCCAAAACTGGTGCAGTGAGTTTCAAAGAGCTCGCGCCACACCTGGTAGTTCAGTTTCTTCATGTCAAGCGTGATTGGGATGTACGCCTTAATCTATGAGAGAGAGAAGGGCTTTTCGGTAGAGAGAACATCAGCCATGGTAGATTGGAGAGAGAAGATGAGAAAGGATCAGAGACATGAAGAGAAAGAGAAGAGGGAGGTAGAAACGAAGAAGAAGTGCGGAGAGGTA
Source organism: Isatis tinctoria (assembly GCA_010577795.1). Taxonomy (NCBI): domain Eukaryota; kingdom Viridiplantae; phylum Streptophyta; class Magnoliopsida; order Brassicales; family Brassicaceae; genus Isatis; species Isatis tinctoria. The sequence continues at coordinate 21,984,985 of CM021244.1, read as the reverse complement.
TCGAGATCGCTATAGGGTGGCTAGGGTTTTCTAGTGTCTGATACCATCTAATAAGGTGAACTCCGTCGAGATTGTGTATTATGATATGAACTATATATATATGTGTACAAGGTTGTGTGCTAGGGAATATACAATGAATAGTAAATATCCTATTTCCTTATCTAACAGATCCTCCTGCGGTTTGCGGCGGAGTCGTCTCCGTTCGGTCTCCTTCCCCGTTTGGGGGTATCCTCGTCGGGCCTTTCGGGACGTTCCTGATTAGGTCGTCTGCCCGGGGCGCCAACATCTTCTTCGGTTGCTCCGAGACTTTCGAGAGTCACTCCGTTTCCGAGTTCCTCGGCTAATAGCTTTGCCGCGAGCCTTCTTCCGACAGTCATGCAGTTTTCAGTTGAGTGGCCCTTCGCCTTGTGGAAGGTACCGAAGGCGCTCTCGTCGAATCCCGGTTGAGTCCACGTATTCCACGGCCCTCTGTTGCACCCATCGGATGGTCTCTCCGTGTTTATTTGGTAGTTATGCGCTCCGCCCATGTTGGGTTCTTCGTCTCGGCCGATTCGCCTACTCCTTCTCTCGTTTGGAACGCTTGAAGGCTGCACCGTGCCTTTGGCGACCAATTTTGAAGATTGGTGCTTTCCGGCCGGGACCCTCATATCTTCCTAAGTTGGAAGCGCGGTGGAGAGCGTTTTGAATGGTTACCGGCGGATTCACGGTAATTTCCTTTCGGAAGCTTGAGGTCTTCAGCAAGGACTTCTTCAGGGCATTTATCGCGGCACTGTCGCTTAGGCCGTCAATCTTGGAGACAATCACCTTAAATCTTTCGATGAAATCTTGAAGGCTTTCTTCGGGCCCTTGCGACAGCGAGTAGAGGTCCGCATCGGATGTTGACTGTCTTATAAACAGTGAGTAATGCTTCAGGAAGGCCGCTGATAATTGGTCGAAGCCGTCGATCGAGTCTCTTTCCAGTCTCGAGAACCATGACAGGGCTGATCCTTTCAGATGTTCCACGAAGAGGAGGCAAAATCCGGCATCTCTCTCCTCGGGTTTGAATCTAGCCCGTCCCATCGCGATGTGGAAGGCCATCATGTGGACCTTTGGATCGGTCGTCCCGTCGTAAAAAGGGATTCGTATTTTTTCGGGGTCAGAAAGTCTAATGCTTGTGATCCTCGCAGTGAACGGGATCTTTTGTGTTTCCTCTAAGACGCGGTCAATCTCTGGGGCCGCACTTGTCGCTTTATGGACTTGCGACCTTACCTCCTTCATCTGACTCGTGGTGAGTTCCAGACGGGCACGGAGTTCGTCCAACTCGTTTCTTTGGCTTGTGGATCGGTTAGCTCGGACCGCTCGTTCTGCTTTTTCCTGCTCTTCGATCCAGCGGAGTTCCTCCTCGTCCGCGTTTCGGTCTCCAACTTCGTCGTCGGTTTCGATTTCTTCTCCTTCGGCTCCGTTCGCGGTGTCTCTCGGGTTTTCACCGTTGGTCACCGTAGAAGTTGGCCGTTCGGCGGTTCGCCTAGTGGCGCTTTTCCGGTGCAGCGGGGGTGGAGCCGATGGCTCCCTCCTCGTTCCGACGGGGGTTTGTTCGTCGGGATTTTGACGTCCCGGGGATCCGCTCGCGGGGTGAAAACAAGGCGTCTTGCTCCGAAAGTCCGGGGGCCGCCTGCTAACTCTTGGGAAGCTGCTCTCTCCTGTGCGGCCGTTCTCTCTTGCATGTTTTGCCACTCTGCAATTTCGGCCGCCATGTTTCTCAGCTCGGTGAACGCCGCGATCTCTGGGGCGGCGTTGGCAGTTTCTGTGATGATCGGGTCTTCGATCGGCATTCTGAATCTGGTTAGCGCATTGGCGGAAGTTCTGGTTATCCCGATAGCTCCGTCGGCGGATGTCCCTGCGGCAGTCGCTCCGGTTCCGGCCGCCGATGTACTGATGGCGGGAATTCCCGTTCCGGCCGCTCCCGTGGCGGCTGCTCCGGCTGGTTGGTTATTAATATCGTCGGTTCTTCTGGTCATTGTCTTCGTTCCGTATCCTCTTCGTTCTAAGGGTTAAGAATATTTCTCGTCCCCACAGACGGCGCCAAACAGTGAGAGCCGAAACTCACACTGTCAAAACTTATATTTTATGGGGGCTCGAAAATTCTATTTTAAAGAAATAAAGGACCGAAAACGCAAAAAGAGATATTTTATTGATATTTTCCGAAAGTACAAGACCTCTCAGAATCCGAACACTTCCTTCCCGAATACGAACACTTCCTTCCTGAATCTGGTACTTGTGAAGATCTTCTTGAATCCGAACAGTGGCTTCCAGAAATGGGTCTTGATCAACAAATGGGTGATTTGGAAGTAATCCAATTGCCTCATTAAAAACCTTCTTTGGAAAACCCATTGGGATAAAACCAAAGGAAGGGAAAAAGAGTACAAATAGATCACTTGCCCATTTGCTGATTTCCTTGGACTTGATTGAGAACCATAGGTTGATTGAGAACCAAAGGTGTTGATTTGGTTGGCATCAGACACGTTCATGTAGTCCTTCCAGAATTTGAGCATTAGCTTCCGAATTCGTTTAGGCCTTCCAGAATCAGAACAATAGCTTCCTAATTTGTGTAGGCCTTCCAGAATCTGAGCAATAACTTCCTTAAAACGGGTTGTAACTCCTCCTGGTTCAAGCTTCTTGGCTTTTAGGTCAGCTGTTGTCTTTGGTTCCAGATTCCTATCTTTAATGTTTTCCATGATTGTATCAATGCTGAATGAGGGGGATATGTTGACTCCTTCTGTAATTTTATTATTTTTAATATCGATTATTTTGTTGTTGAAGATAATATTTCATACAACTATTTACTTTATAAACAGATTTTATGCTAATAACTAGTTACAGATTTACTTTATAAACAGCAACTATTTTTATAAATAGATTCGTAAATATATTCATATAGATTTTTTTTAAAAATTAAAATATTATTTAAAAAATATCAATTATAATTTGATAGGTTTTTATTATAAATTTAACATATAAAGTTAATGTTTCATATGTGAGAGCCGAAACTTACACTGTCAAAACTTATATTTTATGGGGGCTCGAAAATTCTATTTTAAAGAACTAAAGGACCGAAAATGCAAAAAGAGATATTTTATTGATATTTTCCGAAAGTACAAGAATAATTACCAAAAACTGAAAAATCTTATATTGCTAAAGCTCTTAATACTCGGATTTGGGATGCCTTTGACCCTTACATGAGCGTACATATATATACTGACGATCCTAGGGTGCTGAGATTCATATTTTCGATGTGGGACTTTGTGGTTTCTTCCCAGCCGTCGACCTAACCTTTTGGGCCCGAAATCCGGCCCGAAAATCTTATGTGATCCACCTGCACGTTATGACCCAAATCTGGCCCGCCTTTTATAACTGATGAATAGTAAACCGTGAATAGTAATCCGATGAATAGTAATCCGATTCTCGGTTTAGACTTAATTCGATTTTACGGTTAACTTTATCCCGAGATGAATAGTGTTTTTGGCGGTTTTTCCAACGTGAATAGTATTTCGAACGTTTTACGACTCTTGAGACTTGAGCTGCCCGTTCTTTATTCGAACTTCCAGCCGCCAGTTTTAGTATTGATGGCTAGCCGCCAATTCCTTTGGTTCGTGTGTTCGGGCAACTGGTCCATGGACGGCTGAACGTTGGTCACGGTCTTTCAGACAATGTTTACGGACGTTTTGGAGTCAGAACATGCAAATGCCTAATCTTCGAGTCGATCCGGGCTTTGAGTTATGCTTGATGGTCGGTCGACTGGACAATATTCGGACAACGAGTCTTGACTAAGAAATGATCGTGGGCGGCTGGCTTTATCCCAGCCGCCGGACCGTGCTCGAGGGAAACATGGGCGGCTGGCCGTGCCGGCCCGCCGGGACATGCTTGAAGGAGACTTGGGCGGTTGGCCTTATCCCAGCCGCCGGACCAAGCCTCGGAGGGAAAATGGGCGGCTGGCCGTATCCCAGCCGCTGGCCCTTCTCTTGGAGCGTCCACGGGCGGTTGGCCTTATCCCAGCCGCCGGACCAGTCCTTGGATCGTCCACGGGCGGCTCGTTCGTATCCCAGCCGTCGGACCAGTCCTTGGATCGACCACGGGCGGCTGGCCTTGTCCCAGCCGCCGGGTCGTTCCTCGAACTGACTGTGGGCAGCTGGCCTTGTCCCAGCCGCCGGGTCGTGTCTCGGATGGATCGTGGGCAGTTGCCCTTAGCTTGTCTGGTCCATGCTTGGGATAAATTCCATTTGATCTCGACCTTGACTTCTCGTTCCGTTAATCTCCGAGGAAGGGATTTCGACCCCAACATCATACATTTTATTATTTTTTGTATTTATTTACTATTTAAATATTTGATCTGCACTGTTTGAACTAATTGATCAGCCTGATCTGCTCTTGTCGTGCATGATTTGCAGGATCTGTACTTATCACATTTGATCAACATAGGGCTTGACTGATGATATCAAACAAATACAGAACCAATACAGATTATTTAAAAAGCAAATAGGTCTCAAGGACCTAGCCACTCATACATGTGCAAATCAACCATTTTTTTTTACTTTTTAGTTTTTGATTTTCAATTTTTAGTTTTTGTTTTATATTTGTAATAATTTTTATTATTCTTTTGAAATACATATTTTTATAAAAAAATAAAAATATAAAATTTTTTATAAGTAATAATAAAAATTCAGATAAACATATATAGGTAAAAATAACAAAACGTTATCAATAAAAAATGTATGTTATTTCATAATTTAAAAAATAATAAAATTTTCACTTATTTATTCAAAATTTAAGAAAGACTATTATAAATATAGACTATTTTCATAATATTAGATTTTAGATGAAATTTTTTTATTTTTAATTAAACCTTAATGATTTGGACTAGTTTGTTTTTATTATATTAATTCATAAATATAGCAATATCTTTTGAAAAGAAAAATCCATCTAACAAAAAGAAAAATGAATTAGTAATAAAAACCGAGAAAACTTGGGAAAATACCTTAATAAGAGTTTTTGTTATGAAAAATACCTTAGTTTTTTTATTTTGAAAACGACACTTTTCTGAAATGAAATGACTAAATTATCATAGAATGAAATTTATAATTAAGTTAATAAAATGAATTTTAAATAATAAGAAGTAAAAAGAAGAAAATTATTTTGATTTTGTTCATTATAAAATGATAAAAGTTCTTTTATTCTTTTTTATAAATATTAATTTCTCTTTTTTCCTGAACCAAAATATTATTTATAACCTTGATCCATACATGGTGATTAATTAGATTTTATAATCTTAATATTTTTTCAATTTTTTAAAATTATTGTCAATTGTTTGATGAAATTAGATTATAAGTGGGATATTAAAGTTTTTTATATAAGGTTACAAAAATAATAATGTTTTTTTAGATATAAAATTTAAATTTGGAAATATACTGATCCATTTTAAAATTAATAATTTTAAATAATTAAGATATTTTTTATAACGGCAACAAAAATAAAATATCAATCTTAACAATATTATGTTCGAATTTTATTTTTAATTTAAATGATCTAATAATGTTTTGTTTAAATATGGTCAAAATAGTCTTTTAACATATAAAAAGTGTATTTTTCAAAATCCAAAAAAATTGGGGTGTTTTTCAAATATCAATTCTTAAATAAGGCATTTTGCAAAATCCCCCAAAAAAAACCCAAGAAATGGTAGATTTTGGTTTTTGCTTACAAAGAGGTAGTTATTTAAAAAATAATAATTTTCTTATATTTTAGGGAATCCATTTTAAAAAAAAAAATCTTGATGGGTAAATAAAATGGTAAAAACATCTATATTATTTTATAACATATATTTCAACTGAAAATATTTATAAATTGATATAGTTATTTTTATATCTATTTTATATTGACACAATTTAATATATAATATTAAATCTGTTTGATTTGTATTTTTTCTACATAATCTGAATGATCTATATTTGTTCTGCTTAATCTGAATTTTGTGTTTGATCTTCATTTTTTTATCTGTGTTCCATTCAAACCCATAATTTGCATGATCTGCACTGTCTGAACGGCTTTCACCAGTCCAATTCTCTTATATTATTGAGCCAACCAAATCATCCAAAATTTTATAAAAAAATTGACCCCAAAAAAATCACTAGTTTATAATCCTTTTCACAAGGCCGGTAAAAAAAATCGAACACTAGAAAAACAGAAACCACAAAACACATTTTTCTCACTCTAATGACTATAATTTTTTGATGTAAAAAAACGACTATAATTTTGTTCATATATTCCTTAATTTAAAGGGTATTTGTGTTGAAGTTATAATACATGAAACAACATATCAGTCTTACGGGTCTATATAAACCATATATACTACTAGCATGCTCTATATAGAGACATATATGGATTGAGTTTAGTTTTTGAATTTACATCATTTTCAAATTTTGAATTTTCTTTTTGGATTGAGTTTAGTTTTTTTTTTAAGTTTAGGATTTAGTAATTTAAATTTGACTTAAATAAAGAATATAGTAAAAAGTATAGTCTAGCATTTTATTTTATGTGTTTAAAAAATACAGAAAATGGCGATGTTGAAGAAATAGTAGATAGTGATACCTTTTCACCTATGTTGTGTTATCCATTGTATGTAAAACAAAAATATATATTTTAGTTCAAGTAACAGTAAAATAGTTATTTGTTACTCCCTCTGTTTTTAAGAGATAGATTTTTGTGTATTTCACACAGATTAAGAAAACATATTTAAATCTGATTATAAATGCATGCATTATTTTCTGTGATTAACAATTTTCAATAACTTTAAACCAATACAAATTTAATATTTTTCTTGAAGTGTACAATTTGTCATTAATAACTAATAAAAATTCATATACTCCCTCCGTTCTTGTTTATTTGACGTTTTAGTTTTTTGTTTGTTTTAAAATAATTGACGTTCTCGTGCATTTAGGCAAATACTGACATAAAGTTATTCTTTTACCCTCATGTTATAAATTTGCCGTAACTTGTTTTCAAGTAATAAATATCAATAAGAAAGGTTAAAATAGACACGACAACAACTTTCTTAATTATCGTGAAAAATCTAAAACGTCAAATAAAAATAACAGAGGGAGTAAAATTTAAAAATATCTATCATTTTGAAACACAGTTTTTTAAAAAACATCTATCTTTTGAAAACAGAGGGAGTATATTATAAAAATTTATATAGTTATACTCGTATTATGTAATAGCAGATTTTTTATTATTCTATAAATTTATCGTTTTACTAATCAATAAAATATAATTACTTTTACGAGATTGAATATATGTATTTGACTTTCTTAAATCTTGAAAATTATTTCCAAACTAGTCTTAGTTATTTTCTGTAACTCTTAATGATGAATTAAAAATCTTTCGAAATTTGGAAGATGTATAAATGCGGGCGAAAAATACAACTATACTCTTCAAATGATAACTATTCCAAGTTTACAATCAATGTATAGGATTTCAAATGCTTTATTATACTAACTAGGTAGTAATCCGCCCCTTATGGGAGTGAAATTTCTATACAAATATTTAAATATAATTTTATAGTCATTTATATAGATTATGCAATTTCAAAATACTCAAAATATTTTAAAATTGTGTATTAGTAAAAGTAAAATAACTAAAGCATATATGATATGTACATGAAAACTTTGCTAAATCACTTTTTGTTCTGACATTATTGATTTAGAAGAAAATTAGGATATATTATTTACATCTGAAGTATTACTAAATTTATATGACTATGTATAAATATAATTACTATACATTTTTTAATTAAATATGTGATTACTTATTTCAATTTATATTTTCACTTAATTTAAAAAAAATGAATAATTTATACTTACCATAATGATATCATGGTGGTTTATTTTGGGAATTAATAAAGAAAATTTTGAATTATTTTAAATACAATGAAAGTTATAATAGCTGTAATTATATCTAATAAACATATCTGATAATCATGGTAATTTGATATAAATAAGTAATTTAAATTTGTATATTGGAATTTCCTTTCAGTTGCTTTTTAAAAAAAAAAATATATATATATACTACAATTATTATATTATAGCTTTAAATTTCACAACAGTGGATATTTAATATATGGTCTAAATTTAAAATAAATTATAATTCAAAGTAAATACATATTTTTTATGAATGAACAACATAAATATGATTTTATTTTTACATAACAAAATACATTTAGTTCCCTACTCATATGATTAGTGATCATTTGGATCTTTTTATAACAAATTTCTGATTCATTTTTACAAAACAAAAAAAAAACTTGATGTGGAAAAAAAGTTACTGTGGAATTTTTAACAGTTTAAGTAATTTATATTCGTTTTTACAAATTAAAATTACAGTATATGTGGAAAAGTTGTATTTTTATATTATATGGTTGATGTGATGATTCAGTTTATTTAACAGAATAAGATTAAATAAAGATAATGTGTAAATTTAAATGATTTAAAAACAAATAATATGATATATTTGGATATCCAATCTTTGTTCTTAAATTATTTAACAATTTTGTGGTTTTCATATAAGAAAATAGAATGAGAGATTTTTTTAGATTAGCAATTAATTATATGATTAGTTTGATTAAAAGTATTTAATTTTATGGACCAAATTATGAGTGGCATGTTTTGTAATTATTCTAGTAGTTTAAACATTTTTTTAAAACCAATCTAAGAAAAAATATGATGACACATCATCATGACAAACTCGTTAATAACACATGAATATAAATAAAAAAATTTAAATTGATTCTCTAATATATAGGGGATTGATTCTCAAATAATATATAGATGATGTTATGTTCTTATAATAATTAGTGGTACTAATGCCAGCTCGAAATAAATAACTTTTTGTCCTGATCCGATGTCTTTGGAACCGTATTAGCAATTATTTCTACACTACAATCTATTTATTAAATTATCGGGGAATCCCACCAACAAACATATTTCTAGCTAATAGTACTGTATTAGATTTCTGTATTAACACTACACATTATAAAATTTGTCTTTGGAAAATTTTATTTACTGAGAAACTTAAAGTATCTATTTTTATAGTGGAAAATACCCTCGAGATACGGAAGGATGCAAAGAGTTTTTGTTTTGCAACCTGTTATATTTTAAGTTTGTTGTCCATATTCCATATATGTTATGTCATACTTAATTTTCCTGTCCTTTAATAATAAAATAATTGCTTGGATTGAAAGTTTACAGAAAAAAAAGAGATTTGTTGAAAAGGATTGATTATATAGAAAAAGAAAGGAAAAAAAAATGAGCTTTAACTAACTCCACAAGTATCATGCACCTTGCATCTTACAGCTGCCCAACAAAATTGTCTTTCGATATTTTTTGTTGACAAAAAGACATCTTTTAGAATGCATTTTCTTTAATTAGATCTTAAACTCATGTGTATTTCTCCCTCTAAATATATATATGTGTGTGTGTATGTTAATTAGTTATTCAGTTATTCAGTTATTCGGGTATGAAACTCGTTCCATGCTACGATCATACATCAAATCGGAGGTAGAGACATGTGATTCTGTTCAAGTGCGAACTGCAACATTAATGCTTTTTTCCTTTACTTTGATTGGCTTATACATATTAACGTAAAAAAAAGATTCCATTTGTTTGAACGGTATTATAGTTTGTGTAAATTATATATTTAAGAATAAGGTCAACCATGTTATTTTTAGTCGGAAACAAAAGATATTTCACATAAAAAGGTACCTCTAACGAGAAAAGAAATCAAATTGGTCGAAATATCCTTAAAAAAAATATGTGAGAAATATGGAAAAACTGTGAGAATAGGCAATTATAAAAATAGGTTGCAAGTTGTTTACGTGTGAATCTCTATGATTGGACGAGGACAAAAAAAAATGTGGTGAGCTTCATACAATATTTTGGGGTCTATATTAATAATAAAACCAAATTAGAAAAAGGCACACGACCTTTCCAAGCGCCAAACAGCAGACGTGACGCGGCGGGTCCGACATCCAGGTGGGTTAGACCCGGTAAAGTCGGTCGGGTTTGGCTCGCAGTGACGGGTCAGGCCGTGTGACCTTGCGACGCGGAGCCAGACAAGCTACTAAGTTCGGGAGCATGTGGGATCCACACGTTGAACGAACACGTGATCACGTGATACTTGCATAGTCTGCTCTTAATATTATTACACATAATATATATGGAATCGACCACGACCAACCTTTTTTTACTCTGGATAAATTTGTTTGCTCTCTAACTACTCGTTTAGTTGCTTTGACTTTTTTTTTTAAGTGAACCTTTTTTTTAATTATAAAATTAATTTATTTTAATCAACCCAAAAATGGGCGTCGAAAATAAGTATAGACCGGCTAACCGGCGACAAAACACGGCGAAGCCGAAGAGAACCAAGGGCTAAACAATGAAAGAGAGATATAAAAACTTAGGAAAAACTGCGGAGGGTGAGAAGATGAAGTTGAGGCCATCGCAAGGACAAGACCGACGGATACAAGAGGAGGGGTCTTCCTCAAACGCCAAAGTTCACTTTGCCGGAGTATCCGGATCCGCCGCCGTGCGCATCAACGAAGAATCCAACCCACCACCGCTTCCGGATTTACGCGTCTGCGATCTCTGTTACATCCCGCGGCGAACTCGCCAGATGAATGGGCAATCCGACTCGCCGGATGAGTCGGATTAACTTTTGGCAACTAGGGAGTATATTATATACGAAAACAGCAATTAATGTTAATAATATTTATAAACCAAAATTAATTTCAGATCTAGAGTTGTAAACTGAAAATTCGTTATATTGTCCACAATGTAAAAAGTTCATGGATTAATTTACGACAGTTTTATTTTTAGTTAAAGATAAATGATTGAATGGATCGAGAAGATTGAACCCCACATGAGTCCAAATATATTTACTCTAATGTAGTGTTGCTAGATCAGTTCAAAAAGGAGTAAGGAAAATCTCTGCAGGGTTGAGAATTGAGATACATTTTCAAGTTGATACTAAGTTATTTTCTACACTATATACATATATAATAATTTATTGAATTTGAAATTATTTTAGTTAAAGTTGAAAGTTAGTTTAAAATTGGATTTATTTTTACTTTATTAGTTTTAAAATTTATCGATTATAAAAAATAAACCATATTTTTGTAATTTTCTTTTTTCCAGTTCGATTTAACAATTTTTTATTTAATTTCATTTGGATTTTGTTAAGGTTAACCATCAACTAGCCAATTCAAAATGGATTAGTCATGTAATAGTTGAACTAACTATTTTATGCTATATTTTTTGTTGTTAAGATTTAATTTGTGAGTCTAGGTTAGGCTAGACTAAGGTTCAAAATCCACACCGTCGAGATTAACGATTAAATATCTTTAAGCATTATAAGAAATCATCTTGCTGACTAAGCAAATCCTGAACTAAGCCAGGATGGACACCCGAGCTAGACGCGCCTCATCTCGCCCATACGCCCAAGCTAGCCTGGTCGCATGAGGCTCCCCGAGCTGGATCCGTCCCCGAGCTGGAGTCCCGGTCATCCGACCTAGGTGTGATCTCGGGCAGGTCTGGAAGTGTGACTTCGAGGTGATCCATGCTTACTCGGAGCTGGATCTGCATGACCGCACATCCCGAGCTGGATCTTCACACACGACCCCGAGTTATGATTACGCTTCTCCCGATCTGGTCGCGGATTCGACCCTGAGTTGGAGGCCACATCTCCCAGCTGGTTGTGGACGCGACTCCCTAAATGGCCATCAACGCAAAACCCAAGCTGGAACAGACGCAAAACCAAGTTGGATGCCACCCCAAACTGAACTGTCCGCGCACTTTGCCCCTGAGCTGCATTTTTTGCGCACATCACCCCCGAGCTGGATTCAGGCATCTGTACACCCGATCTGTGCATCCATCCCCGAGATGGCGTACATCCATCTCCGAGCTGACTTGTGCCCAAACACCCAAGTTGAAAGGTTCGATAATCCAAGCTGGCCAACCAACTTTTCCTAGCTGGTTTGCGAACTTTCCGAGCTGATTTCTTCCAATCACCCGAACTGGACTTCAGACTTTCAGAGCTGCATTTCATATTCTCCGAGCTAGAAATCCATCTTTTCCAAGCTTTCGAACTGATTAATTATATCTTTTGTCTTTGAAGACTTATTCTGAAACATCGTATTGTTTTACGGAAACTTTGTACTGTTTTACGGAAACTTTGTGTTGTTCTGATACCAAAACTGTTGAAGATTTCGTGTTGTTTTATATGTAGTTTTCTCGTATGTTGGCTATTTTAGGTAAAGGGTAAAAATATCAAAAGGATAAAAGAAGCAAAAGTGGAATAAAAATGATCCACACATGATTTCTAGACAACACAACCAATCAAGACTTCAAATCCAAAGAAGTGCAATTTCCAAAAATGTGGCAGATCTGATGTACTAGAAGTTCAACCTCAGATGGAGCCCTTCTAGGACCGTATTTGGATGATTTTTGATGGTGATCAAGACTTTTGAGTTATCTTTCATATAAAAATAAAATGTAGTCATTTAAGTTAAGACAGTTTTTCTTGAAGGAATTTGTTCGGGTTTTAATCTTATTAAAACAGCCCTGACGACAAATTCTAAGCCACGGATCATGTGTCAATTGAATCTACATCAGATCTCGAATATACCTGGAGATTAAACAGCGGAAGATGATCAGGTATTCGAGATTAGGAGCGCCTCAAGTGCTGCGCCTCTACAGAAGTCCACACGCACACAAACTGGATGACAGGGATGCTAGTGCCTTGGGTTCTCTCTGCGTTTCTGTGACGGCCAGGAACTTCTGATGGTCTCAAAGTCGTGTCATATATCCTATATATAGGCGACATGAGAAAACCTAGTTGACCGATGGACCTAACCGGCTTGATTTAAATTAAATCAAAATCCGGTTTCTGATCCTGAGTGATGTCGATCGACACTAACAATTGGTGTCGATCGACACCCTCACATAAACTTGATATCGACGTATATCTTATATACATTGATCATGATCATTACTCTAATGATCAAACATAATTTGTATTATCCAGTTTGCTTAGGTGTGTGACCCTATAGGATCATATGACAATGGTAATGAGTTCACAACTCATAAGTTATAAGCGGCTTCTAGCAAAACATTATAACCATCCAATATCATATGATTGTCTTATCTCGACATCACGACTCTACTAGAGTAAATACAAGTATGGTTTCAGGACATTCCCTTCAGTCTCCCACTTGTACTGGAATCAACTATTCTCATAATCCCTATATCTCGATCTGGCATAAGGCAAGAACTTGTGTCATCTTTAATCAACCAAATCATGTTTATCGAACTCCGATTTATACTGATAAAAGACAAATGATTGACATTCAATCCGTTTGAGCGCGGCCAAGCATTTCCAGTATCAAATCTTCGATAGGCCCAGAGATATTTATCTACCGTTATATGGGAGAGACAAATTCCATCTTGTTCCATCCCTGTTCCTTATATACTTCATAATATGCCCAATCAATGCCTTTATAGTCACCAGTTACGGCTGACGTTTGACAGAGTCAAAGCATACCAATTCATATGTAAGAAAACATGATGAACTCAGGTCTAAGGACTATACTCTATAGTCGTAATGAGAAACTCTGATGACACTCATATAACAATCTTGTAGAGTTCTCATTAACGGGTCAGGTCCGATCATGTGTTCTCTAACACATATCTATGTGATTGACTTTAATACTCCTATTAATGACTCCATGAAACTTAGTCATCAGTCACCTCACATACTAGTCTCGCGCGGTTATTAATGTACAACTTTAATAACCTTGACTATGGACACAAATAATTTATGTCATCTATCACTTATAGAGTTTCATGATCAAATCACTTATTTGATGATCTATAAGAATGTCATAAATTACTTTTGGACTATTATTTAATAACACCATTAAATAATACTGAAACAATTTCATTAAATAAAACATAACCAAATGTATGTTTACATGAACATCAAAACATAAATGTGATAACTCCCACTAAAAACAAGATTACTGCTTAAGCAATCTAATGCCTACAGCAGCTGCATGACTCTCATGCTTCGGTCGTGGGAGTGGCTTGGTCAAAGGGTCAGCGACGTTCTCGTCTGTCGGAACTCTGCTGATCTTGACGTCACCTCTCTCAATGATATCACAAATAAGATGATATCTCCTCTCAATGTGTTTGGATTTCTTGTGTGATCTGGGCTCCTTAGCCTGAGTTATGGCTCCACTGTTGTCACAAAACAATGCCACATGCTCAGAAATGCTAGGAATCACACCAAGTTCAATAATGAACTTCCTAATCCAAACAGCCTCCTTTGCCGCTTCCGAAGCAGCTATGTATTCAGCCTCGGTCGTTGAATCCGCCACGGTGCTCTGCTTGGAACTCTTCCAACTAACTGCACCTCCATTTAGACAGAAGACGTAACTAGACTGAGATCGGAAATCGTCTTTATCTGTCTGAAAACTAGCGTCCGTATAACCGCTCACTACAAGCTCATCACTTCCTCCGTACACAAAGAACTTATCCTTAGTATTTCTCAAATACTTCAGGATTGTCTTGACGGCAGTCCAGTGACTCTCACCGGGATCCGACTGGTATCGACTCGTCATGCTTAACGCACAAGCAACATCTGGATGAGTACAAAGCATGGCATATATAATAGATCCTATCGCAGAAGCAAAAGGAATCCTACTCATGCGCTCTCGCTCAGCAGGTGTCGAAGGACACTGCTTCTTGCTGAGAGTAATGCCATGAGACATCAGAAGCAAGCCCTTCTTGGAATCATGCATGTTGAACCTGTGTAGAACCTTATCGATATAAGTGTCCTGGCACAGTCCAATCAGCCTCTTTGATCTATCTGTATAGATCCTTATTCCAAGAATATAGGCGGCTTCGCCCATGTCTTTCATCGAGAAACAACTTCCTAGCTAGTCCTTTACTGACTGAAGTAACGGAATATCATCTTCAATGAGAATTATGTCGTCTACATACAGTATGAGAAATGCAACTGCGCTCCCACTAGTCTTCTTGTAAACGCAAGGTTCCTATTCGTTTCTGATGAAGTTAAACTTTTTAACTGCTTCATCAAAACGAAGGTTCCAACTCCGAGATGCTTGCTTCAATCCATAGATGGATTTATGAAGCTTGCATACCTTCCCAGCAGCATTAGGATCAATGAAACCTGGAGGTTGTGTCATGTACACATCCTCTTCCAGAATCCCGTTAAGGAAAGCTGTTTTCACATCCATTTGCCAAATCTCATAATCATGATGAGCGGCTGTTTCTAGGAGAATCCGAATAGATTTAAGCATAGCGACTGGGGAATACGTCTCATCATAGTCAACACCTTGAACTTGTTTGAAACCTTTTGCCACAAACCTAGCTTTGTAAATCTGAACGTTTCCATCCACATCGATCTTCTTCTTGAAGACCCATTTACACTCAATAGCTTTTACACCATCAGGTAAATCACCCAAAGTCCATACTTGATTTTGTGACATGGAACCCATTTCGGATTCAGCGGCCTTAAGCCACTTTTCAGAGTCAGGGCCCATCATTGCTTCTTCGAAAGTCGCATGTTCGTCACTGTCAATGATCAAGAGATCATGACAATTAGTCACAAGAAATCCGTATCTCTCGGGCTCGTGACGAATCCTCTCGGATCTGCGAATTTCAGGCATTACAGATTTGGGTGCAAGCTTATCAAATATCAACCGCTTGACATAAGCTTCACAACCCCAAATTTTAAGGAAAGACAAACTTGGAACTTTTCCAGTCCACATCTCATATGGCGTCTTTTCAACTGACTTTGATGGAACTCTGTTCAGCGTAAACGCAGATGTTTCTAGAGCGTATCCCCAAAAGGATAATGGAAGATCTACTTGACTCATCATCGATCGAACCATATCTAATAAAGTTCGATTTCTCCTTTCAGACACATCGTTCCACTGAGGTGTTCCGGGAGGAGTGAGTTGCGAAACAATTCCACATTTACTCAGATGATCACTGAACTCTTGGCTTAAGTACTCACCTCCGCGATCTGATCGAAGAGCCTTGATACTTTTGCCAAGTTGATTTTGTACTTCATTTTGGAACTCTTTGAACTTTTCAAAGGATTCCGACTTATGCCTCATTAAATAGACATAACCAAATCTACTGATCATCAGTAAACGTGATGAAGTACTGAAAGTTTCCTCTAGCACTAACACTCATTGGACCACATACATCGATATGTATAAGGCCCAATAGGTCACCGGCCCTTTCATTAAATTTGTTGAAAGGGGCCTTTGTCATTTTGCCCAATAAGCAGGATTCACACTTCTCAAATGATTCAAAATCAAATGAGTCTAAAAGCCCATCATTATGAAGCTTCTGAATCATTTTCTCATTGATGTAGCCCAAACGACAATGCCAGAGAAAAGTGGGGTTCGAGTCATTGGTTCTTAACCGTTTGGTACTTATGTTATATACATGTATTGATTGGTTAAGAATATAAAGCCCATTTTCTAATGGAGCGCTACCATAAAACATTTCATTACGATCAAAAAAACAACACTTGTTTTTAATCGAAAAATGAAAGTCTTTTAAATCCAAAACAGAAATAGAAATGATGTTTCTGCTTATAGCAGGTACATAGTAGCAATTATTTAATTTTAAAACCAAGCCTGACGGCAGAGACAAATGATAAGTTCCTACGGCTAATGCAGCAACTCTTGCTCCATTCCCAACGCGCAGGTCCACTTGTCCCTTTTCCAGCGTTCTACTGTTGCTTAGACCCTGCATATTCGTACAAATATGAGCGCCACAGCCGGTATCCAATACCCAAGAATTAGAACCTGAAATAGTAACATTTACTTCTATAACATAGATACCTGGAGAAGTCGTCTCAGACGTCTTCTTTGAGTTCTTTAGATCTCCCAGATACTCTTTGCAATTTCTCTTCCAATGCCCAGACTTATTGCAGTAATGGCATTTATCAGCATCAGTAGGGCCGCGTTTGGGCTTGGAAGAAGCCTCAGGCTTATCCTGATTCTCAATCTGGACTGCCTTAGCCTTTCCTTTGCCCTTAGCGGGTTTCTTAAACCTTTTACCCCCTTGCACCAAAAGTACATTAGGGGTGCCCTTCTTGATGTTTGGCTCAGCTGTCTTGAGCATGCCATGCAGTTCAGTCAAAGTCTTTATCATGCTGTTCATGTTATAGTTCATGATAAACTGATCAAAGCTCGACGGCAAGGACTGCAAAATGATGTCTGTGGCCAACTCTTGGCTAAGGGGACAATCCAGTTTTGCCAGGTTATCAATATAACCCATCATCTTGATGACATGTGGGCTAACTGGACCATCCTTTGGTAGCTTACACTCAATGAGAGATTTAAGCGTCTGGTATCTCTCAGTTCGTGCTTGCTCCTGAAACATACCTTTCAGGCTAGTGATCATCTCAATTGGTGACGCCACGTTCTCGTATTGCTTCTGCAAGTCCGAGTTCATGGTAGCCAGCATGAGACAACTCACATCGACCACATCATTAGAATGCTTCTCCCAAGCATTCTTCTCAGCGTGTGCGGCATTGGGTTTTGGTTTCTCAAGGAGAGCCTTCTCAAGGACATATTCCTTTTTCTCCTGCTTGAGAACAATTCTCAAGTTCCGATACCATTCGAGGAAATTCGATCCATTTAACTTGTCCTTCTCAAGGACGGATCGAAATGAGAATGTGTTTGAGTGAGTAGAGGTAGACATAGCTGAAAACACAAAAATAAGAGTTTTAGTTTCGATGTCCAATAAATGAGAAATCTTAACAATTAAGAAAACTCGCATTATATTCAAAAACAATTTTGCTCAAGTTGAATATAATGGTCCAAGATCCATATTTTACAAAAATTTGAGTGAGCTTTGGCCCATCGCCCAAACTTTAGCTATTTAGGTAAGCAACCATTTGCTAATTATATCATATATAATTCTTGGTCTTTGATTGATATCTTATATCAAATCCAATCATATATCTCTGGGCCCAAAACTATTTTGATAGCCCAGTTAAGCAAACCAATCTTTTAAGTCACGCAGTAACGATTACAACCTGCCTCACTCGTGTAATTGCAGACACCCTGCTTTGGCAGACCCATCACACAATGAAACGAGCCTTCACAGTTGACAAGATTGGGAAGATATCAAATACTTAATATTAGGTTTGAGGAACAGAACCTTAATCTAGTTTATATCACTTATATATTCTAGATATTTCAACTTGTTTTATACTTATAAAATTTCTTAAGTTAAACAAGAAAAGAAGGCGATTTCTGAACCAGTGTCGACCGACACCAGATCAGTGTCGATCGACACAACTGGTTTGTGTTGACCGACAGATTCCGATCTGGTTCAATCGCGATAAACAATTTAACCGATTAAACCGATCGAACCAATCGCAATAACCGACCAGTGTCGATCGACACTACCTCAGTGTCGGTCGACACCAACCGAATCGGATCAAAAGGCGATAACCGATTTACCGCTTGAACCGATCGCGATAACCCAGTCCAATCCAATTGAACCAATCGCGATAAACCGAGCGGTGTCGATCGACACTGCTATGGTGTCGATCGACACCAGTGTTTGAGGAAACACGATCTTTGATTGTGACCTAAAAATTCACGCGAAAACCCGATCGGTGTCGATCGACACACACTTGGTGTCGATCGACACCCGTTTCGCATGAACCCTAGATTGAACGATTTCAAGAGCAAAAAAAACGATTTTAAACTCTAGCATGCAATCCTATATATCAGATATATCGATTTGAATTCAACTAATTCATTAACATGCTACAGATTCAATAAAAACACTAGGCTCTGATACCACTGAAGGAATTTGTTCGGGTTTTAATCTTATTAAAACAGCCCTAACGACAAATTCTAAGTCATGGATCATGTGTCAATTAAATCTACATCAGATCTCGAATATACCTGGAGATTAAGCAGCGGAAGATGATCAGGTATTCGAGATTAGGAGCGTCTCAAGTGCTGCGCCTCTACAGAAGTCCACATGCACACAAACTGGATGACAGGGATGCTAGTGCCTTCGCGAACGATTCGCCTTGGGTTCTCTCTGCGTTTCTGTGACAGCCAGGAACTTCTGATGGTCTCAAATTCGTGCCCTATATCCTATATATAGGCGACATGAGAAAACCTAGTTAACCAATGGACCAAACCGGTTTGATTTAAATTAAATCAAAATCCGGTTTCTGATCCCGAGTGGTGTCGATCGACACTAACAATTAGTGTCGATCGACACCCTCACATAAACTTGATATCGACATATATCTTATATACATTGATCATGATCATTACTCAATTGATCAAACCCAATTTGTATT
The DNA here is from genome assembly GCA_010577795.1 of Isatis tinctoria. Classification (NCBI taxonomy): domain Eukaryota; kingdom Viridiplantae; phylum Streptophyta; class Magnoliopsida; order Brassicales; family Brassicaceae; genus Isatis; species Isatis tinctoria. Next base: position 21,965,530 of record CM021244.1, on the reverse strand, counting down.
ATCCAGTTTACTTAGGTGTGTGACCCTATAGGATCATATGAAAATGGTAATGAGTTCACAACTCATAAGTTATAAGCAGCTTATAGCAAAACATTATAACCATCCAATATCATATGATTGTCTTATCTCGACATCACGACTCTACTAGAGTAAATACAAGTATAATTTCAGAACATTCCCTTTATTTCTTTCCTTAAATAGAAGTCTATGGAGGAATTAAGATTCTTTACTAGTTATAGAGATATACCCAATTTAGTTAAGACAGTTTTTCTTTCCTTCCATAGAAGTCTATGGAGGAATTAAGGTTCGTCAACGGCAATGATACGAAATGAAGTGCCACCAGTCTTTCACTGAACAAGGGAGGAAGCAGCCTCATCCAGTAGTCCAAGCCCTCGACTTAAGCCAAGCCCTTAGCCGACGTTTGCCTCGATTTCCTAAATTTTTTTTTATGTCTTTAAATCATGAATTTAGTGAGTATATTAGGTTTTCTTATTACTTTTGGATCTAAATAGCTTTCAAGTATGAGATCTCACTTTATAAGACACATAGAGAAGAATTATTTCCTTTGTCTCTTTAATTTTGCATTTTTAATGATGATTTCTATTCAAACTTGTTGAGTTCTCTGCATCATGTCTGAGTAGATCTCTTTTTAGGTTGAAGAAAATCGATGGTTGTATAAAGTACTATTTTCTTATGATTAATTAATGGTTAATTACATGTTTTCGTCTTTACTTGATCTTATTGAATAATTTCTTTACCATGTATTTACAAATATGATACAAGGAGTTTAGAGCTATAGAGCTATGACAATGCTGAATCTAATAACCTAAACTAGTATTTCATAACCAATAAAATCTAAATTTTAGATGTTAGTGACAATTGAAGAACTTAGTTGATTAATGTATATAGACATCTTTAAATGACCAACTAAAGTCTGAGTCAATTGAGTTCTAGGTATAGTGATTAGAGCCACAATAGTGGAACGATTATAAAAATTGTGTTATGTGTTCTAGACATAAAACCCTAAAAATATCATATTGATTTTGTTGTATGTCTCTTGTGATTATCCTGAAAACTTATCGTTTTTCCAAATCTCTTTCAAAATTGACATTTAGTGCTCTATGTTGCTCTTTTCATTGTTTATTTACTTCTATTGCATTCACCAATGACAACGTTTTGTGATTGTTCTAACTTGATAAATGTCTCTATGTTTTGCGGTGTGACCATACAATGCCTTGAGGATCGATCATTCTGACTATACTAACATGTTTATTGTCCTCTTATAGCTAGTTAAATTGGATAACAAGTTACACCCCATCAGTAAGGGGCCCAACACTGATTATTCCACAACCGTATGAGCATTTAGGGTGAAATTTTTTGACTCAAGGATGACTTATCAAGGTGACAAGACTGCCAGATAAGAAAGTTAGGAGGAAAAGGGTTCCCATGGTCGATCCCTTCGCGAATAATCTCCTAAATAAGTGTCATTCGAAAATAATAGATAAAAACATGAAAAGTTTTCTTAGGATTATGGCATATCAGGATCAACGATGACTATCAACCTTCCCTACAGAGCCAAACCGCAAAGTTGATAGCAATTATTGGGGCCAAAATTACTCAACTAATCTAGATAGGACATGTTACAGAATGGACATGCAAGTATACCAAAATAGCATGGGTAGTCAGGCCGCCACTATTCTCGGAATCACACAAACACAACAACGGAAAACCCATGAACCGTTTGAAATACTGTCGCCCCAATATCTATAAGACCACTCCAATATGCCTCACCTATAAAACAGATGACCGTTCTTAGAAGAAAGGAGAGGCATAAAAAGGACACAGCGGCTTGACAAAGTAAGTATACTCTCATCTAAGAAAATAGATAGAGACACCGAAGAGAGTCCAATCCCCTCCCCCTCTTCCGCTCTTCTGGTGTAACTTACACACCTGCTACCAGAAAGGGGCTTGATCCCATACGAAGTTCCTAATGTCAGCTCCCATCACTTCCCAAAACTTCACTCTTAGTCGATAGATATCTGACTTTAGAATCATAGTCCTCGGTAGAAAAATCTTTTTTCCCCTCTCCAGAACATTGTTTCCTCTGTAAGTATGAAATCCAGTTTAGGAGATGTCCGGACATGGCATTACCGCGCCCCGACCCCCCCCCCCCCCCGAACAAATTCATACCCTCCTCTCACCCAATATTCTATGGGAAGCATGCATATTGTGAATCAAGGCAGAGATCACACATACAAAATGACCCGACAAAAATGTTTCAAGAATAATAGATATTTAAAACTATGGTTTATAAATTAATTGGATGTTCTACGTATAAATTCACATTAACGAAAGTATATCTTTATAATATAATTTGAAAAGTCAGTTTTCTACGTCTCACATTCATGTCAATTCACATAATCAAATAATTACATACATATCTATTTTCTTAATTAATAACATCTATTCCAAATTATTTTTATGAAAATATATAAAAATAGAAAATAAAAAAATATTTGTAATATTGTTTGAGAAGTCTAATTTTTTTTGTGTCGTACTCACATTGATACTCATGGATCTAATTAGATAGGTGCTTTTAATAAGTTAAAATTAATTTAATAACTAAATTCATTTTCCAAATATCATGCATATATATATATGATTTTGTTTTTTTTAATCTTATTTCTTTTAAAAGAATTGGTATATTTGGGCAATCAATTTATAATAAATAAATTATTAAAATATTCTTATAATCAACAACTATAACTTTCAGTTTTAGTCAAAGTTATTTAGAAGAATAACACAATAGATATCAAAAGAAAGGAATTAATAACAGTTTTACTATGAATCTATTTTTGATCAAAAAATTAGAAAAGCAAGAAAAATCTTTTAAGTGATGTAACCGATCATCTAATATCATATTTGTTTTCCAGTTTTTTTTTTTAATGTTACGTCTAACTAATATTAAATATCTATACTATTAAGGGAGGATACATCTACCTAAAAAAGTTGTTTGGACCTATTCATTAGCTAATAACATTTTTGGTCTTACCTAATATTATGGAAATTAATATTATCTATTAAATAAATATCAAAACAATATAAAATAATGGGTCCCACTTTCCTTACTAATTAAAAACGAAAATAAAATAAAATCATACATATTAAATTATTAAATCAAATAATAAATATAAGTAAATAATTTAACACATCATTTCTTTTTCTAAATCACAAAATAAAAATAAATAAATATTCTTTTGAACATATTTCAATTATTAAAAAATAAAAACATACATAAATAATTCAAATATAATATAATTTTGTAAAATATAAACTTTTAACTTGGAAAATAAAATTTTAAAAATGGATTGATATATTTTAACTTGATAAAATGAGAATATTAAAACTAAGTCTATATATATATATTAGATTATTCAATGATATAGTGAGACAAGTTAACTTTTAATATATATAATTACAGGGTTTTATATTTTCTATTATTAAAATATTTAAATAACAATAATATGGGTTAAGATATTTAATTAATCTGTTTTGATTCTATGACATTAAAAATAACTAATAAATTAACGGGTTAGCATATTTATTTTTATAAATGTGAAATTATATTCAAATCTATATATAATGGGTCTCAAACTATAATATTCATATATTAAAATATTTAAAACTATATATATATAAATCAATAGATAGATTATATAATCATACTATAAATATGAAATTAATATAAATTATATTATTGTAGTCAATTCAAAATAAAATTAGCAACACTTCTCAAATTACAAAAATATATCTTTATCCAAAATAGAAAATATAAAAACAAAAATCAAAATCAAAATATCTTTATCCATGTGTTATATTACATGTAGTGCCACTGAATTAAGTTATTTTGTAAAATTTCATTAAAGTTAATTATGGATTATGGAAATTAACATTATCTCTATTAAATAAGTATCCAACAATATAAAATAATGGGTTCCACTTTACTTACTAACTAAAAACAAAAATAAAATAAAATCATACATATTAAATTATTAAATCAAATAATAAATATAAGTAAATAACATAACATATCAATTATTTTTATAAATCACAAAATCAAAATAAATAAATATGCTTTTGAACATACTTCAATTATTAAAAAAAACATACATAAATAATTCGAATATAATATTAATAAAATACAATTTATAAAATTTCAACATTTAACTTGAAAAATAAAATTCTTAAATTAGATTGATATATTTTAACTTGATAAAATGAAAATATTAAAATAAAGTCTATATATATTAGATTATTCAATGATAACGTGAGACAGATTATTTTTTATATATATAATTACAGGGTTTTTATAGTTTCTATTATTAAAATATAAATAACAATAATATGGGTTAAGATATTTAATTAATCTGTTAATATGGGTTAAATATTTAATTAATCTGTTTTGATTCTATGACATTAAAAATAATAAATAAATTAACGGGTTAGCATATTTTTTTATAAATGTGAAATTTTATTCAAACCTATATATAATGGGCCTGTGAATTTTCTCATACTATAATATTCATATATTAATATAGTTAAAACTATATATATATATATTTATAAATCCATAGATGTTTTATATAATCATACTATAAACATGAAATTAATATAAATTATATCATGGGCAATTCTCTAAAATGGCATATTTTCATATTTTTGTTACAAAAATAGCACATCATGTTCAAAATGACAAAGATATGATTATATATCTCCTTTCTAAATTAGCAAACAAATTCGCATTAAAGAATATTCCAAATTTGTGTAAATTGAAGACATAATAACTGATTAACTTATTATTAGATTATATGTATGTTTATGACACTAAAGATAGTGTTTTCAAATTTCTTTATTGGAAAAAGTTTCTTTAAAACAATTTTGAATGGTAACATTATTTTGAAGTAAGTATAATTTAGTGTTGAAGTCCAATATCTTAACAAATATGAATATATTAAGCTAAATATTTTTATAAACATTAGTAATTTAGTATCTTCAATTTTCTATTTTTAAATTAACTTTGACTTGTCTCTCAATAACATTGATGTAAGTCATAATTTTTTTTGCTTTGTAAAACTACTTTTTTCTAAATTTATAATCAAGCCATAAAAAAACTCACAAAATAATACACACCACAACTTTATGTAATTGTTTACTTTTAATAATTTTATAAATTCTAATTATATCACAAAAGTGAAAAAAAAATCATAAAATTATGTGTGTGATTGCAAAAATATTAATCATATTCCGCGCGCCGACGCGCGGGTCCGGGTCTAGTATGGAATTAAAAAACTAAAGTTATGGTGATTACTTGATCCGAACCGAACATGACCAAACTAACGAAAGAAAACTTCATAGTTATCTGTTATTATAACGTTCTAAACTTCAAAGTGATCGATGTACTTTCAAAAGATTACTGATTTGCTTTGTTTATACTACTCCCCGAACCAATCCACACTTAAGTTTTTTTTCTCCTAATTATTCCTTTTTTTTTTTTTTTTTGTCAAGGTCTCCTAATTATTCCAAGAACAACTAATATCAGTTATATTGAATTTCACGAAAACATATTGTTGTTCATTTCGGAGGAATTGCAATAATCCAATATACCTTAAAACAAAATAACCAAACCAATCTAAATTTTTATATCCAAAATCGCATGTTTAATCAAGATAATAACATAAAATTATTCAAAACAATCTTTTATTTATGATTTTCATACGTATAATTTACAAAACGAATTAAAACTTACAAACCACTGAAAGCAAAATATTAACTAATTATTACGATTTTTTTTATTTGTAATCATGCATACCATGCATGAGCTTTCAAAAAAACTATGTATTCTGTTTGCTTATGCAACTCCAAACCGATAAACAGTTTTTCTATAGAAAAAAAGTAATTCAAAGAATATATATCAAATTATACTAAATTATATATATATATATATATATATATATACAAATCTAAGACAACGAACCAAACTACATACATTCAACAAAATTCATTCGATATTAACCTATAGAATAAAAAATAAGTCTAGATTCCGGAAGAATATAGTAATCCAATATATATATAAAAGATGATTAATTGAACCAATCCAAATTCTTAGACCTGAAATAACATGTATAAGTACGATAATAACCAGAAATCCATTATTCTTGGATCTTATGGTATATCTGGAAGAGCCGGAATGATAAAGTTTTTAACAATATCGATTGAGGTCCTAGAGCTATTTTTCATCTTGCAGAGGCTGAGGCAACAATATGGGAATTAGCTCAAATTAGTGAGACCTCAGATTTAGTACGGTCTAACTTGCCGTAAATTATACCTACTTTAGTTCAACAAGGCCAAATGGTGCCAAGTAAGTGGTTCTTGGAAGGAAGGGGATTTGTTTTCAGGTCAAGGTTGGTATACAGAGTATACATGTATGGAAAAAATGATGGGGGCTAGAAATGTTAGATGTAGCCTCTCATCACTTTATGTGGAATTGGAACCACTCATTTGGGCGATGGACTGTATGTGTATTCTCCACTACAAGAACATTACTTTTGTGATAGACTGCTCCGATCTGGTGAAGATGGTGTCTGAATCCATAGAGTGGCCAGCCTATTCTGTCCACCTAGAGGAATTTCATTGAAGTAAAGAGGTTTTTGACAAGTTTGCGATCATCCACATTTCGAAATCAACCAATACTAGAGCGGACAGGCTTGCACGAAGTGCCAGATTATCTTCGTCCAGCATGATTCATGTTGATTCTGATCCACCAGTTGGGAGACCAATTTTGCTTTAGGCTTTATTTTATCGTTTATATTGTTGGAAAAAAAGTACGTTAATAATATAAGATTATTTTAAAATAATCATTTATATACTTCTCCAACAGATAAATTACAAAACAACATCAAGTTTACAAATAAATAAAAACAAACTATTAACTAACTATTATAAGTTAAACTACTGTTCATTCTGCATCACAGTAGATCGATCGACCAATAGAACAAGTTCCATTCTCTCGTTACCAACAAAAGATTCATGATACATGATTTTATAAATTGATTTATTTTACCTGGAAAGAAAGGTGGGATGCATTAATAACTTTTTCTTGGGATGCGTGAACTAGCAAATATATTTAACGAAGAAACAATTAATCATAACCAAAAAGCTCAGGTGAAGTATATTTAACACCCGGACGACTTAAAGTGACAACAGAGAATGATATTTGCAGGGCAGTTTACGTATTAACAAGAAGGATTAAATCTCCCTGCCGGCTAATTAATTTAAACTTACATGTTGACAACCATTATAAAGACTCATTATTTTTTAAAATTATATACAAATGCATTGATTTGAAATATCCTCGGTGTGCTGGCACTTTTTTTCCAAAGCTATAACAACTTGCTAGGATTGAACATATTTTCTGTCATATTCACAAGTATATTGAAGCTATTAGGTGATAAAATATATTGTAATCTCATATTCACAAGTATATTGAAGCTATTAGGTGATAAAATATATTGTAATCTCTTAAATCTTATTAGAACCGGAACCAGTCCGAAAACAACCGGTTGAGATCAGTTTCAGTTACTTAGGTTTTACCCTATTGGATCATTTGCTCACATACACACGATTCTTGGTTCGGATTCGGTTCCCAAAAGCTAAAGGACATCCAAATTTAACAGTACATCACTTAATATCTTGTCTTTTCCACTCTCCAAGTCAATGTTTGTGTCGATTTTGAAATCCTAAATCCTATTTACCTACACAAAAATTGAATTCACAAAATGGAAACTTCTAATCGTCGAAGCTCAATCTCATCTTCCATCATATGTCTCGAAACCAATCAAACATACTTATCATCATTATCAATTTCTCATTTCTATTCTCTCATTTGCATGTCTATTTTGAGTTTGTGTTTGTGTTTGCTTGTTTCTATTCATAGTTCTTATTTTGTTTCAATTTTTATTCTTTATGTTACAACTTGTTATTTGTGAAGCTGGTAGTTAAGTATTTCGTATGATTTATATTGTCTACATAAGCGTTTGAATCGTACTTGTTTCTTAATCGCTTTTGATCGTTCTAAATCTATGTTATCAATTGGCAATTGCATTGAGTTGTCATGTTTTCTCTGATACTCGATGGAAGCTTCTCATTCGTACTTGTTTCTTGTAAGTTATGTCTTTATTTGTTAAGAATTAAAGTTAGCACTAAGCTAAGCTTGTAATTTGTTTCTCTTTATAACATTGTATAAAAGCTATGTATGTCTTTTTTATTCTATTACTTAAGTACTTAAGCTATCTTGATTGATTATGTTCTCTTTGTCCCATTCTCTTAGTTAAGATATGTTTTCGATATATATATATATATATATATATATATATATATATATATATATGTCTTATATAGTTTGTATAATGATATGAGTATTGTTTTTCGACTTTAATGCATATGGCGTCTTGTGATGAAACATACAATGATGTTAAAACATCACAAGACGAAACATACAATGATGTTAAAACACCCATTCAAAGAAACAAAGGCAAGAATAAGAAATATAAGGAGATAGTGGTTTTAAGTCAGCACAGAAGACAAGGTCCTGGGTTTGGGAACACTTTAACATATAGAAAGACAATAATAATAAAGCTGGTTGTGATTATGGTGGGAAAGAAATGGTCTGTCTAACCAATTCAGGCACATCCAACTTGAAGAAGCATTTGAATATCTCCTGCAATGCTTACAACGTGTGACAAACTACTAATAAATCCAAAGATCAGACTGTGTTAACTCCTGATAGTGATGATGGTAGCCTTATGGTGTGTAAAGTGTCTGAAAATGTGGTTAGGGAAGCTTTTAATGAGATGTTGGTGTTAGGCGACTTAATAGCTAGGGATATGATTACAATGCAAGTGTCTTTCAGTAGCATTTGAATCTGGCACTTCTGGTAAAATTTTAGACCCATCAGTGAGTTGTTTGGCACATTACATGACTGAAGTCTAGATGTGTACCAAAAAAATGGATAAAATGTAAAATTAAATTCAGTGAAAAAGAATGGCAAGAAAAGAATAACTGCTTACGGAGGTAAAAGAGGAAGATGATCTTATGTGATGTACTTTCTTTTTGTATAAGTCTCTTTGATTCTGCTTTATACTACTGATTGTTAACTTTATGTTATATCATTTATTTGTAGAGTTTGAACCTGAATTTAACTTTCAAAGACCTTGAGATTTGAGGTAAATAACTCTTTGAAGTCTCATAGATAGTTAATTGGTATTTACTTTCTGCATTGATTAAGCATTATACATTTTTTATTTAGGTTATGAGCTGTTTAAGCAATGTGATTTTAGTTTCATTCATATCGAATTTTCATTCCATTTGGTTTGACATGAAGTCATGAACATGTTTTATACATTTCACAGATGTATTAAAGATGCTGAGATGGAGTTAAAAAAAAAAGTAAAGCCTCTCATTTTAAGTTTCATGTGTGTGTGTAAGTGTGTTCTATTGTTCTCTCTTCTCTATGATTAACTTTGTTGTAATGAAGTAATGAATTTCTCTTTGTCATTCCATCTTTTTGTTGTCATTTTCAAATACTTTGCAATTTATATGTTAAATTTGGACGGAGTTTACACTTTAGACAAATTTTTTAAAATCATGTTTTTTTATATCGGTTAGTTCTGGTTTTAATATTAGTTATTTGTTTTATTTTCGGACAATTTTTTTATTTTCGGTAAAAAGATAATCGAAATACCAGAAAATAAAAAAATTGTCCGAAAATAAAACAAATAACTAATATTAAAACCAGAACTAACCGATATAAAAAAACATGATTTAAAAAAATTGTCTAAAGTGTAAACTCCGTCCAAATTTAACATATAAATTGCAAAGTATTTGAAAATGACAATATGAGATCCAAACTGAAAATATATATTCGCGTAAACGATCTAGACCCGAACCGAGAATCTCTGAATAGCTAAATGGATCTAAAACTCCTCTATCCAAAAATAAAACACAGATCTGATTTGTTACAAACCGGATATATGAATGCCCATGACTACTTGAAACTACATATTATTTTGTGAGGACATTTTTTTCATATTCTAAGGAAAACTATAATATAAATAGATGTTAGGACAATCTCATCGGTTAGATCTCCATATGAATATTTCATATATTAAATTTTAATATAATTAAATTATTTAATTAAATGAGAAAATCTAAATCAATTAGAATTGAACACATGGCAAGAAGAATATATGAAAGTTTCTTAAAGTCTCTTCTCATATCTCTCTTTTTTTTTCATTTGTTTAATAAGTAGATACTTAAGTAGATACCACTGATGGAGTTGTTCTTAGTTAGTATAAGAATCAAAATATAGAAATAACATATAGCATAATAAATCAAATAAACAAATTAAAAGTAACAAAATAAGATGATGTTGTATAATAATTTTAAGATATTAGTTAATGAGGCCTTCCTCGAGCAAGGCTCGATGGAATTGAGGTTCGATGTAATTGACCTGTCTTATGTTGGACTTCCCAACTTACCTAGCGGAAGAAAAGGAGTTCCTCCTAACCCTTTTCGCTGAGTCCGAGTATTCCTATTCTAATTAGCCGGCTACAGCGGATATTCCTCCTACAGCTGATTCGATACCATCCATACAAGCAGCGGATTCTACCCATCTTACTTGATTCATCGGAGATTGACGGGTGTGATCCCACAAAGTATTTTGAAAGGGTAGCGGATAAGACCTCTAATGTCTACTAGCACTTCAAAAAGCCAAAGTCCTGTCGTGCCAATTTTACTATATATATATTTGAAACCACATAATCTGAAAAATAAATTAGACTTAATCACCTCATCATTTAAAAAAAAAAAAGAATTCCTCATGAGTTTACGGAAGTTCTTTAATTCCAAAAGATGTGGATTTTATTTAAATACAAATTGTTCTCTATTTCCTCGGAATGGGTTTTGTATATTTAGCTCAAGTTCATGTGCATCACTAAAGTTGAATGGAAATAATACTAAACTAGTTCTACAAGAGATTCTTATTACTCATATGCCGCATTAGAGTCTGGATTAGAACACCTTAAATACCTGAATTTTAGAAATAAATCGGCTTAGAGTACAAATCAGATTTTGGATTCAGGATAACTTGTCCATTCGTCGCATAACATATTATGGTATTTTTGTTTAGCAAAAGGCGTAATATAGTCGCTGAATGTAGGTTTCTTGAAATTATAAATATATTCAACTAGTAGTTAAAGTATTTACAAAAAGTTTAAAAAAATAGAGGGAAAATAAACTATTTTTAACATATATACATTGTTTTGTTTTAACAATAAACTATTGATTTTAGATGTTACATGTAGATATAGCTTAGCAAAAGAAGAAGAATACAACTCTAGATGGTGTATTAAAATTATAATCATGTACTCTGGGTGCTGTAATTTAAGAGTTTGGATGGTTGAAACAAGAAACAATCTATAAAATGCTGATTGACCAAAATATATTTATTAACTTTAATATTTCGTGATTTTCTCATTGATTATTAAGTGTGAAGAATTTTTAAAAAATTAATAGTTAATATATACTGGTATAATGAATTTTGTGATTAGTTTATAAGAGTAAGTAGGTGCTTTTCATCTTATCAATAGAAATTCACTTTCTCTTTTCCAAGTAGAATTGCAAAATTAACTAAAACTTTAACAGACTACTAAAACATCTCAGATATAAAAGTGATAGAGCTAAATGTGGAAAGCTTGAATTTGACATATTAGCACGTATTTGGAAGCTGAACGGGTCTATCAGTTCGAAAAGAATAAAAAGTCAAGATCGTAAGAACAAGTACAACCAATATTTCAAAAAAAAAAAAGAAAAGAAGATCAAGTACCATGAACGGGAAAAAGACTAATTAGCCTAATATGATACTTGATCTAAAGAAAATTGCGGATCTAATTGATATTTAAAAAACTGCAGAACTAGGCCTAGAATTTTTTGGTTAATAGAAAAACATGAAAAACTAAATTTAGTTCCAATAGTCTTTCAAATCATATACAGTATGTGGTGAAGACTAACAATGATCATGAAATGGAACTAATGGACGAGTTTGGTTTCAACTTGCACAAAAGGAAACAATATGCTTTGGCTTTTATTGAAAATGACCATTTGAGAGTTTTGTACCTTCCCTTCTAATAGCTGTAGAAAATTTTATATTGTAACAACAAAAAACATATAAGAAAGGGAAACATATAAATTGATTTTCAATTTCAGAAAAATATCGAACGTAAATACAACGTACACATTATATTTCCAATTTCAAGACTTAAAAGAACCAACATTATATACAAAACAATTCTATCAAACTTATTTTGAGTCTATTATAACAACTAGGCTTTTTAACCACCTACTCTTGTGATTTTTGAATATATCTTGGGTTTACAATCAGAATATCAAAAAGTCCTCCTTGATGTTGTATTTCATCTTTTCCAAATTCGGCTGAACCGCAAACTGAATCATTGGTGGTGGTCCACAGGCCATTGCAAGGGTGGATCCATCTGAACCATCAGGAATATGCTCCCGAAGAATTGCCTCGGTTATAAATCCGGTACTATAAGTCCAACCTTCCTTAGCTGATTCAACAACATACCAAACTTTTAACCGATCTGGATACTTTTCTGCCCAACCATCTAATTCCTCCCTTAGAAGAATATCTTCCACAGTCCGATTCGCATAAACCAAATACATTTGAGTCTCATCCTCAGTATCCTTCAGAATGGCTTGCATAATTTGATACATTGGAGTAATACCGGTTCCACCAGCCACCATTGCCAATTTCTCAGCAAACTTCGATTTGCCATGAACAGTGAATTCACCGTTGCCGAGATACTCAACATGACCCAACGGTCCTTTAATCTCTAAAGTAGATCCGATAACCAACGAGTCTAAGTACTGAGACATGAGCCCACCGTTGGGAAATCTTGGATGAACTCCACCAAAGTAAATCTTGACCACGAGCTCGAAGTAGCCAACCACATCAACGGTGCTGCTAGGCGTGTAAGCTCTAAGGCAAAGCTTGTCATTGATAGTGGCGCAAAGAAAGATATGCTTCCCAACTGGTAAACCAAGAACCATATCCGCAACGGGTAATGCAAACCGAAATTTACGAACATCATGAGAAATTGATGTCTTTTCGACGAGTTGAACCGGAACTTTAGAGCGGGGGTTAACCAAAGCGACGTTTCTAACCGGAGTTGACTCTCCAATTGGAGCCAAGAGTGAGAACACGGCTGAGCCACCATGAACTGAAGTGTTTGGTGAGGAAGAATCAGAAGAATAACCGGTTGTAATCAACTCTCCGATCCTGTAATCTTCGAGCATCTTCTTGGCTTTATCAGAGTGAATCGCCTCAAACTCCTCCGTACAATCCATCCCAGCATTAATCAAGATCGAATCTGAACCACCTGGATGGTCTTTTAGAAACTTCGTACAATCATAGATATGGCCATGGACAATGATCCAACAAGAATCAGACGAGTTGTGCTTCTTTACTTCTGACATTGAGTACATCTTCGCTGTTGTGTTCATAAATGGCGTCGAAACAGATTTTTTGAGAGTCGGAGGTGCATCGGCTGATTTTTCCAAGTGACGTTCCTTAGCCATCCAACCACCAGATTCATTACCCGGAAGCGTAGGATGCTCGAACACGATGCCAATCTCTCCCTTATGTGGCTTGCATACATTCGTCTTCACTTTAAACCAACAATTATTCATCATCCCCTATTTAACCACCAATTACAAATTTTGATTAGCAAATTATGTATTTCCACTATGTCTAAATCATCAATTATTCAAAATGTACATACTTCACTTTATTGATTCGAAATTTTAGTTAGAAATTGAAAGAAAACTACATTTTTTGGATTATCAAACCAAAGAAAACAAATAAATTAAAGTATATTTTAAATTTTATAATTTAATTATCTATATTGAAAATAGATATAAACATAAAAAGCAATTATATTATAAATTAAAAATAATTATGATATTATATAAATAATTACTGTCTGTATTTTAAGCTATTTTAAACAAAAACTGAACCAAAAGCAAATCCGAACTAATTTGAAATTGTCAGCCCGAACCAAAACCAAACCTTATTAGCCATCGTCAATGAATTAAAGTATGTCTAAATATTGGAGAGTGTTTGGAGACACGTACCATGAGATTCCAGATCATCTTTTCAGGCTGAGTGTTGAGTGTCTCATCCCAAGCGCGAACAGCTATTTCCTTGGCACCAAGCAGGTCCAAAACCTCAACTTCTAGTGACCAGAAACACCAGCACCAGAATTTACCATACTTGTTTGGTTTCTCCTGATGGTCAAGCGCACAAACGGTCCATGTCTCTCCACCGTCCACTGTCACCTCAACACGTGTCACTTTCTTTCCGCCTCCTGTTTTCGTTTATACACAGTACATATAATTTTATAAGTAATAGATTCTGCATATAAATTAATGCAGATTAATTTAGAATAATAATTTTAAAGTAACAGTACCGGAATATGCGTAGCCCTTTAAAGTGTAAGGCCTCTGCGTGGTGAAAGCATTGATGGGAAGAATCTCCTCGTGACACGGCGTCGTAATTACGGAGTTTATGTTAAGCTCGTTGATTATGTATTCCGGTTTATACCACCAACCTGCCAATTAAAACCATTAGATATGTTAGTCACAGAGGCTGACATCATCCACCAACTTTATTTTTTTTCAATTTTAATATGATTTTTTTTGTTTTTGTTTTTCTCCTATGGATCCGGAAACAAATGATTTTTGTAGATTTGCAAAAATCGTTTTATTAATATTATTCCAAACTAGGATTGCTTATAAGTTTTTTTTTTCAATTTGTGACCATTTCATGAATAAAAAAAATGGAAAATTTTTTTGAATAAAATTTCATTTAAGGAATTGAATAAATAAATAAAAAGAATTTATTTTTCTAATTGTTCATTTGAGAAAGAAAATATTTCTTCATTAATTCATTAAAATATGAAGAAAAATAAGGATTAATATGGGACTCATATCTCTTTTTGACAACAAATTTCCTTTTTAATTGGTATAAAATTTGTTTATGAGAAATCTGTTTATAAACTTTTTTATTTATTTATCAAATCGGGATATCATACCTTCTTCGTCGGCGAGTTCAGCGTCTACGTCGGAAGGGAGAACTCTGTTATCCTTGTAATGGTAGTAATTGTCGGATTCTTTAGTGGTGACGATGATCCGCTTCAACCACTTAACCATCCGACCACCAATAAAACCGGGGATAATGATTCGAACCGGAAACCCGTGGTCAGGTGTCAGATATTCCCCGTTTTGCATATAAGCCAAAATGATGTCTCTTGATGGATCCATGGCGTACTCTTTCTTGATGCTCGTTCCATATTTCGAACCGCCAGTTCCGGCACCGCCCGGGAGATCTTCGGACCCTTCGAAGCAGACGTTGAGCGCACCACCTTTCCGGCTAAAGATCCCGCAGCGACGGAGGACGTCACTGAGCGGGACACCACGCCACACAGAGGTGGAGACTCCGGCAGAGCCCCAGTTGAAACCTTTTGACTTCTTCACCATATTCTGTTCCTTCCGGCGGTTCCCGGCGCAAACCAGCGTGGCGGCGAACTCACGGAAGGCGAACTCATTAACGAGCTGGTCCATGGTGAACTTCATGGGGCGTTTGACGAATCCGGTCACTTCAACGGTCCATTCGGCCCATTGGGCCTTAGGGACGTGACCGTGGTTACGGACGTAGTGCAACGGGACAGGGGTGATGAACCCGTGGTGCATGAGACGGTTAAGAGGCGCCTCGCAGTTGAAGGGATGTTTCCCTGTGAGACGGACCATGGAAGAGTTTCGCTCGATCCAGCTGTCAGCAGTGTATTCGTCTCTCGGATCGTGAATCGACGGCTCAAGCTCGCTGTTGGATTTGCGTATCATCTCCTTGTAGTAACCGGACTCGTTTTCGTCATCGCTTGACACGTCTTCGTCGTCTTGTGCCATTGCCGGTTTGAGGAACACGGTTTGGTTCTGGTTTGAGGTGGGGGAATCGGACCGGGATGGAGGAGCCGGAGGTTTGTAAGAGCGAACGACACCGTTTAAACCGGGCTCGAGCCGCGCGTATTGGCGATTCTCTACTGAAGCCGCCATATTGGGTAAAGTTGTAAATAATAGAGAAACTGAGGGTTTTTCTGTCTCTATCTCTTCTCCTGTGAGTGAGATGAGATCTGAGGACGAAAATGCATCGTTGGTGGAGGTGAAGTTATATAGGGAAGCCTAGTTGTATGCTTTTCGGAAGTATCGTGCCGAATCACACGTGTGGGGACCACCTGTGACTTTTAAACTATTATTTTGTCTCGCTAATTATGATTTATTTATCTTTTCCCTAAATTGATAGATATTCGTTTTAGCATCAAAAACTTTGACTATATAATTTATTTTTTGCAAATAAATTATAGATAGTGCTGTCAATTTGATAATTATATTGGTAAATTTTTTTTTCAAAAAACTAGTCTAGACTCCACCTAAACACTTAAATATACACATCTCAAATAATTTTATTAAAAATTGGGTAACGGTACGTTTTGGCCAAAATCAGCCAAATTGCTTAATTTTTGGTCTAATATACAATATTTAATTACAGAAATTATAGTATTATATGACCAGTGTAGATATGTTTAGGAAAAAATAATCTAAATTCTTTTATTATACTTTTAAGTTGATTTTTAACTTTTATTTGATTTTATTTAGAATTTGTTATATTGAGTTTCTGCATCATTATTTAAATAAAAATTTAGACTTTTAGAGTTACTGAATTCATTATTCTTTTTTTCCTATAAAATGAATTGAAATATGTAGTATGAAACATATAAAGTTTAAATATATAGTAAACTAGCGTAATAATTTTTAATGCTAGGCTCCGGTTAAGTCCCTTAGTCATTGTAGGCTATATTTCTATCGTAAGTCTAGCTACCACCTAACACTTTGTTGAACATTGGGAAAAAAATTAACAATTTAAGTGTGTATAATTGATAAAAGAAAAAGAGATTATATCTAAATATTAGATGACTTTTCGTGTAATCGCAGGGATAATTTTTTTTTCTTACAGTAAATATATTGTCATTTAGAATTAGAATCTGGCTTACAATTTATTATTATTACTTTGGGTATTTTGCGCAGACAGGACAAGTTGGCCAATAATTATTAATATGAGCAATATAAAATTTAAGAACAGCATAATAAAAAAACAAATATTAGTTATATATCAAGTCTTAATACGTGGGTAAAATTTATAACTATATCCTTATTTACATTCTAATATTCTTATATTCATCATTATTGCACCCCAAAAAAATCTTTTAAAGAACAAAAATTTGTATCATCAATTTTATTACAATGTAATGTATAATAAACTTTATAAATTAAATCGTCGTGTAATACAATGTAATCTATAATAAATTAACCATAGGTATGCAAGAGCGTGAGTTTTTCTTTCTGAACTCAATATTCACAATCACTTTGAAAGTAACAGTATAGATACAACTTTTCTAATTTTATAAAATCTGAAACCATAAAAGTTTAACAGTATTTTGATATATATGTTTGAATTCAATCTGGTTATATTAGAAATAATTTAAAATAAAATACAAAATAATTTTAATTTATAATTTTAATTTATAATGTAATTATGTTTTATGATTGAAAAATCTTAGGATAACACTAAATAATATTTATGTAAAAACATAGTATATAAGGTTGAAAGTCACAAAATAACATGCATAAAGATAATTCACTCATTACTTTCCATAACTATAATTTTAATTAATTATAAATAAAAATTCAGAAAAAATAAAATAATAAATAAACAGTAAAAACACTTTCAAAATATTTTTCAAAATTAAGAAAAGTATAAATTTTTTTTTCAAAATTTCTTTTTTTTTGAAAATTTCATTTTTTAAAAAACATATGTAGAGATAATTTTAAAATTTTAGAAACAATTTAAACATTTAAATATATTTTTGAGAAATTTTTTTTGTGAAAAAATATTATTGAAAAAGAAAGTTTTTTTTGCAAAAAAAAAAATTCCAAAATTCTTTTCTTTTAAAAAAAATATTTAGTTTTTAAAATAAAAATAATTATATATTTTTATTTAATTTATTTTTATTAACTTACTTTTTTTTTGACAATATTAACCGTATTACAAAGCTCAGACTCTTTTTTTGTTTGGTGGGAAACTGAGAGAGCTTTCAGTGATTTATTGAAAAATAGAAGAATTACAAACGGACTTGCCGCGGCCACATGCGACCGGCAGAATCCTCATCAAAAATAGAAACCACATCTAAAGGAATGAAATCAAATGTATGCAATCCTAACTCCAGCGAAAATGCATAGTTTGCTAACCCATCGGCAAGACGGTTAGCCTCCCTATACACATGAACCACACGGACTGTCCAGTCCCTCGAAATAAAGTCTTGGCACAGTTGCACCAGGAACGAAAGAGGATGGCAAAGATCAACCCCCCTCGTCAAGAATCCCACCACTATCTCGGAATCCACTTCTACCACCAGCCTCTCCACTCGCCGATCCCAAGCGACACACAAACCATAATATACCCCTCACAGTTCCGCAAGAGGTGCTGAACACACGCCAATAAACAGAGCGAAACCGCCTTGCCACTGACTACTATCATCACGTAAGACACCCCCCCCCCCCGGCTGCAGCTAAACCCGGGTTACCACGCGACACTCCATCGGTATTCAACTTATACCAACCCATCTCAGGCGGGTTCCACTTCACCATTGCTGCCACCCGCGGAACTCGCGAAGCACCCTCCATACTCGCCACTCTTACTGTTTCAAATTCTGTCGCCTGTGTTCTGATTAACCGGACACGATCCCGACACAGCCTGTTATCCCCGAAAATGTTCCCGCACCTCCATTTCCATGACCACCATACCGCAACTGCAAGCAAAATGGGCCACGAAACTGCCCCGTCCCCACCACCACTACACAAATTCACAAACAGCCACTCAAGCAGAGGACGAGAGAAAAAACCCTATCGACGACTCCGCGGAACAATCCGATCCCAAATCCCTGCCATTGCAGGGTAGTCCCGTAGAATGTGAATGATAGACTCAACCCCGCTCTTGCAAATTGAACAGATCCTCGAATCAGCCAAATGCCTACGGAAGCGTTCCTCATTGCTCATAATAGCCTGCTGGCTTACTAACCACAGGAAAACACGGATCCTCTCCGGCACCCAGAGACTCCATATTCGCTTATAGAACCCACTCATATCTTGTCTTGGTGCCATATCCTGAGTAAAAAGCTCATATGCGGACCTCACTGTGAACCTCCCGTCAGGATTCTTCCCCCATGAGATTTTATCTTGGACCCCTGATATATTATCCACAACAACAGATCCCAGTACCAATCGACACTCCTCTGACACAAACGGCATGATTTTTGTAAAGTCCCAGCCTAAACCATCGATCCATAGTTCCGCCACACACAAGTTCTCAGACCCCTGCGGAAGAATACCGGTAACAAGCTCTGACAATGGCCTCTGCACACACCACATATCAGTCCAGAATCGCGTTACCCTTCCATCCCCAATCACCCAACAGTGTCCACATTGCAAGACCTCTTTGATCCCGACGCAAATACTTCACCATGTCGAGGAGCAGATTCTCTTCGTCTGTAACCATGTCGGATCCTGAATGGAACCAACTTTATACTTCTTCCGTAAAACCTCTGCCCAAAGGCCATCACTGCCATTTAGCAAACACCACCCAACCTTTGCCAGCAAGGCTGTGTTCATATCTCCAGCCCTTCTTATACCCAACCCACCTTCTTTCCGTGGGAGACAAATCCTATCCCATGACAATAGATGCAATCGCCTCTTCTCAGTTGTGCTGCCCCAAATAAAGTCACGCAACAACTTATCCAACTTGTCAACTGTGTATTTCAGAAGCTTGATTGAACTCATAGTATGGACCGGGATGGACGAGAGAACCGATCGCGTTAAGGTGATACGACCAGCGAAACTGAGCGTGTGCCTCTTCCAACCAGAAAGACGAGCTGACACTTTGGCAAGAACCTCCCCAAAAGTTTCTTTATTAATTCGCTTCAGAAGAATAGGCATTCCTAAGTATTTACCGAGCTCTCTTGTCGACTGAATACCACTTTCATCACTAATCACTTTCATCACTTTCATCACTAATCAGCTTCCCACTTTCATCACAAAGCTCAGACTCTAAGAAAGCCTAAGAAGACTCGACAAGCCAAGTCGGTCAACCCCAACATGAATCATGCATGACGGATGCGATCTGACACCTTTTACCAGTTTATCCGCTTGTGTATTAGTTGATCGTGGAATAAGGATGATTGCGAAGGAATCAAACGACTCCCTGGCATCGAGAGAATTCTTCGAAGTGAACCGAGAACGCGGGCCACTACAAAGAATCAGCCACCATCTTCAGCAGTTCAGAACAATCAGTGGCGAAAGTAACTTCCTTGAATTGTAAAATACTCATACAATCCATTGCCCACACAAGTGCTTCAAATTCTGCATGTAAAGAGGATAAACTCCTCTGTACCTTTCCAGCTACCATCAACCCTTCATTTCCTTCTGACTCCGTAAACCACCCTTGACCAGAAAATTCTTCACCCTCTTTCCATGAACCATCAACCTTGCAATATCTACCCGAAAAAGATTGGAGAGGATCCCCATCAGTCCCATAATGGGAAATTACATTTGACAAACCCATTTCCTCAACTTGTTGAGCCTCCCCCCATATTAACGCTTCTGTCTTCGCCAAACGAACAATATCCCTAGGATCCTTATCGATGTTATTAAAGCATTTGTCATTCCTACTTTTCCATATATACCATAACAGCCACGGGTAGTTATGCCCACTATCGTTAGAGGGTAACCTCCAAAATAAATAATCCATATTCGAGTAGATTGAGGAGCTCGAAAAAGTCCTTGGATTTGACGACACTTGGGATAAAGCCCAGACTTGCACCGCCGGAGGACATTCAAAAAGAGCATGATTAATAGTTTCCACTTCTGCCGCGCATCAGCCACAATGAGTATCACACTTGATATCTCTACCATGAAGATTCTCTGTGACCGGCAAACAACCCTAAACAACTTGGCACAGAAAATGTTGCAGTTTAGGGGGACACTTTACCTGCCATACAAGAGCTTGTAATGGTTTAATATCTGGCCCAAAATAGGGGCAAATTTCCTCACCTCCTTCGACTCACATTCCAAATAATAGTTCGATTTAACAGAATATCTACCAGACCACCCAAGAGAATGCGGTCGATTAGATCGACTAATCGGCATACCCAGAAAAGTAGATGCATCCTCCGTACAGAAAAGATCCTTGATCACATTGACTTTCCATGTCATCATAGGCACATCAATCAGATGGCTAACCAAAAGTTGCGGATAGTTACTCATTGTTTTTGGTATTGCTGGTCTTGGGCATTAAGCTGGTATATATCCAGGGATCATTCCATACTGAAATAGAATCACCTGTACCAACCCGTTTGATTAGTCCTTTGCTAACCAGAGGTCTAGCTGAGATAATACTCCGCCACCCATAGGAAGGGGAATAAGATCGAATAGCATCTAAAGGATCCGAGTTCCGGTAATAACGACCCTTGAAAATCTTAGCAAATAACGAGGATGGCTGATCTATAAGGCGCCAAAGCTGTTTTGCAAGGAGAGCTGTATTGAAATCCTCCAACATATGAAAACCCAAACCTCCATCCTCTTTACTCCGACAAATTTTGTCCCAGGACATCCAGTGCATCCCCTTTTTTGAACCTCCCGACCCCCACCAAAATTGTGCAACCGCACTTGTTAGCTTTGAAGTAACTGCTTTTGGCACTCTGAAGCAAGATATAATATGAGTAGGTAAAGCAGTGGCCACCAACTTAATCATCACCTCCGTACCTCCTTTGGATAATAATTTTGGTGCCCATCCATTGACCCGAGACATCATCCGGTCCTGAAGGAAACTGAAGACCTGGGTCTTTGCTTCCCCCCCCCCCCTCCCCCCCCCAAAACTTTTTTGGGATTCTTAAATAGAAACCCATTACACCTATCTTTGAAATACCGAGAGTTAACTGGATCTCTTCCTTAGTCCCATCATTAACCAAATGTCCAAATTGCAATGAAGATTTATCAGAATTAATCTTTTGGCCTGAAACCGTCTCATATTTCTTCAACAGGCGCATAATAACCTGGCATTCCTCCTTGGTAGCCCGGAAAAAAAAAAGCTATCGTCAGCAAATAAAAGGTGTGAGATAGGAGGACTAGCTCTGGAGACCTTTATCCATGTCAGCAGCTTAGCCCTCGCAGCCTCTCTTATATTTGCAATTAGAGCTTCCGTGCAAATGATGAGAAGATAAGGCGATAGTGGGTCCCCTTGCCGAAAACCCCTCTTAGACATAATGAGCCCTTTTGGTTGTTCATTTAGGAGAACTCTGTACTGGACAGACGTTATACTCCGCATGACCCGTGAAACCCTTTGTGAATCAAAACCCATTTGCCGCATAACCTTTTCAATAAATATCCATTCAACCCGATCGTAGACCTTGCTCATATCTGTTTTAACCGCCATAACGTTTTCCTTACATGACAGATTCGTCTGTAACCCATGGAACATCTCCTGCGCAATCAGGATATTATCTGAAAATAAGCTTCCTGAAAAAAAAAAGTTGATTGCGTCTCCGAGATGAGTTTCAGTAGAAGAAATTTTAACCGCTGACATAACACCTTTGAAATAATTTTGTAGCCCACATTACATAAACTAATGGGTCGCAACTCTGTCATCGTACTTGGTTGTTCCGTTTTTGGAATCAAACAAATATTCGTTAAATTAAACGAGCATCAAGAGTACCTGATGTAAGGAAATCATTAACCAAATGCATGACATCTTCCTTAATGATTAGCCACGCTTGTTGAAAGAATAGGGCCGTCATCCCATCAGGCCCGGCGCCTTTTCTGGATGCATCATAAATAAAGCAGCCCTAACCTCCTCCTCTGTAGCCAGAGCTATTAAGCTCTCATTCATTTGCTCTGTAATCAAAGGAGAAATCACCTTTAGAAAATCATCAAATTCCGATGGTGATGTTGACGTAAAGATATCCTGGAAATAGTCTATTGCTAGCTTTTCGATTCCCGAGTCAGTCACCATCCACTCACCCTGATCATTATGCAGTCCGACAATCTTGTTCCGTGCCCTCCTCTGCTTGGTTAAAGCATGATAAAAACTAGTGTTTTGATCCCCCGATCGATGCCACATATTTCTACTTTTCTGCTGCCAATACAATTCTTCATCCTTATAAGCTTCTTGTAGTTTGTGTGAAATATCCAACACTTCCTCCGTTGATCGACTATCCATAATCTTCTCATTTCCATAAGGTATATGAGTTTTCCTCAAGTGGGAAATCTCATGCCGACAATTCCGAATATTGTCCACAAAATTCCCCCGACTCATCCCCTGCATCCTCCTCCAACCCCGCGATATAGTATAGGCCTTCCTGCCCAATCCAGCGTTTATTAAAGCGAAAATAACCATGCCGTTTTGATCTCGTGACCTCGAGCGATGTTATGGTCGGTCGATGTTATTAACTTACTATTCATTAAGGGTAATTTAATATTATTCCTCTTAAATGAATGCTATAGTTTTCACATCTTTTGTGGTATTTTTATGAGTTTAACATGTTTTGGTGCTATCTAAGAGAACTTTTTTTATGATTTATAACTAAGATTATAAAGTTTAATAAATGTTAATTTATTCATTTTAGTTTTGTGTGGATATGCTTTAAACCGCTCTTATCTAAAATATATAAATTTATTTATTTGTTAGCTTAATTGTTTTAGCGGTATTTATCGTTTGATCAAGATATTCATATTGCAATCAAATATAAATTGATTAACATAGTAATTGTTTGTCTATAATAATTCATATTATATTAGCCATACAAAATTTTTATATTCGATTAGATTTTTTAATTGTTTTTATAAATTAAATACACTAACCAAAATGTTTTCTAAAAAAGTTTAACTATTTAAATATCACAAACTTTTTTCAAAGATGATTAAATTTTTTTCAGTTAAAACCCACAATAGCATTATAGAAAATTCTTCAAAAAACTATTTTTTCATCTTGACTATGACTCGATTTTGTAAAAAAAAGCGATCTGTTGCTTTTTTCAGATGCCAATACTTTTAGGTGATTTATATTAGTTCAATTTGATGATAAATATATAATTTAATTGTATTTACAATTTACTTTTGTATAAATTTTAGTTTCTTATTTTTAGTTATAGTTGAGTTACTTTAATAAATAACATACAATTTAAGGTCAAATGAAAAGTGACATATTTCCGCGACCATCCCACCCTCCACCCTCAACAAATGTCATTTTTCCTTTAACAAATGTCACCTTTTTAAAAAACATGAAGCTATGGATGCAGACTAAAATGTGGATTAAAGTGAGATCGATCGGGAACAAGGGAACATTTCCAAGGCGTAACCGTGAACCAAAAGATTCCCCATGAAAAGTTGAATAAGCATGCATAACGGGGTTACATCGAGTTTGGAAAGGACCAAGGTCGTGTTTATGATCGGTCCGAAAAAGATGAAGGTCGGGTTAAAAAATCGAGTTTGGGAAGGACCAATGTTCGAAATTTCGGTGGGCGTTATACATACGGTTGGTAGGGACCTAGCGAGTTAACAGAAAATCGGAAAAAATCGGAGAGTACTCAGGGAGTAATTTTTTAATAATTTTAATATTTTAATTATTTTAGTTAAAAACTAGAGTTTTATACATAAATGTAATCAAAATTCATAAAAATATCAAATAATTAAACAAAAATTCATTGTATTATCTCAAATCTCAATTTGGGTTTTTTTCTTCTCTTCTTGCTGTTCATTTTATTGGTTCATTAAAAAATAATCTGGCCCAAGAGTCCAAGACTCATTAAAATAATATTTTAATATCTTTAAGGGTTAATACAATAAGTCATCGGTTTTGTTAACTCCAGTGTCTTCTGTCATCTGAAAAAAACTGCGATACATCTGTATCTTCATCGTGAAACTCCTTTGTCCTTCATAAATTTGCTATCAACCATTTCTAACTCAAAACCAAATCACCAATTGCTTTAACTAAGGTCCTTCATCGAGGATCTGAGGGAGATCTATATCTCCATAACTCCCAGACAAGAGATGATGAATCCAAAAATTAAAGAAGAATCCCGATACCATCAGAATTAGACTATGCGGTTTAGCTTTATAACGCGGCGATTTTCGTTAAACTTCGACCGCGGTGGTTAAATCTCGGGCAACCGTATAATACTTCGGTCCAACTCGCGACGGTGCACCACTGCACACCGAATTTACGGCCGCCGAATGACCCAGGCGCCCGAGATTTAGAACAAGGGGAAGGACCAAGGTTGGGTTATACGATTGAGTTCTATGAGAACCGAGGTCAAGTTGATAAGACTGAGTTAAGAGTGGACCGGGGTCAGATTATTAAGTTCGAGTCTGAATAAGGACCAAGGTCAGGATGATAAGATCGAGTCCAACACCGACCAAAATCAAAATTTAGTCGAGATGACTAGAATTATCACAGATATTAGTTGCAAGTAGACTAAGACTGTGAATAAAGATCTAGTCGGATTTGACTAAGATTAAAGGGCATGATCAAGTCAAGATCGACGAGGATTATGAAAGGCAAAATCAAGTCCAGGATGGGCCAAGATCGGGGTAATGAGATCAAATCCGGAAGGATTATGATCGGATGCAAGCTCAGTTCAGGAAGAGATAATTCTTAAGGGACCAATGTCAGGGATAAAATATTAAGGATAACACGGTCCAGAACTAAGATATGGCGTAAGAATTTAGGAGAATTTGAGATAAGATCATGTCCAATAACCAAGACACTGCTCATATGCTACAGTTAATGTATTTGACAAGTTGGTATACATAAATCGAGTATGTTATGAGTTTGAGGTTGGATGAGCTTAACAAGGAATTGGGTCTAATTAGATTAAAATAGAAAGAAGTTAATGCTTTAGGATGGAGACCAGTAAAATTGTTGGATTAAGAAAGACCACAAACACTAATCAGTTGGGAAGTACATTGGCATATACTAGCGCTTGATCCATAAATAAATACAAAGCAAAAATGCAAACCGAATTCTGGTAAGGGCTGAGGGAATGAGATCATGAATTAACCACCATCGAATATAGGAACGAATTCCCTCTAAGTGGGGGTACTTTTAACATCTCTGATCCTCGCTAGGATCACAAAAATGGGCTATGGAATGATAGTGTGGATAAAATGGCTGAGATGGTCAAGACAAGAATGTTCCATGGTTTTGAAGAAGGGTAAGTCCATCGGCATAAAGGACTTAGTGAAGAAAAGGGAATTTAAAAGAAGGATTTAAGCTGGATTAAGCTGATGGTCCGAGCTGAACTAGCTGGATCAGCTCTCGGGAGCTTGGCCCAGCTGGACCAGCTGCCAAGAGCTTGACCCAGCTCGACCAGCTGCCAAAAGGTTCGGCCCAGTTGGACCAGCTGCAATAGAGCTCAACTCAGCTGGTGGGATTGTTCGGTACTCGGGTCAGCTGGTTGGTTGTGGGAGCTAAGTGATCAGCTGGGCGGTTACGGGCTGGTGGACGCGGCCATAGCACACATGTCAGATGTACCATTTGACTTATAAGTCTACCATTCGACTAATAAGTCTACCATCTGAAAGTAAATCTACTATCTAAAAGTAAATCTACTACTTGAGCCGATATATCTACTATTCGACTATTATTTATGCTGTGTGTTTTGGCATATGTGTCAGAAATCATCTATTACAATTTTTATCAACACATGCCAAAATGGTAAAATATATACTAAAGTTTATTTTAGTAATTACTAAAAATTGGCATTAGTCTCGTAAATAATCAACTTTCTAAGATGCTTTTAGTAATTATCCCTTAAATTTATATGAAATTTTGGAAGACTAAAAAAATGTTCTTCAAAATTTAGGAAATGTAGATTTTTAGGAAAATGTTCATAATACTTTAATAAATTTTTAAAAATTGTTTTGATATACACAAAGTGGTTTACACATTTAAAAATGATTATAAATATGTTAAAATGATATATTACATATCTATGAAATGTTTGAAAGAATAACAAGATATTCTTAAAATTTTAGGAAGGGTGTACTAATTTTTAGGAATGGTTTACATATTTGTAGAAAAGTGTTCCTAAAATCTTGCTTGAAAAACTAAAAATTTAAAAATATATTTTTTGGAAAAGAAAATTTCTGAAAATTGAGGAAGACTAATTTTTTTATGAAAGAAAAAAAAAATTCAAAAAACATTTTATTTTTGAAAACTAAATTTTTTATTTTTGAATTGTTTTTTTTTAATTTTTAGATAGAAATATATATTTGAATTTTTATGTAAAAATATTCATTTTATTTGTTTACAACAACAAAAGTAAAGAAACTACTCAAAGAAGACCAGTTCACCAAACTGGATGTACTGAATCGATGTAGATCAGTTCTAAAGAAGAATTCTTAACACTTCGAATAAGCTTATCAGCCTTCCCAGTCCTAGCAGGAGGGATAAGTTTAATACAGAAATTGTTGTGAAGTTCCTTCCATCGCTTAAATTCTTCCAAGTATGTCAGGAAAAGACACAATCTTGATTAAGTCAGAAAAATATGTTGCAAAGACAATCGGAGTATACTAGAGAGTATACTTGTTGGAACTCGTTTTTGACAAAATGATTTTAGACCATTTGTCGGTATGTTTCCGGACGAAGACATTCGTCGGAATGGCCGGATGTTAAACACTATAAAGTAGTGTAATCATATGTCAAAATCGGAGTGGTGGTGAATGTGAAATGAACGTTAAAATTGGATTGCTTGTAAAACTTAAAAATATAACATTTGTAAAATGTCACACATTGGAATATAAAGTGGAAAAAGAGATATGTGGATCTGACTCGAATTTCGGGCTTCATGATTTGACAAATGCGCTTACGGTCTAAAAGATTAATCTTTTTACCAAAAGTCATTTGCAAATTTATTGTTGAACAAGTCAACATATATCTTTCTCTTTTAGGTAATTTTTTGTGACTTAAAGTGCATAAATTATTTTTTTGTAACATAAAAATAATTATGAATTTAAGTAGAGAATGAATTTTCATTAACACAAAAATTTCTTTCACTTTATGTAAAAATAAAACTGTTGAGTTTTTGGTTATAAAAGAAAATCATTTTCATCTCATTGTACACACAGACTCAAACAATATTCTGAACACATAACAATTCCCTCACATAGAATCTTTCGTCTTAGTTTTGTGTCTGAGAGTACAACATATTGCTAGGTTCGTTAGCTTTTATTCGGAGTGCTGCGGAATAATCGATGTGTGGTTGTATCATGGGATTCTGATTGCATCAAAACCGTCACACTACGGGCAATTAAAGAATTAAGAAAAGAGTGTCTCGGCTCCACACAAACCAAATCTTTGTTCATTTGATATTGGTATTATTGATGTAATTTTAATTCTGTTTTATCATTATATTTAGTAAATATTCAGTTTTGCCATATCGTAAAAATCATGTTCCTACGATACATACAGTCCATAGCCCAAATCATAGCTTCAAATTCTGCATGTAACGATGAGAGACTACAATGGATATTATGGGTTTCCATCATAATATATGTCATACTTTTTTTACTGCTATACCAATCCTAACCTGAGAAAATATTTATTGAATTATTTTTATTAATTTACTTTTTTAAAGATAATTTAGTATTTTTCCTATTTAATGAATGCTATTTATCTGCTTTTCACTTTTGTCTTCTATTTTTGTTATTAAAATTGAAATGTTATTTAGGAGAATAGCTCTGGTTAGAATTTGTTGAAAACAATTTCCTTCGTTTTTTTTTGAAGCATTATGGAAGCGAGCTTCCGAAAGATTCCAAAAGCATCCGATTCCGACTCCGATTCCGAAGCGGGAAGCGCTCATCCGACGAAGATTCCGTGCTACGTAGGTTATAATAATGTTTGTATTCTTTGGTCAATAACAGCCACCTATTTGTTTAATTATATTTACTTTCAATAAATAGAAAAAGACGATGAATAATTAAGACCGGTGGATCCACTGGTTCAGCAGTTTCAGTGAGTGGGGTTTCCTTGGTTCGGGCCACATATACTACGTCTTTATTCTACTACATATCTGTGTGTTTTTTATTTCTGAATTAAATATAAAATTTATTCAAGCCAAAAGACATGAAATTCTAAAGGTTTGATAGAGAAACGAAAACAGAATTTAAAAACAGAATTCTAAAGCTTGGTAGAGCAACGAAGACATGGAACCATTCCAAGATCAAAAAGCACAAGTTCCAAATCTGAGTTAAGAACAAGAACAAGAACAAGAACAAGATCAATAACCAGAATATTGCTGTAACACCCGTCCCCTCGACACCCGAGAACGGCGTGCCACTAACCATGTCACATACGTCAAATACCCCACTATACAATGTCTCATATCCCAACTACCTCGATGCTATATGTACATGATAAAATACGGAGAAAACGTAAAAATCCCAAAGAAGCACCGTATCGTCAAAGTGTAAATACTTGTCCATCTCATCTGAAAAACTGGAAAGGGAATAAGGAGGGGTGAGTAACAGGGGAGTCACTCAGTGAGGTATGGGATGCTAATCACAGAATCGTAAATCTGATCATAGCACGCCATACATAGGAAATAGACTAAACATGCACAATCACGGTACCTAAAGTACCCAAAGAACAATCAACGGTGTCCTACGGCCAGAGCTCGTGGCCAATCTTATGGGATAGTGCCCAACCACACCGCCCTCAGACGATTTATCGACCTGCCTGAGGTACCGACAGCCGATCGACTAAACTGCCGTACCCCGCCTCAAACAACACGCGACGCAAGTACAGAAGTCATGTCTCTGTACCCCCGCAATCCCTAACGACTCACATAGTCGACTAACCTAGTTCTAGCAGGTTTAAAAGAATCAATTAACAGTTTAATGCACAAACAGTGGGTTGAATCATCTATTATTCCTAATTCCAATTTACAAACAATCATAAAAAGACTCTAGCATAGAAACGGAACACATTTAGTACTAATCCTATCTACGGCGCTTTTCGATGAAAAATACGATATTCTGCGGAAAGCCCTCACCTTAGCAAAAATGGAGTATAACTGCTTCCTCTGCACTCCAGCTGCTAAAACGGACGCTGAATCTGGAATCAGAACGAAATTTCGAGTGAGAACGGCTTTCGAACGGCGAAAAACGGTTAACGGGTCAAACCGGTCAAGGTCAACGGTCAACAGTCAAAAGTCAACGGTCAACGGTCAACCCGGTCAAAGTCAATGGTCTGATCAGGTCAAAATCAAACCCGACTAAACCGGATTAAACCGGATCGAACCAGACTAAACCGGACTCAATTGATTTAAACCAGAAATAGAACCAAACCGAAATCGAATTGAATTAAACCGATCAAATCGTACCAAACCGAAATCGAACCAGCCGGTTAACCCAAACCAGACTCAAACCGACCGACCGAGTTGACTCAGTGAGTCGCCGGCGAGTCACCGGCGAGTCACGGCGGCGACCGGCGGCGGCGGTCGGCGGTCGACGGCGGCGGAACTCACCGGAAAGTTCACCGGCGGTGACGGCGCGTGAAACCACGCGCGGCTGCGAGCGACGGCGCGTGGGCGCGTGAACAACACGTGCGGATCTTCCAACGGCGATTGCGGGCGCGTCCGGCGGTGGTTCGGCACGATCTTGATGTCTACGGACTCGTCTCGTCGAGCTGAATCCGGTGGTGGCCTCAGATTTGCGAGATTCGAAACGGTTAGAAAGTTATGGCGGTTTAAAGATCCGGCCAATAAGAAAACTGATCGGAAAATGGTTTTTCCGGTACCTGAGTTGCGGATGACGGTGGAGGACGGAGCAACAAGTGTTTTCTCTTCATCTTCTTCTTCTTCTTCTTCTCAAGCTCTCTCTCTCTCTCTCTCTCTCTCTCTTTCTCTTGCAGAAAACACGGTGGGATTTGTTGATTGGGGAGAAAATACACCTACAAAACACTCATTAGTGGGGGTGGGGAAACACATTTTTTTTTTAATAACCACTTAAGAGTGGTGGGTGGGGATGTTACAATTGCATGAAGAATTCAACAAATTTTGGAGAATTTAATAAATCTAAAAGAGCAAGAAGATTTCACTACAAAGATCAAACAGCTCACCATTACTCAAGGAGAAACCTCGAAGGAAGAGTATATTTAAGACGAAGGAAGCATACAAGACTTTAAGACTAATCAAGAAGAAGCTTATAAGTTATAATATACAAGTCAGTCCATATACATCAACAAATGAATTGAAAATAATGAGGTTTCATATTTGTTATCTCACCAACTTAGGAGAAAGCTAGAAAGGAGTAGAAGCACACCGTTTTGATCAAGACCAAAGATTACTCTTTCACACGCGTTTACTACTCAAGATTAATACAAATAATTAATTTACCGTGTTCATCAAAGAGGAGCGTCATCATTGGAGGCAACATTATGTGCTTCATTTGAATTATTTATTTGTAATCTTGTTCATTTAAATTCAAGTCAAAAGATCATCAAACTTATAATCTGTTTTCATGTATTTTTTTCTTTGATTTTGTCTTTCAATTTATTGTAAAAATCTGTTGTAACTCTCGCTGATATTCCTCTATGCGATTCATGTGAATACCCGGAGAGAGGCTCTGTTTGCGGGGTGCACCTCCCCTTGGTAATAGTCTGGACCTTTTCATAGGTCTGGGATACTCCAGGTTAAAAAAAAAAAAAACTATGGCTGATATCTATAAAAGAATCCAACACCCGATTTGTGAATCCATTTTTTTAAAGTTCTAGAGTTATCAAAGTTTTTCCCATAAGCTTTATGGTGTTATCAATCCCATTGGTTACTCATTTCCATCACTTCCTACTTTTTAAAATTAGCTAGGTTAGTAGCCGAACTTGAGTACATGGTGAACCCTTCTGAGTTTTGGCTTATGATGCTTGTGTTAGCTCCACGACGTGATCGATCCTTTAATGTTAGATCTTGCATGTTGTTTTCCTCTCGGATATGTGTTGTCCTACGGCAAGTCCATGCAAAATCTGTTCCAATAATATAATGATTACATTGATTTTGCTTGATTTTATTTGATTTTCGTTTTTATATGAATTTTTCAAATTTTCATTAAATTTATTTAATATTTCATGTTATTTATGTTCCATAATTCTTTTATAATTTTTTTATGAATTAGATATAAAATTAAAAATTAATATTCGAAAATAATATAATTTTATGCTTTTCATCTATTATTTTAAATGGAATATTATGTGAAATTATATAAAATGATAATTTTTTTTTTGTAGATATGATTTTTTTCCGTCAAATATTTTGATTTGTTCGCCAAAAACAATTATTTTATGTTTTTATATTTTACTGGACATATTATAAAAGGTTAATCTCAAAATTTAATCAACTCAGAATCATAAAATTTATATAGGAAAAAAATGAATTTTTTTGTGTTCGCCTAATCCTTTAGGAAAAATTTCTAAAAGTCCATATACATATTAAAATCACGAAGAATTAAAAAAATATATATCAAATTTGAAACGTATATAAATAAATTCATTTTATTTTGAAGTCAAATTTGGCCATTCTCTTTCTCCTTCGATTAGTTTATTCTTCTTCTTTTTCTATTAGTTTTACCAATTGTAGACAATTAATTCAATATTCATCAACAAAATGTTTAGTCGCAAAGTTGTATTTATTTTAGTTAAGTGGTCACTTACCCATTGGATGATAAAGTAACCCACTGAATTTGTTGCATCAATGCAAAGCATGTGCGGACAAAAAGCATAACACATGATTGTAAGCCATTAGGCGTAATAATTAGTATCAACATTTAAAATGGTTAGATTCTTATGAATTTGTATTCCGCCAATGAAATGTATATTACCAAAACGGCTACATCCGAATTTAAAAACCTGTTATGTATATCTAAGTGGATGCCCATTGTATAAGGTCCATATTCTAGATGATTCTAGATATGGGATATTCCCTAGTTTATCTCCTTATTACTTATTCCCCAAGACTTTGTACTCCTATATATACTCTCCTATATTCTATGGAATAAGATCATCCTTCATCTTTACAACACGTTATCAGCACGACGCTCTAACCAACTGAGCTAATAAATGAACTAGGTTATCATCCTTCATTTTTTTGGATTTGGTTTTACTGCCTTTTGTCTTTGGATTATTTTCTATGAATAAATGAACTTTTATATATGGTTGAATTTAAATGAGCTTAATATTGATTTTGAATCAAGATTGATTAATTAGCATGTTTAAATTTTGTGAAAATTTACCGTATGCTAATTCTGATTGATTAAATTATGAGGTTTTTTTTTATTTCATAAGTGTTCATCGTACAGTTATTAGGCATAATAATATTCTAGTATCATATATGATGTGTTGAAAGTATTCCAATAATCATCATATTTAATATGAACGTACGTAATTGATATTGTCTCTGCATGTTAAATTTGTTGTCATGCATGAAAGTTTGGTGGTGTTTGATCTTCCTAATGTCTCGCATAAATTAAATAGTATATGATATTGCAAATATCCTGACCGCATTAGATCGCACGGTATCGTACCGGTTTATTATTATTGATTTAATTCAACTATTTGGTTTAGTTGGTTAGTGCGATTGCTTTGGTTACACCATTCAGAATTATCTATTCTAACGAAATTTGATCTGTCTTGTGTTATCGAGTATATTATTGATTTTCTCATTATGTTTTCTATTGAAGAAAAATGAATGGTGAGGACGTATGTTTAGTCGACAGTGCGACTAGTCACACCATTTTGAAAAATAAGAGATATTTTTCTCATTTGATAATGAAAGAGGCTAGTGTGAGTACTGTCTCGGGTAGTGCAAACATAAT
The DNA here is from genome assembly GCA_010577795.1 of Isatis tinctoria. NCBI lineage: Eukaryota > Viridiplantae > Streptophyta > Magnoliopsida > Brassicales > Brassicaceae > Isatis > Isatis tinctoria. The sequence continues at coordinate 21,931,375 of CM021244.1, read as the reverse complement.
AGAAGGCTCTGGAAGAGCATATATGTTATTGCCTATGGGAGCACAACTTGAAATAGTTGATGCGTTATATTCTCCCAAGTCTAAGAGAAATCTTTTGAGCTTTAAAGATATCCGGAAAAATGGATATCACATTGAGACTATGAGCGAAGGGGATGATGAATACCTTCAAATCATAAGTATTACCCAAGGCTCTAAGAAAATTGTGGAAAAACTACCTACATTCTCCACTGGTCTGTACTATACTAAGATTAGTACAATTGAGGCAAATGCTACAGTAAACCAGAAGTTTACTGAAAATCTCAATGTTTGGCACGACCGGTTAGGCCATCCCGGATCGATAATGATGCGAAAGATCATAACGAATTCATGTGGGCATTCATTAAAGAACCAGAGTGTTCCCCCTAATGATTTCTCATGCGCTGCATGTTCACAAGGAAAATTAATCATCAGGCCTTCACCTGCTAAGATAAATTCCGAATCGATAAATTTTCTGGAACGGATACATGGGGATATTTGTGGGCCGATTCACCCACCATGTGGATCCTTTAGATATTTTATGGTCCTAATTGACGCATCGACTAGATGGTCACATGTATCCTTGTTATCAACCCGCAACTTGGCATTTGCGAGGTTACTTGCCCAATTGATTCGATTACGAGCACATTTCCCAGATTTTCCTTTAAAGACAATTCGTCTTGATAATGCTGGTGAATTCACGTCCCAAGCCTTTAATGACTATTGTATGTCTATTGGGATTAGTGTTGAACATCCTGTAGCACATGTTCATACACAAAATGGTTTAGCTGAATCATTGATTAAACGCCTCCAGTTGATTGCTAGACCATTACTTATGAAATCGAAACTCCCAGTTTCTGCTTGGGGACATGCTATTTTACATGCAGCAGAGTTAATTCGCATCAGGCCAACGAGTAATCATAAGTATTCCCCCTCACAATTGGTTTTGGGTCATGAACCAAACATTTCCCATCTTAAAATTTTTGGATGTGCTGTATATGTTCCAATTGCTCCACCACAGCGATCTAAGATGGGACCTCAAAGGAGGTTGGGGATATATGTTGGATACGACTCCCCATCAATAATCAAATACCTAGAGCCATCCACAGGGGATTTGTTTAAGGCTCGTTTTGCAGATTGCCACTTCAATGAATCTGTGTATCCAACATTGGGGGGAGAAAATAAACAGCTGGGAAAGGAAATCCGCTGGAATGAATTATCATTATCTTATCATGATCCTCGGACTAGAGAGTGTGAACTAGAAGTTCAAAAGATAATTCATTTACAGAGCTTACCAAATCAATTGCCAGACTCTTTCGCTGACCCAAATAGAGTGACTAAGTCACACATTCCAGCTGTTAATGCTCCAGTTAGAATTGATGTCCATGGAGGACTGAATCAAGCTGCTACTGAGTCTAAGGCACGTTTAAAACGTGGTAGACCAATTGGTTCCAAAGATAAGCATCCTCGGAAAAAGAAAGGAGCAGAAATTGGCAATAGTGAAACCGAGGATGCAAGGAATTCGGAAGGTTCTCTAGAAGAGACCTTAGACATGACCAAGAAAGAAAGTCAGGTACCTGATAACGATGAGATCTCAATTAATCATGTCATGTCTGGGATGAAATGGAACCGAAAGCAAATCGACGTCGATGATAACTTTGCATACAGTGTAGCGCTTGATGTTATGAATGAAAAAGAGGATCATGAACCAAAGTCTATTGCCCAGTGTACACTACGAAACGATTGGAAAAAATGGAAAGAGGCAATAAACGCAGAGTTGAAATCACTCTCCAAAAGAGCAGTGTTTGGACCGATAGTCCGTACACCTGATGGTGTTAAACCAGTGGGACATAAATGGGTCTTTGTGCGGAAAAGAAATGAAAATGGTGAAGTTGTGAGATACAAAGCACGATTGGTTGCACAAGGATTCTCGCAAAGACCCGGAATTGATTACGAGGAGACATACTCCCCTGTGGTGGATGCAACTACTTTTAGATTCCTTATTAGTCTGGCAATAAAGGAAGGACTTGACTTACGCTTGATGGACGTAGTCACAGCATACTTGTATGGTCCACTGGATAATGATATATATATGAAAGTTCCAGAAGGATTCGAACTGCCATCAGCAGTAAAATCTAGTTCTCGAGAACAATACTGCATAAAGTTGAATAAATCTCTTTATGGACTGAAACAATCAGGGCGTATGTGGTATAACCGCCTGAGTGACTACTTATTAAGAGAAGGTTATAAAAATGACCCTATCAGTCCATGCATATTTATAAAGAGATTTGGGGGAGGATTTGTTATAATAGCAGTATATGTAGATGATTTAAATATCATTGGAACTTCTGGAGAGATCTCCCATACAGTGGAATACTTGAAGAAAGAGTTTGAGATGAAAGATCTTGGAAAGACGAGATTCTGTTTAGGATTGCAGATAGAGCACCTAGAGAAAGGAATCCTTGTGCACCAAGCAACTTACACGGAAAAGGTGCTTAAGAGATTTTATATGGATCAAGCACATCCGCTGAGCAGTCCGATGGTAGTAAGATCACTTGATGTGGACAAAGACCCTTTTGGTCCTAAGAAGGATAATGAAGATATTCTTGGTCCTGAAGTACCATACTTAAGTGCAATAGGGGCATTGATGTATCTTACTAGCCATACGAGACATGATATATCTTTTGCAGTAAATTTACTTGCAAGATTTAGCTCATGTCCAACTCTAAGGCACTGGAATGGAATTAAGCATATACTTCGTTACCTTAAAGGAACGAAAGACATGGGTTTATTCTTTCCTAACCAAACCACAGGAGATTTGATTGGTTTTGCAGATGCAGGATATTTATCCGATCCCCACAATGCTCGGTCTCAGACGGGATATGTATTCACATGTGGTGGTACCGCTATCTCATGGCGTTCTGTGAAGCAAACCATTGTAGCCACTTCTTCTAATCATGCAGAGATTCTCGCCATTCATGAAGCCAGCCGCGAGTGTGTATGGTTACGGTCTGTCGTTCATCATATAAGGAGAGATTGCGGTATATCTGAAGGGAAAGAAGTTCCAACAGTTATGTATGAAGACAACGCTGCATGCATCGCACAACTGAAGGAAGGATACATTAAAGGTGACAGAACGAAGCACATCCTACCAAAGTTTTTCTTCACACATGAACTCCAGAAGAATGGCGATATTAATGTTCTACAGATTCGTTCAAGCGATAATTTGGCTGACTTATTCACCAAGGCACTTCCAACTGCTACATTCAAGAAGTTGGTTCGTCTTATCGGTTTACGTTGTCTCAAGGATCTTGACGGATGTACTGATCAGGGGGAGTAAATGCGCGCTGCACTCTTTTTCCCTTATCTATGGTTTTTCCCACAGGGTTTTTCTGGGTAAGGTTTTTAATGAGGCAGCATCTTATGTGCATTTACAACATGGACATCCAAAGGGGAGTGTTATGTATATCTAAGTGGATGCCCATTGTATAAGGTCCATATTCTAGATGATTCTAGATATGGGATATTCCCTAGTTTATCTCCTTATTACTTATTCCCCAAGACTTTGTACTCCTATATATACTCTCCTATATTCTATGGAATAAGATCATCCTTCATCTTTACAACAAAACCGAGTTTGTTTTTATTTTTAAGAAGTTTTGCCGACTTCATTGATGATGAAAATTAAACTAAACCAAGTCGTTTTAATCTAGTAGTAAAAGAGTATGTCAATCAATTGATCAAAACAATCACAATTCGAGTTTCAACAAAATAACTCCATGGGATTCTCCACGAATCCTTCATCTATCAGCTACATTAACAACATTTCTATTGTTTTTATTCCCTGAGTTTGTAATGAAATCACAGATGCGATCGCAAAAAAAAACCTCTATTGTCTTGTAACTTATGTCTCAACAGAAATGCTTAGACTTTTTACTTTTTTTTTTCTAATAAAGAGTATTTTGAACACACAAAAAAGTTGTAACACCCGTCTCATCCTCACTCGAGAACGGCGTGCCACTAACCATAAAATAATATATATCCAAATTACATAAATAAATCACGTCTAGATTTCCGGAAATCCATAAAATACGTATGTCGTCTCACAATCGAAATACCGTACATAAACCATAAATACCAAGTTTGAATACAATACGAAAATACGAAATAAATACATAATGCCCCAAAAGTAGCATCCGATAAAGTAGTCGTCTACTGCTCCTCTGTCTCACCTGAAAAGGTTAGGGGGAGGGGTGAGCAACAGGGGAGTCACTCAGTGAGCTATGAGGTGCTAATCACAGAAAACGTAAATATGACCATAGCACGCCATACATAGGAAATAGACTAAACATGCACAATCACGGTATCTAAAGTACCCAAAGAACAATCAACGGTGTCCTACGGCCAGAGCTCGTGGCCAATTTTATGGGATAGTGCCCAACCACACCGCCCTCAGACGATTTATCGACCTGCCTGAGGCACCGACAGCCGATCGACTAAACTGACGTACCCCGCCTCAAACAACGCGCGACGCAAGTACAGAAATCACGTCTCTGTACCCCCGCAATCCCTAACGACTCACATAGTCGACTAACCTAGTTCTAGCAGGTTTAAAAGAATCAATTAACAGTTTAATGCACAAACAGTGGGTTGAATCATCTATTATTCCTAAGTCCGATTTACAAACAATCCTAAAAAGACTCTAGCATAGAAATGGAACATATTTAGTACTAATCTTATCTACGGCGCTTTTCGATGAAAAATACGATATTCTGCGGAAAGCCCTCACCTTAGCTAAAATTGATGATTACTGCGGCTTCTGAACTCCGGATGCTAAAACGGACGCTGAATCTGAAATCAGAACGAAATTTCGAGTGAGACTGGCTTTCGAACGGCGAAAAACGGTTAACGAGTCAAAACGGTCAAATTCAACGGTCAACGGTCAGAAAGTCAACGGTCAACGGTCAACCCGGTCAAAGTCAACGGTCTGACCAGGTCAAAATCAAACCGCGACTAAACCGGATTAAACCGGATCGAACCAGACTAAACCAGACTCAATTGATTTAAACCAAAAATTGAACCAAACCGAAATCGAATTGAATTAAACCGGCCAAACCGAACCGAACCGGAATCAAATCGATTTAAACCGAATTGAACCGGACCGATCGACCAAACCGACGGCCAGATCGCCGGCGAGTCTCCGGCGACCGGCGACAGCGAGGTGCGGCGGTTTCCAGCGACGGCGACCGGCGACGGCAACCGACGGAGCTTACCGGAAAGTCACCGGCGGCGACGGCGGCGGCGGAGACGACGGCGCGTGAAAGTCACGCGCGGCTGCTGCGGCGACGGCGCTTGAGGCGCGTGGGCACGACGCGCCCGTCTTCTGGCGGCGCGTGCGGCTGCGTGCGGCGGAGCTGGAGGCTGGGCTTATCAGCGTGGCTTCGTCTCGTCGTGCTGAATCCGGTGGTGGCCTTGGATTTTCGAGAAACGCCAAGGTTAGTGAGTTATGATCGATTTACTGATTGCACGAAAAGCAAATCAGAAGCACTGGTTTTTCCGGTGACCTGAGGCGAACGACGGCGGCCGGACGAGCAACTCCTCCTCTTCTTCTTCCTCTTCTTCCTTCTCTCTCTCTCTCTCTCTCTCTCCTCTCTCTCTCTCTCTCTACTCACGGTGGAAGGGTGAAAGAAGGGGGGGGGGAAACCATTGTTTAAATGGTTGGATGGGGAGTGGGGTGGTTGGGGGTGGGGAAAAAGATGGGAAGGTAGGTGGAGGATGGTGGGGAAGGGATGGTGGTGGAGGATGTTACAATTCTTCCCTACTAACGAGGAATTCGTCCTCGAATTCTAGTCCTGAGTCGACTGCTCGACATTCTCAAATAGGTCTGGATATTCGGATCTCATCTAAGACTCTAACTCCCAAGTCTCCTCCTGAATACCGTCTGTCTCCCAACTAACTGTGACCATCGGTAGCACTTCCCCTTGAATAACTCTATCTTGGCGCTCTAGGACTGACACTGGCTGGCTGACTGCAGTCAAATCTCTCCTGATGTCACTAGGTGGCTGCTGAAGGATGAGCTCTGGCTCTCGGACGACTTTCCTCAGAACAGACACATGAAACACATCGTGAAACCCAGCCAACTCTGCTGATAGCGCTAAGCGGTATGCTACTGCAGCAATCCGCTCGATGATAGGATAAGGACCCATATATCTCGGCTTAAGCTTCTTCAGCTTCCTGGTCTTAGAACCTCCCTGAAATGTCCTCATCTTAAGATATACGAGGTCGCCCACCTCAAACTCTAGATCTCTCCGACGCTTATCTGCATAGCTCTTCTGACGATCATGAGCTTCCTTAAGCCGTCTCTTGAGCATTTCCACTTGCTCAACTGTCTCATGAACCAACGCTGGTTCTATATCTCGGCGCTCTCCCACCTCTGTCCAACAAAGTGGTGTACGGCACGGTCTGCCATAAAGAGCCTCATACGGTGCCATCTCAATGCTCGAATGATAACTGTTATTGTAGGCAAACTCCGCTAGTGGTAGGTACTTAACCCAACTTCCTTCCCAGTCCAAAACACAAGCCCTGAGCATATCCTCGAGTGTCTGAATAGTCCTCTCAGACTGGCCATCTGTCTGCGGATGGTAGGCCGTACTCATATGGACTTTAGTCCCCAATGCCTTCTGAAAGGCTTGCCAAAACGTCGATGTGAACTTCGTATCACGATCCGACACTATACTGACTGGTACCCCATGCAATCTCACAATCTCAGCAATGTATCTATGTGCTAGCTGCTCTGCTCCGTCTGTTTTCTTAATCGCTAAGAAGTGAGCAGACTTGGTGAGTCGATCAACAATAACCCAGATAGCATTCTTCCCGCCAACTGTCTTCGGTAATCCGGTGATGAAGTCCATAGTCACCATGTTCCATTTCCACTCGGGTAGTGGAAGACTCTGCAGTAAACCACTCGGTACCTGATGCTCTGCCTTAACCAACTGACAAGTCTGACAACACGACACAAAGGTAGCAACATCCCTCTTCATGCCGGTCCAGTGATAGTATTGCTTAAGATCCTGATACATCTTATTACTTCCTGGGTGAATGGAAAACTGAGAATGATGCGCCTGCTGGAGAATCTCCTTCCTCAACTGTGCATCATCCGGTACGCACACTCGATTCCGGTACAAGAACATCCCATTAGCTGCAGTCGTATAACCAAAAATCCCTTTCTCGAGCTGATTACAAAGACCCTCGTCCTTTCCTTGAGCAGCTCGAACCCTCCACAATAAATCAGCCTGATCCACGGCCTTAAGACCAACTGACTCATCCTCTGACGTAACTGCACATAATCTGAGACAAGAAAGTGTCTCTGCTAGCTCTTGCACCTCCTTGGTCCCTGATACATCACTCCTACGCCTACTCAAAGCATCTGCCACCAGATTGGCCTTACCGGGGTGGTAAGTAATCTCCAGATTATAATCTGCCAGCAACTCGATCCATCTGCGCTGTCTCAAATTAAGGTCGGCCTGAGTGAAGATATACTTCAGACTCTGATGATCGGTGAGAACATGCACCTGCTCACCATACAAATACACCCTCCATATCTTCAAGGCGAAGACAACCGCTGCTAACTCCAAATCATGGGTGGGGTAATTAGCCTCGTGAGGTCTCAACTGACGCGAAGCATATGCAATAACCTTGCCCTCCTGCGTTAAAACGCAACCCAATCCCGATCCAGACGCATCTGTGTACACTGCATATGGTATCCCGGCCGCGGAAGTAACAGGACTGGCGTCTGTGTCAATCCCTTCTCTCTTCTTCCTTCAAGTGAGACTCCAATAACCTGACACAAAAGAAACAAACAAGATCAATGCTCTTTTTTTTTTTTTTAAGATTTGGGAATTAAACAAACGATCAAATCAAGGACACAAAACAGAAGCAAACGATTTCTTATGGTTTTTTTTTTATAAAACGAATTAACAAAGAGAAAAAGTTAAAGGTTGGATTGATACAACCTGAGGGATAGGAGCTTTTAGCTCTGATACCAAATGATATAAGATTGGAATCCACCAAACTTAAGATCAAGAGATGATCAAGAGATTCCAAGCTTTCTCGCGGAAGATGACTGAAGGTAGAGATGGAGGTGACGATTTGTGACTGAATCCACAATCACACACGAACAAGAAGCTTGAATCCACAAGTTCTTAATCCGCAAGTCAATAGAGAGAAGTGAATCCACACTAAACTCTAATGACAATATCACACGAGCAAAGGAATCCTCCTTAAGACTCGGAATGAACAAACACAAAGAAACACTTTGTAAAACTGAATAATACTTGATTAATTTCGAAGAAAGGGTGCCTTACAATGGTCCACGACCTTGAGCTAATATAGGCTCAGAGATAAAGTCTAATAATTACAAAATATGGCACAAATCGCCTATTAATGAGTATCTTGGTCCAATAAGGAAAACCGTGGCTCTCCTTGTATCTGGTCGACTTGGGGAAGACTCTAGGCGCCTTAGGAAGCTTATGGAGGCTTGAATATGTCTTCAGTTCACGTCCAGGTTCATAGGGAAAGAGCTGTTGAGACTTGAATGCGAATGGCTCCGGAAATGGCAAGTAAGATATTGGACCTCTCCAAATGATCTGATAGGTGCTGGTGCATCTAGGGGCATCGTGTGGTGTAGAGTATGTCTCCAAAACGGTGTAGTCTTGTTTAAATAACTCTCCTGGTCGCCAAAGTCTGGTTTGCAAGTAATTGAACCCATGAGCTTCCAAATAAGGCAAGCTGCAGCTACTCCGGTTTAGAAGTTGAATAACTTTTAAACCGTATTGAATTTAAACATGAAACCAATTCGACGAGCTTCCTAATTGAGTCAAGATTCCAGAACTATTCATCTTGCAACTTAGTTCTTCTTGGTTTGGTCGGAGTGACTCAATGAATAGCCATAGGTCTTCATGTGAACCAACTAGCTTCCGGATGGGTTTAAGGTAAGTGATCCTGTTCGCCTCGTTAAAACCTCTCCTGTAAAACCATTGGGACAAAACCAAAGATAAGGAAAAAGAGTACGAATGGTCACTGCCCATTGGTAAGCCTTGGTTTCTCGTTCAGCTCCAACAAGTGTAAGCTTGTCTCTCTCGGATCCTTCGTAAGTCCGTCGACTTGTGAACTTCATAACTTCTTCATGCGGAAAGATCTTGGATCGATTCTTTCTCTCACAGCTTCCTTGTTGAGTTAAGTCTCTGGAACATCTTGAATTGTAGCTTAACTCCTTATGGTCCGTCCTATGTGCTCCAATCAATGGACCTATGTCGCGGATGTGCACTCGCTGGTCTTCTCCAAGGGTGTTGGTCAGTTTGTGGGCGTGATCTTCATGCTCCTTGGTTGATGTCAACTTGAGGTTTACATCACATTCTTAGGCGTGGGCCACTCGGTAATAGCTGTAATCTTCTCCGGATCTACAGCGACTCCCTCTTCTGAAACCACGTGGCCTAGAAATCCAATACGCCTCTGCCAAAAACTGCACTTACTCAGCTTTGCGAACAACTGCTGCGCCCTGAGCCTCTCCAGTACCATCCTCAAATGCTCTGCATGCTCATCTCTGGTCCGAGAATAAATCAAGATATCATCGATGAATACAATCACGCACCGATCCAAATACTCACGAAAAACATTGTTCATGAGCTTCATAAATGCCGATGGAGCATTCGTCAACCCAAAAGGCATCACCACGAACTCATAATGACCATAACGAGTCCGAAACGCTGTCTTACGCACGTCCTCCTCAGCTATCGCAATCTGATGGTATCCAGAGGCCAAATCAATCTTAGAAAACCATGAAGCTCCCTGCAGCTGATCCAGTAGCTCAACAATCCTCGGCAATGGATACTTGTTCTTGATTGTCACCTTGTTCAAGCCCAGATAATCAATGCAAAGTCGAAAACTCCCATCCTTCTTCTTAACAAATAGAACGGGAGCTCCCCAATGTGAACTACTCGACCTGATAAATCCTTTCTCTGTCAATTCCTCCAACTGCTTTTTCAGTTCGGCCATCTCTACTGGTGCTAAGCGATACGGTGCTCGAGAAACCGGAGTCTTCCCTGGCTCCAACTCAATAGTGAAAGCATCTCCTCTAGCTGGCGGTGGTCCCGTCAATGGTTCAAAAACATCCGCGTACTCAACGACAACGGGTATATCCTGTAGCTCCTGCTCCCCATCACTCGGAACCATGGCTATGGTAGCCAAAAATCCCTCAGCTCCACGCTCCAATAACTCCTCAGCTTGCAACATAGAAATGATGGAGACTCCCAAATCAGTCCGAATACCCTGAAAGATAATCATCCCCTCTGGGCCCGGAATGTGAACTCTCGCCTTCCGGCACTCTAGTCGAACATCATGTCGGGATAACCAATCCATCCCCAAAATCACATCGTAGTGATTAAGCTGCATCTGAGATAGATTGCTGCCAAACTCCACTCCTCCGAGTACGACTGGTACTCCTCGATGAATGCCTGAAGTTGCTAGTTTTTCGGAACCAGCTGTCGAAACCCGCTTGAGCCTCGAATTGAATATACCATGGAAAGACCAACGCTTGGCCAAACTCGGAGAAACGAAGCTATCTGAAGCTCCCGAATCGAATAAAGTGAATGCTACAGTACCCCCTACCATAACCGATCCTACACAACACGCTACTAAGCGAAATGCTCCACAACAACCAAAAACTCGAAACAAAAGAAACTAAGTAAAAGACACGTACCGGCTATCGGCTCGACAATCTCCTCATGGTCGACCCCGACCGCAAACACTCGTGGAGCAATCGCCTGACGTTTGGCTGGTGGCGGAGGTAATGCCGACACTCTTCTCGGTCTCGGACACTCCCTCTGAAAATGCCCTGGCTGGTTGCAGTTAAAGCAAACCCTCGGTCCTGCTGCTGGTTGTGCTACAATCTGTCTGCCGACCGGCGCTACTGCTAGCGCTGCGATCTGCCTGGCGACTGGTGTTGCTGCTGGAATTCGCCTGATGTCTGGCGCCTCCAATGGCTGAGCTTGATAAGTCCGGGAAACATGCCCTGTCCGACCACAGATGAAACACCTAGGGCACTCTCCCGTATGGTGGCGACGGCAACGCAGACAATATGGAAGCCCTGAGAAGTCTAGCGTCCTCCTCTGAATCTCCGGAGCCCTCACAGGCTTAGGCTGAGTCGGCCTGCTGTATCTCTGCTCCTTAATTAGTCCTTTCTCCATCACAACGGCCTTCTCCACTAAGTCGACAAGCCGCTCATAATCCCAGATCGCACAACGGTTGCGGATCTCCACTCGCAACCCGTACAGAAACTTCCGGATCAGATCCTCCTCAGCGATGGTGACTACTGCGAATCTGCGCAGCCGGGTGAACTCCCGCTCATACTCTCTGACTGACATCGCCCCCTGCATCAGACGCTCAAACGCGGTGGCATTCTCATGCCTAGCTTCTCGGGTGAAAAACCTACGGTCAAATCCCTCAGAAAATGCTCAAACGTGAGCACAACCCGACCATGGCTACTCGCGACAACTGCCTCCCACCAGTGCGGAGCGTCGTCCCTCAGATACTGCGTAGCCAAGTCCAACTTAAATTCTTCTGGGCACCTTGTGAGCTCAAGGTTGCGAAGAAGTGAACTCCTCCAGTTGTCAGCGGCAGCCTCATCCGAACCTCCGATGAAGTGCTCATGACCCATGTCACGCATCTGCTTCGTGATCACCCAATAAGTGGGTCCCTCTGCAGCTCTGACTGGTGGCGGCGGTGGTGGAAAATGAACTCCCTGGAAGTGACCACCGAATGGTAACTCCTCAGCAACTGCGGCAGCGGCTGCTTGCTCCGCCTGAGCAGCAAATTGGCGAGCAACTTCCTGAGCAGCTATTCGGGCAGCCTCCTGGGCAGCAACCCGAACTACATCCTGCGCCACGTTCCTGGCCACTTCCTCTGCGATCTGCCTCATCGCACCCTGGTTATCCTGGTTGCCCTCTTGGTTAATAGTCTGATTGACGTCATCATTTCTCGCAACTCTATCTGACTCAGTTGGGAACCCACGACCTTTGCCTTTGCTCCTAGTAACACGAGTACACTTCTTTGGCGGCATCTGAAAAAAAAAATTGGATTAGAACCTGCTGACGGAACTGAGATAGTGAACAGTAGATTAATACCAGATGGATGCTATATATATTTTTTTTTTTAAAATTCCCCGGATCCCCTAAAATTTGAAAACCGTAAAAAGTTTTTTTTTTTTTAAATCCACCTCCCGGATCGGAACCGAGATGGCAAACCGGCTCTGATACCAAAATGTAACATCCGTCTCATCCTCACTCGAGAACGGCGTGCCACTAACCATAAAATAATATATATCCAAATTACATAAATAAATCACGTCTAGATTTCCGGAAATCCATAAAATACGTATGTCGTCTCACAATCGAAATACCGTACATAAACCGTAAATACCAAGTTTGAATACAATATGAAAATACGAAATAAATATATAATGCCCCAAAAGTAGCATCCGATAAAGTAGTCGTCTACTGCTCCTCTGTCTCACCTGAAAAGGTTAGGGGGAGGGGTGAGCAACAGGGGAGTCACTCAATGAGCTATGGGGTGCAAATCACAGAAAACGTAAATCTGACCATGGCACGCCATACATAGGAAATAGACTAAACATGCACAATCACGGTACCTAAAGTACCCAAAGAACAATCAACGGTGACCTACGGCCAGAGCTCGTGATAGTGCCCAACCACACTGCCCTCAGACGATTTATCGACCTGTCTGAGGTACCGACAGCCGATCGACTAAACTGTCGTACCCCGCTTCAAACAACGCGTGACGCAAGTACAGAAATCACGTCTCTGTACCCCCGCAATCCCTAACGACTCACATAGTCGACTAACCTTGTTCTAGCAGGTTTAAAAGAATCAATTAACAGTTTAATGCACAAACAGTGGGTTGAATCATCTATTATTCCTAAGTCTGATTTACAAACAATCCTAAAAAGACTCTAGCATAGAAACGGAACACATTTAGTACTAATCCTATCTACGGCGCTTTTCGATGAAAAATACGATATTCTGCGGAAAGCCCTCACCTTAGCTAAAATGGATGATTACTACGGCTTCTGAACTCCGGATGCTAAAACGGACGCTGAATCTGAAATCAGAACGAAATTTCGAGTGAGAATGGCTTTCGAACGGCGAAAAACGGTTAACGGGTCAAAATGGTCAAAGTCAACGGTTAGAAAGTCAACGGTCAACGGTCAACCCGGTCAAAGTCAACGGTCTGACCAGGTCAAAATCAAACCGCGACTAAACCGGATTAAACCGGATCGAACCAGACTAAACCGGACTCAATTGATCTAAACCAGAAATTGAACCAAACCGAAATCGAATTGAATTAAACCGGCCAAACCGAACCGAACCGGAATCAAATCGATTTAAACCGAATTGAACCGGACCGATCGACCAAACCGACGGCCAGATCGCCGGCGAGTCTCCGGCGACCGGTGACGGTGAGGTGCGGCGGTTTGCGGCGACAGCAACCGACAGAGCTTACCGGAAAGTCACCGGCGGCGACGGCGGCAGCGAAGACGACGGCGCGTGAGGCGCGTGGGCACGACGCGCCCGTCTTCTGGCGGCGCGTGCGGCGGAGCTGGAGGCTGGGCTTCTCAGCGTGGCTTCGTCTCGTCGTGCTGAATCCGGTGGTGGCCTTGGATTTTCGAGAAACGCCAAGGTTAGTGAGTTATGATCGATTTACTGATTGCACGAAAAAGCAAATCGGAAGCACTGGTTTTTCCGGTTACCTGAGGCGAACGACGGCGGCCGGACGAGCAACTCCTCCTCTTCTTCTTCCTCTTCTTCCCTCTCTCTCTCTCTCTGCTCACGGTGGAAGGGTGAAAGAAGGGGGGAAACCATTGTTTAAATGGTTGGATGGGGAGTGGGGTGGTTGGGGGTGGGGAAAAAGATGGGGAACATAGGTGGAGGATGGTGGTGGAGGATGTTACAAAAGTAGTCTCACCTAGGCTTGAGTAATATTAGCCACCGGAGTTTGAACAATTTAACATAGTTTCTCCAGACAAGAGGAAAGACGGAAAGACCTAAAAAACCTTTAAGATCATTTGAGCTATAGAAAATGAAAACTATTCTGAAGAAAATTTTAAAAGTCGGAAAAAAAAAAACACAATGAGCCAAAATAAAGTGCGTGAAGTGGCGCATGGAGTTTCTAACGGTCAATGAGTAAACAAAACATGTGTTTTTTCTCTTTTTTTTTTTTTGGGTACATCTTATTGGTTTCTTCTGTAACTTGAATTTACCTCATTGCGTCTCGTCTCCGAGTTTGGTGTTAACACTTTCTTTCATTTGTGCCCATTCATATAATAGCACATGATAATATTACGCGTTTGTATTTTTTGGATTATTTGACCGTAAGTTACGTATCGCTCTCCTCTGGGGTAAACTATATAAGTATCCATTTTCTAGTTTTCTTAAAAAAAGAAAAAGAAAATATCATTTCTATTTATTAGGAAAAAAGAATTTGTTTTTTTTCTAACTAATATGGGTGTAATTTTATAATGTAGATTACTGGCGAAAATAAAATTGATGCAAACAAAAATTATGAAATTATGATTTAAACTAAAAATGTATTAAATGTTCACACAGAAAAAATGTAACAAAAAACTATTTCTACTCATTCAAAATGGGGAATGAGATATGGTATTGGTATAAATTTGTGACATGTTTGTATAATTTAGTGATATGATTATGTACGATGTTTTCTTATATAACTAGAATAACCAATTTGACATATTTACTGGTTATAAACAAAAAAAAAAACTTAAAACCAAGATTGGTTCTGAAATTTATAGGATTTTAAACAATCACAGATTGAGAACCAAATAAATCATACATATATTTTAGGATCCTATATTTTAAGGAAATTAGGAGTTAGATATATTGCATATATTAATTACTTAGATTTTGGAGGCAAAAGCAAACAATTCGTCCCAATACATCGAAAACCAATCCAATATATAACTAGTGATTTCTATTAGTGATTGTGCTGTGTTTTATCGGGGGTTGATATCTGTAAAATGCCTATAAATAAAATTTATATGTTTAATCCGTTGATTTCAATGCCGATACTCCATAATATAAAACATTATAAAAATGGTATGTTAAACTAAGTTTCTAAATCGGGTATTTGTAGTGATATGACTATTTTGAAAGAAGCAATATTGTCTAAAAAATGTTTTAGATTGGAGAAAGAAAGGAACTTTGCTGAATATTTGAAGAGTTAGTCAAAAAGAGAAGGGGGAGCTAATAACTAGGGACGGCTAATAAAAGAAAGAAAAGGGTAAACAAAACTTAAACAATGTGGCCTTTTGTTGAACCTTTGAGCCATATTTGTTGTAGCTCTCTCCTCTTGTCTTTGCTAGAAAATTCCAAAATATTCCAACTCAAAATCTTTTTAACAAATAAAAAAACAAAGAGAAAATATGCGATTTGGCTTGTCTATCCTTAGGACTAGGATTTTATCCGCGTAATTTTCTTTTTGTATTCGATAGTGAAAATAAATGATAATTATATGTTATATAGTAGATTAATATATAAATTGTTATCGTGGTATCATAGTATTGAAGTTTTATGTAAGATATTTTATTATTTATAGTTGTTTGTTGTATGGATTAATTTTTGGGGTTAGAAGAATTATATTATATGAGACTATAAATCATTGTGAGAGCCGAAACTCACACTGTCAAAACTTATATTTAATAGGGGCTCGAAAATTCTATTTATAAAGAACTAAAGGACCGAAAATGCAAAAGAGAGATTTTTATTGATATTTTCCGAAAGTACAAGGGAAATTAGCAAAAGCTGAATAGTCTTAAATTGCTAAAACTCCTAATACTCGGATTTGGGATGGATTTAATCCTTACATGAGCGTACATATATATACTGACAATCCTAGGAGGCTAAGACTTCAGATTTCTGATGTAGGACTTTGTCCTTCATTCCCAGCCGCCGACCTAAGCTTTTTGGGCCCGATATCCGGCCCGAGAGTCTTCCGTGATCCGTCTGCGCATCCTGACCCAAATCTGACCCGCCGATGAATAGTGACCCGTGAATATTAAACCAATGAATAGTAATCCGATGAATAGTAATCCGAATCTCGGTTTAGACTCAATTCGATTTTTCGGTTAACTTTGTCTCGGGATGAATAGTGTTTTTCAACGGTTTTTTCCGCGTGAACAGTGTTCCGAGCGTTTTACGACTTCTGAGATTTGAACCGCCCGTTTTTTGTTTGAACTTCCAGCCGCCGGTTTCGGTATTGATGGCCAGCCGCCGGTTCCTTTGGCTTGTGTGCTTCGGCGACTGGTCCACGGACGGCTGGACGTTCGTCACGGTCTTACGGGGAATGTTTATGGACGTCTTTGGAGTCAGAACATGCAAATGGATGATCTTCGGGCTGGTCCGGGCATGACGGTCGGTCGACTGGACGATGTTCGGATAATGAGTCTTGACTTGAGAAATGATCGTGGGCATATGATGAAGACCCGGCGGCTGGCACTTATCCCAGCCGCCGGTTGGTGTATCATGAAGACCCGGCGGCTGGCACTCATCCCAGCCGCCGGCCTTGGACGAAGAAGACCCGGCGGCTGGCACTCATCCCAGCCGCCGGCCTTGGACAAAGAAGACCCGGCGGCTGGCACTCATCCCTGCCGCCGGCCTTGGACGTGTGAAGACCCGGCGGCTGGCCTTGTCCCAGCCGCCGGCCGTGGACAAGTGAAGACCCGGCGGCTGGCCTTATCCCAGCCGCCGGTTGATGGACCAAGACGACCCGGCGGCTGGCCTTATCCCAGCCGCCGGTTGATGGACCAAGACAACCCGGCGGCTGGCCTTATCCCAGCCGCCGGCCGTGGCATGATGAAGACCCGGCGGCTGGCCCTCATCCCAGCCGCCGGTTGATGGACCAAGACGACCCGACGGCTGGCCTTATCCCAACCGCCGGCCGTGGCATGATGAAGACCCGGCGGCTGGCCCTCATCCCAGCCGCCGGCCTTGGACGTAGAAGACCCGGCGGCTGGCCTTATCCCAACCGCCGGCCGTGGCATGATGAAGACCCGGCGGCTGGCACTCATCCCAGCCGCCGGCTTTGGACGAAGAAGACCCGGCGGCTGGCACTCATCCCAGCCGCCGGTTCGTGTCTTGGACGGGTCGTGGGCAGTTTGCCTTAGCTCTTCCGTTCCATGTTCGGGATTTCATCTCGACCTTGACTTCTCGTTCCGTCAATCTTCGAAGAGGGGATTTCGACCCCAACAGTTAGCCCCCCAGCTCTTTGCTTTCGTGGTTTGGAACAAGGAGCTCCGAGCTGAGAGTTTTATCAGGATTGATTGAAACGGGACGGTAATGAGTTTTTCCGTTCGTCCGTTCGTCCGCTTCTCTTTAATGTCTTGTCAGAGCATTGTTCATCATGGAAGTTCGTGCCATGTTTGTTATATCAAAGGAGTGGCTTCATTCATTTTTTGTTTTTTTTACACTCCTTTCTTCTTTCAAGCTTTCTTCTTCAAGTTTCTCCTTTGAAAATTTTTCTTTAGCGATGGCTGGTGAAGGAGGTTCCCCTTTCGAACTCAACTTCGATGCAATCATGAACGATCCGTTTGAGTTTGATTTTATGTCCGCAGAGCAGGATGTGGTACTTGTGGAAGATTTATTGGCAGCTGGGAAAAATGCCATTCCACAAGCAGCGTACGGTCCCGAAGGCGTTCCTCAGTGGGCGGCTGGTCCGAGCAATGCTCAAGGAACGCTTGGTTTTGCTAATGTTCCTCGATGGGAGCCCGGAACGGCGGCTGGGAATGAGGACATGCCCGAGACGGCGGCTGGGAATGAGAGCATTCCCGAGACGGCGACTGGGAATGAGACCAGACCCGAGCCGGCGGCCGGGAGTTCGACGAGTATGGCGTTTGGTTCGAAGAGGGCGGCTGGCTCTAAGAACGCTTCCAAGAGGGCGGCTGGCATAGTAGCCGTATCAAGATGGGCGCTCGGCTCTGGAGGTGTCTTAGAGAGGGCGTCCGGTTCCTCTCGAGTCGAAATTGAAGGCGTTGCGCCGAGGACGAGTATAGTACGTGGTGTTTGGACTCGTCCTCAACATGTTGAGGACAACGGCGGATGGCGTGCATGGCCGTCCCGAGCTCTGGTCCCCTCTGAATATCGTCGTACTTGGCCAGAGACGGGTGATAGTCCGGCCATATCCGGGGAAGAAGTCAGGTCGGATCACCCGGAAGTGCCTATCTTTGTGCATCCGGACGTGAAGTCCGAATGTCGCTCTCCAGGAGAAGCTAAAGCCTATTGGGGTGAGCATATTTTTGCTTGGCGGTTTAAGAAGCCTGGACCATCTACGAGTTATAGATCGATATCCGAGGGATTCAAGCATGGTCTTACTTTGAGCGATCGGGATTCACTAGCCGAGCTCAGATACGACTTCCGGATTTCGAACAAGATTAAGTTCCATCTCCCGAAAGATGGGGATAGGATGAACAAGGCGCCAGAGGGCTATTTCGCCATGTACGAGTCGATGTTTTACGAAGCTTTCCTCTGGTTCCCGATCCCAGGAGCCATCTTCGAATTTCTCGAGCTATATGGGGTTGCGATATCTCAACTTACCCCATCCGCTATAAGGATTTTAATGGGACGTGGTCCGTTGCGCCGAATGCGGGATCAAGTTGGAGGGTGATCTTATACGGAATTTCTTTTCGTTGAGGAAGGTTTCCAAGTCGGATTTCTTCTGCTCGGTCAATGTTCGGAAGAACGTGAAGCGTTTCTACACCGGGCTTCGACAGCATTGCAAAGCTTCGCGGCACGAATTTTTCTACGTGAAGCGCAGCCCGCTCACGGTTGGTCCTGACTTCGGCGGCTCGGTTAGGACTGAGTGGAGTCTGCCACATAAACGTTTCGTCTTTTTGTGAAATTTTTTTTTATAAGTACTCCTTACTCCTTTGCTTCATTCTTCATAACTTCATTTCTCACAACTTTTCATCTTTTTCTTCTTTCTCTAGTTCGAGATCCCTTTGCTCCTAGAGTTTCTGAGTTCGAGGATATCGTTGTAGAAGTCAACAAGAAGAAGATCGATTGGGAGTGTCCTGATCTCTGACGTCGCTTCCTGGACGCGAAAGATATTTTAGAAGGGCGCGCTCCTCCGAAAGGCCCCGACTTTATTGATCCGATGGCGACGTACCCCGGTATGGAGGGTGTTTGGAAGTACCGCCAGCAGAAGTATGGCGAGGCTGGACCGTCCAGAGAGGCGGCTGAGTTTGATCCGGCGTCCGGGTTTGTTCTCCCGCCCGGGCCTGATTTCCATGGCGTGCCCGAGGAACAGATTGCTGCTCCTCAGGGTTCGGCTTGTGTCGTCGTTGTGGATAAAGAGAAGGGAGCTTCCAACAGCCCGGACCGTCCGAGGAAGGGCAAAGTGTCTCGGACGGCCGAGGCGTCTGATCATGGTCTTCTCTTCGATGCTCGCAAGGCGGCGGGAGGCGATCCAGCTGAGTCCGTGAAGGTTGTGGATTACTTTGGAGCATTGGCTCCTGATTCGGCTGTGCCGTTTGATCATTCAGCGGCTTACGGAGATCTGTCCTCCGGCCTTATGATGGTAATTTTTTCTTCCTTTGGATTTGTTTTGACGTAGTTTGGTCTTTGCTGATATTCGCTTTTCTTTGATTCAGGTCGCCACCCGAGCTCATGCAACCCAGGTTGCCTTGGAAGCTTCGGAGAAAGAGTCCCGGAAGAAGGACAAGAAGATCAAGGCCCTGGAAGTCAAGCTTCGGAATGTGGAGAGGAGATCTCAGAAAGAGCTCAAGAAGGCGCTTGCGGAGGCTGAGCGGAAGATGGATCTGGCGCTTAAGAAAAGCCGCTGGGAGTTGGTAGAGAAGTACCGTCTCCGAATTGAGGGTGCTAAAGCTGCCCTTGCACCGATGCGTCAGGCGAAGTATGGCGAGACTGCCTTGACTGAGGTCAGCTCGAACCTTGATCTAGTCCGGGACATTAAGTCCGGGAAGTCCAAGGTCGAGGAGGAGGAAGGAAAGCTGGAGGCTTCGTTGCAGCGGCTCGAAGGAGGAGGCTGGGTTGGCTCCTACGATCGAGCTGCTGCCGTCCTTGACAGCTACTTGGTTTGCTCTCCGGTTTCTCCGTTCCAGTCTCCGGAGGCTGAGGCTTTGGATTACGCTGCTCCTACTCCTCTTGTTGAGTATGATTAGGCTTTGGCCTTTGTATCTTGCATTTTCTGCTATGGTTGTGTTTGGGTCTTTTGATCCTTTTTATTGTATTTGCTTTGTTAATTGAACTTGGTCACTTATATCTCCCTTCATGGAGATTTATTATCTATCTGCTTTTGCCTTCAGTTGTTATGGACTTCCTTGCTTGCTTTGCTTTTATAGTCTTGATAAAGGAAAAGGTGGGCGGCCGGTATGTTTCTCTTCCGAGAGGGCGGCTGGCCCATTTTGTAGAGTGCAGGGCGGCTGGCCCGTTGTCCGGGCGGCTGGCCCATTTTGCGGAATGAAGGGCGGCTAGCCCGTCTCTCTACGGAGGACGGGCAGCTGGCCCGTTTTGTAGAGTGAAGGGCGGCTGGCCCGTTGTCCGGGCGGCTGGCCCATTTTGCGGAATGAAGGGCGGCTGGCCCGTCTCTCTACGGAGGACGGGCGGCTGGCCCGTTTTGTAGAGTGAAGGGCGGCTGGTCCGTCTCTCTACGGAGGACGGGCGGCTGGCCCGTTTTGGAATTGATTGGCGTTGCGTCGGAGTGTTATCCCGGACACTCGAACTTTGGACCAGGTCATCTCTGCGAATATTTCCTGGGTTTAATGCAGTTTTTTGTTGTCGCAGGGGATCAAGCTTGTTCAGATCCCTCTTGCGACTGAACGCTTTTAAGATCTCGCATCAGAGCCGGTTTGATACTGCGTTCTCGAGATGTCTTTGACCAGTGTTCCGTGTCAAGCGCTTTACTGGGTTTAAAGAGTTTACTTTGTGCCTTGTGCTTCGCACTATTTACCTATGCGAAGTGCTAGTGAAAGTAAACTAATCAGAACATCGTCTCGAGCGCTTCCTGCAGGATCGCGGGATACAGGTTACGCCATTCGGATATTAATCCGGAAATTTGTATAGCGCGCTAGTTTTATCCTCTGCGGGATGTTGAGAGAACCATGGTTTAAAAAGATAGTCTTGTTGTGGCCAGCAACAAACGGATTCGTTGGAGAGGACTTAAGTATTTGGGAGAAGTATCTTGATTGGTTGGTGGTCATGGATAAGTTACGAGATGCTAAGTCTCGATGTTTATCTGATTTTGAGTTCGAGTTGAAGATGTGCTATGAGATACTAAGTCTCAATGTTCATTTTCCTCGGGTTTTTCTGGATCCATTCGGTTTCCGGATCAAGTTTCGAGATGCTGAGTCTCGATGTCTGTCGGAATGGTTTTTTCGGAAACTTTTTCAAATTTTGGATGTGTTATGAGATGCTAAGTCCCAATGTCCGTCTCCTTGATTTGTTTGCGAAAATTTGGGAGTATGTATATACGGACCCACTCCCACCCTTTTTTAAGGAGAGGGGTAACTGAACTCGTTTTTTAAGCGAGCTGCCTACGTACCCTTCGCGAAAAGGGATCAAGTCACCCGTAGTTCCGTTTTTTTTTTTTTTTTTTTTGGTAAGAAGACGGTTAAGTCTTGGTAATGGAGTTGTCCGTTGCGGCTTCGGCGGTTTCTGCGGTCTTTTCGGCAGTTTTCGTCTTCTCTTGGTCGATTTCAGTCTCCGTGGGCGGAACCTCTGTTTTTTCAAATTTTTCGGTTCTGCTCACTTTCTTTCCCAGTTTAGGGACTTCGTCTTCATTCTTCCTCTTCGGGTTCTCTCTCTGTGGGATGGTCGGATTCCGGAGCTTGTGTTCCGCCAGAAAACAGATCCGAGCCTCCTTCTGATTTCCCCAAACGGTCTTGATCCCGTTTGGTGTCGGGAACTTCAGGCAGAGATGGTAAGTTGATGGGATAGCTCGCATTGAGTTGATCCAAGGAGTTCCCATTATCACGTTATAAATCGCGGGGTGGTTTGCCACCGCGAAGTTAACGATTTTCGTGATTCCACCGGCACGAACCGGGAGCTGGATTGTTCCATCCGTCATTGTGACTTCGCCAGAGAATCTGGTGAGTGACCTCGGATTGGGCTTTATCATTGACGGATCCACCTTCATCCTTTGAAGTGTCTCCCGAAAAATGATGTCCACCGAACTTCCGGTGTCGATCAAGACCCGGGAGACGTCATGGTCGTTGATGTCTAGTTCTACCACCAATGGGTCGTCGTGAGGTTGGTCAAGGCCTTCAGCGTCTTTTTCGTGGAAGGCGATCCGATCGTCGTTTTCGGTGATCGGCTCCCGCGGGTTCGACTCCTTGTCTCCTCTTCTCAGGAACGCCTTTATCGATGCCACTGTGTCTCGGCAATACTGAGATCCTCCGATGATCATCTGGATTCTCCTGCGGTTGGTGGCGGAGTCGTCTCCGTTTGGTCTCCTTCCCCGTTTGGGGGTATCTTCGTCGGGCCTTTCGGGACGTTCCCGGTTAGGTCGTCCGTCTGGGGCGCCAATGCCTTCTTCGATAGCTCCGTGACTCTCGAGGGTTATTCCGTTTCCGAGCTCCCCTGCTAATAGCTTTGCCGCGAGCCTTCTTCCGACAGTCCTGCAGTTTTCGATTGAGTGGCCTTTTGTCTTGTGGAAAGTACAAAAGGCGTTCTCGTCAAACCCTGGTCGGGTCCAAGTATTCCACGGTCCTCGGTTGCGTTCGTCAGACGGTCTCTCCGTGTTTATTTGGTAGTTATGCGCTCCGCTTGGGTTGGGTTCCTCATCTCGGCTGGTTCGCTTACTTCTCCTCTCGTTTGGAAAGTTAGAAGGTTGCACCGTGCCTTTGGCAACCAATTTCGATGATTGGTGCTTTCCGGCCGGGACCCTCATTTCTTCCTCGTAGATGACGAAGTTTGAAGCACGGTGGAGAGCATCTTAAATGGTTACCGGTGGGTTCACAGTAATCTCCTTTCGGAAGTTTGAAGTCTTCAGCAAGGACTTCTTCAGGGCGTTGATCGCGGCACTGTTGCTTAGGCCGTCAATCTTCGAGACAATCATCTTAAACCTTTCGATGAAATCTCGAAGACTTTCTTCGGGCTCCTGCGACAGCTAGTAAAGGTCCGCGTCGGATGTTGACTGTCTTATGAACAGTGAGTAATGTTTCTGAAAAGCTGCCGACAGTCGGTCGAAACCGTCGATCGAGTCTCTTTCTAGCCTCGAGAACCACGACAGGGCTGATCCTTTCAGATGCTCCATGAAGAGGAGGCAGAATCCGGCGTCTCTTTCTTCGGGTTTGAATCTAGCCCGTCCCATAGCGATGTGGAAGGCTGTCATGTGGGCCTTTGGATCGGTCGTCCCGTCGTAAAACGGGATTCGGATTTTTCCCGGGTCAGAAAGTCTAACGCTTGTGATCCTTGAAGTGAACGGGATCTTTTGCGTTTCCTCTAAGACGCGGTAGATTTCCGGGGCCGCACTTGTTGCTTTATGGACTTGCGACCTTACCTCCTTCATCTGACTTGTGGTGAGTTCCAAACGGGCACGGAGCTCGTCCAACTCGTCCCTTCGGCTAGCGGATCTGTTAGCTCGGGCCTCTCGTTCCGCCTTTTCCTGCTCTTCGATCCATCGGAGCTCTTCCTCATCCGCGTTTAGATCTCCAGCTTCGTCCTCGGTTTCGCTTTCGGCTCCGTTCGCGGTGTCTCTCGGGTTTCCGCCGTTAGTCACCGTGGAAGTCGGCCGTTCAGTTGTTCGTCTAGTGGCGCTTTTCCGGTTCAGCGGGGGTGGTGCTGACGGTTCTCTCCTTGTTCCGACTGGGGTCTGCTCATCAGGATTATGATGGCCCGGGGGATCCGCTCGCGGGGTGAAGATAAGGCGTCTTGCTTCGAAAGCCCGGGGGCCACGCGTCAGCTCCTGGGAAGCTGCTCTTTCCTGCGTGGCCGTTCTTTCTTGTCTGTTTTGCCGTTCTGCGATTTCGGCTACCATGTTCCTCAGCTCGGTGATCGCTGCGACCTTCGGGGCGGCGTTGGCTGTTTCCGTGATGACCGGAGCTTCGATTGGCATAGCTTTGATACTTTTGCCAAGTTGGTTCTGTACTTCATTTTGGAATTCCTTGAACTTTTCTAAGGATTCCGATTTATGTCTCATTAAATAGACATAACCAAATCTACTGAAGTCATCAGTAAACGTGATGAAGTACTGAAAGTTTCCTCTAGCACTAACACTCATTGGACCACATACATCGGTATGGATTAGGCCCAATAGGTCACCACTCAATAAAGGGATTTGTTCAGGTTTTAATCCGATTAAAACAGCCCTAACAACATCCTAAACCACGGATCGTGTTCAATTGAATCTTTGATAGATCTCGAACATACCTGGTGATTTGCAGCGGAAGAAGATCAGGTAATCGAAATCAGGAAGCGCCTCAAGTGCTGCGCCTCTATAGAAGTCCACACGCACACAAACTGGACGACGGGATGCTAGTGCCTTCGCGAACGATTCGCGTTTGAGTTTTCTCTTCGTTTTCTGGATTTTCTGTGGCAGCCAGAGGCTTCTCTATGTCTTAAGGTCGAGCTCCATACCCTATATATAGGAGAGAGGAGAAGACCTAGTTGACCAATGGACCAAAACCGGTTTGATTTCAATTAAATCAAAATCCGATCTTCTGGTCCGAGTGGTGTCGATCGACACCCACAATTGGTGTCGGTCGACACCCTCACAGAAATTCGATATCGACGTATATCTTATATACGTTGATCATGATCATTACTCTAATGATCAAAACCCAATTTATATTATCCAGTTTGCTTAAGTGTGTGACCCTATAGGATCATATGATAATGGTAATGAGTTCATAACTCATAAGTTATAAGCGGCTTCTAGCAAAACATTATAACCGTCCAATATCATATGATTGTCTTATCTCGACATCACGACTCTACTAGAGTAAATACAAGTCTGATTTCAGGACATTCCCTTCAATCTCCCACTTGTACTGGAATCAACTATTCCCATAATCCCTTGGGAAAACGACTTATTTCCACTTCGGAACTATCATATAGTAACAGATCCACACAAACTTTCACCCTCGTCTCAGATCTCCCTTTAACTTTAAAAACAAACTTATATCTCCACATTTTCGTAGTTCGAAACCTATTAACACACAATACCAATGATCTAAACTAATTTCTACACAAACCGTAATCAATTACGGTTTACACTTTACCAAACTTGATATAACCAATGAAAAACGAAATTAAACCGGATTAAGATCCGATTAGGATCCGATTAAAATGGGTCAACCAAAATTAACAAATAAACCGTAATTTTTTTTGTCAATGAAAAAAAAAAAATTTGTCGGTGGAGCTTGGTTCCTTCTCCGGCAGCGTTGTGGTGTGGATGACCGGTGGGATTTACCCAAAAAAAAATCCCAAAACTCTTAGAACCCTAAATCCCACTACAAAAAATAAGTCCTCATACCGATAATGGATAACGAGAAACAAAATTATGATGCTTAGCTTCTGTTCTTATAATGTAATAGATGTGTTATGTGTATCGTTAATTACAGAGAAAATATATTTTTTTTTTTACAGATCGTTAATTACAGAGAAAAGGCAGAGATGGAAGAGAAGAAGGGGCGGTGACGGACTCTACGATGCGTTTTCCACTTTCATCCAGATCCTGCCACGTATTGAAACTTATTTTAGTGGTATACACGTGTCAAGCTGTATTTTGTTAATCTATCTTATACAGTCCTCTTCAATCCTAAGTCCATTTTTCGATTCCTCTTCGTCTTTTGTATCTTCATCTTCATCATCCTCATCCTCATCATCATCATCATCATCATCCGCACCCTATAACCCAAAGCAACCGAATTTAAAAGGTAAGCAAAGCAAAGAACCTACAAAGGAAAATATTTGCCTAGAAACATAAGCACCAACTAACAAACCTTTAAATCAAAAACTGGTTGTACATCATCTTCATCCGATTCATCAGTATCATCGTTGACATCCAAGGGAACAATATCCCTCTGTTTATGAACTGCGGACACAAAACCAATTATCAAAAGAATTATCATCTCCCCTAAGGAGGAAAAAAAAACACTTTGCTAAATATCTCTTTTTAATGGGCAATCAATCACATATATCTCCTCAAATTCGCATAATTTCACTACTCATCAAACTCGTATACCGAGTTGAAATAGAGCTGATAAGCACTTAACAGAGGAGACATAGTCATTCTAATAAGCGATTAAGCTTTGGGAAATTAAAAAAAAAGCGAATTTTTTGATCGAGCTTATATTGATCGAAATTGAATTGGGATTGAATTGGGAAGCATGAAGAGCGTGGGGCGGGTCAATGGATCGGATAAGGTGGGTGGGGCGGGTCTTTAATTCGGTTCGGTTTACGGTTTACGTCTTTCGTTGCTCGGTTTATGTTGTAAACCATTAAAACCAGTAATTGTGGAGCAATAGGTTTCGAACTATGGACATGTGGAGAAAAATGTTTCGAACTATGGGACTATGGAGATCTGAGACGAGGGTGAAAGTTTGTGTGGATCTGTTACTATATGATAGTTCCGAGGTGGAAATAGGTCGTTTTCCCTAATCCCTTTGTCTCTATATCTCGATCTGGCATAAGGCAAGAACTCGTGTCATCCTTAATCAACCAAACCATGTTTATCGAACTCCGATTTATACTGGTAAAAGACAAACGATTGACATTCAATCTGTTTGAGCGCGGCCACGCATTTCCAGTATTAAATCTTCGATAGGCCCAGAGATATTTATCTCCCGTTATATGGGAGGGACAAATTCCATCTTGTTCCATCCCTGTTCCTTATATACTTCATAATATGCCCAATCAATGCCTTTATAGCCACCAGTTACGGCTGACGTTTGACAAAGTCAAAGCATACCAATTCATATGTAAGAAAACATGATGAACTCAGGTCTAAGGACTATACTCTATAGTCGTAATGAGAAACTCTTATGACACTCATGTAACAATCTTGTAGAGTTCTCATTAGCGGGTCATGTCCGATCATGTGTTCTCTAACACATATCTATGTGATTGACTTTAATACTCCTATTAATGACTCCATGAAACTTAGTCATCAGTCACCTCACATACTAGTCTCACGCGGTTATTAATGTCCAACTTTAATAACCTCGACTATGGACTCAAATAATTTATGTCATCTATCACTTATAGAGTTTCATGATCAAATCACGTATTTGATGATCTATAAGAATGCCACAAATTATTTTGGACAATTATTTAATAACACCATTAAATAATACTGAAACAATTTCATTAAATAAAACATAACCAAATGTATGTTTAGATGAACATCAAAACATAAAAGTGATAACTCCCACTAAAAATAAGATTACTGCTTAAGGAATCTAATGCCTATAGCAGCTGCATGACTCTCATGCTTCGGTCGTGGGAGTGGCTTAGTCAACGGGTCAGCGACGTTCTCGTCTGTCGGAACTCTGCTGATCTTGACGTCGCCTCTCTCAATGATATCACGAATCAGATGATATCTCCTCTCAATGTGTTTGGATTTCTGGTGTGATCTGGGCTCCTTAGCCTGAGCTATGGCTCCATTGTTGTCACAAAACAATGCCACAGGCTCAAAAATGCTGGGAATCACACCGAGCTCAATAATGAACTTCCTAATCCAAACAGCCTCCTTTGCCGCTTCAGAAGCAGCGATGTATTCAGCCTCGGTCGTTGATTCCGCCACGGTGCTCTGCTTGGAACTCTTCCAACTAACTGCACCTCCATTCAGACAGAAGACGTAACCAGACTGAGAGCCGAAATCGTCTTTATCTGTCTGAAAACTAGCGTCCGTATAACCGCTCACTACAAGCTCATCACTTCCTCCGTACACCAAGAACTTATCCTTGGTATTTCTCAAATACTTCAGGATTGTCTTGACGGCGGTCCAGTGACTCTCACCGGGATCTGATTGGTATCGACTCGTCATGCTTAGTGCACAAGCAACATCTGGACGAGTACAGAGCATGGCAGACATGATGGATCCTATCGCAGAAGCAAAGGGAATCCTACTCATGCGTTCTCGCTCAGCAGATGTCGAAGGACATTGCTTCTTGCAGAGAGTAATGCCATGAGACATCGGAAGTAAGCCCTTCTTGGAATCATGCATGTTGAACCTGTGTAGAACCTTATCGATATAAGTGTCCTGGCACAGTCCAATCAGCCTCTTTGGTCTATCTCTATAGATTCTTATTCCAAGAATATAGGCGGCTTCACCCATGTCTTTCATCGAGAAACAACTTCCGAGCCAGTCCTTTACTGACTGAAGTAACGGAATATCATCTCCAATGAGAAGTATGTCGTCTACATACAATACGAGAAATGCAACTGCGCTCCCACTAGTCTTCTTGTAAACGCAAGGTTCCTCTTCGTTTCTGATGAAGTTAAACTTTTTAACTGCTTCATCAAAACGAAGGTTCCAACTCCGAGATGCTTGCTTCAATCCATAGATGGATTTATGAAGCTTGCATACCTTCCCAGCAGCATTAGGATCAATGAAACCTGGAGGTTGTGTCATGTACACATCCTCTTCCAGAATCCCGTTAAGGAAAGCTGTTTTCACATCCATTTGCCAAATCTCATAATCATGATGAGCGGCTGTTGCTAGGAGAATCCGAATAGATTTAAGCATAGCGACTGGGGAATAGGTTTCATCATAGTCAACACCTTGAACTTGTTTGAAACCTTTTGCCACCAACCTAGCTTTGTAAATCTGAACGTTTCCATCCACATCGATCTTCTTCTTGAAGACCCATTTACACTCAATGGCTTTTACGCCATCAGGTAAATCACCCAAAGTCCATACTTGGTTTTGTGACATGGAACCCATTTCGGATTCAGCGGCCTTAAGCCACTTTTCGGAGTCAGGGCCCATCATTGCTTCTTCGAAAGTCGCAGGTTCGTCACTGTCAATGATCAAGAGATCATGACAATTAGTCACAAGAAATCCATATCTCTCGGGCTCATGACGAATCCTTTCGGATCTGCGAACTTCTGGCATTACAGGCTCGGGCTCTACAACTCTTTGTAGATCCAGCCGCTGCTCTTCCTCGACAGGTTGAGCAGGCTCCTGTAATTCTCGAATTTCTTCGAGTTGTACTTTACTCCCACTGTTTTTCTTGGAAAGAAATTCTTTCTCAAGAAAAACACAGTTCTTGGCAACAAACACTTTGTTCTCAGAACGGTTGTAAAAGTAGTAAGCCTTGGTTTCCTTAGGATAACCAACGAAGTAGCACTTATCAGATTTGGGTGCAAGCTTATCAGATATCAACCGCTTGACATAAGCTTCACAACCCCAAATTTTAAGAAAAGACAAACTTGGAACTTTTCCAGTCCACATCTCATATGGCGTCTTTTCAACTGACTTTGATGGAACTCTGTTTAGCGTAAACGCAGACGTTTCTAGAGCGTATCCCCAAAAGGATAATGGAAGATCTACTTGACTCATCATCGATCGGACCATATCTAATAAAGTCCGATTTCTCCTTTCAGACACACCGTTCCACTGAGGTGTCCCGGGAGGAGTGAGTTGTGAAACAATTCCACAATTACTCAGATGATCACTGAACTCTTGGCTTAAGTATTCTCCTCCGCGATCTGATCGAAGAGCTTTGATACTTTTGCCAAGTTGATTCTGCACTTCATTCTGGAATTCCTTGAACTTTTCAAAGGATTCCGATTTATGTCTCATTAAATAGACATAACCAAATCTACTAAAGTCATCAGTAAACGTGATGAAGTACTGAAAGTTTCCTCTAGCACTAACACTCATTGGACCACATACATCGGTATGTATTAGGCCCAATAGGTCACCGGCCCTTTCATTAAATTTGTTGAAAGGGGCCTTTGTCATTTTGCCCAATAAGCAGGATTCACACTTCTCAAATGATTCAAAATCAAATGAGTCTAAAAGCCCATCATTATGAAGCTTCTGAATCCTTTTCTCATTGATGTGGCCCAAACGACAATGCCGGAGAAAAGTGGGGTTCGAGTCATTGGTTCTTAACCGTTTAGTACTTATGTTATAGACAGGCATTGATTGGTTAAGAATATAAAGCCCATTCTCTAATGGAGCGCTACCATAAAACATTTCATTACGATCAAAAGAACAACACTTGTTTTTAATCGAAAATTGAAAATCTTCTAAATCCAAAACAGAAATAGAAATGATGTTTTTGCTTATAGCAGGTACATAGTAGCAATTCTTTAACTCTAAAATCAAGCCTGACGGCAGAGACAAATGATAAGTTCCTACGGCTAATGCAGCAACTCTTGCTCCATTCCAACGCGCAGGTCCACTTGTCCCCTTTCCAGCGTTCTACTGTTGCTTAGACCCTGCATATTCGTACAAATATGAGCGCCACAGCCGGTATCCAATACACAAGAGTTAGAACCTGAAGTAGTAACATTTACTTCTATAACATAGATACCTGGAGAAGTCGTCTCAAACGTCTTCTTAGAGTTCTTTAGATCTCCCAGATACTCTTTGCAATTTCTCTTCCAATGCCCAGACTTATTGCAGTAATGGCATTTATCAGCATCAGTAGGGCCGCGTTTGGGCTTGGAAGAAGACTCGGGCTTATCCTGATTCTCAATCTGGACTGCCTTAGCTTTCCTTTGCCCTTAGCGGGTTTCTTAAACCTTTTACCCCCTTGCACCAAAAGTACATTAGGGGTGCCCTTCTTGATGTTTGGCTCAGCTGTCTTGAGCATGCCATGCAGTTCAGTCAAAGTCTTTGTCATGCTGTTCATGTTATAGTTCATGATAAACTGATCAAAGCTTGACGGCAATGACTGCAGAATGATGTCCGTAGCCAACTTTTGACTAAGGGGACAATCCAGTTTTGCCAGGTTATCAATATAACCCATCATCTTGATGACATGAGGGCTAACTGGACCATCTTTTGGCAGCTTGCACTCAATGAGAGACTTAACCATCTGGTATCTCTCAGTTCGTGCTTGCTCCTGAAACATACCTTTCAGGCTAGTGATCATCTCAATTGGCGACGCCACGTTCTCGTATTGCTTCTGCAAGTCCGAGTTCATAGTAGCCAGCATGAGACAACTCACATCGACCACATCATTAGAATGCTTCTCCCAAGCATTCTTCTCAGCGTGTCCGGCATTGGGTTTCGGTTTCTCAAGGAGAGCCTTCTCAAGGACATATTCCTTTTTCTCCTGCTTGAGAACAATTCTCAAGTTCCGATACCATTCCAGGAAGTTCGATCCATTAAGCTTGTCCTTCTCAAGGACGGATCGAAGCGAGAATGAGTTGGAGTGAGTGGGGGTAGACATAGCTGAAAACACACAAAAACGAGAGTTTTAGTTTCGATGTTCAAGAAATGAGAAATCTTAACAATTAAGAAACTCACATTATATTCAAAACAATTTTCCTCAATTGAATATAATGATCCAAGATCCATATTTCACAAAAATTTGAGTGAGCTTTGGCCCATCGCCCAAACTTTAGCTATTTAGGTAAGCAACCCTTTGCTGATTATATCATATATAATTCTTGTCTCGGATTGATATCTTATATCAAATCCAATTCTATATCTCTGAGCCCAAAACTATTTTGATAGCCCATTTAAGCAAACCAATCTTTTAAGTCCGCAGTAACGATTACAACCTGTCTCACTCGTGTAATTGCGGACACCCTGCTTTGGCAGACCCATCACACAATGAAACGAGCCTTGACAGTTGACAAGATTGGGAAGATATTAAAAGCTTAATATTAGGTTTGAGGAACGGAACATCAATCTAGTTTATATCATTTATATATTCCAGATTTTTTAACTCGTTCTTTACTTGTAAAAATTCTCAAGTTAAACAAGCTAGGAACGCAAGTTCTGAACTGGTGTCGATCGACACTACTTTAGTGTCGGTCGTCACCGAATGGTGTCGATCGACACTACATTAGTGTCGGTCGTCACCGCCAGATTGGTGTCGATCGACACTACATTAGTGTCGGTCGTCACCACCCGATTGGTGTCGATCGACACTACATTAGTGTCGGTCGTCACCACCAGATTGGTGTCGATCGACACTAATGTAGTGTCGGTCGTCACCACCAGATTGGTGTCGATCGACACTACATTAGTGTCGGTCGACACCGAAGAACCCAGAACGGCGTTCTTCGTCAAAAACGATTTTTGAACAGGTGGATCTAACAAAATTCAACAGATTCAATAGAAACACTAGGCTCTGATACCACTAAAGGGATTTGTTCAGGTTTTAATCCGATTAAAATAGCCCTAACAACATCCTAAACCACGGATCGTGTTCAATTGAATCTTTGATAGACCTCGAACATACCTGGTGATTTGCAGCGGAAGAAGATCAGGTAATCGAAATCAGAAAGCGCCTCAAGTGCTGCGCCTCTATAGAAGTCCACACGCACACAAACTGGACGACGGGATGCTAGTGCCTTCGCGAACGATTCGCGTTTGAGTTTTCTCTTCGTTTTCTGGATTTTCTGTGGCAGCCAGAGGCTTCTCTATGTCTTAAGGTCGAGCTCCATACCCTATATATAGGAGAGAGGAGAAGACCTAGTTGACCAATGGACCAAAACCGGTTTGATTTCAATTAAATCAAAATCCGATCTTCTGGTCCGAGTGGTGTCGATCGACACCCACAATTGGTGTCGGTCGACACCCTCACAGAAATTCGATATCGACGTATATCTTATATACGTTGATCATGATCATTACTCTAATGATCAAAACCCAATTTATATTATCCAGTTTGCTTAGGTGTGTGACCCTATAGGATCATATGATAATGGTAATGAGTTCATAACTCATAAGTTATAAGCGGCTTCTAGCAAAACATTATAACCGTCCAATATCATATGATTGTCTTATCTCGACATCACGACTCTACTAGAGTAAATACAAGTCTGATTTCAGGACATTCCCTTCACGATTGGCATTCCATATCTGGTGAGGGCATTGGGGTTGTCCCGGGATTCCCGATTGCTCCGTCGGCGGATGTCCCGGTGGCAGTCGCTCCGGTTTCGGCCGCTGATGTGCCGATGACGGGAACTCCTGTCCCGGCCGCTCCCGTGGCTGCTGTTCTAGCCGGTTGGTTGGTGATATCGTCGGTTCTTCTGGTCATCGTCTTGGTTCCGTATCCTTTTCGTTCTTAGGGTTAAGAATATTTCTCGTCCCCACAGATGGCGCCAAACTGTGAGAGCCGAAACTAAAGGACCGAAAATGAAAAAGAGAGATTTTTATTGATATTTTCCGAAAGTACAAGGGAAATTAGCAAAAGCTGAATAATCTTAAATTGCTAAAACTCCTAATACTCGGATTTGGGATGGATTTAATTCTTACACGAGCGTACATATATATACTGACAATCCTAGGAGGCTAAGACTTCAGATTTCTGATGTGGGACTTTGTCCTTCCTTCCCAGCCGCCGACCTAAGCTTTTTGGGCCCGATATCCGGCCCGAGAGTCTTCTGTGATCCGTCTGCGCATCCTGACCCAAATCTGGCCCGCCGATGAATAGTGACCCGTGAGTAGTAAACCAATGAATAGTAATCCGATGAATAGTAATCCGAATCTCGGTTTAGGCTCAATTCGATTTTTCGGTTAACTTTGTCTCGGGATGAATAGTGTTTTTCAACGGTTTTTCCCGCGTGAACAGTGTTCCGAGCGTTTTACGACTTCTGAGATTTGAACCGCCCGTTTTTTTGTTTGAACTTCCAGCCGCCGGTTTCGGTACTGATGGCCAGCCGCCGGTTCCTTTGGCTTGTGTGCTTCGGCGACTGGTCCACGGACGGCTGGACGTTCGTCACGGTCTTACGGGGAATGTTTATGGACGTCTTTGGAGTCAGAACATGCAAATGGATGATCTTCGGGCTGGTCCGGGCATGACGGTCGGTCGACTGGACGATGTTCGGATAATGAGTCTTGACTTGAGAAATGATCGTGGGCATATGATGAAGACCCGGCGGCTAGCACTCATCCCAGCCGCCGGCCTTGGACAAAGAAGACCCGGCGGCTGGCACTCATCCTAGCCGCCGGCCTTGGACGTGTGAAGACCCGGCGGCTGGCCTTGTCCCAGCCGCCGGCCGTGGACAAGTGAAGACCCGGCGGCTGGCCTTATCCCAGCCGCCGGTTGATGGACCAAGACGACCTTGCGGCTGGCCTTATCCCAGCCGCCGGCCGTGGCATGATGAAGACCCGGCGGCTGGCCCTCATCCCAACCGCCGGTTGATGGACCATGACGACCCGGCGGCTGGCCTTATCCCAGCCGCCGGCCGTGGCATGATGAAGACCCTGCGGCTGGCCCTCATCCCAGCCGCCGGCCTTGGACGAAGAAGACCCGGCGGCTGGCCTAATCCCAGCCGCCGGCAGTGGCATGATGAAGACCCGGCGGCTGGCACTCATCCCAGCCGCCGGCTTTGGACGAAGAAGACCCGGCGGCTGGCACTCATCCCAGCCGCCGGTTCGTGTCTTGGACGGGTCGTGGGCAGTTTGCCTTAGCTCGTCCGTTCCATGTTCGGGATTTCATCTCGACCTTGACTTCTCGTTCCGTCAATCTTCGAAGAGGGGATTTCGACCCCAACAATCATTTTGATTGTTGCTTGAAGAATTGAAAAAGTTGTATTATGTGAGATTATATATCTTTATATATATATATATATATATATATATATCAAATAATCACACATTGTAAATTTTATATTGTGTTGGTTTAGATTAAAAGTTATAAATATTTTTTTGTTAATTATATGTTTTTCAGATTAATAGATTTTAAAAAATATAATAAAAGTAATTCTGTATAATCAAATAACTATTTTTAAATATGAAAATAATTAAACTATTTTTTCATTTTTCAAATTAAATTAACATATGTTTAATTTTCATAAAACAATAAACACAAAAGCCATTTAATACTAACCCCAAAAGATTACAAACAAATTGAAAACAATTCAAACAAAAAGTTTTATGATTTTAAAAAGTGTTACTAAACAATTAGTATGTATGCAATAGAAAAGAAAACTACAGAAAAAGGCTTTCAATAAGCGGGGCTCTCGGAATATTAGATTCCTTAAATTAAATGCATAGAATCATGTATTTTTTTTTGTTCGTAAGTATCAGACTCGCGGTTGCGCGTGACAATAAATGCACTTTTTTAAAAATGAATCTAAAAATAAAATAAAATTAAAAGCTTTGCCAATCGTACCTAAATGAAATAAAATAAAAAATATTAGTAGGATCAAAAAAATTGTTAGGGTTAATATGGTCCAATGAACAAAACATCAAAACTAATAGATGAATTGATGAAACAAAGTTTTTCAAAATAAAAAATCAAAGAAAGTGAATACCATGAGATTTGAGATAGAGATGAAATTTTTAGAGAATCACCTATGTCCATGCATCACGATGATCCTGTTGCAAGAAAATGATAAGACAAATATATTAGAATCCATGAAAATTAATTAAAAAAAGCGTGCAAGAAGATATCGTGAGTAAACCATAAAACTCATATATATAAGATCAGAATTTCAAAATCGTATATTCTTAATCTTTATTTTTCATATATTCTTAAAGAGTTTCAAATCTAAAATTGAACCAAAAGAAATCATGAGATATAAAGATCAGACTATTCCAAAACAAAAACTAATGATCAGGAAAGATGAGAGAAATATTGGAATTGGCTCATCCTATATATAGAAAAAATTCATATAGTTTTCTAGAGAAGTTTTGTTAATAAATAAATATATAAACTCAAGAGCGGGCAAAAATAGTATTACAAATTCAAATTAATATATACCAAATCTTGAGGATATTTATAACTTATCTAAATAATAGTATTCGAATATTAATAAATATTTATGTAATTATTGTACAATATTACAATTTTTAATAAATGAAAATTATTTCTTTCACAATTTTCATTTGATTCCTTCTTTCTTTCTTTAATCACTAAAAGAGATAATAAGATATATAGTTGAATTAATAATAATAATTTTTAAGTAATTGCTAATTTTAATTGTGGTGTTGAAAAATATTTTAAAATAGATTATAAATTGATTATGGAGATAGTAAATAATAAATATGAATATATTTTCAAATTATCTTACCTTTCCCTTTTTTATAAAAAAATTTTGTGGTTAAAAAACATAAATTCCAAATTTTTATAAATTTTGAAATAAATGCTAATAAACAAAATTGTTAGTCATGTAATTATTTACATTTATGTATGAGTCTTATTAGGCTGAGAATTAGGAATCAATAAAATATTTAGTCATAAATAATATTAAATGCATTAAATTCGATTAGAAGATAATCATGGAATATTCTTGTTTTTAAATATATCAAACAGTTTTAATTAATAAATCCAGTGACACATGTTGTAAATAACTAACTTTTAAAGCATTTTTAAAAACTAGTAGAGCTGCTAACTCCGCGCATGCGCGGAGTGTATTTCGTTGGTTATATATTTATTTCATTCGTATTATATATAGTTATAATAAAATTACGCAATCCAAAATATTTTAATATTTATTTGTCTGTTTATGTGTATTTTAAGAATACATTATTTGTTCCAGACAAACCGACGAATTAATCCTTGATATTCTTTTTACCTTCTTTTGCGTTTTCGCACCCATTGGTTACACGTAATTTTTTCGTGTTGATACCTTATTATCTTATTTGTAACATGTAGGTGATAGTTCCTTATCCAGTATTCGAACACCTCTCAGAACCTAGATGATGTCTAACCATAATGACTTCTCTTTTCTTCCTCTTTGCACGAGGTATATGTTTGTCTTATATTTTTGTTTTTGTTGAATATATAATCTAATTTATATAGTTAGGTAATAATTATTGTTGTTTTATGTGTTTATTTGTATCAATATATTAATATTAATTTTTCTTTGATTTAATTTATCTAATGATATTTTTTCATTTTTTGAACTCTTCCACGTTTTTATGTCAATATAAGATTAATTACTGAGGATTGCAAGATATATTTTTTCACTTCTTCATGGCTAGAATTATATCTCATAAAACTTTCTGTTGCAAATTTTACTCATAAAAACTATATTTTACATTCAAATATTGAAACTTTTTATGTGATCATAGACGATCTCATGAATTGTCTCTTTTTATATAAAAAAACTCATGAATTATCTCTTGATGGAATGTACTTCTCCATTGAAAACCTCTGGATATTATAATTTCTCTTGTATGACATTCAGTTTAAAATGGATCAATTCTATCTTTTTATTCGGATTAAAGATCATTATTAAATACTACACACTTATTGTATTTTATATATAAGAAAGTTGGTTAATCTAAAATTAAAGTAAACCACGATTTGTAATCGAATAGTTTTTATTAGTGTTATCGGAATGTATTATTGCTCGAATTCTTTATTCACTTCTCTCTTTTTTTTTGGACAACTCTTTATTCACTTCTCATCAACTTGTTTAACTAATGTATTTTTTGTTAGTGTTAACCCATGTTTGGGAACTCGCTAGGCGTTACTCGCGCGGTGGGTCTAGGCCTAGCGAGTTACCGAAAAATCCGAGATTACTCGGGGATTAATCGAGGAAAATTTTGAAAACATTTTACTATATCACTCCCTCTGTTTCTCGATATAATATTTTTTGGCTAAAAGCACACATATTAAGAAAAATAACTTTTATGCAAAAAGCAGCATTTAATATATAAATAAACATAACTTAACCAATCATAAAAACTGTTTTAAAATATAATTAGTTAAACACTCTCCAATAAAGATAAAAGTTGCATTGAAATGTCAAAAGGTCTTATATTTTGAAACAAAGAAAAACCTTCAAAAGATCTTACATTGAGAAATAGAGGGAGTATTGTTTATATATTTGTTTCGGTAAACATTGTTAGCGACAGAACATAGTCCACTGGTTATAGGTGTATGCTTAATACTCTCTTTATCTGAGTTCGAGTCCACCAGACACCATTTTCTCATTTCATTTTTGTCTTAGACTCAAAATTAAAACGCCATGTGGCATAATGTGGTGCAAAATGAGGAAAAAACTTGGCTAATTATATATAAGATGTACTTTGAAAATAATATTAGAAACTCGGATTTAAAAATAAATTAAAACTAAAAACTTTGCCAATCGTACCTAAATGAAATCAAATAAAAAATATTAGTAGGATCAAAAAAATTGTTAAAGTTAATATGGTCCAATGAACAAAACATCAAAACTAATAGATGAATTGATGAAACAAAGTTTTTAAAAATAAAAAATCAAAGAAAGTGAATACCGTGGAATTTGAGATAGAGATGAAATTTTTAGAGAATCACCTGTGTATATGCATCACGATGAACCTGTTGCAAGAAAATGATAAGATAAATATATTAGAATCGATGAAAATTAATTCAAAAAAAGCGTGCAAGAAAATATCGTGAGTAAACCATAAAACTCATATATATTAGATCAGAATTTCAAAATCGTATATTCTTAATCTTTATTTTTCCTATATTCTTAAAGAGTTTTAAATCTGAAACTGAACCAAAAGAAATCATGAGATATAAAGATTAGACTATTCGAACTAATGATAAAATAATAGTATTCGAATATTAATAAATATTTACGTAATTATTGTAAAATATTACAATTTTTAATAAATGCAAATTATTTCTTTTACTATTTTCATTTGATTCCTTCTTTCTTTCTTTAATCACTAAAGAGATAATAAGATATATAGTTGAATTATTAATAATAATTTTTAAGTAATTGCTAATTTTAATTGTGGTGTTGACAAATATTTTAAAATAGATTATAAATAGATTATGGAGATAGTAAATAATAAATATGAATATATTTTCAAATTCTCTTACCTTTCCCTTTTGTTATAAAAAATTTTGTGGTTAAAAAAAAATAAATTCCAAATTTATATAAATTTTGAATTAAATGCTAATAAACAAAATTGTTAGTCACATAATTAATGCTAAGGTGAGGGCTTTTCGCATACTTTCGTATCTTTCATCAAAAAGCACCATAGATAGGATTTAATATTAAATGTGTTCCGTTTCTATGCTAGAGTCTTCTTAGGATTGTTTGTAAATCGGACTTAGGAATAATAGATGATTCAACCCATTGATTGTGCATTAAATTGTTAACTGATTCTTTTATACATGCTAGAACTAGGATTAGTCGACTATGTGAGTCGTTAGGGTTTGCGGGGGTACAGAGACGTGACTTCTGTACTTACGTCGCGTGTTGTTTGAGGCGGGGTACGACAGCTTAGTCGACCGGTTGTCGGTATCCCAGGCAGATCGATAAATCGTGTAGGGGGTGTAGTTGGGCACTATCCCATAAGACTGGCCACGAACTCTGGCCTAGGACATTGTGGTTCTTTGGGTACTTTAGGTACCGTGATTGTGCATGTTTAGTCTATTTCATATGTATGGCGTGTTATGGTCAGATTTACGTTTTCTGTGATTAGCATCCCATACCTCACTGAGTGACTCCCCTGTTACTCACCCCTCCTTCTTCCCTTTCCAGTTTTTTCAGGTGAGACGGACAAGTATTTTACGCTTTGACGATACGGTGCTTCTTTGGGATTTTTACGTTTTCTCCGTATTTTATCATGTACATATAGCATTGAGGTAGTTGGGTTATGAGATATTGTATAGTGGGGTATTTGACGTATGTGACGTGGTTAGTGGCACGCCGTTTTCGAGTGTCGAGGAGACGGGTGCTACAAAACCCTTCTGAGAATGAACGCTGGGACCTGGCATCTCACGGCCCATCCAAAACCGTTGACCGGAGCGCGCCCAAGCGGTAAACGACGAGGTGGAAAGATTACTTAAAGTCGGGTCAATCGTGGAGGTAAAATATCCCGATTTACTTGCCAATCCGTTGGTAGTGAAAAAGAAGAACGGAAAGTGACGAGTCTGCGACGATTTTACAGATCTAAACAAAGCTTGTCCGAAGGACAGTTTTCCACTGCCGCACAAAGATCGATTGGTCGAAGCTACGGCCGGAAACAAACTGTTGTCCTTCATGGACGCATTTTCCGGTTACAACCAAATCATGATGAACCCCGACGACCGAGACAAGACCTCGTTCATTACGGATCGTCGGATATATTGCTACAAGGTGATGCCGTTCGGACTGAAGAACGCCGGGGCGACATACCAAAGACTCGTCAACAAGATGTTCGCCGAGCATCTCAGGAAGACAATGGAAGTATAAATCGACGATATGCTAGTGAAGTCCTTGGAAGAAAAGGATCATGTAAAGAATTTTCAAGAATGTTTCGAGCAACTGAGTTATATATAAAAAAATATAATAAAATAAAATAAATTAATTACTAAATTAATCGATCATGAAAAGATGATGATTGCGATTTTTGATTTTTTGACGTACATGCATTCCTTTTTCTTCTTCTTTTGTTTTGTTGTTTTTTTTCTTTCTTGTCAAAACAATTTAAATAATAATGAGAAATTTGGAATAAGCCAAATCAAGTTCCACTTCATGAGATCTTGTGGGCATCCAGAGAATTTTGGGTGAACCCTTTGCCAACCAAGCAAAGTACTATTTTGATGTTTAGATGAACTGTTCAAATTTGATAGGCAAACTTTTATATAACCACAAAAAGATATTACCTTCACCACGTCCACAAGAAATTACAACTTTATTTTCAAATTATCTGAAAATTATAATCAGTTTACATACACGGTTTTAATTTTATATTCCATAAAGCAATTGTTTTTAACAGTATACATATCATTCCTCATTCAAATAAAGATCTATATTTTATGTTTTCTTCTTGAGATTGTAAAGAATAAAAAAATCTGAAAAAGCCATCCATTTTTCTTTGGAAAAATTTTGATTTTTTTTTTGCTGTATATAAATAGTAAAAATTAAGTGGGAATTGTAGCACATGGGTCAATTTGAAACTTTACTCAACTAGATGATAAAAAAAATCAATTAAAATATCTGATTTCAGTAATACTCTATATTTATATGATTAATTTCAGATGAAATATGTTAATGACATGTTTTTTTCTTGACACAGTGTAATGATTTTTTTAAAGTGAGTATAACAGCTCCGTCTTCCTAGTGAGTATTGAATTTAAAGTCTCTTATGCATATAAATCTTAATTTATAAATTGCCATTATCGACAACATACAGCATAGGAGCAGAGCCACAAATTAAGATTGTTGACGCAGATGAACAAAAAATGCTGATTGTGACTAAAAATACATGGAAAGCAACACAAAAGAAAACATAAAATGTAGATATTTGTAAAATTAAACGAAACATAAATCCATGTGTAAGCATATAAATAGATTATGTTACAAAAAAAGAAGAAGCATATAAATAGATTCACAACTATGCCTTTTCAGTGGTGTAAAAGGCATTAAAAACAATGTAGTCTCAGTTCGACCGCTGTACCATATACTACTAGAGCCCAAAGCAACAAGCCCAAAGGAACTCCAATTAAAATAGGTTTACATAAATATTTTTGTTATGACAATATTTTATGTAATCTAAACTGCCGATAGAGTAATCTCTTTCAACATTTATAC
Source organism: Isatis tinctoria (assembly GCA_010577795.1). Lineage (NCBI taxonomy): Eukaryota > Viridiplantae > Streptophyta > Magnoliopsida > Brassicales > Brassicaceae > Isatis > Isatis tinctoria. Next base: position 21,889,652 of record CM021244.1, on the reverse strand, counting down.
AAAAAAAAAATGCTAACCTGTTAATTTATTAGTTATTTTTAATGTCATAGAATCAAAACAGATTAATTAAATATCTTAACCATATTATTGTTATTTAAATATTTTAATAATAGAAACAATAAAAACCCTGTAATTATATATATATAAAAAATTAATCTGTCTCACTATATCATTGAATAATGTAATATATATATAGACTTAGTTTTAATATTTCATTTTATCAAGTTAAAATATATCAATCTAATGTACGAATTTTATTTTCCCAGTTAAAAGTTTATATTTTATAAATTATATTTTATTAATATTATATATGAATTATTTATGTATGTTTTTATTTTTTAATAATTGAAGTATGTTCAAAAACATATTTATTTATTTTTATTTTGTGATTTATAAAAATAATTGATGTGTTATATTATTTACTTATATTTATTATTTGATTTAATAATTTAATATGTATGATTTTATTTTATTTTCGTTTTTAATTAGTAAGAAAAGTGGAACCCATTAATTTATATTGTTTGGATACTTATTTAAAAGAAATAATGTTAATTTCCATAATATTAGGTAAGACCAAAAAAGTTATTAGCTAATGAATAGGTTCAAACAACCTTTTATAAGTAGATGTTTCCTCCTTTTAGTATAGATTTTTGCATCTAATAAAGCTCTGTAGAATTATTGTTTTCTACTAGTTTTGTGGCCAACCCACTCCGCGCGAGTAGTTGCCTTTCCTTTTGATTTTTTTTTTTCTAATTTTTTATTATTATTAATTTTTAATTATAGTTAGTTGTATGGTTTTATTTTTTTGGTGATTACTTTTTTCAATTTTTTATTTATTCTTTATATAATTGTAGTCATTTTCTCTTACTTTAAATATTTTATTAATATTATGTCTTCAATTGGTTCTTTTATAATTTCGTTACGCTTAATATTACTTGAATTGATCTTTTTGTTAAGTGAAGTTATGTTGTTTTTGTCCGTCAAAATATTCTGTTCTTATAACTGATATTTTTGTTTCTCATCTCATTTGTTGTATTGAATATGTAAATATGTAAGACTTTTGGGTTTTATATTTTCTGGACAATAAAAATCTAATTATGTGGTAATTCCTTTTGTACATTATGTAAGTGAAAGGACTTCTTCCTTTATTAATCACTGATTGATTTAAGCACTCATCAATGTGAATGCTAGTAGATAGTTGTAAATTTTTTTTTTTTTTTTCTGATAGTTATTTGATTTTCTTTGCAGCTTTTTCAATAGTGTTGGAGGTTGTGGTTTTTGTTGTAAATTCACTCAATCTTGTTAACAAAATATTAATTGTAAACATATCTATTTTAAGCAGGTCCTTGGCACTCTTTTTTCTTCATTCCATACAAATGCATCACAAATTTGACATTATATATATTTTTTTAAGAATTACTTGTTGATGCTTTAGGTGAATAGTTTTGTTAGTGCCTATTTTTTTTAATCAAATATACTTTTTAATTATTTTTTGAATGTTATGTTTTATATCTCAAATTTTAAATAAGTACAATTTGTACAGGTGGACAAGGATCAGATATGCGTAAATCTGTTGTTTTTAAAGGTTCTTACCTTTAGAAATAAAATAGTTTGTAGGTGTTTTTTAGATTTGTGATTCTTATATATGTATTATAATGTTTATAATAATAACTTTCGTTTTAAAATTTATATAATTATCTACTATATGTAGTTTTTCCTTATAGTTGATTATTAAATTTATATTTTTGGTATAATTAGTTTAAATTTTTCCTTTCTTTTGGTTTTTTTTTCATTTAGTTGGTTGAGAAATTTTTTTATATGATACTGTTATTTTTCATTGTATATGTAGATATTAATTTTCATATACTGATTTCTTTATTTTTCACTTTAAATACAACTCTAATCTATTTTTAAGCATTTTTTTTTGTCTTGTGATCCATTGCATTGTAATATTTCATGAATATCTTGTTAATTTGTTGTTGATGTTGTAAGTGAATTTTCTTTGCGGTTGCCTGCGTTTTTTGAATCAAATCTATTTTATTAACCATTGCATTTTTTTCTCTTTTCGTAATATATTTCTAGCTAGTTAATTAGTAGTATTAGTTAACAATTTTTTTAATAATATTGGGTTATTTACAACTAAATATTATGTCATTTATGTATAATTATTTTTGAGATGAATGACATTTGTATATTTATTTTTATTTTTTTGAAAAAATGATACATGATGAAAATAGTGTGATGACAAAAGAATAAATATACTATAGATCACCAGTAACCTGGAGAAGTTGTTGGAGTAGATGAATAATAATCTGTTTGGGATTCCAAACTTTTCACAGAAATTAAACCATACAAGAAGTGACACACAATCAAATAACAAATGAGAGTCAGAGTAATCCAAAATCCTTGGAAAATCAATTTTGCATTGTTTTCTTCTGATTGTGGTGAAGGTAGGGCTGAAAATCAAGCCATTCATGGCGGGGAGAGACACACATTATAGAGTATAGTAGAGAATAGTATACCAAATGAGAAAAAGAAAGGATGATTCGACCATTTCTAAGCTTCGAGTGGTGTCTAAATCTGCAAGAGACGTAGTAAAAGAAGGAGAATAACATCACGACGGTTCTGTCTCAGGAGGAAGACAATCCTCTTCTTTGGTCACCTATCTGCAAGAGAAATAATGCCTTGTTTTAAAGGCTTGAAATCTCCTATGTTTCAAAGGGAATTTTGTTGTAAAGTAAGTGCACATAGGCTTGAAATCACGTATGTTTGAAAGGGATTTTTGCACTCGATTCAAGGAAATTTGGTTGTCAGCTAAGTGGACATGAAAATCAACATGTATTCAAATTTAAGAGAAGAAGGGTGAATGAGAAATTGACCTTGAAAGGAATGAAGTTTGAGTGAACAAAGTGGGAGAAAGAAAATGACTCACAATGAAGGCAATGAATGGTAGCTAAAAATATGTGTGCCACACTGCAAGATAAATAAAAGTAGCTTCAGTATGAAAAGACTGGAATTCATATTTACAGATTCCTAAGATTTTCTTTTCATTTTGATCGAATAAAGATATTGAAAAAGAGGGTTAAGTTTTGTGAGCCATACCACAAACATTTAGCAGGAAGAAGAAGATGACAAGGAAGATACAAATATATAAACTAATACAAAGAAGCCTTCCATTCCATTCCTCTTATTGCCCGCGCCTCCCATGTATCTCATTCCTGGGCTTACGTTTCCTGCATCATCTGCGAAATCAAAAATAAAGACGTTCCCAAAGCAAAGTAGAAGATAACAAACTTACTTAAAGACATAGATCATACCTGTTGTTGTTGCTGCAAGTGCCGCTGCACAGTGGCGGACCTATTAAGGAGAATAGGGTGTCACATGACACCCCTTAAATCTCTATAAGTATATAAAAAGGCTTGAAAACAGTAAGACTTCACTGGCAATTTTGGTAAAGATCTGTTTTTTGAACCCCCAAAACCATGGTTCAATCCTGGTCAAAACCCTTTTTAATATATTTTTGACACCCCTAAAATTAATTTCTGGGTCCGCCACTGCCGCTGCATATTGGCACCACGCCTGAACACAACACGGGGAACAGGCTGGTTTTTCTTTTGAAGAGGGTAAGGCGTCATAAAGTTGGCTGGACCAGAACCTGAACGCACCCCATATATGAACTGAAGCTGGTAACCATACCCCATAGGCTGTGACAGCACCAGACCTTGACCGTTCTGGCGTACATACATTGGATGGTGTTGTCTTGGCATTTTCCCTCCTGGTGGGTGATGATGGAAGGCAGACATTGGTGATGGCATTGGCGCTTTTGTCCCATTTAGTCTCATGTTAGAAAATAGAGTCTGGAACATGAATATATAAAGATCATTTGAAAATGACTGTCACTATCCAAGTATGCAGTTCAGAGATAGAATAATATAACAACCTTAAGGTGATCCCTCTTCTGTTCCTTGCGTTGAGCCAAAGCAATGTACAGAGGTTTTCTTCATATCATCTTCCCATTCATTTCATTCATTTTTGTAATCATCATCTGAAATTAACATCAGTATACTTATGTGTATATTTATGTAAACATGTTGAGAATTTAGTTGCCACTTACAGCTCTTAAAGCTTCTTTAGGACTGAAATAGGTAATAAAACTAAACATTGGTACGGATGTTAAATAAAGGGTTTTGACCAATCCAGCCCTATTATAACCCTAACCCTTTTTTCAGCCCTGTAATTTATAGAGGGCTGGACTAAATTAGGGTTATCTTTTAGTCCAATTTTATTATTAAAAAGTGATTATGCATATTATTATTAAAAATGTGATTTTGCACTTTATTCATCAAAAATGAGATTATGCACTTCCTCCCAAAAACGTGATTTCCACATTTTTCCGTCAAAAACGTGATTTCATATTTTCCGGTCACAAATGTGATTCCGATTTTTCCGCCAAAAACGTGAATCCGAGTTTTCCCGCCAAAAACGTGAATCCGAGTTTTCCACTCAAAACACGATTCTATGTTTTTCGACCGAAAACGCAAATCCGAATTTTCCCGGGATTCCGACTTTTCCCGCTAAAACGCGAATCCGAGTTTTTCCGCCAAAAACGTGAATCCGAGTTTTTCCGCCAAAAACGTGAATCCGAGTTTTTCCGCCAAAAATGCGATTATGAGTTTTTTCCGCCAAAGACGCGAATCCGAGTTTTTCCGCAAAAAAAACGTGATTCCTAGTTTTCCCGCCAATAACGCGATTCCGAGTTTTCCCGCCAAAAACACGAATCCGAGTTTTTCGCCAAAAACGGGAATCCGAGTTTTCCCGCCAAAAACTTGAATCCGAGTTTTCCCGCCAAAAACGCGAATCCAAGTTTTCCCGCAAAAAATGTGACTCCGAGTTTCCACGCCAAAAACATGATTCCGAGTTTTCACGCCAAAAACTGGATTCTATGCTTTCCCGCTGAAAACGCGAATCCGATTTTTCCCGCCAAAAACGCGATTTCGAGTTTTTTCGCCAAAAACGTGCTTTCATGTTTTCCCGCCAAAAACTTGATTTCAAGTTTTTACGCCAAAAACGTAATTCCGATTTTCCCCTTCAAAAATGTGGTTATGTGTTTTCAAGCAAAAAACATGATTCCTTGTTTTCACGCCATTTTTCCCGTCAAAACATGATTTCGTGTTCTCCCGCCAAATACGTGAAAATTTTATTTTGGTTTATTTGGTCTAGAAAAATCAGATTTTTTTTTTTTTACGAAAAAGATAAGATTTTGTGTTTGTTATTTGAACCAAAAATATTAATGATCAGATCATTTTATTTTATTTTGTTGCATAAATTTACTTATCCATAAACTTTGTATAAAAATTAAATGTGCTAAAACTTAACCCTGTTAGAACCCAGGGTTAATTATGTTTGGCCCTATTTTAACCATGTTCTAAAATTCAGGGTTCTGAGCTCTGAATTTTGACACAGGGCTGGGCTAACCCTATTAAGTTGAACCCATTATAACATCCCTAAACGTTGGCCACACTAAGGTCACATATAGAAGAGAAATCCGAGATATACTGTAACGACCCCCACTCATCACCCACTACCCTTTCCCTTTTAATCATAACCCCACACCCCTTTTCTTTATTTTGGTTTTAAAACTTGATCTTCCCCCTTCTTTGATCAAATCCACCGAGAGAGAGATAGAAAAAAAGAAGAAGGAGAGAGAGAGAGAGCTTAAGAGAGAAGAAGAAGAGAGAAGAAGAAGAGAGAGGAAGAGGAAGGAGAAGAGGAAGAGGAAGGAGAAGAGGAGCTGCTCTCATCCGCGCCGCCGTCTCAGGTAACCGGAGAAGCTTTTCAGATCAGTTTTCTTATCGGCCGTTCAGTAAAACGTCCATAACTTTTTAACCGTTTCGAATCTCGTATATCTGAGGCCACCACCGGATTCATCTCGACGAGGCGAGTCCGTAGACACCAAGATCGTGCCGAACCGCCACCGGACGCGCCCGCAATCGCCGATGGAAGATCCGTGCGTACTGTTCACGCGCCGCTGCACCGCCGCGACTCGCAGTCGCCGGTCGCCGGAAACCGCCGCTGCACCGCCGCGACTCACCGTCGCCGGTCGCCGGAAACCGCCGCTGCACCGCCGCGACTCGCCGTCGCCGGTCGCCGGAGACTCGACGGCGATCTGCCGCCGGTTTGAGTTCGGTTTGGCTTAACCGGCCGGTTCGATTTCGGTTTGGTACGGTTCGATCAGTTTAGTTCAATTCGATTTCGGTTTGGTTCAATTTCTGGTTTAAATCAATTGAGTCCGGTTTAGTCTGGTTTGGTCCGGTTTAATTCGGTTTAATCGCGGTTTGATTTTGACCTGGTCAGACCGTTGACTTTCTGACCGTTGACCGTTGACTTTGACCGTTTTGACCCGTTAACCGTTTTTCGCCGTTCGAAAGCCGTACTCTCTCGAAATTTCGTCCTGATTTCAGATTCAGCGTCCGTTTTAGCAACTGGAGTGCAGAGGGAGCAGTTATACTCCATTTTTGCTAAGGTGAGGGCTTTCTGTAGAATATTGTATTTTTCATCGAAAAGCGCCGTAGATAGGATTTAGTATTAAATTTGTTCCGTTTCTATGCTAGAGTCTTTTTAGGATTGTTTGTAAATCGGACTTAGGAATAATAGATGATTCAACTCATTGATTGTGCATTAAATTGTTAATTGATTATTTTATTCATGCTAGAGCTAGGATTAGTTGACCATGTGGGTCGTTAGGGATTGCGGGGGTACAGAGACGTTATCTCTGTACTTGCGTCGCGTGTTGTTTGAGGCGGGGTACGACAACTTTGTCGACCGGTTGTTCGGTACCCCAGTCAGATCGATAAATCGTCTACGGGCGGTGTAGTTGGGCACTATCCCATAAGAATGGCCACGAGCTCTGGCCGTAGGACACCGTTGATTGTTCTTTGGGTACTTTAGGTACCGTGATTGTGCATGTTTAGTCTATTTCCTATGTATGGCGTGCTATGGTCAGATTTACGTTTTCTGTGATTAGCATCCCATACCTCACTGAGTGACTCCCCTGTTACTCACTCCTCCTTCTTCCCTTTCCAGTTTTTCAGGTGAGACGGACAAGTATTTTACGCTTTGACGATACGGTGCTTCTTTGGGATTTTTACGTTTTATCCGTATTTTATCATGTACATATAGCATTGAGGTAGTTGGGTTATGAGACACTGTAGAGTGGGGTATTGGACTTAGAGATGTGGGTAGTGGCACGCCGTTCTCGAGTGTCGAGGGGACGGGTGTTACATTTTGGTATCAGAGCCTAGGTTATGTCGTCTTGGTTCTGACCCGGGAGACGGGTAGTAGGAAGCATGATTGCATATTCGGTTTTAAACGGTTTAAAAAAAAAAAAATTCCCGGGACTTGTGTATTTAAAAAAAAAAAAAAAAAACAAAGGAGCACCTAATCTATCAAATATTAATCTATTCTAAGTTTGTCTCAATTCAACCTCAGTTTAAACAGGTTTTCAGTTGCCATCAAGGAAGGTAATTGTTTCGTGCTGGGTTTATCAGCTGGTTCTTCAACAGGTTATGCCCGAAGAGAACAGTGTACAACAGATTAATCAGGATGTCGTCAGGCAGACCGCTCAAGAGTCAGATAGGTAAGTTTTTCATGAGTCCATGTAGCAGTTGCACAAAAAGCCGCTCGAATAACTACGCAAGAAGCTGAAAGGATAGTTGTACCGCAGATTGTTCGCCAGTTCACCCTTCAAGCAGAGTAAGCACCTACCACCGCCTCACCGTCACCACCATATGCACCATCAGTTAAGGCTCAGGGAGCAGAGCCGACCCTTAGTAATTCAGAAACGTGGATGGAGCTTCAGAGGTACCACCAGAGGTGCTGACAGCAGCATGCTCCTCAGGTTGTTGATCTTCCGCCGCCACACCGCCACCGCCAATATCTGGCAGAGACAAAGAGGGACCCACGTGTTGGGGGCTAATGAGACAAATGTGGGACAACAGTTTGGATCAGATTGGAAGGACAGTGGATACTGTCACCGCAGACAATTAAAGGAAGAAGTTGACCGCAACTTGGAGCATAAGAAGTGTACAACAGAGTTTCAGTTGGAGTTGACTACTCAATTTATGTGGGATGATGCCCTTATCTGGTTAAAGGGAGTTGTTGATAGTAGTCGCAGTTGTTATGAGTTAACCTACAATCACTCTAGAGGGAGTTCGACACGACGTTCTTTCCTCGTGAAGCCAGACACAAGAATGCCAATGCTTTTAAGCACCTTTCTCAAGGCAGTAGGAATATCAGGGAGTACGAAGAAGTGTTTTGTCGTCTTTGAAGATCTTCTGGGAGTTTCATAGCCAATAAGGATTTATTCAGGAGGTTCTTGAATGGCAACAAGTGGATACTTGTAACTGTGATGTCGTACGGGTTTACACCAATCCAATCGATTGGTTGAGAAGACTTTTGTTCACGAGGCGGAGATAGAGCAGCAGCAATACTTCTTCAAGGTGGTTCAGTCAAGCTTGATAAGACTTATTTAGGATATAACAATGTGTCGCAGCTGTCGGGATTTCCACCGTGTTGTTTTCATTATTACCGTCAGCTTGTTGGGATAGCGTGTTCAGTGTTTTCATGCAGATGGTTGGATTATGTCATAAGTTACTACCAGTCTATGTTAGTAGATGCATCGTTTGTCAGTTATATTGCAGCACCAGCAGTTAGACCGAGTTGTTCAGTTGTGGTTAGCATGATCTCATTTTCAGGGATTGTTCGCAGGGAGTTCAGGGTTGTTTCTGCCACCACCCAAGCGCCAAGCTATTATCGCGAGTATTGTTATTGGGGACCACCAGATAGTTGAGACTGTTCTTTTTGACGTTGTGGATTTGAGATTGTGGATTTGAGTTTGTGGTTCGTGTATGTCGTTTATGTGGAAACCATCGATTTAGTACTTGTGTTGGTCGATTGTCGCTTAGGGTGGGACACCTTAGCCCCGATTGGTTATTGGAGCTACTTATAGTATTGCATGTCGGGCATAGTCGAGTATTGGTCACCCAGGATGTGTTCAAGCCGAAAAGTAGACAGAGTTAGGCAGTCGATTTAAACAGGGAGCGTGAAGCATTCATCGAGTTGTATTGTTATACTCAGGGGAGTTAATCTTATCAGAGACTTAGCAGTGATGGAGGTAAACCACCATGATGTGACTTTAAGGATGGGTTGGTTACCATGGCATTGAGTACAGTTTGGGAACGAGAGTGCATTGTCCAGGAGCTGAAAGGGTTATCATTTCTCAGGATATTCAAACAACATAAGAAGTCTTCGTTAAATTTGTGTTGCATTCAGGAAGATCGTTATAAGGCCAGTACCATTTTCACCAACAATCGCAAAGCAAAAAGAATTGCGATAGCCAACCAGTGGCAGTTCCGGGGCATCAAGAAATAAAAGTTTAGGAGAGGTGACTCGATGGTAAGAGTTTGTTGAGGGAAGACGAAATTCAGGAGGACGTATGTGAGACCAAGACTCAGTTGACAAAGGAGATTCTCCAGCATGCGCATCATTCTCAGTTTTCCATTCATTCAGGAAGTAATAAGATGTATCAGGATATTAACCGATATTATCACTGGACCTACATGAAGAGGGAGGTGGCTACCTTTGTGTTGTGTTGTCAGACTTGCAAGTTGGTTAAGGCAGAGCATCAACTATCGAGTGGATTACTGCAGAATCTTCCATTACCTGAGTGGAAAAGGGACATGGTGACTATGGACTTCATCCCCGGTTTATCGAGGACAGTTTGCGGGAAGAATGTTATCTGGTTTATTGTTGATCGACTCACCAAGTCAGCTCACTTCTTAGCAATTAAGAAAACAGACAGAGCAGAGCAGCTAGCGCATAGATTCATTGCTGAGATTGTAAGATCGCATGGGATACCAGTCAGTATAGTGTCGGATCGTGATCCGAAGTTCACATAGACATTTTGGCAAGCCTTTCAGAAGGCATTGGGGACTAAGGTCCATATGAGTACGGCCTATCATCCACAGACAGATAGACAGTCAGAGAGGACTATTCAGACACTCGAGGATATGCTCAGGGCTTGTGTTTTGGGATTGGGAAGGGAGCTGGGTTAAGTACCTACCGTTGGCGGAGTTCGCGTACAACAACAGTTTTCATTCGAGCATTGAGATGACACCGTATGAGGCACTTTATGGTAGACCGTACCGTACACCACCTTGTTGGACTGAGGTGGGAGACCTGGTATAACTTAAGATGCGAACATTTCAGAGAGGTTCTGATATCCAGAAGCTGAAGAAGCTTAAGCCGAGATATATGGGTCTGTATCCTATCATCGAGCGGATTGGGGCAGTAGCGTACCGCTTAGCGCTATCAGTAGAGTTGGTTACATTTCACAATGTGTTTCATGTGTCAGTTATGAAGAAAGTTGTTTGGGAGCCAGAGTTCATTTCTCAGCAGCCACCTAGTGACATCAAGAGAGATTTGACTGCAGTTAGTCAGCCAGTGTCAGTCCTAGAGCGCCGAGATAGAGTGGTTCAGGGGAAAGCGCTACCGATGGTCAGAGTTAGTTGGGAGAGAGACGGCATTCAGGAAGAGGCTTCGGAGCTAGAGTCTCAGATGATATCCGATTATCCAAACCTGTTTAAGGACGTCGAGCAGCCGGTTCAGACTTGAATTCGAGGACGAATTCCTCGTTAGTGGGGAAGAATTGTAACGACCCCCACTCATCACCCACCACCCTTTCCCTTTTAATCATAACCCCACACCCCTTTTCTTTATTTTGGTTTTAAAACTTGATCTTCCCCCTTCTTTGATCAAATCCACCGAGAGAGAGATAGAAAAAAAGAAGAAGGAGAGAGAGAGAGAGCTTAAGAGAGAAGAAGAAGAGAGAGGAAGAGGAAGGAGAAGAGGAAGAGGAAGGAGAAGAGGAAGAGGAAGGAGAAGAGGAGCTGCTCTCATCCGCGCCGCCGTCGTCCGACTCTGGTAACCGGAGAAGCTTTTCAGATCAGTTTTCTTATCGGCCGTTCAGTAAAACGCCCATAAATTTCTAACCGTTTCGAATCTCGTACATCTGAGGCCACCACCGGATTCATCTCGACGAGACGAGTCCGTAGACACCAAGATCGTGCCGAACCACGACCGGACGCGCCCGCAATCGCCGATGGAAGATCTGTGCGTACTGTTCACGCGCCGCCGCACCGCCGCGACTCGCCGTCGCCGGTCGCCGGAAACCGCCGTGACTCGCCGTCGCCGGTCGCCGGAAACCGCTGCGACTCGCTGTCGCCGGTCGCCGGAGACTCGCCGGCGATCTGCCGCCGGTTTGAGTTCGGTTTGGCTTAACCGGCCGGTTCGATTTCGGTTTGGTACAGTTCGATCGGTTTAGTTCAATTCGATTTCGGTTTGGTTCAATTTCTGGTTTAAATCAATTGAGTCCGATTTAGTCTGGTTTGGTCCGGTTTAATTCGGTTTAATCGCGGTTTGATTTTGACCTGGTCAGACCGTTGACTTTCTGACCGTTGACCGTTGACTTTGACCGTTTTGACCCGTTAACCGTTTTTCGCCGTTCGAAAGCCGTTCTCACTCGAAATTTCGTCCTGATTTCAGATTCAGCATCCGTTTTAGCAACTGGAGTGCAGAGGGAGCAGTTATACTCCATTTTTGCTAAGGTGAGGGCTTTCTGCAGAATATTGTATTTTTCATCGAAAAGCGTCGTAGATAGGATTTAGTATTAAATTTGTTCCGTTTCTATGCTAGAGTCTTTTTAGGATTGTTTGTAAATCGGACTTAGGAATAATAGATGATTCAACTCATTGATTGTGCATTAAATTGTTAATTGATTATTTTATTCATGCTAGAGCTAGGATTAGTTGACCATGTGGGTCGTTAGAGATTGCGGGGATACAGAGACGTTATCTCTGTACTTGCGTCGTGTGTTGTTTGAGGCGGGGTATGACAGCTTAGTCGACCGGTTGTTCGGTACCCCAGTCAGATCGATAAATCTTCTACGGGCGGTGTAGTTGGGCACTATCCCATAAGACTGGCCACGAGCTCTGGCCGTAGGACACCGTTGATTGTTCTTTGGGTACTTTAGGTACCGTGATTGTGCATATTTAGTCTATTTCCTATGTATGGCGTGCTATGGTCAGATTTACGTTTTCTGTGATTAGCATCCCATACCTCACTGAGTGACTCCCCTGTTACTCACCCCTCCTTCCCTTTCCAGTTTTTCAGGTGAGACGGACAAGTATTTTACGCTTTGACGATGCGGTGCTTCTTTGGGATTTTCAAGCCGATCTACGAGTGGATATTGCCTTTTTTTTCATCGGCGATCTTTCATGGAGGTAGTTGGGTTATGAGACACTGTAGAGTGGGGTATTGGACTTAGAGATGTGGGTAGTGGCACGCCGTTCTCGAGTGTCGAGGGGACGGGTGTTACATATACCATCTACTCGAGAATTTTGACATAGCCTGAGCAGACTATTAGAATATTTTCTGGTTTAAGTCCATATGAATTATGCGCAAGTCATGCAGAACTGCAAAACAGGACAAACCAACCAGAGAGAAAACTGCATTACAAAATAGAAAGAGCATAATTTGAAAATATAACCATCTCAACGACAAGCAAAACTCAGATTAAAATGCAAGAGCAGGTAGATTGAAAAGACTGCAAAGACTACACACATGTTACACATTCCAAGAGTTGCCAGCCAATCTCACAGACAAGATCAATGGGAAAGGAGCGATAATTGTTTTTTCCGAAGAAAATCGTATCAAGTTGATCCAAGCTTCTAAAAAACCTGTTGCATCCATTTAAATCAATCCACAAAATTTAACCCCAAACATTTCCCAAGTTGGGGAAAGTCATAGACATCACAAAATTGACTAAAATACTTACAATACATATATGGTTACGATAGTCAAACCAGTTCCTAATTTGTACACAAATGCAAATAATAAAATGAATTTAACCTTTGCAAAAAATAATCTTGGGAAACTATGTCTACCCCATCAGATTTGTGAGCATTATAAAAAGTCAACAGACAATACTTACCGATTGCCACCCTTGTCATGTTTACCTAGCTGTTGCAGCATTTCAATTTCAATCATAGCCACCTCGCGGTATTTCTTCAGTCCACGAACAATTTTTACTGCCACCATTTTCTTCCTCTCCCTATCCCAACATTTTAACACTTGGCCAAAGGTACGAAGGAAATATATGAATAAGATATGAATACTGCATTGGATCCTGTGAAAACCATTAGTAGTACAGCAAACATATATTCATACCTTCGCCATCTTGCTATATATTTTTTCTGCAAAAAAAAGAGCATATAGAAATCATAATAGTGGAATAAAAACAATATATACAAGGTCCAATATAATTGAATTATTTCTTCAAAGCACCAGATGTACTGTATACTATTTAACAAGCACGACACCTAAATTTTGTTCAAAGACACAGAAAGACAGAGGTAGATATATTTAAGAGGTAAGTTAAGGATTATCAAAATAGTTTTTGGTAATGGAAAAGTGAGATTACAGCGTGGAGTTAAGTCATCTCCCAGTTGAAACATGTAATGTCCATCCTTGTCACCTTCTCGTTATGGAGGAGAATCATTTCGAGACACAAAAGTTTTCAGCCAACTAATTTCATGAGCTACACAATAACCCAAAAGTGCTGATGTAAACGATGTTATATTAATCTGAAAACTGAGTTATTATGAGAGTTGAAGGCAATTCGAGAAAAAGAATACCCGATGAGGAAAGGTTCAGAAGAGCCTTGAATTGGGAACTTGGCGAAGCCGCTGACGGGGCTCATACAACCGCCTTGGCCACTTAAAAATGTCGTGAGGCTGACACGGTCACCCGCCATGAGCGACCCTGCAGTAAGTGAGGCGAGATCTGGTTTTGATGCTTTGTTTGCAATCGGAAAGGGAAAGCATTTTCTATTGACACAGCGAAAAAGAAATCAGAAGCTTACGATTTTGTAACTATTTTAAACGACGGATACGGCAAGGGAGACTTGGCGAAAGGACGCCGTTAATTCATCGGAATTGCATCTATTTTCTCAGACAAAAATGGATTTTTCGTTTCAATTGTCGGAGAAAGATTAAAAGCCAGAGGTGGAGTCGGTGGGCTTCGCCTTACTCATATGGGCCTTTCGAAAATGATATGTAAGACACGTGTCAGAATTGTTAGCGTGACGTGGAGCATTCTATGGAGAGAGAAGAAATCTTTTATATAGTTGATTTCAATAAATCCTTATCTTGGGATTCTCCTACATAGTATCAAAACTTCAGTCAATTTATGAGATTTTTTTTCTAGCCACAAAACCCAAAGATCTTGTCTTTCCAACAATCTTCTGTCCGCCAAAAGAAGTTGCAGAGATTCAAAGAAAGGAGAAGACGTCTTGCGGTTTGAGCTGATGTCGTCCATGAAAATGACTCGTCCACATCTTCATCTTACCAAACGACAAGCTTATGGTCTGAAAGCCAAGCTTTTTCCTTTCTATCACGGTAAGGAGTTCTTTTTCATTTTTGACAGAACAAAAGGGAATTGATAGTTGTTTAAGAGATTGAGATGCTAGTTGGTAGTTGCAGTTTAGATTGATAGATATAGAACTTGTGAAGCTTAATGATAGGCTAGTTCTGGGTCTGCTAAGGAGGTTTCTAGATGCTAGTCTCTAGTATTATTGAAATGCACACAAGGTGCTGCACTAAATGCCAAAGAGAATATATGATTGTTAAATGCATCGTTTTGGTGGTAAATTGTTTGGAAACAAAGAGTGAGTGGAGTTTTGTTAGCTGTATGAAGCAAACTCTCTCGGCCATGATATAGCTTAGGAGTTAAAGAGGGTAAGAATCCCGACTCATTGTGAGACAAATAAGTCAAGAGAACCTGAAAATGTTCTCACATTAATGACTATTCTCTGAGCTGAATAGAGTCATATCTGCCTACTTTATATGGATCTTCGAGTAATCATGCTTCTCTCACAGCCATCATGATTTTCATTCAAACTCGGCCTCTTGGTTTTCAACCGACGGTTTCCACCCAACGCAAGTTTGTGGGGGGAGTATCAGACCCTAAAGCAACAAGCCAAAATAAGTCCAACTAAAACCATGTGTGTAGGGTTTTCTAGCAAATAGGTTCATATAAATACTTTTTGATATATGCCTCGGAACCAACCCGGAACCGAAAACCCCACCAAAGACCATTCCGGCCATACCGACCAGCGATCAAGGCCCATAACCCGGTCCGGAGCAAGAACTCTACGAAAAGACTTTGACCAAGCTGTAAAGAGCCTCATTGCTGAAAATGAGGTTGATGACTTAGCTGATCAACTTGGACAAATGATCATCACCAAGAAGAAAACCCAAACTGGCCCAATTGAAGCACACAGCCAAGACCAAGAAGAAGATCCCAAATCGATGTATGATGACATATTGGTCGGACCAAATGATGCGTGTGAAGGACATATGATAAAAGGAACACACAGACTTACCTTATTTGGCATCCTTCCCACGTGAGACAAGGTTCAGTATGTTGGTTTTTGGTATTAAAAGAAACTGATATTTGTGTAATAACCTTCAGGTTTTTGGTATTTATCAGATTAGAAGCCTGATTTTTGGCATTTGTAATCTCTGATAAGATATGAATATGTAAAAGATTTATGAACAAGTTTTTATCTAATATTTTCCATTTTAGTTATTCACAGAGTTTTTTCATTATGCTTCTCATTTCAAACAAGGATAAAAATAAAACAGATAATTCTCATTTTCTTAAGTCATTTTATTCCAACACATAGTACATTCCAATACAAAGACTACAATACATGAAAAATTGCAACAAAAAAAAAAACCTGAAAAATCCCAATAACGGCTGGGGTTTTATTTGCATCTTAGGAAACCTTATGTTACATCCAATTTGATGAAGCTGTTTTCTTTTTCAACAAAAACAAATATCTAAAATGATTCAGGTTAACTAAAATGGTGGAACAAAATTAATATAAACTAATTTAAAAAAAGATTTGGCGTTTTAACGTCAATTTGTCCATTTTACAATTCTTGTTGTTTGAGATAAAATTCATAGTACAATAATTCAAAAATGTCTTTTCAAGTTAAAGTTCCTCTATATGAGTTGAAAAGTAGGCCACTCCAAAAAAATTCGATACTATTTTCAATAGATCTATAGCAGTCTATTGAAAATTATCTGATAAAATTAAATAATATGCATATATTTCATGGTCCATATTAAAGTTTCCAATTCTACAGAAATTGTTGAAACTGTATTTAAAAAGAAAAAAAATTGTAACCTAATTGGTTTTTTTTTTTCTGTCAGCTTCTACCGAATTAGTTTTTTTTCCCACAATTGTTATTATATTACTCAAACTAGAGGTGGAGAGGCAAGCCCCTCCGGAATAGAACAACCAATAAAAGAGACCACATTCGGGTTTACTCTAGCTAGCTTAGCCAATCTATCAGCCATCACATTCGAGGCCCTAGGAAGATAAACAAGCGAAAACAAAGGGAAAGCGCATTTTAATTCCTCAAACTCCTCCAGCTCCGTAGCAAAGCTTGGCCATTCTTCTGGGTGATCAATCATTTTGAGAAGATCTTGGCAATCTGTTCCAAACCGTTGAGCTGAAGATGATTGTAGTAATGACCGCATGGCCCAAAGGAGCGCCTCCATTTCCGAGTGAAGAGAAGAAACACGTCTTGGTTGATTCTGCGCCCCCATTTTGCAACACCGGCCATTGTCATCATAATACGCCCAACCCAGTCCACTACGAGGAGCATCACTAACCCAAGACCCATCAATCAAGCAAATATTCCTCTTGGGAACCATAAGGATTCTTGAAGAGAAACTCGCTTCCGCTGGCAAAGGTACCGGACGATTTGCCGAAAATCACACTTTACTTTCGCTTTCTGCATGACGTACAATATCCTCCGGTGATCGAGAGATGCCACGGAAGAGCTTCTCATTCATAGCTTTCCAAATAAACCAGATTATCCAGGGGAAAGGATCCACTCCATCCTCTAGGGATTCCAGATCGGATTTACGCCAAAAAAGGAAGTCCAAATTGGTGAAGAGGGCCGAGGAAAGGAAAGAGTCCGGCGGGGATGGAGTTGCCGCGAGCGCCCATTCTGAAGAGCTGGAGGACACTCAAAAAACGCATGGTTGATAATCTCGTTAGGACAACCACACCTGGGGCAGTGGTTATCACAGCGCATGCCCCGATAAACCAAGTTGCTCGTAACTGCTAGATGACCCGACAACATTTGCCAAAGGAGATGACAAATCTTTTGAGGCGCACGAACCCTCCAAGCAAAGGTTTGGAGGGCTTTAATGCTTGGTTCTGGGCAACCAATGGGTTGACCCAGCGATCGCATAGACCGCGCCACCAATATCCGGACTTGACTGTATACATTCCTGATTAGTTACTTACATTAAAATGGTGAAAACTCATCCTCTTATAATATAAACTTTATACAATTACGTCCATTATAAACGAGTGAACAATTCAAAATAAAAACAGGTTTAAGGGCCCATCTTAGCATCGTTGGGCCTGTATGTACACCTAACGTACCGGAATTTTAACTACAACCAGTAAAAACAAATAAAACATTTCGAATATAACCAAAGATAACCAAACTCGATTTATTTTTATTTTCTTCGGTTCTAAGAAGAGGAAAAAAAGGCTGTGGTTTCTTCATACGTTTCGTTCCTCCAAGGCTCCAATGTTAATTCCCAAATAACAACACAGAACACACAAATTAAACAATTTTCCTTCGCCTCCTTTCTTCTACCACACTTCCTTCTTCGCTCCCATCGCAAAAACAAAAACCCTAATTTCCTCTTCTCGTCTTCCTTCTGATTCCATTAGTTTCCTCTTTCGTCTCCCTTCCTATTCCATCGCCCTCTCTCCTATCGCGTTTCCAAAATCCGTTTCCAAAAGCCATTGGTTTCGATTAAGCGATTGCATCTCCAAGACTCCTGTTTCTCGCATTTAGACGAACAATCTCGTTTCCGGGTTAGGGTTTTGGTGTCTTTCTCCATCCTCCGCCGTTTCGGATTAGGGATACTTTTGGTTTGAGCGGACTCTACCGCTTTCTGAAACCCTAGAAGCGTTTAAGATTGGCACTTGATAATTACAGAATAGAGAGATATATGCGTAGGTGTTATTAGGGTTTCTTGATTTTGAGATAAGCCTTTAGGCATTGAACCGGCTTATAGGTGCGAGTTAGGTTGCGATGATGGTTCTCTAGTGGCTTGTTCTTCTTCTTCTTAGCCATCTGTGTGAGAGATGGAAGTCTAGAAGGTTTTGTTATCATCTTGGTGCGTATTCACGAGACCACTCATTCTGAAGGGATTTCGATTTGTTAGATGCTAGAGGAAGGTAGGATAGATTTAGACAATTGGTGCATTTTGTGAGAAGAGAAGATAAGAAAGGAGCTTTCTTTGGGGAAGAAAGTGTGGAGAAAGTTAGAGAAGAAAGTGTGTTTCTTTCTTTTATCTGATGAGGTACGGCTTTCATAATGGACAAAGGTGAACCCGCTTTAGCTCCGGAATGGTTGAGAAGTTCAGGACATGCTTCTGGTGGTGGGAGTTCAAGCCACCTCCTTGTATCATCTTCTTCAGGTATGCTTGAGTCATCGCATCTAATTGATAGTTTTTTTTGTTTGGTTCTTGGAATAGAGGTGATTTTTAACTCTTTTTTTTTTTTTTTTTCTGTGTGTGTTTAGATTCTGCATCTTTACCACATAATAGTCGGAATAGGAACTCTAGGAGCAAAAGTGATGTTGATTCAATTCATTCTCCTTTTCTGGATCGATCATCTTCTACTAATTCGAGGAGGGGCCCTAGTAATGGGTCTGCAAAGCATCCGTATAGTAGTTTCAACTTCAATAGGAGTCAAAGGGATAAGGAACGCATCAGGGACAAGGATAGGGTAAGCTTTGTGGATCCATGGGGCCTTGACCTTGACCAATTGCGACGATCACATTCAATGGTGACAAGGAAACAGGCCGACCACTGGTCTCGAGGGCTTTCAGTGGGCTTGAAAAATGGTGGCAGCAGTAGTAGTAGTTACAACGGAAACGGTATACTTCATGGACCTAGTAGCATCAGCAATAGCTTTCAGAGGACTGGGTTTGATAAGGATTTTCCTTCTCTTGGAGCTGAAGAGAAGCAAGACGTTGTACGAGTCTCATCTCCTGGTCTAAGTTCAGCTGTTCAGAGCTTGCCAGTTGGTAACTCTGCTTTGATTGGCGGGGAAGGTTGGACGTCGGCTCTGGCAGAGGTTCCCAATGTCATTGAGAAGGCTTGTTCTGGGCCATTAACTTCTCCGAAAGCTAATGCTATCAGCACGGGAACTTCAACTGGTCTTAACATGGCTGAAGCATTGGTGCAGGCTCCAGCAAGAACTCTTACCCCTCCACAAGTATGATCTGTGTCATCTTTGTTTCGGAATGTTGTACCTTTCTGCTTGTCTAAGATGATAACCATTGTTTTCAGGGATCCGTGAAGACACAAAGACTTGAGGACTTGGCAATTAAGCAGTCAAGGCAGTTGATACCTGTTGTGCCTTCAGCTCCGAAGTGCTCTGTAAGTGTTCCCCTTGGTTAATCTTATTATTGTTTCATTCAATCTTTTCTTACAATCGAAATCTGTTTTATTGTCAGATTCTTAGTTCTTCCGATAAATCCAAGACGAAGCAAGTTGTTCGAGCTGGTGAAACTTGTCTTGCTCCCTCAAGAAACGCCCAACAGCATCCCTCTGGGAGTTTCCAGTCCAATCCGAGTGGTCAAATCAAATCAGAGAAGAAGCTGTTGGTTCTCAAACCTGCTAGGGAGAACGGTGTCGCTGCTGTTAAAGAATCTGGAAGCCCTAGTGGTAATCCAAACAGTAGACCCGCTTCTAGCCAACTAATGAACACTGCTCAGTCAACGCAATCTGCTCCTGTGAGAAGTACAAACAGCCCAAGGGAGCACAAGGGGACTACTTCCTTCACCATGACATCTGGACAAACCATTGAAAAGAAATCTTCCTTAGCTCAAACTCAGAGCAGGAACGCATTTTTCAGTGCTCTGAAACAGAAAACTACGTCAACAAACATCTCGACCGATGCCGTTAACTCTACAACCACTTGCGTCTCTTCTTCCGTTGAGGAAAAGGTCAACAGCTCAAAGGAGCTTTTAGCTAGTGACCCATCCAGTTCACAGGGTCGTGAAGTGACTCAAAGGAATACTATTGGCTTTGATGCAGCAGACACTCCAGATGAGGAAGAAGCCCAGTTTCTCAGATCGCTTGGTTGGGAAGAAAACTATGGCGAAGACGAAGCTCTTACAGAGGAGGAGATAAAAGATTTTGTTGAACAGGTAAAAAGACATCATTAACAACACTCCTTTAACACTCGCATCATTTTATAAGATAAAAAGAGTAACAATGGTTTGTGTTCTTTGTTTTGTTCAAACAGTACAAGAAGGTGAGGCCGTCACTTCCGGAGAAACTGTCAATCATACAAGAGGCAAGAGAGGATGTAGCTTAAGACTTCTGAAACCAACCTTACAAACTGAAGAAATTACTGGTTTTTTTTTTTTTACCCCATGGAAGATAGTTTCTAGTTTCTTTTTTCTTTTGGTTTCTTTTTTTTTTCCTTTTGAGAAAAGCTGGCTGGCTACTACTTTTGGCAATGGAAGAGGAGAAAAGCAGGAGGGTTTTTTTGGTTTCGTTTGATGGTTTTGCAAATAGTGCAAATAAGCTTTATCATGAGGCTTTAGTTTGCGATATGAGTGTCCTGCCCTCTTCAGACTTTGTAGATTCTTTCGTCTGAAAAAAATGGCTCAGCTCTCCCACACATGTTTCTCTTGCTCTTATCTGGTCTCAAATGTTTGATAAGGAAAGATAATTTGCAGTCAATGTGTGGTTTTGTTGCTGCTCCTGGAGAAGATTACATAAATAATCGAAATGATTTTTTTTTTTCAAACGAGGATAATTAACACATCACTGAGTTGACCGAAAAGAAAATACTTCACTGAAAATATCTAAATCATTTAAAACTCTAACAAAGCATTGAATTGATGTCCTGCATCAGCACTCGGTGGAGTATCCTTATTGAACCTATAAAATATTGAAGTTTAGAAATAGAGTTTCTAAATGGCCTGTAATTGTGCAAAATTGGAAAAATCAAGATCGTCCCATACTGAAAGTTGGAAGTGAAATTCTCTAGTATAGAAACTGGAGATTTTAATTCTAAGATTTGAAGATTTGGATCACTATATGTTACAATCACGAGGCTGGTATAAGACTTGCATGATTCTTATGAATAGATCTTCATGCCACACATTGATAGGAAAACGACGATGAGTCGAAGAGGATGTCAATTGTGTTTGATATATATAACTCGAGCTTTTAACTTAGAAGTACTTGTCTCGTGAATTGTAACTAGAAAAAGATAAGAGTTCCAGAAACTCTAGTGAAAACATATTTTCTGTTTTTACTTTTTACAATAAACTAGAATCCGGCCCGTCTAAGGACAGAATTTTTTTAAAAAAGATATTCAGATTTCTTTTTAATCTTATATTTGTAAATTAGAAGTTTAAAGTATGTTCACAGTTTTAGTTTTTGCATAAATATAATATATAGTTTAAGATGTTATAAGAACGGATGATATTTTTAGTTTGTTTTGTATTGTTTGTATGAAATGTATATTTGTGAAAGTTATAATTTGAGATATGTTAATAATTTTATTTTGAAATAGATGACAATACTATATCATTTTATTAATTTTATTGTTATAGTATGATTTTATAGAATGCTTATTGATTTATATATATATATATATATCCATATTTATAAATTTGAAAAGATTATATATTATACCATTAATTTTTGTAAAAGAATCATTTTAGTTTGAAAAATAAAATTTTACATTAATAAAAATTAAAGTAGGCTAACCCGTCAATTAATCTTTCCAAATCAAATAATTATAATTTGGATAATTTGATGAAAAAACCAGTAAAAAACTTAATTATTTATTTGTTTTGTCAAATAATTGTAATTAAATCAAAAGTAAAAATCAAAAATAAAAACTATGACCCATTATTTTTAGATTATATGGATACATGTAATAATTAGTGTATTAATTTATTTAACTATATATGACCCATTATATTATACATGTAATATCATAAGATTTTTATTTATTTTGTTTTATAGATCAAAACTTAATTAAAATTAATTGAGAATAATTTATAATAACAATTACGAAATTATTAATAACTAAAAGATTGAAATAGATTTGTAGATTATGTTATAATTTAAAATGAAACATACATTTAAATTTAAAATAAAAGATATTTTCAAAGATATCATGGGAAATTTAAAAAATGCACTTTACTTTGGTACACTTTTTCAGTTTTGCACTTCTAAAGAAGACATTTTCATTTTTACACTCTTTTATAAAGCTTTATAAACTCTTAAATATTTTTAGGGCAAATCTTCCATTAGGGTTTACAATTCAGAGTTTTAGTTTTAGGGTTTACGATTTAGAGTTTAGTGTTTACGATTTAGGGTTTAGGGTTTAAGATTCTCAAATCCTTAAGATTTAGAGTTTAGGGTTTAGATTCACAAACCCTAAACCCTAAACCCTAAATCATAAACCCTAAACCCTAAATCCGAAATCGTCTATTTCGTAAACCCAAAACCTAAACCTTAACCCTAAACAATAATTCATAAACCCTAAACCCTAAACCCTAACCCCTAAAGTCTAAATCATTAACTCTAAACCCTAAACCCTAATTCGTAAACCTTAAACCCTAAACCAAACCCTAAACCCTAAACTCTAAATCGTAAACCCTAAACACTAAATCGTAAACCCTAAACCCTAAACCCTAAACCCTAAACATTAAATCATAAACCCTAAACCGTAAACCCTAAACCCTAAACAATAAACGCTAAACCCTAAACTCTAAGCCCTTAATCTTAAATCGTAAACCCTAAACCCTAATTCGTAAACCCTAAACCCTAAATCGTAAACCCTAAACACTAAATTGTAAACCCTAAACCCAAACCTTCAATCGTAAACCATAAACCTTCATTTTTGTAAAGGATGGAAATGAGTGTATTTTTTAAAAAATTTTTTTTGTGAAAAGTGTATTTTTGAAAATGTGTATGATGAAAGTGATATTTTTGACAAATTCTGAAGATATTATGAATTAATTAGTTGGAAACTGAGTTGAATATTTAAAATAAATGAGATATTGAAAGATATTCTGAATTAATTAGTTAGAAACTGATTTGACACTATTACCCTTAATTAAATCTTAAACTTTCATTAAATTGTAATGGCATAAATCGTAATATAACATGGTAGAAAATGTTTCTTTCAAAAATGTCTCCTGTTTTAATATAGTAGATGAGCTATCTGTATATGATTTCTAGTGATTTAAAAAATAAATACACAAGAAAATTATGCAGAATTTAATTTAAAGAAAATAGAAAATTAGCTAATTTTGTGAATAAAAGAGAGAGAAGATTTTTATGTGTATTATTCCGATTACAATAATTTTTTTTATATAAAGACATATGAGTGGAAAATATCTAGGATGTATACCTAGAATTTCCTAGATATAGATTTCATAATGGACACTCATATCTAGGATATCTAAAATATCCATAACACTCCCCTTTAGATGTATATTATCAAATCGGTTTGTAATATGCTCTTGTGCTACTTCATTGAAAAACCTTACTAGGAAAATCCAACGGAAAAAAATCATAGTTAAGGGAAAAAAGTGTACCATGCATTACTCGGCCTCATAAGGACATCACTCAAGATCCTTGAGACGATGAAATCCAATAAGATGAAATAATTATTTGAAAGTAACAGTTGTAAGTGCCTTTGTGAATCTATCTGCCAAATTTTCATTTGAACGGATCTGTAGAACTCGAACAACACCATTCTTCAGCAGCTCATGGGTGAAGAAAATTTTTGGTTGAATATGCTTTGTTCTATCCTCTTTGATATATCCGTCTTTGAGTTATGCAATACATGCAGCATTGCCCTCATAATAACTGTTGGATTCATACATGACTATTGGAGCTTCCTTCTTTGTATATATATCACAATCTTTACGAATATGATGGATGACAGATCATAACCATACACACTCATGACTGGCTTCATGGATAGTCAAAACATCTGCATGGTTAGAAGAAGTAGTTGCGATGGTTTGCTTTATAGAACACCAAGAAATAGCGGTACCGTCACATGTAAACAGATATCTTGTTTGTGATCTAACATTGTGGAGATCAGACAAGTATCCATCATAAGCAAAACCAATCAAATCTCCTGTAGATGAGTGAGGAAAAGATAGAATTGTGTTGCCACAGAAAATATTATATTTGCTCTTCCAAGGCCTTCAGTTATCATTGCACTACCCGTTATAGTACTCACACCACCCTTTTCTTTTTCAAATATGAGAAATATCTCTTGTTTTCTTAGAATAGTGTGACTAGTTAGTTGCACTATCTGTCAGGCATAGATCTCCTCCCTCCATTTTTTCTTCAATTAAAACAAAATGAATCATAAAAATAACTTCATAAAATAAATCAAATTCAACCAAGTCTAAAAGAATGCAAGAAGACATCAATAAAATCCAAAACCCAAAAAAAAAAAAAGACTCATCACTAGGGATTATGGTGTTACTTCCTTGTCCACTATTATTGGTGTGGTTTTGTTATGTCACATTTGCTTCAGGGAATGGAGCATAACCAGTTGGATGTAGTCCATGATTTTTCATTAATAGCTCATTAATTTGCTCAGCCGCAAGGAGACATGATATAGGTTGAGAATGTTTCTCAAATCCTCTTTCAGGATATTGTTTCTCTAAAAAAATATTATTTTCATGAAAAGTAGAGAATGTCTTCTCTAACATATCTGCTTTCATGATTTTCTCCCCACGTAATTCTAATTTGGAAATAATTTTGAACATGGCTGAGTTATAATCTTATACAGACTTAAAAGTCTTGTAATCTCAGATATGTCCAATCATAACAAGCTTTAGGTAAGATCACATTTTTCTGATGGTCATACCTTTCCTTTATATTGTTCTAATAGATCTTGTGGATCTTTCACAGTCAAGTACTCATTCTTGAGGCTCGCATGAAGGTAATGACGAATGAATATCATGCCTTATTTTATCTTAACTTTGGGATTGATTTCCGTCAAATCGTATGATCAAGTCCCTTTGCACTTAGAAAAAATTTGGCATTTAATTCTCACGCCAAATAGTTGTTTCTAGTAATATCAAGAACTTCAAATTCAAAGCTAATGAAATTCGTCATTGTTAGCTCAAAGGAAACGAAGTAATTTTTTTTGAGAGAGATGCTAAACCGGAATCTGGGATTTTATGACTCAAGTGATTAGAGACCCATCCTGATAATGTGTTGTGAATAAGAATGAGAGAAGATGGTGAATAAGTCCTTTATATAGGGAGATAGTTAGAGAATATCTAGGATATATACAAATATACCTAGAATCTTCTAGAGATATATTTCATAAAGTACATTTATATTTACGATATCCATAATATCTAGAATATCCATAACACTAATGACGTTATGGATTTTATGTCACCGATTTAGCCATTCGACTGTAATGAAGAACTTGATCTGTAATGAATAACTCTTGAAGGGTTCTGAGATTAAAAAATAAAGAAAAAAAGGAAAACAAAATGTGGTGGCACTTCTCAACTTTCTAATCGGTTCTAAAAGGAGAGGCGCTAGATACGGTTCGAGACGGTTATGCTTATTTTTCTTTTATTTGAAAAACTTGTTTTCTTTTCCTCTCTCTCGCATCAATTTTTCTTCACAGAACATTTATTGTTCTGACCCAAAAAAGTTTGAACATGAAAGATACATAATATGAAGTTTATTCCGTGTAAACCTCACGATTAAGCTCAGATTTCGCTGTGGGTAAGATTTTGTCAGCATAAACCTTATGATTCAACTGTGAATTAGCCATTACATTTTGTTAAACTTGCTTTCTTGAGTAAAATTCTGAGATCTAGGGATTTTTCTTAATTCTGCAACCTCGCATGAAACTTAAAACGGTTTTGTGAAATTGCAGTATAATATGTGTGCCTGATTAATGATAATGATCTCTTTACGATTCAATTGAGCTTCGGTGAAACTTTTCTAATTGTCTTGGTTTTGATTCGTTTTTTGAGCTTTTGTGATGATTTAAATTTCAAACCTTTTTGATTATTTGACCATTTTTATTCAAGATTCTGCAATTGTCATGGCTTTGATTCATTTGTTTGAATATATTTCTCACAGTTTGTTGATGGTTTATGCTCACCTACATAAATCGCAATTATGTTAAATGAGCTCAACCACCTAACTAAAAGCATAACTCATGTTTTTAAACTTTACTTGTCGGTGAGACATAAATGATCTCACTTACTCTCACTAAATTAAAACACATAACCATGTCTTATCAAATTAAAGATTTTAGTTTCTCAAACCATTTTTTTTGTATTTATACTCAATCTATTTCAGTGTGGATTACAACACTCAAACCATTTCTTGTTTACTTTCCTTCCCCGCTTTGTAAATGGCTTCTAGTAACACTCTTTTTAGTTACTCTCAATCATTTACGGACCTCTTGAATCAAACAAACATTCAAAAAACACCACTATTAGGAACCCAAGGTGTGGCTTCTAGTAAAACTATTTTTAGTTACTCTCAATCGTTTATGGACCTCTTGAATCAAACAAACACTCCAAAAACACCACTATTTGGAACCCAAGGTGTAGAGGAGAATGCCCAAGGTGTAGAGGAGAATGCCCAAGGTGTGGAGGAGAATGCCCAAGGTGTGGAGGAGAATGCCCAAGGTGTAGAGGAGAATGCCCAAGGGGTAGAGGAGGATACCCAAGGTGTAGAGGAGAACTCACTTACCAAAGAAGGTAGACATCAAGGAATGTCCCTGAAGATGGAGTGCTGGTGAGTGTTTGGTTAAACACCAGCAAGGATGCCATCGTTGGGAATGACCAGAAAGCAGACACTTTTTGGAAGCGAGTTGCAGCATATTATGCTGCAAGTCCCGAAGTGAAGGACCTACCAAAACGCGAGTGGAACACTTGCAAGCAGAGGTGGGGCAAAATAAACGAGATTGTCCTCAGGTTCTGTGGATGCTACAAGCATGCTCAATGTAAAAGCATAAGTGGCAAGTCAGAGGATGATATCATGGAGATGGCATACACCTTATACTTCCAGGACCAGAGGGGTAACTTCACCCTAGAGCATCCTTGGAGAGTGATTCGTTACGATCAAAAGTGGTGTAGTCTGATTAGCCAGAAAGGTAAATCAGACTCCAAAAGAATAAGGTTAGATGATTTCGAAGCACACTCCTCAACCTCCAACACAGGCAGTGAATTTGGCGACCAAACAATGGATAGTCCAATTGGTGTGAAGGTGTCAAAGGCGAAAGTGAAAAAGGGTGGTAAGGCAACAGATGAAGGAAAAGAGGCTTCTGTAAACAGGCTTGAGAGCGTTTGGGTTATCAAGGAGAAAGACAATGCTATGAAGGACAAATTATCTAAGCTGATAATTCTTGATAGTCTCATAATGAAAACCGAACAACTTTTAGAGATTGAGATAACTCTTAAGAATAAGCTTATTAGTGAAATGTTGTAAGAAAAAGCTTCGGTTCGTGTTTGATGTTTGGTTGGATGTTTAATTATCTCTGAACTTTTAAAATGCTTCGGTTTCTGTATGATGTTTGATATTTTATGTGTGAATCAATCTAGTTTGATGTTTGTTGTTCCCGTGTTACAAAGAAACTAGCATCAACACTCGTAAATAAAGTGCATTAAATCCATCTTTCTTTTTTGTCATCTGAGCGATTAAGTCTGTCTTTTTTTTGTTATCTGAGTGAATCAATAATTACTGAAAGCAGATACAGGTTAAGAGTTTCACACAGGAACATGAGATTATGTAATGTAAGACATTAAAGATTTCCAATTATCATCACTTGGATCAATCGTTAGGTGCATACTCTTATGTCCAACACCATTTGTGTGTTTAGAAAGAATGAGTTTATTTCTGTGACTTGCAGTTGATGAAAATTGTGTTGATTTATTAAATTAATATCAGTTCTGATCCTTTTGAGTGGTTTGATTGCTGTGGCTTTGGTTCTAGAAGCAAAGTCTCTCTTGAGTGCTTTAGAATGTTCTTTTCTTCTTATGGTTCAGGTAACGGGGACGTCGGCAGCTAAAAAAAAATGAAGTAATCACATGTAGTGGATAAGCAACTTGTAAATTTGGATGTTAGCTATAACCACTACAAAAAAATATATATATCATTTTACATCAGTTTTTTTTAATATTTACATTTATTAAAAATGATGTAAACGACTTTTACATCACTTAACTAAATGACTCTCAAAGTGATGATGCAAATAATTTGCATCATTTTATTAATAACTGATGCAAATATTAATCATATTAACATCGATTATTAATTAATCATATTATAATCGATGAAAATATGTGTCAATTGTAAAAAAATGATGTTAACTTTTACATCAACTAGGTGAGTGCCCGCGCTATGCGCGAGATTTATTTTTAAATTTTAAATTTTCTGCGGATATATTTTATTTGATTACTTTGTTTGTATATATTGTATATGTTCTTTTTTTTTGTTTTCTTTTTGGTTAGTTTATGTTGCCTGTGTGGTTTTATAATTCTTATAGTTCTTAATTGTCAAATGTTACATTTACAATATATTTGTCAATGTGTCTTTTATAATGTAGGGAAAGTGTGGTACTTTTTTTTTGTGATATGACATTTGTATTTGTGATAAAGAATGCAGTGGGTACATGTTGTGGTTTACCGTACTTACATGAGAAGGTAAACGTGGATGATAAACTCAACTCTAGTAATATCATTTTTGGGAGGATAACTAAAATAGTCTCCAAATGGGCCAAAATGACCCAACTGATACCCAACTTTCTGAAATTACTAGAATAATATTTTCTACATATTTTACGCTTGTCGCATGTGTTAACAAAAATGCCAATTACGAAAATGCCATTAATGAATCGTGCGCGCAAGACAGAAAGTCTACCGGACATGTTGTGGCAGACTTAATAAATCTATGTAGACTTGTTGCGCGCGTGGTAGACTTATATTCATAGATTTATTAGGCGCGTCGTAAACTTTTTCTGCGATATATTAGACTTGTTTCCAGCGGTAGATTTTAGAGCTCTTTGGTGGTAGACTTATTGTGAAGTAGTAGACTTATCTTTCGGACAATAGACTTATTGTTGCGGTAGACTTAGTAATCGGACGGTAGATTTGTCGAACGATATATAAGTGACGGTAGATATATTTTGGCGTCTGTAGATTTATTGGCTGTATTGGTAGATATATAGCAATGACAGATTTTCCCCTTTGATGGTAGATCGATTGATTTATTCTCTTTGCCGGTAGGTTTTAGGAGGGTTTGCCGTGACAGTAGATTTGTTGGCGGTGCTGGTAGGCTTATAAAACTTTGGTAGACTTGCCTTCTGCGATAGTAGATTTAATGTCATTTTTACGGTTTTTAATTTAAAATATGGGTGGTAGATTTTTTGTATTTGATGTGGTAGTTTTATGGTAACTGAATGATGATTTAAATAATTTTTATTTATTTTTGATGGGCCAGCCAGCGATTTAATTTGGTTAAGAGACAGTAGATTTATTATGTATAAAACTAAGCATAATGCATCTAGTTTTTTGAAGGAAATATTTATAATCAGTATTTTGTTAATAGACAAACCTCAAGCTGTACAGCCCATTCAAGCAGATTCTTAGTATTTTGTTAATAGACAAACCTCAAGTTGTACAGTCCATTCAAGCAGATTCTTCTCTCACAAAGCAGCTTATGGTAACTCTATTTTTAGGTTTTTTTAAGTGTTCTGTCATAAATCCTAAATTAAGATGATGTATATATTGGAGAGAACATGTTCTGATTCCACGAGGAGAGAAACTTCATATACAAAGTCTTACGAGGAAGATGAGACTTCCAGTTTACATGGTCATTCTCCATTTTCAATTAGATTCAATGGAGAAAAAAATAAAAGTAAAAACAGATTCAAAACAAAAATAAACATTCTTGGTCAGTATATTTCTTTTATTCCAAAAAAAAAATGCAGAGCATAACTCAGCCATAGAAAATCCAATCGAAAAGATACAACATGTACTTCGATTTGAGGGAATTGTTTTTTGAAAACTCCAGACCACCATATTATTCTAAAAACGGTTGGCGTTGAAGGGTTTCTCCAGCAAACATTGGAATTATCTCCCCAAAGGAGAAGGACAAAAACTCTGGAACCTTCCAAGGAGCTTTCTTCAGTGTGATCTTTGATGAGTTTTTTGGGAGGCCATAGAAATCAGGTCCATTAAACACTAAACCAGAAGGTAGGAACGGGAAAGCAGGAGGTTAAATAGTGAGACTGTACCTTAGTAGCTGTATCGTTTAGTGATATAGTTGAGATTTTCTTTGACAGATTCTCTAGCGCGTGAGAGCCGAAATTCACACTGTCAAATCTTAAGGGTGTAAAATTCTATTTATAAAGAACTAAAGGACCGAAAATGTAAAAAGAATATTTTATTGATATTTTCCCAAAGTACAAGAATAATTAGCAAAAGCTAAAATGTCTTATATTGCTAAAGCCCTTAATACTCGGATTTGAGATGCCTTTGACCCTTACATATGCGTACATATATATAATAATGATCTTAGGAGGTTAAGACTACATATTTTCGATGTGGGACATTGTTATTTTTTCCCAGTCGCCGAACTAGTCTTTTGGGTCAGAAATCCGGCCCGGAATCATCAGAGATCCACCTGCATGTCCTAATCCTGGTCCGGCCCGATTCTTTGATGAACAGTACCTGATGAACAGTAATCCATGAATAGTAAACCGTGAATAGTAAACCGATGAATAGTAAACCGATCCTTGATTAGTTTAAATTGATTTTTCAATTAACCTTTTCCCGGGATGAAAAGTGTTTTAACGGTTTTTTCCGTGTGAATAGTGTTCTGAACATTTCTGAGATTGAACCGAGTCCGAGCTGCCCATTTTCTTCTTCGAATCTCCGGCCGCCCGTTTTCACATCGATGGCCAGCCGCCCGTTTTCTGGCTTGTGTGCATGGGCGGCTGGATGATGTTCGTGGGCTGCCGGACAATACTCATGGGCGTTTTCGGAATCAGAACGTGCAGATGAATCGATCCGTGCTCTGGATTGCGCTTGAAGGACGGTCGGCTGGACGTTGTCCGGATAATGAGTCTCGACTGAGAGATGATCGTGGGCGGCTAGACTTTCTTCGGAACGAGTCCAGGCACCGGGTTTGGTTTAAGAGATCACGGGCGGCTGGCATTGGCTCAGCCGCCAGACCGTGGTTGGATGAACCCCAGGTGGCCGGTTTTAGCCCAGCGGCCGGATCATGCTGGACAGACCACAGGCGGCTATGCTCGGATGGATTCTGAGCAGCTGACTTTAGCCCAACCGACGGGCCACGCTCGGATATATCCCGGGCGGCCAGCTTTAGCCCAGCCGTCGGATCATGTGGGACAGACCACGGGCGGCTGGCCCTGGCCCAGCCGCCGGACCATGCTCGGATAGGTCCTGGCCAGCCGCCAGGCCATGCTCGGATGGACCCCGGGCGGCTGGCCTTAGCTGATCCGGTCCGTACTCGGGATAAGTTTTATTTGATCTTGATCTTGAGGTTCCATTCTATCAATCTCCGAGGAGGGGATTTTGACCCCAACAGTTAGCCCCCCAGCTCTTTGCTTCCGTAGTACAGAGCAATGAGCTTTGAGCTGAGAGTTTATCGGGATTGACCGAAACAGGAAGGCAACGGGTTTTTCCGTTCGTCCGTTCTTCTTTTGTGTCTCGTCAGAGATAAGTACAGTCCCATCATGTTCGTACGGGAGTTCGGGCCATGTTTGCTATATGAAGGGGTTGCTTTACTCTTGTTTCTTCACACTCCACTTCGTTCTTCAAGTTCATTTTTGAAAGTTTTCCTCCGAGTTTCTGCTTGTTCTTCTTAGAAATGGGTGACGTGCTAGGATCTCCTTTCGAACTTAACTTTGACGCAGTGCTGAATTGTTCGTTCGAGTTTGACTATTGTCTGGAGGAAGACGCGGTACATGTGGATGAACTGTTCGCGGCTGGCGAGGTTGCCATTCCACGAGCGGCGTCTGGTCCTGAAGGTGTCCCTCAGTGGGCGCCAGGCCCTAGCAATGCTTAGGCGGCGCCCGGCTATGCCGACGTTCCCCAATGGGCGCCTGATCAGGGAGAGATCTAGCAACGGGCGGCTGGGATCGAGAGCGCGCCCAAGAGGGCGGCTGGTACTGAGAGTTCATTGTTGAGAGCGTCCAGCCCTGAGAATGCCTCCAAGAAGGTGTCCGGCCCTAATAGCGCCTCGAAGAGGGCGGCTGGCGCAATGGCCTTGTCAAGATGGGCGCCTGGCTCTGGAAGGATCTTACAAAGGGAGTCTGGCTCTCCCCGAGACAGTGCCGATGGCATTTCGCCGCGAGTTAGCGGTGTACGTGGCATTTGGACACCTCCTCAACATGTGGAAAGCAACGGTGCGTGGCCTGCATGGCCGTCCCGATCTTTGGTCCCTTCCGAACATCATTGTGCTTGGCCAGAGGCAGGCGACGACTCAGCCATGTCTGGAGAAGAAGTTAGGTCAGATCATCCGGAGGTGCCTGCCTTCGTGCATCCGGAGGTGAAGTCCGAGTGCCGTTCACTCGGGGAAGCCAATGCCTATTGGGGCGAGGACATTTTCGCTTGGAGGTTCAAGAAGGCTGGACCGGCTACGGGGTATAGGAAGATGGCTGCTGGATTCGAGCTCGGAGCTAGTCTGAGTGATCGGGATTCGTTGGCCGAGCTCAGGTATGACTTCCGTGTTTTGGACAAGATCAAGTTTCGCCTCCCGAAAGATGGAGATAGGATGGATAAGGTGCCAAAAGGATACTTCGCGATGTACGAATCATTATTTTGCGAGGCCTTCCTTTGGTTCCCGATCCCAGGAGTCGTCTTTGAGTTTCTCGAATTGTACGAGGCTGCGATCTCACAACTTGTTCCTTCTGCTATGAGAATTTTGATGGGACTTATGGTCCGCTGCGCAGAATACGGAATCAAGCTGGAGGACAATATCATGAGGAATTTCTTTTCCTTGAGGAAGACTTCTACCCTAGATCTCTTTTGCTCAGTTAATATTCGGAAGAATGTGAAGTCCTTCTATACTGGCCTTCGGAGCAATTGCAGGGCTTACGGTATGTCACGATTACGCAGCCTGCTTACGGTATGTCACGATTACGGTGGTCCAGTCAGAACCGAGTGGAATGTGCCTCGTAAGTATTTCGTCTTTTTGGATTTCTCCTATAAAGAGTCTGCATTTCTTTCCTTCATTCTTCACAATTTCATTTCTCACAACTTCACAGTTTTTCCCCTTCCTCTCAGTTCGTGATCCTTTTGCTCCTCGAACTTCTGGAGTTGAAGATATTTTCGTGGAAGTTGCTAAAAAGAAGACTGATTGGACCTGTCCCGATCTTTGGCGCCGTTTTCTCGACGCAAAAGACATTCCTGAAAGGTGCGCTCCTCTAAAGGGTCCCGATTTCGTTGATCCGATGGCGACATACCCTGGTATGGAAGGCGTTTGGATGGATCACCAACAGAAGTATTGCGAAGCTGGACCGTCCTAGAAGGCGGCCGAGTTCGACCCGACGACTGGTTTTGTTCTGCTTTCCAGGTTTGATCTCCGGGATGATGGTGTGCCCGAGGAACAAGTAGCCGTTCCTCAGGGTTCTGGTTGTGCCGCTGCGGCCGACAAAGGGAAAGGAGTTGCCGTCAGCTCGGATCGCCTGAGGAAGAGCAAGGCGGCTCGGAAGGCCGATGTATCCGAGCCCGGTCTCATGTTCGATGCTCGCAAGGCGGCGGGGGGAGATCCAGTTGAGTCTGCGAAGCTCGTGGATTATCTTGGAGTGTCGGCTCCGGCCTCTGTTAGGTCGCTTGACCGTTCGGCGGCTTATGAGGACTTGTCCTCCGGCCTCATGATGGTAATTCCTTACTTCTTTGAGTTGTTTTGGCGCGGACTTGTTTTTGTTTCTTCCGAAATTTGCTCTACTTTGATTCAGGTTGCTACTAGAGGCCTCAGAAAAGGAGTCCGGAAAGAAGGACAAGAAGATTTAGGGCCTGGAGGTCAAACTCAGGAATGCGGAGAAGAGGTCTCAGAAGGCTCTTAAGGAGGCGCTTGATGAGGCTGAGCGGAAGATGGAACAGGCGCTGAAACGCTGCCGTTGGGAGTTGGTGGAGAGGTACCATCTCCGTATTCAGGGCGCTAAGGCTGCTCTTACGCCTATGCGCCAGGCTAAGTTTGGTGAGAGGGCTCTGTCCGAGGTCGGCTCAAACCTTGGTCTGGTCCGGGACATAAAGTTCAGGAAGTCCAAGGTCGAGGAGGAGGAAGGAAAGTTGGAGGCTTCATTGGAGGAGCTCAAAGGAGGAGGCTGGGTTGGGTCCTACGAACCGTCCTTGATGGCTATTTGGTCTACTCTCCCGTTTCTCCATACCAGTCCCCGGAGGCTGAAGCTTTGGACGACGGAGCTGTCACTCCTGTCGTTGAGTACGACTAGGCTTCGGCTTTCTATCTTGTATTTCTGCTTTCATCGTGTTCGGGTCTTTCGACCCTTCATTGTATTTGCTTCGCCTGTTGGACTCGACTGTTTGATATCTCCTTTTATGGATATCATTTCGTCTTTCTATATCCCTTGCTTTGCCTTCTATTGCTTTGGTTTGAACTAGCGTATCACTTTGGATGCTGTTTGGATTTCGTCGGGCTTATCGGATCCGTTCTGTCCTTTGATTTTTGACTACTTTGGACTTCCTGCTTTAAAGCCCGAGCGGATGCTTGTCTTTGGGCCGAAGATCTTAATAAAGAAAAAAAGGGGCGGCTGGCCCGTTTTGCATAGTGAAGGGCGGTTGGCCCGTCTTGCAGAGTGAAAGGCGATTGGCCTGTCTCTCTGTGGAGAACGGGCGGCTGGCCCGTTTTGCAGTGTGAAGGGCGGTTGGCCCGTCTCTCTGCCGAGGGCGAGCGGCTGGCCCGTTTTGCAGAGTGAAGTTGATTGGTATTGCGTCGGAGTGTTTTTTCGGACACTCGAAATTCTGACCAGGTCGTCTTCGCGGATAGTTACTGGGTTTAGTGCACGTTTTCGTTGTTGCGGGGAACTAAGCTTATTTGAATCCCTCTTTCGACTGAACGCTTTTAGGATCTCGCATCAAAGCCGGTTTGATACCGTGTTCTTGAGATGTCTTTGACCAGCTTTCCATGTCAGGCGTCTTGCTGGGTTTGGCTGAAGGGAATGTCCTGAAATCAGACTTGTATTTATTCTAGTAAAGTCGTGATGTCGAGATAAGACAATCATATGATATTGGACGGTTATAATGTTTTGCTAGAAGCCGCTTATAACTTATGAGTTATGAACTCATTACCATTATCATATGATCCTATAGGGTCACACACCTAGCAAACTGGATATTATAAATTGGGTTTTGATCATTAGAGTAATGATCATGATTAACGCATATAAGATATACGTCGATATCGTTTTTCTATGAGGGTGTCGATCGACACTAATAGTGAGTATCGATCGACACCACTCGGGATCGTCTTCTCGATCCTTGACTTTCTGTGAGGGTGTCGATCGACACCAATGGTGAGTGTCGATCGACACCTGTCGGCAACTCCAGCCTATATATATGATATGAGGGCTCGAGTTTGTAAGATAGAAGAAGCCTTTGGCTGCCACAGAAAACTCAGAAAACGAAGAGAAAACTCAAACGCGAATCGTTCGCGAAGGCACTAACATCCCGTCGTCCAGTTTGTGTGCGTGTTGACTTCTGTAGAGGCGCAGCACTTGAGGCGCTTCCTGATCTCGATTACCTGATCTTCTTCCGCTGCAAATACTAAGGTATATTCGAGATTTGACATATATTCAACATAGATTCAATTGGCACAAGATCCGTGACTTAGGATTGTTGTTAGGGCTGTTTTAATTCGATTAAAACCTGAACGAAATCCTTCAGTGGTAGCAGAGCGGTGTGTTTCTATTGAATCTGTTGAAATTTTGTAAGATCCCCTTGTTCAAAATCGTTTTTGACGAAGAACGCCGTTCTGGGTTCTTCGGTGTCGACCGACACCAATCCGGTGTCGATCGACACCAATTAGGTTTTCTGTGAAAAGGGTGTCGATCGACTTGGTGTCGATCGACATCACTCTCCGGTGACGACCGACACTAATGTAGTGTCGATCGACACCAATCAGGTGGTGACGACCGACACTAATGTAGTGTCGATCGACACCATTCGGTGACGACCGACACTAAGGTAGTGTCGATCGACACCAGTTCAGAACTTGCATTTCTAGCTTGTTTAACTTAAGAATTTTTACAAGTAAAGAACGAGTTAAAAATCTGGAATATATAAGTCATATAAACTAGATTGATGTTCCGTTCCTCAAACCTAATATTAAGCTTTTAATATCTTCCCAATCTTGTCAACTGTCAAGGCTCGTTTCATTGTGTGATGGGTCTGCCAAAGCAGGGTGTCCGCAATTACATGAGTGAGGCAGGTTGTAATCGTTACTACGGACTTAAAAGATTGGTTTGCTTAACTGGGCTATCAAAATAGTTTTGGGCTCAGAGATATAGGATCGGATTTGATATAAGATATTAATCCGAGACAAGAATTATATATGATATAATTAGCAAAAGTGTTGCTTACCTAAATAGCTAAAGTTTGGGCGATGGGCCAAAGCTCACTCAAATTTTCGTGAAATATGGATCTTGGATCATTATATTCAACTTGAGGAAAATTGTTTTGAATATAATGCGAGTTTTCTTAATTGTTAAGATTTCTCATCTCTTGAACATCGAAACTAAACTCTCATTTTGTGTTTTTCAGCTATGGCTAGCTCCCCTCACAGAAACACATTCTCGCTTCGATCCGTCCTTGAGAAGGACAAGCTTAATGGATCGAACTTCCTTGAATGGTATCAGAACTTGAGAATTGTTCTCAAGCAGGAGAAAAGGAATATGTCCTTGAGAAGGTTCTCCCTGAGAAACCGAAATCCAATGCCGGACATGCTGAAAGGAATGCTTGGGAGAAGCATTCCAATGATGAGGTCGATGTGAGTTGTCTCATGCTGGCTACCATGAACTCGGACTTGCAGAAGCAATACGAGAATGTGGCGTCACCTGTTGAGATGATCACTAGCCTGAAAGGGATGTTTCAGGAGCAAGCACGAACTGAGAGATACCAGACGGTTAAGTCTCTCATTGAGTGCAAGCTACCAAAGGATGGTCCAGTTAGCCCACATGTCATTAAGATGATGGGTTATATTGATAACTTGGCAAAACTGGATTGTCCCCTTAGCCAAGAGTTGGCTACGGACATCATTCTGCAGTCGTTGCCGTCGAGCTTTGATCAGTTTATCATGAACTATAACATGAACAACATGATAAAGACTTTGACAGAACTGCATGGCATGCTCAAGACAGCTGAGCCAAACATCAAGAAGGGCACCCCTAATGTACTTATGGTGCAAGGGGGTAAAAAGTTTA
The DNA here is from genome assembly GCA_010577795.1 of Isatis tinctoria. Lineage (NCBI taxonomy): Eukaryota > Viridiplantae > Streptophyta > Magnoliopsida > Brassicales > Brassicaceae > Isatis > Isatis tinctoria. The sequence continues at coordinate 21,851,980 of CM021244.1, read as the reverse complement.
AGAAACATGCTAAGGGTAAAGGAAAAGCTAAGGCATTCCCGATTGAGAATCAGGATAAGCCTGAGACTTCTTCCAAACCAAAAAGCGGCCCTACTGATGCTGATAAATGCCATTACTGCAATAAGTCTGGGCATTGGAAGAGAAATTGCAAAGAGTATCTGGGAGATCTAAAGAACTCGAAGAAGACGTATGAGACGACTTCTTCAGGTATCTATGTTATAGAAGTAAATGTTACTACTTCAGGTTCTAAGTCTTGGGTATTAGATACCGGCTGTGGCGCTCATATTTGTACAAATATGCAGGGTCTAAGCAACAGTAGAACGCTGGAGAAGGGACAAGTGGACCTGCGCGTTGGGAATGGAGCAAGAGTTGCTGCATTGGCCGTAGGAACTTATCATTTGTCTTTGCCGTCAGGCTTGGTTTTAGAATTGAATAATTGCTACTATGTACCTGCTATAAGCAGAAACATCATTTCTATTTCTGTTTTGGATTTAGAAGACTTTCATTTTTCGATTAAAAACAAGTGTTGCTCTTTTGATCGTAATGAAATGTTTTATGGTAGCGCTCCATTAGAGAATGGACTTTATATTCTTAACCAATCTTTGCCTGTCTATAACATAAGTACTAAACGGTTAAGAACCAATGACTCGAACCCTACGTTTCTCTGGCATTGTCGTTTGGGCCACATCAATGAGAAAAGGATTCAAAAGCTTCATAATGATGGACTTTTGGACTCATTTGATTTTGAATCATTTGAGAAGTGTGAATCCTGCTTATTGGGCAAAATGACAAAGGCCCCTTTCAACAAATTTAATGAAAGGGCCGGTGACCTATTGGGACTAATACATACTGATGTATGTGGTCCAATGAGTATTAGTGCTAGAGGAAACTTTCAGTACTTCATCACGTTTACTGATGACTTCAGTAGATTTGGTTATGTCTATTTAATGAGACATAAATCGGAATCCTTTGAAAAGTTCAAGGAGTTCCAAAATGAAGTACAGAACCAACTTGGCAAAAGTATCAAAGCTCTTCGATCAGATCGTGGAGGTGAGTACTTAAGCCAAGAGTTCAGTGATCATCTGAGTAACTGTGGAATTGTTTCACAACTCACTCCTCCTGGAACACCTCAGTGGAATGGTGTGTCTGAATGGAGGAATCGGACTTTATTGGATATGGTTCGATCGATGATGAGTCAAGTAGATCTTCCATTATCCTTTTGGGGATATGCTCTAGAAACGTCTGCGTTTACGCTAAACAGAGTTCCATCAAAATCAGTCGAGAAGACGCCATATGAGATGTGGACTGGAAAAGTTCCAAGTTTGTCTTTTCTAAAAATTTGGGGTTGTGAAGCTTATGTCAAGCGGTTGATATCTGATAAGCTTGAACCCAAATCTGATAAGTGCTACTTCGTTGGTTATCCTAAGGAAACCAAGGCTTACTACTTTTACAACCGTTCTGAGAACAAAGTGTTTGTTGCTAAGAACTGTGTTTTTCTTAAGAGAGAATTTCTTTCCAAGAAGAACAGTGGGAGTAAAGTACAACTCGAAGAAGTTCGAGAATCATAGGAGCCTGCTCAACCTGTCGAGGAAGAGCAGCGACTGGATCTACAAAGAGTTGTAGAGTCCGGACCTGTGATGCCAGAAGTTCGCAGATCCGAAAGGATTCGTCACGAGCCCGAGAGATATGGATTTCTTGTGACTAATTGTCATGATCTCTTGATCATTGACAGTGACGAACCTGCGACTTTCGAAGAAGCAATGATGGGCCCTGACTCCGAAAAGTGGTTTAAAGCCGCTGAATCCGAAATCGGTTCCATGTCACAAAACCAAGTATGGACTTTGGGTGATTTACCTGATGGTGTAAAAGCCATTGAGTGTAAATGGGTCTTCAAGAAGAAGATCGATGTGGATGGAAACGTTCAGATTTACAAAGCTAGGTTGGTGGCAAAAGGTTTCAAACAAGTTCAAGGTGTTGACTATGATGAAACCTATTCCCCAGTCGCTATGCTTAAATCTATTCGGATTCTCCTAGCAACAGCCGCTCATTATGATTATGAGATTTGACAAATGGATGTGAAAACAGCTTTCCTTAACGGGATTCTGGAGGAGGATGTGTACATGACACAACCTCCGAGTTTCATTGATCCTAATGCTGCTGGGATAGTATGCAAGCTTCATAAATCCATTTATGGATTGAAGCAAGCATCTCGGAGTTGGAACCTACGTTTTGATGAAGCAGTTAAAAAGTTTAACTTCATCAGAAACGAAGAGGAACCTTGCGTTTACAAAAAGACTAGTGGGAGCGCAGTTGCATTTCTCGTATTGTATGTAGACGACATACTTCTCATAGGAGATGATATTCCGTTACTTCAGTCAGTAAAGGACTGGCTCGGAAGTTGTTTCTCGATGAAAGACATGGGTGAAGCCGCCTATATTCTTGGAATAAGGATCTATAGAGATAGATCAAAGAGGCTGATTGGACTGTGCCAGGACACTTATATCGATAAGGTTCTACACAGGTTCAACATGCATGATTCCAAGAAGGGCTTGCTTCCGATGTCTCATGGCATTACTCTCAGCAAGAAGCAGAGTCCTTCGACACCTGCTGAGCGAGAGCGCATGAGTAGGATTCCTTTTGCTTCTGCAGTAGGATCTATTATGTATGCCATGCTTTGTACTCGTCCAGATGTTGCTTGTGCTTTAAGCATGAAATTGTTTGGTTATGTTTTATTTAACATACATTTGGTTATGTTTTATTTAATGAAATTGTTTCAGTATTATTTAATGGTGTTATTAAATAATTGTCCAAAAGTAATTTATGGCATTCTTATATATCATCAAATACGTGATTTGATCATGAGACTCTATAAGTGATAGATGACATAAATTATTTGTGTCCATAGTCGAGGTTATCAAAGTTGGACATTGATAACCGCGCGAGACTAGTATGTGAGGTGACTGATGACTAAGTTTCATGGAGTCATTAATAGGAGTATTAAAGTCAATCACATAGATATGTGTTAGAGAACACATGATCGGACATGACCCGCTAATGAGAACTCTACAAGATTGTTATATGAGTGTCATAAGAGTTTCTCATTACGACTATAGAGTATAGTCCTTTGACCTGAGTTCATCATGTTTTCTTACATATGAATTGGTATGCTTTGACTCTGTCAAACGTCAGCCGTAACTGGTGGCTATAAAGGCATTGATTGGGCATATTATGAAGTATATAAGGATCAGGGATGGAACAAGATGGAATTTGTCCCTCCCATATAACGGGAGATAAATATCTCAGGGCCTATCGAAGATTTGATACTGGAAATGCGTGGCCGCACTCAAACGGATTGAATGTCAATCGTTTGTCTTTTATCAGTATAAATCGGAGTTCGATAAACATGGTTTGGTTGATTAAGGATGACACGAGTTCTTGCCTTATGCCAGATCGAGATATAGAGACAAAGGGATTATGGGAATAGTTGATTCCAGTACAAGTGGGAGATTGAAGGGAATGTCCTGAAATCAGACTTGTATTTATTCTAGTAAAGTCGTGATGTCGAGATAAGACAATCATATGATATTGGACGGTTATAATGTTTTGCTAGAAGCCGCTTATAACTTATGAGTTATGAACTCATTACCATTATCATATGATCCTATAGGGTCACACACCTAAGCAAACTGGATATTATAAATTGGGTTTTGATCATTAGAGTAATGATCATGATTAACGCATATAAGATATACGTCGATATCGTTTTTCTATGAGGGTGTCGATCGACACTAATAGTGAGTATCGATCGACACCACTCGGGATCATCTTCTCGATCCTTGACTTTCTGTGAGGGTGTCGATCGACACCAATGGTGAGTGTCGATCGACACCTGTCGGCAACTCCAGCCTATATATATGATATGAGGGCTCGAGTTTGTAAGATAGAAGAAGCCTTTGGCTGCCACAGAAAACTCAGAAAACGAAGAGAAAACTCAAACGCGAATCGTTCGCGAAGGCACTAGCATCCCGTCGTCCAGTTTGTGTGCGTGTGGACTTCTGTAGAGGCGCAGCACTTGAGGCGCTTCCTGATCTCGATTACCTGATCTTCTTCCGCTGCAAATACTAAGGTATATTCGAGATTTGACATATATTCAACATAGATTCAATTGGCACAAGATCCGTGACTTAGGATTGTTGTTAGGGCTGTTTTAATTCGATTAAAACCTGAACGAAATCCTTCATTGGCGAGTTTACTTCGTGATCTATGCTTCGCGATATTTGCCTACGCGAAGCGTTAGTGAAGATAAACTAAACAGAACATTGTCTTGAACGCTTCCTGCAGGATCTTGGGATGTCAGGTTACGCCCTTAGGTTGTTGGTCCGGAAATTTGTATAGCGCGCTACTCTTATCCACTGTGGGATGTTGAAAGAACCATGGTTGAAAAGCGATAGTCTTGTTGTGGCCAGCAACAGACGGATTTGTATGGGAGGATTTAAGTACTTAGGAGAAGTTTTCAGTATCTTGATTGGTTGATAGTCCCGGATAGGTTACGAGATGCCTAGTCTCAATGTTCATCCGGCTTTATTTCCGGACCGGTGCTTTCTTGGGTTATATCCGAGTTAAAGATGTGTTATGATATACTAAGTCTCAATGTCAATCTTCTTGGGTTTTTCTGGATTCACTCGTTTTCCTGGTCAGGTTACGAGATGCTAAGTCTCGATGTTTGTCGGACTGGTATTCTCGGGAAACTTTTCAAGCTTTGGATGTGTTATGAGATGCTAAGTCTCGATGTTTGTCGGACTGGTATTCTCGGGAAACTTTTCATGCTTTGGATGTGTTATGATATGCTAAGTCTCAATGTCCATCCTCTTGATTTTTTCGCGAAAATTCGGGAGTATGTATATACGGACCCACTCCCCCTCTTTTTTAAGGAGAGAGGGAAACTGAACTCGTTTTTTTAAGCGAGCTGCCTACGTACCCTTTGTGGAAAGGGATCAAGTCACCCGTAGTTCCGTTTTTTTTTTTTGGTGGCCATGAGACGGCTAGATCTTGGTTATTGGGCCGTCTTTGTCGGCCTCGGTGGTCTTTTCCTCGGTAGCTTCGGTGATCTCATTGTTGGTTTTGCCTTTCATGGGTTGACTTTCTGTCTTCTCAAGCGGAGCGGTTTTGATTGCCTTTTTTCCCGGTGTGGTGACTTTGTCTTCTTTCTTTCGCTTCAGATTCTCCCTCTGTGGAACTGTCGGATTCTTGAGTTTATGTTCCGCTAGAAAACAAACCCGAGCCTCCTTCTGATTTCCCTAGATAGTCTTTATTCCACTTGGGGTCAGGAATTTTAAGCAGAGGTGGTAAGTTGAAGGGATCGACCTCATTGAGTTGATCCACGGGGTTCCCATGATGACGTTATAGATCGCGGGGTGGTTAGCCACCGTGAAATTCACGATCTTTGTGATCCCGCCAGCGTGGACCTGGAGCTGGATAGTCCCGTCGGTCATAGTAACCTCTCCAGAGAATTCTGTGAGGAATCTGGGATTCGGCTTTACTTCTGACAGGTCCACCTTCATTCTTCAGAGCATTTCCCGGAATATGACATCCACCGAGCTACCTGTGTCGATCAACACCCTGGACACGTCGTAGTCGTTGATGTGCAATTCCACCACCAAGGGGTCATCGTGGGGCTGATAAAGTCATTCGGCGTCTTATTCGGTGAAGGTGATCCGCTCATCGTTTCCGATGATTGGGGTTTGCGGGTTCGACTCCTTGTATCCTTTTCTCAGGAAAGCCTTTACTGAAGCCACCGTGTCTTGGCAATACTGAGACCCTCCGATTATCATATGGATCCTTCTCCGGTTCGAGGCAGGGTCATCCCCGTTTCGCCTCCTTCCGTGTTTAGGCTTCCCTTCTGGGGGTACTTCGGGGCGTTCCTGGTTCGGTCGCCCGCCCGGTGCTTCGGCGTTCTCCTCAACGGCCCGAGGCTTTCTAGGATTATCTCATTTCCGAACCCGAACGGGTACCCGAACGCCCGGGGCGGCCACGGACCCTTGCCTCGGCCTTCGGATGATCTTTATGCATTGATTTGGTAATTGTGCGCACCACCCGCGTTGGGTTCTTCGTCTCTCTCGGTTCGCCTACTCTTGCTCTTGTTTGGAACATTTGAAGGCTGCACCGCACCTTTGGCGACCAATTTTGAGTGGTGCTTTCCATCCGGGATCCTCATATCTTCCTCGTAGATCACGAAGTTAGAAGCGCGGTGGAGAGCATCTTGGATAGTTTTCGGTGGATTCACTGTGATTTCTTTGCGGAAGCTAGAAGAATTGATTAAGGACTTCTTCAGGGCGCTTATTGCGGCCATGTCGCTTAGGCCATCGATCCTGGACACGATCATCTTGAACCTCTCGATGAATTCCCTGAGGCTATCTTCTGGCCCATGCGACAACTAGTTAAGGTCCGCATCGGACGTCGACTAGCTTATGAACAATGAGTAGTGCTTTAAGACGGCCGACGATAACTGATCGAAATCGTCGATGGAATGTCTCTCCAGTCGCGAGAACCAAGATAGGCTGCCCCTTTTAGGTGCTCTACGAACAGAAGACAGAAACCGACATCTTTTTCTTCGGGCTTAAACTTGGTCTGGTTCATGGCGATGTTGAAGGCTGTCATGTGAGCCTTTGGGTCTGTCGTTCCGTCGTAGAAGGGAATCCGGATCTTGCCGGTGTCTAGAACTCGAACGTTTGTGATTTTTGAGGTGAAAGGGATCCTCTGGGTTTCTTCCAAGAACCGATCGATCTTAGGAGCTGCACTGGTCGCTTTGTGGACCAGTCGGGCACGGAGTTCTTCCAGCTCGCTCCTCCAGCTGGCGGACCGGCTTACTCGGGTCGTCCATTCCGCTTTTTCCTGCTCTTCGATCCAGCGGAGCTCTTCCTCGTCCGCATTCATCTCCTCGACTTCGTCGTAGGTTTCACTTTCTTCTTGTCCGGCTCCGTTTACGGTGGTTACGGGGTTTTCCCCATTGGTCGCTGTGGAATTCGGCCGTTCAGCGATTTGCCTAGTTGCGGTCTTCCATTGCAGGGGAGGTGGAGCTGACAATTCTCGTCTTGAGGCGGCAGGAGTCTGCTCGTTGACGTTCTGGCCGCTTGGGGTATTCATCGTTGGTGTGAACTGGAGACGTCTTGCTCCGAAAGTTCGTGGGCCTCGCGCCATCTCTTGAGCGGCTGCTCTATCCTGTGCTGCCATTGTTTTGTGCCTGTCTTGTCGTGCCACTAACTCGGCTATCATGCTCCTAAGTTCGCCGATCGCTGAGATATCATGGGCCAGACCGGAATGGCTGGTGTTGCCCATTTCCGTTACGACCGGATCGTCGGCCGGCATCCCGAACCTGGTCAGCCTGGAAGAGGTTCCGGCTATTCCAGCTCTGGTTGCTCCCGTCGCGGCCGTTCCTGCAGTGGTTCCTCTGGCCGGCTGATCGTTAGTTCTGTCGATTCTTCCTGCGGTGGTCATGATCTTCCCTCTCGTGTCCTCTCGTTCTTTGGGTTAAGCATATTTATCGTCCCCACAGACGGCGCCAAACTGTGACAGCCGAAACTGATACTGTCAAAACTTATATTTTATGGGGGCTCGAAAATTCTATTTATAAAGAACTAAAGGACCGAAAATGTAAAAAGAATATTTTATTGATATTTTCCGAAAGTACAAGGATAATTAGCAAAAGCTGAAAAGTTTATATTGCTAAAGCTTTTAATACTCGGATTTGGGATGCCTTTGACCCTTAGATATGCGTACATATATATACTAATGATCCTAGGGTACTAAGACTACATATTTTCGATGTGGGAGCTTGTTCTTTTTTCTCAGCCGCCGACCTAGTCTTTTGGGCCCGAACTCCGGCCCGAAATCTTCAGAGATCCACCTGCATGTCCTGATCCTGGTCCGGCCCGATTCTTTGATGAACAGTAATCCGTGAATAGTAAACCGATAAATAGTAAACCGATCCTTGATTAAGTTTAAATTGATTTTTCGGTTAACCTTTTCCTGGGATGAACAGTGTTTTAATGGTTTTTCCCGCACGAATAGTGTTCCGAACATTTCTGAGATCGAACCGAGTCCGAGCCGCCCATTTTCTTCTTCGAATCTCCGGCCGCCCGTTTTCACATCGATGGCCAACCGCCGGTTTTCTGGCTAGTGTGCATGGGCGGCTGGTCCATGGGCGGCTGGATGATGTTCGTGGGCTGCCGGACAATACTCATGGGTGTTTTCGGAATCAGAATGTGCAGATGAATCGATCCGTGCTCTGGATTGCGCTTGAAGGACGGTCGGGTGGACATTGTCCGGATAATGAGTCTCGACTAAGAGATGATCGTGGGCGGCTAAAATTTATTCGGAACAAGTCCAGGCGCCGGGTTTGGTTTAAGAGATCACGGGCGGCTGGCATTGGCTCAGCCGCCGGACCGTGGTTGGATGAACCCGGAGTGGCCTGTTTTAGCCCAGCCGCCGGACCATGCTAGACAGACCACGAGCGTCTGGCCTTGGCCCAGCCGGCGGGCCATGCTCGGATGGATCCCAGGCGGCCGACTTTAGTCCAGCCGCTGGGCCACGCTCGGATGGATCCCGGGCGGCCAGCTTTAGCCCAGCCGCCGGATCATGTGGGACAGACCACGGGCGGCTGGCCTTTGCTCATCCGGTCCGTGCCCAGGATAAGTTCTATTTGATCTTGATCTTGAGTTCCCGTTCCGTCAATCTCCGAGGAGGGGATTTTGACCCCAACACTTCTCTTCCTCCATGATCCCGGTCGCATGTTCTATGCAACTATTAGCTCTGCATTCTTTGCCCACTGTCATCAGTTTCTGGATTGTTCCCTGAGAATTATTATAAAAAACTAGTCAAAATTAATATTACTTTACTTAATATCTAAGATATGAAACGTCTAGGCTTGCACCGTGTCTATACTTATACCATCAACATATTACCTTTATCCCGTCGACATAAGGACGTAACATAGGACCATGTATGAGGTAAATATAACACCCCAACCGCCCCTATCGGTGAGCCCACATGTCCTCTCATTAGGCCCATTGGGTCCGCCCCTGTCCGACGGTGGGTGCATTATTCCAGAGGTTCGAAAGTCATGATATACTGTCCCTGCAATCACCACATGACCATTCCCCGGGTTTTTTCCTAACTCACACGGTACCGCGAATCACTTCCGGTAGGTCACCCATCCTTTGACTACTCTAGCTCAAGCACGTTTAACTCTGGAGTTTTCTCTGGATGTGCAACCGGAAAGGTAAGTGCACTTTGGTGACATAGGTAGCCAAATCAATTCATTTAACCTCTCCCACATATGTTTCTATATATACCAGAAATCGGGATGTTACAGTAAACAAATAAAATGATAAGTAGATACCTCATCTTTGTTTGCTATGCTCTGAAACTTGCCCAATGCATCTTCAGCAAGAGATCGAGCTCTACAATACAAGGCATATGCTTTAACCCTTTTTCCTGCTAGACTCTATGACTTTGCCAAGTAGAAGCATCTGAAAAGAAAGAGCTCCACAAATTGAAGTTCGTCGGTTTTTCTTAAAACACGAAGGCATTATAAATGTCGCAACACTTACCAATCTTAAAGGATGATTTAAAGCTAATTGATATGTTCTTTATACCCTTAACTCCTAAACTTTAAATAAGAGCAAAGATAATTTAACATTACGAATTTCAATAAGGGAAGTTAAATGTGGTCAACATAGAAAGAATAAACAAAAAGGGAAAGAATCTGTAACACACGAAGCTAAAGGACGATGAGAGAAAGGCTAGCCAACGAATAACCACCACCAGTCTCAGCTATTAAGAGTAACGAATTAAGGTTTTGTTCCCACCATTGATGAATATGGATCTCCGATGAAGAAACAGTAGTGAGAGGTAAAATCAGAAGGGGTTAAAACTTGGACAAGATTTAAACTTGGTTACATGAATAAAAAGCAAAAATTGCAGACGTAATTAAATTACAGCATTCAAACTCAAAATAGCAGAAGACAAATTCATCACAATGCATCAAAATCCATCAATCAAGGCAAATGCAGAACCGGAAATTAAAAAAAGAAGAGATAACACGACTCACCAATTAATACTTGTTGTTGTCGTACTCGAATTGCATGAAATGGATTCTTCTCCCTTTGCCTTTACCCGTAACCTTAACCTATTCACCAATCGTGTCATCGGGCTTCTCTTCTTCTTCCCCTTCTTCCTCCGGTGGTGTTTCCTCCTCTTTCCTCCGGCGGCGTTTCCTCCTCCTCCTCGTCATCCTTCTTTCCCCTTCTCTTTCTCTTCCTCTCCCTCTCCGGTTCCATCTCCTCCACATCGTCTTCAAAATCTTCGTACAGCTTCACTGTCATAAAAATACCCATCAGGCTCTGATACCACTTATAACGCCCCAACCGCCCCTACCGGTAAGCCCACATGTCCTCTCATTAGGTCCATTGGGTCCGCCCCTGTCCGACGGTCGGTGCATTATTCCAGAAGGTTCGAAAGTCATGATATACTGTCCCTGCAATCACCACATGACCGTTCCCCGTGTTTTTTCCTAACTCACACGGTACCGCGAATCACTTCCCGGTAGGTCACCCATCCTTTGACTACTCCAGCTCAAGCACGCTTAACTCTGGAATTCTCTCTGGATGTGCAACCGAAACGGTAAGTGCACTTTGGTGACATAGGTAGCCAAATCAATTAATTTAACCTCTCCTACATATGTTTCTATATGTACCAGAAATCGGGATGTGACAGTAAACAAATAAAATGATAAGTTGATACCTCATCTTTGTTTGCTACGCTCTGAAACTTGCCCAATGCATCTTCAGCAAGAGATCGAGCTCTACAATACAAGGCATATGCTTTAACCCTTTTTCCTGCTAGACTCTATGACTTTTCAAAGTAGAAGCACCTGAAAAGAAAGAGCTCCACAAATTGAAGTTCGTCGGTTTATCTTAAAATACGAAGGCATTATAAATGTCACAACACTTACCAATCTTAAAGGATGATTTAAAGCTAATTGCTATGTTCTTACTACCCTTAACTCCCAAACTTTAAAGAAGAGCAAAGAGAATCTAACATTACGAATTTCAATAAGGGAAGCTAAATGTGTTGAACATAAAAAGAATAAACAAAAGGGAAAGAATCTGTAACACACGAAGCTAAAGGACGATGAGAGAAAGGCTATCCAACGAATAACCACCACCAGTCTCAGCTATTAACAGTAACAAATTAAGGTTTTGTTCCCACCATTGATGAATATGAATCTCAGATGAAGAAACAGTAGTGAGAGGCAAAATCAAAAGGGGTTAAAACTTGGACAAGATTTAAACTTGGTTACATGAATAAAAAGCAAAAATTGCAGACGTCATTAGATTACAGCATTCAAACTCAAAATAGCAGAAGACAAATTCATCACAATGCATCAAAATCCATCAATCAAGGCAAACGCAGAACCGAAAAATAAAAAAGAAGAGATAACACGACTCACCAGTTAATACTTGTTGTTGTCGTACTCGAATTGCATGAGATGGATTCTTCTCCCTTTGCCTTTACCCGTAACCTTAACCTATTCACCAATCGTGTCATCGGGCTTCTCTTCTTCCTCCGGCGGTGTTTCCTCCTCCTTCCTCCGGCGGTGTTTCCTCCTCCTTCCTCCGGCCGTATTTCCTCCTCCTCCTCGTCATCCTTCTTTCCCCTTCTCTTTCTCTTCCCCTCCCTCTTGTACTCTCCGGTTCCATCTCTTCCACATCGTCTTGAGAATCTTCGTACAGCTTCACCGTCATAAAAATACCCATCAGGAAAATCGAAGAGGTGATCGATATTGTCAAAGACTTGAATATCGAGTAAGATGTAATAAAGAAGCAAACCTGTACCTCTATCTCCAGAAGCGTGACAGCCACCACTGAACCCACCACCTCTACGTCCCTCACTGTACCCACCACAACCACGTTCACCAGTTAGAGTTGGTCTCATCTTTGCTTTAGGGTTTAGAGGTTGCGAACAGATAAAAACTTTCAAAGAGAGGGGAATCTTCTGAAAAAAAACCCAGCGGCTACCTCCTGCGACGAATCCCCAGCTTCGAGGTCTTGAAAACTCATCCTCCTCTTCTTTTTCTCCCTCGTTCGTCTTCCCAGCTGCCGGAGATTAGGGTTCTCGTAATGGGCAAAACAAAAATGAAATACCGATATGAAACAAACATTTGTTTTTAAAATATTATAAAATTTTTTTCCAATGGCATTTTCGTAGTATACGCGAAAACCCAAAATTTTTAGGTCTTTTGCTCTTTTTTATTGATCCAGAGTACTAGTCTAGTAATTAGGCCTAAAAGGGATACTATTCTGGTAATTATCTCTATCTTTGTAGGTGTAGATATGATCTCTATGTTGTCGATTTTTGGTTTTAAAAACTTGTAATTCAAGACATATGTTACGGAGCCCGTGAGTCCATGATGTTTCATCACTTTGCACCCATTCCAAGCTCCTTAAGCTCATTAGCAACTGATACAACATCATTGGTGCTAAAGTATTCCTCGACAATAATCGTGGCCTTTCTCTTGTACTCACTTAAATCTGCATGGAAGCTTGTTGAATCTGAATGTCCATCGCCCTACTTCGAGCAACAGTTATCAAATTTAGATCTCTATTTGGCAAAAGGAATCGGGAACACACCTACATAATTTGGGTTGGTGGAGTCAACATTCTCTCCCCAAGTTTCTTCGTTCCCTTCCACTGCATAGTTAGAAAACTCTAAAGCATCTCACACCAAACATAAGTCTACCAATATCAATATGAATTACAAATTGGCAAAGGCTATACCTTTTCAAGGGAGGTCGTCTTTTGGACAAAGACAAACAGAATGTCTATGACTCTTTAAGAGTTCCTCCGCCATCTTGGCCTGTGGCTGTGGCTTGCCGATTTACTATATAATCATAGATCTCCAATACTTTGAAAGTTTACAGTGCTCATCGAATGTGTAAAGTAATAACTCTGCAATACATATATCAAATAACTCTGCAATACATATATCAAATAACTCTTAAGGTTAATCTACGCACCAACGAATGTTAAAAACTAAGGAGCAGACTTGCAAACGGATTCAATACGCTGGGATTAAAAAATACACCAATAAGACAATAATGGATTTAATTCAAATATAGTTCATCAATCCATGAGCAGAGATGACCATCGATACATTCAAATCGCATAAAATGGAACAAAAAAAAAGCAAGAGAGGGAGAAAATAATCGATCCCAGCGCGAATCAAACATGAGAAAGAAAAAACGTAAATCTGAATTGAACGAAAATGAAAGACGGAGACATCGATTAGAGATAAAAACGTACTCGAGATAACGACGAAAGACGGAGAACCACCATGATAACTTTTGCAGAATGAAGCGTAAGTTATGTTAGTCGAAGAGGAAAAGATAGGAAACAGACGATTGTTGAAGAAAGTCAATCGTTCAATTTTTTATAAGGACAAGTGTCGGCTTCTCCTGTGATGACATGGCAGAAGGATGGAGAGAGTAAACCAACTATTACATAGAAGATTTATTAGGTGATTTTAGTATTTGTGTCAGTTAAAATAACTGATTTTAATTATTTATATCACTTATTAATAATTGCTGTAAAATTTGTATCAATTCGTAATTTTAATAATTTTATCATTTATAATTAAAGATTTGAAACATTATTATCACTTGTATATAACTGATGTAAAATTATGTTTATTTTTATAATATATGATTTAATGTAATTGTTAAAAAGATTAAATAACAATTCTCATTTGAATTATAATAAACTTTCAAAAAGTATAGATTGCATAAATTTGTGAAACATCTTTATTTCATATTTCTTCAAATTATATAGAAAATATACTCTTCAATCTTCATCATGATTATTATTTGCATCTCTCCATGATCTTGAAGTTTACCACCATGACTTCACACCTTTTCTAACCCATTAAAAGTTGTTATAAGTATGAAAACTATTCCAAATAACATAAAAATGTATATATGAGAGAAAATGGTTTTAGAAGATGATTAAGAGATATAGATAATCACATATGTGGATGGTGGAAGAAGATGAAGATGATTGTGGCCTGGTGAGAAAATTGTGAGTGAATATAAAAGAATGTAACTAAATAGTTTTTGAGATATTGAAAACACCCTATATTTATGGAAGAAAATATATTGTATATATATGTATTTTTAGTGGCATATAATTTTATTTACAAAAAGGTATTTTTTTCGGCACAAAAAGGTATTAAATGTGAAATTAACTACTAGTATTTAATTATGCCAAAAATTTGACATATTTATAATAATTTTTATTTTTTATGATAATATAAATGTATATATATAATGTATATATATATATATATAAATTACTATTATTGATGCAAGTTAGTTTTACTTAGTGTCAAATATCTTAGCTGATACAAATAAAAATAAGATAACATCACTTTTTATTTAATTGGTGTTAAAGAGAAAATATAGTTACATTAGTTTTCCATAATTGAAGTTAGTCATCATAATTATTTTTATAGTATTACTACTTTTTTATTAGTATCTCTTTTATTTTGATGTAAATTTAGTATTAATTTAATAAATGATGTTAACAAAAAAAACTAAATACATCATTTATTTAACTGATATAATTTTATATAAGAGAAAATGACTTGAATACCATGAATAAGTTATGTTGAACAGTATTAACATGCGAGGGTTTTTTAATCCCTAGTATACCATTAATGAAAATCTCATATTCCAATTTTACTATTTGTGAAGAACAAACATATATTCGAGCTATCTCTGGTGGTGACTAACGATCTCTTCTCTGATCTTTGGCAGATATCTCCGATCTGGTCTCCACTATCTCCGACGTTGAAGCAAACTTCAATCGACGACTGATCTCACCGATCTCATCAAGGTTAGGCTCCAGTAATTCAAATATTCGAGTCTTGAAGACCTAAATCAAATTTTATAGTATTTGATTGGATTACGATTTTTGGCTGACTTGAAAGTTTGAAATACTGAGATTACGATATTGTCAGGAAGTGAGGAAGAGTTTGAATTTTCGAGAAAGCTGTTTAACACTTTTTAGAATTCACTACAAAAAGGGCTATTACATCATTTATTTTATATGTTTCCATCACTTATAAGCCATGTTCGAAAAATCGGACTGGGCGGCCGATTACGCGCCGGGTAGGCGCTCGGCGGCACTAAGCCGAGGCAATTTTGGCTGATCGGACACAGAAATCGGATCTCTTAAAAAAAACTCATTTTTGGGATTTTGAAGCTTAGATTCGGTAGATTGATGTTAGATTTGAAGGTTTTGTATGAAATCCATAAGTAAAACGCAAAAAAACTACCAAAATCGTCAAAAAATGGTGGACGGCCGCGCAGAACTAGGGTTGCAGACATGGAGCTCGAAGAAGAAGATAGAGAAAATTAGCAGAATACCCTTTCATTAAGGACGGTCAGCTGGACATTGTCCGGATAATGAGTCTCGACTAAGAGATGATCGTGGGCGGCTAAACTTTCTTCAGAACGAGTCCAGGAGCCGTGTTTGGTTTAAGCGGGCGGCTGGCATTGGCTCAGCCGCCGGACCGTGGTTGGATGAACCCCGAGTGGCCGGTTTTAGCCCAGCCGCCGGACAATGCTAGACAGACCACGGGCGGCTGGCCTTGGCCCAGCCGCCGGGCCATGCTCGGATGGATCCCAGGCGGCCGACTTTAGTCCAGCCGCCGGGCCACGCTCGGATGGATCTCGGGCGGCCAGCTTTAGCCCAGCCACCGGATCATGTGGGACAGACCACGGGCGGCTGGCCTTAGCTCATCCGGTCCATGCTCGGGATAAGTTCTATTTGATCTTGATCTTGAGTTCCCGTTCCGTCAATCTCCGAGGAGGGGATTTTGACCCCAACACTTCTCTTTCTCCAAGATACCGGTCGCATGTTCTATGCAACTATTAGCACTGCATTCTTTGCCCACTGTCATCAGTTTCTGGATTGTTCCCTGAGAATTATTATAAAAAACTAGTCAGATTTAATATTATTTTACTTAATATCTATGATATGAAACGTCTAGGCATGCACCGTGTCTATACTTATACCATCAACATATTACCTTTATCCCGTCGACATAAGGAGGTAACATAGGACCGTGTATGAGGTAAATATAATGCCCCAACCGTCCCTACCGGTGAGCCCACATGTCCTCTCATTAGACCCATTGGGGCTCTCACTAGGCCCACATGCCTTCTCATTAGGCCCATTGGGCCCACCCCTGTCGGACAGTTGGTGCATTATTCCAGAGGCTCGAAAGTCATGATATACTGTCCCTGCAATCACCACATGACCGTTCTCGGTGTTTTTTCCTAACTCACACGGTACCGCGAATCACTTTCCGGTAGGTCACCCATCCTTTGACTACTCCAGCTCAAGCACGCTTAACTCTGGAGTTCTCTCTGGATGTGCAACCAAAAAGGTAAGTGCACTTTGATGACATAGGTAGCCAAATCAATTCATTTAGCCTATTCCACATATGTTTCCATATATACCAGAAATCGGGATGTTACAATTCACTCCCACTCAAAGAGTGCAACGTCCTCGTTGCACGCCAAGACCAGTCCCAGAATGCCTCCCAGGTCAGCACTGGGACGGCAAACCAGCTCTGATACCACTTATAACGCCCCAACCGCCCCTACCGGTGAGCCCACATGTCCTCTCATTAGGCCCATTGGGTCCGCCCCTGTCCGACGGTGGGTGCATTATTCCAGAAGATTCGAAAGTCATGATATACTGTCCCTGCAATCACCACATGACCGTTCCCCGGGTTTTTTCCTAACTCACAGGGTACCGCGAATCACTTCCGGTAGGTCACTCATCCTTTGACTACTCTAGCTCAAGCACGTTTAACTCTGGAGTTCTCTCTGGATGTGCAACCGGAAAGGTAAGTGCACTTGGTGACATAGGTAGCCAAATCAATTCATTTAACCTCTCCCACATATGTTTCTATATATACAAGAAATCGGGATGTTACAGTAAACAAATAAAATGATAAGTGGATACCTCATCTTTGTTTGCTATGCTCTGAAACTTGCCCATTGCATCTTCAGCAAGAGATCGAGCTCTACAATACAAGGCATATGCTTTAACCCTTTTTCCTGCTAGACTCTATGACTTTGCCAGGTAGAAGCATCTGAAAAGAAAGAGCTCCACAAATTGAAGTTCGTCGGTTTATCTTAAAACACGAAGGCATTATAAATGTCACAACACTTACCAATCTTAAAGGATGATTTAAAGCTAATTGCTATGTTCTTACTACCCTTAACTCCTAAACTTTAAATAAGAGCAAAGATAATATAACATTACGAATTTCAATAAGGGAAGTTAAATGTGGTGAACATAGAAAGAATAAACAAAAAGGGAAAGAATCTGTAACACACGAAGCTAAAGGACGATGAGAGAAAGGCTAGCCAACGAATAACCACCACCAGTCTCAGCTATTAACAGTAACGAATTAAGGTTTTGTTCCCACCATTGATGAATATGAATCTCCGATGAAGAAACAGTAGTGAGAGGCAAAATCAAAAGGGGTTAAAACTTGGACAATATTTAAACTTTGTTACATGAATAAAAAGCAAAACTTGCAGATGTAATTAGATTACATCATTCAAACTCAAAATAGCAGAAGACAAATTCATCACAATGCATCAAAATCCATCAATCAAGGCAAATGCAGAACCGAAAATTAAAAAATAAGAGATAACATGACTCACCAGTTAATACTTGTTGTTGTCGTACTCGAATTGCATGAAATGGATTCTTCTCCCTTTGCCTTTACCCGTAACCTTAACCTATTCACCAATCGTGTCATCGGGCTTCTCTTCTTCTTCCCCTTCTTCCTCCGGTGGCGTTTCCTCCTCCTTCCTCCGGCGGCGTTTCCTCCTCCTCCTCGTCATCCTTCTTTCCCCTTCTCTTTCTCTTCCTCTCCCTCTCCGGTTCCATCTCTTCCAGGCCCATTGGGCCCGCCCCTGTCCGACGGTCGGTGCATTATTCCAGAAGGTTCGAAAGTCATGATATACTGTCCCTGCAATCACCACATGCCGTTCCCCGTGTTTTTTCCTAACTCACACGGTACCGCGAATCACTTCCTGGTAGGTCACCCCTCATTTGACTATTCCAGCTCAAGCACGCTTAACTCTGGAATTCTCTCTGGATGTGCAACCGAAAAGGTAAGTGCACTTTGGTGACATAGGTAGCCAAATCAATTAATTTAACCTCTCCTACATATGTTTCTATATATACCAGAAATCGGGATGTTACAGTAAACAAATAAAATGATAAGTGGATACCTCATCTTTGTTTGCTACGCTCTGAAACTTGCCCAATGCATCTTCAGAAAGAGATCGAGCTCTACAATACAAGGCATATGCTTTAACCCTTTTTCCTGCTAGACTCTATGACTTTGCAAAGTAGAAGCACCAGAAAAGAAAGAGCTCCACAAATTGAAGTTCGTCGGTTTATCTTAAAATACGAAGGCATTATAAATGTCACAACACTTACCAATCTTAAAGGATGATTTAAAGCTAATTGCTATGTTCTTACTACCCTTAACTCCCAAACTTTAAAGAAGAGCAAAGAGAATCTAACATTACGAATTTCAATAAGGGAAGCTAAATGTGGTGAACATAAAAAGAATAAACAAAAGGGAAAGAATCTGTAACACACGAAGCTAAAGGACGATGAGAGAAAGGCTATCCAACGAATAACCACCACCAGTCTCAGCTATTAACAATAACGAATTAAGGTTTTGTTCCCACCATTGATGAATATGAATCTCAGATGAAGAAACAGTAGTGAGAGGCAAAATCAGAAGGGGTTAAAACTTGGACAAGATATAAACTTGGTTATTGTTAATTAAAAATAATAATAATAATAGGCGGGCCAGATTTCGGTCAAAACGTGCAGGTGGATCACAGAAGATTTTCGGGCCGGATTTCAGGCCCAAGAGGCTAGGTCGGCGGCTGGGAAGAAACCACAAGGTCCCACATCGAAAATATGTAGTCTTAGCACCCTAGGATCGTTAGTATATATATGTATGCTCTTGTAAGGGTTAAAGGCATCCCAAATCCGAGTATTAAGAGCTTTGGCAATATAAGACTTTTCAGCTTTTGCTAATTGTTCTTGTACTTTCGGAAAATATCAATAAAATATCTATTTTTGCATTTTTCGGTCATTTAGTTCTTTAAAATAGAATTTTCGAGCCCGCACAAAATATAAGTTTTGACAGTGTGAGTTTTGGCTCTCACAATGATGTTAAAATTTGTGTCGCTTTCATAAATGATTCAAATATTACAATCATTTCCAGTAATCGATATAAATCTTTATATCACTTGTTAATAATTGATTCAAATAGTTAAATCATTACCAATAACCGATATAAACCGTTATATCACTTATGATTAAATGATTCAAATAATTATATCATTACCAATAACCGATATAAATCGTATATCACTTATGATTAAATGATCCAATTAGTAGTATCATTTCCGATAACCGATATAAATTGTTATATCACTTGTTAATAAATGATATTATGTTATGCCATTTGTCATAAACAATGTTTATGCTAGCATAATTTTAAATTACTGTAAATTAATATTTAATACAAATAATAAATAAATTGAATCATAAAAGAAAAATACCAAATAAAAATACAAAAATAATGTAGTAAAAGTAGATAACCAAAATAACATAATAGCTAGGTTCGATCCATGCATAGAAACCATAAATAAAATAGTCAACTTGGTAAAGTCTTTGCATAAACCACAAATAAACTAGCTAATGAACTTGCTAAAGTCTTCATAAACTGGTCTTAAATGTTCTGATTTCCATTTGTCTCATTACCAATTTCCTGCAAAAACAAGGAAAATAAAAACATAATCTAAAATTTAGATGATTAAGAAGCTTCAGTATGAATGAATTAACCTGAGAAGTAGTTGAAGGCTGTATGTTTGCAATGGCTGCAGATAGAATTGGCGTCCATGTACTTACCTAAATTAATAGTTAGTTTGAAATATCAGAATTATATCACAATCAAGATAATACAAAAGAATTTATATTTTATAGTTACATGTTCATTGGTTGCAGAACCAACTATCTGCTGGCTTAACGTAGTAAGAGCTTTTACTTGATCTTGTAATGTTTTCACCTGTGTCTTCAGTTCAACGTTTTCAGAATTTTCTATCTCCTGCCTAATTATAGTAGAACGTCTCAACAGTTTTGAAGGTGTAGGTCCACGACCGACACAGCGTACTAGTCCTGGACGCTCTGGACCAAACACTTGAGCGTATTCATCATCCAAAGTAGCTGCAACTGGGCTTGTGATTTGAGGGTTTGGGTTTTGGTTCATCAACGTGGTAAGTGCTTCCTGAATATGCCAGTGTTGGATAAATGGTTAACTTTAAGACAAGTACATATCAAAAATCAAACAATGATGAAAGAATTTTGATTAAAAATTATTCATATCATTTAATTACCTCTAATCCTCTTTCAAAGTACGAATGAGTTTTGATAAACCAATGAAAGACTGAATCTACGATGGTGTTTTCAAATGTTTTCCAACAGATTCAATATGTAGTAGAAAAAATACTAAACACACGTGTCTTAGCCTTTTCAGATCCGAAGCTTCCATCAGCCTTTGTCCGAGTTGCGATGAACAATTCTGCACGACTTGCCGTTTTTCCAGTCTTGATTTTCTATGTCAAAAATACATGCATAGTACGTAATATACAATATCAGTTCTCACCAGTATACTATTAAATAAGTACATGAAAACTGTATAAATGAGTACTATAAAATGATGGAGGAATTGCTCACAATGTCATTTCTTCTTCTTGCTATACTCTTTCTTCCACGCAAGCTAGGAGTCTTATTGTTACTTCGGATTTTTACATTCTTGTCTCACGTTTTCTGTAAACTCAATATAAATTACTTTCATTTGATATCATATACAATTTTATATATCGAGAGAGCGATTTAGATATCCGGTATATAAATTATACCTTCTACTTATCGGCGAATCTCATATGAACCAAATAACACCATTGATCTTCATGAACTTTTCTGGTCGATTCTGCATTGTTTCAGTTCTGCCATTCTTTTTGTACTCTTTCCAGATACGTCCCTTCACATCCTTGCATCTGCTCCGAAGGTCAGAAATCACATAGGCTTTTCTTAACTCCTGGTCATCAAACCGAAATTTTGCCTGCAATTTAGCCAAGTGTACACATTCATTTTCCTAAACAAAATATACAGCAGCAAATATGATAAAATTATATGTCTAATACCTGTATTACATCCCATGCACGATCTTTTATGTGAGTAGCCACATTTCCCCAATCGTCATAGTTAATAGGTATCAAGTTAAAGTCCTTACTTAATTTACCTCTATGATCCAAGTAAACCTCCAGAATGATCAATTGGTTGACCGGTATTTTCATCAAAATGAACAATCACTTTTTGATTTTGAAATTTCCAAACATCGTTCGTTGTCACCATTTTTCCTTCTATTTTTCCATCATCACCTTCATCATAAAAAAACTGTATTACTATATGATAATCAAATCGGCAGATTCAACAGTTTATACAAACTATCTAAGGCTAGATTAGTTACAACGTAGGCATATTTACTCATTTTCTGTTTCAGAAGTATTAGCTTGTTTACCTATGAGTTGTACTTTCCATTTAAAGAAGTGAGGAAGAGTTTGAATTACTGAGAAAGCTGCTTAGTACTTTTTAGAATTATATTGCTTAGTTTTATGGAATTTTTAGGGATGTTGCTGTTTAATTTTTGAGATAGAGATTGAAAGCTTCTATGGATCATACACTCTTCTTTATATGTCTCTCAATTTCGCAATTGGTTATTCATTGATAGGTAAAAGTAATTGAGATTACTTCAGTTTGTGGAAAGTGGAAGCAGAACGAAAAAAATGAAAGAGCTTTGAAATTGATTTAAGAGAAGTAGGTTCTTGTTACGATGTTGAAGAAAACATCAGTTTCGATGAGTTGCAGCAGAAAATGTCTGAATATTATAACATTGATTCTTCATCCAATTCAATAAGTTGAAGTTATGGGCTTCCATCCATTTCAATGCTTATTGATATGCTCAAATTAACCCTTTGAACTACTCTCTCAAATTAAGAGATCAATTGTAATACTTAGGGGTCGAATTCCACATATATTCAAGATTCACACAATAGATTAAAGGTTTTCGAATTAAGCTAAACGTGAAATAATGTAATTAAAAGACAGCATACGAATTCAAACAAGTTTTTAGATTGATGGGAAAAGTGCTAGACTTAGGGTATTTCCTTCGGTGATTCAGAATTGCAAACCAGACAGGATGTTAAGGGTTTAATGAAGAATCGTTCTTGAACTCGAAACACAATATTCAAACCAATCAACTTTTATTGCAGAGATTTCTCTCTCAAGATCCTAGAATTCCAAATTTCTTTGCAAATTCAAAAGTTCAGACATGCATTAAATTCAAGTTTGATAAGTTCACAAAATCCCTAAACCAAATTTCTTTGCGAAAAGGTATTTTTCTCATCTAAGATTATTTTCAGGAAATCAATAACACTTTCGTGTCTACTAATTATCCTATGATCTAAATTCCAGGTGATCAATCCAGAACTAGCATTAGATTCAATCCAGATGAAGAAACCATATGATTACCCTAACAATTCTATCCAATTCAACAATTCATCATCAACCTAGAAAAACCCTAAATCTAACAAGTAGATTACTCAGACATGGTTGATGAAACAAAAATCATAATCTATTAAGATAATAAAAAAGAGTATTAAGGGAGTTCAAAATCTTCTCTCTAACAAAGTGAGTTCTTATTTGTCTCTCCAAAGCAATCTTGCCAAAATCCAAAGCACAAAGTAAAAACTAAGATAAAAAATTACAAAAGACTTTAAAAAAAATATATAGTCTAAAACACGAAAAGTACTTGTTTTGCAAATATGTAAAACTTCTGGGCAATTTCCATTCTTCAAAACTTCTGGACACCACTCCTGAGTGTCGATCAACACCAGGCTCCAAAGTGTGCTCTGAGTTGATGTTTTCAGCTGCTCCAAACTAATTGCTCCAAAATATCCCAATATCTTCATTCAAGCCTGAAATGTACCTAAACCTGCAAAAGACTCGAAAAGACTCCAAAAACACATAAAAGACACTATAAAAGGACTTATATCATTGTAGAAAAACCCAGAAAACCATGATATATCAACTCTCCCAAACTTAGCTTTTGCTTGTCCTCAAGCAAAACAGAAGACTAAACTGTGAAAGTGACATGTTGGGATTTTTACCATTACTAACCCTTGTATCTAATTATTTTCTAGAGTTTTTGAGTATGTATTAAGAGATTTTAGGTAGCTTTGGAGCTGTTATTGGAGTTTGGAGCAATTAGAACCTTTGGAACAGAAAAGAACCAGAATTGAAGAAAAGAAGAAAAATCCTGCGAAGTATCACCAACTCCAATCAGCGAGCACATGCTCCCGAATTTCGGCTACTAAGCGAGCACCTGCTCGCCGCGGAAGAGAACAAAAGGAAGGGATTTAACCTAATTAAGCCGCCGACTTTTAAGGGCCCAGCTGCCTCCCAGCCGCCTGTCTCCTCTAATATAAATACTCTCCTTAGTCTTAGGTTTTATTATCTTTTATCTTGCTTTTTGGCTTTTAGCTTTTCAATACCTAGAAATTCTTTTGTAAGGGAGAAGATCTCAAGCTACAATTTGGAGAAGAATTCTGAACCCTAGTGCTTCTATTTTTAATATCGATTATGCATTCTTTTGATTCTTCTGTTTTATTTCTTTCATCTTTATTTATGTCTGAGTAGATCTATTTGTTAGGTTAAGGTTTTCAAAGGAATTCATGAGCTAGGGTTAGACACAAATAGGAAATCAAAATCGATAGTCTTCATCTAAGTTGCTCTTATTGCTTGAATCGATTTGGCCAATCTATTTGTGAGTTTAGGTTTATCTAGACAGCGAGTATTGCTAGGTTGGTAGAAGAAACTTAGATGAGCAATTTATTCATTACCTGCGAGAGTATATGTATTGGAGAACTGTGAACAAATCAAACCTAATCATTAATGCTTATCTGCAATTTCTAATGCCAATGAGAGTTACGATTTTTAGGTTGCTAGATAAAGATATTGGTACCACGAGAGTGGATTAATATTATCTTCGTGTTTGAGTTCTGGACTTGTTCTTAATAATCGCCTGAATAGTTGTTTGACCTTGCTCTGGATCTCCTCCGAATTGCCTTGATCTAACACTTGCTTTATTATTGATAAAACCGATTTGCTTTATTAACGTGTTAGTCACGATTTCGAACAAACCCTTATTGAATCTCTAAACTCTTAATTTAGCTTATTTATTAAAGTGTGAACTTGGTCTTCGTGGGATCGACCCCTAAGTACTGCTACGACTTGCTGTGCACTTGCAGTAGGAAATAGGATTTAAAACTCGTGTATCAAGTTTTTGGCGCCGTTGCTGGGGACCAGATTTTCACCTTTGGTTTACGGCTGAATCATTAGACTAAGAACTTTACTGAACTCGTTTTCTTTTCTTCTTTGTTTTTGTGTTTCAGTTGCATGTCCACAAGGAGCACAAGGAGCAAAAACAACGACGACCTTCTTAACTTGACAAACACCAAGTTAGCAAGGAGAGAGCGAGAAAACAGAAGATGCAACACACCTGTTCAAGAAGCAGAAACGTCTGATACCGCCAACTCAGGGATGAGCGAACAAGTAGACATCGCAGCTCAGCTGTAACAACTTCAGACAGCCATGGAACAGCTTCTCTTGCAACAAGAGCAGCAACTCGTGCAACAACCAGTTTTCGGAGACAAGGACGCGACACATGCCTATTACCAAGATCGATCCGCGATCGTAACTCCGACCATTCAAAGGCAAGACTATGAGATCAAGCCTCAGATGATTGCACTCGTGAAGCAGCATCTCTTCCATGGTCTGCCCCCTGAAATACCGATGGATCACATCGAGAACTTCGAGGAAATCTGCAGCACAACCGGCTCCAATGGTGTGTCTCCAGATTTCTTGAAGTGCAAGCTTTTTCCCTTCTCTCTTGTGGGAAAAGCTTCACGGTGGTTGAAGTCTCTACCACCAGGCTCTCTAGCGACTTGGGCTGATGCAAGATCGGCCATCTTGGACAAGTTTTACACGAAGTCAAAGACCGCAGCCTTAAGGAGCAATATATCCAAGTTTGAGAAACTCTCCGGAGAAACCTTTAATGAAGCGTGGGAGCGTTTTAAGGAATACAAGCGCGAGTGCCCTCACCACAGCTTCAGCGACGAGCAGCTGCTCAGCACCTTCTATGATTGAGTGGAATGGGACTACAGCAACGCCCTTAATGCCGCCAGTAATGGAGACTTCTACACGAAATCATAGGAGGGAGCTCTGGAGTTGATTGAGAACCTTGCCGCAAGCTCTAGCAACAAATCTCCGGAATATGACAGGAAAAAAGGTCAATAACATGAAGTCTAAGAAAATTGATGAGCTCACAGCCAAGGTTAACCTTCTGCTAAAGGGAAACCAAAAGTCGGTCCACTTCGTGGATGAGAATGGAGAAGAGCCCATCACCCAGGTTTTTGGAGAGGAAACCAATGATGATCAGATGGAGGTCAACTACGTGAATGGACAAGGTTTCGGGCAAAACCACGGTTTCAATAACCAAGGTTTCAACACTCACCCTAACTTGTAATACATAAGTACCAATGTGGAGAATCCTCAGGATCAGGTCTATCCTAAACAAGGAGCCCAACCTCAGACAGGTTTTCAGAGAGGCTACTCCAGCAATTATGAAAGCCAAAACCGGCCATTCATCCCCAACCAGAACCGATTTCAAGGAGAAAATCAACCTAAGCAGCCCTACAGCAACTCGCAGCCCCAACAGTTTCAGAACTCACAGTCTCAACCGTTCCCAAATCCGCGGCCTCCTTCTCCAGTTGCCGGTTTTCAAGATGAGCTGAAAAACATGATGCAACAACTCCTGGCTGGACAACAGAAAGTCACGGCTGAGATCAATTCTAAGGTTGACACCATGTATGTGGATCTGAATGGAAAGTATGAGGCTGTGTGGACACACATGAAGCAGCTTGATATTCAGATTGTTCAGACAGCTGAGTCAATAAAAAGGGTACCAGGAACTCTACCTAGAAAAGTTGAGGCACCTAGGAAGGAGTTTGTCAACGCCATCAAGCTGAGAAGTGGGAAGACGCTCCAGGATAGCACGACCTCGCGATTGGAAAAAGGTAAAGTAGGGGAAGCCAACTAAGTGCACCCGTCTAATGAGCACCTGCTCGGATCGAGTCATGGCACATATGAAACAGGTGAACCGAGCAACCACTCGGCGCAAGCTGGATCAACATCTTCACCCTTCAACATTCTGGAGGACGATACGACCGAGCACCCTGGCAGCTCATCCGAGAACGTGCTCGGTCAATCCAAGATCTCTCCATCAAAACCGAGAACCGATGCGATCCCAGAAAGAGCGTACAAGCCTAAGGTTCCTTACCCTGTACCACCAAGAAAGTATCGCAAGGACTTGGAAGATGCTAAGTGCAGGGAGATGCTCCAGGATCTCACCGTTAAGCTACCCCTCGCAAATGCAGTCCAAATGATACCGGCTCTCAAACGGTATATGAAGACTCTAGTTTCTGGGAAAATTGCTGAGGAAGAAAAGGTGATGACATTTTCAAAAGAGTGCAGTGCTGTCCTTCAGAACAAGGTTGTAAAGAAGGGAGGTTATCCTGGGCGATTTGTCTTATCTGTCACAATTGGCCCTATGACTTTCGCATGCTCCTTATACGATCTTGGCTCCAGCGTGAATCTCATGCCCTACTTAGTGGCTAAGTGTTTGGGCTTCACCAAGTTTAAACCCACGCAGATCTCTTTGGTTTTTGCCGATCGATCAACCAAGCTCCCTAAAGGTGTTTTGGTGGACATTTACGTGCAAATTGGAGACACACTGATTCCTGAAGATTTTGTGGTTCTAGAACTTGAGGAAGAACCGAAAGACCCTCTGATTTCTCGGCCGTCCCTTCTTATGCACAGCTGGTGCAATAATAGACGTCTAGAACGGAGTGATTGATCTTCAGCTAGGCGACATGGTGATGACATTCGAGATGGACAAGCTGCTGAAGAAACCTATGCTAGATGGAAAGACCTTCATTGTAGAAGGCGTAGACGACGACGTCTACAATGAGGCAGCTGAAGAAATTCTCTGCCCGGATCCTCTTGAAACCCCTCTAACCCTGGCTGAAAGAGAGCACGGTTTCATGAGTGAAGAAGCTGACAGCCTCGCCAAGATGCTAGATTCCTGCCGCAGGATGGAACAGATGGTAGCCTACATGATTCTGGATGAAGAAGAGAAACCGGCAGAACCAGTTGGAGCACCCGCTCCGATTCCGCGCACCTGCTCCACCTCTTGATCCGATCGACAGCCCCTGGAGCGATTTGAAAGCTCCAAAATTGGAGCTAAAAACTCTACCAGCCGGGCTCAGGTACGCATTTCTGGGAACAAACTCTACTTACCCTGTGATCATAAATGCTGCCCTGGACAATGTGGAAGTAGCCTTGCTTTTATGTGAACTAAGGAAGTATAGAAAGGCTATAGTTTATTCGCTTGTTGACATTCCTGGTATCTCGCCTGATCTTTTCATGCATAGGATACATCTAGAAGTTGAATCGATGAGTTCTATAGAACATCAGAGGAGGTTAAACCCGAATCTAAAAGATGTTGTAAAGAAGGAGATAATGAAACTTCTAGAAGCTGGGGTGATTTATGCTATTTCTGATAGTACTTGGGTTAGTCCTGTTCACGTAGTTCCTAAGAAAGGGGGAATCACTGTCATTAAAAACGATAGGGATGATTTGATACCAACTAGAACTGTGACCGGCCATAGGATGTGCATAGATTATCGTAAACTTAATGCCGCAACTCGCAAAGATCACTTTCCTCTCCCTTTTATTGATCAGATGCTTGAAAGACTTGCTAACCATCCATACTACAGCTTTTTAGATGGTTACTCAGGTTTCTTTCAGATACCTATCCATCCAGACGATTAGGAGAAGACGACGTTCACATGTCCTTACGGCACATTTGATTACCGGCGCATGCCATTCGGACTGTGCAACGCCCCAGCGAACTTCCAAAGATGCATGATGTCCATCTTTACAGATTTGATCGAAGACATCATGGAGGTGTTCATGGACGATTTCTCGGTGTACGAGAGCTCTTTCTCTGACTGTTTGTCTAATCTATGCAGGGTACTCAAACGATGCGAGGAAAAGCACCTGGTTCTGAACTGGGAAAAGTGCCACTTCATGGTCAGGAATGGGATTGTGCTCGGACATCGGATTTCAGAGGATGGAATCAAAGTGGACAAGGCTAAGATCGAAGTCATGATGAACCTACAACCGCCAACTTCAGTCAACAGAATCCGCAGCTTTCTAGGCCATGCCAGCTTCTACAGACGCTTCATCAAGGACTTCTCCAAGATCGCTAGGCCTCTTACACGCCTATTATGCAAGGAAGTGAAGTTTGAGTTCGATGATGCATGTCTCGAAGCTTTCCACACGATCAAAGGAGCTCTCATCAGTGCACCCATTGTGCAACCGCCGGATTGGAGCCTCCCTTTTGAAGTATTGACAGATGCTAGTGATTACGCTGTTGGAGCAGTTCTCGGACAATGGAAAGACAAGAAACTCCATGTCATTTACTATGCCAGCCGAACTCTAGATGAAGCGCAATGCAAGTATGCCACAACCGAGAAGGAGCTTCTAACTGTCGTCTTTGCCTTTGAGAAGTTCCAATCCTATCTTGTTGGTTTAAGGTCATAGTGCACACCGATCACGCGGCTCTCAAGTACTTGCTGACCAAGAAGGATGCCAAGCCACGACTTCTTAGATGGATTCTTCTCCTACAAGAATTCGATCTCGAAATTAAGGACAAGAAGGGGATATACAATGGAGCAGCCGACCACTTGTCTAGGATGCGGATTGATGCAGATACCCCTCTAGATGACAGTCTACCCGAAGAACAGATTTATTCTGTAGGCGTTTTCCAGATTGAGGAAGCATGTGCTCCCACCCAGCGAGCACCTGCTCAAGAAGAGTTCTGCGCACAGGTCGCACACACCGAGCGTTCCTCTACACCTTGGTTTGTCGAGATAGCCAACTACCTAGCTGCTGATCAGGAACCGCGGAACTTCGTGGGTTACAGGAGGAAGAAATTCCTCAAGGACATCCGCCACTACTTCTAGGATGAGCCTTACCTGTACAAGCATTGCCCCGATGGAGTTTTCAGAAGATGCGTAACTGAAGAAGAGATTCCGGACATATTGTTTCATTGCCAAGGTTCCTCTTATGCTGGTCACTTCGCCACCTTCAAGACGGTTTACAAGGCACTGCAGGCAGGATACTGGTGGCCTACCATGTTCAAGGATGCCAAGCGATTTGTCTCTAGGTGCGACTCATGCCAACGACAGGGAAACATCAGTAAGCGCAATGAGATGCCACAAAACTTCATCCTTGAGGTCGAGGTGTTTGATGTCTGGGGAATCGACTTTATGGGCCCGTTTCCTTCTTCTTTTGGGAACGAGTACATACTCGTCGCGGTGGATTATGTGTCCAAATGGGTTGAGGCTATTGCGAGCCCCCACTAACGACGAACAGGTCGTAATCAAGATGTTTAAGTCCATCATCTTCCCCAGGTTTGGTGTTCCGCGAGTTGTTATCTGCGATGGAGGCTCTCACTTCATTAACAAGATCTTTGAGTCTCTGCTGCGCAAGAACGGTGTTAAGCACAAGGTCGCCACCCCTTATCATCCGTAAATCAGTGGACAAGTAGAGGTATCCAACTGTGAAATCAATAGCATTCTGAAAAAGACTGTAGGTGCGACTCGAAAGGATTGGGCTTCTAAGTTGGATGATGCTCTATGGGCGTACCGGACAGCTTACAAAACGCCACTCGGGACCACGCCATTCAACCTCTTCTACGGAAAAGCTTGTCATCTCCCTGTTGAACTGGAATTCAAAGCCGCCTGGG
The DNA here is from genome assembly GCA_010577795.1 of Isatis tinctoria. NCBI lineage: Eukaryota > Viridiplantae > Streptophyta > Magnoliopsida > Brassicales > Brassicaceae > Isatis > Isatis tinctoria. The sequence continues at coordinate 21,821,815 of CM021244.1, read as the reverse complement.
CAGTGAAGTTTCTCAACTACGACATTAAACCAGCTTCCGAAAGGCGCATGATGCAGGTACACGAGCTTCAGGAAATTAGGCATCTCGCCTTTGAGAACTCCAAAATCTACAAGGAACGGACTAAGGCGTACCACGACAAGCGCATCCTGGCTCGCAACTTCGCCCCAAACGACCAAGTCCTGCTTTTCAACTCTCGGCTGAAGCTATTCCCTGGGAAGTTACGCATAAGGTTGTCCGACCCTTTTACCATAAAAGAAGTTATGGCATATGGAGCGGTTGTTTTGATCAACAACAAAGGCAAGGAGTTCGTGGTTAATGGGGAACGATTGAAGCCATATCTTACCGACACACAACTCGGAGACGGGGAAGACCTTCCCTTGACCGAACCTCCTCAAGCTTGATCAGCTTACCAAGTCAAGCTAATGACTTAAACCAAGCACTGAGTGGGAGACAACCCACTTGTAAGTGTAATTATTTGTTTTTAATTTCCCCTTTTGCTATTAATTTTGGTTTTTTTTTCTTGGTTTCAGAAAAAAAAAACTTCTCTAAGAACCACGACCTTCAGAACAAGCTTCTCTACCCTTGGCCATGACCTGAGAGCACTCCATTCAAGCTCCCCGATGACACTCTTCCGCTCGAATCCGAGGACCACTGGGATCAGAGAGATGCGGAGCACTATAACCGGATGCTCAAGATCAAATTCTTGCCCACTCGCCTCCTCTGTTTCGACACTCTTGAGCTTCTCAGTCTCAAGGATCAGGTCATGATGCTGCTCAGAAAATCTGATACTTTCGGTCTGGCCCTTGAAGAGGCAGTTCTTTTTCCCGATCTCGTTCGCCAATTCCTCGCCACCATCAAGTTCACCCACAAGGATCCGGCGAATAAAACTCTGCAAGATGCTACACTCTCTTTCAAGGCCGGCAGACGTCTTTTCAGTGTGCCCATGACTCGTTTCGTCTCCACCTACGGTTTCAGCAGTGACATTCAGGACCTCTCTCCCCCCCCCAAGCGATTCAAGGAGGCCGACTCTTTCTGGCGTATGATCGCTCATGGGAGATACGTCTCCAACTCTGCCAAGCAAACGAGCATTCGTCACCCCGCTCTTCGCATCTTTGCACGGTTCATCAGCAACATGTTCTTCAACAGGGGCGAGGGCAACAAGGTACACCTCGACGAGTTGCTCACCCTATACATTGCTTGCGAACCAGTCCTTGTAGATTCCAACGGAGCACAAACTCTATTCCTTGGAGCACCTGCTCCATCCACTTATCGGACCAACATGGGGATGCGATTTGCGGAGATGCTCTGTTCCCTTAAGGATAAAACCGGCATAAAAACGAGCGTATTGGCACCCTCCTCACCACTCTCTTCAAGATGGTTGAAGCTTGAGATGATCTTCGATGAGCATGTCGCGGAGGTTAAGAAGCTGGACATCCGGCACCTCATACACTCTCGTATCATCACTGCTGTGGATGTTGACCACTTTCTCTACCATTACCATGGCATCGACGGTCTCCCTCAGCACATCTCTCTCCCAGATTTAGCTCTCACTAAGCTCATGCACGTCGATGACCAGAGTTTCTCGCGCACAGCCCTCTTGCTAGAAGGCGGCAGCTCTCCACAGCCAATCCACCCCAACAACTTCACTAGCTCTTCGCGCTCGCAGCCAATTCATATGGAGGATACTCCCATGGCTGATACACCACTTCCCAACTCTCCCCCTCCAGCCGCGTCTGGCGAGTTCGATCTCCCTCCGCTTTATTATGAGGCTGATACCGCTGAGTTCCGCCGATGGATGATCACCTTGCAACGCAAGAACAATAGCCTCCTTCAGCGGATCCTTCAGAGCCTATCCAGTGGTTGTTGTCACCACTCCGCAGCTGCTGCGACGAGCCCTTAAGAGCAACATCCTAGACGCCGCAACGCACTGGACGAGCAAGGAGCGAGAGCCCAGAGGACCAACCTTCTCGTTGACGACCCGTACCCCTCTATCTCTTTGTTCTATCCGTTTTTCTTTTTGCTTTCTTTGTTTCTTTGTTTTCTTTTGTTTGCTCCTCTGGTTTATTTTCACACCGAGACAGTGTAAAGTAAGTCTGGGGGAGGTCATTATCGAGTCTGCACTTTGTTTCTTCTTATTTTCTTTATTTTGAGTCAGTCTGTTATAAGGGTCAAATCACAACTTGTGGAGATTATGACCAAAATCTATGATGAGTTTTTAACCATTTGTGAGTTTGACCTCCTTTCTAGTGAACATTGCTGCAGAATTTAGAGTACAGAGATGAGCCGACGCTACTTCTCATTCGGATCCTTCCTCAGGCCAGAAAACTTCAATCCCTTTAAGGTTTTATCGGATAGGCTTTAGACTCTATTTTATCTCGACATAATTTGGATTTTAATTCTTCTTGTTATTGGCACTAGGATTAGAAAACGTGTTACATCATATATTCAAGACTTCTTATTCATTTTGCCACTCTTGCTGATCATGAGTAGCTAGCTTTAAGTTAGTACCTCACCCTGACCCTAACCATTTATTTCATACCACATGCACTCGTATCTTTATTTCTCATCTATGCAGATATGTGCAAAAAGGTCAGGGAGAAAAGGACTGACGCAGCTTCTGATTCACTCTTGCTGAAGAAGAAGTCAGGAGAAAGCTGGAAAAAGTTCAAGAGCACATGCTCGCTATGCTCGCTAGTTCGGAGCACCTGCTCCGTGGTGTCCAGAAAAAAAAGGAGTCTAAAACGACCTGCAGGGGTGTGAGGACACAAAGGATCATTTTTCGCTAAAGTACAAACACACAAGTAAAGCCCCCTTATCCGTAAAAAAAAAAGAAAAAAAAAGAAGAAGAGAAAAACCGAGCTAGTAGCTCAAGGATATGGGGTGGCGAGTTAGTAACTCAAAAGTGTGTCCTGAAGCATGAGTAAACCGCAAGAAAGCAAGGAAAGAAAAGAGGAACCAAGATGAGAACCGATTTATAAGGAGGAGAGTGAATTAGTGGTTGCGGACATCAATGAGTCTATTCTCTCTTGCCGTTTTGTGCGATATCCTGCACTCTCTTTTGGAACATGGTAACCCTAAACACTCTTAAGCTCCACCATTAAATTTTAGCCTGATCTTTACCGAGCCTCGTTTTACTAAGCTAGAGTTTTTAGCAAGAAGCTCACGCCACCTCTAATTGAATGTAGCTAGTCTATTGTCTTGAACTTAGATTTTTCCGGGATTGTAAGTCGTATGGTTTGAGGTTGGTGAACTTTGCTGCTGAGGTTTTCGGTAAGGCTTTGTATCTCTTATTCTAAGGTATGTGGTCTGATGATATTGGTCTATTCATGGTTTCTGAGATTTTGTGAGTCTCCACCTATTTCCCAATGTCTTCATTTTAGTTTTGTTTGAGGACAAACAAAGATCTAAGTCTGGGGGAATTGATATGTTGGGATTTTTACCCTTACTAACCCTTGTATCTAATTATTTTCTAGAGTTTTTGAGTATGTATTAGGAGATTTTAGGTAGCTTTGGAGCTGTTATTGGAGTTTGGAGCAATTAGAACCTTTGGAACAGAAAAGAACCAGAATTGAAGAAAAGAAGAAAAATCCTGCGAGGTATCACCAACTCCAATCAGCGAGCACATGCTCCCGAATTCCGGCTACCAAGCGAGCACCTGCTCGCCGCGGAAGAGAACAAAAGGAAGGGATATAACCTAATCAAGCCGCCGACTTTTAAGGACCCAGCCACCTCCCAGCCGCATGTCTCCTCTAATATAAATACTCTCCTTAGTCTTAGGTTTTATTATCTTTTATCTTGCTTTTTGGCTTTTAGCTTTTCAATACCGAGAAATTCGTTTGTAAGGGAGAAGATCTCAAGCTACAATTTGGAGAAGATTTCTGAACCCTAGTACTTCTATTTAATATCGATTATGCATTCTTTTGATTCTTCTGTTTTATTTCTTTTATTTTTATTTATGTCTGAGTAGATCTATTTGTTAGGTTAAGGTTTTCAAAGGAATTCATGAGCTAGGGTTAGACACAAATAGGAAATCAAAATCGATAGTCTTCATCTAGGTTGCTCTTATTGCTTGAATCGATTTGGCCAATCTTTTCCTGATTTTAGGTTTATCTAGACAGCGAGACTTGCTAGGTTGCTAGAAGAAACTTAGATGAGCAATTTATTCATTACTTGCGAGAGTAGATGTATTGGAGAATTGTGAACAAATCAAACCTAATTATTAATGCTTATCCGCGATTTCGAATGTCAACGAGAGTTAGGATTTTTAGGTTGCTAGATAAAGATATTGGTACCACGAGAGTGGATTAATATTATCTTCGTGTTTGAGTTCTAGACTTGTTCTTAATAATCGCCTGAATAGTTGTTTGACCTTGCTCTGAATCTCCTGGGAATTGCCTTGATCTAACACTTGCTTTATTTTTGATAAAACCGATTTGCTTTATTAACTTGTTAGTCACGATTTTGAACAAACCCTTATTGAATCTCTTAGCTCTTAATTTAGCTTATTTATCAAAGTGTGAACTTGGTCTTCGTGGGATCGACCCCTAAGTACTGCTACGAATTGCTGTGCACTTGCAGTAGGAAATAGGGTTTAAAACTCGTGTATCAAAAAGAGGTTTGAAAACATGGGAACTCACTTATCTTTTAGAACACTGAATCAACTAACATCAGAGTAAAGCCACATCAAACAGTACCAACTTAAGTTAAGACCTCTAGTAATTTTCGGCAGACTTACTAACCATCCAGATTCCAAACCACAACCCATAAGAGTAATCTAAAATCCCCATTGCTGACCTTATTAAGTTTTAAATGCAGTTTCATCGAGGGAATATCGATCTAAGGACACATGGAATCTTACTCACCCAAGTACTGATTTAGTGAACACTCTGCTTCTAGTTTTGTTTCTCCCTCTTTTCTCTCTTCCAATCAGTCGATTTTTCCCTACTAGGGTATCATTTTTTTTTTTATCAACTGATTGTTCTCTTTTTGTTTTAGACAAGTTTCCAATCATTCAACAAGTTTCCAATGATTCAACTTCTCAGATCACTTCTATTTCAAAGCTATATTTCTTTTTGATTCTTTTTTTTCTATCCACCTTTTTTTTAGAGGCACTGAAGGGAAGAGAGAGGGAAACCATAACCACAGACTAATCATATTAGACCTAAGCAAGGAATCCGATTCAAAGTATACCAAACCCTAAGATGAGAAAAATTAAGTTCATTATATCTAGGCCGGCTCTGGATCATCTAAATACTCAAACAATATGAGGATAATGGAAGATCAATTTACCTTTGGAATTTCCTTTTGGTAGAATCTGCTTCAATGGCTGTAAGAATGGTCACTAAAGAAGTAGCTAAAGAAGTTCATTGTTCCCAACTAAATTTTGACTCAATAAAAATAAATTCTTGACACAAAAGACTCTCAAAAGAAAAAGAAAACCAAAGTTAGTAACCACCTCCCCCAGACTTGAATAACACTGTCCCCAATGTTATCAGGCCTGAGATTGCTAAAAGAAATAAAATAGAACAATGTTAGAGTTAGAATTATTGTCGTTTACCTGCAGGCGCGAAGGGTGTCGATGACACCAAGCGACTGTCGATCGACACCAAGTCCAAATTCAGACAATGACTGTGTTGAACTTGTGTTTTATCCAAAAGTTAGAAATCCAAAACGTGATTCCTATTGGCAGCACTATTAGAATACCAAAAACACAAGTTAGAATGATAATCAAGCATACCATAAACTCATAATCCATCAGAGTTCAAATCAGAAGAACAAATAACAAACTGACTCAAAGGAAACAGAAAAACTGACTCAAATGCAAGAAAAGAAAACAAGGGAAAGGAAAATATAGATAGATAAACCGTATGAGGACTAATCCTCATCAGGAGCTGGTGGTGAGTGTGAGCGAGAGCGGTGGCGACGAACATGTGAAGTAGCATGAACGCACCTGCAGCGGATACGGGTCATCACATCCCACACGGTCTGAAAAGCGGCGATCACATAGCGCTGGAATGTCGCCTTGTCGGTAGGGACAGTAGGTAGAGAAGGGAGGGTCGGGAATGGGAGATCTTCAGCAGGATCCGGTACGACGTCGTCCTCAGCGGCGGTAGCGGCAGTGGTAGAAGAAGCTCCTCTGCGTCTGCGAGAAACCGGGGCAGGTCGTACCCCAGTGTGAGCAGGTCGAAAGCGAAGCTGCTCGGGATCATCCCCAATAGTGGCGAGGGCAGGCTGAGGTAGCTGAGCCAGTCGACTCCCCTCGGTGTCTCTTTCAACCCACATTCATTCATCCTTAAGCCAGTGAGCGCTCTTCAGGTGGTCCTGATCCATAAGGGAGTGCTGAGGAAGCACAGAGTATCCATCTGTCGGGATCCTGAGATGTCTGAAGATAGGGGTAAGAAGGCTCCCGACCCTCTAGCCTTTCCTACCGGTGCGCGAGAAAGGCTTGGTCTTCAATGAGACCAAATGGTGGGCAAAAACAGCACCAAGGCTGACTGTACTCTCCGGAAGTGGACTGGCACGCTCAGAGGCTATGACGTCACGCAGACTGTAGTAAAGAAGTATGAGCTCGGAGACACGCATCTTACCTGGCTCCATCTTGGACAAGATGGTGTTCGCCACAATGCGAGCAACGTAGCGCAGGACGGGATGATGAATGTCGGACTGAGAGGAGAGCTTGGAGTTGTAGACCCCATGTCCAAAGAAGGACCAGAATGTCTGCACATCAGATAATCGCTCGGGCAATGTGCTGTGTCGAAAGCTCGGATCGAAGTCGTATATGGCGCAAAGCTCGGGAAGAGGAAGGCGATGGCGGACTCCTCGGATCAAGAAGGTAAGAACGACTTCCCCGGCATCCTGAAACACCTCGCTCGGGTAGTAGACCCGAACTGTTGCTAGGAATTGACGAACAAGGTCCAGAAAGCAGTCGTGGTGATGTGACAGCGTAGTACCTAGCCCCATCTGATGGAGCAAGTGGGAGACCTCCTCGCGAATGCGCATACTCCAAAGAGTGGCAGAGTCAGGGTATCTGGTGGGGCGGATCTCTAGGTCGGTCCACGCGTTATAAAACAGCGTGTCGTAATCATCCTACTCCTCCGCTATTGGGCGTGAGAGGCATGCGTCAGATGTGGAAATCTTCCTATCGGATTCATCCCATACTGGAGGTGGGGTAATCTTCTTGCCCTCTCTTCTAGGCTGTCCTGAGGAAGAAGAAGCATCTGTCTGTCTGGTACGTGGACGTTTACCCGGGTTTGTCATCTGCATTCAAAGGAATCAAGAAACGACACAAAAATCAGCAAATAAACTCGTGTTCGAAACAGCACGATGGGTTTCAACCGACACCGAAGGATGGTGTCGATCGACACCAATCGTGAATTGGTGAAAATAGAATCAAATCATGAGATTTCGACAATAACATCAAAGAAAATAGTCCAGGGCACCACAAGCAACAACAAACCATCTTAATTACATCCTAAAACCGCATCTACATCCGATTTCTAGTTATGGCTTATATCAAATCCAAAAATTTCAAAATCAACTAAATTCAACCATGGAAATCGTGTGTACAAGGCGGAATCACTCTTAAAACAACATAAACAAGTTGAATCCAGCAACAAATCAAGTGCAGAGAGTGAAATTTCGGAGTTCTTCACCTTAGCCGAAATGAAAATAGGGAAATCGAAGACCATACCTTGGTAGATCGAGAGAATGAGTAATGGATATGGGTAGAGCACAAGATTTCGACCAGTTTAGGCTTTTGAATCACTCGATTCGGTGTACAAACGCGAAAGTTATGGAGGATTGAAGTGGTGAAAAACGGTTTCGGGAAAGAGAAACAGTGAGGAAATGAAGAAAAAGAAATCGAGGGTTTTAAAAGGACTTACCTCGTGCGTAACAGTGTCGACCGACACCGTTGGTTGTTGTCGATCGACACCAATCGGGGTTCGCCCTTCTTTTTTTAACACTATCAAAACCAAAACTAAAAATTAGTATGCAAAATAAATACGAAAATTGCTTATGTACAGACTTACCAGTGGGTTTCCTCCCACTCAGCGCTTGTTTTTAGTCACTAGCTTGACTTGGCTGCGGATTAAGCAGAAGGTGCATCACCCAAACGAACAATGTTTCCGTCGGGAATATCGGCTTGTGCCCAATCGTGTTTCACCCTTTGTCCATTCACAGTGAATTCCTTTCCTTCTGAGTTCCGCAGGCAACAGCTCTATATGGCCGAACCTCCTTGATAGTGAAAGGACCTGACCAACGAGAACGCAATTTACAGGGAGTTGATGTTTCTGTTGTTGTTCTGAAAAGCAGGCTTCTGGAATTGAGGTTTCTGAGTAAAACCAGAGGAGTTTTGATTGCCTGTAAAGGCACTCCTCTGACCATATCCATTGAAAGACATGTTTCCTTGTTGATTTCCATACCTCTGATTCTGAAAACCTGTTCCACCAACATAGTTCACATCCTCTTCTTGATTTTCATCAGCTTGTTCAATAGTTTCAACCTCTGCAGAAAATTGAACATGTTTTTGGCCTACAAGAATACTGTGAACAGAGTCTAGCTTTGCCTTCACATCAGCCATTTGGCTTCCATCCATTCCTTCAGCTGCTTTCTTCCTCTCAAAATCTGCATTATTGGTATTATTGCTAGATACCAAGTTCTCAATAAGCTTTTTGGCTTCAGCTGGACTTCTAGTGTTGAAGTTTCCTTCACTTGCAGCATCCAAAGCCATCTGATACTTCCAGTCAATTCCTCTGAAGAAAATTCCCAGCAGCTGAACATCACTGAACTTATGATGGGGACAGTCTCTCTGATAAGATCTGAATCTCAACCAAGCAGCCTTGAAAGCTTCAGTAGTTCCTTGAGAAAATGATGAGATTTTTGTTCTCAGCTCTTCAGACCTTGCATCATCAAAGAAGTTTTTGAGGAAGGCATTCTTGGTATCAAACCAAGTGGTTAGAGAACCTGGACTCTCATTCTTGAGCCAATAAGCTGCATCTCTAGCAAAAGAGTATGGGAATAGCTTGCACAAAAGATATTCATGAGTGAATCCATTCAGTTTGATGCTTGTCACCAAGTCCTCAAACTTCTCAATGTGATCCATAGGGTGCTCATGAGGAAGACCATGGAAAGGGTGCTGACTCACAAGAGTGAAGTATACATGCTTCAGCTCAAAGATGTTCCTTTGGAAAGGAGGAGGACGAATGGCAGACCTGTTTTCATAGAAAAGATCAGGCCTGTTAAAATCAGCAAGGGTCCTCTCTCTATCAGCGTTCGCAGCATCTTGTCCAGCCCCAGCAGGCTGGCCATTTCCATCGCCTCCATTGATTAGTTCTTGGATGACATTCCCCTGATCATCTATTTGGTCACCGTTTTCGTTGTAGGCTTGACCCTGTTGGTCTCGTAAGACTCCAGCAGCATCAGCTCGAATGATAACTCTCCGATTCATGTCTGCTGATCTCTTTGCCTTAAGGTTCGTTCGTTCTAACTCTAACAACTCCTGATTCGTGAGATTCAAAAGCTGAGCTTGTTTGTTGCTCCGGGTATTGCGAGAATGCATGCACCTGAAACACAAGAAAAGAGAAAGAACAGATGTAAGTAAACAAGAAATAAAATGTTTATACTAAATTCTATTCCTAATGTAATGGCGTATTCAATGAATCCCTGGCAATGGCGCCGAAATTTGATATGCTCAAATTAACCCTTTGAACTACTCTCTCAAATTAAGAGATCAATTGTAATACTTAGGGGTCGAATTTCACAGAGATTCAAGATTCAAACATTAGATTAAAGGTTTTCGAATTAAGCTAAACGAGAAATAATGTAATTAAAAGACAGAAAACAAAGTCAAACAAGTTTGTTGATTGATGGGAAAAGCGCTAGACTTAGTGTATTTCCTTTGGTGATTCAGAATTGCAAACCAGACAGAATGTTAAGGGTTTCATGAAGAATCGTTCTTGAACTCGAAACACAATATTCAAACCAATCAACTTTCGTTGCAGAGATTTCTATGTCTAGATCCTAGAATTCCAATTTTTTTTGCAAATTCAAAAGCTCAGACATGCATTAAATTCAAGTTCGATAAGTTCACAAAATCCCTAAACCAAATTTCTTTGCGAATATGTATTTTGCTCATCTAAATTTTAGGGGGTCTTAGTGGGAGTTAGATTTATAGAGAATTGATAAATTTTAGAAGTTGAGAGATTTGTTAAATTTGTGAAGAGTAATAAAGAGTTTTGTGTATTTAGAAAATCTTTGAAAATATTGTTTACAATAATGATTTTAAGAATCTAAGGCATATAGGTGATATTCTCAAAGTCTTGTTTAATGAGTTAATTTGTTTAAAATTCATGTCCCAATAACACCAGATTTAATGAAATCATAGAATATTTAAAAACTAAACTTTTTGAATAACAATAGATTTTGGATGGAATTAAAGAATCATCAAACCAATAACATTAGATTTTAGTAAGAATGTCAAAATTCATAAACCAATAACAATAGAATCTGAAAATTTTAACAATCATTAAAAACCTGATTCCCACTAAGACCCCCTAAGATTATTTTCAGGAAATCAATAACACTTTCGTGTCTACTAATTATCCTATGATCTAAATTCCAGGTGATCAATCCAGAACTAGCATTAGATTCAATCCAGATGAAGAAACCATATGATTACCATAACAATTCTGTCCAATTCAACAATTCATCATCAACCTAGAAAAACCCTAAATCTAAGAAGTAGATTACTCAAACATGGTTGATGAAACACAAATCATAATCTGAATAAATTTGCATTAAGATAATAAAAAAGAGTATTAAGGGAGTTCGAAATCTTCTCTATAACAAAGTGAGTTCTGATTTGTCTCTCCAAAGCTCTCTTGCCAATATCCAAAAGCACAAAGTAAAAACTAAGATAAAAACTTACAAAAGACTTTTAAAAACCTAAATATATTTTAAAGAACGAACAAAAAAACTTGTTTTGCAAATATGTAAAACTTCAGGGAAATTTCCTTTCTTCAAAACTCGGCAGAATGTGAAATCCCGATCGGTGTCGATCGACACTCAGGAGTGTTGTCGATCGACACCCGGCTCCAAAGTGTGCTCCGAGTTGATGTTTTCAGCTGCTTCAAACTAATTGCTCCAAAATTTTCCAATATCTTCAATCAAGCCTGAAATGTACCTAAATCTGCAAAAGACTTGAAAAGACTCCAAAAACATATAAAAGACTCTATAAAAGGACTTATATCATGGTAGAAAACCCAGAAAACCATGATATATCACTTATTGATAAATCTTCGTCCCGAATGAATATTAGAATGATTGGCAATTAAGAGCATTCATCCGAAAGATTGAAGAAGAAACTGAAAAGATTATTCTACACATAATGGTGAGTGAAATCTAATTTTTCAGGAAGCTTTTCTACATATTCGGGAAACCATTCCAGAATTTTCTTAAACTAATGATTAAGTGTTTTTTTCTCATTTTTCTTACATCAGTTGATATTCCTTCTACAATTTTAGTTTGATGATTAGGTGACTGATAATTTCTATCAGCTTCCATTTGAGAATGTTGGAAGCAATACTGAAACATCGGTAATTCCAAATGATTTATCTAATGTTATACGGGAAGAACATGTATCGTTTGTAGTTTAATTTTTTGGTGATTGTTTTAGTTTTGGTATTTTTATTTCCAGGAAGCATTTATTTGAATTTGTTATGATGGATTTTTGTTTCTCTATGTATGGATCTATTACAAGTGGTTTATCTTTTTCTAAAGCACCAACTTACATATCTTCTACTGCTTAGAAAAAATGCATTCCCTTTGCATTCTACCCCCAATATATCTCCAAAGATTCTTGGATTCAATTCTAATTCCAATCGAGCTACAACAGATGATTTGTATGTGAAAAGATATTTTAAAACTAAGGAAGAATTGTTGTCATTGATGAAGATGTGCCCAATAGAGCAGAAATCTGAGTTCACATCTCTTTGGTCAGACACCACTTTTTGTGAGATTATGATGTGTGGATAGAAAATGTATTTGGTCGATGAATGCAACAAGAAATGAGTCATCCAGGAGATTTTGAGATAAAGAAATATGAACAGAGCCATACTTACGATACAACACATTGGAATCCAAACCACATGCAAGCATCAGCTAAGCTTATTGGGAGGATTTTTTGTAGTGATTTTGCTGAAAAGAAGGAAGGTCTCACTCTGAAACAGATTATTGAGTATGTTAAGAAAATCATGGAGTCCATATTGGGTACAAAAAAGCTTGGAGGGCGAGAGGACACACTCAAAGTTTGATGAGAGGTACTCCTGAAAACAGTTATATAAACATTGCAAAATATTTGTATATGGTTAGAGAGAAAAACACTGGAACCGCGGCTTATCTGGAGATGAGTGAAGAAGGAAATTCAAGTATATGTTTCTTGCATTTGGGGCATCGATAAGAAGATTTCGTTTGATGAGTAGGGTTATTGCAGTTGATGGCACATTTCTCAAGAGTAAGTTCAAAGCAACTTTGCTAGGAGCCACTTCACAAGATGGAGATTACAACTTGTATCCTCTAGCATTTGCAATTGTGAATGCTGAAAATGCTTCATGGAGCTGGTTCTTTAGGTAATTTTTTGATGGCTCATTTTCAAAAGTTTCCATTATGCTCTTTTGTTTTTTCTAATTGTTTTCATCTTTTTCAGTTATACTATTTTTTCTGTAGGTGCTTGAAGACTGTAATGGCAGACGCTCCAGATTTCATTTTCATCTCTGATTGTCCTTCATCTATTGCAAACGCTCTTCTTGAACATTATCCATCTTCACACCATGAAATATGTAGATTCCACTTGTAGAACAACATTAAAACATGTTTCAAGAGTGATGCAATGTTATCGCTTGTTGGAGCAGCGCTGATGCGTATACTACAGCTGAATTCGATGAACTTTTTCATACGATAATGCAATCTAGTCCGAGTTTAGAAAAGTACTTGCAAGAAGCTGATTTCAGAAAGTGGGCACGTGTCTATTCACCCGGAAACCGGTACACAATTATGACAACTAATATAGAAAAGTCTTTGAATTCCACTACAAAAAAAGTCCACATTGATAGCACCAGATAATAGCTCGTTTTACCGAACTGCTATCGTAGATGAGGTCGAATTTTCCGTACTATAGAATAGCATTACATGAATGCTATGATAGACTTTTAGTAAGCGGGAAGCTAAAATTAGCTTTTCCGCCAAACACTTACAAAATTTTCCAATCTCTAAAACTTTACCTCCTTTTTCACTTATCACTTTTCATCTTTCATCTCTCTCTTTTTCCCAATGAGTCACCGATTTCACTTAGTTTTTTTTTTTTTATCACTTATCATTTTCCCTCTTTCAGCTCTCTCATTTCCCTCTTTGGCTTAGAACCAACCCTAGGTGAAATTCAGCCAATAAAATTTTCTGGAGACCTTGAAATCACTTCTCCCAGCCATGAATTCATCTCAAATCACCAAACCTCTCGCCGGCCTCCATCACCGAAGCTCTTGTCGGCCGCCATCGCCGAACCTCTCGCCAGCCCTAATTTCGCAATCTGTGCGAGCTCAAATCTAAGGCAATTATGCTTGCTTTGAATCCTCGTTTGCTTTTTATTCACACTCTTTTCTTTCATTCGATTCTTAACAACATTTAACTTGGGTTTTAGTTTTATGCATTTCAATTTTACAGATCTGGGATTCGATGCATCTGATATGGATTTTTTGTGGATTCTAACTTCTTATGTTCTCTTACACTTTAGATTCATCTGTTCTATGTTGTTTATTCTGTCAAACACATGCATGAAAACTAGATCTTAAATTGTCAGTTTTTTGTTCCTTTATACTCACTCTGGAATTTTCTTTTGCAAGTGTTGGTGAATGCAATAACGGAAATCTGAGGCTTTTCTTTTGGCTCATATCACAGCACAGGTTTGTACCATATCTCTACCTTACCGTGCTTGTTAATTTATGTCTTCACTTTGGTTAATGTTCTTGTTTCTTTGTTTGGTCTCGTGCTTTTTTGTAGATTGTTTATACTGAGTGATTATCTGATGCCAATCTCTCTCCTGCGTCCATTACATTTCAACCCTAAATTTGCCAGATTTAATCGCTTCAGTGTACTTGATGAGACCTAATCACGTATGACTAAGTTGCTATACTAATTGGGTTCTATGTTGATGAAAATCAGCGTGTGGATCTTTGGATGTTCTGTGGTTTTAAGTTTAGCAGATTCAGTTCCAATTTTTTATATCTTTTTGAGAGAAAATTTGCTAGAAGATGATACTATTATGTATTTTTGCAGATTTTGAGCTAGATTAAGGTGCAATGAAAGACAGTCCGTACTCGGTCCTTTTGTCAAGACTGTTAAGACTCGGTGCCCAATGTACAAGGTGATTTAAAAAAAAACAGTTAGATTCAATTGGGATAGTTTAAGTTAATGCGATGATAAGCTATCCTTATTGATTTGGTTTTATGTCTTTGTAGATGTATACGATTTGCTTCAGAAGTTACTGGGGTTTAGGATCTTGGCATGCTAGGTCGTGGTAGTGGAGAAGCAATTGGAACTTATGTCGAAAAGCTTATGACCAGTGAACTCTCTGGGAACGTTATCGACATCTGCCATGTGGGAGTCTTAACCACAAACCCTTTGCCTTTAAAGCCAGGAACTGGGAGTTGAAAGGAATAAAAACCATTGATGTTAGTGACGCTGTTGGGTCCAACATCCGTGTTAATTGTAGAGGACCAGAGGTGATGCGTATCATTCCACGCCTTAATGAGGTATGTTTATTCTTGCTTTCTGGTCTTATGAATTTGTGAATTGGATAATATTCTGAAATTGCTTTTCTTGTGTTTTTCTTTGTTGAGGTTTAGAGGAGGACACACAAAGAACAAATCAAGAATGCGATTCTTAGAAGGAAATGATTAAGGAGAACAAAAGAAATTAAACTCAACAAGCAGCTGCCTTACTTGGTTGGCAACATTGTGGAGGTATTCCATAACTTTTTTTGCGTTTGGATCTAATTTCTATAGAGAGATTGTTCCATGCTTTTTTCCCTGTAAACGTTATATTCTCCAGATATATTATCTATATTTTCCGTTTCTTTGTCTGTTTCATCTCTTAACATTTATCTGGTTTTAAGATGTAAGTATCTGGTTTTGATGTCTTTGCTAGCTATGATAGGAACTCCAAATGCTTTGGAGTCATTGCGGCAAAAGCTGTGGAGGTGGAGCAAAGCCTCTTTTGTGATCAGATACAAGATACAAGAAGGCAGATATTAGGTTGAGAAAGAAATGGAATTATCTGAGTTTGTTTACACCATTAAATTTTGCTTAAGCTTTCTTGTAATACTACAAATATGTAATTTTTGATGATCTATAAAATATATTTGTAATCAAATATAAATTTATATGTATAAGTAATTTATAATGTATAAAATAGGATTTAAAACAATTGCATAATAGCATTGAATCAAAAATATATAGCATGAATACAATGTTATAACAAAATATATTACAGCACAAATACAATGCTATAATACAAGAAATCATAACATTCATGGAAATGCTATCGTATTCGATATAATCATAGCGTCCCGAAAAAACGCTATCGTAGAGGGGGGATCTATTATAACAGCGGTATAGATAGCATTTACGTTAACGCTATCAAACTCGTATAATAACTGTTTCCGAATGCTATCAATGTACATATTTGTTGTAGTGTTCAATGCTTAACGGTCCATGAGAATATCCAATCCGTTCGCTTCTTGAGACATTACAAATTACACTCACCACTTGGTTTTTTGAGAGGCGTCTGAAGGCTTCAAATCACAAGAACACTGTTACTGAATATGGATGCGATCCAAGTCAATAGTGGCGAGTTAGATGTACAGTCGAATATGGATAAATTCATTGTGATCTTGGATAAGGACTGCACATGCAATGTCTTTAACATAGACAGGGTTCCATGTGTCCACGCCATTGCTGCTATTAAACATAATGGAAAGGAAGTTAATGATTATCACTCAACCAAAACTTGGGCTGAAGCATATGTTGAAAGCACACACCCTATTGGGGATGAAAAGAATTGGTCTTTTCTGGATTATGTTACTCAGTTGGTATGTGCTCCTACCAGAGTAAACAGGGAAGACCGCCAACAAAAAGAAAGCGATCTGCTGGGAGTACGGAGTTCCAAATTCAAATGTTGAGACGCATAGGTGCAGCAAGTGTAACCAAGTTGGACATAACAAGAATACTTGCAATATCGCAATATGATGAAATGTGATATATTCTCTGTCTTCATTCTTTGCTTTGGTTGCTGTATTTTTGTTATTTTTTCAATCATTCTTGCAATTATACAGCTGAAACTTGTTAAACTTTTATTATTTTCTCTTCTCGATGATTAAACTGTTTGAAGGTTTCTAAACAAAAATATTTTCAGTAACCTTTTGTATTAGTTTTGGAAGCCTTTCCCGAACACTTACAAATGTCTCCCGAAAATATAAAATTGCTTCCTGAATACTCGTAGACAATTGAATATATAGTACCAGAATTCCTAAAAGAGTTTAACAAGGTATGAATAAGGCATTAGATGTCTCATAATGATTCTACATTCCTCAGAGAAGTAGTTGAAAGTTTCTTAAATGCTTTCATGATTTCTTTTTCGAACACGTACAATTTCTTCCTGAAAATGTACAATGCCATCGCGAATACTTCAAAACGGTAGAATATATTGTTGCAAAGCTCTTCAAAATGTGAAACCAGACTATGGCCCATAGCCTATGGATAATGGCTCTTTAAACAGGCTAGGAGACTCTTTATATGGGTTTACTCATAACTGTGTGATACTTTTTGAATGTGTCCGGATTTGCATCCCTTAAGGTACAAATCTCTCCTGAAAATTATTAATTCTTTCTTGAATACAACAAAACGATATATTTCAAAAAAAATCGAGCTCCAAATTTTTTTTTTAACCAGTTACAAATTGTGCTTTACATTTTTGAAGAATTGTTTATCAATCGTTTTTGGTTGGATTCAACATTACTCATATCAGGTGTGATACTTTTTGAATGTTTCTGGATTTGCATCCCTAAAGGTACAAATCTCTCATGAAAATAACAATTCCATCCTGAATACAACAAAACGAATATTTCAAAATGTTTCGAGCTCCAAAAGTTGTTTTAACCAGTTACAAATTGTGCTTTACTTCTTTTAGGAATTGTTTATCGACAATTTTTTTGTTGGATCCAACCTTACTCATAGCACGTGTGATACTTTTTGAATGTTTATAGATTTGCATCCCTAATGGTAAAAATCTCTCCCGAAATTGATCAATTCTTTCCTGAATACTACAAATCGATTTATTTCAAATATTTAAAAGATGCCTTAACTATTTTCTCATTGTTTTATCAAATTACATAAATAAATAAATAGATTGTTAAATTCAATGTTAACAAAATCAGCCTCGTCCCTGCCTAGGCGTCTGCCTAGGCGCTTAAACATACATATCCGAAATAATTTTCTAAATCACCGAATTAATTCAAAATCCGGTTTTAATGGTCCGTTTTAGCCAAAATTGAGCAAAATTGCGCAAAATTGCTCAAATGTTGGTTTAATATACAGTTAGAATATTTAATTATGTAAAATCTCTAAGTTATATAATGAATGCAGATATGTTTATGAGAAAATAAATTTAGTTTTTCTTTATAATTTACACTTTCAGGTTGATTTTTAAACTTTTATTTAGAAATATGTAATATGAAACGTATAAAATCTAAATATATATAGTAATTCAGTGTACTATTTTTGTACGTCTAGGCTCCGACTAGGCTCCGATTAGTAATTCTAGACGTTAGGCCCCCAACGGCATCTAATGATCGCCTAGCAATTTTTCAACATTGGTTAAATGTGAGTATATATGAAACATTTAGCGCAAAACAATTAACCAAATTTGATTAGCGTCTTACATAATTAAAGTGTGCTAACATGAAGAAAATAAAATGTTGAAAATATGAATTGCAGAAGCACAATATATTTTTTCTTCATTTTTGAAATGGTCACTCCCAATCGACCACCTGTTTGGTAACTTTTGTGGCAAAGAACCACATCTCTTCTTTCCAGAAGCACTTATCACACAACACATTTCTCTTCTTCCGACATACCCATATATAAAGAGCGCAGTCACAGCTACGAACAATGTAAATGTCAATGTTATTGGTTAACGCCTCAAACCATCGTGGGAGTAGATATCGCTGGAATCGTGTACGGTCCCAATGGAGTTTGCTAATTCACAAGAAGGCATACCGTCATATCTGATGGCATCTCCATCCTCTCAATACATGCCACTCCGTATATGGCCAAGTCATATCTGCCGGCTGCCGCCTGTCTAAGAAACCGCATACCCTCTTCTCGATTCCCCTCCGAAACAACACGCCGAGCCCTAGGATTTACAGGCCAAACAGATTTTCTTGTTGTAGAAAAGAGTGTTTAAATTGCTAGAAACCGTGGAGATCACGCTAGAGGCATGATATGTCGACAAGTATTGGGGTCAAAATCCTCTCCTCGAAGATTGATAGAACGAGAACTCAAGACCTGGCGGCCGGACTTGTTCTGAACCAAGTTCCAGCCGCCCAGCATCTTTACATCAAAACCTGGCGGCCGGACTTGTCCCGAACCAAGTTCCAGCCGCCAGCATCTTTGGATCAAGACCTGGCGGCCGGACTGATCCCGAACCAAGTTCCAGCCGCCCAGCACCTCTCATCAAGACATGGCGGCTGATCTTATCCCGAGCATAGCCAGCCGCCCATCACTCTTCAATCAGTACACGGCGGCTGGAATTATCCGTCATGCTTCAGCTGTCCATCACTCTTCAATCACTACAAGGCGGCTGGACTTATCTCGAGCATGCTTCAGCCACCCATCATACTTCAGTCAGTACTCGGCGGCTGGACTTATCCTGAGCCAGTCCAGCCGCCCATCATCCTTCCTTCGTGCATAATCCCGGGCTCCGATCAATCCAAGGCAAGATGTTTGCACGTTCTGATCCCGAGTTTTGGCCAGCATCCCATGATCATTGACCAGCAGCCCACAAGCTTTGGGTAGCCGGCCGTGAACCTTAGTCAGCCGCCCATGCATACCAGGCAGAGAGCGGGCGGCTGGACATCAACACACGAAGCGGGCGGCTGAAGGTTCAAAGAGAGAAAAACGGGAGGTTTGGTCTCGGGAATCGTAGAAATGTTCGAAACACTGTTCACGTGGGAAAACCGTAAAAATACTGTTCAGGAAACACTGTTCATCCCGAGAAAAGGTTAACCGAAAAATCAATTTACGCTTAATCGAGATCCGGTTTACTATTCACGGATTTTTATTCATCGGTTTACTATTCACGGACTACTATTCACCAAAATCAGTCCGGATCAGGATTAGATCACGTGACAGACTGCTGAAGAATTCGGGCCGGGAATCGAGCCAAAAAGACTAAGTCGGCGGCTGGAAGGATGGAACAAAGTCGCACATTGCCCAGAAAGAGTTTTAGCCTCCTAGGTCTCCTAGTATAGACGCTTGTACTAGGTTAAGATCATCCCAAATTCGAGTATTAAGAGCTTTAACGTTATAAGACTTATTAAAGCCTTTGCTAATATTATTGTACTTCCGAAAATATCAATAAAATATTTTTTTTTACATTTTCGGTCCTTGAGTTCTTTTAAAATAGAATTTTCGAGCCCCCATAAATTATAAGTTTTGACACTGTAAGTTTCGGCTCTCACACCGGCCTCAAATCTTCAGCAATCCGTCACGTAATCTGATCCTTGTCTGGCCCGTTTTTTGATGAAGAGTAAACCGTGAATAGTAAACCGTAAATAGTAAACCGGATTTCGATTAAGCTTATATTGATTTTTCGGTTAACTTTCTCTCGGGATGACTAGTGTTTCGTGAACAGTATCTTAACGGTTTTCCTACAGGAATAGTGTTCCGAGCATTTCTGCGACTTCTGAGACCGAGCCGCCCGTTTTTTTCCCTCAAACCTTCAGCCGCCCGCTTCGTGTTGATTTCCACCTCCCCGTTCTCTGCCTTGTGTGCATGGGAGTATTTGTATCCCTTTATTGTTGGTACTGAAAAGGGACCCCAGATGTCAATATGTAGAACATCAAAAGCATTACACAGAGATTATTGTGAGAGGGATAAGAAAGGTGCTTTTGCTTTGCTAATTGACAAACTGGACAATGAAATGATCCTTTCTTTCTTTGTTTAATGCCAAGTGCATTCGTTATTGTCTCAATCTTAGCAACAGAAGGATGGCATAATCTATTATGTCATAATGTAGTATCTAATACTGCATTAACATAGAAGGACGATTGCAGACTCGCAGTTCCTGTAATAGATGCTCCATCCAACACGTATAGATTTGCTATCTGCTCACCCTCACCAATAATCAGCCCCTTGATATGATCTTGTATCACATAGGAAGTCTCGTCAAACATTACACGGCGTCTCAAATCCTTTGTAAGTTGACTGATACTCGGGAGGTTTAGCCAAAAATCAGGAACGTATAAAATATTAGTTAAAAGCATATAATCATTCAACCAAATATGACCAATTCCCGCAATGTTGATATCCAATCTTGTAGGCAAGATGACTGACTTATTTAGAGAAGGAGACATCTTAACAAACAGGTTCTTATCATGAGATACATGATGAGTTGCTCCACTGTCAACTATCCATGACTGAGATTAAATCACATGCAGGTGGCCCTTAAAATCCCAATGAATTCCATAGTAGAGGATGAGAAAGCCATACCCGGTAATGTTGTGATACCACCAGTTGTAGATGATGATGGTGACTGATCAGTCGTGAGCTGAGAGTTGAAGTAAGCAATAACTCCATGAATCTGATCCTTAGACAGAGTGTGTAATAGAGCAGATACATTGTCAGATGATTCAGAAACAGCAAGTTGAGAAATTACAGGTGTGAGAAACCCTTGTTTATACTGAGTACCCTTCTTATGCTTAAACCCTAGTGGATATCCATGTATCTTGTAACACTTATCAATAGTGTGACAATTATATCCATAATGAGATCAATCGGTCTTGACTGTTTTGGAGTATAAGATGCATTAACCGAAGCCGAGATTTATTCAGAACTCGCAACATGAAAGACACTCACATTCTGCATTGAAGTGATGTTGTGCTGATATAAAGTCTTGATCAAGCAGATTATACACCTCTGACAAATCAGGAACATGCTTCTTCATAATGATTTGACTGCGAGCATTTGAATACAATTCATTCAATCCACCAAGGAACTTAATCACTTTCGTATGCTCTACTTTCGTGCTCATCGCCTTGTAACAATGACATGTTTGACAAGTCTTCACACATTCGGCTCCATCAAGATCATCCCAAATAGTTTTCAACTTGGTATAATAAGTAGATAGATTAGATGAACCTCATTGTAGGGATCAAATTTGTTGCGTGAGCTGATAAGATCTAGGCAGGTTTGTGAGATGGAATCATCCCATTAGATATTTTCAGATTTCAGATGCATCATTAAAGCGAAGAATGCTGCCATAGATTGGCTTTGTGACTGAGTTCAATATCCATGACTTAACCATACTGTTGCATCTAGACCAGATTCTATAGTTTTGATGAGAAACAAAAGGCCTAGAAATGAACCATCAACAAGGACTATCTTATTCTTGGCATCTAACACATTTGTCATCGCTATATTCCAAGTGTTATAGTTTGTTCCATCAAGTACCTCAGAGATGAGAGAAGTTCCTGGATTATCACCGTTGGCCAAGAAATATGGCGAGTATTGAATCTCAGCCAAATCGAAGGAATCACTTGAGGAATTCGATATCGGAACTGTAGAAAACGGCGGATCAACCGAATTTTCCACTGGAACAGGTGGAGATTGAAATGAAGTCGCCGGAACAGGTGCACCAGGATTAGATGATGTCAGAATAGACAGAGTATGTGTAATACCCCAGTTCAGAGCAGGTAATTACCATGGAGGAAAATAATTTTTGATGACTAGGGAAAACAATTTTAAACATTATGGGACTTGGAGCGTAGTTACTCAAGACATCAACGTAGCCAACACAAAAGGATTCATGCAAAGAAAAATTCTGACGCAACAGTGAAAAATCAGGGAAGCCAGATTTTCGGAGAAAAGACAGTTCGAGAGAATAAATCCAAAATATCAAGTTATATCCGTCCAAAAGTTCTGAAACTTTTTGGAGACATAGAAGACACCTGGGGGAACATTCAGAACGAAGCAGATTGAATTTTGAATGGTGGAATCACGAGTTATACAGAAACTTCCAAGAGGGTCCGAGAAGGGACATTTTGGAGCAAATTAATTCAAAGGACCAAGCTATGCTCATCCACAAATTCTGTAATTTTTTGGAGACATCAAGGAAACCAGTATGAAGAGTCAGGAAGAAACAGATCGACTTTTGGACGGGTGAATAAAAAGATATACAGTAGACTACAAGAAGGTGCAAAATGGGACAAGTCTAGCAAGAAAAATCCAAAACAAAAATCTGAGTGATCAAATCTGAGTCAGGGCTCGACTTACTCCTACTGGGTGACTAAGGAAGCCTAGGAGTGGCGACTCAGCACCCATGTGTCATCAGAGATTATTTGAAAAGAAAATGGGTACAAGGAAGAGAAAATCAAGAACATTTGCATGGCAACCAAGTGGGTGTTGCATGGGCGTGGTTAGTGGCTAGTCTAGGGTTTAGGCAGTGTGATGCAGCAAAGCTACTCCCTTACTTTTCAAGCAGGCGAATTGATCCCACTCCACTCATTCCTTGGTGATCACTCCTCTCCATTAAAAATAGAAGTGCTCCCTTCCACATTTTCCTGTTTATGCATTTTAGAAACCAGAGTTCTGTGAAAGTATTTAGTGTAAGAGAGTGATAGCATGGTGGTTAGAAGCTCGGTCCATGGTGTGTTCGGTGTAGCCTCGTTCTCCTTACGATTGTCTTGTTCTGCTTTCGTTTGGTGAGTTTCAGTTATTGTTGCTCCTCATGGTTCTTGTACTATACCATTGTGTGAATGTGTGGTGCTATTGGCAAGGCTATGCTGGAATTCTTTCTGCTTTTCTCCTCTTCAATCGCTTGAGTATTTGTTTTGGCGTGAGTTGTGTGATTTTCCTTTCCTTGATTTAATCGATATTGTGATATTATCTTGCTTTGCATGAGTAATATTGTCTGTCTTTGTTAGGTTGAGAACCGAATTATCACGAGTGGTATGCATCGTTAGGTTAATTGATGACATGTTTATGCATGGAGTTTCTTGATATAGATTAACCGGTTTTGACTATTTGTGAGAGCCGAAACTAACACAATCAAAACTTATTTAAATGGAGGCTCGAAAATTCTATTTTATAAGAACAAAAAGGACCGAAATTGTAAAAAGATGATTTTATTAGATATTTTTCTGAAGTACAAGAAAACTCGCAAAAGCATAATGTCTTATATTGCAAAAGCTCTTATACTCAGAATTGGATGATCCTAAGTCTAATAAAAGTGTGTGTATATATACTAGTGATCCTAGGCTGCTAAAACTTCTTATTAGCGATGTGGGATGCTGTTCCTCTCCTCCAACCGCCGACTTAGTCTTTTGGGCCCGATTCGCGGCCCGAAACCTTTAGCAGTCCGTTACTTGATCTGGTCTTGGTATGACCCGATTTTTTGTCGATCTGTGAACAGTAAACCGTGAATAGTAACTCAAATCCCAATTAAGTTGGTCTTCGGTTAACTTTTTCCCGGGTTGTGAACAGTGTTCCGAACGTTTTATTCAGCAACCAATCCACCCTTCTTTCGTTGAGCCTCCAACCGCCCGTTTTTTTTATGATGGCTATCCGCCCATCTCCTTGCTGAGATGCATGGGCGGCTGGCATGAGCTTGGTGTTGTGGTCTGGGACAGCCGCCATACTTATGAGAAGGAATGGAGGGCGGCTGGCCTTCTTTGACATGGAGACAGGCGCTTGGGTCATTGAGTCATGGGTGGCTTGCCTCATGGATGGGTGTACGGGATTAAGACATGGACGTTCGAATGCTTGGTTTTGGATCATGGCGGTTGGCCTTGTGTCCTGAACATGGGCAGTTGGCTCCATGCTCAGAGTATGGGCGGCTGGCATCATGTTCAGAACATGGGCGGCTAGCCCTTAAGTTCTGAACATGGGCGGTTGGCCCTTATGTTCTGAACATGGGTGGATAGCTCCATGCTCAGACCATGGGCGGCTGGCCTCATGTTCGGAATATGGGCGGCTGGCCCTTTTGTTCAGGACATGGGCGTTTGGTTCCAATTCGTGGGTTTTTGAGCCGTTTGTTCGTGATCTAGGCTTCTTGTTCTATCAATCTCCGAGGAGTCTCTTGCCTTGCATACGAATTGAATTAGATGAGTAGTTCTTTGCATAATAGTATAACCCTAGAATGCATGCTTAAGTAGATATGTAAATTGGACAAATGTGCATGTTAAGCGATTGTGAATTAGATTAGTCTGCAGGTAAGCGATTGTCAATTGGATTAGTATGCATCTTAAGCAATTAAAAAATATATTAGTGTGCATTGGGAATTGGATTAGTATGCATGTTAAGCGATTATTAAAAATGGATTAGTGTGCATTATGAATTGGATTAGTATGCATGTTAAGCAATTATAAAATGAATTAGTGTGCATTGAGAATTGGATTAGTGTGCATATAAGCGATTAGGAGATGAACGAAGCATGTTAAATGATTGTTAAGAAGATTGTTAAGCATATTAAGCGATTGTGAGATGAAGGCATATGCATGTTAGGTGAATATGAAATGAAGGATTATGCATGTTTAAACAATTTTGAGTTGGTAATTATTGTTGGGGTCAAAATTCTCTCCTCGGAGATTCATAGAATGAGAACTCAAGATCAAGAACAAACGGATCACATCCCGAACATAACGGCCAGC
This sequence comes from Isatis tinctoria, assembly GCA_010577795.1. Taxonomy (NCBI): domain Eukaryota; kingdom Viridiplantae; phylum Streptophyta; class Magnoliopsida; order Brassicales; family Brassicaceae; genus Isatis; species Isatis tinctoria. The sequence continues at coordinate 21,796,842 of CM021244.1, read as the reverse complement.
CGCTCATGCTCTATGGATGAGGTCAGCCACCCTTATCTCCTTTCCAAGGGCCAGCGGCCCATCACTTAATCAAGAGAGCATGGCGTCTGGCTTTATTCCGAATAAGCCAGCCGCCCATCACTTAATCAAGAGAGCACGGCGTCTGGCTTTATCCCGAATAAGCCAGCCTCCCATCACTTAATCAAGAGAGCATGGCGTCTGGCTTTATCCCGAACAAGCCAGCCGCCCGTCCTCTCATCATCAAGCCATGGCGTCTGGCTTTATCCCGAACAAGCCAGCCGCCCATCCTCTCATCATCAAGAAATGGCGTTTGGCCTTGTCCCGAACAAGCCAGCCGCCCATCCTCTAATCATCAAGATATGGCGTCTGGCCTTGTCCCGAACGAGCCAGCCGCCCATCCTCTCAGCATCAGGACATGGCGTCTGGCTCAAGCAAGAAAGCTAGCCGCCCTCTTCTCTTTCCTTCAAGCATGATTCCCAGCTCGGATCGATCCAAGACCAAGCATCCGCACGTTCTGATCCCAGGCGCCCATGAACTGAAGCCAGCCGCCCATGGTCAAAAGCCAGACGCCCTTGAGCAAGACCAGCCGCCCATGAGCCAGACGCCCGTGCATCTAAAACAGAAACTGGGCGGCTGGCCATCACCTTGGAATGGGAGGCTGGAGATTTAAAGAAAAACGGGCGGCTCAGTTTCAAAAGTCGTAGAACGCTCGGAACACTATTCACGCGGGAAAACCGTTAAAACATTTTTCATGAAACACTATTCATCCCGCGAAAAAGCTAACCGAAAAGTCGGGCCGGACCAGGATCAGACCATGTGACGGATTATGGCAAGGAATCGGGCCCAAAAGACTAGGTCGGCGGCTGGTGGAAGAAAGGAACTTTGTCCCACATCGCCCAGAAAGAGTTTAGCCTCCTAAGTCTCCTAGTAAAAATTAGTAAATATGCTTGTTAGGTTATTGGAAAATAAATATGTATGCATGAATAAATGATTATGGGGTAGTGATTATGCTTGAAAAACGAATTTGAGATGATGATTATGCATGTGTTAATCGACTGATAGATAATGAGTATGCATGATAAGCAAATATGAAATAATGAATAGGCATGTCTAAGCGGTTACGAATTAATAACTTAGTGAAGTAGTGTTTTTGCACGATTAAGCGATAATCCATTTGATAGTGTAAGTGAATTGTGATATCATGATTTGGATGGTTTGGTGATTATGCTTGGTTAGGCGATTTAAGATGATGAGATAATGTGATTGATTGATGTTTGTATTGATATATTATGAGTTCCGGATTGTGTATGCGTTTAACTAATGTGGATTGACTAACGATTGTCTATGGAATGTCCTGTGTGAAACTAACCTGTGTGCAGGTGATCTCCGTGGTATGAGTTGACGTTTATGCAGGTGTACCATTAGGAAGTGGGATTAAGAATCTACTAGAGTGAGCCGCGTGTTGTGATGAGGTGTGGTGAGCTATGAGTTGAGTCTTGTTTCCGTAAGCCATGTGTTTTCTGCTGGGTGAGGTAGCGGTTGGATGCATAATCTTCGGGTTGTGTTATCCTCCGTATCGGGCAATATTACAGACGGTGTGAAAGATTGTCGTGGTCCTGGGACAAATTTGCATTCTTTCCACCAGAAGGCTCATGGTTTCAAAGAAGTTAGAATGCGTCGTGGAATCGTGGATGTGTGAATGGTGTTGTGATCTTAAGAGGAGACTAGTGGTGATGAGATGTGTTGTGATGATGAGGAGATGTTAAGTGGTGTGTTGTGATGAAGAGTGGTGTGTGGAATGGTGTGTTAAGTGGTGTTGTGGTATGTCAGTCCGATTGCTGTGGGATCTTTCGGACTGAGGCGGAGCCATGGAGTGTTGGCTCATGGTTTAGAGGCGGTATGTGCGGGATCCCCAATGTTCCTCACGGCAGTGAAGGACAGCAAGGTGGCAAGACTCGTAGAGACTGGATGGCAGCCTAAGGGCCCAGTAATACCCGACGGGGTATTGTGACAGTATCAGGAAGATGAAGGACGGTGTCGGGCCGAGATGCACTTGAGCCATTGCCTGGTGTTCGGTTTCGTGTTGGTGATGTTCCAGCTTGACAGTGTTTGTGATAGTCAAGTGCAGGGTCACGGCCTGATACCATATTAGGAGAACAAAGAAGATGAAGTTCACATCGAGAAAAGAATTCTGTTATTCAATCTTATCTTGTGAAATACAATTCAACGTCCTTTATAGGCGTGGGTATTTTTAACCGAAATCCGAACTCAAACTTGAATCTGATTCAAAATATCTGAACCTGATCCAAACCAGATCTATAAAAATTACCAAATGAGACTTAGACTTAGGTATTTTGGGTTGTGGGTAATATCTGTACCGGACGAAACCCGAACGAGTATGCAGAAAAATTCGAAAGTAACTATTTTTACCTAGTTTGTATAATTTGGTTACTTTCAAATATTTTGAAAATTTAATTTTATGACTTATTTTTATTGTTATGTTTAAGATGAATGAGCTGAGACATCTTTTTATAATCTTTAAGAAGATTTTATTAGTTATATGATTTAGTTTTATTTTTTTTAGTTAAAATATGTCATTTTAAAAATGGATATTTGGACCTGAAGTAGTATTATCTGAATCCGAATTGAGTTTGGATATAAAATGTGACTTATATGGTATTACAAGATAGATTCGAACCCAAAAAATTACTAACCATACTGGACCCGAAAATTTATAGATACTGAATGGATCCTATGAAGCCAAACCCGAAAACCCAAAATCCAGAAAACCTGATCTGAACGGGTACCCGAACGCCCAGGGCTATAAATAACCATAACATTCCATAAAGTTAGATAAACAATTAAATATTGTGAGAGTCGAAACTAGCTCACACTGTCAAAACTTATAATTTATGGACACTTAGAAACTATTTTATAAGAACTCAAGGACCGAAATTGCAAAAGGATGATTTTATTAAATATTATTTTCGAAGTACAAGAATATTCGCCAAAGCTTAATGTCTTATATTGCAAAAAACTCTTATACTCGGATTCTGAATGCCTTTAATCCTTACACAAGCATACATATATATATACTAGCCAACCTAGGACCCCTAAACTCCTTATTAGAAATGTGGGACCTCGTTATTCCCTCCCAGCCTCCGACTTCAATTGTTTTGGGCCCGATCCTTGGCCCAAAGTCCTAGTAGCCCGCCGACCTGTTCTTGGTCCGTTCCGCCCTGGGTCCAATCCAACCTTTGATCCATCTTTAATTTTCCCGCCTTTTATGTTTAATACTTCAAGGATGAGAGATGCGGATTACATCTATGACTGTAGGTTTTAATTGACCCAGCCGCCTGTCTTCGTGACTTGGACCCAGCCGCCTGTCTTCGTGGCTGAGGACCAAGCTGCCTGTCTTCGTGACTAAGGGCCAGCCGCCCGTCCTTGAGGTCAGGAGCCAGCCGGCCTCCATGAAGTCCATGATCCAGACGCCATTCTCTTGTGGAAGCATATGGGCTTATGGCTTTGGGTGAAGAATGTTGGCTGGCCCTGCCTTGAAAGATGTTGGCTGGCCCATCAAAGGAAGGATGTTGGCTGGCCCTGCCTTGAAGATGGTGGCTGGCCCTTCCAACGAAAAATATTGGCTGGCCCTTCCAAGGAAGAATGTTGGCTGACCCTGCCTTGAAGATGTTGACTGCCATGTCTTGAAAGAATGTTGGCTGGCCCTTCCGAGGAAGGTCGGGCGGCTGGCTCCATGATTTGTACATGGGCGGCTGGCTCTGTGGTTTGTACATGGGTGGCTGCCCTTTTATCGTGGCAGCAGGCTCGTCTCGTGACCATAGTGGCTGGCCTAAGAGGAATAAGGTGGTCCGAAAATGTCTTGAGTTGAGTTTCCTTGCTTCTACGTTCATTAATCTCCGAGGGATGGGTTTTGACCCCAATAGTTAGCCCCCCAGCTCGTTGCTTTTGTGTGCAGAGGTGATATTATGTGTTTTTAACGTATTTTGATTCGTTTTTAGTATTTGGTTTGAGCTTTTATTTGCATCTTTTGTTGGCTTTTCGAGTCTTTTCTTTTGTTTTGAGTCTTTTACAGATTTTACGGAGTTCCGAAGGAGTTTGGCGTTTACGGACATGTTCGAGTCGAGTTGACGTGAAAAACCGAGAAAAAGACCAAACACAACAGAACGACCGTTCTAGGTGAAGAACGATCGTTCTGTCCAAGCAAGAGAACGACCGTTCTAGGTGAAGAACGATCGTTCTGTCCAAGCAAGAGAACGACCGTTCTAGGAGAGGAACGACCATTCAGAACGATCGTTCCCCCATGGGAACGATCGTTCCCCTCTTCACCAACCACGCCGACAAAAACACACGGAACGACCGTTCTATCCTGAGGAACGATCGTTCCCCGACACCACATCTCACCTACTACGGATCGACCAAGGGGAACGATCGTTGTCCACCTAGAACGACCGTTCCCCGTCTCACCTACTTCCCTCACCTTGGCCTATAAATACAACTCACTCTTGATGTTAAAACTCACACCTTCTTCTTCCTCCTCTCTTCTCTAGCTTATAAACATTGCTCTATCTTCAGTTTTAAGTTTTATGTTTATGCTTTTGTTAAGTTTTATTTAGTTTCTTTTAAAGCTTTAATCATTTATGCTTTAATCAAGTTTTACTTTCAGTTAAAAAAAAAAAAAAAAAAAAAAAAAAAAAAAAAAAAAAATTGGCGCCGTTGCCGGGGAAGGCATTAGCAATAGCCATTGAGATTTGGAATCTACCGAGTCTAAATTTTATTTACCATAAAAAAAATATATATAAAAAAAAAAAAATCTAACCTTGTTCTTTAATTTTTCTCTTTTGTGAAGGTGCATGAACCTGAGAAGCCAAGGAAAACAACACTTGGTAGAGTTATCACAAGATATAAGCAAGCTAGAACGAGCCAACACTCGAGCTAGAAAAGAAAGAGAAAGACTATCAAGAACGACAGGGTTCAACATGGCTGATCATATTCCTGACATTCTGGAAGGAGCAGGAAATAGAGCCAACGAAGAAGTCCAAGGTGGTAGAAGGAGAGTGATAGGAGCATATGATGCACCTCAAGAGCATGGACAACGATCTGGTATTGAAGCTCCACCAGTTGAGAGCCATAACTTTGAGATAAAGTCGAGTCTCATTAACATGGTGAACGGAGACAAGTTTCATGGTCTACCAATGGAGGATCCTCTTGATCACTTGGACAACTTTGAACGATTATGTGGCACAGTGAAGATGAATGGTGTTTCCGAAGATGCCTTCAAGCTCCGCCTATTCTCATTTTCTCTTGGGGACAAGGCGCGAACATGGGAGAAAGGCTTAGCTAAAAAAACAATCGTTACTTGGAATCAATGCAAAAAGGAGTTCTTGTCCAAATTCTTCTCATCAACAAGGACCGCACGCCTTCGGAATGACATATCCGGTTTTACTCAAAGAACATCGAGAGCTTTCACGAATCCTGGGAGCGTTTCAAGGGGTACACAACTAAGTGCCCTCATCATGGTTTTTCTGACGAGTCAATCCTCAGCACTCTATACCGTGGTCTCCTGCCCAAATACCGATCTATGCTCGATACAGCCAGTAATGGTAACTTCTTGGGGAAAGACATTGAAGAAGGTTTCTTACTTGTGGAGAATCTAAGCCTGAGTGATGAGAAGAACAGTGAAGACTATGATAGAGCTCCTAGAGGGAGTGACGATGATAGAACAACTAAAGAGATCAAGTCTTTACGCGAGATGATGGCTAAGGTCTTACAAGCCACAGAAAGATCTGTGAACCATATTAGCGAGTATGATAGAGGTCAAGCTTCTAAGGAGAACCAGTTTGATGGAAGCTTTGAAACACAAGAGGAGTTGAATTTCATCGGAAATCAAGGGAACTATCAAGGAGGGTACAACAGAAACTACAATTCAAACTATGGGCAACAACAAGGGCAAGGATACCAACCGCGACCCTTCATACCATCTACTAACCAAGGAGGACAAAACTACAATCAGCAAGGGTTTGTACCCAAACAACCCTTCCAAGGCAACCAAGGAGGATATCAGAACCGTTTCCAAGGAGGGAATCAGCCAACGCAGCCTTTCACAAACTCGCAGCCTTCATCTTCAGCAACCGGCTCCCAAGACGAGCTGAAGAACATGATGCAGCAGTTGATGGCGAGTCAACAAAAGGCGGCAGCAGAGATCAACTCCAAAGTTGACACTATGTATGTCGATCTAAATGGGAAGTATGATGCTATATGGACCCACGTGAAGCAACTGGATGTTCAGATTGCACAAACCGCCGAGTCTATAAAAAGAACACCAGGAACTCTGCCTGGAAAAGCTGAAGCACCTAGGAAGGAGTTTGTCAACGCCATCGAGCTAAGGAGCGGGAAAACATTGAATTCGGAAACAACTTCCAACCGGCGAAAGAAAAAGAAGCACAAACCGAGCACCCTGGTCCGTCAACCGAGAACATGCTCAGCCAAGAAACTCCAACAGCTTCGGCCAGCAATCCAGAAGCAAGGGTGTACAAACCCAAAGTACCATACCCTGTACCACCCAAGAAGTCTCGCAAGGATTTAGAAGATGCTAAATGCAGAGAGATGCTCAGAGACCTAACCGTGAAGCTACCTCTCACGGATGCCGTTCAGATGATACCTGCGCTCAAACGGTATATGAAAACTCTAGTCTCCGGAAAAGTAGCTGAGGAGGAGAACGTGATGGTGGTCTCCAAGGAGTGCAGTGCTGTTCTGCAGAACAAAGTCCTAAAGAAGAGAAGTGATCCTGGCAGATTCGTTTTATCAGTCAAGATCGGCCCCATGACATTCGCATGCTCCCTGTGCGATCTTGGTTCCAGTGTCAACCTTATGCCATACTCTGTGGCAAAGCGGTTAGGGTTCACCAAATTCAAACCCACGCGCATCTCATTGGTCTTCGCAGACAGATCAACAAAACTTCTGGTGGGTATGTTAGAAGATCTTCATGTGCGAATTGGAGACACACTCATCCCAGCTGATTTCGTGGTTCTAGAGCTTGAAGAAGAACCGAAAGACCCTCTGATTCTCGGCCGACCATTCTTATGCACAGCTGGTGCAATTATCGATGTACAGAATGGAGTGATTGACCTTCACCTAGGCGACATGGTAATGTCATTCGAGATGGATAAATTGTTGAAGAAACCGATGATGGATGGACAGACCTTCACTGTGGAGGGCTTGGATGATGTATATGATGAGGCAGCTGAAGAGCTTCTGTGCCCGGATCCTCTTGAAACCGCTCTAACTCTAGCTGAAAGAGAGCATGGTTTCCTGAGCGAGGATGCCGACAGCTTTGCCAAGATGCTAGACTCCAGCCAAAGAATGGAGCAGATGGTGGCGTACATGAGCCTAGAAGATGAGGAGAACTCGGCAGAAACAGACGGAGCACCCGCTCCAATCCCGCGAGCACCTGCTCCGCCACTTGACCCGATAGACAGCCCTTGGAGGGAATTGAAAGCACCCAAACTGGAGCTCAAAACTCTTCCAGCCGGGCTCAGGTACGCATTCCTTGGAACAAACTCTACTTACCCGGTAATTGTGAATGCTGATTTGAATAATGTGGAAGTAGCTTTACTTTTATGCGAGCTTAGGAAGTATAGAAAGGCTATAGGGTATTCACTTGATGATATTACTGGCATCTCCCCTGATCTTTGCATGCATAGGATACATCTAGAAAATGAATCGAGGAGTTCTATAGAACATCAAAGGAGGTTGAATCCGAATCTGAAAGATGTTGTTAAAAAAGAGATAATGAAACTTTTAGAAGCCGGTGTAATTTATGCTATTTCTGATAGTACTTGGGTTAGTCCAGTTCATGTAGTTCCTAAGAAAGGTGGAATCACTGTGATAAAAAATGATAGGAATGAACTGATACCGACTAGGACCATAACCGGCCATAGAATGTGCATAGATTATCGCAAACTAAATGCTGCAACTCGCAAGGATCACTTCCCTTTGCCCTTTATTGATCAAATGCTTGAAAGACTTGCAAACCATCCATACTACTGTTTTTTAGATGGTTATTCAGGTTTCTTCCAGATCCCCATCCATCCGGACGACCAGGAGATGACAACATTCACATGTCCTTATGGCACATTCGCTTACCGACGCATGCCATTCGGATTGTGCAATGCTCCGGCAACTTTCCAGCGATGCGTGATGTCCATTTTCTCTGACTTGATCGAAGACATAATGGAGGTGTTCATGGATGACTTCTCGGTGTATGGAGACTCTTTCTCTCACTGTTTATCTAATCTATGCAGAGTGCTTCAACGATGTGAGGAGAAACACCTAGTTCTAAATTGGGAGAAGTGTCACTTCATGGTCCGGAATGGGATTGTACTTGGGCATCGCATATCAGAAGATGGCATCGAAGTGGACAAAGCTAAGATCGAGGTTATAATGAGCCTACAACCACCTACTTCTGTCAAAGGGATCCGCAGTTTTCTGGGGCATGCAGGCTTCTATCGCAGATTCATCAAGGATTTTTCAAAGATAGCTAGACCCCTCACGAGGCTGTTGTGCAAAGAGGAGAAGTTCGAATTTGATAGCAACTGTCTTGAGGCTTTTCATACGATCAAAGGAGCATTGGTCAGCGCACCCATTGTGCAGCCACCAGATTGGAGCCTACCTTTCGAGGTCATGACAGATGCTAGCGACTATGCTGTTGGAGCAGTTCTCGGCCAGAGGAAAGACAAGAAGCTCCACGTTATCTACTACGCCAGTCGCACATTGGATGATGCTCAGTGCAAGTATGCTACGACAGAAAAGGAGCTTCTGGCTGTCGTTTTCGCCTTTGAGAAGTTTCGGTCCTATCTCGTTGGATCAAAGGTTATAGTTCATACCGATCATGCAGCACTAAAGTATCTGCTGACCAAGAAAGACGCCAAGCCACGGCTACTTAGGTGGATTCTTCTACTTCAAGAATTCGACCTGGAGATCAAAGACAAGAAGGGGATAGATAATGGAGCTGCCGACCATTTATCTAGGATGCGGATTGATGAAGAACTCCCACTCAATGACAACCTCCCGGAGGAACAGGTTTACTCGATCGGAGCACTCCAAATCAAGAAAGCACGTGCTCCCACCCAGCGAGCACCTGCTCAGTCCGAATTCTGCAACCAAACCGAAAGCAGCCAACATCCTCAGATTCCTTGGTTTGGTGAGATTGCAAATTACCTAGCTGCGGATCTAGAACCACACGGTTTTATGGGCAACAAAAGGAAGAAATTCCTAAGGGATATTCGATTCTGTTTCACTGTCATAGCTCTTCATATGCCGGACACTTCGCTACTTTCAAGACAGTCTCCAAGGTTCTGCAAGCTGGGTATTGGTGGCCAACAATGTTTAAAGACGCTCAGCACTATATCTCTAGATGCGATTCATGCCAGCGACAGGGGAACATCAGCAAACGCAATGAGATGCCACAGAACTTCATTCTCGAAGTGGAGGTCTTTGATGTATGGGGGATTGATTTTATGGGACCATTCCCATCTTCTTTCGGGAATGAGTACATACTCGTGGCTGTTGACTATGTGTCTAAATGGGTTGAGGCATTGGCGAGTCCGACGAACGATGCAAAGGTGGTGATCAAGATGTTCAAATCTATCATTTTCCCGAGGTTTGGTGTTCCGCGCATTGTCATCAGCGATGGAGGCTCTCACTTCATCAACAAGATTTTCGAGAATCTATTGCGCAAGAATGGTGTAAAACACAAGGTCGCAACGCCTTACCATCCGCAAACGAGTGGGCAAGTTGAGATATCTAACCGAGAAATCAAGAGCATACTTCAGAAGACTGTGAGCATAACTCGGAAGGACTGGGCTTCCAAGCTAGACGACGCTCTATGGGCTTACAGGACCGCCTACAAAACGCCTCTCAGGACCACTCCTTTCCACCTTGTTTACGGCAAAGCCTGTCACCTCCCCGTTGAGCTCGAATTCAAAGCCGCATGGGCTGTCAAGCTGCTCAACTATGACATTAAGCCGGCTTCAGAACGACGCATGATGCAGCTACATGAACTTCAGGAGATTAGGCATCTCGCCTATGAGAACTCCAAAATCTACAAGGAACGAACCAAAGCATACCACGACAAGCGCATCCTGGCTCGTAACTTCGCCCCAAACGACCAGGTCCTACTCTTCAACTCTCGGCTGAAGCTGTTTCCCGGGAAGTTGCGATCGAGATGGTTTGGGCCCTTCACCATAAAGGAAGTGCGACCATATGGAGCTGTCGTCTTGTTCAACACCAAAGGAGAAGAGTTCGCGGTCAATGGTCAACGGTTGAAACCATATTTTGCCGACACACAACTCGGAGACGGGGAAGAAACAACCTTGACCGAACCTCCTCAAGCATAATCAACTCACCTCGTCAAGCTTAGCGACGTAAAACAAGCGCTTTCGTGGGAGGCAACCCACCAGGTAACATGTACATATCGTGAATTTGTTTTCGTTCTTGTTTTATTTACGTTTCTTGTTTTGTTTGAGATTGTTTTTGCAGGTTTTTATTAAGTGTCCGAGAAACCGCTCTGCTGGGAGCGGATGAAGGCTCGAGAGCAGCACCGATAGCTCCACCAGCGACCACTGAGCTTGTGGTTATTTCTATCACCCTTGTTATATCCATTTTTATTTTACGACACTTTCATTTATCAGTTTGCGGGTTTCTCTTTCGGCTTTGTTGTAACCGGGACGGTTACAAACAAGTCTGGGGGAGGAATTCATTTGTCTACTAACGGTGTATTTTATGGATTTTTATTTCCTATGTTTTATTTTGGTTTTATTTAAGTGTGTTTATATTTTCAAAAAAAAAAAAAAAAAATATTTTACGAGTCAAAAATATTGTGTGAAATTGTTAAACTTTCTGGAATTGCAACATGTTCGATGTCATTGCCTTAGGACTGCTTAGCATTGTTTGAGGATAGTTTGGAAACGCAGAAAAATCCATAACTTGATCATTTAGTGAATTTTCTCAAATCATCTGAACTTAATCGAATTATCGGAACTTAATATGGACTTAATTTATCTCACTTAGGGGGTTGATAATCATGTATTGGATTTTACATTTGGAATTTTCTTTGCACCATTTTTACCAATCTTTGCTAATTCCAAATGGCTAGACTTATCCTTAGTCTAGTACCACACCCTTACCATTTCCATGTTGAAACCCACTTATTTTCGTTTACTGTCATTGCATTCATGTGCAAAAACTATGGAGTATACGGACCGACACAACTTTTCTTTAGGACTGTGTCTAGATAGGTGGTCTCTTTCTGATTAAACTCATGGGATGTGTCTAGAAAAGTAATCTCTTTTTGAATATATATTCATCGAAAATTTTCGTTTCAAAAGAGGATGAACTTTAAATGGGTAGAAGTTTACATTCAAGAAATAAGCTTACATCGTTGAAATTCTTTTGATGCAGATTTTAAAAAACTAACCGGTTCCATTCTTCGATTTATAAAAAAAATAAAAAAGAAAAAAAAATAAAAAAATAATTAAAAAAATAAAAATAAAAAAAAAAGAAAGAAAGAAAACAGAAGGAACCGGGAAAGTCAAGGTAATATCTTTAGATTTCATAAAACGTTAAAAGAAATCATGTTCTTGTTTGTGACTTGGTTAAATAAAGGGTAGAAGGATTAGAGTTAAGGAGAGTTGTGTACCTCCAAATTGGTTCGTGTCTCACGGTGATTTTGCATAATGATTTGCATCTGTTTGTACTGCTAAAAGAAACCAAAACACTTGAGCCACCAAATACCAACCTTGATACCTAGACCATAACTTGTTAGATATTCCCTTTGTGAGAGTACACGCATTTGATAATAAATGTTAAATATTGAGTTCTGCATGATCATGAGATTTCACTTATTTACTACGGTTATGGAGAAGTACAATGAAGTACGGTTTGATCTGAACTTTGCGAATGCGGTTTACGGGCAATTAATTTAGAGTATGGTCCTATAAGTTTTACGAGTTTCACACATTTTTCAAACCTCTCCTCTTTGTAAAAAATCTGTTTTTGCTTGGGGACAAGCAAAGGTTTTAGTTGGGGAGAGTTGATATTATGTGTTTTTAACGTATTTTGATTCGTTTTTAGTATTTGGTTTGAGCTTTTATTTGCATCTTTTGTTGGCTTTTCGAGTCTTTTCTTTTGTTTTGAGTCTTTTACAGATTTTACGGAGTTCCGAAGGAGTTTGGCGTTTACGGACATGTTCGAGTCGAGTTGACGTGAAAAACCGAGAAAAAGACCAAACACAACAGAACGACCGTTCTAGGTGAAGAACGATCGTTCTGTCCAAGCAAGAGAACGACCGTTCTAGGTGAAGAACGATCGTTCTGTCCAAGCAAGAGAACGACCGTTCTAGGAGAGGAACGACCATTCAGAACGATCGTTCCCCCATGGGAACGATCGTTCCCCTCTTCACCAACCACGCCCACAAAAACACACGGAACGACCGTTCTATCCTGAGGAACGATCGTTCCCCGACACCACATCTCACCTACTACGGATCGACCAAGGGGAACGATCGTTGTCCACCTAGAACGACCGTTCCCCGTCTCACCTACTTCCCTCACCTTGGCCTATAAATACAACTCACTCTTGATGTTAAAACTCACACCTTCTTCTTCCTCCTCTCTTCTCTAGCTTATAAACATTGCTCTATCTTCAGTTTTAAGTTTTATGTTTATGCTTTTGTTAAGTTTTATTTAGTTTCTTTTAAAACTTTAATCATTTATGCTTTAATCAAGTTTTACTTTAATCTCCGAGGGATGGGTTTTGACCCCAATAGTTAGCCCCCCAGCTCGTTGCTTTTGTGTGCAGAGGCGATGTGCAGTTAGTGGAGCGTTGTTCGGGATTGATGGACTAGACGGTCTTCGTATGATTTTTTTTAAAAATGATGTAGGCGGGTCGGTTTTCTCAGAAAGAAGATTTTCCATTTTCGTATCCGAGATTTTTGGAGGGCTGACCTTGATTTGGAAAAAATCCTACTCCTTGTCGTGTTAGGATTTCGGGAATTACTCTGTATATATTTGGGCTCGCCTTCCCCTTCCTTGCTTCAAAGGATTTTTCCGACCATGCTCCCTTTCCGAATTTTTGCTGAAACCCTGTTGCCCGTTCCGACTTTTGCGGCTATGGCTGGATTGACACTTTATGAAAGGAAAGAGAAGGAGAGGTGCGAGAAAGAAGAGAAGAAAAACGAGCGGATGGGACCGAGCCCTCCTGGTGGATTGGCGGTTGGCTCTTCGGAGGTTAAACCATCCGAAGGCGATTCGGCTATTCCACCTTCTGAATGGCCTGCCGATCGGTTGGCTCTATCAACAGTCATGGTTACTCCTTTGGAGAAAGAGGCGATTTTGACGCGAAGGGCTGCGAAGAAATCACCCGAGCGTCAGACGGCGGCCCGCGGAGTTGTTCTTGGTTTGACAGGAGCGGACTCCTCGTGGCTCTGCAAGGACTTGCTTTCCCAAAGGCGGTTTGCAAGAATCGCCATCAATCCGCGATGAGTTTTTATGTGATCACGGACGCGAGGTTTAGGTTTCCCCCTTGTGATAGCTTGGATGATTCCAGGTGCTTTCCATTATCCTATCACCGAGTAACATGCTTGCTATTAGGGCAAATATCTCGAATGCGATATTTCGGTAATGCAATCAGCCGTGTTCCCAAGAGCAAGTGAAGGCTGGCTGGCTTCTGAGGAAAATGGGCGGCTGGCCCCTGTCTTGAAGTGAAGCTTGAAGTGAAGGGCGGCTGGCCCCTGTCTTGAAGTGAAGCTTGAAGTGAAGGGCGGTTGACCCATCTCTCTAAGGACGATGGGTGGCTGGCCCTTGCCATGAAGGTGGGCGGCTGGCCCGTCTCTCTAAAGAGGATGGGCGGCTGTCCCTTGCTATGAAGGTGGGCGGCTGGCCCATCTCTCTAAAGAGGATGGGCAGCTGTCCCTTGCCATGAAGGTGGGCGGCTGGCCATTGCCATGAAGGTGGGTGGCTGGCCCTTGCTTTGAATGTGGGCTGGCCTTGTTCCTTCGCTCGTAGTTAGCTTGATTCATTTCGCCTATGGGAGTTTTTTCCTGTTTCAAGTTGGGTCGATTAGGGTGCTATACCGGGCGCCCCGATCAAAGACTTAGAAGATTTTCCTTTTATATTGTCAGACCAGCGAGGTGAACCGCTGGGTTTAGAGTTTGGTTTAGTGGCTAGTTTTGTGAACGAGTTTATGATCTCATACCAGGGCCGGTTTGGTACTTCGTTACGAGATGTACCAAGACCAGCTTTCCTTGTTGGCGTTTATTGGGTTTGGCGAGCTCATTTCGCAGTTTACGCCCCGTAATATCCTAATCTACGGAATGCTCTTGAAGATAAGCTTAAACAGAATACCACCCGGACATCCCCTGCACTACAGACCAGGTCGTGCCCTTCGGATATTAATCCGGAAATTTGTATAGCGCACTTCTTTTATCCGCTTCAGGATGTTTAAAGTACCATGGTTAGTGAAATGCCTTGTTGTGATCAGCAACAGACGGTGATAAGTATGCCAAGAGGCGAAGTTTTGTGTATGCCAAGGGGCGAAATTTTGTGGAGTATTCATGTAAACGGACCCACTCCCCCCTTAAAAATTAAAAAGGGAAAATAGTTGAATTTGTCGAAAGACAAGCAGCCTACGTACCCCAGAAATTGGGATCAAGCCAATTCGTAGTTCGTTTTACAATGATTTTGATTATCTAGTGGTAGTACTTCTTTAGGTGCATTGCATTCCATTTTCTTATACGGGCTTTCCCTCCTTGTTTGCAAGTTCATATGCTCCCGGGCGAACCACCTTCATTATCGTGTATGGCCCTTCCCACTTAGCGCCTAGTTTTCCCGCACTCGACTCTGCAGTATTCTGGAAAACTTTTCGGAGGACAAGGTCGCCTTCTTTGAATTTACGGCTTCGAACGTTGGAGTTGTAATACTTTGTGGCTGCTTGCTGGTAGTTTTGGATTCGGACAAGTGTTTTGTCTAGCTTTTCGTTTATTAGGTCCAGCTCGTTAAGCATCATTAGATGGTTTAAGCCTTCTTGTCCGAATAGGAGTCTTCGCCTGACTCCGGGAAAATCGACCTCTGATGGGATGACGCATTCAGTGCCGTAGACTAGCGCAAATGGTGTTTCTCCCGTTGCTCGTCTCGGGGTTGTACGGTGAGACCAGAGGACTCATTCGAGCTCGTCTTCCCACCGTCCTTTCTTTTCTCTGAGGTGCTTCTTTAGTCCGTCCACGATTGTCTTGTTAGCCGCCTCGGCTTGGTCGTTTCCTTGCGGGTAACGTGGTGTCGACTTGCTTAGCCGTATCTTCCACTTCTCGCAAAATCCTTCGAAACGAGCGGATTTATGTAGCTCTCATTGTTTTGTTGCATAATATTTTACTTATTTTAGTGTTGTGACGTTAAGGAATTTTTTTTTTGATTTGTAACTGAAATTCTGTCGTGTAATCAAATTTATTTTCTAGGATTTTTTTATTAAATTTGAGGTAAGAAAAATATAGATTATGATTATTTAAAATTATTGTACCTCAATAATGTGGTTAATGTGGTTTATTATGGAATAAATGAGTGATGAGGTGTCAACAAATTAGAGATCTTTATGGTGATGTGGTTGAAAGAGACTCGAGGAAATATAACTTTATATATATATATGGATGTGTAATTATACATATGTTGTTTTTTAACGGTTTTGGTTATTAAAAAGTTTATACATTTTAAAAAAGTTTGTATAACATTCAAGACTATTGTTTCGGCAGAACAAGCCTCTCATTCCAAAGGTTGTCATGCTCTATATTCCTGGATTGGATGCAGCTTTGTACTTATCACAGTTTAAAGCACTTGCTAGTTGCTAGTATGATTGGGTAGTACTAGAAATTTTAAATAAAAAAATGTGCACACCGAGTAAAACATTAAAAACGTGATTAGAAAAAAATTGAACCTGTAACACTACCCCCAAAAACCAGTTGTACTATAATTGTACAGAGTTGTATTTTTGTCCTAAAAACTTGTGATTGATAGTACTTTTTCCCTAAAACCATTCCTATAATCAAATAACAAAAACTATACTTAACATAAACCTAGAGTATTTACGTAACATATTCTAAAGTGTTTGATATATACTTTACAACCCTGTTCTCACCAATCATCACTTATGTCTGTTGACCTATTTATATGATATATCCAAGTCCATTTCTATTATGTGTCAACTTCTTCAAAGCTGTGAATTGTTTCTTGCAAGAGTTGGACCTGTTCCTAAAATTAATCCATGCATGCCTCACCCCAAATGCATCAAAAAGTTATTTGTAATCGTCTGTCTCCCAGCTTCATTCACCAAATAATTTCTCCATTGCTTTTCAGTTTTTTTCAATTCTTAGTTGAAGACAAAACTGTGTCTGTTCATCATTCCACATTACAGTCTATGAACAATAAAATTAGCCCTAAACGAACATTAACCTGCATCTACTTTCAGATAACACATCCAATTCACCAAAGGAACATGGTCTATGTACTATAAATTGAGATATTACAATAACTACTCTAATCTCATCTGATATTCCATCTATTTTAAACAACTTCAACTAAATAAAAAATTTACAACAATATTTAATAACATGTATATGAGAAACGAAAGAATAAGTAAAAACAAGTGAATAAATAAATAAATAAAAAGTGGACAAATAAATAAATGAACAGAAAAATAGAGCAGATACATAACTTATAGTTGGGCCACTATATCGAACCTTAATTTTAAACGAATAAATAAACTTATACAATTTATAAGTTCGATATACACTAGTCCAAAGCCACCGAGAAGACGAAACCTTGACTGGGTCTTCACTACTTTTATTAATTTTTCGAATATGCCTCTATACTTTATGAACGTAATCATACGACCCTCTTAATTAACGTGGATCCAATTTCCCTCGAGCGGCAAAAGCAAAAAACAAAAAAAAAAGTTGTTTTATGTTAAAAACAGTTTGGTTATGGACTCACGAAACCGGACCAGTAGAGGTTACCGATCCTTAGGTTTAGCCTTAACCATTCATTGTTGGACAAAGAATAGACTTATGTAATATTTCCTTTTCTATCCCTTTGTAAACCAGTATAAATAAGACCATTTGGTCTCA
This sequence comes from Isatis tinctoria, assembly GCA_010577795.1. NCBI lineage: Eukaryota > Viridiplantae > Streptophyta > Magnoliopsida > Brassicales > Brassicaceae > Isatis > Isatis tinctoria. Next base: position 21,779,654 of record CM021244.1, on the reverse strand, counting down.
GTAATAAGATATAAAAACACAGAATTTATAACACGTTATCAGCACGACCTTGCTCTCAAACCCTAGCAGCCTCCGAACTCAAAACCGCAGCCGTCGTCCACGCTTTAACGCCGCCACCGTCCGTCTTTGCCGTCGGCCGCCGCCTTCTTCAACAAAGAAGCTTTCCGATCCGTGTTTGAGTTTACCGAGGTCTATTAGCTCCCGGTCCACTCCAATTCAACCCCAAAAGAAGATCAAGGTAAATCCCTAATCTAAGAACATGAGAAAATCGAATTTGGACTAAGAAAAATAAAACCCTAAAATTGATTCTCTCATATAAACTTGTTTGATCTTGTTAAAACCAATGCTTGAACTTGGATCTAAGCTAAAGACAAGACATTAAAAATCGGATTGATTGTTTAATCTTGCTTGTTCTCTTTCAAACCAAATCGAACTTGGATTAAGCTTATATGGAACCATTAAAAATCGGATTTCTTGTAAAGGATTGTTTGTTTGCTTTATTTGAAACCGCATGATGATCTTGCTTTCATGATTGAATCTGATTCCTTAGCTTGCTTGTTTATTACTTAATGTCGTATGATAGCATGTTTTGCATCACTTGTTAAAATCGAATTTGAATCCATATAGAAATCGCATGCTAAGTTGTTTAATCATGAAATCTGACATGAAATTTTGTAAGTTAGGTTGCTAGATTATTTGTTTTGATCTTGCATAAAATCGGCCATAGAAAAGAAGAAGAAGAAATCGATTTGGCCCTAATCCTAATCCAAATAGGAAATTCTAATCCCTTCCTTTTAGTAAAAAGGAAAGTTTTGAGAATATCCTTTTCTTTTTGCATGGTTTTTCTTTTTTAGTGGTTATCCTTTAATTAATTGTTTTAGGATTAATTTTTGCATAAAAGAAATTGTTAAAATCGAATTTGGTAATTGCATATTTGTATAATTAAAATCGGCCATATAATTAATTGCTTGGATTGCATGATTGTTCTGAGCACATAAATTTTTAAAAATCGGATGAACCAAAACCGGCCATATTCCTAAGGTCCGGATTTTATTAAAAGCCCTAAGAGAAAATTTGATGCATATTTCAGATGTCTGAAGTCAACTCAGATTACCCGGTCCTAAGTCTCTCCGGAGACAATTTCCTAGAATGGGAAATGAGCACTAGAAATGCTCTGCAAACTAGGGGACTCGGAAGATGTATCACAAATGGCAATCAAGAAATAGAAAGCCAAAGGGAAAGAGCCATACTGATTATGCGCTTCCATCTTACTGAAAAACTGAGAGACCAGTACCAAGAGGTTAAGGACCCATTTGATCATTGGATTAAATTGGGTGAAAAAAGTTCTCAATGGTATTGTGGCTAAACTCCATGGAAGGATGGGAGACTCTCGGTTTCTGGTATTGTGAATCCGCGGATGCATACAACTCTGTCCTAATGAAAATCGTCCATGGCCTCCAGCTATGTGGCGAAGTGGTAACAGATGAGGATCTTTTACAAAAGACCATCTCTACACTCAATCCACGACATGTGATTTTATCACTTAATGCCAAAAGTTTTACCAACTATAATGACCTATTTCATTACCTCAGAAGAGGACAGAGGACCAAAGAAATCATCAGCAGATGTGATGAACTGCTGAAAAGATGCAATGAGATGGAAACTCCCAGAACAAATGACGAGGAGGAAACCTTGGACTGTGAGGGCAGTTCAAAAGTTGACAAAGAGATCATATTCCGATTTAAATCTCATGTTGCTTTTATGTTTGCTTTGATTTGATTGGATTTATGTCTTTGAATTTGTTTCTTTGATTTGAATGAATAATTTATGGCTTTTAAGAAATAAATTCTTATTTTATAAAGTATGGACGAGTTCGTGGTGGATAGTGGGTCAAACCACACGATTCTAAAAGATAAAAGATACTTCATAAATCTTATACTCAAAAAGGCAAACATAAGTACTATAGCAGGGCCGGCCGGCCTTAGATAAAGGTTTCGGCCATGCCAACATTTTAATGCCTAAAGACACGCATCTAGAAATCCCTGATGCATTGTTTTCACCTAGCTCAAATTGAAACTTATTGAGTTTTAAGGACATCCGTCTGAATGGTCTTCATGTGGAAACAATTGGCGGACGAAACAGAGAATTTCTTCAGATAGTTTAATCGCCCAAGGCGTAAAGAAAGTCCTTGAGACTATACCTGCTATAGCCACATGCTTATACTATATAAATATCAGTATGATAGAAGCCAATGCCAACATAAATAAAGCCTTTACGGACATGTACACTTTATGGCATGACCGGCTGGGACATTCCGGGTCAAGTATGATGCGGAAATTAATATCAAATACAAGTGGACACGCCTTAAAAGAAAGGAGAGTGATCCCTTAAAATCTCACTTGTGCCTCATGTTCACAAGGAAAATTGATTGTAAGGCCGTAACCAGTGAAAGTGACTAAGGAAACAATAGATTTCCTGGAAAGAATTCAAGGAGACATATGCGGACCGGTACACCCACGTTGTGGGACATTCCGATATTTTATGGTCCTCATTGACGCATCTACAAGATGGTCACATGTATGCTTATTGTCAACACGGAATATGACATTTGCAAGACTCCTTGCTCAGATAATACACCTAAGGGCTCACTTTCCAGATTTTCCTCTGAAAACCATACGAATGGAGAATGCTGGTGAATTCACTTCCCAAGCGTTTAATGACTATTGTATGTCCATGGGCGTAAGTGTTGAATACTCCGTGGCACATGTACATACACAAAACGGCTTGGCCGAGTCATTTATAAAACACATACAATTGATTGCTAGACCATTACTCATGAGGTCAAAGCTTCCTGTATCCGCTTGGGGACATGCTGTCTTACACGCTGCTGAATTAATCCGTGTCAGGCCATATAGTGACCACAAATATTCCCCATCCCAATTAATTACGGGCCAAGAGCCAGACATTTCCCATCTTAAGACATTTGGATGCTCAGTCTATGTGCCTATTGCACCACCACAGAGGACTAAGATGGGACCTCAAAGGAGGATGGGAATATATGTTGGATATGATTCACCCACAATCGTACCTTGAGCTGACCACCGATGATTTATTCAAGGCCAGGTACGCGGATTGTCATTTTGACGAATCCGTTTTTCCAACATTAGGTGTTGGAAACCGGCTGGTAAAAGAAATTGAATGGAATCAAACATCCTTAAAATGGCAAGATCCTCAGACTCAAGAAAGTGATTTAGAAGTCCAAAAGATAATTCATATGCAAAAGCTAGCTATACAATTGCCTGATTCCTTTGCTGACCCGCAGAGGGTAACAAAATCGTATATACCAACTGTGAATGCACCAATACGAATTGATGCCCAAGATGGACCGCAAGTGGCTACAGAGTCTAAACCACGAGTGAAACGTGGAAGACCTATTGGTTCCAAAGATAAGACTCCTCGGAAATTAAAGAAAGGTGCTGAAATTCAGACCGAGGAGATAGTGGATGATCCGGACACAAATGAACCTAAGGTACCGGAAAATGAAGCTCGGGACGCCGAGCCTCATGGTCCTGAAGTTCCTGATAAGAAAGAGATCTCAATAAATTTTGTTATGTCCGGAATCCAATGGAACAGAAAAGATGTCGACATCGTTGATATATTTGCATGCAATGTAGCACTTGTTGTAATGAATGAGGATCTAGAACCCACGTCCATTTTAGAGTGCACTCGCCGATTAGACTGGCTTAAATTGAATGATGCTATAAACGTGGAGTTAAACTCTTTAAAGAAGAGAGAGGTTTTTGGTCCCATAATTCGAACACCTCATGATATAATCCCAGTTGGACATAAATGGGTCTTTGTGAGGAAGAGAAATGAACAAGGAGAAGTCGTTAGGCACAAAGCACAACTTGTTGCACAAGAATTCTCACAAAGACCAGAAATCGATTATGAGGAGACATACTCCCCTGTGGTGGATGCAACGACTTTCCGATTCCTGATAAGTCTCGCCATAAGAGAAAAATTGGATTTACGGTTAATGGATGTTGTAACCGCCTATTTATATGGTCCACTGGAGAATGAAATCTATATTAGATTGCCAGAGGGTATTGAGCTCAAAGATCAGAAAAGTTCTCGAGAAGAGCACTGCATTAGACTGGCCAAATCCTTATACGGACTGAAACAGAGTGGGTGTATGTGGTACAACCGGTTAAGTGAATACTTAGTAAAGTCCGGGTACAAGAATGATCCCATCAGTCCGTGTATATTTATAAACAAGTTTGCAAACAAAGGATTTGTGATTATAGCAGTATACGTGGATGATCTGAACATCCTCGGTACACCTAGTGAAATCGCCCAATCGGTTGAATATCTAAAGGCCGAATTTGAAATGAAAGACCTAGGGAAGACTAAGTTCTGTTTGGGAATACAGCTTGACTATGTCAATGATGGAATCCTTGTGCATCAAATGGCATATACAGAAAAGGTACTCAAGAGATTTAATATGGACCAGGCCTACCCATTGAGCAGCCCAATGGTTGTGAGAAGCCTTGGATTGGACAGTGATTCATTCGGTCCAAAGAGAAAGGATGAAGAAGTCCTTGGTCCCGAAGTGCCATATCTCAGTGCCATAGGAGCGTTGTTATATTTGGCTAGTCACACTAGGCCGGATATATGTTTTGCCGTGAACCTCCTATCAAGATTTAGTTCTTGTCCGACCCAAAGGCACTGAAACGGGATTAAACACATACTTCGTTACCTGAAAGGAATGAAAGATATAGGTCTGTTTTATACTAACCTTAACGATAAAGGTTTAGTTGGTTTTGCTGATGCAGGTTATCTATCGGATCCACACAATGGTCGATCTCAGACAGGATATGTGTTCACTCACAGAGGAACATCTATTTCATGGTGATCCATGAAGCAGACGCTCACGGCCACGTCGTCCAATCACGCAGAGATTTTGGCGATTCATGAAGCTAGCCGTGAATGTGTTTGGTGGAGATCAATGACTCAGCACATAAGGCGAGATTGTGGGATGACCGATAGGAAAGAAGAACCAACCGTACTCTATGAGGACAATGCTGCGTGCATAGCTCAACTGAAGGATGGATACATCAAGGGAGACCCGACGAAGCACATTTTGCCCAAATTCATTTTCACTCACGATCTCCAGAAGGATGGAGAAATTCAAGTGCTTCAAGTCCGTTCAAGCAAGAACTCTGCCGACCTATTCACGAAGTCGCTTCCAACCTCCACGCTCAAGAAGCTGATGTATCAAATCGGCATGCGCCGATTAAAGGACTTTAGTGATATCTAAAACAGGGTGAGTAATACGTGTTGTACTCTCTTTCCTCGCTAAGGTTTTGTCCCAATTGGGTTTTCCTTAGAAAGGTTTTAATGAGGCAGCATCCTCAGGCGTATTACAAAGATCCTTGATAGCATCGGGCTCGGTTGTTTCTTCCAAGGGGGAGTGTTAAAAACCGTTTGGCTATGGACTCACGAAACCGGCTCAGTAGAGGTTACATCATAACCGGTCCTTAGGTTTAGTCTTAACCATTCCTTGTTGGACAAGGAATAGGCTTATGGAATATTTCCTTTTCTATCCCTTTGTAAACCAGTATAAATAAAACCATTTGGTCTCAGTAATAAGATATAGAAACACATAATTTATAACATTGGTTATGGACTCACGAAACCGGCCCAGTAGAGGTTATATCATAACCGGTCCTTAGGTTTAGTCTTAACCATTCTTTGTTGGACAAGGAATAGGTTTATTGAATATTTCCTTTTCTATCCATTTGTAAACCAGTATAAATAAGACCATTTGGTCTCAGTAATAAGATATAGAAACACATAATTTATAACATTTCCAGCATAAACCGAATTATCGATCTCTTATTTTAACTCTGGCTTTTGCTTAAAAACATTATAAAACCACTCTCAAGGCAGTTTTGGCTCCATGACTCTCTCTCTCTCTTTCTCTCTATCAATTCTCATCTTCCGCCTTGTCACCGTCGCTGCAAGATTCACTGTAATTATCTCCTTACCGTGTCACCGTCGTTGCAAGATTCCTCCTACAGTGACTCTCTCTCTCTCTCTCTCTCTCTCTCTCTCTCTCTCTCTCTCTCTCTCTCTCTCTCTCTCTCTTATTAACAACCATACATCGCCACTGAAGGAAGCTCAAGCTTCAGTGAAGTGAGAGCGAAGAGAGAGACGATGATATGAAAAAGTTTGTTAATTCTTCTTAATTAATCAAAGTTTGTTACAAATGATATATATACGAGTGACATTAGTGGATAAGCTAAGGGAGACTTAACCAGCTAATAACCAACTCACTAAACCAAAAATTACAATCAACCTAACCACTCGAATATACACCCTCAAGTATTTAGCTTCGTATCAGTATCAGGAAGAAAAATACTTGACAATGATAAACGTTGAAGCATAGAGAGGAACGGACCAGGATGTAAGGCTTTGGTCAGTATATCAGTGAGTTGATTTCCGGTAGAAAAATGATCCACCTTGAGCTTGCCAGCTTTGAACTGATCACGAACCCTGTGACAATCGATCTCGATGTGCGTCATCCGCTCATGAAAAACAGGTCTAGTAGAGAGATAAATGGCGGACTTATTGTCATAGAACAAATTCAGTGGACAGACAGTACGAACATGTAAGTCAGAAAGCAACTGTTGAAGCCAGATCAACTTGCAAGAGCCAAACTCTGATATTCAGCCTCGGTGCTACTTCTGCTAACAACTGATTGTTTCTTCGATTTCCAAGAATTGAGAGATGTACCTAAGTAAACACAAAAACTGGTAACAGATCATCGAGTATCTTTGCTGGTGGCCGAATCAGCATCAACAAAAGCATTTAAGCACAGTTCAGTAGAGGCAAAGTAGAACAAACCCTGTCTCGGATTGTTCTTAATATAACAGAGTACCTTGTAAGCAGCCTGGATATGAGCATCAGCAGGAGCAGAAAGGAACTCAGCAAATGTAATATCAGGCCTCGTGATCGTGAGATAAAGCAACCTGCCAATGACTTCCCGATAAGTAGTAGGATTCACCAACGGATTGCCCATATCTTTGACGAGATGAAGTGTCGGATCCATCTGTATAGAACTGGTTTTGCAGCCTAAAAGCCGATAATTTTCAAGCATATTCAATGCATATTTGTGTTGGCAAACCGAAATACCTGTAGAATCCCTTGAAATCTCCAAACCAAGAAAGAAGCGAGCCGGTCCGAGATCTTTTATTTTGAACTCTGAACGAAGCAAAGCATGGAGTTCAGAAACAGCCACATCATTGTTACTGGCAATCATAATATCGTCCACATACACCAGGACAGCAAGAAAGAAATCCGGAAGGAGACGAACGAACAAAGTGTTATCAGCAGGAGATTGACCAAAGTTGGCACCAAGCAGGACAGAAGAGAAACGCTTGTACCATTAGCGAGAAGCCTGCTTCAAACCATAGATAGACTTGCGCAATCTACAAACCGGATTCGGTGGCAATGTAGTACCAGCAGGAGGAGTGTATCCTTGAGGAAGACTCATATAAATCTCTTCATCAAGGTCACCATGAAGAAAAGCATTCGATACATCCATCTGAGTCAAACGCCAGCCATGAGCAGAAGCAAGACCAAGAAGAAACTTGACACTTGTGAGCTTAGCAACATGCGAGAATGTATCCATATAATCCACACCTTCTTGTTGTATAAAACCTTGGGCCACTAAGCGAGCTTTATAACGCTCTATCGTACCATCAGCATTGTACTTAATCGTGAAAACCCATTTACAGCCAACAACAATTTTCCCTTGAGGCAAAGTTCCTACATCACAAGTTCTGCTTTCCTCAAGAGCAACAAGTTCCACATCCACAGCCTGTGTCCAAACCTTAGATGTCATGGCTTTTTTGAAGGTACGAGGTTTGTTTCTAAAGTATAGGAAAGGATACAGGACTGTATATCGGGTGGAAAGTGATCATAGGACAAAACAGAAGAAATGGGATATGGAGTAGAGAAGGAAGGAGAAAAGGAGGATGAACAATCAGAATGAGTAAAAGATGAAGAGGGTATTAAGGAACATTGATATTCGGAAAGATAGCTAGGAGCCTTAGAAACACGTCTAGGCCTAGCATTATCAACTGGCTCAGTAACTATATCCGGAACAATAATCTCATTCCCAGTAGGTAAAAGAGATGCAGATGATGACGCAAAATGATCAGTATGGGAAGAAGACAGTGGCATCGAATCAATAAAATGAAAAAGAACCGGTAAAGGCAAAATAATATTGGGAAACATATCAACAAGAAAAGAAATTAAATCAGTGGATTTAAAAGGAAAATTCAATTCATGAGAAACCACATTACGAGAAATTGAAGTAGAACGAGATTCCAAATCCAAAACTTTGTAACCTTTAAAACCGGCAGGACAGCCAAGGAAAACACAGGGAACAACACAAGGAGAAAATTTATGGCGGTCTTTAGCTAATGTGGAAGCATAGCAAAGACAACCAAAGTTGCGTAACAATGTGTAATCAGGGAGTTTGCCTAATAACAATTCATATGGAGACTTATGTTGCAACAAAGGAGATAGTAAACGATTGATAAAGAAAACAGCACGATTGATAAAGAAAACAGCAGTCATGATACAGTCACTCCAATATGTCAAAGGAATATGAGATTGAAATAACAAAGAGTGAGCAAGATTAAGCATATGTTGATGTTTTCTTTCAACTACCGAGTTCTGTTGAGGGGTATAAGGACAAGAAAAATAATGCACCATCTCATGTTCATTGATGAGATCATTAAACGCTAATTCAGGAGCATTATCAATTATAATCGCTTTTAACATTTGCATTGTACTGAGTAGAAACAAATTTCAGAAAAGTGGAAAAACGAGTATAAACATCGCTTTTATTTCTCAACATGTAAACCCAAGTAACTCTTGTACAATCATCAACAATAGTAAGAAAGTATTTAAAACCCTCAACAGATACACCACTAAACGGTCCCCAAATATCCACGTGAATCAAATCAAAGTTCTCCTAAGCCAAGTTATTCTAAGAAACAAAGGCAAGACGTTTTTACTAAGACAAAGGACAAATTGAACAAGGTGATACATCAGTATCAACAGGCTTGGAAAACGAAAGAAGAGAAACAAGCTGGTGCAAAACATATGAGGATGGATGATATGATCCTCCCAAAGAGTCGGCACTCTAAGGTGGTGAATGGATAATCCTTGACTCTTCAAACTCGTGCTACACCAAAATTGGGCTTGATCCCAACTCCTGAGTTGTCTTAGAATGAATTGGCAAAGCAAGACGGTGGAATCGTCGATTGGACTTGGTGTAGAACCAACAAAGTGCTTGATTCCTTCGCCTGATCTATCTTAAAACCTTGCCTTCTTCTCCGATTAACTAATGGCCACACAAACACTATGGACTGTGTTTGATACACCGGGTGATCGATTGGATATGACACACCAATTGATCGAAAAGTTCACAAAGGAACAACAAGAGAAAACTCTCAAAAAAGGTGAAAATCGAATTGTATTATTCAGTGACTATTGAGTTCACTTTATAGGAAAAGAAATATAAGAATTTGTGCAGAGAATTAAAGTACTTGGAAACTTAAACAAAGACCAAAAAATAATAACTAAGTTTGAATGACTCTTCAAATCCTTGAAATAACTCTTCACATCCTTGCAGTCTTGATTTTCCTTCCTTGTCCCGTTTTTATAAGGTTTGTGAGAAACCTTATAAAAGATAATTTTATAAGGGACCTTATAAAAGCTCTGCATCATGTCCTTTCTTGGTTTGTATTAGGATCTAAACGCCCTTGGCCGTAGTTCCTTCAGGGTATATGCTGTTGGCTTTGTGACTAAGCTGAATAAGCAATGTGTTCACAACTTTTTGTAACTTCCTGGTTCTAGCAAGAGTCGTTGGTCCTTCGAGTTCAAGTACAGCAGCTTCAGTCTCAAGTCCAGCAGCTTCAGTTCCAAGTCCAGCAGCTTCAGTTTCAAGTCCAGAAGCATGCTCTGGTTCTAGCTCATGATCGCTGGTCGAGATCTCATCATTCCCCCTCAGTTGAAAAGGATTTGTCCTCAAATCTGGACCTCCTACAACAAGAAGAAACAGATTAGACACAAAGTAAAATACCAAGCAATCAATCATGTAAAAACGAATGAAGTGAAGTTTTGGAATAAAACTTCCTTGTGCTATTGAAATCGTTTTCCTCCAATACTTCCAGTTCAGAACTCCTGATTGACAAATCATTTCTCGGCTCTTTTTACTTGCTGTCTCTTAAATTCGATATTGGATCAAATTCTTATCTCCTGGTCCACAAACATGTTGTTGGGCAGAAACTCGGAACATCATTCCTTTAAAATCAGACTTGTGAACCTGTGTATCTGTTACTTTCACAGAGACTAAAGAAACCAAATCATATGTGCAAATGAAAGGTTCAAATGGCTCCACATCCCTTTTGTTGTTCAAAACAGAGTTCAAAGTCTTAAGAAGATTAAACAAGTTTTCTTTGCCTAAAACTTTTAAAACAAGTTTCAAATGTTTCTTATGAACTTCAAAAACCTTGTCACAAACAAGAATGTGATTAGAACGCCAGAAGTCCATAACTGATCTCAGAACAGGAAATGCTTTACTAGGAAGTGTAATGATCTTTGCCAACTTAGAAAAGCTTACTTCTGAAACATGATTTCTAAAAATTGGTTTGTAAAATTCATCGAAATGATTTGAATAGAACAAAACGTTTTCAAGAAGTTGTATCAGCATAGAAAAGTTCATAAATTCAGCATTAGCACTAAACAGCTCAAACAATATCAAAGCATAAGAATCAGACATCTTCAAAGAATCAAACTCAAACGAGTCCTTTCTCAAAGAAAAATCAAGACCATGAAATTCATCAAATATAACACATTTTGGTTTAAAGAATTTCTCATGTTCAAGTGTTTCAAAGGGTTGAATAATTTATCAAAAACAAATCCAGAAACACAAATCTCTTTAACATTTTCAAATCCAAATTGTTTTTCTTTTTGATCACAAACAAGCAAAAACAAATCAGACTTTGTACATTGCTTTTGAAAGTCATAAGAAAATGACTTGAGGATGGTTTTTGGAACAGGGTTAGGCGTCCGATCTCTCCTCTGTGATTCTTCTTGTGAGACTTTTTCATGTTCCTGCAAATGAGAAGATACTCTACTCGGTTGCACTGGTTTCAAACATGTAAGTTCTGAATAAGTCTCCTTAATTTCAGGCACAAAATCAGATTGAGAAGAGGGAATAGAACACTTTGCTTGTTCTGGTTCACTTAGAACTTTTATGCTCTGCAAATCGTTTTTGGCTGGATGATTTCCTCTTTGATCAGAAGTTGAAATCGAATCAGAGACTCCTTTCTCTTTAGTGCTGTTCTTAGCATCATCCCCAATCATCATAGGCACATCTTTTTCAAGGGATTTCCTGCTATGAATCATGAAGATTTCTTTAGAACAAATCTCTGAATCAGAAGTTTTGATCATACTTGTGCGGTTTGAAAAGGAAGTGTCTTGTTCTGTCTTTTGAGTAGCCGGTTTTTCCTTAGAAGAATTCAACTCTGGGTTTGTTGTTGCAGCATATGAAGATGGGAGTGTGTTGCTCTGCTTTTGGCTTTTCATCACAGCAACATTAACAGCTTCCGCCATATGTTTTGCTAGATCATCAAATCTCTTTTGTCTGCTCAATCGGTTTTCGATTTGGCTAGCTTGTTGCAGACCCCTCTGTTCTCTAGGGTTTGAGACACGATCGATCCATCTCTGTCCGGTTTAGACTTCTCTTTGATCTCCTTCATGAGTCTTCTACGTCATGATTTTTCCTGCACACTAACAAACTCATCAAAAGCAAAGTTTTGTTCTCTTTTTGAAATTGGTTTATTATCACTCAACAAGGATTTAGTTGGTGATCTATAAACGTGTTTCTGTGGGATTTGATCCTGGTTACTTCTCCTTTTAAGTGCAAACATCTTGTTCCTGCAATTACTTGACAAACGAATTAGAAGTAAAAACTCTCACAAGGTGTTTCTCTCAAGTGTTCTCGCAAATCGTTTTGGTGACAAGTGTTTCTCTTCGCGGTTCCAATGAAACTAATCAGCCACAAGGTGTGCAACCCTCTGATCACCGGTTTCTTTTAGAACAGATAGGAAGTTGAAAGATTTTTGTCGGAAAATCGCTTTAACTAATCTCAAACCTGATTTCTCCTCGGTTTGCAGCCGATTTCTCCTGGCTGGTTTCTCTTTTTGTTTTTGATTTCTTTTTTTTGTATTAGATTGGCCCGATCTTCCTTTTTCTAGATAGATAGAGAAGAAAGTGTTTACGAAGATGAAAAGATATAAGGTGATTGTATAGAGAATACCGAGCTTGGAATGAGAGCTCCGATACCAAATGATACGATCCTCCCAAGGAGTCGGCACTCTAAGGTGGTGAATGGATAATCATTGACTCTTCAAACTCATGCAACACCAAAATTGAGCTTGATCCCAACTCTTGAGTTGTCTTAGAACTAATTGGCAAAGCAAGGCGGTGGAATCGTCGATTGGACTTGGTGTAGAACCAACAAAGGGCTTGATCCCTTCGCCTGATCTATCTTAAAACCTTGCCTTCTTCTTCGATTAACGAGTGGCCACACAAACACTATGGACTGTGTTTGATACACCGGTTGATCGCTTGGATATGACACACCAATTGATCAAAAAGTTCTCAAAGGAACAACAAGAGAAAACTCTCAAGAAAGGTGAAAACCGAATTGTATTATTCAGTGACTATTGAGTTCACTTTATAGGAAAAGAAATATAAGAGTTTGTGCAGAGAATTAAAGTACTTGGAAACTTAAACAAAGACCAAAAAATAATAACTAATTTTGAATGACTCTTCAGATCTTTGGAATAACTCTTCAGATCCTTGCAGTCTTGATTTTCCTTCTTTGTCCCGTTTTTATATGGTTTGTGAGAAACCTTATAAAATATGATTTTATAAGGGACCTTATAAAAGCTCTGGTTCATTTCCTTCCTTGGTTTGTATTAGGATCCAAACGCCCTTGGCCGTAGTTCCTTCAGGGTCTATGATGTTGGCTTTGTGACTTAGTTGAATAAGCAATGTGTTCACGGCTTCTTGTAACTTCTTGGTTCCAGCACGACTCATTGGTCCTTTGAATTCAAGTCCAGCAGCTTCAGTCTCAAGTCCAGCGGCTTCAGTTTCAAGTCCAGCAGCATGCTCTGGTTCTAGCTCATGATCGCTGGTCGAGATCGCATCAATTTATGTCCTAAACGTTGATGCCACAAAGTTCCATCCGCCAACAAAGAACCAGAAAATGCAGCAGTAATAGGCGGAGATGATGAAGATGGCAAATCAAGGTCAAGAACATATAAATTGTTGAAGATGCTACCCTTCCCAATCATCAAGCCCCGAGAAAGGTCCTGAATCCAACAACCAGTGGAAATGAAATGAGCAGCATAACCAGAGTGTTGTACCAAACCAATAATACTAATCAGATTGAACTGAAATTCAGGAACATGCAAGACATGATTCAGGCTCAAAGAAGAAGTAATGTGCACAGTACCAATATGCATAATGGGAACACGAGTACCATTGGGAAGAGTTACTGTTGTACTAGATACAGGTATCAAGTCAGAAAATAAGTCTAATGTCTGAACATACATGACTAGAGGCTCCACTATCAATGATCCAAGCATCACGAGGAAGAAATGAATGAAGAGAAGAGAGGCTATGATTTTGAAAGGTAAGAATACGATGCTCAAATTTAAGGCTGGTAGAGGGAAAAGGAAAGGTACTAGAAGATGAAGTGGAAGCCATGACACCATGATCATCGTAGCCTGAGAGGAAGGAGCCGGAAGCTCTTGAAGTCGAACTTGAGAGGTAAACTGTGCGATAAGATTCTGAATCTGCTGCGGAGTAAAGTTCTGAAGGTTAACATTCATCCCACCACTAGTAAGATGAGGTGAGGAAGACGACTGAGGAGCCACAGTGGAGTAAACTTGAGCAACAGTATTCGTCGGAGCAGAGGAAGACGACGAAGGAACTAGAGACGGCACAGCCAAAGGCTTCTGTTGGGTCTGTTGAGACTTGTTGTACTGATAACCATTAGACTTATATCCCAGAGGATAACCATGTAATTTGAAACACTTCTGAATAGTGTAACCAGACTTGCCACAGCTAGTACAGATCGGTCGTTGAGTAGAACGCATGGTGTTGTATGCAGCAACATAAGCAGAGTCGTCAAAAGGGATAACCGGAACCAGAGAAGCAGAAGCCTGAAACGCCACATTATCAACACGAGTAACATGCTTGATAGAGCGTTGCCTCTCATCTTGTGTGACAATGTTAAAAGCCTCTTCAATGGTAGGAAGGGGCTTCAACATGAGAATGTGACGACGTGTCTGATCATAAGACTCATTAAGCCCCATAAGGAACTTAGTAACTCGACTGCGAGCCTGCAACTTCTCCCACAATGCCGCAACATCACATTCACATTTTCTGCAAGTACAAACCGGTATCTTCTCATAATTCTTGTGTTCTTCCCACAAAGTAACCAACTCAGTATATTATGCTGATACATCTAAAGAACCTTGCTCAATCTTTCCCAAATGCTGCTCAATATCAAAGATGCGAGGAGCATCATCTTGCTTAAACCTAGCTAACAGGTTATTCCAAATTCCTTCAGCCGTATCAACGAAAAGCAAACTCTGTCCTATCTTCTTAGAAACAGAATTCATAAACCATGTAGCAACAATGTCATTGCATCTAGACCAAGCACCATAATCGCGATGAGTCAAAGAATATTTAGAGATAGTACCATCAATGAACCCTAGCTTGTTAAGTACATTCAAGGCCAAACGAACAGAACGCCTCCAAGAAGGAAAATCTGAAGCCGTTGTTAAACGATCGGAGACCAGATCGAGAACAGCATGATCATTGCGATGAAGGTAGTATGGATTCTCATATTGATCAATTGCTGAACGCGTATGGTCGGAGACGGAAATCGGATTCACCGGAGGTACAGTCGCCGAAGAGGCCGAAGGTGCCATGGGTAAACGAATGCAATGAACATATCAAAACGATCAATGAAGCAAACGAAGAATCAAAGAGCAACAGAAAAAGCATCCGATGAGAAAATTGAAAACCGCGAGAATCACGAAGTGAAACAAACGCGAAAGAGAAGAAATCGGAAAGCTCATTGGAGACTAAAAGAAGCGGGAAGCAAGATTGTGTGCTTTGATACAATGTTAACATTCATACATTGCCATTGAAGGAAGCTCAAGCTTCAGTAAAGTGAGAGCGAGAGAAGGAAGATGATGAAAAAGTTTGTTATTCTCCTTACAAATGATATATATACAAGTGACATTAGTGGATAAGCTAAAGGAGACTTAACCAGCTAATAACCAATAACTCACTAAACCAGAAATTACAATCAACCTAACCACTCTAATCTCTCTCTCTCTCTCGCTCCTTATCTCGCTCTTCTATGGCTAATCATAGCAAAGATTTAGCAATTTCTCTCCGTTAATTAAACTCGTTGCATGGATTCTTCTTCTTCTCCCGCGAACATTTTCTCGTATTCTAGGGTTTTCTATCTCCGCAAGTCTTAGGAGTATTATCTGCAGATGACGTTGATTGTGATTCTCTTTTTTAGATTCCTGATTTGTCGTTTGCATCACGTTGCTGAGTTTTCTTGTCGCGTTTTCAGTTAGAGTCGTTAGCTTCACTTGTTACATAACCTTGTGGGAATCTCCCTCCAGGTTGGTGGATTTGATCGAAATGGGAAGACCACTCGTGATAGAACTCGAGGGACCGGTCTACAAATGCAAAAATTGTCAAACACATCTCGCAGTTCCCGGTGATATCATCTGTAAGATGGCTCTAAAGGTAAAGGAATTTGAAGAAGTGGGACATATGGCCTATATATCGACAAGCAAGAATTATCTTACACATTCATGAATTTGACATGCACACGTGGCCTCATCTCTTACCTTTTATTATTTTCTTTATTCAGGGAGCTCCTGACACGCCAAAAATGGCATATGAGTTCAGTAGATTATAAGTATGGTTGGGATATTTCTCATGGGGTTTTGTTTTCTTTACTCTTAATTGAAAAAAAAGATCCTTAATTTTGGTGGCAGCTACAATATGTTTTTGGGTCCATGCAATATTCAGCCTTCTGTGGTAATTGCTATCTTTTATGTCGGTTGTTCCACTTCTATCGGCCATTATAACGTAAGAAAAGACTCAATTCCACCAAAGCAAACTCAATTCTTAAACTTTGTCGACTTGTGTGTGATCATGATTTTGAGGTTTCTTTTTCACAGAGAGCCATGTTTGGTGTTGAGCAATATACTTACTGGGTTCTGAGGTAATGTGAATATTTTTCTTTGTTAAAGCCTCTATATGTGATCGTGAGGAGTGGTTTCATTAATACAACCCAAAAATCATATGCAAGAAGGAAGCGATGATGAGGTTTAGGAGTTTTGCTAAATATATGCTAATTTTGTCTGGGGGTTTTAAAGGCTTACATAAGAAACCGGTAAGAAAAAAAAATAGAAAAAGACAACTTCAAGTGGGAGAAATATGTTATCAAATGATTACTTCGGTTTGAATTTCATATACTTTGTATAGTGAATAGTCCCACGTATTATTTTGGTGTTTTGATGACATATGTAAATTCTGAGTGGATCCCAAATTTCGCCCGTACGATATAATCAGAATTTTCTATTTTTTTATTTCTTCTATGTTTTCAATGCAATTAGCTATATATCTTTTTTTTTTTAAAAAAAAAGGTATTCTATTAAAATGCATAAAGAGAAAATAAAATAATACAGCAGCCATTAAAGTTTGGGCTTAAACCCAATAGTGGAATGATTTAATCAGAGAACCCAACCAAATTCAGATGAACCATAATGATCAATACTACGCAATTAGCTATATATTACACGAAAAAATTGTATTTATTGCTTTTTTTCGAAAACAAGAAAAAGTTCTACACTGCTATACACAAGAGAAGTCACGTGTGTGAACATGTTAATTGTCGAAGTATTAGTCAAGGTTCGAAAACGGAGGCGCCTAGACGATTAATCGTCCGCCTAGGCGCTAGGCAGCACTTCACCAGGTGGTGCACCGAGAAAACGCTTCATCTTCGGAGTAAAAAAATTCGCCGCCTAGTTTTTACAAAATCGGAGTTGGGCCATTTGAAAATTCGCTTAATTATTGGCTCATTAGTTTGAAACCCTTCAAAACCCAATGTTTTGTTGACTTTTACAGCCAAGTTGACTATTTCTTTCGATAATTGCAGGATTTTAGGATTTTCTGTTTCAATTTCAAACCCTAATGTTGAAACGTTATCCTCCTAAACAAGAGAAATCGAGAGTTTGAAACCAATTCAGAGAGAATCGAGTTCGTCCTTCTTCATGTGTGCGAATTCCAGGTTAGAAACTTAGAATCAATACTCTTATAAGTTTTTTTTCTTCTCTAGTCTTTTCAGTAATCGAGTTTGGTTGTGTGTACTAATATTTTAGTTACTTCAGTCAGTAAATCGAAAGATATTAATTACATAAACGGCTTGCATCTGTTTTAAATAATGAATGTATAAAATTGCCAACGAAGGAAGCAAACTTTGAATTTTGACATAAAGGGCTCGAATGCATAAATGAGATGCAGTGTAATTAGTTTTGTTTATTTAATTGCATTGGGATCTTTGTTTAATGATTTATGAGTCATTTCATATCCTTCTCTTCTTGGGTAATATGCCATTTCGTGTTCGTTACTTTCTCTCTATGTCATCAGTTTCCCAGTTTCTTATTCCAAAGAATTTGAGTCTTTTTGATTTAGTATATTTTAGTTGTTTCTTGTGGTAACATTTTTACTTAGTATGCACTACGTAGCCTAACCATTTTTGTTTGTGTTAGTCTCTTGTTTTTGTGTTTGATGAATGATCATTTGACAAGTTTGACAGTTTGTATGTCTTTCTCTTCTCTCTAGTTCTCTGAAGGCGGATCATTTTGTGACTGATCACAATGTGTTAACCGTTCAGAAGCATCTCAGATTGCATCTTGCATATCATTGTGCCAAGTACCTGCCTGCTGTTGATATATTAGGCGATTCCTACTCTTCCATATTCTCCAAAGGAATCAAATCGGAAGTTGGCGATGGAAATTTGATAAATCCGTGTTGTAGTGGCAATCAAAAAGTAGATTGATTTTGGCTTCAAATGAAACAGATAAATCCATAAATTGTGGATATGGCAAATGGACTCCTCGACATATTGAGTGTGCATAGTCACAACTGAAGAAGAGATGATCAAGAGATTCATCTTCACGTGCGAACCGCCATTGCCTTAGATAAAAGTCGCCATAAGAAATGCTTGAGCTTTGGAGCAGTATGCAGTTTCCAAATCCGCTTTTTTATGTTTACATCTCCAGGAGGAGGTCTCATGTCTTGATTGTGATCTAGTTGAGTTGCAAGCCAGTAACCTGACTTGACTGTATATTGTCCTGTCTTTGTGTAGTGCCAGCCAATAAGATCTTCAGACAGACTTGGACATAGCCGGATTTTTAATATCTCATTTACATCTTCTGCAACTATAGTAGAGTTTAAGAGATCTTTATTCCAACCTCCATGGTTCACTTGCATTAAGTCTGAGACATAATTGACTTGTGCTTCGTAGTTATCCAAACGCCTCGGGGGTCTTGGAGGATGCGTTGGAAGCCATGAATCTGTCCATGCATGAATGAGAGAACCGTCGCCGACATTACAGCGCAAACCTTGCTTGACCAAATTGTGTCCTTCTAACAAAGATCTCCAGAGGAAAGAAGGTCTATAACCAATCGCAGCGTCCATTATATTTGTTGTTGGATGGTAACGACTCTTCATCAGGCGACCAACTACACTTGATGGAGATTGAAAAAGCCAC
The DNA here is from genome assembly GCA_010577795.1 of Isatis tinctoria. Taxonomy (NCBI): domain Eukaryota; kingdom Viridiplantae; phylum Streptophyta; class Magnoliopsida; order Brassicales; family Brassicaceae; genus Isatis; species Isatis tinctoria. The sequence goes on along the minus strand of CM021244.1, from coordinate 21,760,690 downwards.
CAAATCTGTTTCCTAAGTATAGCTATGTTAAATCGTTCAAGATCACGAAATCCCAGTCCGCCTTCTCTTTTTGGAATTGCCATACGCTTCCAAGCTATCCAATGCATTGGTTTTTTATCTGTACCTTTATTCCACCAGAAAGTAGCCAAAACGCGGTCTATTTCTTCACAAATGTCTTTTGGGAGTTTAAAACAATTCATGGTGTAAACGGGGAGAGCCACTGCCACTGTCTTCAGAAGGATTTCCTTTCCCGCTTCTGATAGAAATCTGTTCTTCCATCCTTGAGTTCTCTGCTTGACCTTCTCTACAATATATCGAAATATTTCCTTTTTCTTTCTCCCTATTTGCTCGGTAATCCAAGGTATTTACCACAACTTCCATCATTGTGAATATTTAGAATTCTTCTGAGGCGAATTTTTATATCTGGCTTAACCCTTGAACCAAATGTTATAGCCGATTTATTGAGGTTCACCACTTGTCCATAAACCCTTTCATATCGGTTCAAGATCTCCATAATAGTTGAGCAAGAACGGGGATGTGCTTGGCAAAAGAATAAAGCATCATCTGCGTAGAGAAGATGATTTATAGAAGGTCCTCCTTGACTGATCTGCATACCTTTTAGCCTTTTTTCTGCTGCAGCTTTAGATAAGAGATGGCTTAGGACTTCTCCAGAGAGTATGTATATATATGGTGACAAAGGATCGCCTTGTCTTATTCCCCTTGCAGGCAGAACCATTCCATGTGGAGATCCATTAATGAGAACTAAGAAAGAGACTGACTCAAATGCATTTCATAATCCATGATATCCAAAGTTCAGAAAACTCCATATAGCGCATTGTATCACTAATAAACTGCCACTCCAACTTGTCATATGCTTTAGAGATATCGGTCTTGATAGTCATATAAGAGTTGGACCATCTTTAATTTTTTTTTTTTACACTTGATTCAGAACATATTTTCTTATATATAATGGGGGGACTTTCTCTCCTCTTCATGGCTCCACGTCAACATTCCTTTATTGACATGTGTACTCTTTTGTTCTTAACGTAAATCAAATATCATGTGCTGTTAAATCCAATTGCTGAGGCCCATTCTATCTATCCAATCCAAATATTTTGGAAGGAGAAACAGCTCATTCTATCTATCCAAGTATTATTTATTTGGAAGGAGAAACAACAGCACAGACGTTAACGAACACAATGGCTATTCGTAAAGTAAAGAAAGGAAAGCATCCAACCCATGAAAAAATAAGCCAGCATTCTATAAAACACAAACCAGCCATTAACAAGAGAAATTACATAAAAAGTCTCAACCAAAATTAAACCTGTGCAGCTGAAATTTTTAAAGAGGCCGTTGACATTCCACCTAAGCAGGAATCACCATTGTTTTCTAAACAAAATGAACGGAGCACACAAGATCAAAAAAAAAAAGACCATGAAGGACAGAAAAAACAAAAACAAACGTTTACCATAAACATGACGAAAGTGGATTGGGTAGGCATTCACAAAAGGAAAAAAACTAATTGAAAAATCGAACACAAAACCAAAAAGGAGGGAAAAAAAAGCACAAAACAACCGGACCAAACGTAGAGGATCAGAAGAAAACCTGCGACAACTCACTCAATCACTCTTAACTTTATTAAGTCAATTGAGCCCAAAAAAAATTAAAAAAAATAAGACATCCGGTATATTTTGCACAAACATTTGGTTTTCAAAAAACATAAAATCATTCAAACACATTTATTGGTGTCGAGATTATAAGGACTAACATGTCAGATTCAGATATTGTTGCCATGGCCAAACAAACCGAGACAGACATATACAACCGACGAGGTAAAAGAAACACAAAAAACGAGAAACATATAGTGTGTTAGTAATATAAACACTTTCTTCAACAAAAACATAACTAATGACCAAAAGACAAAAATTCTCAGGCAGAGAACAAAGACACGGGAGGCTAATGTGACGGCACATTATGCCCTAATTAATGGCAAAAAGAGAAGAAAAAATGTCTCATATAAAATGTGTCTGATGAGTAGATTATAATTAGCGGTGGACTGGTGAGTGATTAATAACAATGTTAACCACAGTCCAATAGAGTCTCTAACAGATGAATGTCGAAAATCCAATGACTTATGCAGGAGTTCCACCAACAATAAGTAACTAGGTAGGAATCCGCGCATAAAATGTTTATATAAATATTAATTAAATATAATTTTATAGTCATTTATATAGATACATAATGTGATTTCAACATTTTCAAAATCTTTTAAAATTGTATATTAATAAATGAAAAACAATTAAATCATATATAAGATAACATTGCTAAAAAATCAGTTATTTTTCTATCATTATTGATCGAGTAAAAAATTATGACATATTATTTATATCTGAATTTATTTAATAAATTCAACTACTATATGTTTATTTAATTAAATGTGTGGTTACTTATTTTAATATATATTATTAATTAAGTTTAGAAACAGAATAATTTTTCATTACCATAGTTTATTACTGATTGGTATCAATACAAATCAAATATTTTATGTTGATTTATTTTAGGACATTTGAATTATGTTTAAATACAATGAAATATATTATAGCTGTAGTTATATACTATAATAAATATATCTGATAATCATGGCAAGTTGATATAAATTAGTGATTTTTATTTATATATTAAAATTGCTTGTAAGTTGCTTTTTAAGAAAAATAATATATACTTTTATTATATTATAATCTTTAAGAAAAATAATATATAATTTTTATTATATTATAAGATTATAATATAATATTAATAAAGTAAAAGTATTTATAAGTTTTATATTAAATAAAGATTAAAGAATTATAAATAAATATAATATAAGATTATGTAACTAAATTATTATGAAGTGATATTGTTATTATTGTAATTCATAAATATAAGTTAAAACGAAAAACTATACTGAAATATAATATATTTTTTCAAGTAAAAGTTATTTAATAAACATGATATATATATTAATATAAAATTATTTGATTATATTGGTCAAATACATAATTAAAGTTATATATTTTATGAATGAATAAATAACATGTATTTTAATTAGAGTCTATGAGATATATCATAGTTTTGATTATGTAATAGTGATAATTAATATAAGTGATCAAATCATATAATAGCATTATATATAATTAATATAAGTAAGGATGACACTCTTGTAATAAACACATGAAGTAGAGGTTAATCTTTTAAAAAGGATCCTCAAATAATATATAGGGGATGAGAAAGTAATGGATGGGAGATAGGGCCACTATCAGCTAATCTTCACACAACAAATAGATACCCAAAACAAAAAAAAACGCCCACATATTATTTTATGAAAAACCACAAACAAATCATAATGTCAAAACACATACAAAGAATCAATAGAACTGAGTTTAGAAACCTCCAAAAATATACAATAAAACAAAAAACATCCCGCGCGGGGGATGATCACTAGTTTTAATCCGTGTTCGAAAACGCGCTCCAGGTGGGCGTTTAATCGGCGCTGAGGCGCTCATCGGAGGGTAGCCGCCGCGACTAAGGCCAAATCGGAAAAAAAATTGGATCTAAAAAAAAAACTTGTTTTTCTTCAACTTAAGTTAGAAATCGATGTTTTACTAATAGATCTACCATAATATGCTATAAAACAACAAAAATAAAAGAAAAGTGACGAAATCGAAAAACTAAAGTCGAAAATGGCGGTAGGGTTTGTTGCAGGTCGTGTTTCTCTGGGTTGAACACAGGGTTATTTTCGACATTTTGCCTTCATTAAAGAACAGAGGATAAAACACACAAAATTCGCTGTGCCAGACTCGAACCTGAGTCCTCTCTTCGAGTAGGAGACACACTAACCACTATACTATGTCGAAATACTTGCAATAATTAGCATACGATAACATATATATACATATTTCTACTTAAAACTATAAAAGCTAGACCCCGATTAATCCTCAATTAATCCCCGAATAATCGGTAACTCGTTAGGCCCACACCAACCGCCCGACTAGTGCCTAGCGAGTTTCCGAACAAGGGTTTTAATACAATAGTCAACATTTAAGAACATAGACGATATTTACTGTTATATCACGACTAAATGAACATAGACGATATGTGATGATCTGTCTTATGTTTATCTTTGTATTACACTAGTTATGTTACCGCCGCGGGGCTTGATTTTTTTTTTTTTCCCGGTGTGATTTTGAGTGATGTTTTATGTTCTAATTGTTGTCTGTTTTCATTCATGTTTTTGTTATATGGTTTATACTAATTATTCACTGTTAAGCTTTGTTCTGTACATTAATCTTGTATTGGTGACTTTATTCTTCAATTTGCCAAATCATTCCTTTTTAATACTAATCATAATTTGGTAGAGTGTCTATTTTTATCTTTATTTTAAATGAAGTGTTTGGCAGTCTCATTTTATATTATGTTAATGTGAATTAGTAGGCTTAAATTGGTGAAGTATATTATTAATTTAAATAACTGCGTTCCATGTAATTCTCTAGCGCTGTAATTTGAAGTTAGCTTTCCTTCTTACGGAACAATCCCTCTTCTTATTTTCTAACTTCGTTTGTCCCCATTTGTAGTTATCGTTACTATCTTTGTCTCCTTTTTTTTTGCGTTGCCATAATAAGTCTGTCTTATCCCTAGCATATTGGTTTGTTTTAGTTGTTGATTGACGTTTTTTACAATTGGTATCAGTTTAGTTGTATTATTTCTTTTAAAAAACACGGTAAGTGATGGTATTATGTACTTCTCTATTTATTTATGTATAACTGCTCGAAGTGTGGGAGTCATTCGGCCTTACTTAAAAATTTTAATTTTCTTCTCACCAAAAAAAAAAAATTTTAATTTTCTAGTGTTTTTCTAAAGTGGTCACATGTTAAATTTGTTATCTATATAAGTCACACATCTTCCTTTGAGATTATAAATCGTACTTTGTGAACATTAGTGGGCTACAAGCTTGCTTTCACGTATTAAGGAGGTGATTGGTTAGGCTGTAGCACTAATCTACACCCTATAAAATTACCAATCAGGATGTATATTGATTTTTAAAGTTACAGCAAAAAATCTGTAAAAATGGCTGTAAGTACTTTATTTACTAAAGCAATATTTCTAAAGCTGTAGAAAAAAATAAGGCTGTAGCAATTTCTTTCATTTTTCTTGCTCTTTCTCATTTAATTTTTAAAGCTACAGCAGATACTGCTACAGCAAATATAACTACAGACAAAATTTTACAGCAAACAATCTATAACTACAGTCCAACCAATCATCAACTAAGATCGGTGTTGAATCTACTGTACTTATCAAATACTTCATTTCCTAATTTATTAAAGTTTATTTACTAATTTTACCAGAATCGGCTTCAAATCCTTACATTTGAATCCTCAGCATATACAATTGAATGGGGGCATATCCTTTGTTGTTCTATAATTTGTTTATTTTTTAACTTCTTATAATATTTTTTTTTGTCAAATTTAATCAATTGTCCATTGTAATTTGATGTTAAAATAATTCTCAGAAGAGTAATATTCTCCATTTTCTTTATAAGAATTGGAGAAATAGTTAGACATAACATTATAGCATGGCATAAAAAGTTAAAACCAAATCCTTGTAAGTAGAGTCGATAGAGCTTTTCTTCTCCTCTTTTGAGTTAAAACCCTCTTTTTCTCACTTTTCTTTTGAATAAAAGTTTTATAAATAACCAATGGAGTAAGATAAGCCACGATCTATCAAAATTCTTTTTTTTTAGTATCGGCTCATTAACAGAAGCAAACCATGAAACCATTTACCACGATATCAGGCTATTTATGTGGTTTCAGCCTATATTGATAAACTCTTTTGGTTATTTCGCAGACCCAATTTGCTTAAATAATATTGTGGGCTGGTTTTAATAATGAACTTTCTAACATTAAACTTCGCTTCAAAACAATACAGTACATTTTTTTGTTTTCTCGGCAGAAAAAATAAAGTTGGACTGGGGTCAATTTTGAGTTGCTGAGGTGGCGCTCTATATGAAAAGAGAAGTCTACTTTTATAAAGTAGATTAGACTCATATAAAATGTTAATTTATATGTGTTTATAATCCTTTTCAAACTTAATTATAAACCTTTATAAACCAATTTTACCCATTATAAAACTCATATAAAAAGCTAATTCATATGTGTTTTTCATATTGGTAGGTTGATGTTAAAGTTAGTCATAACATTATAGCATGAGATAAAAAGGTAAACTCTTTTGGTTACTTCTCAGACCCAATTTGCTTAAATAATATTGTGGGCTGGTTTTAATAATGAACTTTCTAACGTTAAACTTCGTTTCAAAACAATATATTACATTTTTTTTGTTTTCTCGGCAGAAAAAATAAATTTGGACTGGGATCAATTTTGAGTTGCTGAGGTGGCGTTCTATATGAAAAGAGAAGTCTACTTTTATAAAGTAGATTAGACTCATATAAAATGCTAATTTATATGTGTTTATAACCCTTTTCAAACTTAATTATAAACCTTTATAAACCAATTTTGCCCTTTATAAAACTCATATAAAAAGCTAATTCATATGTTTTTTGTGTTTTACATATTGGTAGGTTGATGTTAAAGTTAGACATAACATTATAGCATGGCATAAAAAAAGTAAAACCAAATCCTTGTAAGTAGAGTCGATATAGCTTTTCTTCTCCTCTTTTTCTAACTTTTCTTTTGAATTAAAGTTTTATAAATAACCTATGGAGTAAGATAAGCCACGATCTATCAAAATTCTTTTTTTTTAGTATCGGCTCATTAACAGAAGCAAACCATGAAACCATTTACCACGATATCAGGCTATTTATGTGGTTTCAGCCTATATTGATAAACTCTTTTGGTTATTTCGCAGACCCAATTTGCTTAAATAATATTGTGGGCTGGTTTTAATAATGAACTTTCTAACATTAAACTTCGCTTCAAAACAATACAGTACATTTTTTTGTTTTCTCGGCAGAAAAAATAAAGTTGGACTGGGGTCAATTTTGAGTTGCTGAGGTGGCGCTCTATATGAAAAGAGAAGTCTACTTTTATAAAGTAGATTAGACTCATATAAAATGTTAATTTATATGTGTTTATAATCCTTTTCAAACTTAATTATAAACCTTTATAAACCAATTTTACCCATTATAAAACTCATATAAAAAGCTAATTCATATGTGTTTTTCATATTGGTAGGTTGATGTTAAAGTTAGTCATAACATTATAGCATGAGATAAAAAGGTAAACTCTTTTGGTTACTTCTCAGACCCAATTTGCTTAAATAATATTGTGGGCTGGTTTTAATAATGAACTTTCTAACGTTAAACTTCGTTTCAAAACAATATATTACATTTTTTTTGTTTTCTCGGCAGAAAAAATAAATTTGGACTGGGATCAATTTTGAGTTGCTGAGGTGGCGTTCTATATGAAAAGAGAAGTCTACTTTTATAAAGTAGATTAGACTCATATAAAATGCTAATTTATATGTGTTTATAACCCTTTTCAAACTTAATTATAAACCTTTATAAACCAATTTTGCCCTTTATAAAACTCATATAAAAAGCTAATTCATATGTGTTTTGTGTTTTACATATTGGTAGGTTGATGTTAAAGTTAGACATAACATTATAGCATGGCATAAAAAAAGTAAAACCAAATCCTTGTAAGTAGAGTCGATATAGCTTTTCTTCTCCTCTTTTTCTAACTTTTCTTTTGAATTAAAGTTTTATAAATAACCTATGGAGTAAGATAAGCCACGATCTATCAAAATTCTTTTATTTTTAGTAGTGTCGGCTCATTAAAATGTCCTATGAGGTTTATAAACAAAACTATTTTCGCAAAACGTCTTATAAAGATAGTACGCGAAGCATAGGATACAAGTTTGTGTTCCAAAAGAGCACTTTAATATGTACCTTATAAAAGCTTAGAAAGCATATTTTGGGTTCAAAAAATGTCCTATGAGGTTTCTAAACAAAACTATTTTCGCAAAACGTCTTATAAAGATAGAACGCGTAGCATGGGATACAAGTTTGTGTTCCAAAAGAGCACTTTAATGTGTACCTTATAAAAGCTTAGAAAGCATATTTGGAGTCCAAAAAATGTCCTATGAGGTTTCTAAACAAAACTATTTTCGCAAAACATCTTATAAAGATAGAATGCGTAGCATGGGGTACAAGTTCTTGTTTCAAAAGAGCACTTTAATGTGTACCTTATAAAAGGTTAGAAAGCATATTTTGGGTTCAAAAAATGTCCTATGAGGTTTATAAACAAAACTATTTTCGCAAAACGTCTTATAAAGATAGTACGCGAAGCATGGCATACAAGTTTGTGTTCCAAAAGAGCACTTCAATGTGTACCTTATAAAAGCTTAGAAAGCACATTTGGTCTCCAAAAAATGTCCTATGAGGTTTATAAACAAAACTATTTTCGCAAAACGTCTTATAAAGATAGAACGCGAAGCATGGGATACAAGTTTGTGTTTCAAAAGAGCACTTTAATGTGTACCTTATAAAAGCTTAGAAAGCATAATTGGGGTCCAAAAAATGTCCTAAGAGATTTCTAAACAAAACTATTTTCGCAAAACGTCTTATAAAGATAGTACGCGAAGCATGGAATACAAGTTTGTGTTCCAAAAGAGCACTTTAATGTGTACCTTATAAAAGCTTAGAAAGCATATTTTGGGTTCAAAAAATGTCCTATGAGGTTTATAAACAAAACTATTTTCGCAAAACGTCTTATAAAGATAGAACGCGAAGCATGGGATATAAATTTGTGTTCCAAAAGAGCACTTTAATGTGTATCTTATAAAAGCTTAGAAAGCATATTTGGAGTCCAAAAAATGTCATATGAGGTTTCTAAACATAACTATTTTCGCAAAACATCTTATAAAGATAGAATGCGTAGCATGGGGTACAAGTTTGTGTTTCAAAAGAGCACTTTAATGTGTACCTTATAAAAGGTTAGAAAGCATACTGATTAAAACTTGTTTTTATTTTATTTTGTAAAGAAAGTACAAAAGTTTTGATAATACAAAATTTGATAAAGAAAGCTTGAAAACTTAAAAATTACAAGGAAAGTTTTTAGAGAGAAGGGAGAGCGTTTGTAGTGAGAGAAAGTTGTGCGAAGATCGCTTACTTCTCCGTCTTGGCTAGCCTTCGTATTTATAGGCGAGATTGCTCAGTGGAGTCCTTGATACGTGTCATCCATCTGACGGTGCCGACACTTCATTGAGACGTGTCGTTCATCCTATGGTGCCAACAGTTTCTTGCGTCATTGCTTACGTCATTGCTTATGTCATTGCTTACGTCTTGTGGGTCTCACGTGGCTGCATATATCTTCGTGTGGGTCCCGCCTTATTGGTTGATTCTTCGTGATGAAACGCTTCGTAGGGGTATCTTCTTTGATTACATATATATTCTTTATTTTATAGAATTACGAAGTACAAGTAGTTTACAAAGTAAAGTACACAAATAAAATAAAGAGTCTACTAGAATATACATTGATAAAAGTAGAAAATTTATATACACTACTATTAGGTTTTTTTTTTTTGATTAGTTAGTCAAGCTCGTAAGGGTCTTGACCACCGATTAGATCGTCGTGTTGGATAATGTCTTCTTCGTCATCAGACGATTCCATTTGTTGGGCTATGGCTGCGAGTATTTGCTTAATCTTGTCGTGGCCTTTTTTTTTATTTGATTGTTTGGATTCGGAAGAACTTGTTGAATTGGTTGGACTATGGGATGGTTTGGGGTTAGGTTGAAAAGTTGATGTTTGAGTTGGTTTGTCGGGAGTAAGTTGTTTAAGTTGGCTAGGTGTAAGGAGTGGGATGGATTGGGATATGGTTCGGACAGTGTTTGCGGCCTGTTTGGTGATTTGAAAATATTTTTGGATATTTGTAAGAGAGCAACGGTCGAGATTATATTTATCCCACCATTTAATGCGGAATTCTCTGAGAAGGGAATAGGGCATGTCTGGTAGATAAGAGGTGATGGTATAGTGCCAAGAACATATCCATGGTATACCCATGTCTATGTGGAAACTGATTTTGGTTAAGGGTAGTATGGGTGTCTGTGGCGCGTGTTTAGTGTAAAAAGGTAAAGAAGTCTTGGTAATTTCTGATGGATAGATTTGGTCGGTTGGACCAAACCAGTGCCACCATTCATAAAACCATCCTGGTATCGTCTTAGGACATTTATGGTCGAAAGAGATAAACCATGAGTGGTCATAGGCTCTAAGATAGAAAAGACGAAAAAAAGCTTGTTGGTAATCGACATAACTATATCCTTGGATATGATAGCCTGGTGTGGAAAAAGGTTTGATAGTATGGTGATGAATAAAACCAAGTTCTTGAATAGAACATATTCGTAGTATTTTACAGGTTGAGTATGATATAAGATTGGGTTTTGATTTATCGGGGTAATGAGTAATTTCTGCAGACAAAGAGTCTACTAGAATATACTCATAGAAGGTTCTATTTTTGATTACATTGTCAGTGGGATACTGACAATCTTCGTATAGATACCGGTTAACAAAGTCGTGAAGTTGTTTAAGAGATATTGGTTTAGTGAAATTTGTGGTTATAATGTGTTCTTTATGGGGTTTTATGATATACGTAGTCTTTTGAGTAGTAGTTTGGTTTGTGGATGGAAGGGGTGTTGAAGTAGATGGTTGATTTTTGTCTATAGCCGCTGCTTTTGAGTAAGATAAAGGAGGGAATTCAGCAAGAGCTGAATAGGTATTTTGAGTGGTCAAGGGTTTTCCCTGGAGATGAGGTTGACTTTTGATGTAGTCCGATGCGGTCATCGGCTTCTTCTTCTTTGCATCACTCATCTTGATTATTTTGCTGGTTGCTTGTTTTTCCCTGTAAATATTCTCTTGTTAGAAAGTCGGGTAAAGAATTATTTTCACCTTTAATATATTGAATATCAAAATCAAACACAGATAAAATAGCTTGCTATCTGGCAAAAATTTGTTTTGAGACTAGGTTTTTAACATCCTTTTGAAGAATTTCTTTTGCGGATTTGCAGTCAACTCTTAATAAGAATTTTTTGTTTATTAAATCATCTTGAAATTTAGAGATACAATTTACTATTGAAAGGACTTCTTTTTTGACTGTAGAATAATTCTTTTGTGGTCCTAACCATACGCCTGAGTGAAATCTAATTATAGATTCACATTTGGCTTCTGGTAGCTTTTGTTTTAAAATTCCTCCATATCCTATTTCTTAAGCGTCTGTTTCGACTATCATATTCGCTTCAGGGTTTGGTAAAGATAAACAAGGAAGGGTTTTGACCTTCTGTTTTATTTGCTTGACTAAATTTGTATGCTGGTTTGTCCAGGGTTTAGGATTTTTTTGGAGACGTTGAAATAATGGTTGAAGTGCTTTTCTCAGATTTGGTAGGAAGTCTGAAACATAATTAAGACATCCTAAAAATCTTTGTAATTGTGTTTTTTCCCTTAACTCATCAGGGAATTTATCCGCAAATTCTATGGATCTTGAAATAGGAGTTATTGTGCCTTGATATATATTATGTCCTAGAAATCTTATTTTTGTTTGAAATAATGACATCTTTTTAGCAGATATGACTAAGCCATGTTTTCTGACTACGTTTAAAAATGTGTTTAAATGGCTAATGTGTTGATCTATTGATGTTGAGTAGACTAATACGTCATCAATATAGACAATAGTGAATTTTGAATAATTATTAAATATATCGTTCATAATGTGTTGAAATTCGGATGGTGCATTTTTTAATCCAAAAGGCATTACATTCCACTCATAATGTCCGAATGGTACTGTAAATGCCGTTTTGTATTTATCTTTTTCAGCAATTTGTATTTGCCAAAATCCGCTTTTCATATCGAATTTTGAATAGATTTTTGCATTATATAATCTTTTTAATAGGTCTCTTTTATTGGGGATAGGGTATCTGATCCATTGTAATACATCGTTTAGTGGTTTATAGTTGATTACTAGACGTGGTACTCCACGTTCTTTTTCAGCTTGATTGTTGACATAGAAGGCTGAGCAACTCCAAGGTGACTTGGATTGCCTGATTAATTTTTTATCTAATAAATCTTTTATTTCTTTCTTACAATGTTCTAATAATTCCTTATTCATTTGAATGGGTCGTGCTTTTGTTGGTATGGTTTTTTCGTTAAATTCTTTTATATATGGGAGTTCAACAGAATGTTGTTTTCTTTCCCAAAATGCGTTTGGTAGATCTGAGCATACTTGACTTAATAGTTCTTTTTCTATTGATTTGATTTTGTCTAATACATATGGGGTAGATAATTGTTCTTCAATTTTTTTATATGTTATTTCCTCTTGTAAATATTGAATATGGTTCTTTTTACCTTTTATTAGATTAATTGTTTTTTCTATAGTATTATGTTGTAAGCTTAAGACTTCTTTTGTTTTCATAGGTGATAGAAATTTAAATGATAATTTTGTTCCTACTACTTTTGTTGTTACGCCTGATTCTGTTACTTTGAATGGGTAAATTTGGGTAAAAATGGTGTACCCAATATTATTTCCTGTGTAAGATTTTGCACTAAAATAAATTGATTTTTGAAGCAATATCCTTGATTACATATTTTTCCGCATGGTAATTTATATTTTACTTTTAAATTGCTACCATTAGCGCCGCTTAGGCGTTCTGTAGTTTTTTCATAATATTTAGTAGGTATTACTCCTTCACGGATACAATTATAATCTGCTCCTGTATCCATTAATGCTATTGCTTCTATTTTAAAATCATGACCTATATGTAAGGTAATGCTAGTATACCATTTTTGATAGCTTATTTTGTTAATTATTTGAATATATTCTTCATCTTCTGTTGGTTCTTGTATTTGTATACCTTGTTTACTAGATGATGCTGAACTATTGTTATTTTTTGATTCTATTAAAGATAATCGTGCTTCTAACTGCAGATGATTTAGATTTTGTTGATTTTCTAGTAGTTGTAAATCTTTAATCTCTGATTTTAGTTGTTTGACTTCATTTTGTAATTCTCCAGTTATTACTTGTTTAAATAAATTTTGAGTTGGATATTTTTGAAATATTTTGTTTAGACTAAATGGTTGTGGAGTAGTTAACTGATGTTCTTGAGTTATTATTTCTTTTAATTTTAGCAGATATTCTTTTTTAATAGTAGGATCTTCTATTTTGTCAATAATATCTAGTAGAAATTGTTTATCATTTTCTCTTGTTATTACATTGATTAATTTACAGTTGCATAAATCGTCGGATAATTCCTCGGTATTATCCGAAGAAGTGTTTGAATTCTCAATTTCGTTAATTGAGAATTCACTACTAATATCTTCTTCTTCTATATCTGATAATAATAGCTTTGTTAATTTTTCTTGGATATCTGGTTGTTCTTGAAATATTTCATTTATTTTCTTTTTCATTTTACATTCAGTAGACTTATGTCCGGGTCTTTTACAATTCCAACAGTAGATTTTTTGTTTATCTTTTGATTGATATTTCTTGTTTTTCGAATAGTACTTATTAGTTGGTTTTTTATTAAAATCTTCTCTAAATTTTTTATTTTTGTGATATATTTATTATTTTTCTTTTGTCTATATTTTAGTCGCTTGACTCTAGATGGTGGATTGAGTTCATTATATCCGTATTGTTTACAGAACGAACCCATAGTTTGATTGAATTGAAATTTTTCCTTCCGTTTTTTATCTTTATGTTCTTGACATATAGCTAATCCTTCTTTTTTGATAAATGCGAATAGTTGACCATAAGTGATTGTATTCCAGGGGACAGGTTGTCCTCCGGATATATCTTTTAATTTGTTGATTAATTTTTCTGCAAAGAAGGATGGTAATCCCGCGATAAACCTTTCTTTCCAGAAGGGTTGATTACAATCATTTCTTTGGAAAATGTTTGTTACAAATATATCTTTATACCATTTGAAATCTCCTAAAGTTGGAAATCTTAAATTTGTTAATACTATTTTTTTACTTTCTAGTTCTTCATTAGGGTTGCCAATGAAGTGCATGGTTAATGTGTGGATTAGTACTTCTACTGCATTTTGATTTTCTACTTCTTCATATAAACCATTTTCGTCCTCTACTCTTTTTATTTCAACATGATTTATTATTGAGTCTTGGAGAATTGTGTCTATTGAATTGTACCACCAGTATTTTAAAGTACCATTAAATCCGGTTATTAATAGGATACATGCTTGTTTATCTGAGTTTCCTTTTGCTTTGTAGGCTATGGCAGCTATGCCCATTTCTTGGAATAGATTTATTATTTCGTATTCCGAACGTCCATCAATATTCCATTCATATATACCATCTCCAGTGTATACGTTATGAGAATATTTATGGTGTTCTTCGAATAATAAATCGGGTGGACTATGTCTTTTGTAATAAGGTGTTCTTGATTTCATATTATTATGTCTTGTTATTTTGTTTTTTATTCGATTTATTTATAAATCATCGCTTTCTGTTTGCACAGATGTTTGGCTAATTGTATCTTCATCTTCATCAATATTATTGATTCCTTTTCTTTTATCTAGTGTATCTAATCTTGATGCGATTGATTTTAGTAATTCATTTTCTGGAAATTTAATTGATCTAGAAGTAGTTTTGAATATAGGTGCAGATGTTGATGAGAAAGGATGCAATATAATTGGATCTTTGTTCTCTATTATCTTAGTTTCATAGTTTATATTTCTATCTATATTATCTACTTGTCTTGCAATGGTATGTAATATTTGACTGTGATAATTATTTTGTTCGTATATTGATTTAATGTCTTGCATTAATATTGGTTCTTTATTATCTCTATTAGCACCTGTTTTAAAGGGTGTTGCTATAATTTGCCGATTACTTGTATTTATTTTTAAATCATTTAATGGCGGATGTACAGATTTAATCTTACTTCCATCTACTTGTTCCCATATTTGATTTGGTGATAAGCTTACATTAATTGTCTTAAAAGGATATGTAATATTATGAATTATTGAATATTTTTCAAACTATGTAAAAAATGGAATATCACTTTCTTTCAGTGTCATGTAAATGTACCAATTTTCTCTAAATTCTGTAGTTTGTTGTTTAGAAAATGTTGCAAAATACCATTGGCGTTTTTCATCATTTTCATTTGAATAGAAATCTTCCTTAATATATTGTTTATTAATTTCATAATCTTTTGTTATAACATTTATGGATTTGAAATCTGATAACGTAGGAGAAGTTGGGTATAAATTTTCGGGTTCAGCTATAGGAGCCTCAAATTTAACTGGGTTATCTTGTTTATTTTGATTTATGCTTTCAGTTTCCGAGCCTGCACTAGATTGACCAGTGCGGTATTCGGAAAATGATGCTCTTGAAGGAGCATAATATTCATTAAAAGAACTTCTTGAATGATATGAACTAATTCTAGGTGGTAATGGGTCTTTATATGATCCGAATTGCAATAATATTTTTCCATCTCTTTGTTCAATTATATTTGATATAGTCTTTTGTTCAAAGTTTCTTGGGGGTTGTGTTATTTCTAATTTCCACTGATCTGGAATAGTTATTTCAGTCCATTTTAGTTGCTTGGGTGCGTAAGTAGCTGTTGGAGTATCTTTACTATGTGCCGCTAAAATAGTTGTTTCACCTTTATCGTCTTGTAATAAACATCTTGGATTAAATTCTGATGTTGATTGTTTAAAATAAATTCTATAGAGTAATAAATATCCATGTCGTTCATTTTGGAATTTTATTTCTGGTAGGTGAATATTTAATACCAAAGTATTGAGTATGGTTGGATCATGTAAACTTACTTGGAAATTAGGTGCACAATTAAAATAGACTGCCCCGTTGCATAGATTTGTTTGGACGGCTCCAAGGAGTGAATCCTCAAATTTTAATAGAGTTTTATCTCGTAATAGCATAAGTATAGGCGAATCTATACCTGTTCTTGATAGTGGTTTTACTGCTATTTGAACTAGTCCAAAATGGATATAGTTAAATCCTCTTTGTTTATACTTATCTAATGCGATGGATGATAATAGTTTTATTTCTTCAAATTCATTTTGAAGGGATAGAGTTTGTTCATGTTCTTTTATTGCATATGCGGTTTTAAAATCGAAAGTACCAATTTGATATATGTTTTCTGGGTTAATATGTGGTAATTGGTTTTTTGATATTTCATTATTAAAAGTAGTTATCTTTGTCATAATTTCCCTTGAATTAATTGTTGTACTGGAAGTAGACGCTGCATGTTTTGGTTTAAAAAGTTTTCTAAACGAAGACGCCATGTTTAATCTAGGTATAAACACATGCTAAAAGGATACTTACCAATTTCAGGTTGATACTTTCTACGGCTTGCCACCGGTCTTATTGCCTCTTCTTAGGTCTTGTAGCCTGGAACACCGACAAGTATCTCGTTGAGATGGTGAGGATCTTTCTGGAGTGTTTGATCTAGATTAGGATTGGGCGAGAATGATTTTGAAAACCCTTTAAAAAAAAACGTTGCAGTGATTGTCTTGAAGATCGTTTTAGCATCTGATACCATAACATTACTTTTTTCTTTATATTTTGTTTTATTATTTTATATGATTTTGTTACCTAAAATTTAGTAATAAGTTTTGTTTGTAAAACAGAATACTGATTAAAACTTGTTTTTATTTTATTTTGTAAAGAAAGTACAAAAGTTTTGATAATACAAGATTTGATAAAGAAAGCTTGAAAACTTAAAAATTACAAGGAAAGTTTTTAGAGAGAAGGGAGAGCGTTTGTAGTGAGAGAAAGTTGTGCGAAGATCGCTTACTTCTCCGTCTTGGCTAGCCTTTGTATTTATAGGCGAGATTGCTCAGTGGAGTCCTTGATACGTGTCATCCATCCGACGGTGCCGACACTTCATTGAGACGTGTCGTTCATCCTATGGTGCCGACAGTTTCTTGCGTCATTGCTTACGTCATTGCTTATGTCATTGCTTACGTCTTGTGGGTCCCACGTGGCTGCATATATCTTCGTGTGGGTCCCGCCTTATTGGTTGATTCTTCGTGATGAAACGCTTCGTAGGGGTATCTTCTTTGATTACAGATATATTCTTTATTTTATAGAATTACGAAGTACAAGTAGTTTACAAAGTAAAGTACACAAATAAAATAAAGAGTCTATCTGTAATCAAAGAAGATACCCCTACAAAGCGTTTCATCACGAAGAATCAACCAATAAGGCGGGACCCACACGAAGATATATGCAGCCACATGGGACCCACAAGACGTAAGCAATGACATAAGCAATGACGTAAGCAATGACGCAAGAAACTGTCGGCACCATAGGATGAACGACACGTCTCAATGAAGTGTCGGCACCGTCGGATGGATGACACGTATCAAGGACTCCACTGAGCAATCTCGCCTATAAATACGAAGGCTAGCCAAGACGGAGAAGCAAGCGATCTTCGCACAACTTTCTCTCACTACAAACGCTCTCCCTTCTCTCTAAAAACTTTCCTTGTAATTTTTAAGTTTTCAAGCTTTCTTTATCAAATCTTGTATTATCAAAACTTTTGTACTTTCTTTACAAAATAAAATAAAAACAAGTTTTAATCAGTATTCTGTTTTACAAACAAAACTTATTACTAAATTTTAGGTAACAAAATCATATAAAATAATAAAACAAAATATAAAGAACTAAAGGACCGAAAATGTAAAGAGAGAGATTTTATTGATGATTTCCGAAAGTACAAGATTAATTAGCAAAAGCTGAAAAGTCTTATATTGCTAAAACTCATAATACTTGGATTTGGGATGGGATTAACCCTTACATGAGCGTACATATATATACTGACAATCCTAGGATGCTGAGACTTCAGATTTTCGATGTGGGACTTTGTGGTTTCCTTCCCAGCTGCCGACCTAACCTTTTGGGCCCGATATCCGGCCCGAGAGTCTTCCGTGATCCGTCTGCGCGTTCTGACTCAAATCTGGCACGCCGATGAATAGTATACAGGTGAATAGTAATCCGATGAAAACTAATCCGAATCTCGGTTTAGACTTAATTCGATTTTTCGGTTCCCATGTGAACAGTATTCCGAACGTTTTACAACTTTTGAGATTTGAACCGCCCGTTCTTTGTTTGAACTTCCAGCCGCCGGGTTTTCGTATTGATGGCCAGCCGCCAGTTCCTTTGGCTCGTGTGCTTCGGCGACTGGTCCACGGACGGCTGGATGTTGGTCACGGTCCTTCGGAAAATGTTTATGGACGTCTTGGAGTCAGAACACACAAATGCATAATCTTCGAGTCGGTCCGGGCTTAGAGTTATGTTTGACGGTCGGTCGACTGGACGATGTTCGGATAATGAGACTTGACTGAGAAATGATCGTGGGCGGCTGGCCTTATCTCAGCCACCGGCGATGGACGAAGAAGACCCGGCGGCTGGCCTTATCCCAGCCGCCGGCCGTGGACGAAGAAGACCCGGCGGCTGGCCATATCCCAGCCGCCGGCCGTGGACGAAGAAGACCCGGCGGCTGGCCTTGTCCCAGCCGCCGGCCGTGGACGAAGAAGACCTGGCGGCTGGCCTTATCCCAGCCACCGGTCGTGGACGAAGAAGACCCGGCGGCTGGCCTTATCCCAGCCGCCGGTTGGTGCTTGAGGAAGACCCGGCGGCTGGCCTTATCCCAGCCGTCGGTTCGTGTCTTGGACGGGTCGTGGGCAGTTGGCCTTAGCTCGTCCGGTCCATGTTCGGGATAAGTTCCATTTGATCTCGACCTTGACTTCTCGTTCCGTCAATCTTCGAGGAGGGGATTTCGACCCCAACATTGATAAACTCTTTTGGTTACTTCTCAGACCCAATTTGCTTAAATAATATTGTGGGCTGGTTTTAATCTGTGTTCAAAAACGCGGTGCCCAACTCCGATTACACGGCGACTATTGATATTACGTGTTTTTAACGTATTTTGATTCGTTTTTAGTATTCGGTTTGAGTTTTGATTTGCATCTTTCGTTAGTTTTTCGAGTCTTTTCTTTTGTTTTTAGTCTTTTACAGATTTTATGGAGTTCCGAAGGAGTTTGGCGTTTACGGACGTGTTCGAGTCAAGTTAAGATGGAAAAACGAGAAAAGGACCAAACACAAGGGAACAACCATTCCGAAGAAGAACGATCGTTCGGGAGAAGCAAAGGAACGACCGTTCCTATGGCTGGAACGACCATGGAGAACGATCGTTCCACCCGTGGAACGATCGTTCCTCTCATCACCTACCTTGCCGACAAAAGAAGAGGAACGACCGTTCCATGAAGAGAACGACCGTTCTTGCCCTCACCAACTCCACCAACAACCATGCACGGAACGACCGTTCTCCACCTAAGAACGATCGTTCCCGAGTTCACCAACTCCCTTTCACCTTGGCCTATATAATGGACTCACAACATCACTCTCAAAACACACCTTCTTCTTCCTCCTCTCTTCTCTAGCTTCAAAGCATAGCTTCTTCTTTAGTTTTAAGTTTTATGTTTATGCTTTTATCTAGTTCTTGTTAAGTTTCTTTTAAGCTTTAATCTTATGCTTTTAATCTTATGCTTTACTTTCAGTTCTTATCTTTATGCTTAATCAAGTTTTACTTTCAGTCTTTATATTTATGCTTTATTTTTAGTCTTTATATTTATGCTTTACTTTTAGTCTTTATATTTATGCTTTACTTTCAGTTATTTATATTTATGCATTACTTAAGTTCTTATTAAGTTATTTTCAACTTTCATTATCTATTCAAGCTTTTATTATGAACTCTATAATCTCTTTGTTTTCTTCTTTAATCATGTCTGAGTAGACCTCTTAGTTAGGTTAAGGTTTGTCAAAGGAATTCATGGGCTTTAGGGTTAAACACAAATAGGCTATTCGAATCAATATCTTCACCCTTGTTGTTCTTAATGCTTAGATCGAATTGATCACTTGATCTTATGAAATTTGGTTTAACTTAGACAGCGAGAGTTGCTAGGTTGCTAGAAAGAACATTGGTGAGCAATTTAACCATTACCTGCGAGAGCAGATGTATTGAGAATTGTGAACATATTAAACCTATCCTTAATGCTTGTCTACGATTTCTAGTACCAGCGAGAGCTAGGATTTCTAGGTTGATAGACAAAGATATTGGTACCACGAGAGTGGATTGATATTATCTTAGTGTTTAAGTTCTAGATTTATGCTCAATCATTGCCTGAATAGTTGTTTAATCCGTTTCTCTGAATCTCCTGCGATATTCCTTGACCTAACGCTTGTTTAATATTATCTTACAACCGATTTCGCTTTCATTACTTACTATTTACAAAAACCAAAAACATATTGAATTGTCTTAGCTTTTGATTTAGCTCAATATATCAAAGTGTGAAAACTGGTCTTCGTGGGATCGACCCCTAAATACTACTTCGTATGCTGTGCACTTGCAGTAGGAAATAAGGGTTTAAAACTCGTGTATCAAGTTTTTGGCGCCGTTGCCGGGGACCAAATTTTTCGCCTTTGGTTTACGGCTGAATTATCAGACTAAGAACCTTACTAAACTCGTTTTCTTTTCTTCTTTGTTTTTGTGTTTCAGGTGCATGTCCCCAAGGAGCACAAGGAGCAGAAACAACGAGGATCTTGTTAGCTTATCAAACGAGGAGTTAGCAAGAGCAGAACGAGGGAACAGGCAGAGACGTAACATACCTGTTCCGGAACCAGAAACAACTGACACCGCCAACTCAGAGATGGGCGGACAAATAGACATCGCAGCTCAGCTGCTACAACTTCAGACAGCCATGGAGCAGCTTCGTTTGCAACAGAGAGGCAACTCGTTGCACAACCTGCTTTCGGGGACAAAGATGCGGCCCACACATACTACCAGGATCGATCTGCGATCGTTGCCCCGACCATCCAGAGGCAAGATTACGAGATCAAGGCTCAATTAATCGCCCTCGTGAAGCAACACCTGTTCCACGGTCTGCCTGCTGAGATTCCGATGGATCACATCGAGAACTTCGAAGAGATCTGTAGCACAACCGGCTCCAATGGTGTGCCCCCAGATTTTTTGAAGTGCAAGCTTTTCCCTTTCTCTCTTGCGGGAAAAGCATCACAGTGGTTAAAATCTTTACCACCACGCTCTCTACCGACTTGGGCTGATGCAAGATCAGCCTTCTTGGATAAGTTCTACACGAAATCCAAGACCGCAGCCTTGAGGAACAAGATCTCCTCATTCGAACAACAGTCCGGTGAATCCTTCAATGAAGCATGGGAGCGGTTTAAGGAGTACAAACGCGAGTGCCCTCACCATGGGTTTAGTGATGAGCAGCTGCTCAGCACCTTCTATGACGGAGTTGATTGGGACTACAGAAATGCCCTGAATGCAGCTAGTAACGGTGACTTCTACACTAAGTCAAAGGAAGGAGCTCTGGAGCTGATCGAGAACCTAGCCGCAAGTTCCAGCAACAAAAACCCAGAGTACGACAGAAAGAAGGTCAACAGTGTGGAGTCCAAGCAGATTGCGGAGCTCACGGCCAAGGTTAACCTTCTCCTTAAGGGGAACCAAAAGTCCGCCCTCGCTCAAGTCCATGAGGAAGAAACCGGTGATGATCGGAGGGAGGTCAATTATGTGAACGGGCAAGGATTCGGACAGAACCGCAGTTTCAACAACCAAGGTTTCAATACCCATCCGAATTTGTCCTATAGGAGTACTAATGTGGAGAATCCTCAAGACCAGGTTTACCCTAAGAAAGGAGGACAGAATCAGATGGGCTTACAGGAAGGCTACTCCAACAACTACCAGGGTAGACAATTCTTCCCAAATCAGAACCGATTCCAAGGAGGAAATCAACAAAAGCAGCCCTTAATAAACTCGCAGCCCCAACCTTTCACAAATCCGCAGCCTTCATCTTCAGCAACCGGCTCCCAAGACGAGCTGAAGAACATGATGCAACAACTACTGACGGGACAGCAAAAAGCCGCGGCTGAGATCAATACAAAAATTGACACCATGTATGTGGACCTTAATGGGAAGTACGAAGCAGTACAGACTCACATGAAGCAGCTTGACACTCAGATTGCACAAACCGCTGAATCAGTTAAGAGGACATCAGGGACTCACGCAGAGGTGAACTACGTGAATGGAGGCCATGTGGAGAATCAGAGCTTGCAAGCTTCAGCGTCTAACTCTCAAGACGAGCTGAAGTCTCTTATGCACTTGGTTTTACTCAACCAACAAAAATCTGCTGATGAGGTCAATGTCAAGGTGGACAGCATGTACAATGATCTCAACAATAAGTTTGAAGCTGTTTGCACTCGCATGAAGAAGCTTGAGATTCAGATTGGTCAAACCTCTAAGGCATCAGAAAATCTTCCAGCAAGGGTATACATTCCTAAGGTGCCTTATCCAGTTTTACCTAAAGATCAGAGGGAGCCCATCAGTGCAGAGAAACCAGCTGATTTTAAGAAGATAACTCAAGAAGAGATTAAGGCAATCTTTGTAGAAGCAAGGAGTACACCACCAGCACTGAGGGTATTGCCTAAGGTTGAAGATCCCGGAAAATTCTTAGTCCCATGCTCCGTTGCTGGAGTTGAATTCAAGGACGCTCTTTGTGATTCCGGGTCTACTGTGAATCTCATGTCAAAGGCAATTGCAGAGAAGTTGAAAATTTCTAAGGTAAAGCCTAGTCATATGACTCTTCGATTTGCAAACACCTCCTCAACAACATCGTCTGGCAGCATTCACGATCTACCTGTCCGAATAGGGGATTGCCTAGTTCCAACCGATTTTCAGGTTGTGGAGATGAGAGAAGGTTATGGCATGCCCTTACTTCTTCGAAGACCGTTCATGGCTACTGTGGGTGCAATCATCGATATGCCAAATAGGCAAGTCTGCTTTTCCAAGATTGACAAGAATCTCTTCTACGAAGCCATTCCCATAGGAACAACCACACGCGCCTCTTGCATCTCAGCAGTGGATAGAGAGGAAGCACGTACTCCGATTCCGCAAGCACCTGTTCCACCACCCGGGAAATTTAGGGAGAAGATAAAGACGCAAGAGAACATGCAGTGCAAAAGAATTACGGGAGGTTCTCAAATGACTTTGATCCCTCAAGGATATGATGGAAACTCGGTTGACTACAAGGTGAAGTGCAAAGGTCGTCCTAAACCTTTCTCTAGAGTTAGAGCTATTCTTCCATCAGAGTTTAAAGAGAAGGGTATTGGTGTTGTGAATGGAATGCTGAGTACGGTTCTGAACATGAGGATGCCTGATTATGGAGCTTGTTTTGGAGCAAGCTCTCAAGCCCAAACTGATTGATACATGGCACCAACGTCAAGCTTAGCGACGTAAAACAAGCGCTTTCGTGGGAGGCAACCCACCTGGTAACATGTAAAATAGCGTGAAGTTTTTTTTTCTCATTCTATTTACGTTTCTTGTTTTGTTTGAGATTGTTTTTGCAGGTTTTTATTAAGTGTTGAGCGGATGACGGATAGAGAGCAGCACCGATAGCTCCACCAGCGACCACTAAGCTTGTGGTTATTTCTATCACCCTTGTTATATCCATTTTTATTTTTTGCTACTTTTATTTTATTTTACGGGTTTCTCTTTCAGTTTTGTTTCAACCGGGACAGTTAAAAACAAGTCTGGGGGAGGGATTTATTTGTGTACTAACATTGTGTTTTATTGATGTTTACTTCTTATATTTTATTTTGGTGTGTTTAGATTTTCAAAAAGAAAAAAAAAGAAAAAAAAAATATATATATATATAATATATATATATATATATATATATATATATATTTATCGAGTCAAAACAGTGTGTGATTTTGTTAACTTTTTGGAATTGCAACATGTTCGATGTCATTGCCTTAGGACTGCTTAGCATTGTTTGAGGATAGTTTGGAAACGCAGAAAAATCCATAACTTGATCATTTAGTGAATTTCTCAAATCATCTGAACTTAATCGAATTATCGAAACTTAATATGGACTTAATTTATCTCACTTAGGGGGTTGATAATCATGTATTGGATTTTACATTTGGAGTTTTCTTTGCATCAATTTTTACCAATCTTTGCTAACTCCAAATGGCTAGACTTATCCTTAGTCTAGTACCACACCCTTACCATTTCCATGTTGAAACCCACTTTTCTTCGTTTACTGTCATTGCATTCATGTGCAAAAACTATGGAGTATACGGACCGACACAACTTTTCTTTAGGATTGTGTCTAGATAGGTGGTCTCTTTCTGATTAAACTCATGGGATGTGTCTAGAAATGTGATCTCTCTCTTTGAACATATTCATTGAAAATTTTCGTTTCAAAAGAGGGTGAACTTTTAAAAAGGGTAGAAGGTTTTATTCACATTCAAGAAATAAGCTTACATTGTTGATGTTCTTTTGATGCAGATCTTAGAGACTAACCGGTTCCATTCTCCGATATATATATAAAAAAAAAAAAAAAAAAAAAGAAAGAAAAAAAAGAAGAATAAAAATTATTTGCATTACAGAAAAGAAAACGGAAGGAACCGGGAAAGTCTAGGTAATATCGTTAAATTCCATAAAATGTTAAAAGAAATTAATCATGTTCTTGATTTGTGACTTGTTAAAAAAGGGTAGAAGGATTAGAGTTAAGTAGAGTTGTGTACCTCCTAATTGGTCTGTGTCTCACGGTGATTTTGCATAATGATTTGCATCTGTTTATATTGCTAAAAGAAACCGAAACACTTGAGCCACCAAATACCAACCTTGATACCTGGACCATAACGTGTTAGATATTCCCTTTGTGAGAGTACACGCATTTGATAATGAATGTTAAATATTGAGTTCTGCTTGATCATGAGATTTCACTCATTTACTACGGTTATGGAGAAGTACAATGAAGTACGGTTTGATCTGAACTTTGCGAATGCGGTTTACGGGCAATTGATTTAGAGTATGGTCCTATAAGTTTTACAAGTTTCACACGTTTTTCAAACCTCTCCTCATTGTAAGATATCTGGTTTTGCTTGAGGACAAGCAAAGGTTTTAGTTGGGGGGAGTTGATATTACGTGTTTTTAACGTATTTTGATTCGTTTTTAGTATTCGGTTTGAGTTTTGATTTGCATCTTTCGTTAGTTTTTCGAGTCTTTTCTTTTGTTTTTAGTCTTTTACAGATTTTACGGAGTTCCGAAGGAGTTTGGCGTTTACGGACGTGTTCGAGTCAAGTTAAGATGGAAAAACGAGAAAAGGACCAAACACAAGGGAACAACCATTCCGAAGAAGAACGATCGTTCGGGAGAAGCAAAGGAACGACCGTTCCTATGGCTGGAACGACCATGGAGAACGATCGTTCCACCCGTGGAACGATCGTTCCTCTCATCACCTACCTTGCCGACAAAAGAAGAGGAACGACCGTTCCATGAAGAGAACGACCGTTCTTGCCCTCACCAACTCCACCAACAAACATGCACGGAACGACCGTTCTCCACCTAAGAACGATCGTTCCCGAGTTCACCAACTCCACCAACTTCGGTCGACCGTCGAGAACGATCATTCTACACCAAGAACGACCGTTCCCCGCTTCACCTACTCCCCTTCACCTTGGCCTATATAATGGACTCACAACATCACTCTCAAAACACACCTTCTTCTTCCTCCTCTCTTCTCTAGCTTCAAAGCATAGCTTCTTCTTTAGTTTTAAGTTTTATGTTTATGCTTTTATCTAGTTCTTGTTAAGTTTCTTTTAAGCTTTAATCTTATGCTTTTAATCTTATGCTTTACTTTCAGTTCTTATCTTTATGCTTAATCAAGTTTTACTTTCAGTCTTTATATTTATGCTTTACTTTTAGTCTTTATATTTATGCTTTACTTTCAGTTATTTATATTTATGCATTACTTAAGTTCTTATTAAGTTATTTTCAACTTTCATTATCTATTCAAGCTTTTATTATGAACTCTATAATCTCTTTGTTTTCTTCTTTAATCATGTATGAGTAGACCTCTTAGTTAGGTTAAGGTTTGTCAAAGGAATTCATGAGCTTTAGGGTTAAACACAAATAGGCTATTCAAATCAATATCTTCACCCTTGTTGTTCTTAATGCTTAGATCGAATTGATCACTTGATCTTATGAAATTTGGTTTAACTTAGACAGCGAGAGTTGCTAGGTTGCTAGAAAGAACATTGGTGAGCAATTTAACCATTACCTGCGAGAGCAGATGTATTGAGAATTGTGAACATATTAAACCTATCCTTAATGCTTGTCTACGATTTCTAGTACCAGCGAGAGCTAGGATTTCTAGGTTGATAGACAAAGATATTGGTACCACGAGAGTGGATTGATATTATCTTAGTGTTTAAGTTCTAGATTTATGCTCAATCATTGCCTGAATAGTTGTTTAATCCGTTGCTCTGCATCTCCTGCGATATTCCTTGACCTAACGCTTGTTTAATATTATCTTACAACCGATTTCGCTTTCATTACTTACTATTTACAAAAACCAAAAACATATTGAATTGTCTTAGCTTTTGATTTAGCTCAATATATCAAAGTGTGAAAACTGGTCTTCGTGGGATCGACCCCTAAATACTACTTCGTATGCTGTGCACTTGCAGTAGGAAATAAGGGTTTAAAACTCGTGTATCAACTATTCGGTCGGCGGCGGACCTCCGCCGCGACTATACCATAATCGGCCAAAAAGACGGTTGTGATTTTTTTTTCTTTTTCTTGCTATTTAAAGTTCGAAATCAGTAGCTTAGCACGAAGATTTATCATATTGTGGGTTTAACATAAAAAAGCAAGTTAAAAACAAGAAAATGAGATCAAATCGCGAAAAAAAAAATGGCCGAGAGTTGCAGATCTACTTTTGCTCAAACGATGAAGACAAGGCTATTTTTGTAATTCTCTTCTGTTTAAAGAAATTAATATAAAAATGAGGATAAGTAAGCATGTGGGTTCGATTATGCAAAGAGATGTCCATAAATTGGGCCTATAACCATTGGGCCAATTAATCACAACTGAAATGTTCGTACAAAAATAATAAATTTATCATTTACTTAAAGTAAACGACAGAAAATGAATATTTTCCACTGGGAGAATTCGAACTCAAGTGATAATGGTTATGAAACATGTAATCAACCATCCACCTATAGCCAATTTATTGTTTATTCTAACAGTTTTAGTATATATAATTAAAAAAACATAAAACTAGGCCCCGATTAATCTCCGATTAATCCCCGATTTTTCGGTAACTCGCTAGGCCCAGACCAACCGTCCGACTAGCGCCTAGCGAGTTTTTGAACGTTGGTTTTAATAATGAACTTTCTAACATTAAACTTCGATTCAAAACAATACAGTACATTTTTTTGTTTTCTCGGCAGAAAAAATAAAGTTGGCTGGGGTCAATTTTGAGATGCTGAGGTGGCGCTCTATATGAAAAGAGAAGTCTACTTTTATAAAGTAGATTAGACTCATATAAAATGCTAATTTATATGTGTTTATAACCCTTTTCAAACTTAATTATAAACCTTTATAAACCAATTTTACCCATTATAAAACTCATATAAAAAGATAATTCATATGTGTTTTTCATATTAGTACACGATATGGAAAGAAATAAAGTTATTAGGTTTAAGTTCATTAAGGGTAAGTGAGTAATTTCACCGTTTTGAAATTAATGTAATTTTGTTCAGAACTTAAGTATTGATATTTGAAAAAGTGTATCTTGAATATGTTATTTTAAGCAATTTTTCTATTTTCAGCCTTAACTGAATCTGTTTTTTCATCCTTCATGTGTTTTTCTTCTCATTTTTGCCAATTCTACCATATCAACTTAACTTTTTTACTAACAAAAAGGTCGGCTGCATTTAGGGCTGACTGGTTTAAACGCACTGGGTGCGGTTGCGATTGCGGGAGTTTACGTAAGCGGGCGGTTGCGGTTTCAAGCGTTGTTAAACGATTCATATAACTGGTGCAGGCGTACAGCAGTTGAAAACAGATGCGTTTGCAGATATTTATGACTTGTTGATTAGCGGATACTGTAGCGGTTTAAAACCAAATTAATAGTATAAATATATTACATAGTTATACAAAACATCAAAAATTTATATTATTATAATAAAATATAAAATTATTAATCTAATTTAATCAATGATAAAAAAATTATGTATATTTTATAATTTGGATGAAATTATGATTTCAGTGGAGAAATTATTTATTTTATAAAAATTTATTGTTAGATTTAGAAAATTTTATTTTAATATATATATATATTATATATTTTTTAGTTATATATATACATATATATTATATATTTTTTAGTTATATATATACATCATATATAATGTCAAATTTATTCATATATCTCATAATTAGAATATCAAATTTTTAAAAAATTTAAATTATTATACTGTTGTGGTTAACTAACTTATTTTTATGAATATTTTTTATTTTAAATTATTTTTATCATTTTAAGAAAAATATTTTATTTTTATTTTAGTTTATATATAGTATTAATTTATTTATATATTTCTTAATTTTAATATCCAAATTTTAAAATTTTAATTTTTATATTTTTAGGTTAACTAATTTTTTGTTATATTTTATTGTAAATAATTTTTTCATATTTTAAAAATAATTTTCTTTATTACCCAACCGCAAAGGTCCACAAACACAACAAGAGAAAAACAGCTTTTGATTTTGACCATTTTAGAGTGATACAAAGCAGTAAAATACGTTGTTGTTATTTTTTAGAAAAGCTAACAACCACTACCACCCACAAAATCTATGTTTGAGGATGGTAGCGGGAAAACCAATCAACGCTTTAGTCTTGTTCCCAAAACCATAAAATCTCGTGAAAATCCATAAAATCTCGTGAAAATACTTTCCTTTTCTTTTTTGCTAAAGAGTTATTATACCATTTCTTATTGAACAAATCAGCTATGAAAGAAAAAAAAACGGTATTATATTATCGCTGATATTGAAAGACATCAAAAATTTCTAAAGAAGAAGACGGGAAAAGAATTCGTTCAAAAAAAAGAAGACGGAAAAAGAAGAAAGACCATTAATTTTGTATTTGTACAAACTATATAAATATTAATAACTAAAATTACAATAACAAAAGAAAAAAGCTTTGATCCAAAACTCAAACAGTTGTAACCTTCAGATGATGAGTACAATTGGTTTGAATCTGCAAACTCCGTAGTTGACAACCACCACCACCAGATCTCCTCTTCCATAGATTCTCCGCTGCTTTATCTCCAGCACCACCGCCACTGTCGTTCTTCTTCTTAACCACTGGTAAAGGCGGATCCAAAGCAGCAACGTCGATTACATTAATCTTTTTGTTATCAAACTCCTCCTTTTTTATTCTTCCTCGACTACTCTTAGTGGTTGTAGTGGTGGGAGCTGAGAAAGTGAGATTCTTGCCCGAGAAAAGGCGTTTGAGCTTGAAGTAACGGTGGTGAGCGGCGGGAGTGATGGAGGAGGAAGTGGTGGTGGGAAAACTGACGATCTTGTTGCTGCGTTTGACCTGACCAATGCAGCTTATTTTGGGAGACAAAGGATCGGTTTGATGTTCTTCTTGATTTGATTTCACCGGAATGGTCACGTTCTTGATTGAAGGTCTTGAACATAACATTGGTAAGAACGTGGGTCTTTGGAAGTGAACACTGTTCTGTCTCGTCTCCATCATTTTTCAACCAAGTGATCTTCTTAAGAGACAGGAGAGATTAAACTTGTTTATCTAATGGACTTTGTGAGAGAGAGAGAGAGAGAGAGAGAGAGAGAGAGAGAGAGGAGATAGAAGAGAGTTGGGGTTTGTGGTAGTTGGAGAGTAACAAAGCTTTGATGGTTTAAATTTTAAAATAAGGAGATAGAGGCGGAGGCTTTGGTCAAAGTAGCTTTATTAGTAGAGAAGACATTCATTATTTGGGTTTCACATTCACCACCAGATTTTTTTTCCCAATCAAACTGGCCGCCTCCCAAACTAGTCATGTCTCTATCATTAAAAACATAATTTCTTAAGGCATAATTGCTTTTCTGAATAATTGACACTTGGCTTGTAGGTAGGAGATGTTGTAGTTGAGAATATTGCCATCTAGACCGAGAAATATAAGTATACAATACACTATTTACCATGTCACCATTGATGAAATAAGTGTACCAACCTACCACGAGATGTAAGCATCAACTTCAAACTTTGCACGAGGAAACGGGACAACGCTTACATTGACCGCTAATTTAACAATATATCATCCAATTAATATTGACATTTTTTGGGGGTTAATATTCATATTGATAATCTTATGACTTACAAATACAGTACAATTGATACGGTATAAAACATATCATTTTTAGAAATCGTATTTTTTTGGGTGAACCAGATATCTAGATTTCGAATAATCGTTTCTAACTGTCATCGATCAATTTTGGAGTCTGTAGGCCAACCAATCGTATCTGAATTATGAAAGACCAATCTGGATAATCGACTAATTTTGGAATCTAGAGGATATGTTATATTTCTAGCTACCAATGCGAATCGAATTCAAGTGGCAGAATGTACTAGATACTCCTTTACTACTCAACCAACAAATTTATGTTACTAGTTGAACAGCATGCCATTTTAAAAAAAAAATGATTGAAAAACAATAATACAATATTAAATTTAAAACATGGATGATCTGTTTTTTTTTTATTGGATTGATCTGTTCGGTATAATCGGTTAATCATAATCCAATCCGTTTATAACGTAAAACCTAGATACTTTTTTACGTGCTTAAAGAGGTCAATTTGTTGTCGGTTTGAATCGATCCAGTGATCGAATGACCTGACTGTCTTAACTGTTTGCCATCTATTACGGTTTTAATAATGTTGAAAGATCTACAATTACCTCTCGCGTGTATAGAAACCCATCATTTTGATCCCTACATTTTATCGAGCCTGCAAACAACATACTAAATTGTTATATTCGTTAAGATCTACTTAATTAGTTATAAATTGTAAAAAGAAGTACTAACAACAAAGGTTCCAAGATTTTTATACCTTTTCTCGAGAAAGGTCCAAATTTGATGGTAAAATTTTAATGAATCTCTACTGTCTTTGTCCCCATCTTTCGTAACACTAATTCTGCTTTTTCATTTTTTCTAATTACTGTTGTATTATTTGGATCTCTCGGAAACTATTGTTTATACTAGCCACTTCACGACATTTTTGTCTTGATCATGATTAATACGAATTGAGCAGGGTTAACAGTCTTTCTTTATCTAGGATTTACAGGGTAGGAAACCTAACACCAATATCACACCAGTGTTTCACGTTTTTCTTTATCTAGGATTTACACTTGCCAGATCTCATATATATACATAGCTAGCTATCAGCCCTTTGTTTCTAAAAAAGATTAACATGGTGTCGAAAAATAAGAGTATTCCGATTAAATTTGTATAACGCCTTAGTCGCTTTTATAAGTGGATTTGCAAACTCTTTTCTCGGACATGTAGGTTCATCTCTGTCCAATAGTCGATGCGTTATTTTTTGGAGTTTCAAAAAACTTGTTTAGTATTCCTACAATCACCACATGGCTGTTTCATGTATCCTATCATCATTCACACGGTACTGAATATCATTTTTCGATATGACACCCATCCTTTTATTTCTCTAGCTCATGTTTAATTTTTAAAATTTTCTCCAGGTTTATGATCGAGAAGGTAAGTGCATTTTTGGCGAAATAGATAACCAATTTATTCGCTTAAGTTTTTTCAAATACACCATTATATATCATAAATCGGAATGTTACATTTTTTATAATTCTATTAAAAAATATGACTTTAAGAACTGTTCCAAAAAAAACTAAGTAAATACTTTTCTTTACTTAGAATCTCACTAATATTTCAAGCGGATAATATATATAACATGTTAAAGTAATGATAACCGTTTGGAAAACTTGAAAATGGAACTTGTCTAGTCCTCTTCCGACACCACTTAAGAGGGTAGTCTGACTACTTTTCGAAGTTTGTTACGAAGTAATACACTAATTTATTTTAGTCTACAAGTCAGAAGATCAAATGAATAATTATGAAGTTGAAAAAAGCGTAATTATAAGACTAATTTGTTTCTTACGTGGTGGGGGCAAGTGCCCCATACTAAATTCCAATAATAATTTAGTGCATCTTTGTATTATATAATTTTACTGTTCAGTTACCAAAATTATCCCCCTTTCCTCTATTGTAATCGGTTCAAACACTCAGACTTTTCAGTTTTTGTGTTTTTTTTTGTTTTTTTCTTATTCCATTTATTTTCTTACCATATTAATTTATTTAAACTCTAAAGTTGGGTTATTTTGTTTGATTGTTTCTAATTTTTATTAGACTTCACTTTAATTTCCCAAGATTCTAGTTCTTTTTGTTAATTTCTTACCTAGATCACTTTTCTATTTTGTTTTTGTTAGTTAACTTTAGACTTTAAAACAAAATTTGCCTTATCTAATTTTCTATTGTTTTTTACTTTAACTTTTGAAATAATAATAAATAAAAAGTTAGTATAACAATATCAAATAAAAAGTTAGTAAAATACTTTTTTTTTGTTAAAAATTATGTTATTGTGCCCCATATAAATAAATAGTCTGGATCCGCCACTGCATGTAATGAAGATCAGTGTATTTGTTTGATTTTCTTTTCGTCCTGATTAGTGTTTATCATCGTACTTATGGCAGTATAATAATTTAAATTCCAACAGAAAATAAAAAGGAGGCATATGGTCATCACTTAGGAGAGACAGTCTCATGTTATACGCAAATTACAGCACTCGCTGGATCTTAGTGCAATAAAGTACTCTTACACAAAACAAATAAAGTACTCGCTGGATCTAATCAGACGACATGTTAACAAAACAAACAATCTTACACAAAATTACTGGTTGGCAACAATGAACTAAACAGATTTAAGAGGAGGATTAATATTTTATTACTACAAAAAATGTTTGTTTTTTGTTGTTCTTTTTTCGTCTTGGTTAAAATTAAATTTATCATCTATATTTGGTAAGGATAGACCCAGATGAGAAGCAACGTGAATCAAATGACAGATCTATAAAGTAGGAAAAAAAAACAAAGTAAGAAAGCGAAGAAGGTCAGTGAAACAAAGAAGATTAGATAATGAAGGTATAAATGCTAATAAATATAGAAAATTGGGGAGATGCACACAACTCACCCGAATGCATTGCATGTGCTTGGCTTGGCACGTGAAAAGTACGTCACTCGTTATTTTCACTTTCTCGTAGTTTTCTCCAAAACCCACACACACGATTGGGACTAATACAAATAGGGTCCAATAGACTTTTTGACTAATGGAAGGGAAGAGAGAGTAAGACTTAAACTGTGGAACTGTAAGTTTAGTTTCAATGGGTTGAATTTTCTACAAGTTCATAGATTTTGTATATTACTGTATATACTCTTTGCTTCTTCACTTAACTTTGACTGTGATGCTTTGGCGATAAGAGTAACGAGTTAGAAAGGACAACGAGACGTGTCCAAGAAACAAAGGTGCCACCAATTTTGACAATAGTCTCATGTCTTGTGACTTGTGAGGAGTCACTGTATGACTTGTCATTGACGTAAAAAAAGAAAAGCCCATCACGGCTTCGCTGTTCTCAACTCTCAATATCATTACAAAAAATTGATTTGATGTTCAATCGTAAATCCATTATAAGGAACTGAAACAACTGAATACTACCAAACAACATTAGCTGTTAAACACTGTCCCATGACCCCTTCGTGCGCCCAGTAAACTATTCCATTTTATTCTTTGAATTCTATGTTGATGGAGAAGGACTGAAGGAGAACCAACTTAAAGAAAACAATGCACGAGCTGTTGGGCCCAGACCAAAATAAATTGGGATGTAAAGTTTGCAAAGACAGATCAGACGAAGTTAAATTAAAGAAAAAAAAAACGTATTTGTCTCCTATCTATACTATATATATGTATATTTTTCTGAAATATTTTATTATATCAATAAAAAATATAATAGTAGCTGATCCACTCTATGGCAAGCTTTCTCTGTTCATTTTGAGGAATTCCAGTGAAGTAAAGAGTCTTTTAATAGGTTTTCGCTTATCCTCATACTTCGGTCAACAAATAAAAGAGCAGATACACTAGCAAGAAATATTAGATATTATCTGTCATACATGATTTATGTTGGAGTGTCCAATTTGGTTTAGAGTATCTTTATAGGTTTACTATATTCAGTTATATTGTATTGCTGACAAACAAAAAAAAATTATGTGATCTCAAACCGATTCACTTTAAGTTTGGTATTGTTCCCGAATCCAGATTTAACCAGTACACGATTTAGAAAACCAGAACATAAGAGCAGAGGATGAAAATAATTTGCAATTGGACTTCTTACCCTAAATCTAAAAATATTTCATATTGCATAATGTTGTCATTGTTGTAAATAGAAAATAAAAGAGATAGAAGAGTTGATATTATTCTTATTCCATAAATAATGAATTTCTTATATAGAAATATAATTAGGGGATGTCAAAAAATGGATCAAGACCAATGGGTTGATCCCACCCAATTTGACACATTAACCCAAATAAGCTGTTAAGTTTTGATTGTTGGGGTTCAAACTCACTCCTCGGAGATTGATGAACATAGAAGTCAGAACACTTTATTTAAGACATTCTCGGAACCACCTTGACTCCCATAGAAGAGCCAGCCGCCCACCTCCAAGGCAAGGGCCAGCCGCCCATCTTCCCTCGAAACCTGTCACCCATCTCCCCTCGAAGCCAGACGCCCATCTCCCCTCGAAACCATGCGCCCATCACCGAAGCAAGGGCCATCCGCCCACCTCCAAGGAGGAGCCATCAGCCATTACAAAAACCATCATCCCATGCACTTCCACAAGAGAATGACGGCTGGCTCCTGGCCTTGAGGAAGAGCGGATGGCCCCTGATCTCAAGGACGGGCGGCTGGGTCTTAGTCTTGAGGACGGGCGGCTGGTTCCTTTAAAACCAACAGCCATAAACGTAGTCTGCATATCTCATCGTTGAAGTATTAAACATAAAATCAAAACAGGAAAGTCTGGAAAAAGGCGGGAAAATTAAAGATGGATCGGACTAAACCGAAGGCGGGTTGGATTGGACCCACGGCGGAACGGACCAAGAAAAGGTCGGCGGGCTGCTAAGACTTTGGGCCAAGGATTGGGCCCAAAACAGTTGAAGTCGGCGGCTGGAAGGGAAGAAAGAAGTCCCACATCGCTAATAAGGAGCTTAGGGGTCCTAGGATGGCTAGTATATATATGTACGATTGTGTAAGGATTAAATCCATCCAATTTCGAGTAAAAGATCTTTTGTGATATAAGACATTAAGCATTCACGAATTTTCTTGTACTTTAGAAAATATTTAATAAAATCGTCTTTTTACAATTTCGATTCTTTTTGTTCTTATAAACTAGAGTTTTTGAGCCCCGATTTAGATAAGTTTGGATTGTGTTAGTTTCGACTCTCACAGTTTGGCGCCGTTAGTAGGGATGAGAAATATTCTAAACCCTAAGAACGAGAGGATACGAAGAAGAAAACGATGGCGAAGAAACGATGGACTGGAGTTTCAAGGGCAGCAACCACAGTAGAACGATGACTTTCCAAGAAGGAGAAGCCGCCAAAATAGATCACCACACAACGATCTGCTCGTCATCAATCTTTCAATCGGAGGCCATGAATTACCGAGAGTCCTAGTCGACACAGGAAGGACGGTGAACGTTTTATTCCTTGAAATCCTTTGGAGGATGAACACTGGGACCTGGCATCTCACAACCCATCCAAAACCGTTGACTGGTTTCTCCGGAAAGACGACAATCACGATAGGGATTACCCAACTCCCCGTGAAGGCAAAAGGAGTGGAGAAAAACACAAAATTATCGGTGGTAGACTGCTTTCGAATCTGCAACGTGATCGTAGGGACACCGTGGCTAAACGCAATGATGGCCATCCCGTCAACCTATAACCTCTGCCTAAAATTCCCAACCCCGACCGGAGTCGAGACGATTTGGGGATGACAAAGAGACTTCAAACTTGTTTTTAGCGGAGCACAGATTGAGAAGACCGGTGACCGAATCGAACTCTAAGACAAAATCCGATAAGACGAAAGAAGAACGTCAACTTGCGAAGCTCGAGCACAAGCTACAAATCGATGAAGCCCGAAAGACAAATAAAAATCCCTTGTTGTTGGGGTCGAAATCCCCTCCTCGAAGATTGACGGAACGAGAAGTCAAGGACGAGATCAAATGGAACTTATCCCGAAACATGGAACGGACGTGCTAAGGCAAACTGCCCACGAACCGTCCAAGACATCAACCGGCGGCTGGGATAAGTGCCAGCCGCCGGGTCTTCATTGTCCACGGCCGGCGGCTGGGATAAGTGCCAGCCGCCGGGTCTTCATTGTCCACGGCCGGCGGCTGGGATAAGTACCAGCCGCCGGGTCTTCATTGTCCACGGCCGGCGGCTGGGATAAGTGCCAGCCGCCGGGACTTCTTTATCCAAGGCCGGCGGCTGGGATAAGTGCCAGCCGCCGGGTCTTCATTGTCCACGGCCGGCGGCTGGGATAAGTGCCAGCCGCCGGGTCTTCTTCATCCAAGGCCGGCGGCTGGGATAAGTGCCAGCCGCCGGGTCTTCATCGTCCATGGCCGGCGGCTTGGATAAGTGCCAGCCGCCGGATCTTCATCGTCCATGGCCGGCGGCCGGGATAAGTGCCAGCCGCCGGGTCTTCTTTATCCATCAACCGGCGGCTGGGATAAGGCCAGCCGCCGGGTCTTTATCATATGCTCACGATAATTTCTCAGTCAAGTCTCATTATCCAAACATCGTCCAGTCGACTGACCGTCAAACATAACTCTAAGCCCGGATTGACTCGAAGACTATCCGTTTGCATGTTCTGGCTCCAAGAACGTCCATAAACATTCCCCGAAAGACCTTGATGAACGTTCAGCCGTCCATGGACCAGTCGCCGAGCACACGAGCCAAAGGAACCGGCGGCTGGCCATCAATACCGAATTCGGCGGCTGGAAGTTCAAACGAAAAACGGGCGGTTCAAATCTCAAAAGTCGTAAAACGCTCGGAACACTGTTCACGCGGGAAAAACCGTTGAAAAACACTATTCATTCCGAGACAAAGTTAACCGAAAAATCGAATTAAGCTTAAACCGAGATTCAGATTACTATTCATCGGTTTACTATTCACGGATCACTATTCATCGGCGGGCCGGATTCGGGTCAGGACGCGCGGACGGATCACAGAAAACTCTCGGGCCGGATTTCAGGCCCAAAAGCTTAGGTCGGCGGCTGGGAAGGAAGGACAAAGTCCCACATCGGAAATCTGAAGTCTTAGCACCCTAGGATTGTCAGTATATATATGTACGCTCATGTAAGGGTTAAGGGCATCCCAGATCCGAGTATTATGAGCTTTAGCAATTTAAGACTATTCAGCTTTTGCTAATTTCTCTTGTACTTTCGGAAATAATCAATAAAAATCTCTCTTTTGCATTTTCGGTCCTTTAGTTCTTTATAAATAGAATTTTCGAGCCCCCACTAAATATAAGTTTTGACAGTGTGAGTTTCGGCTCTCACAGTTTGGCGCCGTCTGTGGGGACGGAGAAATATTCTTAACTCTTAGAACGTGAGGATACGGAAAGAAGACGATGATCGAAGCATCAATGGATTGGAGTTCCGTGGATGGTAGCCGTGGCCGGACGATGACTTTCCGAGAAGGAGAAGCCACCGAAATAAACCATCCACACAACGATCTTCTCGTGATCAATCTTTCAATAGGAGGATACGAGATACCGAGAGTCTTAGTCGACACGGGAGGAACGGTGAACGTCATATTCCTGGAAACCCTTCGGACGGTGAATATTGAGACCATAACCCATCCAAAACCCACTACAGGAAAATTGTCATATTATGACGAAATATTTCGTCATAATGATAATATTTTCGTCACAATATAGATATTATTACGAATTAGTGACTAAATATTAATGGTTGCAATAAGTGCGTCACAAATTTTCTATGTAACAAAAACGTCACAAATATTGTGACAGATATATTTGGTAACAATGTAGTCGTAAATGGTGACGATAAAATAGAGTAACAATAATGTCACAATTACTGACTTAACAAATTGTCGCAAACCGTCATAATTTGTGACATACAAATTGTCGTCGCAAAATGTCATAGTTATTGACTATAATTAATTGTCTCAAAACGTAATAATTTGTGACTATTTAGTTGTCATTCATTACTATAAAAAATTAGAAATTATGATATATATTGTGACTATATATTTTAAACCGTATCCTAATATTTAAGATATTATTAATCGTAATATATTTATAAAATATACAAATGAGAAAACAAAATAAAATCTCAAATTTGTAAATAAATTAATTTTATTTGGAATAGTATTTTGCAATACAACAAAATTAGAATAACAAAACAGTTATAACTAAAACACAAATGAAAACTGAAAATAAAACACATATAATTCCTATACTTCTATTAGCCTCCCCTATTGACCATCACATCCACAATTGCAGTAACCACGACCGATGCTGTGTTTTCCACCACCATCTTTTCTCTTGATGGAGCCTCGTTAACCACGAACACCGACTCTGGCTATTGCTCTTAATTGCCACAAGCTGGACTGGATGGCGTATCTTTTAAAGCAGTTGAAGTTCGTCCCTATACGCATTCCTCAGATAAACAAAGCATTAAAAACTTTAACGCTCAATTAGTTACAATAATAAAAAAGATAGGTGTAGTCAACCCACACTTTGTCTTCGTCAGAGAACATTTCCTCTCCAAAGGGTTTAACAGCCACATCAATTCCACGCCATGAAGCCTTGTAAAAGGTACCTTATCAAGCAAAGGCAGTAATGACGTGTGACTTTACCATTTCTCTAACTTCTAGTCACAACCAATAAAAGGAATCGCATCATCAACAGAAAAGTAAAAATCAAAGGAACACGACGACCGATTGGAGCCTAACTTCTAGTCACAAAATAATTACAAAAAATTACATCATCTAACTTCTAGTCACAAAATAATTACAAAAAAATACATAGTTTTTAGATTTTAGTTTTTGGTTTTTAGCTTTTGGTTTTTGGTTTTTAGATTTTGGTTTTTCAAATTTTGGTTTTTGATTTTGCTTTTTTAAAAACTTACAAAACCCAG
Organism: Isatis tinctoria; assembly: GCA_010577795.1. Classification (NCBI taxonomy): domain Eukaryota; kingdom Viridiplantae; phylum Streptophyta; class Magnoliopsida; order Brassicales; family Brassicaceae; genus Isatis; species Isatis tinctoria. The sequence continues at coordinate 21,721,513 of CM021244.1, read as the reverse complement.
CTTTTAGATTTTGCTTGTAAAGTAGAAAAACTAGTTTCCTACAAATTAGGGAATCTATTTTTGAAAAAGCTTGAATGATTAAAAAAATGGTTTTTGAAAAACAAAAACCAAAAACTAATCTAAAAACTGCAAACGTTCAGAGCCACAGATTACCTGAGCGTATATAAGGATCACGACGACCGATTGGAGCCTAATATAGCCAAGTATGTACTCGATGTCGTCTCTTCATCGAGAAACAAAAATGAATTGACGATTCTGATGTTAATATCTTTCACTAAAAAAATGAGGATATCAATATCAGATCGTGGAGGAAGAGAGAAGGAAAGAGAAAAGAGAGGAGAAGTGAGCGTGGGAAGGCGGCTACAAATCAAGGCAGCAGTGGCGGTTCTTCTCTCACGATTGTACTTAGGGTTGCAGTTTTTTTTTTTTTTTTTTGTGCTCTGGCGGCACAGGCCAAGGGAGAATAAAAAGAGGACAATAGGAAAAAAATAAAAAACCCTAATATAGATTATTAATTCTCTACACCTCTATAGTAGAAAAAACTAAAATTTAGTTAACAAATCTTGTTATTATCTTTTAATATCTAATAGTTTAGATTATCATATATGAATATAAGGGTGTTCAATTGGATTTATTAGTTTATTACTTAGTTTTATTTAAACTTTACATTTCTTCTATTTTTCTCTCGGTTTTGTAGATTTAAATTTTTTTTTTTTTGTCAAAACGTACTTTTTACTATATTAAATTTATTCAAAATTATAGTAATGAAGTTAACATTTTATGTGCTTTAGTGAACCTATTTTTAACCATATAAAGTTAAAAACTGAATTTGTGATTTTTAGAAATAAAATATATAATTATGATTTAAAATTCAAACAATCACAACGGGACGATTCTTTTAACCATGGTTCTTTCTACATCCCAAAGCGGATAAAAGTAGCGCGCTATACAAATTTCTGGACTAACATCCGAAAGGCGTAACCTGACATCCCGCGATCCTGCAGGAAACGCTTGAGACGATGTTCTGTTTACTTCATCTTCACTAGCGCCTCGCATAGGTAGATAGTGCGAAGCATAGGTCATGAAGTGAACTCGCCAAACCCAGTAAATGCCAACATGAAAAGCTGGTCTTAGACATCTCACGACGAAGTACCAAATCGGCCTTGGTACGAGATCATAAACTCGTTCGAAAAATAGCAACTAAACAAAACCCTAAACCCAGCGGCTAACTCCGCTGGTCGAATAGCACGAGGGGGATCTGGGCGTCCGATACAGCGCCCCGATCAACCCCACTTAACCAAGCATACAAACCAAGTCAATACGAAGAGGGCCAGCCGCCCAACCTCGTCAGATAAATGGGCCGCCCAAATCTCGTCAGATAAATGGGCCGCCCGATCTCCTTAGATAAATGGGCCGCCCGATCTCCTTAGAAAAGTGGGCCGCCCGATCGATCTCCTTAAAGGAATGCGCCAGCCACCCAGTTTCGAAAGACAAATGGGCCAGCCGCCCATAAGGCCAGCCGCCCACTCCCTAAAGCACGACTCGGCGGCTGGGACAAGGCCAGCCGCCCGCAATCAATCCAGCACGATTCGGCGGCTGGGACAAGGCCACCCTCCCATGATCGGTCCAACACGACATCCCGGTCCAGGACCAGCCGCCCGTCAAGGCTTCGTGCCTAGATCGGCTGATCATCCCCTCTACATCAACACACGGCGGCTGGGTCTGTCTCGGACTAAACCCAGCCGCCCATGATCATCCAACTGGGATCTCCACGCGAAGGAAAAACTTATGGCAAGACGCAAATCTCGAAAACTTATCTTATTGAAATATCGAAACGAAAACCGGTCCAGATCAAAAATCAGGTCATACATAACATAAATCCATAAATGAAAGCCAAAGCTCAAAAAATAACTAGAAAGAAAAACCACTGCAAGGTCAAGAATCTGGACCAAACGCCTTGGCAACAGCAATATCTGAGATCCCAGAACTCGTTCGATCCGGTTAGGTCAACCACCCCAAGAGAAGTGGCCTCCTCCTTAACTGAGCCCGCCTCGGGTATTGAAACGCTATCGCCTCTGGGGACTGGGCACAACTGAGAGTCGATCTTCCCTCGAATCCGAGCGATCACATCATCAAACCGAACTGCAGACCCATTAAACTCGTTCATCCACATGGAAAATTTCATCTTCTCCTCATCCAAGTTGGGAGGATCGGTACCCTGAAGCAACGCGACAAGCCTGATATTACTCTTTACTTGAGCCATATCTACTTCCTGGTTTCTTGCCTCAGATAAATATCCAAGATCTTCCTTCAGCACATTCAGGAAGTCACGGAATTTCGAGAAAGAGGATTTGCGGCCATCCGAATATGCCCGCTGCACCTTTGCGTTATGCGCAGCTTTCGCACTCGTCAACTGATCCTTCAAAGCCTGTACTTCCTTGGCATGACGTGCATCCTTGGCCTCTTGACGGGTCTTGAACTGCAACGTCTCGGCCTTTTCCATGCACAACAAAGCGAGTTCTCTCTCGAGTGATTTGATCTGACGCGAAGACGCCACCTCAAGTTCGTCGAGTTTCCTCCTTACCAACCGAGCATCCTCCCGAGCCTCCTCAGCAAGTTTGCGGATTCCACGGACAGAAGCGTCATACGTGCTGATGCACTTGTTCACGGAGGACATGAACTACAAAAAAGGAAAAAGAGTCACTAAAAAAAAAAAAACAGATAAAAACCTTCATCCCGCTCAAGGCCATGTCCTCATACTTCTCAGGTTCATCCAGATTGTCACAAGAAGAAAACTCCTAGCAAAGGACCCACACGCCGAGTCTCGGGAGAAGAACTTTTCGTTCCGAGGTCGGTAGGCCAGCCTGCCTTTTTGTGCAGCAGGTCGTCTTCACTGCTCAAACCGTAGACGACTCTGCCAACCGCCGCTCTATCCTTGGGCGAACGCCTCGCGATACTTTGTGGTAAAATAACCTCCTTCTTCAAAAGGAGTAACCACAACGGTGGATACTGCCAACTCGTCTGCGGGCCACTCAGGCAGAGGGATGGCTTGAATACCGTCCGCCAATCCCGATTCCGAAGGGCCAGCCGTCGTCTTTTCCTTGGAATCCTTTCCAAGCTTGTTTGCTTCTCCGTTCTTCTTCATCTGCTTCCTCTCGCGGAAGGACGGCCTAACCATGGTATTAGATTCAAGGAGACGGAAAGGGCACTCGGCTTTAGAAAGAATTCGTGAGGAAAAAGAAGAAGGAAGGATGCATATATATATATAGTCGGAAGGTTCGAATCCTAGTTCGAATAGGAATTAGATCTTTCCAATTTCGAGCCAACCGCCCACAAGTCCCCCATACGAAAAGGAAGGTTTTCTTTTTGCAAAAAAAAAGGAAAAGGAATTTTCCCGTTTCGATCAATCCCTATAAAATCTCGGCTTAAAGATCATTATTCCGGACTACGGAAACAAAGAGCTGGGGGGCTAACTGTTGGGGTCAAAATCCCCTCCTCGGAGATTGACGGAACGAGAGCTCAACATCAAGATCAAATGGAAGTAGTCCCGAGCACAGACTGGATGAGCTAATGCCAGCCGCCCGAGACCGAGCCAAGCATGGTCCGGCGGTTGGAAAGGACCCGTCCAAGTATGGCCCGGCCGCCGGGACAATGCCAGCCTCCCGTGGCTTGTTTGAAAATGATCTGGCGGCTGGGATAAGGCCAGCCGCCCGTGATCGATCCAGCATGATCCGACTGCTGGGACAAGGCCAGCCGCCGGTTGATACAAACTTGCCCACGATTTTAGCACTTGAATGAATGGTATTGACGATTTGGATATGGACCGGGATAAGCTACTAGCAAATCCGGAACTGGTGGATCGATGGGAGCGTTGAAGGATGCGGAAGGCCTTCAGTATACCCAACCCTTAGCCAACCTTGGATGTGACGCACCAAGACGCTGGACTCAGGGGCGTTGAATGGATGTGACGCACCAAACAACAAGTTTGCTCACGAAGAACAAAAGAGAGAACAAGTTCTCAAATAGAAATTCTATTACAAAATGATCAAAAGGTGTTTACAAATTGTGGAGAAGGAAGAATATAAAGGAAATCAAGTCAAATAGACTTGATTGTGGCACAAAAACAAATGCATAAGTTTTAGTGAAGTTTAGGAAATAAATGTGGTCAAAGTGACTCTTGAGCTCTAAAATTCCGTGTCCCTTCTTTAGGTTGGCTCTTGGGCTTGTTCAAGGATGGAAAATGCTTCAGAAAGGCCCAAGACATTAATCCAAAAGGGTCTGGTCGAATTGGGTTGATGCCAAAGAAGTCTCGATAGATTTTGCTCTCCAATCGGCCCATCTTGAGGTAAACGGGTACCTTGGGTTGATCTAGTGCAATCTTGTACTTCTTGATCCTCCTAACTTGTGGGATTAACTGTGGCTGAGAGAAATGTCCTTGGTGGCTTGAGAATAAGTCGGAAACATGAGGTTCCTTCCAGAGCTCCAAAACTAGCATAGCCGGGAAACTTTGGTCGCCTTGGTTAAGAAATGCATTGTCTTGACCAACTCCAATTCCAACACGGTCCATGAGTATTCTGATATGCTCCAGATGATCCTCATAGCTGTGGGGTTGAGTGAAAAGAACTCCACCAAATGTTGTTTTGAAGCTGAAATCCCCATGGTCTAACTTAAGCTCCATGGGTGGCCTTGTCCGGGTGCTTGGTCTACGGTCCGCGCTAGTTAGGATTGTATCATTCCCTCCCTCTTGAAAAGGATTTGTCCTCAAATCCATTTCACCTGCATCACAAGGAAATGAATTAGACACAAAGATTCTAAACAACAAGTGAACAAACTCATTAACTTTAGAGAAATGAAGTTTTAGAAAGAAACTTCTTGGAGTATTGAGGTTGTTTTCCTTATGAACTCCCAGTCCAAAAACTCAAATGGATAATTCCACAGCTGCTTCTCCTTGCTTTCTGTCTCATGAAACCGTCCCTGGTTCATGTTCTCCTTTGGTCCATGATCAACTTCCTTGGCAATATGAACCTGTTTATCATGTACTTGCACAACAACTAGAGAAACCATATCAACTGTGTAAAAGAAAGGGTTCAACAGTTTCTCTGAAGTAAGGATGCCTAAAACAAGACTTTGGTTCTTTGGATCATCATCTAAAGCGTCTTCATAGAACAGTATAGCATGATGACACATAGTAACACAAAAATCTCTTTTAGAACACAAAACAATCGAAGAGATATCAACGCAAGCAAACAAATTGATTGGTGTCAGTTTCAAAAAGTTTTTAACTTTCTCAATTCCAAAACAACTCTTATTCCTAAGCTGCTCAAGAAGTTTCCCAAGCCATAATTCCCTTAAAGATAAATCAGATGCACACATCTCTTGAAATGATGTAAACTTTGAGAAAACTTTTTCAGAAAACTTGAACACTTGTTTGAACTTTGAAAAGTTTTTAATAAAAACGTTTTCTTTCAGAGTAAAGATTTTCTCACAAAGTTTTAGAAACCAAAAATCATCACAGCTAAATATTTCACAAGTTTCTCCAAAAGATTTCAAATCAAGATTAGAATCACAGACTTTTTCAAGCCGAAAGCTGTTTTGCAAAAAGAACTTATCATGCTCAAACTTCTGAAAAGAGTGAATTCCAGTTTCTGAAACAAGTTTTGCATTGTCAAAACCCTTCAAGTTTTCAAACCCAAATCGTTTCTGAGAAGTTTTAAACTTGAAAAAATTTTCAGCAAATGAAAACTCTGTTTTTGCTCTAAATGACTCAAATGTTTTCTCACTTAAAGAAACTTCAATAAGACAAGCAAGGTCACGAAATTCATCAAGGAAATCACATTTTGGCATAAATAAATTCTCAGGTTTAAGTGTTTCAAAAGACTGAATCATTTTATCAAAAACAAATTCAGAAACACAAAACTCATCAACTTTTTCCAACCCCAAACGATTTTCCTCTTCAACAGAAACTAGAACAAACAAGTTAGATCTGGCATCAAACAAGCTAGTTTCCTTACAGTGCTTTGGATATCCAAATGAGAATGACTTAGAAGCTGGTTCTGGTTCAAGGTTAGGCTGATTCTCCTTGTTGTTGGACGTTGTGCTGTACGCTGCCTCTTCCTCAAAATCCTGTGAAAAGAAAACAAGACTACTCGGGTGCTCCGGTTGCAAAAGGGTTAGTTCTGCACAAGTCTGTTCACTATCAAGCATTGATTCTGTTTGAGACAAAAGAATAAGACTCTTATCCTCACAAGACGTCCTTATTTCAATCAGGTCATCTTCATACTCATCAAAAATTGGTAAAGAATCAGAAAAGTCTTTTAGCTCTTCAGTGTCGCTTTCAGATTTACCTTTGGGTTTTGAACTGATGAGTAATGAATGGTCAGCTACAGGTGCACATGTGGTTGTGCTCTTCTTTTGGCACTCATTCACGGCCTTAAGAGCTTCCATCATTTCTCTCTCAAATTTTTCACAAAACTTTTGGCTGTCAAACGGTTTTGAAGCTTCCTTTGATCACCAACGTTGTAGCCATGATATGCTTCTTTTCTGGACTGTTTGGATTGATCTCTGCCTCTCCAATTAGGCTCCTCATGTGCACTCCTTAGGCGTGACCTTTCCTGCACACAATCAAACTCATCAAAAGCAAACTGTTTCTTATTTCTAAAAATCAGTTTCTCTTTACGAAACAAGGTTTTAGAGGGAGATTTGAAAACGCCTTGTTGTGGAGTTTTCTCTTGGCTAGATTTCCTTTGAAGACCAAACATCTTATCCCTGAAAAACACTTAGCAAACAAGTCAAATAACAACCTCTCTTCCTCACAGTTTTGGTGTTTCTCAAGTGTTTCACTCAATGGTTCTAAGCAAGCAATCCGATCAAATTCAGTGTTCCACAAAAAACCCAACACCCCAAGAAGAAGATAGAGAGATTTAAGATTTCTTTTCTTTTATTAGAAATCCGCCTTAACCACTTCCAGGCCGGCTTTCTCTTCAGCCAACTGGATTTCTCCTCAGTCACCCCCAACTGGTTTTCTCCTCAGTTGTAAACGATTTAAACTTTTTTTTTTTTTTTTTTAATTCGTTTTCAAACAAAGGTAAGAAGTGGCCCGGATGGAGATAAGAGAAGTGTTTCAGAATTTTAGAAGATGAAAAGATGAGAAGATGAAATACCCCTTCAAGTGTGCTCTGATACCACCTGATACAAACTTGCCCACGATTTTAGCACTTGAATGAATGGTATTGACGATTTGGATATGGACCGGGATAAGCTACTAGCAAATCCGGAACTGGTGGATCGATGGGAGCGTTGAAGGATGCGGAAGGCCTTCAGTATACCCAACCCTTAGCCAACCTTGGATGTGACGCACCAAGACGCTGGACTCAGGGGCGTTGAATGGATGTGACGCACCAAACAACAAGTTTGCTCACGAAGAACAAAAGAGAGAACAAGTTCTCAAATAGAAATTTCTATTACAAAATGATCAAAAGGTGTTTACAAATTGTGGAGAAGGAAGAATATAAAGGAAATCAAGTCAAATAGACTTGATTGTGGCACAAAAACAAATGCATAAGTTTTAGTGAAGTTTAGGAAATAAATGTGGTCAAAGTGACTCTTGAGCTCTAAAATTCCGTGTCCCTTCTTTAGGTTGGCTCTTGGGCTTGTTCAAGGATGGAAAATGCTTCAGAAAGGCCCAAGACATTAATCCAAAAGGGTCTGGTCGAATTGGGTTGATGCCAAAGAAGTCTCGATAGATTTTGCTCTCCAATCGGCCCATCTTGAGGTAAACGGGTACCTTGGTTGATCTAGTGCAATCTTGTACTTCTTGATCCTCCTAACTTGTGGGATTAACTGTGGCTGAGAGAAATGTCCTTGGTGGCTTGAGAATAAGTCGGAAACATGAGGTTCCTTCCAGAGCTCCAAAACTAGCATAGCCGGGAAACTTTGGTCGCCTTGGTAAGAAATGCATTGTCTTGACCAACTCCAATTCCAACACGGTCCATGAGTATTCTGATATGCTCCAGATGATCCTCATAGCTGTGGGGTTGAGTGAAAAGAACTCCACCAAATGTTGTTTTGAAGCTGAAATCCCCATGGTCTAACTTAAGCTCCATGGGTGGCCTTGTCCGGGTGCTTGGTCTACGGTCCGCGCTAGTTAGGATTGTATCACCGGTGGTCAGCCCAACACGATCCAGCGGCTGGGACAAGGCCAACCGCCGGTGATCAGTCCAGCATGATCCGGTGGCTGGGACAAGGCCAGCCGCCGGTGATCAACCTGGCACGATCCGGTGGATGGGACAAGGCATGCCGCCCACGATCCATCCAAGCATAGCCCGGCGGCTGGGATAAGGCCAGCCGCCCATGTTTCTTCCGAGCACGATCTGGCGGCTGGGATAGAGAAACCCGCCCACGATTGTTTCTTAGTCAAGGCTCGTTATCCGGACAATGTCCAGTCGACCGTCCTTCAAGCGTAACTCCAAGCCCGGATCGATTCAGAGACTAAGGCATTCGCACGTCCTAATTCCAAAACGCCACGAGTATTGTCCAAAAACCCACGAACAACGTCCAGCCGACCATGGATCAGTCGCCATACACACAAGCAGGAAAGTCGGCGGCTGGCCATTGATACTAAAACCGGCGGCTGGAAGTTTGAGGAAAAAAATGGGCGGCTCGGTCTCTAAAGTCGTAAAACTTTCGGAATACTATTTGCACGGGAAAACCATAAAAAGACTGTTCATCCCGAAGAAAAGTTAACCGCAAAATCAAATTAAGCTTAACCAAGATCTGGATTACTATTCACGATTTACAGCCCATGAAAAGAGTAATAATAATAAAAGTTGGGCCAAACTTGGGTCAGGACGTGCAGGTGGATTTCTGAAGGTCTCGGGCCGGATTTCGGGCCCAAAGGACTAGGACGGCAGCTGGAGAAAAGAACAAGGTCCCACATCGAAAATATGTAGTCTTAGCACCCTAGAGTCGTTAGTATATATATGTATGCTCATGTAAGGGTCAAAGGCATCCCAAAATCCGAGTATTAGGAGTTTTAGCAATATAAGACTTTCTAGCTTTTGCCAATTATTCTTGTACTTTCGGAAAATATCAATAAATTATCTCCTTTTGCATTTTTCGGTCATTTAGTTCTTTAAAATAGAATTTTCGAGCCCCCACAAAATTTAAGTTTTGACGGTGTGAGTTTCGGCTCTCACAGTTTGTCACTATTAAGAATTGAAGATGTTCAAGATAAAAGACCAAGAAAAATATAATGTTCATTTAGTAGATTTCCTTGACAGAACCATAATGGTACGGACCCCACAAACTGGGCGTAGAAAAATCTATGCTATGTACAGCACCAACTCCAAAAGAACCAAAAAAAGTAAAAATTACAACTTGATATCTCAAAGTGGCTTAATCTTTATTTTCGTGTGATATATAATGTGACAACAACTCGCAAGGGTGCGCTCCAACTACCACTAAAAATGGTTTATTCGTTATAAGCCTCCCAAGGATTGTTTCGCCTTGCATCTTCTTAATCCTGAAAGTAATTTCTGTTTACTTATCCGGTCGTCTACATCCAACTAAAACACATACACACTGACACACAAAACCATGACTTGCTTTACATCCGATGATTTCAAGTAAAGTACTTAGAGACAAAATTTTGCTTACCTCGTCTCCTGAGTTTGAATATGACTCACTGTTATTGTCGGTTTCAGTATCGCTGTCACTCTTTTCACCAAATCGTTAAACAAAATAGCTTGTGTCATTTATGATCTCAGGCTGCGGTAACAAGAAGAATTTAAATAACATATCATCCTCCATTTATATTGCACCCATATCTACTGGTAATCTTCTGAACTGAATGAAAAATTCAAATTTAACGAAAGAGCTAATTGTTCAAAATAGACATCAAAATATATTCATATATCTAAAGTAGTAACATTTTCCCACTCCTCTGAAACCAAAAGTCCTTCAAAATTAAAGATTGCATACCTTTTCTTATGAAAGTCAATTTAACAGCGACATCTCATTTCGGAACTTGTGAAATTAGATTTAAAGCTATAGAATGGGAGAACATATTGGTGTGTTAGCAGCCACCGAGGAGGACCACCATCATAAGTAAGATCGAAAGCGATGGAGAGAGCATAAGAGCATAAGCTAAACCTGTGTTGCGAAAACTAACTACAGGTTCCCGGATTTGAAAGTGTGAGAGGCTTTTGAGCGTAGCCATCATATTATTCATAATTTTGGACTGAGTCGGGAGAAGTGAAGAGACAGAGCGGGTTCGAAAACGATTAAAGACAGCAATTACGGGAGAAGAAGTGAGGGGAAGTCTTTAATTGCTGTTTCGAAACGGATATGTAACAGAAGCGAGGAGATGAGGAGAGGGAGGGGAACGATCGACGAAGATGAAAAAATGGGAGAAGAGGAGGTCGGGCTATAAAAGGACCGACCAATCTAAAGCCCAGGTCCTCGTGAATGAATTTGAAAACATTGACAGCGGTCCAACAGAAAGTGGAGAATTATTTAGATTAGAGGTGACAGCGGTAATTTTTTTCCCCAAAGGAGAGAAAAAACTCTATTTTATTGTATTAGATTGTATTTAAATTTTGTAAAGTTTATATATGATGTATATAATTTGTTTTGCAAGAATCTGCAGAATTTGCACTACCGTTTATGTTTTCATTCATAATTTTTTTTTTTTGAGACTTTGACTTGTGTTTTGAGATTGTGTTTTGAAACTTGTGTTTTGAAACTTGTCATAATCTTTGGAGTTTAATTTATGGAATTTGCACTATTGTTTCTCGTTTAAATTAGAATTGCAATCTGTAAATTTAGGAATAAAAAATAATTGGACTCTTTTGATTTGTATTTGAAGGAATATTAACAAAAGAATGAAAAGAGTAATACTGTAATAGGGTACTCATGGGTAGATTTATATGTAATAGGGTTTCTTTTGGACTATCCTAATAAGCTTGGGTAGTTTTAGGGTATTTCAAATATGTATTGTTAATGGGCAAGCTTGGTTAGGATAAGTGTAGGGTAGGGTTTTTTTATCCACGACAACATTCCTACCTACAAACTACAATCAGAAGCATGCCCATTCTAAATAAAGTTCCTCACTATATTAAAGTCGCAAACAACAACCATGAATAACAAACATCAAACAGAAAAAAAAATTAAACCCAAACCATTCTAAAACTATATGATTTGAACAGCTATTTTCAATCTCTTATAATTCAAAAACACTCAAACACGAGCAATATTTGCATACTAGATTTTATATCTCTAAACCCGAAAATCCAAAAATATGAAAAATCTGAACCGAACGCCATGCCAGACGGAGTTTATTTACCTGGCCGTTTATATATGGGCTTCAATGTCTCCGTTTTATTGCAGGCTTCTTTATTTAATGGGCCTGTTAGGGCTTTTGGAACGAAAGCAAATAACAATTAGGTTTTGTTATACTTTTCTAGCGTAGTCGCAGTCAGACGAAGGATCAAATTCTAAAAGGGTGTTAATGAGAGAGAAGGAAATTATTAGTTTAATCTTCTTGGTGTTCATGGGTGGAAATCTCTATTTTAACCTTAATGAATTTAATTTAAAAATAAAACAAAACCTAAATCAAAAGCCAATTCTCTAAACGCAAACCTAAATTCAATTCTCGACCAATTGATTTCTCAGATCTCTCTCTTCATTTGTTGTCTCAGTTGATTCCTGGAATCTCTACAAAGCAAAAAAAATTACAATTCAGACTCGTGTGAAGGCGAAACGAAACTGATGGCAGATAAAAAGATGAAGAGCGAAAGGGAGATGGAGAAGAAAGAGTCACGATCAGTTGGTTTCACAGAACTGCGAGACGATCTCTTCCGTGAAGCAGCAAAACTTGTCTCGTCAGATCCCTCCGTCCGAATTGCGATCCTCATCACTCCTCCTCCCTCGGCATCGGACATCTCTATACAATCTTTCGGCTACTGATCGGCCCAAGGCGTGGTTCAAACTTTCATCGAAGATACTTCTCCTGTTCCGGTACCAGAGGACGTTGGGGAGAGCAATGATGAGGAAGAAGATGACGATGAGGACCCGTTGCCTCAGCGGCTTTGGTGGGAGGATGATGAGATTTTGGATTCAAAGAACCCGGAGGAACTGATGGCCGCCATTGACGAGATGTCGAAATTGAGGAACCATATCCGTATGGTGAAGAATCCGAACAAAATTGAAGTCCGCCATGGACTCAGGGGTCGGTCGCGGATTGGATATTCGCAGAGTCCATGAGCTTGCTTGTGGGGTTTTTTGTCTATGTGTCTGTGAACCATTTGTTGGCAAAAAGGCATCTTCCAAACAAAAAGGTTCATGTCGATGAGCCTCGTTTTAAGTTTTTGGCTGTTTTGTTTGGAGTTGTTGTCATCGCCATTGTTATGATATGGGACATTTGAAATATCCAATTGTCTCAGAGTTAGAATCATATATTTATGTTTGCACAAAAATCTTAGTAAAGAAAGCAATATCATAGTTTACTGATGTTTTCGTATTACAAGTCTCAATTCAGTCTATGAACATCCCTCGCTGCACTGTCACCATATTATGAACGTAAGGCAAATTTCGAGAAATGAAGACATATACACGATTTCTATGACCAGTCACATATTGTTAAAAATCTTAAGTACATACAGCAACAAATTAATCAACTGATGATACGTGATAAGATGCACAAACAAATAAAAATTCATATGCAAAATTTGTTGAAAATCTTATGCTCATGGTTGTTCTGTTTAGGTTAGATTTCGGATTTCGTAATTCATATGCAAAACTTGTTAAATATTTATGACTATATTTATCTAAAGTATATATTATCTAACTAAAAAACTATTAATGGTAATAATATATTAAAAAATATAAACCGAAATATAAATATATAAATAATATTTTAAGAAAGGAAATTTATAAATGACATTCTTTTGTTATTTAGAAAATTTGAAAAGAGTTTATAAGAAATGCAAGTAAAATAAAATATATAATAATAGTAATTAAATGTAATAATTATAAGTCATTAAAGTAATAGTGGTACAACTGGTACAAATGACTTAATTGTATTATTATAAAAATGATTAAAATTACATTTGTAAACATTTTTTCCACACCATAGGACATTAAAACATCTGACTTTTATATAAATTAGAAAAATAAATTTGAATTTTTTTAATTGGTTACATGAACATCTTATGTTTACATGAAATACCTTATACTTTTAAGGTTTGTTTATAAAACTTCACCATATTAACATGACCACTGAATAAAAAAGTGTTTTCACAAATTTTTTGGTCCGAGATTATGTTAAATGTAGTTTATATACTAATTGGTTAAAGTACAACTAAAAAAATTAATTTAAATTGTGGTACAACTGATTAAAACTACAAAATGCAGAAAGTACAACTCTTAAAAATATAGTACAACTCGAAACTAGTACAACTCGAAACAAGGAAAGGCGGCGCATGCGGCACTAAAGTCGCGCACGTGACGTTTTGAGTGGTACAACTAGTAATAGTTCAACAAGTGGTAATAGTAGTACAACTCGTACAATTTCCTAAAAATAATATGTTACGAAAAATGATTAAAATTACATTTTTAAATAGTTTTACATACGAAATAGGCCATTGAAACGTCTGACTTCTATATAAACTAGAAAACTAAGTTCGAATTTTCGGAATTGGTTACATGAACATCTTATTTTTACATGAAATGCCTTATACTTCTAAGGTTAGTTTTTAAAACTTCACCACACTATCATGACCACTGAGTAGAATAGACTTTTTACAAATTTTATGGTCTAAGATTATGTTAAATGTACCTTATATAGTAATTGTGTTAAGTACAACCAAAATTTTAAATTTAAAGCATGGTAAAATTGATTAAAACTAAAAATCGCCTAAAGTAGAACTCTTTACAAAAAGTACAACTCGAAAATCGGTACAACTAGGAGAAGAAAAGACGGCGCACGTGACTAGAAAGTCCACATGACGTTTCAGTTGGTACAACTGATAATAGTTGAACAAGTGGTAATAGTAGTACCACTGATACAATTGTCTAATAATAATATGTTATGAAAAATGATTAAGATTACATTTTAAATAGTTTTACAGCCATTTAAACTTCTAGCTTTTACATAAACTATAAAGTTAAATTCAAAATTTTGGAATTGGTTACATGAACATCTTATGTTTACATGAAATGTCTTATACTTCTAAGGTTATTTTTCAAAACTTCATCACACTAACAAAACCACTGAGTAAAATAGTCTTTTCAGCATGATACGCCTGAACTGCAGATGCTCTTCAAACCACCTCTTCTCTTCTTAACCCAAATTTTTACAGAGCTGTAGGAATCGGTGTTGATGACATTTTGCACCGGCCTTGATGTTGTTTATGTAGTCCTCGGGTAAAAAGATAAATCTTTCAGGTCGTATTGACTCAATAACCTGAAAAAATAAATAAAATAAGCAATAATTGATTTTTTTAATACGAATAATTGTACTACTACTACTCTAACTATAACTACTGAGAAAACTAGGGTTCTAGTTGTACTGATTTTACTAGTACTACGAGTAGTATTAGAACAACTAGCACAAATACTAAGTAGTTATCCTAGTTGTACCAATATTACTAGTATTACTATAAAAATCATTACAAATAGACAAATTAGGAATAGTGAGACACTTGGTTGTTATAGTTGTATCAGTTTTGTTAGAAATATTTGTATTACTAACTAAAATGGGACATCTAGAACAACTAAGAGTTGTGCTATTTATAGTTGTTTTAATTTAATATCTCCAAAATAATCTCAAATTAAACAAATCATAAATTTTTACTAAATAATCTCCATAATTCATCTACTAATTATGCCAAATTCAAATATTAGTACAAATGCAACTATCATACTAACTAGTACAACTAGTATAAATAGTAAATTTAATAAACTCAAATTCATCATACCTTATGCGACGTCGAGGAACTTGCCAGAGCCGGAGGAGACTGAAGAGATTGCTAAGGAGACGGCTGTGCCAGATTTCGGATCTAAAAACCATACTTGAAGTGTTTCCAACTGAGGAGATGGATGACGAGACGACTATACAGGCTGAGGAGTTGGCTCTGCCGTACGAAGGACGAGAAGAAGATGAAGATTCCTCTGCTACACGTGGCGGAGGACAAGACGGAGCCGCAGACAACGATGCCGGAGGAAAACCTAGACACCACTAATTGTGTTGAATCAATGAACAATGTTTCTGTTAGATGCAAGGAAGCTCTCACTATTACCAATGATTGATGTGATTTTGGGAACGATTATTGAGTGATTCAACATATATCGAAAGGAAATTGCAGAAATACCAGAGACACAAGTATTGATGTCTTGTGTGCATAAAGATATGAATGATATGTGTCTAAAAGCAAAGTCGTCAAATGTCATTAAGATGAATATCTTTATGTTTGAGTACAAAGTGAATGGTGCCAATGAGAAAGAAAATGTGGTTGATTTGAGGTGCAGTTGTAACCATTTCGACATCAACAAATACCCATGTGTGCATGCAATAGCCGTTATCGACTTGGTTACAGAATACACATAGATGCAGATTGATATACATGACTATTGCTTGAAATATTACTCGATGGAGCAGTGGGCATTGGCGTATTACACCTGTATTTATCCAGTACCTCATAATTCTACTTGTGATATTTCACAGGAGATTCTAGATGAGATTGTCTTACCTAAACATTATGAGCCAAAGAAAGGTCACAAGTGACAAGACACTCATTTGTTGGAGAAGCTCGTAAAAAGAAGAAGAATTCACGACGTTCTTGGTTTGGATAATCCGGTGGAGGTGAGAGCTCGGGATGCTCATTATTTATGTTTTGTATACATTTTAGCTTATTACGAATGTTATATGTGTTGTTGTTGTACCACTGTAAGATTTATTTGTGTTATTGTTGCACTTTTGTAAGACTTATTTTTATGTACAACAGGTTTAACTACGTACAAATTAGTCTTATTTCATTTGATAAGTTTGGTACAACTAATAATAATAGTGCAACTGATACATTTAAAACAGCTAGTAATAACAGTATAATTGGTACATTTGATATTACTAGTATTAGTCGTACAACTAGTAAGAATGTTGAACTTAACTCAACCATCAATTTTCTGGGTTTGGAAAAAAATCTTGGTTTATTCATGTTTGGTTTACTAAAAATAACACTACAAAAAAAACTGTCTATTGTTACTATTTTTTCTATCACAATACCTCCATATTTGGTCACAACAAAGCTATTGTGACCAAACTGATACGAAATGTAAAACTTAACAATAGAATGGTCACAAACCTATTTTAATCTCAAAAACGTAACAAAATTTTGTGACCATCAATTATAGTAAACAATTGATGTCACAATTTGTGACGCAATTTAACGTCATAAAATGACACAATTTGTGACGAATGATAGTTACAAATAGGTCACAAATTGTAACAAAAAAATTTCACATATTTGTCACATATTATTACAATATTTTAGTCATCTACATGTTACAAAATTGTTGTGAGAGTCAAAACTAACACAATCGAAAAATTATATAAATGGGGTTTCGAAAATCCTATCTTATAAGAACTTGAGGACCGAAACTGTAAAAAGATGATTTTATTAAGTGGTTTTTGCCAAAGTACAAGAAAACTCGCAAATGCTTAACGTCTTATATTGTGAAAGCCCTTATACTCGGATTCTGAATGCCTTTCATCCTAATACATACATGTCTATATATGCTAGGCAACCTAAGGAGTTAAAAATACTTCTGGGCGATGTGGGACTTTGCTCCATTTTCCATCCGTCGACCTTAGTTGGTTTGGGCCCGATCCACGGCCCAAGTCCTTAGCATCCCGCCTCTTTGTCCAGCTTTGGTCCAATCTGCCTCCGGTTTGCCTAGTCTCGGCCCTTTACTGAGATCGAATCCCTTCTTTGGTTTGATTGGTACGTGAATAGTATCGCGAGCTAAGCGGTTTCGGGTCGGATCTTCGGGTAAAGATTCAGTACGCCCATTTCTAGTTTCTTTCTTCAAAACTCAGCCCGCCATTTTCCCAGTCCGCCCGTTTCTTTCTTCAAAACCCAGCCCGCCACTTTCTTATCTAAACTCAGCCCGCCTATTTCAAGTATAAACTCAGTCAGCCCGTTTTCTAGTATGACTCAGTCTGCCCGTTTCTCGTTGGTGTCCAGCCCGCCGGTTTCTTTCATTATCTCAGCCCGCCCGTTTCTTTGGGAGTCTATACCGCCCATTTCTTATGAGGAGAAACTGGCGGTCTGGCCATTCCTGAGAGGGAATCGGGCGGCCTGGCCGTGCTCGTAGAGAAACGGGCTGGCTGGATTGTGCATGGAGAGAAACGGGCTGGCTGGATTGTGCATGGAGAGAAACGGGCTGGCTGGATTGTGCATGGAGAGAAACGGGCTGGCTGGATTGTGCATGGAGAGAAACGGGCTGGCTGGATTGTGCATGGAGAGAAACTGGCTAGCTGGATTGTGCATGGAGAGAAACTGGCTGGCTGGCCGTGTTCGTAGAGAAACGGGCTGGCTGGATTGTGCACGGAGAGAAACTGGCTGGCTGGCCGTGCTCGTAGAGAATTGGGCGGCCTGGCCATGAAGCCAAGAATCCGGCGGCCTGGATTTATGCGCAAAGAATCCGGCGGCCTGGCCATGTGCATGGAACCTGGCGGCCTGGACTTGTGCACAAAGAATCCGGCGGTATGGCCATGAGCAAGGAATCCGGCGGCCTGTACTTGTGCACAAAGAATCCGGTGGCCTGGCCATGAGTAAGGAATCTGGCGGCCTGGCCATGAGTAAGAAATCCGGCTAGCTCGTTCATCCTTAGAATGAACTCGCTTACTGGCCTGATGCTCTGATCGGTCTTCAGCGTGCATGCTCGGCTCTTTAGTTCATCAATTTCCGAGGAGTGGGTTTTGACCCCAACAGTTAGCCCCCCAGCTCGTTGCTTCCGCTTGTCGAAGTTAGGAGCTTTGCGTAGAGCGTTTATCGGGATTGATGGACTAAGAGCTCGGATAGTATGCCTTGAGGCGAGTCGGCTGTGTGTGAAGAAGAAACCGGCGCCTTAGACAATAGGAAATGGCGGTTTGGTTTTTCTTTTTTCTCTTTTTTTTGTTCGTACGGTCCCGCTATGTTTGCATTAGGGCCCGCGTCTTCTTCTTTATAAGAATAAACCTCTCTTCCTTCATTCTTCACAATTCAAGTTCTCCTTCAAGTTTTCTTAAAGTAGACTCTCTCTTTCTTCTTTCTCCCTCTTAAACTTTTTTATTGTTATTATTTTTTTGCTTGAGATGTTTCGTCACTCCTTCGGATATGTTGGGGGTACCAACTCTTCTGACTCCTTTGAGATCAATCTTAGCGACGTCCCAAACTTCGAGATCGATCCGGCTCATATACGTCAAACTGAGGATTTTGATGTTGGGGTAGTCCATGACTTATTTCAGCCCAATGGTCCACAGTGAAGTGTTAATCCCGGTCATCTTCCACAGGTTGGCGAGCATGGTGGGTCTTTGCTCGATAATCCGGATGGCGCTATGCTTCGAGATGGAATGGGCGGTTTGGTTCCAGAGGAAACTGGCGGCCTCCGAGAAATGGGCGGATTCGTTCCTCCTGAGGATTTGGGGGGCCTGGCCGACTCGAGAGGAAAGGGCGGTCTGGCCAGTCCGAAGGATGATGGCGGTCTGTCCCTTTCTCGAAGGAGGAAGAACCGTTTAGCTAGCTCCTCGGAATCGGGCGACTTGGCTTCTTCGGGAAGACGCGACGGTCCAGGCAGTCCTTCCGAATCAGGCGGTTTGGCTTCCTCTACTAGTAGAAGTGGCGGTCTGGCTTCCTCTACTAGTAGAAGTGGCGGTCTGGCCTCTTCAAGTAGAAGAAATGGCGGTATGGTCGGCTCCTTCGAAGTGGGCCGACTTCCTTTGGTTGGTGACGGCTTAGTTATGCCTATAGGAGAGGATGAACATAGACAGGATGGTCGAGTTCCTGATTTGTGTCCTCCTTGCTACAACCCGGTCAAGTCGGAACCTGTATCTCCGGGTGAGCGGGACGCATACTTCGGATATGTGAGGGCGGTTGTCCGAGTTCAAACCCCAAAATCTTCCAAGGCCAATTCTAGGCCGAAGTATCCTGTTCCGACAGGGACTACTTGGTCTTCCGAAAACTCTTTGAGTGACTTGAAGTTCAAATTTAATCTTTCGGACGAGATTCAGATCATCCTTCCCAAAGTGGGCGAGAGTATTGATCGCTGTCCAGATGGGTACTTTTCGATGTACGAGGCTATGTTTTACAAGTCTTTCATGTGGTTCCCAATCCCGAGGCTGATCCTCCAATTCGTGGCGTTTTACGGGATTTGCGATCTCACAGCTGAAAGCTCAGGCGCTTAAGCAGCTTATGGCCGGTGTCATCGAGGTATTGAGACTGGGGCAGACTTGAGGCTGAGTCACCTGTTGAACTGCTTCAGCGTGAAGAAATCCGGGGAATTATCTTATCTCATTTCCTACCGAACCAGTTTGCTTCGCAGATTTTCCACCGGCCTTGATAGCAATTGCAAGGTTCCGAGGGAAAAGTTCTTTTACGTTGCCGCAAATACCGCTGCTGTTGGCGAACAGTACGCGGACCGGATGCAGTCTCAGTGGAAAGCGCTCAGTAGATGATTGCTTGTGCGCATATCCTGTTGTGTTCTTTGTGTTTTATTCTAACAAGTTGTTCTTTGTTTGTGCCTTTTGCAGTTCCGTCTGTTTTTCCGTACTTTTCGCTTAACTTCGACGAAGTTATCGACACTCTTTGCCTGAAGAAGGTGGACTGGAAAGACCTTGATCTTTGGACTCGATTCTTAGATGCTCGGTTTATCCTCGATGAAGAGCTTCCGCTTAAGGGTCCAGATATCCGCGATCCAATCGACATGCCGGGAATGAGAGGAGTTGTCAACTACCATAAGTCTAAGAAGCAAGATGCCTCGCAGACCGAGGGGTCTCAGGTTTGGGTTGATCCTCCAGTCAGTCATGCCGAGGAAGGCGGCTCGTCTAGGAATGCTCCGGAGGTGCCGGTGACTGTTCCTGTCCTTGGAGCAGTGTGTGCTCTTCCTTCATCTCGCCCTCAAAGGGGGAAGAGATCTTCCGCAGCTGGAAAAGGAAAAGAGGTCGATGATGGGACCAGCAGGCCGAGGAACACTCGAGGCGCTAGGTCCGATCCAGCTGAAACCGCTGGATCTGGTTTTTCCTTTGAAGCCAGCAAAACCGCCGATGGGAGTCACTCTGAATCGCTAAGGTTGGCCGCCTGGATTAGCGACTCTCCTTCTGGGATTGTCCCTTCTTGGGATTACCCGAAATCCTACGGCTTAATGGCTTCTCATGCGGTTGCGGTAAGTCCTGTGTTCCTTCCTCCTCGTCTTTTTGCGTTTAGCTTCTCGCCTCTTTCTTTTGGCTAAGTTTTTTCCATGGTTTCTTTTAGCTTTGTGCTGCCGCGCATTCGTCCAAGGCAGCGCACGATGCTGCTGTCCTTGAGGCTCAGCGTCAAACGGAGAAAGCCAGGATCCATGCTGAGGAAGCTGAGGATTTGAAGAAGGCGCTGGAGACCGAGAAGAAGAAGTCCAAGAAGTACAAGAAGGAGATGAAGGAATACCGGGACGCGCTGTAACGAGAGAAGAAAGTCAACGAGAGGAGCCTTAACAAGGCTATGAAGCAGCAGAGGTGGACGGACGCTCAGAAGTTCCATGCTCGTCTTGAGATGGCGAAAGCTTCTTTGGCCGCGTTGGCCGATGCCCAACGCATCGATGCGGAGGTCACATAGGTTTCGGGGAACTTGATTATGCTTGAATATATCACGGAGAAACGATCGACTTTTGAGGAGGAGTACGTCAATGTGAAGGAAACGGCTAAAAGGCGCGAGAGTGAAGCAGGAACTTTTGAGAGGGGTTTAGACGCCTACTCTAAGTTGCTGGCTTACTCGCCCGTGTCTCCGTATGTATCTGAGTGTTACCCTGGTGAGGTCGCGGATGAGGCCGCTGGGGTTGGAGTGATGGACACTGCCGGTACAAACCTTGGAGCCCAAGATGATGATGGTGCCCAGACCGAGTAGGACGGTGCTTTGTGATTTGTACTTGTGTTATTTCAGGTCTCTTTGAACCTTGTTGTATTTGCTATCTTCGGATCGTCGGATCCTTATGGTCTTCTTGAACTCTTTGTTTCTTTATGCATCATGTTTGATTCGTCTTTTGACTGCCTTTGAATTTTGATTGATTTGAGTCTTGAGTGTTGTGATGGGAATGCTTTACCGGGCATGCCGATCGCTAGGACCAATGTATCGTTGGAGATACTTTCTGGGTTTTCTTTGGTGTCGCGAGAAACTTGGTGCACTAGGCTCCTTCGTTTTCCCTTCTGAAGAGACGCTTTTAGGATCTCGTACTAGAGCCAGTTTGGTACTGCACCTTTGCAAGATGTGTTATGACCAGTGTTCGTGCATGGTGTTTACTGGGTTTAGCGAGCTTATTTCGCGGTTGACGCCTTGTATTCCCAATTTACGAGACGCTCCTGAAGATAAGCTTAACAGAATATCGTCCTGACGCTTCCCGCATTCCGGATCAGGTTACGCCTCTCAGATATTATCCGAAAATTTGTATAGCGCGCTACTTTTATCCTCGTCGGGATGTCTGAAAGAACCATGGTTGAGATGTGAATGTCTTGTTGTTCATCCGTGGTTCGCCCTTTTCTTTGTTCGTTTGGTGGATCGTCAGTTTATCATGGGTTGTGAGATGCTAAGTCCCAGTGTTCATCCGGAGTTCATGCCTTGGTCGACATTCTCGAGAGATTGTTCGAATTTTTGATGGGTTGTGAGATGCTAAGTCCCAGTGTTCATCGTTCGAACTTTTCCCAAATATAGTGTCGATTAGGTTATGCGGGAGTATAGATATATACGGACCCACTCCCCCTCTTTTTTTATGGAGGGGGACAATTGAACTCGTTTTTAAGCAAGCTGCCTACGTACCCTTCGTGAAAAGGGATCAAGCCACCCGTAGTTCTTTTTTTTTTTTGGAGAGAGAGGTTAGGCCTTAGGTGAGGTATCATCCATTGTCTCTTCTCCGGCGATGGATGCGTCTTTGGCTGCGAGTTCCTTTGGCTTGTTGTTGTTTTCTGCGGGCAGAGCTTCGATCCTCTCGAATTCTTCGGTTCTGCTCGCCTTTTTTGGTTGCTCTGGATCGTGCCTGCCTTCCTGCGCTTAGGATTCTCTCTTGGTGGCACTGTCGGATTCCTGAGTTTGTGCTCTGCTAGGAAACAAACCCTTGCCTCCTTTTGGTTCCCCCATACTGTCTTGATTCCGCTTGGGGTCGGGAACTTCAGGCACAAGTGATATGTTGATGGAATTGCTCGTATCGAGTTGATCCACGGGGTTCCCAGGATAACATTATAAATTGCGAGGTGATTAGCCACCGCGAAGTTTACTTTCTTCGTTATCCTGCCTGCACGCACCGGAAGTTGGATCGTTCCATCCGTCATGGTAACCTCGCCAGAAAATCCGGTCAAAGACCTTGGGTTCGGCTTCACCTCCGATAGGTCAATCTTCATTCGCCGCAATGTCTATAGGAATATTACATCTACGGAACTTCCGGTGTCGATTAAGATTCTGGACACGTCGTAATTGTTGATATCAAGTTCTACCACTAGCGGGTCGTCGTGTGGCTGTTTCAGTCCCTCGGCGTCACTTTCTTTGAACGTGATTTGGTCGCTGTTTCGCTTGATTGGCGCCTGCGGGTTGGTTTCTTTGTCTCCTCGCCTTAGGAAAGCTTTGATGGATGCGACCGTATCTCGACAGTACTGGGATCCTCCTATGATCATATGGATCCTTCTTCGGTTTCTGGCAGGGGAGTCCACGTTTGATCTTCTCCCTCGTTTATGCGCTTCTTCGGCTGGTTTTTGGGGATGTTCCGCATTGGGGCGATCGTCTTGGGCCTCTCCAGTTTCATTTATTGCTCCGAGGCTTTCCAAAGTTACTCTGCCTCCAAGTTCTCCCGCCAAAAATTTCGCCGCAACTTTTCTCGCGATTGTCCTGCAATTTTCGGTCGAGTGTCCTTTGGTTTTATGGAAGGTGCAGTACGCTTTCTCGTCGTAGCCCATCCGAGTCCAGGTGTTCCATGATCCCTTTCTGCATCCGGATTATTCGGGTGACCTTTCGGTGCTCACTTGATAATTGTGGGCTCCGCCCGTACCTGTCTCTTCACTTGCGTAGCTCCGTCCACTCCTTCTATCGCTCGCCGGTGCCGTGCTTTTTACCGTCGTCTTGGACGGTTGATTTTTTCTAGTGAAGGCCTTTATGTCTTCTTCATGGATGACGAAGTTGGAAGCGCGGTGATGGTCACAGGCGGACGCAAAGTGATTTCCTCCCGGAAACGGGAGTTGATCCACTCTTCAGAGCGTCGATAGTGGCATTATCACTCAGACAGTCAACCTTTGATACTATTGTCTTGAATTTCTCGATGAAGTCACGGAGGCTCTCGTTTGGTCCTTGGGATAGCGAATAGAGATCAGCGTCGGACGTTAGACGGCTTATGAAAAGCGAATTGTGCTTCAGGAAGGCTGAAGACAGCTGGTCGAAATTGTCGATCGAATCCCTCTCTAAGCGCGAGAACCACGTCAAAGCTGCTCTCTTAAGGTGTTCAACGAAGAGTAGGCAGAATCCTGCGTCTTTTTCTTCGTCCTTGAAACGGTCTCTTCCCATGGCGATCTGGAAAGCTGTCATGTGAGCCTTCGGATCTATTGTTCCATCGTAGAATGGGACTCGGATCTTTCCCGGGTCGGAAGGTCTCACGCTCGTGATCTTTGATGTGAACAGGATCTTTTGGGTTTCTTCTACAACTCGATCGATCTCGGCTGCAGCACTGATCGCCTTGTGAACTTGCGATTGTACTTCTCTCATTTGGTTCTTCGTGAGGTCCAACTGGGCCCTGAGCTCTTCCATTTCACTCTTCCAGTTAACGGGTTGGGACGCTCGGCCGGATCGGCCTGTTTTTTCTTGTTCTTCGGCTTCCATTCGTTGCTTCACCCAGAGTAAGTTTTCTTCTTCTTCGGTGAGGTCGATTTCTTCATCGGTCTCGTCCACGTCTTGGTCGGTTTCATTTGCGTCAGCTCCTTCTTTTTCGCCATGGGTTACTGTTGATTCCGGCTGGTCTGACGTTTGCTTTGCGGAGCTTTTTCGCTTCAACGGTGGTGGTACGGTTGGTTTCGCTCTTGGCCCGACCAGATTTTGCTCGTTCTGGTTTTGGTCTCTTAGGGCATCCGCCTGCGGCGTGAATCTGAGACGCCTTGCTTCGATAGTTCGACGGTACCTCCTGGGGCTTCCTCCTAGTGGGATTCCTCCGGTCCGGTTCCCGTCCCGGATTGCTGCTAGTTTCTCGTCCACCGTCTTGTCTCGCTGGGCTTGTTTTTCGATGACTGCGGCCAGCATGGTCTTGAGCTCGACTATTGCCGCCGCGTCTCCTCCTGCTCCGGCCGTTCCGGTTGGTTGGGCGTTCCCGTCTCTGGTTACGCTATCGGCACACATCATTTCCCTTCTCGTATCCTCTTGCTCTTAGGGTTTAGAATATTTCTCGTCCCCACAGACGGCGCCAAACTGTGAGAGTCGAAACTAACACAATCGAAAACTTATATAAATGGGGGTTCGAAAATCCTATCTTATAAGAACTTGACGACCGAAACTGTAAAAAGATGATTTTATTAAGTGGTTTTTGCCAAAGTACAAGAAAACTCTCAAATGCTTAACGTCTTATATTGCGAAAGCCCTTATACTCGGATTTTGAATGCCTTTCATCCTAATACATACATGTCTATATATACTAGGCGACCTAAGGAGTTAAAAATACTTCTGGGCGATGTGGCACTTTGCTCCAATCTCCATCCGCCGACCTTAGTTGGTTTGGGCCCGATCCACGGCCCAAGTCCTTAGCATCCCGCCTCTTTGTCCAGCCTTGGTCCAATCTGCCTCCGGTTTGCCTAGTCTTGGCCCTTTACTGAGATCGGATCCCTTCTTTGGTTTGATTGGTACGTGAATAGTATCACGAGCTAAGCGGTTTCGGGTCGGATCTTCGGGTAAAAATTCAGTCCTCCCATTTCTCGTCTGATCTCAGCCCGCCTGTTTCTTTTTCGAAAACTCAGCCCGCCATTTTCCCAGTCCGCCCGTTTCTTTCTTCAAAACCCAACCCGCTACTTTCTTATCTAAACTCAGCCCGCCTATTTCTCGTATAAACTCAGTCAGCCCGTTTTCTCGTATGACTCAGTCCGTCCGTTTCTCGTTGGAGTCCAGCCCGCCGGTTTCTTTCATTAGCTCAGCCCGCCCGTTTCTTTGGGAGTCCAGACCGCCCATTTCTTATGAAGAGAAACTGGCTGTGGGAATCACTGACATCGTTGTTTGTGATTCAAAACAGATCAAGGGATTTGACAATATCTATCGTTTTTTCTGTCAGATGGTTTGCTGAAGTGTTGAGAAAAGAAGAAATTAAACTAAGATCTGAAGGAAAGAGACGAAGAGGGGAAGAGGGGGAAAGAGAAGAGAACAAAAAAAATTATTTAATCTCTGTCCTTTAGATTCATTCTTATCAACGGTTGATAGTGCGATCCTTATTTTTATTAATCAACCAATGAAACACCAGTTCGTTTTTTTCTGCATTCAAATAGGAGTACAGTTACACAAGTTTATTAATATTGGTTGTTTAGTATATTAACTTTGTAATGAATGGTAAATTAATAGTACACAAATTATATATTTTAAAAAAAAATTTCGAGAAGGTATGTGATGACATGGCTCACTTATATTCAATTTTATTTGCAAAATAGTTGTATTTTGGTTTTAAGTTTTCAATTTACTTTTTATGTTTGAATCTACTATATTAAAACATGAGATATTTTTGAAACTAACTTATTGTCATGTGTTATATTACAAAATGTGTCACTGAAATTTAATGTAAAGACAGAATTTCATTATTCACCAAAAAACAAAGACAGAATTTCATTAAGGGTAATTTAGACTAAACATATATGTAGTCTATAATAGTTTTAATACACTTGAACACATCTGATTATGTAGAGATTAATTACCATAAATAAAAATATATTAATTAGATATCTATCTTAACAATTTAAAATAATGGGTCCCACTTATGTGATTAATTAAAAACGAAAATAGTAATAATATATATATATATATATATTATCTTCTACTATATTAAAACAGGAGACATTTTTGAAACTAACCTATTGTCATGTGTTATATTACAAAATGTGCCACTGAAATTTAATGAAAAGATAGAATTTCACTAAGGGTAATTTAGACTAAACATATATGTAGTCTATAATAGTTTAAATACACTTGAACACATCTGATTATGTAGAGATTAATTACCATAAATAAAAATATATTAATTAGATATGTATCTTAACAATTTAAAATAATGGGTCCCACTTATGTGATTAATTAAAAACGAAAATAGTAATAATATATATATATATATATATATATCTACTATATTAAAACAGGAGACATTTTTGAAACTAACATATTGTCATGTGTTATATTACAAAATGTGTCACTGAAATTTAATGAAAATATAGAATTTCATTAAGGGTAATTTAGACTAAACATATATGTAGTCTATAATAGTTTAAATACACTTGAACACATCAGATTAGGTAGATATTAATTACCATAAATAAAAATATACTCCCTCCATTCCTTTTTATTTGTTGTTTTAGAGATTAGTTTTTGTTTCAAAATATTTGTTGTTCTGAGATTTTATATTAGTTTTTTAGCTTTATTAAAAACTGTGTGATCAATAGAATCATATATCTTCTTTTGTAACTGGTTGAATTATTTTTACTTTATTTTTTAAAAAATATTTTTTAGAATAACAATGTCTACCTAAATTCTTGTGCATTTTATCAAAACAACAAACATTTTGAAACGGAGGGAGTATTAATTAGATATGTATCTTAACAATTTAAAATAATGGGTCCCACTTATGTGATTAATTAAAAACGAAAATAGTAATAATATATATATATATATATATATATCTACTATATTAAAACAGGAGACATTTTTGAAACTAACATATTGTCATGTGTTATATTACAAAATGTGTCACTGAAATTTAATGAAAATATAGAATTTCATTAAGGGTAATTTAGACTAAACATATATGTAGTCTATAATAGTTTAAATACACTTGAACACATCAGATTAGGTAGATATTAATTACCATAAATAAAAATATACTCCCTCCATTCCTTTTTATTTGTTGTTTTAGAGATTAGTTTTTGTTTCAAAATATTTGTTGTTCTGAGATTTTATATTAGTTTTTTAGCTTTATTAAAAACTGTGTGATCAATAGAATCATATATCTTCTTTTGTAACTGGTTGAATTATTTTTACTTTATTTTTTAAAAAATATTTTTTAGAATAACAATGTCTACCTAAATTCTTGTGCATTTTATCAAAACAACAAACATTTTGAAACGGAGGGAGTATTAATTAGATATGTATCTTAACAATTTAAAATAATGGGTCCCACTTATGTGATTAATTAAAAACAAAAATAGTAATAATATATATATATATATATTAGATATTCAA
The DNA here is from genome assembly GCA_010577795.1 of Isatis tinctoria. Lineage (NCBI taxonomy): Eukaryota > Viridiplantae > Streptophyta > Magnoliopsida > Brassicales > Brassicaceae > Isatis > Isatis tinctoria. The sequence continues at coordinate 21,693,839 of CM021244.1, read as the reverse complement.
TCAAATGATAAATATAATTAATTAATATAATAAATTAATTTTTAAGACATAAAATCTTATTTTAGTAAATATACACATAAAGTAACCTAAAAATATATTTGGTAAATTTTCACAGAAAGTAACATAAAGTATATTTTGTATTTTTAATTTGATATATATATATAATTCCGGGTTTGTATAGTTTGTTTTATTAAAATATGTAATATATTTAGACAATTAGAAAACTGGTTAAAAAGACTAATTAACTCATTTTAATTATCAAACTATTAAAAATTAGTAAGATGCGATAAGTTTCATAAACGGATTGTCATATTTTAACTTTCCTAAATATATATAAAAACTTAAATTCAATTATAAAAGTTAGAAAATAAAAGAACAAATACAAATTAATAGAATAGACTATATAATTTTATCATATATTTAAAATAAAACTATCAGTACATCTCAAACTATAACTTTTAAATTTACAAATACACACTATTTAAAAAAATAACTACACATTAAAAAAACTTATCTTAAGGACGAGATATAGTCTATTATATTATTATCGAATATAAAATAACAATAAATTTTATATTCTTGTAAAATATGTTAAACTTTTATTTAGATATTAAATCAAAAGATATTATTTTGAAATCAGAATAATGTTTTTAAAAGTCCAATATATTAACAAATATAAATATTAAGCTAACTATTTTCATAAATATTAGTATGTAAATATTAAATTTCCTAATTTACAATTTACTTCGAATTATCTTCTAATTATATTAATGTAATTTTTCATTTTTTGCTATTGGTTTAAAACTATTTTCTTTCTAGAAATGCTAAACATTTTCATAAATATTAGTATGAATTAAATTGATATGCATTTACTTCCACGTATGTGTGCATTAAATTGATGAAATTGAAAAATTTCTTACTGCTTATCTACTTCTTTCTGTTTAAAACTATTTTTTCTGTAAATTTCTAATCAAGCCATAGAACAAAACTCACAAAATAATTCACACTACAATTTAAAAATATATTAAAAATTCTTAAATTTATGTATTTAATTGAAAAAATATTATTCATATCTAGTGTAAATTTAAGCAATATAGTTCATAATTTAGAGATTTGAACTTAAGTTAACATTTTGGATTTTGGGATTGAGGATCTAGAAATGATCAGATTTGAATATCTTCTGGATTTTTTTTGTTTATATAAATCTTGTATTTTCAAATTTATATGTATATATAATGATTATTAGTTTTCCTTAGAGTTTATGTTTGTTTAGAATTTAAAAGTTGATTATACTTTAAATTTCGGAAATGTGTATAAATGTTATATTTTGTATATTATTTATGCTTATGTTTTTAGAGTTTATAGTTTATGACTTATAATTTATGATTAAAGGTTATACGTGTTTAAAGTTTAGGGTTTGGGATTGAGGAGAGTTTACAAATTTTAAAATAACTATACATGAAAATTTGAACCTATTCTAGCTATTATATAATTTCAAATCTTTCTATACTAGAACTGAACTTTTTTATTTACTTTATGATTTATTTGTGATTTTAATCTTTGTTTAAAAGTGGTAACAATAATATCACAATCTATGAGCAATTTTAAAAGTCACTAAAATAGTGAATAACTCTGCTAATATACTCCAAAATATTTGTAACTGTGAATGATTTAATATAGTAACAAAATAATATAATTTAGTTACTAGATTTGGTCGCAAATCTGTAACAATATTTGTTACTATATATTTTGTAACATTTACGTCACTATTAGTGACAAAAATTTGTTATTTTCAATTTGGTCATAATATTATGACGAAGTTGTGACACTTTTATGACTAAAACATTTGTCACGGTTTTGGTATGTAAATCGTTACAATATTGTGACAAAACAATTAGTCACAATTTTTTTAACAATATGAATTTTTTTTTGTAGTGTAAACCGGATAGATTGAATTGTAAATATTATGAACTATAATGGGCAAACTGACTTTTCATACGTTTTTCATTAATTAGAAAAAAAGAAATTAAAATATAACAAAACCGAGGAAGAACGATCTCACAGCACATAATAGAATTTGATCCCCAAACGAAACCGAGGAAGAACGATCTCAGAGAAAAGCTAACTCAGTTCACAGCAGTCGGCATGGGGCGGCTGTGAGAGCCGAAACTCACACTGTCAAAACTTATATTTTATGGGGGCTCGAAAATTCTATTTTAAAGAACTAAAGGACCAAAAATGTAAAAAGAAAGATTTTATTGATGATTTCCGAAAGTACAAGAATAAATAGCAAAGGCTGAAAAGTCTTATATTGCTAAAACTCCTAATACTCGGATTTGGGATGGGATTTACCCTTACATGAGCGTACATATATATACTTACAATCCTAAGAGGCTAAGACTTCAGATTTCCGATGTGGGACCTTGTCTTTCCTTCCCAGCCGCCGACCTAAGCTTTTTGGGCCCGATATCCAGCCCGAGAGTCTTCCGTGATCCGTCCGTGCGTTCTGACCCAAATCCGGCCCTGAATAGTGATCCGTGAATAGTAAACCGGTGAATAGTAATCCGATGAATAGTAATCCGAATCTCGGTTTAAGCTCAATTCGATTTTTCGGTTAACTTTGTCTCGGGATGAATAGTGTTTTCAACGGTTTTTCCCGCGTGAATAGTGTTCCGAGCGTTTTACGACTTCTGAGATTTGAACCGCCCATTTTTCGTTTGAACTTCCAGCCGCCGGTTCTCGTATCAATGGCCAGCCGCCGGATCCTTTGGCTCGTGTGCTCGGCGACTGGTCCATGGACGGCTGGACGTTCGTCACGGTCTTTCGGGGAATGTTTACGGACGTCTTTGGAGTCAGAACATGCACATGGATGATCTTCGGGTCGGTTCGGGCGTGACGGTCGGTCGACTGGACGATGTTCGGATAATGAGTCTTGACTTGAGAAATGATCGTGGGCATATGATGAAGACCCGGCGGCTGGCCTTATCCCAGTAAATCTTCGAGGAGGGGATTTCAACCCCAACAGTTAGCCCCCCAGCTCTTTGCTTCCGTAGTTTGGAACAAGGAGCTTCGAGCTGAGAGTTTTATCGGGATTGACTGAAACGGGACAGCAAAGAGTTTTTCCGTTCGTCCGTTCATTCGCTTCTCTTTGATGTCTTGTCAGAGCATTGTTCATCATGGAAGTTTGTGCCATGTTTGCTATATCAAAGGAGTGGCTTCATTCATTTTTTAACATCCCCTTCTCAAGTTTTTTTCTTCAAGTTTCTTCTTTGAAATTTTTTCTCTTTAGCAATGGCTGGTGAAGGAGGTTCTCCTTTCGGTCTCAACTTCGATGCAATATTGAACAATCAGTTTGAGTTCGAGTTTATGTCCTCGGATCAGGATATGATACTTGTGGAAGACCTGCTGGCAGCTGGAGAAAATGTCGTTCCACGAGCAGCGTACGGTCCCGAAGGTGTTCCTCAGTGAGAGGCCGGTCCTAGCAATGCCCAAGGAGTGCTCGATTTTGCTAATGTTCCTCAATGGGAGTCCGAAACGGCTGCTGGGAATGAGGAAGTACCCTAGCCGACGGCCGGGAATGATTTCAGACCCGAGCCGGCGGCCGGGAATGAGGTCAGACCCGAGCCGGCGGCCGGGAATGAGGTCAGACCCGAGCCGGCGGCCGGGAATGAGGTCAGACCCGAGCCGGCGGCCGGGAATGAGATCAGATTCGAGCCGGCGGCCGGGAATGTGATCAGACCCGAGCCGGCGGCCGGGAGTTCGACGAGTAGGGCGTCTGGTTCGAAGAGGGCGGCTGGCTCCAAGAACGCTTCCAAGAGGGCGGCTGGCATAGTAGCCATATCAAGATGGGCGCTTGGCTCTGGAGGTGCCTTAGAGAGGACGTCCGCTACTTCTCACGTTAGAACTGGTGGTATCTCGCCAAGGACGAGTATAACACGTGGCGTTTGGACTCCTCCTCAACATGTCGAGGACAACGGCGGGTGGCGCGCATGGCCGTCCCAATCTCTGGTCCCTTCCGAGAGTCATCGTGTTTGGCCAGAGATAGGCAACGACTCGGCCATGTCCGGGGAAGAAGTCAGATCGGATCGCCCGGAGGTGCCTATTTTCGTGCATCCAGACGTGAAGTCTGAGTGTCATTCTCCTGGAGAAGCTAAAGCCTATTGGGGTGAAGATATTTTCGCTTGGCGGTTTAAGAAGCCTGGACCGTCTATGAGGTACAGATCGATATCCAAGGTCTTCAAGCATGGACCCACTTTGAGCGATCGAGATTCACTGGCCGAGCTCAGATACGACTTCCGGATCTCGGACAAGATTAAGTTCCGTCTCCCGAAATATAAGGACAGGATGAACAAGGCGCCGGAGGGATATTTTGCCATGCACGAGTCGATGTTTTACGAAGCTTTCCTCTGGTTCCCGATCCCGGGAGCTATCTTCGGATTTCTCGAGTTATATGGGGTTGCGATCTCTCAACTTATCCCATCCGCTATGAGGATTTTGATGGGACTCGTAGTTCGTTGTGCCGAGTGTGGGATCAAGTTGGAGCGTGACCTTATACGGAATTTCTTTTCGTTGAGGAAAGTTGCCCAGTCGGAGTTCTTCTGCTCGGTCAACGTTCAGAAGAATGTGAAGCGGTTCTATACCGGACTTCGACAGCATTGCAAAGCTTCGCGACACGAGTTTTTCTACGTGAAGCGCAGCCCGCTGACGGTCGGTTCCGACTTCGGCGGCTCGGTTAAGACCGAGTGGAGTTTGCCACGTCAGCGTTTTGTCTTTTTGTGAATTTTTCCTATAAGTAGTCTTTACTCCTTTGCTTCATTCTTCATAACTTCATTTTTTCTCCTCTTCTTTCTCTAGTTCGAGATCCCTTTGCTCCTAGAGTTTCCGGGTTCGAGGATATCGTTAGAGAAGTTGAAAAGAAGAAAATAGATTGGGAGTGTCCTGATCTTTGGCGCCGCTTTCTTGACGCGAAAGATATTTTGGAAGGCCGTGCTCCTCCGAAGGGCCCCGACTTTATCGATCCGATGGCGACGTACCCTACCCCGGTATGGAGGGTGTTTGGAAGTACCGCCAGCAGAAGTATGGCGAGGCTGGACCGTCCGGAGAGGCGGCTGAATTTGATCCGGCGTCCGGGTTTGTTCTGCCGCCCGGGCCTGATTTCCATGGCGTGCCCGAGGAACAGATAATCGCTCCTCAGGGTTCCGATTGCGCCGCTGTTGCGGATAAAGGGAAGGGAGCTTCCAACAGCCCTGACCGTCTGAGGAAGGCCAAAGTAGCTCGGACGTTCGAGGCGTCTGATCATGGTCTCTTCTTCGACGCTCGCAAGGCGGCGGGAGGCGATCCAGCTGAGTCTGTGAAGGTTGTGGACTACTTTGGAGCGTTGGCTCCGGCTTCAGCTGTGCCGTTTGATCGTTCAGCGGCTTATGGAGATCTGTCCTCTGGTCTTATGATGGTAATTTTTTCTTCCCTTGGATTTGTTTTGACGTAGTCTGGTCTTTGCTGATATTTGTTTTTCTTTGATTCAGGTCGCCACTCGAGCTCATGCGACCCAGGTTGCCTTAGAGGTCTCAGAGAAAGAGTCCCGGAAGAAGGACAAAAAGATCAAGGCCCTGGAAGTCAAGCTCCGGAACGCGGAGAAGAGATCGCAGAAAGAGCTCAAGAAGGCGCTTGGGGAGGCTGAGCGGAAGATGGATCTGGCACTTAAGCAAAGCCGCTGGAAGTTAGTGGAGAAGTACCGTCTCCGCATCGAGGGTGCTAAAGCTGCCCTTGCACCGATGCGTCAGGCGAAGTATGGCGAGACTGCCTTGACTGAGGTCAGCTCGAACCTTGATCTAGTCCGGGACATTAAGTCTGGGAAGTCCAAGGTCGAGGAGGAGGAAGGAAAGCTGGGGGCTTCGTTGCAGCGGCTCGAAGGAGGAGGCTGGGTTGGCTCCTACGATCGAGCTGCTGCCGTCCTTGACAGCTACTTGGTTTGCTCTCCGGTTTCTCCGTGCCAGTCTCCGGAGGCCGAGGCTTTGGATTACGCTGCTCCTACTTCTCTTGTTGAGTATGATTAGGCTCTGGCCTTTGTATCTTGCATTTTCTGCTTTGGTTGTGTTTGGGTCTTTTGACCCTTTTTATTGTATTTGCTTTGTTAACTGAACTTGGTCACTTATATCTCCTTTCATGGAGATTTATTATCTATCTGCTTTTGCCTTCAGTTGTTATGGACTTCCTTGCTTGCTTTGCTTTTATAGTCTTGATAAAGGAGAAGATGGGTGGCCGGTATGTTTCTCTTCCGAGAGGGCGGCTGGCCCATTTTGTAGAGTGAAGGGCGGCTGGCCCGTTGTCCGGGCGGCTGGCCCATTTTGCGGAATGAAGGGCGGCTGGCCCGTCTCTCTACGGACGACGGGCAGCTGGCCCGTTTTGTAGAGTGAAGGGCGGCTGGCCCGTTGTCCGGGCGGCTGGCCCGTTTTGCAGCTGATTGATATTGCGTTGGAACGAAGGGCGGCTGGTCCGTCTCTCTACGGAGGACGGGCAGCTGGCCCGTTTTGGAATTGATTGGCGTTGCGTCGGAGTGTTATCCCGGACACTCGAACTTTGGACCAGGTAATCTCTGCGAATATTTCCTGGGTTTAATGCAGTTTTTTGTTGTCGCAGGGGATCAAGCTTGTTCAGATCCTTCTTGCAACTGAACGCTTTTAAGATCTCGCATCAGAGCCTGTTTGATACTGCGTTCTTGAGATGTCTTTGACCAGTGTTCCATGTCAGGCGCTTTACTTTGTGTCTTGTGCTTCGCACTATTTGCCTATGCGAAGTGCTAGTGAAAGTAAACTAATCAGAGCATCATCTTGAGCGCTCCCTGCAGGATCGCGGGATACAGGTTACGCCCTTCGGATGTTAATCAGGAAATTTATATAACGCGCTAATTTTATCCTCTGCGGGATGTTGAGAGAACCATGGTTTAAAAAGATAGTCTTGTTGTGGCCAGCAACAGACGGATTTGTTGGAGAGGACTTAAGTATTTGGGAGAAATATCTTGGTGGTCATGGATAAGTTACGAGATGCTAAGTCTCGATGTTTATCTGATTTTAAGTTCGAGTTGAAGATGTGCTATGAGATACTGAGTCTCAATGTTCATTTTCCTCGGGTTTTTCTGGATCCATTCGGTTTCCGGATCAAGTTTCGAGATGCTGGGTCTCGATGTCTGTCGGAATGGTGTTTTCGGGAAACTTTTTCAAGCTTTTGATGTGTTATGAGATGCTAAGTCCCAATGTCCATCTTCTTAATTTGTTTGCGAAAATTTGGGAGTATGTATATACGGACCCACTCCCCCCCCCTTTTTAAGGAGAGGGGCAACTGAACTCGTTTTTTAAAGGATGAAGGGGCAATTTGCGACCTTACCTCCTTTGTGAGAAGGGATCAAGTCACCCGTAGTTCCGTTTTTTTTTTTTTTTTTTTTTTTTGTTGTGGCGGGAATACGGCTAAGTCTTGATAACGGAGTTGTCCGTTGCGGCTTCGGCGTTTTCTGCGGTCTTTTCTGCAACTTTCGTCTTTTCTTGGTTGATTTCGGTCTTCGTGGGCGAAACCTCCGTTTTTTCGAACTGCTCGGTTCTACTCACTTTCTTCCCCAGCTCGGGGGTGTCGTCTTCATTCTTTCTCTTCGGGTTCTCTCTCTGCGGGATGGTCGGATTCCGGAGCTTGTGCTCTGCCAGAAAATTGATCCGAGCCTCCTTCTGGTTTCCCCAAATGGTCTTAATTCCGTTTGGTGTCGAGAACTTCAGGCAGAGATGGTAAGTTGATGGGATAGCTCGCATTGAGTTAATCCAAGGAGTTCCCATGATCACATTATAAATCGCGGGGTGGTTGGCCACCGCGAAGTTAACGATTTTGGTAATCCCTCCGGCATGAACCGGGAGCTGGATCGTTCCGTCTGTCATTGTGACTTCACCGGAGAATCCGGTCAGCGACCTCGGATTTGGCTTTATCATAGACGGGTCCACCTTCATCCTTTGAAGTATCTCTCGAAAAATGACGTCCACCGAACTTCCGGTGTCGATCAAGACTCGGGAGACATCGTGGTCGTTGATGTCCAACTCTACCACTAATGGATCGTCGTGAGGTTGGTCAAGGCCTTCGGCGTCTTTTTCGTGGAAGGCGATCCGGTCATAGTTTACGGTGATCGGTTCCCACGGGTTTGACTCCTTGTCTCCTCTTCTCAGAAACGCCTTTATGGAGGCCACTGTATCTCGGCAGTATTGTGACCCTCCGATGATCATGTGGATTCTCCTGCGGTTGGCGGCGGAGTCGTCTCCGTTTGGTCTCCTTCCCCATTTGGGGGTCTCTTTGTCGGGCCTTTCGGGACGTTCCTGGTTAGGTCGTCCTTCCGGGGTGCCATTATCTTCTTCGATGGCTCCGAGACTCTCGAGGGTTACTCCGTTTCCGAGCTCCCCGGCTAACAGCTTTGCCGCGAGTCTTCTTCCGACAGTCCTGCAGTTTTCGGTTGAGTGGCCTTTCGTCTTGTGGAAGGTACAGAAGGCGTTCTCATCGAATCCTGGTCGAGTCCACGTATTCCATGATCCTTTGTTGCGCTCATCATACGGTCTCTCCGTGTTTATTTGATAGTTATGCGCTCCGCCTGGGTTGGGTTCCTCATCTCGGCTGGTTCGCTTACTTCTTCTCTCGTTTGGAAAGTTAGAAGGTTGCACCGTGCCTTTGGCGACCAATTTCGATGATTGGTGCTTTCCTGCCGGGACCCTCATTTCTTCCTCGTAGATGACGAAGTTGGAAGCACGGTGGAGAGCATCTTGAATGGTTACCGGTGGGTTCACGGTAATCTCCTTTCGGAAGTTTGAAGTCTTCAGCAAGGACTTCTTCAGGGCGTTGATCGCGGCACTGTTGCTTAGGCCGTCAATCTTCGAGAATTTCTTCGGGCTCCTGCGACAGCGAGTAAAGGTCCGCATCGGATGTTGACTGTCTTATGAACAGCGAGTAATGCTTCAGGAAGGCTGCCGACAATTGCTCGAAACCGTCAATTGAATCTCTTTCTAACCTTGAGAACCAAGACAGGGCTGATCCTTTCAGATGCTCCATGAAGAGGAGGCAGAATCCTGCATCTCTCTCTTCGGGTTTGAATCTGGCCCGTCCCATAGCGATATGGAAGGCTGTCATGTGGGCCTTCGCATCAGTTGTCCCGTCGTAGAAGGGAATTCGGATTTTTCCCGGGTCAGAGAGTCTGACGCTAGTGATCCTCGAAGTGAACGGGATTTTTGGCGTTTCCTCTAGGACACGGTCGATTTCCGGGGCCGCACTTGTCGCTTTATGGACTTGCGACCTTACCTCCTTCATCTGGTTCGTGGTGAGTTCAAGGCGGACACGGAGCTCGTCCAACTCGTTCCTTCGGCTAGCGGATCGATTAGCTCAGGTCTCTCGTTCCTCCTTTTCTTGCTCGTCGATCCAACAGAGCTCTTCTTCGTCCGCGTTTATGTCTCCAGCTTCGTCGTCAGTTTCGCTTTCGGCTCTGTTCGCGGTGTCCTTCGGGTTTTCGCCGTTAGTCACCGTGGAAGTCGGCCGTTCAGCGGTTCGCCCAGTGGCGCTCTTCCGGTACAGCGGGGGTGGTGCCGACGGTTCTCTCCTAGTTCCGATCGGGGTCTGCTCATCGGGGTGAAGATGGGGCGTCTCACTCCTAACGTCCGGGGGGCGTGTGCTGGTTCCTGGGAGGCCGCTCTTTCTCGTGCGGCCGCTCTCTCTTGCCTGTTTTGCCGCTCCGTGATTTCGGCTACCATGTTCCGTAGTTCGGTGATTGCTGCGTTCTCCGGGGCGGTGTTGGCCGTGTCCTTGATGACCGGATCTTCGAGTGGCATTCCGTATATGGGGAGGGCCCTGGGGGAAGTCCCGGGATTTCCGACTGCCCCGTCGGTGGATGTCCCGGCGGCAGTTGTTCCGGTTCCGGCCGCCGATGTGCTAATGGCGGGAAGTCCCATTCCGGCTGCTGCTCCGGTCGGTTGGTTGATGATGTCGTCAGTTCTTCTGGTCATTGTCTTCGTTTCGTATCCTTTTCGTTCTTAGGGTTAAGAATATTTCTCGTCCCCACAGACGGCGCCAAACTGTGAGAGCCGAAACTCACACTGTCAAAACTTATATTTTATGGGGGCTCGAAAATTCTATTTTAAAGAACTAAAGGACCAAAAATGTAAAAAGAAAGATTTTATTGATGATTTCCGAAAGTACAAGAATAAATAGCAAAGGCTGAAAAGTCTTATATTGTTAAAACTCCTAATACTCGGATTTGGGATGGGATTTACCCTTACATGAGCGTACATATATATACTGACAATCCTAGGAGGCTAAGACTTCAGATTTCCGATGTGGGACATTGTCTTTCCTTCCCAGCCGCCGACCTAAGCTTTTTGGGCCCGATATCCGGCCCGAGAGTCTTCCGTGATCCGTCCGTGCGTTCTGACCCAAATCCGGCCCGCTGATGAATAGTGATCCGTGAATAGTAAACCGGTGAATAGTAATCCGATGAATAGTAATCCGAATCTCAGTTTAAGCTCAATTCGATTTTTCGGTTAACTTTGTCTCGGGATGAATAGTGTTTTTCAACGGTTTTTCCCGCGTGAATAGTGTTCCGAGCGTTTTACGACTTCTGAGATTTGAACCGCCCATTTTTCGTTTGAACTTCCAGCCGCCGGTTCTCATATCAATGGCCAGCCGCCGGATCCTTTGGCTCGTGTGCTCGGCGACTGGTCCATGGACGGCTGGACGTTCGTCACGGTCTTCCGGGGAATGTTTACGGACGTCTTTGGAGTCAGAACATGCACATGGATGATCTTCGGGTCGGTTCGGGCGTGACGGTCGGTCGACTGGACGATGTTCGGATAATGAGTCTTGACTTGAGAAATGATCGTGGGGATATGATGAAAACCCGGAGGCTGGCCTTATCCCAGCCGCCGGCCGTGGATCAAAGAAGACCCGACGGCTGGCCTTGTCCCAGCCGCCGGCCTTGGACGAGTGAAGACCCGGCGGCTGGCACTTATCCCAGCCGCCGGCCATGGTCGTGCGAAGACCCGGCGGCTGGCACTTATCCCAGCCGCCGGCCATGGTCGTGTGAAGACCCGGTGGCTGGCCTTATCCCAGCCGCCGGTTGATGGACCAAGACGACCCGGCGGCTGGCCTTATCCCAGCCGCCGGCTGTGGCATGATGAAGACCTGGGGGCTGGCCTTATCCCAGCCGCCGGCCGTGGCATGATGAAGACCCGGGGGCTGGCCTTATCCCAGCCGCCGGTTGATGGACCAAGACGACCCGGCGGCTGGCCTTATCCCAGCCGCCGGCCGTGGCATGATGAAGACCCGGCGGCTGGCACTCATCCCAGCCGCCGGCCTTGGACGAAGAAGACCCGGCGGCTGGCACTCATCCCAGCCGCCGGTTTGTGTCTTGGACGGGTCGTGGGCAGTTTGCCTTAGCTCGTCCGTTCCATGTTCGGGATTTCATCTCGACCTTGACTTCTCGTTCCGTCAATCTTCGAGGAGGGGATTTCGACCCGACAGCGGCTCCACAGTAAAGGGTTCATCTGCTTCTTTCTTTGATTGAGCATCACTTGAAAACTCGTTCTCTTATATTCTTCTTCGTACATGTTTTATGTTCTGTAGGAAAGGAATCTCAGTATCTGCTCTTCCATACAAGCGTTCACCTCCGAGTTGGCTCAAGACAACCTCTCAGGATGTAAGATTCATTGACCAAATCTAAGTGTCTGTTAAAATATGTTTGAAATGTTATTACATTTCTTGCAAGTGTTTTGTATATAATTAATCCTTTGTCTAGGGTAAGACATATTTTGAAGATTGGTATCAATTAGGATGTCTTTAGTACAAGCAATATGATTCTTAAAGATCTAATATGAAGTTAGGATGTTACTTTTGTGAAGTTTTGGAAGTGTAGTCCATATTTTGTAATTTAAAGAAGTGTAGTTAGCTGGTTTCTCCACACATAAGGTTACTTGTTACTGCTTTGAGTAATGCGTTTAGTGTGTCTCGCACTGACGTTTGTGTATGATGCACGATAGGTCGATGAATTGGTATCATTCTTCGTGACTCTCACGGAATCCTACAGGTGAAGAGCGTTACCGGCAACAAGATTTTGAGAATTTTGAAAGCTCATGTATCTTTCAATCCCCTCTAGAGTTTTCTGAAGTTTTGTTTGAATAACTAAACAGTTCAAGGCTATTCATTCTTGAAGGTCTTGCTCCTGAGATCCCTGCTTTATCACCTGAACAAGAAAGCAGTCGCTATCCGCAAACATCTTGAGAGGAACAGGAAAGACAAGGATTCCGAATTCAGGTTGATTCTTGTGGAGAGCAGAATCTACCGTCTTGCTCATTACTACAAGAAGACCAAGAAGCTACCTCCCGTCTGGAAGTAGTAAGTACTTAAAAATTCAAAGTGTTTCTATTGATAATCTTACTTTGAATCTTGATTCTCATTTCTTTTTCTTTTTTTTTTGCAGCGAGTCTACTACCGCAAGCACTCTTGTGGCTTAGGGAAGCATAAAGTAATGCGATTTTTGAATTTGGGGAAAACTCTTATTTTTTATGTCAATCATTCAGTTGGGCTAATGTTTATTGCATTACTTTTCTCCGTGCTTTATAAAAGATTGGATATGCTTCGTTACTAGCTTGATTTGGGAAATCCAAATTCCAAAGGAGAAGATTGGGGAAGACTTGGGTTTGATTATTTGGCTCGTGGGATGGGTATACTAAGAGAAGTGGGTAATTTTATATTTTCTTCAAAATACTGTTGGGGTCGAAATCCCCTCCTCGAAGATTGACGGAACGAGAAGTCAAGGACAGGATCAAATGGAACTTATCCCGAACGTGGAACGGACGAGCTAAGGCAAACTGCCCACGATCCGTCCAGGACGTCAACCGGCGGCTGGGACAAGTGCCAGCCGCTGGGTCTTCAACGTCCGTGGCCGGCGGCCGGGACAAGTGCCAGCCGCCGGATCCTCAACGTCCGTGGCCGGCGGCTAGGACAAGTGCCAGCCGCCGGATCTCCCCTCGTCCGTGGCCGGCGGCTGGGACAAGTGCCAGCCGCCGGATCTCCCCTCGTCCGTGGCCGGCGGCTGGAACAAGTGCCAGCCGCCGGATCTCCCCTCGTCCGTGGCCGGCGGCTGGGATGAGGCCAGCCGCCGGATCTCCCCTCGTCCGTGGCCGGCGGCTGGGGCAAGTGCCAGCCGCCGGATCTCCCATCGTCTGTGGCCGGCGGCTGGGGCAAGTGCCAGCCGCCGGATCTCCCCTCGTCCGTGGCCGACGGCCGGGATGAGGCCAGCTGCCGGATCTCCCATCGTCTGTGGTCGGCGGCTGGGGCAAGTGCCAGCCGCCGGATCTCCCATCGTCCGTGGCGGCGGCTGGGATAAGGCCAGCCGCCGGGTCTTCATCACATCCAGTTCGTTCTCCGAACATCGTCCAGTCGACCGACCGTCGAACGTAACTCTATGCCCGGACCGACCTGGAGATCATCCGTTTGCATGTTCTGACTCCAAAGACGTCCATAAACGTTCCCCGAAAGACCGTGACGAACGTCCAGCTAGCCGTGGACCAGTCGCCGAGCATACAAGCCAAAGGAACCGGCGGCTGGCCATCAAGACTGAAACCGGCGGCTGGAAGTTCAAATAAAAAACGGGCGGTTCAAATCTCGGAAGTCATAAAACGCTCGGAACACTATTCACGCGGGAAAAACCGTTAAAAACACTATTCATCCCGAGACAAGGTTAACCGAAAGATCGAATTGAGCTTAAACCGAGATTCGGATTACTATTCATCGGGTTACTATTCACGGATCACTATTCATCGGCGGGCCGGATTTGGGTCAGAACGCGCGGACGGATCACGGGAGACTCTCGGGCCGGAAATCGGGCTCAAAAAGCTTAAGTCGGCGGCTGGGAGCGAAGGACAAGGTCCCACATCGGAAATCTGAAGTCTTAGTCTCCTAGGATTGCCAGTATATATATGTATGCTCATGTAAAGGTTAAATCCATCCCAGATCCGAGTATTAGGAGTTTTAGGAATTTAAGACTATTCAGCTTTTGCTAATTTCCCTTGTACTTTCGGAAAATATCAATAAAATCTCCCTTTTCATCTTTTTTGCATTTTCGGTCCTTTAGTTCTTTATAAATAGAATTTTCGAGCCCCCATTAAATATAAGTTTTGACAGTGTGAGTTTCGGCTCTCACAGTTTGGCGCCGTCTGTGGGGACGAGAAATATTCTTAACCCTAAGAACGAAAAGGATACCGAACGAAGACAATGACCAGAAGAACTGACGACATCACCAACCAACCGACCGGAGCAGCAGCCGGAATGGGACTTCCCGCCATTAGCACATCGGCGGCCGGAACTGGAACAACTGCCGCCGGGACATCCACCGACGGAGCAGTCGGAAATCCCGGGACTTCCCCCAGGGCCCTCGCTAGATACGGAATGCCACTCCAAGATCCGATCATCACGGAAACGGCCAACACCGCCCCGGAGAACGCAGCAATCACCGAACTGCGGAACATGGTAGCCGAAATCGTGGAGCGGCAGAACAGGCATGAAAGAGCGGCCGCACGAGAAAGAGCGGCTTCCCAAGAACCAGCACACGTCCCCCGGACGTTAGGAGTAAGACGCCTTGTCTTCACCCCGCGAGCAGACCCCACGGGCCGTCAGAATCCAGACGAACAAACCCCCGTCGGAACAAGGAAAGAGCTATCAGCACCACCCCCGCTGTACCGGAAGAGCACCACTGGGCGAACAGCCGAACGGCAAACTTCCACGGTGACCAACGGCGAGAACTCGAGAGACGTCACGAACAGAGCCGAAAACGAAACTGACGACGAGGCTGGAGATCTGAACGCGGACGAAGAAGAGCTCCGCTGGATCGAAGAGCAGGAAAAGGAGGAACGAGAGGCCAGAGCTAATCAATCCGCTAGCCGAAGGGACGAGCTGGATGAGCTCCGTGCCCGCCTAGAACTCACGACAAGTCAGATGAAGGAGGTAAGGTCGCAAGTCCATAAAGCGACAAGTGCGGCCCCGGAAATTGACCCTGTCCTGGAGGAAATGCAGAAGATCCCGTTCACTTTGAGGATCACCAGCGTCAGACTCTCTGACCCGGGCAAAATCCGAATTCCCTTCTACGACGGGACAACTGATCCGAAGGCCCACATGACAGCCTTCCGCATCGCTATGGGACGTGCTAGGTTCAAACCCGAAGAGAGGGACGCGGGATTCTGCCTCCTCTTCGTGGAGCATCTGAAAGGATCAGCCCTGTCGTGGTTCTCGAGGCTAGGGAGAAATTCAATTGACGGTTTCGAGCAGTTGTCGACAGCCTTCTTGAAACATTACTCGCTGTTCATAAGACAGTCCACATCCGACGCGGATCTTTACTCGCTGTCGCAGGAACCCGAAGAAAGCCTCCGAGATTTCATCGAAAGGTTTAAGGTGATCGTCTCGAAAATTGACGGACTGAGCAACAGTGCTGCGATCAACGCCCTGAAGAAGTCCTTGCTGAAGACTTCGAACTTCCGAAAGGAGATTACCGTGAACCCACCAATCACCATTCAAGACGCTCTCCACCGCGCTTCCAACTTCGTCATCTACGAGGAAGACATGAGGGTCCCGGCCGGAAAACACCAATCCTCAAAATTGGTCGCCAAAGGCACGGTGCAACCTTCTAACTTTCCAAACGAGAGAAGAAGTAGGCGAACCAGCCGAGATGAAGAACCCAACCCGGGAGGAGCACACAACTACCAGATAAACACGGAGAGACCGTATAACGAGCGCAACAAGGGACTATGGAATACATGGACTCGACCAGGATTCGACGAAAACGCCTTCTGTACCTTCCACAAGACAAAAGGCCACTCGACCGAAAACTGCAGGACCGTCGGAAGGAGGCTCGCGGCAAAACTGTTAGCCGGGGAACTCGGAAACGGAGTGACCCTCGAGAGTCTCGGAGCTATCGAAGAAGATGCGGGCGTCCCGGACGGACGACCTAACCAGGAACGTCCCGAAAGGCCCGAGGAAGACGCCCCCAAACGAGGAAGGAGACCAAACGGAGACGACTCCGCCGCCAACTGCAGAAGAATCCACATGATCATCGGAGGATCACAATACTGCCGAGATACGGTGGCCTCAATCAAGGCGTTTCTGAGAAGAGGAGACAAGGAGTCAAACCCGCGGGAACCGATCACCGAAAACGATGACCGGATCGCCTTTCAAGAAAAAGATGCTGAGGGCCTCGACCAACCTCACGACGATCCGTTGGTAGTAGAGTTGGACATCAATGACTACGATGTCTCCCGAGTCTTGATCGACACCGGAAGTTCGGTGGACGTCATTTTTCGAGAGACACTTCAAAGGATGAAGGTAGACCCGTCGATGATAAAGCCGAATCCGAGGTCGCTGACCGGATTCTCCGGCGAAGTCACAATGACGGATGGAACAATCCAGCTTCCGGTTCGTGCCGGTGGAATTACCAAAATCGTTAACTTCGCGGTGGCTAACCACCCCGCGATTTATAATGTGATCATGGGAACTCCTTGGATCAACTCAATGCGAGCTATCCCATCAACTTACCATCTCTGCCTGAAGTTCCCGACACCAAACGGGATCAAGACCGTTTGGGGAAACCAGAAGGAGGCTCGGATCTGTTTTCTAGCAGAGCACAAGCTCCGGAATCCGACCATCCCGCAGAGAGAGAACCCGAAAAGAAAGAATGAAGATGACGCCCCCGAGCTGGGGAGGAAAGTGAGTAGAACCGAGCGGTTCGAAAAAACGGAGGTTCCACCCACGGAGACCGAAATCAACCAAGAAAAGACAAAAGCTGCCGAAGAGACCGCAGAAAACGCCGAAGCCGCAACGGACAACTCCATTACCAAGACTTAACCGTCTTCCCGACCGAAAAAAAAAAAAAAAAAAAAACGGAACTACGGGTGACTTGATCCCTTTTCACGAAGGGTACGTAGGCAGCTCGCTTAAAAAACGAGTTCAGTTGCCCCTCTCCTTAAAAAAGGGGGGAGTGGGTCCGTATATACATACTCCCAAATTTTCGCAAAAATTTCAAGAAGATGGACATTGGGACTTAGCATCTCATAACACATCCAAAGCTTGAAAAAGTTTCCCGAAAGCACCGTTCTGACAAACATCGAGACTTAGCATCTTGAAACTTGATCTAGAAACCGAATGGATCCAGAAAACCCCAAGGAAAATGAACATTGAGACTTAGTATCTCATAAAACATCTTCAACTCGAACTTAAAATCAGATGGACATCGAAGCTTAGCATCTCATCCAAAGACCATCAACCAATCAAGATACTTCTCCCGAACACTTAAGTCCTCTCCAACAAATCCGTCTGTTGCTGGCCACAACAAGACTATCTTTTTAACCATGGTTCTTTTAACATCCCGCAGAGGATAAAACTAGCGCGCTATACAAATTTCCGGATTAACATCCGAAGGGCGTAACCTGTATCCCGCGATCCTGCAGGAAGCGCTCGAGACGATGTTCTGATTAGTTTACTTTCACCAACACTTTGCATAGTACAGGACACAAAGTAAACTCTTTAAACCCAGTAAAGCGCCTGACACGGGAACACTGGTCAAAGACATCTCGAGAACGCAGTATCAAACCGGCTCTGATACGAGATCTTAAAAGCGTTCGGTCGAAAGAGGGATTCGAACAAACTCGGTCCTCTACGACAACAAAAGAATGCATTAAACCCAGGAATATTCGCAAAATACAAACTGGTCTAAAAGTTCGAGTGTCCGGAACAACACTCCAACGCAATATCAATCAGCTCTAAAACGGGCCAGCCGCCGTCCTCCGTAGAGACAGGCCAGCTGCCCATCATTCTACAACATGGGCCAGTCGCCCTCTAGGAAGAGAGACATACCGGCCGCCCATCTTCTCCTTTATCAAGACTATAAAAGCAAAGCAAGTAAAGAAGTCCATAACATCTAAGGCAAAAGCAATAGATAATAAATCTCCATGAAAGGAGATATGAGTGACCAAGTTCAGAAAACGAAGCAAATACAATGAAAAGGATCAAAAGACCCGAACATAACTGAAGCAGAAAATACAAGATAAAAAGGCCAAGGCCTAGTCATACTCGACGAGAGGGGTAGGAGCTCCGTAGTCCAAAGCCTCAGCATCCGGAGACTGATACGGAGAAACGGGGGAGTATACCAAGTGGCTCTCGAGAACGGCAGCGCCCGATCATAGGAGCCGGCCCAACCTCCCCCTTTGAGCCGCTCCAATTCCGCCTTCAGCTCTCCCTCTTCCTCCTCAGCCTTTGACTTCCCGGACTTGATGTCCCGGACTAGGTCAAGGTTGGAGCTAACCTCAGTCAAGGCAGTCTCGCCATATTTCGCCTGACGCATTGGGACGAGAGCAGCCTTGGCTCCCTCGATGCGAATACGGTACTTCTCCACTAGATCCCAGCGGCACTTCTTAAGAGCCAGCTCCAATTTCCGCTCGGCCTCCGCGAGCACTTTCTTAATCTCCTTCTGAGATCGCCTCTCCACGTTCCGGAGCTTCACTTCCAAAGCCTTGATCTTCTTGTCCTTCTTCCGGGACTCTCTCTCCGAAGCTTCCAAGGCAACCTGGGTTGCATGAGCTCGGGTGGCGATCTGAATCAAAGAAAACAAATATCAGCAAAGACCAAACTGCGTCCAAACAAATCTAAAGGAAAAAGGAGTTACCGTCATAAGACTGGAGGACAGATCTCCGTAAGCCGCTGAACGATCGAACGGCGCAGCTGGGGCCGGAGCCAGCGCTCCAAAGTAGTCCACAACCTTAACGGACTCAGCTGGATCGCCTCCCGCCGCCTTGCGGGCATCGAAGAGAAGACCATGATCGGATGCCTCGCCGTCCGAGCCACTTTCCCTTTCCTCAGACGGCCAGGGCTGTTGGAAGCTCCCTTCCCTTTATCCACAGCAACGGCACAAGCTGAACTCTGAGGAGCAGCAATCTGTTCCTCGGGCGCGCCATGGAAATCAGGTCCGGGCCGAAGAACAAAGCCGGACGCCGGTCAAACTCGACTGCCTCTCCGGACGGTCCAGCCTCGCCGTACTTCTGCTTGCGATAGTTCCAAACCCCTCCATTCCGGGGTACGTCGCCAGCGGTCGATGAAGTCGGGACCTTTGAGAGGGGCACGTCCTTCTAAAATATCTCTTGCGTCAAGAAAGCGGCGCCAAAGGTCGGACACTCCCAATCGATTTTCTTCTTATCAACTTCTGTAACGATATCCTCAAACCCGGAAATCCTGGGAACAAAGGGATCACGACCTAGAGAGAGAAAAGAAGAAAATCTGTGAGAAATGAAGTTATGAAGAATGAAACAAATGAGCAAGGACTACTTATAGAAAAATTTCACAAAAAGACGAAACGCTTACGTGGCAAACTCCACTCGGTCCTAACCGAGCCGCCGAAGTCGGAACCGACCGTGAGCGGGCTGCGCTTCACGTAGAAAAACTCGAGCCGCGAAGCTTTGCAATGCTGTCGAAGCCCGGAGTAGAAACGCTTCACGTTCCTCCGAACGTTGATTGAGCAGAAGAATCCGAATTGGAAACCTTCCTCATCGAAAAGAAATTCCGAATCAGATCACCCTCCAACTTGATCCCACATTCGGCGCAACGGACCACAAGTCCCATCAAAATCCTCGTAGCGCCAGGGGTAAGTTGGGAGATCGCAACCCCATATAGATCGAGAAAATCAAAAATGGCTCCCGGGATAGGGAACCAGAGGAAGGCCTCGTAGAACATCGACTCGTACATGGCAAAATAGCCATCTGGCGCCTTGTTCATCCTATCCCCATCTTTCGGGAGACGGAACTTAATCTTGTCCGAAAATCCGGAAGTCGTATTTAAGCTCGGCCAGCGAATCCCGATCGCTCAAAGTAGGACCATGCTTGAATACCTCGGCTATCGATCTATAACTCGTAGACGGTCCAGGTTTCTTAAACCGCCAAGCAAAAATATCTTCACCCCAATAGGCTTTAGCCTCACCAGGAGAGCGACATTCGGACTTCACGTCCGGATGCACGAAGATAGGCACCTTCGGGTGATCCGATCTGATTTCTTCCCCGGACATGGCCGAGTCGTTACCTATCTCTGGCCAAATATGATGACTCTCGGAAGGGACCAGAGATCGGGACGGCCATGCGCGCCACCCACCGTTGTCCTCGACATGTTGAGGAGGAGTCCAAACGCCACGTGCTATACTCGTCCTCGGCGAGACGCCATCAATTCCGACTTGAGGAGTAGCGGACGTCCTCTCTAAGGCACCTCCAGAGCCAAGCGCCCATCTTGATACGGCTACTGTGCCAGCCGCCCTCTTGGAAGCGTTCTTAGAGCCAGCCGCCCTCCTCGAACCAGACATCCTATTCGTAGAACTCCCGGCCGCCGGCTCGGTCCTGACCCCATTCCCGGCCGCCGGCTCGGGCCTGACCTCATTCCCGGCCGCCGGCTCGGGTCTAATTACATTCCCGGCCGCCGGCTCGGGTCTGACATCACTACCGGCCGCCGGCTCGGGTACGTCCTCATTCCCGGCCGCCGTCTCGGCCTCCCACTGAGGAACGCCTTCGGGACCGTGCGCTGCTCGTGGAATGGCATTTTCTCCATCGGCCAGCAGGTCTTCCACAAGTATCATATCCTGATCCCCGGACATAAAATCGAACTCGAACTGATTGTTCATTATCGCATCGATGTTGAGTTCGAAAGGAGAACCTCTTTCATCAGCCATTTATAAGGAAAATTTTTTTTTTCAAAGGAAAAACTTGAAGAAGAAGGCTTGGAAGGAGAAAGGAAGTATGAAAAAATGAAAATAAAGCCACTCCTTTGATATAGCAAGCATGGCACGAAATCCCATGGAGAACTATACTCAGACAAGACACTAAAGCGAAGCGGACGAAGCGGATGAACGGAAAAACTCGTAGCCTTCCCGTTTCAGTCAATCCCGATAAAACTCTCAGCTCGGAGCTCCTTGCTCCAAACCGCGGAAGCAAAGAGCTGGGGGGCTAACTGTTGGGGTCGAAATCCCCTCCTCGAAGATTGACGGAACGAGAAGTCAAGGACAGGATCAAATGGAACTTATCCCGAACGTGGAACGGACGAGCTAAGGCAAACTGCCCACGATCCGTCCAGGACGTCAACCGGCGGCTGGGACAAGTGCCAGCCGCCGGGTCTTCAACGTCCGTGGCCGGTGTTGGGGTCGAAATCCCCTCCTCGAAGATTGACGGAACGAAAAGACAAGGACAAGACCAAATGAAACCTATCCCGAACATGGAACGGACGAGCTAAGGCAAACTGCCCACGATCCGTCCAGGAAGCCAATCGGCGGCTGGGACATGGCCAGCCGCCGGGTCCTCTTTCACCAACGGCCGGCGGCTGGGACAAGTGCCAGCCACCGGATCTCCCTTCGTCCTTGGCCGGCGGCTGGGATGAGGCCAGCCGCCGGATCTCCCCTCGTCCGTGGCCGGCGGCTGGGATGAGGCCAGCCGCCGGATCTCCCCTCGTCCGTGGCCGGCGGCTGGGATGAGGCCAGCCGCCGGATCTCCCCTCGTCCGTGGCCGGCGGCTGGGATGAGGCCAGCCGCCGGATCTCCCCTCGTCCGTGGCCGGCGGCTGGCACTTGTCCCAGCCGCCGGGTCTTCATCACATGTCCACGATCATTTCTCAAGTCGAGACTCCTCATCCGAACATCGTCCAGTCGACCGACCGTCAAACGTAACTCAATGCCCGGACCGACCCGGAGATCATCCGTTTGCATGTTCTGACTCCAAAGACGTCCATAAACGTTCCCCGAAAGACCGTGACGAACGTCCAGCCAGCCAAGGACCAGTCGCCGAGCATACAAGCCAAAGGAACCGGCGGCTGGCCATCAATACTGAAACCGGCGGCTGGAAGTTTAAATAAAAACGGGCGGTTCAAATCTCGGAAGTCATAAAACGCTCGGAACACTATTCACGCGGGAAAAACCGTTAAAAACACTATTCATCCCGAGACAAGGTTAACCGAAAGATCGAATTGAGCTTAAACCGAGATTCGGATTACTATTCATCGGCGGGCCGGATTTGGGTCAGAACGCGCGGACGGATCACGGAAGACTCTCGGGCCGGAAATCGGGCCCAAAAAGCTTAAGTCGGCGGCTGGGAGCGAAGGACAAGGTCCCACATCAGAAATCTGAAGTCTTAGCCTCCTAGGATTGCCAGTATATATATGTACGCTCATGTAAAGGTTAAATCCATCCCAGATCCGAGTATTAGGAGTTTTAGCAATTTAAGACTATTCAGCTTTTGCTAATTTCCCTTGTACTTTTGGAAAATATCAATAAAATCTCCCTTTTCATCTTTTTGCATTTTCGGTCCTTTAGTTCTTTATAAATAGAATTTTCGAGCCCCCATTAAATATAAGTTTTGACAGTGTGAGTTTCGGCTCTCACAGTTTGGCGCCGTCTGTGGGGACGAGAAATATTCTTAACCCTAAGAACGAAAAGGATACCGAACGAAGACAATGACCAGAAGAACTGACTACATCACCAACCAACCAACCGGAGCAGCGACCGGAGTGGGACTTCCCGCCATTAGCACGTTGGCGGCCGGAACCGGAACAACCGCCGCCGGGACATCCACCGACGGAGCAGTCGGAAATCCCGGGACTTCCCCCAGGGCCCTCGCCAGATACGGAATGCCACTCGAAGATCCAGTCATCACGGAAACGGCCAACACCGCCCCGGAGAACGCAGCAATCACCGAACTGCGGAACATGGTAGCCGAAATCGCGGAGCGGCAGAACAGGCAAGAAAGAGCGGCCGCACGAGAAAGAGCGGCTTCCCAAGAACCAGCACACGTCCCCCGGACGTTAGGAGTAAGACGCCTTGTCTTCACCCCGCGAGCAGACCCCACGGGCCGTCAGAATCCAGACGAACAAACCCCCGTCGGAACAAGGAAAGAGCTATCAGCACCACCCCCGCTGTATCGGAAGAGCACCACTGGGCGAACAGCCGAACGGCCAACTGCCACGGTGACCAACGGCGAGAACTCGAGAGACGTCACGAACAGAGCCGAAAACGAAACTGATGACGAGGCTGGAGATCTGAACGCGGACGAAGAAGAGCTCCGCTTGATCGAAGAGCAGGAGAAGGAGGAACGAGAGGCCAGAGCTAATCAGTCCGCTAGCCGAAGGGACGAGCTGGATGAGCTCCGTGCCCGCCTAGAACTCACGACAAGTCAG
The DNA here is from genome assembly GCA_010577795.1 of Isatis tinctoria. Lineage (NCBI taxonomy): Eukaryota > Viridiplantae > Streptophyta > Magnoliopsida > Brassicales > Brassicaceae > Isatis > Isatis tinctoria. The sequence goes on along the minus strand of CM021244.1, from coordinate 21,670,599 downwards.
ATGAAGGAGGTAAGGTCGCAAGTCCATAAAGCGACAAGTGCGGCCCCGGAGATTGACCGCGTCCTAGAGGAAACGCAGAAGATCCCGTTCACTTCGAGGATCACCAGCGTCAGACTCTCTGACCCGGGCAAAATCCGAATTCCCTTCTACGACGGGACAACTGATCCGAAGGCCCACATGACAGCTTTCCGCATCGCTATGGGACGTGCTAGGTTCAAACCCGAAGAGAGGGACGCGGGATTCTGCCTCCTCTTCGTGGAGCATCTGAAAGGATCAGCCCTATCGTGGTTCTCGAGGCTAGAGAGAGATTCAATTGACGGTTTCGAGCAGTTGTCCACAGCCTTCTTGAAACACTACTCGCTGTTCATAAGACAGTCAACATCCGACGCGGATCTTTACTCGCTGTCACAGGAACCTGAAGAAAGCCTCCGAGATTTCATCGAAAGGTTTAAGGTAATAGTCTCGAAAATTGACGGACTAAGCAACAGTGCCGCGATCAACGCCCTGAAGAAGTCCTTGCTGAAGACTTCGAACTTCCGAAAGGAGATTACCGTGAACCCACCAGTCACCATTCAAGATGCTCTCCACCGCGCTTCCAACTTCGTCATCTATGAGGAAGACATGAGGGTCCCAGCCGGAAAGCACCAATCCTCAAAATTGGTCGCCAAAGGCACGGTGCAACCTTCTAGCTTTCCAAACGAGAGAAGAAGTAGGCGAACCAGCCGAGATGAAGAACCCAACCCGGGCGGAGCGCATAACTACCAGATAAACACGGAGAGACCGCATAATGAGCGCAACAAGGGACCGTGGAATACATGGACTCGACCAGGATTCGATGAAAACGCCTTCTGTACCTTCCACAAGACAAAAGGCCACTCAACCGAAAACTGCAGGACCGTCGGAAGGAGGCTCGCGGCAAAGCTGTTAGCCGGAGAGCTCGGAAACGGAGTGACCCTCGAGAGTCTCGGAGCTATCGAAGAAGATGCTGGCGCCCCGGACGGACGACCTAACCAGGAACGTCCCGAAAGGCCCGGCGAGGACACACCCAAACGAGGAAGGAGACCAAATGGAGACGACTCCGCTGCCAACCGCAGGAGAATCCACATGATCATCGGAGGATCGCAATACTGCCGAGACACAGTGGCCTCCATAAAAGCGTTTCTGAGAAGAGGAGACAAGGAGTCAAAACCACGGGAACCGATCACTGAAAACGACGATCGGATCGCTTTTCACGAAAAAGACGCTGAAGGCCTTGACCAACCTCACGATGATCCATTGGTGGTAGAGTTGGATATCAACGACCATGACGTCTCACGAGTCTTGATCGACACCGGAAGTTCGGTGGACGTCATTTTTCGAGAGACACTTCAAAGAATGAAAGTGGATCCGTCAAAGATAACGCCCAGTCCGAGATCGCTGACCGGATTCTCTGGCGAAGTCACAATGACGAATGGAACAATCCAGCTCCCGGTTCGTGCCGGTGGAATCACGAAAATCGTTAACTTCGCGGTGGCAAACCACCCCGCAATTTATAACGTGATAATGGGGACTCCCTGGATCAATTCAATGCGAGCTATCCCATCGACTTACCATCTTTGCCTGAAGTTCCCGACACCAAACGGAATCAAGACCATTTGGGGAAATCAGAAGGAGGCTCGGATCTGTTTTCTGGCAGAGCACAAGCTCCGGAATCCGACCATCCCGCAGAGAGGGAACCCGAAGAGGAAGAATGAAGACAAAGTCCCCGAATTGGGAAAGAAAGTAAGCAGGACCGAACAGTTCGAGAAAACGGAGGTTCCGCCCACTGAAACAAACGAAGAAGAGACGAAAACTGCCTCAGAAACTGTCGAAGCTACAAATAACGGTTCCACGGCCGAGACCTAACCATCTTATTACCAAAAAAAAAAAAAAAAAAAAAAAGAACGGAACTACGGGTGACTTGATCCCTTTTCACGAAGGGTACGTAGGCAGCTAATTTCAAGGAGATGGACATTGGGACTTAGCATCTCATAACACATCCAAAGCTTGAAAAAGTTTCCCGAAAACACCATTCTGACAAACATCGAGACTTAGCATCTCGAAACTTGATCCAGAAACCAAATGGATCCAGAAAAACCCGAGGAAAATGAACATTGAGACTCAGTATCTCATAAAACATCTTCAACTTACAAATCAGATGAACATCGAGGCTTAGCATCTCGTAACTCATCCAAGACCACTAATCAAGATACTTCTCCCGAATACTTAAGTCATCACCAACAAATCCGTCTGTTGCTGGCCACAACAAGACTATCTTTTTAAAACCATGGTTCTTTCAACATCCCGCAGAGGATAAAACTAGCGCGCTATACAAATTTCCGGATTAACATCCGAAGGGCGTAACCTGTATCCCGCGATCCTGCAGGAAGCGCTCGAGACGATGTTCTGATTAGTTTACTTTCACCAACACTTTGCATAGTACAGGACACAAAGTAAACTCTTTAAACCCAGTAAAGCGCCTGACACGGGAACACTGGTCAAAGACATCTCGAGAACGCAGTATCAAACCGGCTCTGATGCGAGATCTTAAAAGCGTTCAGTCGAAAGAGGGATTCGAACAAGCTCGGTCCCCTACGACAACAAAAGACTGCATTAAACCCAGGAACATTCGCAAAATACAAACTGGTCTAAAAGTTCGAGTGTCCGGAACAACACTCCAACGCAATATCAAAATGGGCCAGCCGCCCGTCCTCCGTAGAGAGACGGGCCAGCCGCCCTTTACTCCACAAAACGGGCCAGCCGCCCGTCCTCCGTAGAGAGACGGGCCAGCCACCCTTTACTCCACAAAATGGGCCAGCCGCCCGTCCTCCGTAGAGAGACGGGCCAGCCGCCCTTTACTCCATAAAACGGGCCAGCCGCCCGTCCTCCGTAGAGAGACGGGCCAGCCGCCCTTCAATCTACAAAACGGCCAGCCGCCCATCCTCCGTAGAGAGATGGGCCGGCCGCCCTTCGTTCCGCCCGAGCAACGGGCCAGCCGCCCCTTACTCCGCAAAACGGGCCAGCCGCCCGTCCTCCGTAGAGAGACAGGCCAGCCGCCCATCATTCTACAACATGGGCCAGTCGCCCTCTAGGAAGAGAGACATACCGGCCGCCCATCTTCTCCTTTATCAAGGCTATAAAAGCAAAGCAAGCAAGCAAAGAAGTCCATAACATCTAAGGCAAAAGCTGATAGATAAAAATCTCCTTGAAAGGAGATATGAGTTCGGTTAACAAAGCAAATACAATAAAAAGGGTCAAAAGACCCGAATACAACTAAGGCAGAAAAAGAAAACACAAGGCCAAAGCCTAGTCGTATTCGACGAGAGGGGTAGGAGCTCCATAGTCCAAAGCCTCGGCGTCCGGAGACTGGTACGGAGAAACGGGAGAGTATACCAAGTGGCTCTCGAGAACGGCAGCAGCCCGATCATAGGAACCGGTCCAACCTCCTCCTTTGAGCCGCTCCAATTCCGCCTCCAGCTCTCCCTCTTCCCCCTCAACCTTCGACTTCCCGGACTTAATGTCCCGGACTAGGTCGAGGTTAGAGCTGACCTCAGACAAGGCAGTCTCCCCATATTTCGCCTGACGCATTGGCACGAGAGCAGCCTTGGCTCCCTCGATGCGAAGACGGTACTTCTCCACCAAGTCCCAGCGACATTTCTTAAGAGCCAGCTCCAATTTCCGCTCAGCTTCCGCGAGCACTTTCTTAATCTCCTTCTGAGATCGCCTCTCCACGTTCCGAAGCTTCACTTCCAAGGCCTTGATCTTCTTGTCCTTCTTCCGGGACTCTCTCTCCGAAGCTTCTAAGGCAACCTGGGTTGCATGAGCTCGGGTGGCGATCTGAATCAAAGAAAAGCAAATATCAGCAAAGACCAAACTGCGTCCAAACGAATCTAAAGGAAAAAAGAATTACCGTCATAAGACTGGAGGACAGATCTCCGTAAGCCGCTGAACGACCGAACGGCGCAGCTGGGGCCGGAGCCAGCGCTCCAAAGTAGTCCACAACCTTAACGGACTCAGCTGGATCGCCTCCCGCCGCCTTGCGGGCATCGAAGAGAAGACCATGATCGGACGCCTCGGCCGTCCGAGCCACTTTCCCCTTCCTCAGACGGCCAGGGCTGTTGGAAGCTCCCTTCCCCTTATCCACAGCGACGGCACAAGCTGAACTCTGAGGAGCAGCAATCTGTTCCTCGGCGCGCCATGGAAATCAGGTCCGGGCGGAAGAACAAAGCCGGACGCCGGGTCAAACTCGACTGCCTCTCCGGACGGTCCAGCCTCGCCGTACTTCTGCTTGCGATAGTTCCAAACACCCTCCATCCGGGGTACGTCGCCAGCGGGTCGATGAAGTCGGGACCTTTGAGAGGGGCACGTCCTTCTAAAATATCTCTTGCGTCAAGAAAGCGGCGCCAAAGGTCGGGACACTCCCAATCGATTTTCTTCTTATCAACTTCTGTAACGATATCCTCAAACCCGGAAATCCTGGGAACAAAGGGATCACGACCTAGAGAGAGAAAAGAAGAAAAGCTGTGAGAAATGAAGTTATGAAGAATGAAACAATGAGCAAGGACTACTTATAGAAAAATTTCACAAAAAGACGAAACGCTTACGTGGCAAACTCCACTCGGTCCTAACCGAGCCGCCGAAGTCGGAACCGACCGTGAGCGGGCTGCGCTTCACGTAGAAAAACTCGAGCCGCGAAGCTTTGCAATGCTGTCGAAGCCCGGAGTAGAAACGCTTCACGTTCCTCCGAACGTTGATTGAGCAGAAGAAATCCGAATTGGAAACCTTCCTCATCGAAAAGAAATTCCGAATCAGATCACCCTCCAACTTGATCCCACATTCGGCGCAACGGACCACAAGTCCCATCAAAATCCTTGTAGCGCCAGGGGTAAGTTGGGAGATCGCAACCCCATATAGATCGAGAAAATCAAAAATGGCTCCCGGGATCGGGAGCCAGAGGAAGGCCTCGTAGAACATCGACTCGTACATGGCAAAATAGCCATATGGCGCCTTGTTCATCCTATCCCCATCTTTCGGGAGACGGAACTTAATCTTATCCGGAATCCGGAAATCGTATCTAAGCTCGGCTAGCGAATCCCGATCGCTCAAAGTAGGACCGTGCTTGAATGTCTCGGCTATCGATCTATAACTCGTAGACGGTCCAGGCTTCTTAAACCGTCAAGCGAAAATGTCTTCACCCCAATAGGCTTTAGCCTCTCCGGGAGAACGACACTCGGACTTCACGTCCGGATGCACGAAGATAGGCACCTCCCGGTGATCCGATCTAACTTCTTCCCGGGATGTGGCCGAGTCGTCACCGCTCTCTGGCCAAACACGACGACGTTCGGAAGGGACCAAGGATCGGGATGGCCATGCACGCCACCCGCCGTTGTCCTCAACCTGTTGGGGGGGAGTCCAGACGCCACGTGCTATGCTCGTCCTCGGCGAGACGCCGTCAGCTTCAACTCGAGAAGAGCCGGACGCCCTCTCTAAGACACCTCCGGAGCTGAGCGCCCATCTTGAAACGGCTACTACGCCAGCCGCCCTCTTGGGAGCGTTCTTAGAGCCAAACACCCTCTCCGAACCAGACGCCCTACTCGTCGACCTCCCGGCCGCCGGCTCGGGTCTGGTCTCATTCCCAGCCGCCATCTCGGGAATGCCTTCATTCCCAGCCGCCGTTCCGGACTCCCATTGAGGAGCATTAGCAAAACCAAGCGTTCCTTGAGCATTGCTAGGACCGGCCTCCCACTGCGGGACACCTTCGGGACCGTACGCTGCTTGCGGAATGGCATCTTCTCCAGCCGCCAGCAGATCTTCTACAAGTACTGCATCATCCTCCGCGGACATAAAATCGAAGTCAAACTGATTATTCATTATGGCATCAAGGTTAAGTTCGAAAGAAGAACCTCCTTCACCAGCCATTGCTAAAGGAAAAAAAAAAATTATCGAAGGAGAGACTTAGAAAATTTTTGAGAAGAGAAGAGAAGTGTGAAAAAATGAAATGAAGCCACTCCTTTGATATAGCAAGCATGGCACAAAATCCCATGGAGAACTATACTCTGACAAGACACTAAAGCGAAGCGGACGAAGCGGATGAACGGAAAAACTCATAGCCTTCCCGTTTCAGTCAATCCCGATAAAACTCTCAGCTCGGAGCTCCTTGCTCCAAACCACGGAAGCAAAGAGCTGGGGGGCTAACTGTTGGGGTCGAAATCCCCTCCTCGAAGATTGACGGAACGAAAAGACAAGGACAAGACCAAATGAAACCTATCCCGAACATGGAACGGACAAGCTAAGGCAAACTGCCCACGATCCGTCCAGGAAGCCAACCGGCGGCTGGGACATGGCCAGCCGCCGGGTCCTCTTTCACCAACGGCCGGCGGCTGGGACAAGTGCCAGCCGCTGGATCTCCCTTCGTCCGTGGCCGGCGGCTGGGATGAGGCCAGCCGCCGGATCTCCCTTCGTCCGTGGCCGGCGGCTGGGATGAGGCCAGCCGCCGGATCTCCCCTCGTCCGTGGCCGGCGGCTGGGATGAGGCCAGCCGCCGGATCTCCCCTCGTCCGTGGCCGGCGGCTGGGATGAGGCCAGCCGCCGGATCTCCCCTCGTCCGTGGCCAGCCGCCGGATTTCTCAAGTCGAGACTCCTCATCCGAACATCGTCCAGTCGACCGACCGTCAAACGTAACTCAATGCCCGGACCGACCAGGAGATCATCCGTTTGCATGTTCTGACTCCAAAGACGTCCATAAACGTTCCCCGAAAGACCGTGACGAACGTCCAGCCAGCCGTGGACCAGTCGCCGAGCATACAAGCCAAAGGAACCGGCGGCTGGCCATCAATACTGAAACCGGCGGCTGGAAGTTCAAATAAAAACGGGCGGTTCAAATCTCGGAAGTCATAAAACGCTCGGAACACTATTCACGCGGGAAAAACCGTTAAAACACTATTCATCCCGAGACAAGGTTAACCGAAAGATCGAATTGAGCTTAAACCGAGATTCGGATTACTATTCACGGATCACTATTCATCGGCGGGCCGGATTTGGGTCAGAACGCGCGGACGGATCACGGAAGACTCTCGGGCCGGAAATCGGGCCCAAAAAGCTTAAGTCGGCGGCTGGGAGCGAAGGACAAGGTCCCACATCGGAAATCTGAAGTCTTAGCCTCCTAGGATTGCCAGTATATATATGTATGCTCATGTAAAGGTTAAATCCATCCCAGATCCGAGTATTAGGAGTTTTAGCAATTTAAGACTATTCAGCTTTTGCTAATTTCCCTTGTACTTTCGGAAAATATCAATAAAATCTCCCTTTTCATCTTTTTGCATTTTCGGTCCTTTAGTTCTTTATAAATAGAATTTTCGAGCCCCCATTAAATATAAGTTTTGACAGTGTGAGTTTCGGCTCTCACAGCCGGCGGCCGGGACAAGTGCCAGCCGCCGGGTCCTCAACGTCCGTGGCCGGCGGCTGGGACAAGTGCCAGCCGCCGGATCTCCCCTCGTCCGTGGCCGGCGGCTGGGACAAGTGCCAGCCGCCGGATCTCCCCTCGTCTGTGGCCGGCGGCTGGGACAAGTGCCAGCCGCCGGATCTCCCCTCGTCTGTGGCTGGCGGCTGGGACAAGTGCCAGCCGCCGGATCTCCCCTCGTCCGTGGCCGGCGGCTGGGATGAGCCAGCCACCGGATCTCCCATCGTCCGTGGCCGGCGGCTGGGGCAAGTGCCAGCCGCCGGATCTCCCATCGTCCGTGGCCGGCGGCTGGGGCAAGTGCCAGCCGCCGGATCTCCCCTCGTCCGTGGCCGGCGGCCGGGATGAGGCCAGCCGCCGGATCTCCCATCGTCCGTGGCCGGCGGCTGGGGCAAGTGCCAGCCGCCGGATCTCCCATCGTCCGTGGCCGGCGGCTGGGATAAGGCCAGCCGCCGGGTCTTCATCACATCCAGATTCGTTCTCCGAACATCGTCCAGTCGACCGACCGTCGAACGTAACTCTATGCCCGGACCGACCCGGAGATCATCCGTTTGCATGTTCTGACTCCAAAGACGTCCATAAACGTTCCCCGAAAGACCGTGACGAACGTCCAGCTAGCCGTGGACCAGTCGCCGAGCATACAAGCCAAAGGAACCGGCGGCTGGCCATCAAGACTGAAACCGGCGGCTGGAAGTTCAAATAAAAAACGGGCGGTTCAAATCTCGGAAGTCATAAAACGCTCGGAACACTATTCACGCGGGAAAAACCGTTAAAAACACTATTCATCCCCAGACAAGGTTAACCGAAAGATCGAATTGAGCTTAAACCGAGATTCGGATTACTATTCATCGGGTTACTATTCACGGATCACTATTCATCGGCGGGCCGGATTTGGGTCAGAACGCGCGGACGGATCACGGGAGACTCTCGGGCCGGAAATCGGGCCCAAAAAGCTTAAGTCGGCGGCTGGGAGCGAAGGACAAGGTCCCACATCGGAAATCTGAAGTCTTAGCCTCCTAGGATTGCCAGTATATATATGTATGCTCATGTAAAGGTTAAATCCATCCCAGATCCGAGTATTAGGAGTTTTAGCAATTTAATACTATTCAGCTTTTGCTAATTTCTCTTGTACTTTCGGAAAATATCAATAAAATCTCCCTTTTCATCTTTTTTGCATTTTCGGTCCTTTAGTTCTTTATAAATAGAATTTTCGAGCCCCCATTAGATATAAGTTTTGACAGTGTGAGTTTCGGCTCTCACAAATACTAAGTTAATTTTGACTAGATACAAATTTAACGTATCTATACAATTTTGTTTGTGTGTTTTTAGTTATGATCACAGCAACAAAAGGATCACAAGCAAGCATTGTCTAATCCACCATGTATCCATATGACTTTCAGTTAGATTATGAATTTTAATAATTCAACGTGTGTTCCTCCTCTCTTTTTCCCATTTTCTTTTAGACTTGTTACAATCTCACTCTTTCACATACACTACGTTCACTGTACACTTAACTTTATAAAGCCATGAACCGTCCGATTACGTTGAGTAGCTTGGCGCGTGAAGGGAAGCGAGAGAGAGAGAAGGATTTTGTTTGGGGTTGAAAGGAGAAAGTCAAAGTAGAAAGATTGGGTAGAAACACTGTCTGCCATAACAAATCACCCTCGCTGTCTCAGTTATTTACCGGACTGCCATCCTGTCTTTATAAAACCCGACATCATTCACTCATGCTGAAAAATATAATAGATCTTATTTGTTCTTCAGAACACCTCGCTCAAACCCAAAATCCTCCCTTCTCGACCATTTTCTTACTCATTTACAAACAATGTGTATGCTGTTTATATACGTCTTAGTTCTTTTGTTTTGCAAAATATCTAAAATTCTACCGAACTATTTCTTTGTCCAATTTTCATTATTTAGATAAATGTTATGAGTAAATTATTTTGCGACTACTTCTGTTATTTTATCCCTGTTAACTATGTGTATGTCTTTCATCAAAAAACTTAACTTAATTTAATTTAATGTGGACACTATTCTATATATTTAGATAGAATAATATTTTGAGGAAAAATGGTATATTATAAAAAGATATGAAATAACGTATGTATAACATGAGACAATTCATATTTATAATTTATTCAAAAAGTTAAGTGTTTTTAAAAGTACATATATATATAGTTTACTTAAAAATAACTATGATTTGTGGAGTTTACAACTAGAATGACTTTGTTCTTTGTTTAATATATTAATAACTAATAGTACTTATAATTTGGATAATTAGAGAATAAATCTTAGTAATAATATTTATAATCATATTAGTATTGACACCTATTAAAAAATAATTTTAGATTAATCCCACTACTTCCTTTGTATTCCCTTTGCTACAATATTTGTTTGTATATGTTTTACTTTTTCACCAATTAATCTCACATGTTAGTTTTCTGTTTTTCTTTTTTTGCAATTCAGCTCATTCTCGTGCTGGTGCTGGTGATTTGTGTCTCCTTTCTTAGATATTGATACACTGTTCTAATTGATGAGACACAAACTTGCTTGTATCCCTACATCAACTAGGAACATGTTTCCCAAACCAGCGGCTCACATGGAGTGGGACGATGTTAGGTTTTTGTGGATCACCGAAGGTGGAATCGAACTTCCCCCAGCGGATCAAGAAGGAGGTATCACTATAAAAAATTAATATGCTTAACATCATTTTTTTTAAGTTAGAACTGCTTTTAAAGACACTAGAATTTTATAACTTGTAAAATAATGCCAACCTCAGTGAAGCTAAAAAAAATTACCATCAATTTTCAATGTGACTCTACAATTTAAATTTAGCATCACTTATTTGTTATTAGCATCATATTTTCAACTTTTGCTATTAGTATTGTCCTATTTTAAAGCATATGACGTAGAGATCCATTGTTTGTCCAAAAGATAATAAATAGGATGGTGAAAGGTACAGAGTGGGAGGAAGAAAACGTTTTAGGATTATTCTAGAGAGATTTACTGTGAAATTTAGGGAAAACAGATATTTAAATCCACCTTGCTTTTTCCTATTACAAAAACAAAAACAATTAAGTGAAGCTTTTAGAGAGCAATAAAATATTAAGTATGCCCCTTAATTTTTTATTTGATAGATATGAAATTGGGACAGTTATCCGCCACGTATCTATATGCCTTTTAGTTAGATTATGAATTTTAATAATTCACTGAGTGTTCCTTCTCTCTTTTCCCATTTTTTTAGACTCGTTACAATCTCATTCTATCACGTACACTAAGTTCACTGTACACTTAATCCTATAAAACCACGTGTACGATCTAATATGCACCGTCCGATTACGTTGAGTAAGCTTGGTGCGTGAAGGGAAGCGAGAGAAAGATGGTTTTTGTTTGGTGTTCAAAGGAAAAAGTCGAATTAACTGGGCGAGTCCGTAGAAAGATTGGGTAGAAACGCTGTCTGCCATAACAAACCACCCTCATTTTCTCACTTATTTACCGGACTGTCATCCTGTCTTTATAAAACCCAACAGCATTCACTCATGCTGAAAATATACTATTTTCTTATTTGTTCTTGAAAACACCTCGCTCAAACCCAAAATCCTCCCCACTGGACCATTTTCTTACTCACTTACAAATAATGTGTATGCTGTTTATATACGTCTTAGTTCTTTTTATTTGAAAAATCTCTAAAATTCTACCGATCTATTTCTTTGTCTAATTTTCATTATTTTGATAAATGTTATGAGTAAACTTTTTTGCAACTACTTCTGTTATTTTATGCCAGTTAATTATGTGTATGTCTTTCATTGTTGGGGTCAAAACCCACTCCTACAAAAGACAAAACAAGGCCGCTGGATTCTCTCCTTGAACATCCCAGGCCGCCACATTCTCCCCTAGGACATGCCAGGCCGCCAGATTCTCTCCTTGAATATCCCAGGCCGCCACATTCTCCCCGTGCAAAATCCAGCCAGCCAGTTTCTTTCCATGCACAATCCAGCCAGCCCGTTTCTCTCCATGCACAATCCAGCCAGCCCGTTTCTCTCCATGCACAATCCAGCCAGCCCGTTTCTCTCCATGAACAATTCAGCAAGCCCGTTTCTCTACATATACGGCCAGGCCGCCCAATTCTCTCTCTGGAATGGCCAAACACTAAGATAATAACAATCCACTCTCGTGGTACCAATATCTTTGTCTATCAACCTAGAAATCCTAACTCTCGCTGGTACTAGAAATCGTAGACAAGCATTAAGGATAGGTTTAATATGTTCACAATTCTCAATACATCTACTCTCGCAGGTAATGGTTAAATTGCTCACCAATGTTCTTTCTAGCAACCTAGCAACTCTCGCTGTCTAAGTTAAACCAAATTTCATAAGATCAAGTGATCAATTCGATCTAAGCATTAAGAACAACAAGGGTGAATATATTGATTTGAATAGCCTATTTGTGTTTAACCCTAAAGCTCATGAATTCCTTTGACAAACCTTAACCTAACTAAGAGGTCTACTCAGACATGATTAAAGAAGAAAACAAAGAGATTATAAAGTTCATCATAAAAGCTTGAATAGATAATGAAAGCTGAATATAAACTTATAAGAACTTAATTAAAGCATAAACATAAAGACTGAAAGTAAAGCATAAATATAAGAACTGAAATTAAAACTTAATTAAAGCATAAATGTATAAAGCTTAAAAGAAACTAAATAAAACTTAAAACTGAAGAAGAAGCTATGCTTTGAAGCTAGAGAAGAGAGGAGGAAGAAGAAGGTGTGTTTGTAAACATCAAGAGTGAGTTCTATTTATAGGACAAGGTGAAGGGGAGTAGGTGAAGTGGGGAACGGTCGTTCTTGGTGTAGAACGATCGTTCCCGATGGTCGATCGAAGTTGGTGGAGTTGGTGAACTTGGGAACGATCGTTCTTAGGTGGAGAACGGTGATTCCGTGCATGGTTGTTGGTGGAGTTGGTGAGGGCAAGAACGGTCGTTCTCTTCATGGAACGGTCGTTCCTCTTCTTTTGTCGGCAAGGTAGGTGATGAGGGGAACGATCGTTCCGTAGGTGGAACGATCGTTCTCCATGGTCGTTCCAGCCATAGAACGGTCGTTCCTTTGTGTTTGGTCCTTTTCTCGTTTTTCCATCTTAACTCAACTCGAACATGTCTGTAACCGCCAAACTCCTTCGGAACTCCGTAAAATCTGTAAAAGACTCAAAACAAAAGAAAAGACTCGAAAAACTAACAAAAGATGCAAATCAAAACTCAAACTGAATATTAAAAACGAATCAAAATACGTTAAAAACACGTAATATCAACTCCCCCAACTAAAACCTTTGCTTGTCCCCAAGCAAAACCAGATATTTTACAAAGAGGAGAGGTTAGAAAAACGTGTGAGACTTGTAAAACTTATAGGACCATACTCTAAATCAATTGCCCGTAAACCGCATTCGCAAAGTTCAGATCAAACCGTACTTCATTGTACTTCTCCATAACCGTAGTAATTAAGTGAAATCTCATGATCAAGCAGAACTCAATATTTAACATTCATTATCAAATGCGTGTACTCTCACAAAGGGAATATCTAACACGTTATGGTCTAGGTATCAAGGTTGGTATTTGGTGGCTCAAGTGTTTTGGTTTCTTTTAGCAGTATAAACGGATGCAAATCATTATGCAAAATCACCGTGAGACACAGACCAATTAGGAGGTACACAACTCTCCTTAACTCTAACCCTTCTACCCTTTTTTAACTGAGTCACAAACAAGAACATGATTTCTTTTAACGTTTCATGAAATTATACCTTGACGACTTTCCCGGTTCCTTCTGTTTTATTTTTTTTTTATTTTTTTTATTCTCTTTTTCGTTTTCTTTTTTTATTTTTATTTTTTATTTTTTTTATTTTTTTATTTTTATATATATCGGAGAATGGAACCGGTTAGTCTCTAAGATCTGCATCAAAAGAATTTCAACAATGTAAGCTTATTTCTTGAATGTGGATAAAATCTTCTACCCTTTTAAAAGTTCACCCTCTTTTGAAACGAAAATTTTCAATGAATATATTCAAAGAGAGAGATCACATTTCTAGACACATCCCATGAGTTTAATCAGAAAGAGACCACCTATTCTAGACACAGTCCTAAAGAAAAGTTGTGTCGGTCCGTATACTCCATAGTTTTTGCACATGAATGCAATGACAGTAAACGAAGAAAAGTGGGTTTCAACATGGAAATGGTAAGGGTGTGGTACTAGACTAAGGATAAGTCTAACCATTTGGAGTTAGCAAAGATTGGTAGAAATGATGCAAAGAAAACTCCAAATGTAAAATCTAATACATGATTATCAACCCCCTAAGTGAGATAAATTAAGTCCATATTAAGTTCCGATAATTCGATTAAGTTCAGATGATTTGAGAAATTCACTAAATGATCAAGTTATGGATTTTTCTGCGTTTCCAAACTATCCTCAAACAATGCTAAGCAGTCCTAAGGCAATGACATCGAACATGTTGCAATTCCAAAAAGTTTAACAAAATCACATAGAGTTTTGACTCGAAAAATTATTTTTTTCTTGTATTTTTTTTTGGTTTTTTTTTTTTGAAAATAAACACACCAAAATAAAACATAAGAAATAAACATCCACAAAACACACCGTTAGTACACAAATGAATCCCTCCCCCAGACTTGTTTTTAACCGTCCCGGTTAAAACAAAACTGAAAGAGAAACCCAAAAACTCATAAATAAAATAAAAGTGTCCTACATGGATTTGACAGTGGTGTAGGGACAAGAAAACTTACCTGAAGACGTGCACCCTTTTTTTTTTTTTTTTTGTGGAGCATCCTGGCGGAGCAGGTGTTCGGAAACAGATTTGGGGTGCTCGCTCTCTTTTTTTTTTTTTTTTTTTTTTTGAATAGTCTGAAACAAAGAAAAACAAAACCAAAAATCAATAGCAAAAGAAAATAAAAGAAAAACACTTACCAGTGGGTTGCCTCCCACCAAGCGCTTGGTTTAAGTCTTTAGCTTGACTTTGGTGCCATGTATCAATCAGGTTGGGCTTGAGAGATTGCTCAAAAATAAGCTCCATAATCAGGCATCCTCATGTTCAGAACCGTACTCAACATTCCATTCACAACACCAATACCCTTCTCTTTCAACTCTGATGGAAGAATAGCTCTAACTCTAGAGAAAGGTTTAGGACGGCCTTTGCACTTCACCTTGTAGTCAACCGAGTTTCCATCATATCCTTGAGGGATCAAAGTCATTTGAGGACCTCCCGTAATCTTTTTGTACGGCACATTTTCTTGCGTTTTTGCCTTCTCCCTAGATTTCCCGGGTGGTGGAGCAGGTGTTTGCGGGATCGGAGCACGTGCTTCCTCTCTATCCACTGCTGAGATGCAAGAGGCGCGTGTGGTTGTTCCTATGGGAACGGCTTTGTAGAAGATCTTTTTGTCGACCTTGGAGAAACAGACTCGCTTATTCGGCATATCAATGATTGCACCCACTGTAGCCATGAATGGTCTTCCGAGAAGCAAATGCATATCATACCCTTCTTGCATCTCCGCAACCTGAAAATCGGTTGGAACTAGGCAATCCCCTATTTGGACAGGTAGATCGTGAATGCTGCCAGACGATGTTGTTGAGGAGGAGTTTGCAAATCGAAGATTCATTCGACTAGGCCTTATCTCAGAGATTCTCAACTTCTCTGCAAGAGCTTTTGACATGAGATTGACACTAGACCCAGAATCACAAAGGGCTTCTTTGAAGTTAACTCCTGTAATGGAGCATGGGACCAAGAACTTTCCAGGATCTTCAACCTTAGGTAATACCTTCAATGGTGGTGGTGTACTCCTTGCTTCTACAAAGATCGCTTTAATCTCTTCCTGAGTCTCTCTGCAGTTCCAAAAGAAATCAAGTATGGGGCGATTTTCTAAGGCTTCTTCAAAAGAGATTTCCTTAGGAATCCTTCTCACCATCTTGTTGAAATCAGCTAGCTTCTCTGCACTGATAGACCCCCTCTGATCTCTAGGTGGAATTGGATAAGGCACTTTAGGAATGTAAACCCTCGCTGGAGGATTTTTTGCAAGTTTGGTGGGAGCATCTCGGGGGAGCATGTGCTCGTTGGATGGGGGCACGTGCTCCGTCGCCACTTCTTTTCCTTTTGCCGATATTGAAGTTGAGGTCGCGGTATGGTGGAGCGTCTTTCCGCTTCTCAATTCGATGGCGTTGACGAAATCCTTCCTAGGTGTTTCAGTCTTTCTAGGCAGAGCTCCTGGTGTCCTTTTGATAGCCTCAGCCGTCTGTGAAATCTGAACGTCGAGCTGCTTCATATGAGTCCATACAGCTTCATATTTTCCGTTGAGGTCCACGTACATTGTATCAACCTTAGCATTGATCTCAGATGCTGCCTTTTGCTGACCCGCCAGTAGTTGTTGCATCATGTTCTTCAGCTCGTCTTGGGAGTTAGACGCATGAGCTTGAAAGCTCTGATTCTCCACATAGCCTCCATTCAAGTAGTTCACCTCAGCATACAGCTCATTGCTTTTGTTCGCACAAAGCTGGACACTTCTCTGATTTCTTTTCAACAACAAGTCCACTTTTGCTGCTAGCTCATCAATCTTCTGCGATTCAACACTGTTGATGTATCTAGGCTCATCATACTCATGGAAACGATTTCTAGAACTTGTAGCCAAGTTCTCAATCAGCTCAAACGCACCCTCCTTGGACCTTGTATAAAAATCGCCATTGCTGGCTGTATTCAAAGCATTCTTATGGTCCCAGTTAACACCATCATAGAAAATGCTCAGGATCTGCTCATCGCTGAACCCATGGTGAGGGCAATCTCTGCGGTACTCCTTGTACCTTTCCCAAGCTGCGCAAAAAGCTTCTCCAGACTGCTGTTGGAACGAAGAGATCTTGTTCCTCAGAGCTGCGGTTTTAGACTTGGTGTAGAACTTGTCCAAGAACGCCGATCTAGCCTCAGCCCACGTCGCCAAAGATCTAGGTGGTAATGACTTCAGCCAGCGTGAAGCTTTTTCCGTAAGAGAGAAAGGGAAAAGCTTGCACTTCAGGAAATCCGGAGGTACACCACTCGAACCGGTAGTGCTACAGATTTCTTCGAAATCGTCAATATGGTCCATCGGGTTTTCTGCAGGTAAGCCGTGAAACAAGTGTTGCTTCACCAAGGCGATCATATGAAATTTGATCTCGTAGTCCTGCCTCTGAATTGTGGGTGGAATGATGGCGGCTCTGTTTTGGTAGTAAGCATGAGGCGCATGAATATCCCTAATGGCAGGCTTTTGTTGTGGTTGTAGCTGCTGTTGCAACTGTTGCATCTGCTGTTCTATCCTTCGAATTTCAGCAGCTACATAGCCACTAGCAGCTCACTCGTCGGTTTCGTCGCCCATGTTGGCTGGATCCGACTTCTTCTTCTAATCAGCTCGTTCTAACCTTGCTATCTCCTGATTGTCCTGAAACACACAAGAGAAGAAAAGAGGAACAAGTTAGTAAATCTTAGACTAAAAATTTCGCCGAAAACCAAAGGTGAAAATTTGGTCCCCGGCAACGGCGCCAAAAACTTGATACACGAGTTTTAAACCCTTATTTCCTACTGCAAGTGCACAGCATACGAAGTAGTATTTAGGGGTCGATCCCACGAAGACCAGTTTTCACACTTTGATATATTGAGCTAAATCAAAAGCTAAGACAATTCAATATGTTTTTGGTTTTTGTAAGTAACAAGTAATGAAAGCGAAATCGGTTGTAAGATAATATTAAACAAGCGTTAGGTTAAGGAATATCGCAGGAGATTCAGAGCAACGGATCAAACAACTATTCAGGCAATGATTAAGCATAAATCTAGAACTTAAACACTAAGATAATATCAATCCACTCTCATGGTACCAATATCTTTGTCTATCAACCTAGAAATCCTAACTCTCGCTGGTACTAGAAATCGTAGACAAGCATTAAGGATAGGTTTAATATGTTCACAATTCTCAATACATCTACTCTCGCAGGTAATGGTTAAATTGCTCACCAATGTTCTTTCTAGCAACCTAGCAACTCTCGCTGTCTAAGTTAAACCAAATTTCATAAGATCAAGTGATCAATTCGATCTAAGCATTAAGAACAACAAGGGTGAATATATTGATTTGAATAGCCTATTTGTGTTTAACCCTAAAGCTCATGAATTCCTTTGACAAACCTTAACCTAACTAAGAGGTCTACTCAGACATGATTAAAGAAGAAAACAAAGAGATTATAAAGTTCATCATAAAAGCTTGAATAGATAATGAAAGCTGAATATAAACTTATAAGAACTTAATTAAAGCATAAACATAAAGACTGAAAGTAAAGCATAAATATAAGAACTGAAAGTAAAACTTAATTAAAGCATAAATGTATAAAGCTTAAAAGAAACTAAATAAAACTTAAAACTGAAGAAGAAGCTATGCTTTGAAGCTAGAGAAGAGAGGAGGAAGAAGAAGGTGTGTTTGTAAACATCAAGAGTGAGTTCTATTTATAGGACAAGGTGAAGGGGAGTAGGTGAAGTGGGGAGCGGTCGTTCTTGGTGTAGAACGATCGTTCTCGATGGTCGATCGAAGTTGGTGGAGTTGGTGAACTTGGGAACGATCTTTCTTAGGTGGAGAACGGTCGTTCCGTGCATGGTTGTTGGTGGAGTTGGTGAGGGCAAGAACGGTCGTTCTCTTCATGGAACGGTCATTCCTCTTCTTTTGTCGGCAAGGTAGGTGATGAGGGGAACGATCGTTCCGTAGGTGGAACGATCGTTCTCCATGGTCGTTCCAGCCATAGAACGGTCGTTCCTTTGTGTTTGGTCCTTTTCTCGTTTTTCCATCTTAACTCAACTCGAACATGTCCGTAACCGCCAAACTCCTTCGGAACTCCGTAAAATCTGTAAAAGACTCAAAACAAATGAAAAGACTCGAAAAACTAACAAAAGATGCAAATCAAAACTCAAACCGAATATTAAAAACGAATAAAAATACGTTAAAAACACGTAATATCATAGCCTCGGCTCAGCCTCTATCTAATTTCGGTCAAAGTGATTTCTCTGGGAAGAATTCTATCAAGTGGTATCAGAGCCATTTTGGCCGGTTTGTTTTCATTTTTCATCTTTTCATCTTCTCATCTCTTCATAAAATTTCTTCTTCTTCTTCTTTTACTTTTGGAATCCGGGCTACTTTTTACCCTTAGTGTTTTTGTTATTAAAAAAAAATCGTATTTAAAAAAAAAAGTTTATACAAACTGAAGAGAAATCCAGTTTGTGGGGTGGTGGAAGAATAATCCTGCTGGCTGATGAGAAACCCATACTGGAAGTAGTTAAGGTGGATTCTCAATCCTAAATTTCTTTCTTCTCTCTTTCTACCCAAAAAGTTGTTTTGGTTTTGATTTCTGAATTTTGACGGATTAGTTCCATTTGAACTTTTTGATTCTCTTTGTGTGACCAATAAATTCAGTGAGATAAACACTTGTGTGGGTGAGAATAAACACTTGAGAGAGAGAGAGAGAGTTATTTTGATTTACAAATCTGTTTGTTAAGTGAATTTTCAGGTTAAGATGGTTGGCCTTCATAAGAAAAGTAGCAAGGAGAAATCCCAACAACAAAATATTTTTAAATTATCATCTAAAAACTTGTTGAATAATTTTGATGAGTTTGCTACTGTGCAGGAAAGGCCACGCCTAAACAGTTCACTTGAGGTGCGTAATTGGAGAGGCAGAGAGCAGTCCAAAGCGTCCAGAAAAGAAGCAGATCATGGCTACAATTCTGGTAATTAAAGGAAGCTTCAAAACTGGTTTGACAGCCAAACGTTTTGTGAAAATTTTGAGAAGGTGTTGGGGTCGAAATCCCCTCCTCGAAGATTGAAGGAACGAGAAGTCAAGGTCGAGATCAAATCCCGAACGTGGAACGGACGAGCTAAGGCAAACTGCCCACGACCCGTTCAAGACACGAACCGGCGGCTGGGATGAGTGCCAGCCGCCGGGTCTTGTTCGTCCAAGGCCGGCGGCTGGGATGAGTGCCAGCCGCCGGGTCTTGTTCGTCCAAGGCCGGCGGCTGGGATGAGTGCCACCCGCCGTGTCTTCTTCGTCCAAGGCCGGCGACTGGGATGAGTGCCAGCCGCCGGGTCTTCTTCGTCCAAGGCCGGCGGCTGGGATGAGTGCCAGCCGCCAGGTCTTCTTCGTCCAAGGCCGGCGGCTGGGATGAGTGCCAGCCGCCGGGTCTTCTTCATCCAAGGCCGGCGGCTGGGATGAGTGCCAGCCGCCGGGTCTTCTTCGTCCAAGGCCGGAGGCTGGGATGAGTGCCAGCCGCCGGGTCTTCATCATATGCCCACGATCATTTCTCAAGTCAAGACTCATTATCCGAACATCGTCCAGTCGACCGTGACGAACGTCCAGCCGTCCGTGGACCAGTCGCCGAACACGCGAGCTAAAGGAACCGGCGGCTGGCCATCAATACCAAAACCGGCGGCTGGGAGTTCAAACAAAAAACGGGCGGTTCGAATCTCGGAAGTCGTAAAACGCTCGGAACACTATTCACGCGGGAAAAACCGTTGAAAAACACTATTCATCCCAAGACAAATTTTACCGAAAAATCGAATTGAGCCTAAACCTAGATTCGGATTACTATTCATCGGATTACTATTCACCGGTTTACTATTCATCGGCGGGCCGGATTTAGATCAGAACGCGCGGGCGGATCACGGAAGACTCTCGGGCCGGATATCGGGCCCAAAAAGCTTAGGTCGGCGGCTGAGAAGGAAAGACAAGGTCCCACATCGGAAATCTGAAGTCTTAACCTCCTAGGATTGTCAGTATATATATGTACGCTCATGTAAGGGTTAATCCCATCCCAGATCCGAGTATTAGGAGTTTTAGCAATTTAAGACTATTCAGCTTTTGCTAATTTCCCTTGTACTTTTGGAAAATATCAATAAAAATCTCTCTTTTGCATTTTCGGTCCTTTAGTTCTTTATAAATAGAATTTTCGAGCCCCCACTAAATATAAGTTTTGACAGTGTGAATTTCAGCTCTCACAGTTTGGCGCCGTCTGTGGGGACGGGAAATATTCTTAACCCTAAGAACGAAAAGGATACGAAACGAAAACGATGACCAGAAGAAGCGACGATATCACCAACCAACCTGCCGCAGCAGCCGCCACGGGAGCGACCGGAACGGGAGTTCCAGCCATCGGTACATTGGCGGCCGGGACCGGAGCAACTGCCGCCGGGACATCCGCCGACGGAGCGATCGGGATAACCGGGACCTCCGCCAGTGCGCTCACCCGATTTGGAATGCCGATCGAGGACCCAATCATCATGGAAGCAGCGAACGCCGCCCCAGAGAACGCGGCGATCACCGAGCTGAGGAACATGGTAGCCGAAATCGCAGAACGGCAAAACAGACAAGTAAGAACGGCTGCGCAGGAAAGAGCAGCTTCCCAGGAGCTGACGCGTGGCCCCCGGGCTTTCGAAGCGAGACGCCTTATCTCCACCCCGCGAGCGGATCCCCCGGGTCGTCAGAATCCCGATGAGCAGAGCCCAATCGGAACAAGGAGAGAACCATCAGCACCACCCCCGCTGAACCGGAAAAGCGCCACTAGACGAACCACTGAGCGGCCGACGTCCACGGTGACTAACGGCGGAAACCCGAGAGACACCGCGAACGTAGCCGAAAGCGAAACCGACGACGAAGCTGGAGATCTAAACGCGGATGAGGAAGAGCTCCGATGGATCGAAGAACAGGAAAAGGCGGAACGAAAGGCCCGAGCTAACCGATCCACTAGCCGAAGGGACGAGTTGGACGAGCTCCGTGCCCGTTTGGAACTCACCGCAAGTCAGATGAAGGAGGTAAGGTCGCAAGTCCATAAAGCAACAAGTGCGGCCCCGGAAATCGACCGCATCTTAGAGGAAACGCAAAAGATCCCTTTCACTTCAAGGATCACAAGCGTTAGACTTTCTGACCCGGGAAAAATCCGAATCCCTTTTTACCACGGGACGACCGATCCAAAGGCCCACATGACGGCCTTCCACATCGCTATGGGACGGGGTAGGTTCAAACCTAAAGAAAGAGACGCCGGATTCTGCCTCCTCTTCGTGGAGCATCTGAAAGGATCAGCCCTGTCGTGGTTCTCGAGGCTAGAAAGAGACTCGATCGACGGTTTCGACCGATTGTCGGCAGATTTTCTGAAGCATTACTCACTGTTCATAAGACAGTCAACATCCGACGCGGACCTCTACTCGCTGTCGCAGGAGCCCGAAGAAAGCCTTCGAGATTTCATCGAAAGGTTTAAGATGATTGTCTCGAAGATCGACGGCCTAAGCAACAGTGCCGCGATCAACGCCCTGAAGAAGTCCTTGCTGAAGACTTCAAACTTCCGAAAGGAGATTACCGTGAACCCACCTGTGACCATTCAAGATGCTCTCCACTGTGCTTCCAACTTCGTCATCTACGAGGAAGAAATGAGGGTCCCGGCCGGAAAGCACCAATCATCGAAATTGGTCGCCAAAGGCACGTTGCAACCTTCTAACTTTCCAAACGAGAGGAGAAGTAAGCGAACCAGCCGAGATGAGAAACCCAACCCAGGCGGAGCGCATAACTACCAAATAAACACGGAGAGACCGTATGATGAGCGAAACAAAGGACCGTGGAATACTTGGACCCGACCAGGATTCGACGAGAACGCCTTTTGTACCTTCCACAAGACAAGGCCACTCAACCGAAAACTGCAGGACTGTCGGAAGAAGGCTCGCGGCAAAGCTATTAGCCGGGGAGCTCGGAAACGGAATAACCCTCAAGAGTCTCGGAGCTATAGAAGAAGGCGTTGGCGCCCCGGACGGACAACCTAACCGGGAACGTCCCGAAAGGCCCAACGAAGATGCCCCCAAACGAGGAAGGAGACCAAACGGTGACGACTCCGCCGCCAACCGCAGGAGGATCCACATGATCATCGGAGGAACTCAGTACTGCCGAGACACAGTAGCCTCGATAAAAGCGTTCCTGAGAAGAGGAGACAAGGAGTCAAACCCGCGGGGACCGATCACCAAAACCGACGATCGGATCACCTTCCACGAAAAAGACACTGAAGGCCTTGACCAACCTCACGACGATCCATTGGTGGTAGAGTTGGACATCAACGACCACGACGTCTCACGAGTCTTGATCGACACCAGAAGTTCGGTAGACGTCATTTTCGAGAGACACTTCATAGGATGAAGGTGGATCCGTCAATGATAAAGCCCAATCCAAGGTCGCTGACTGGATTCTCTGGCGAAGTCACAATGACGGATGGAACAATCCAGCTCCCGGTTCGTGCCGGTGGAATCACGAAAATCGTTAACTTCGCGGTGGCAAACCACCCCGCGATTTATAACGTGATAATGGGAACTCCTTGGATCAATTCAATGCGAGCTATCCCATCAACTTACCATCTTTGCCTGAAGTTCCCAACGCCAAACGGAATCAAGACCGTATGGGGAAATCAGAAGGAGGCTCGGATCTGTTTTCTGGCAGAGCACAAGCTCCGGAACCCGACCATCCCACAGAGAGAGAACCCGAAAAGGAAGATAGAAGACGAAGTCCCTGAACTGGGAAACAAAGTAAGCAGAACCGAACAGTTCGAGAAAACGGAGGTTCCGCCCACAGAAACGAACCAAGAAGAGACGAAAACTGCCTCAGAAACCGTCGAAGCTACATCTGACGGTTCCATGACTAAGACTTAACCGTCTTCCTACCACACACAAAAAAAAAAAACGGAACTACGGGTGACTTGATCCCTTTTCACGAAGGGTACGTAGGCAGCTCGCTTAAAAAACGAGTTCAGTTGCCCCTCTCCTTAAAAAGAGGGGGGGGAGTGGGTCCGTATATACATACTCCCAAATTTTTGCAAACAAATCAAGAAGATGGACATTGGGACTTAGCATCTCATAACACATCAAAAGCTTGAAAAAGTTTCCCGAAAACACCATTCCGACAAACGTCGAGACTCAGTATCTCGAAACTTGATCCGGAAACCGAATGGATCCACAAAAACCCAAGGAAAACGAACATTGAGACTTAGTATCTCATAGCACATCTTCAACTCGAACTCAAAATCAGATAAACCTCGAGACTTAGCATCTCGTAACTTATCCATGACCACCAACCAATTAAGATACTTCTCCCAAATACTTAAGTCCTCTCCAACGAATCCGTCTGTTGCTGGCCACAACAAGACTATCTTTTTAAACCATGGTTCTCTCAACATCCCGCAGAGGATAAAACTAGCGCGCTATACAAAATTTCCGGATTAACATCCGAAGGGCGTAACCTGTATCACGCGATCCTGCAAGAAGCGCTCGAGACGATATTCTGATTAGTTTACTTTCACTAGCGCTTCGCACAGGCAAATAGTGCGAAGCACAAGACACAAAGTAAACTCTTTAAACCCAGTAAAGCGCCTGACATGGAACACTGGTCAAAGACATCTCGAGAGCGCAGTATCAAACCGGCTCTGATGCGAGATCTTAAAAGCGTTCAGTCGCAAGAGGGATCTGAACAAGCTTGATCCCCCGTGACAACAAAAAACTGCATTAAACCCAGGAAATATTCGCAGAGATGACCTGGTCCAAAGTTCGAGTGTCCGGGATAACACTCTGACGCAACGCCAATCAATTCCAAAACGGGCCAGTCGCCCGTCCTCCGTAGAGAGACGAACCAGCCGCCCTTCGTTCCAACGCAATATCAATCAGCTGCAAAACGGGCCAGCCGCCCGGACAACGGGCCAGCCGCCCTTCACTCTACAAAACGGGCCAGCCGCCCATCCTCCGTAGAGAGACGGGCCAGCCGCCCTTCATTCCGCAAAATGGGCCAGCCGCCCGGACAACGGGCCAGCCGCCCTTCACTCTACAAAATGGGCCAGCCGCCCTCTCGGAAGAGAAACATACCGGCCGCCCATCTTCTCCTTTATCAAGACTATAAAAGCAAAGCAAGCAAGGAAGTCCATAACAACTGAAGGCAAAAGCAGATAGATAATAAATCTCCATGAAAAGAGATATAAGTGACCAAGTTCAATTAACAAAGCAAATACAATAAAAAGGGTCAAAAGACCCAAACACAACCAAAGCAGAAAATGCAAGATACAAAGGCCAAAGCCTAATCATACTCAACAAGAGGAGTATGAGCAATGTAATCCAAAGCCTCGGCCTCCGGAGACTGGCACGGAGAAACCGGAGAGCAAACCAAGTAGCTGTCGAGGACGGCAGCAGCTCGATCGTAGGAGCCAACCCAGCCTCCTCCTTCGAGCCGCTGCAACGAAGCCTCCAGCTTTCCTTCCTCCTCCTCGACCTTGGACTTCCCAGACTTAATGTCCCAGACTAGATCAAGGTTCGAGCTGACCTCAGTGAAGGCAGTCTCGCCATATGTCGCCTGACGAATCGGTGCAAGGGCAGCTTTAGCACCCTCGATACGGAGACGGTACTTCTCCACTAACTTCCAGCGGCTTTGCTTGAGCGCCAGATCCATCTTCCGCTCAGCCTCCGCAAGCGCCTTCTTGAGCTCTTTCTGAGATCTCCTCTCCACATTGCGAAGCTTGACTTCCAAGGCCTTGATCTTCTTGTCCTTCTTCCGGGACTCTTTCTCCGAAGCTTCCAAGGCAACCTGGGTTGCATGAGCTCGGGTGGCGACCTGAATCAAAGAAAAGCAAATATCAGCAAAGACCAAACTACGTCAAAACAAATCCAAAGGAAGAGAAAATTACCATCATAAGGCCGGAGGACAGATCTCCGTAAGCCGCTGAACGATCAAACGGCACAGCTGAAGTCGGAGCCAACGCTCCAAAGTAATCCACAACCTTCACGGACTCAGCTGGATCGCCTCCCGCCGCCTAGCGAGCATCGAAGAGAAGACCATGATCAGACGCCTCGGCCGTCCGAGCCACTTTGCCCTTCCTCGGACGGTCCAGGCTGTTGGAAGCTCCCTTCCCTTTATCCACAACGACGGCACAAGCAGAACCCTGAGGAGCAGCAATCTGTTCCTCGGGCACGCCATGGAAATCAGGCCCGGGCGGGAGAACAAACCCGGATGCCGGATCAAACTCAGCCGCCTCTCCGGACGGTCCAGCCTCGCCATACTTCTGCTGGCGGTACTTCCAAACACCCTCCATACCGGGGTACGTCGCCATCGGATCGATAAAGTCGGGGCCTTTCAGAGGAGCGCGCCAATCTAAAATATCTTTCGCGTCTAGAAAGCGGCGCCAGAGATCAGGACACTCCCAATCGATCTTCTTCTTGTTAACTTCTACAACGATATTCACGAACTCAGAAACTCTAGGAGCAAAGGGATCTCGAACTAGAGAAAGAAGAAAAAGATGAAAAGTTGTGAGAAATAAAGTTATGAAGAATGAAGCAAAGGAGTAAGGAGTACTTATAGAAAAAAATTCACAAAAAGACGAAACGCTTACGTGGCAGACTCCACTCGGTCCTAACCGAGCCGACAAAGTCAGGACCAACCGTGAGCGGGCTGCGCTTCACGTAGAAAAATTCGTGCCGCGAAGCTTTGCAATGCTGTCGAAGCCCGGTGTAGAAACGCTTCACGTTCTTCCGAACATTGACCGAGCAGAAGAAATTCGACTTGGAAACCTTCCTCAACGAAAAGAAATTCCGTATAAGATCACCCTCCAACCTGATCCCGCATTCGGAGCAACGGACCACAAGTCCCATCAAAATCCTTATAGCAGATGGGGTAAGTTGAGAGATCGACACCCCATATAGCTCGAGAAATTCGAAGATGGCTCCTAGGATCGGGAACCAGAGGAAAGCTTCGTAAAACATCGACTTGTACATGGCGAAATAGCCCTCTGGCGCCTTGTTCATCCTATCCCCACCTTTCGGGAGACGGAACTTAACCTTGTCCAAAATCCGGAAGTCGTATCTGAGCTCGGCTAGTGAATCCCGATCGCTCAAAGTAGGACCATGCTTGAATCCCTCGGATATCGATCTGTAACTCGTAGACGGTCCAGGCTTCTTAAACCGCCAAGCAAAAATATCCTCATCCCAATAGGCTTTAGCTTCTCCGGGAGAACGACATTCGGTCTTCACGTCCGGATGCACAAATATAGGCACTTCCGGGTGATCCGATCTGACTTCTTCCCCGGATATGGCCGGACTATCACCCGTCTCTGGCCAAGTACGACGATATTCAGAGGGGATCAGAGCTCGGGACGGCCATGCACGCCATCCGCCGTTGTCCTCAACATGTTGAGGAGGAGTCCAAACGCCACGTACTATACTCTTCCTCGGTGCAACGCCTTCAATTTCGACTCGAGAGGAACCGGATGCCCTCTCTAAGACACCTCCAGAGCCGAGCGCCCATCTTGATATGGCTACTATGCCAGCCGCCCTCTGGGAAGTGTTCTTAGAGCCAGCCGCCCTCTTCGAACCAGACACCATACTCGTCGAACTCCTGGCCGCCGGCTCGGGTCTGGTCTCATTCCCAGCCGCCGTCTCGGGAATGCTCTCATTCCCAGCCGCCGTCTCGGGCATGTCCTCATTCCCAGCCGCCGTCTCGGGCATGTCCTCATTCCCAGCCGCCGTTCCGGGCCCCCATCGAGGAACATTAGCAAAACCGAGCGTTCCTTGAGCATTGCTCGGACCAGCTGCCCATTGAGGAACACCTTCGGGACCGTACGCTGCTTGTGGAATGGCATTTTCCCCAGCTGCCAATAAATCTTCCACAAGTACCGCATCCTGCTCTGCGGACATAAAATCAAACTCAAACGGATCGTTCATGATTGCATCGAAGTTGAGTTCGAAAGGGGAACCTCCTTCACCAGCCATCGCTAAAGAAAAATTTTCAAAGGAGAAACTTGAAGAAGAAAGCTTGAAAAAAAAAGGGAGTGTGAAAAACAATGAATGAAGCCACTCCTTTGATATAGCAAACATGGCACGAACTTCCATGATGAACAATGCTCTGACAAGACATTAAAGAGAAGCAGACGAACGGACGAACGGAAAAACTCGTTACCGTCCCGTTTCAGTCAATCCCGATAAAACTCTCAGCTCGGAGCTCCTTGTTCCAAACCTTGGAAGCAAAGAGCTGGGGGGCTAACTGTTGGGGTCGAAATCCCCTCCTCGAAGATTGACGGAACGAGAAGTCAAGGTCGAGATCAAATCCCGAACGTGGAATGGACGAGCTAAGGCAAACTGCCCACGACCCGTCCAAGACACGAACCGACGGCTGGAATGAGTGCCAGCCGCCGGGTCTTGTTCGTCCAAGGTCGGCGGCTGGGATGAGTGCCAGCCGCCGGGTCTTGTTCGTCCAAGGCCAGCAGCTGGGATGAGTGCCAACCGCCGGGTCTTCTTCGTCCAAGGCCGGCGGCTGGGATGAGTGCCAGCCGCCGGGTCTTCTTCATCCAAGGCCGGCGGCTGGGATGAGTGCCAGCCGCCGGGTCTTCTTCGTCCAAGGCCGACGGCTGGGATGAGTGCCAGCCGCCGGGTCTTCTTCGTCCAAGGCCGGCGGCTGGGATGAGTGCCAGCCGCCGGGTCTTCTTCGTCCAAGGCCGGCGGCTGAGATGAGTGCCAGCCGCCGGGTCTTCTTCGTCCAAGGCCGGCGGCTGGGATGAGTGCCAGCCGCCGGGTCTTCTTCGTCCAAGGCCGGCGGCTGGGATGAGTGCTAGCCGCCGGGTCTTCATCATATGCCCACGATCATTTCTCAAGTCAAGACTCATTAACCGAACATCGTCCAGTCGACCGACCGAACGTAACTCTATGCCCGTACCGACCCGAAGATCATCCATTTGCACGTTCTGACTCCACGACCCATCCATAAACATTCCCCGTAAGACCGTGACGAACGTCCAGCCGTCCGTGGACCAGTCGCCGAACACACGAGCTAAAGGAACCGGCGGCTGGCCATCAATACCGAAACCGGCGGCTGGGAGTTCAAACAAAAAACGGGTGGTTCGAATCTCAGAAGTCGTAAAATGCTCGGAACACTATTCACGCGGGAAAAACCGTTGAAAAACACTATTCATCCCGAGAGAAAGTCAACCGAAAAATCGAATTGAGCTTAAACCGAGATTCGGATTACTATTCATCGGATTACTATTCATCGGATTACTATTCACCGGTTTACTATTCATCGGCGGGCCGGATTTAGATCAGAACGCGCGGGCGGATCACGGAAGACTCTCGGGCCGGATATCGGGCCCAAAAAGCTTAGGTCGGCGGCTGGGAAGGAAAGACAAGGTCCCACATCGGAAATCTGAAGTCTTAACCTCCTAGAATTGTCAGTATATATATGTACGCTCATGTAAGGGTTAATCCCATCCCAGATCCGAGTATTAGGAGTTTTAGCAATTTAAGACTTTTCAGCTTTTGCTAATTTCCCTTGTACTTTCGGAAAATATCAATAAAAATCTCTCTTTTGCATTTTCGGTCCTTTAGTTCTTTATAAATAGAATTTTCGAGCCCCCACTAAATATAAGTTTTGACAGTGTGAGTTTCGGCTCTCACAGAAGGAAATGTTGAAAACCCTTAAGGCCGTAACTGAGAGCCAAAAGAAGAGCACAACCACATGTGCACCTGTAGCTGAACAACCTTTTTTCATCAATGCAAAACCCAAAGGTATCTCTGAACTCTCTGTTATAGAGAATTTTGCTGATCTATCTTTTGTGTGTCAAGACCGGATTTTAAGCACAAGAGAATGCCACAGCCAGGACGTCAATCAGCAAGTGAACATACCTATTGTGTTTGATAAGGAAGCTGGTAGCATCACTGAAGAGAAGGAAGAATTCTCAAATGCTTTGCCAAGCTTTGATGAGTATGAAGAAGATCCATTTGAGTGTATGACATCTTGTGAGGATAAGTTTGATCTTCCTTCGTCTGAATTTCATTATGTGCTTGAAAATAAACAAACTTGTGATGAACATACTTTTCTAGAACCGGAGCTGCCGAGTTGCATTGATTCTATTCCACAGGTTCAAGAAGAAAGCTATGCAGAAAAAGCACAAAGGAGATTGCCATTGAATGACTTGGAGCTGCCAACCAGCCTTATCCCGAAATCCGTCCCGAAGTCATTTCCTTATGACTACCAAGAGCACTGTAAGGAACTTGATTTGGTTAGGAAAATCATGATTTGTTTGTGTAGGTTTCTGCTCATGAAGAAAACATTTTGGCTTAGAAAATGTGAAACAATTTTGTGTTTTTTGGATTAGTCTCTGATACAATGATTCAGTATTTTGAAACACTTAAACCTGAGAATTTATTTATGCCAAAATTTGTTTTTCTTGATGAACTTTGTGGCCTTGATTATCCTATAGAAACTTCTTTGAGTGAAAAAACATTTGAGCTATTTCGAGCAAAAACATAGTTTTCATTTGCTCAAAGTTTTCCTAAGTTTAAAACTTTTCAGAAACGATTTGGCTTTGAAAAGTTAAAAGATTTGGGCAATACAGAACTTGATTTTGAAAGTGGAATTCATTCTTTTTAGAAGTTTAAACATAAGAAGATCTTTAAGCAAAACAGTTTTCGTTTGAAGAATAATGTGATTCTAATTTTAATTTGAGATCATTTGAAGAAACCTGTGTCTTTTGCTGTGAGGATTTTTGGTTCCTAAAACTTTGTGAGAAAGGTTTTAAATTAAATAAAAACGTCTTTGCTGAAAGCTTTTCTAAGCTAGATCAATTGCTCATGTTTTCTGAAACAGTTTTTCCAAAGTTTATAACATTCTTTGAGATGCATGAATCCAGCTGTGCAATGAAAGAAATTTGGTTTATAAAATGGCGTGAAAGGCAATTGTTTATTACTAGGAGATGTTCTGAGTCTCGAGATGTTCAAAAAATTTCTCATTTGACACAAATCAACTTGTTTGCTTGCCTTGATACCTTTTTGATTGCTCTGTGAACTAAAGAAGGTTTTTGTGTTAATGTGTGTCATCACGCTATACTGGTCTATGAAAATGCTTTAGATATGATCCAAAGAACCAAAATCTTGTTTAAGATGTCCTTACTTCAGAGAAACTGTTTGATCCATTCTTTTGCATAGTTGATATGGTTTCTCAAGTTGTTGTGCAAGTACAGGATAAACATGTTCATATTCCCAAGCAAGTTGATCATGGACCAAAGGAGAACCTGAACCAGGCACGGTTTCAGGGGACAGAAAACAAGCATAACCAGCAATGGAATTTTCAGTCTGAGTTTTTGGACTGGCAGTTCATAAGGAAAACGTCCTCAATACTCCAAAGAAGTTTCTTTCC
Source organism: Isatis tinctoria (assembly GCA_010577795.1). Lineage (NCBI taxonomy): Eukaryota > Viridiplantae > Streptophyta > Magnoliopsida > Brassicales > Brassicaceae > Isatis > Isatis tinctoria. The sequence goes on along the minus strand of CM021244.1, from coordinate 21,639,889 downwards.
AAAGCTTCATTTCTCTAAAGTTTACGAGTTGGTTCAATTGTTGTTTAGATTCCGTGTGTCTGACTTTTTCCCTTTTTCTGTCGAAATAACAGATTTGAGGACAAATCTTTTTCAAGAGGGAAGGAATGATAGGAAACTGGGCAGCACGGACCGTAGACCAAGCACCCGGACAAGGCCGCCCATGGAGCTCAAGATGGACCATGAGGATCCCGACTTCAAATCAACTTTTGGAGGAGGTTTCATTCGATCTAACAAGCATGAGGAGCATCTCGGTCATGTAAAAGACCATATGGAATAGACTCAACCAAGAGTTGGTCGTGAGAACCCAATTCTCGACCACGCCGACTTTCTACCTTACCTAGGTGAGCCCAAAATGGTGCCAAAGAAGGAGCCACCTGATCATGACTTCAGTACAGTCGAAGGAGCACCTTTCCATCAACCAGTACTTATGTAGAACACTTTGGTCAAGCCAAAAGTGAACTGGTTCGTGGAAGTTTTATAGATGGTTGGAAAAGTCCTTATCTCGGCTATATCGGTTTAAAGAAGCCACCCAATAATGTTCAAATGGCCAAGTTAAATTAGTTTGATCCCATGCTTCTTCCTATCAGGTATAAGTCCAATTTAAAAGCCAAACGGACAATGGATGAGTTAGAACATGAATTTGATCAAGTAACCCAGGAAGGAAGAAGTTTGACACGTTTTAGAAAGAAATACAAGATCACCTTATTTCTGATGGAAGTCCAATTCGACCAGGCCTTAAAGTACATGTTACTTAGCCCATTTACATCAATAGAAGGCCAAAGGAGTGTCTGCAGCAGCCAGAGGCGTGGGAAGGCCAAGGGTCATTCAATTAGTTATTAATTTTAGTCTAAAATTCAAGTCTTTAATTTTTTTTGGTGATGCTTTGTTTTCCACCACATTCACTCTATTTTTCCACACTTTGTAATCCTATAAAATGTCATCGACGACCTGGGGAATACTCGGACCTTTTTTTTTTATTGAAACCTTTGTGTTTTTTAGAGAGTTTTTCTCTTTGTTCACTTGTGAACTTTCCGTTGATTTGGTTGTTAGCCAAATTCAGCAAAACCTCTTGGGTGGTTAACCATTGAGGAGGGTATACCAGGAGTCTTCCACACTTCCTGACGCTCCCATCGACCCATAGCTTGATCCGCGTGCTAGTAGCCTCGGCTCAACCTCTATCCAATTCCGGTCAAAGTGATTTCCGTGGGAAGAATTTTATCGTAAAGAAAAGACTCAACGACAAGAAAGGGAGATGGGCCGATGAACTCGAAGGAGTCTTGTGGTCTCACCGCACGACACCGTGAAAAGCCACTGTCGAAACACCCTTCGCTCTCGTTTACATAGCAGAATGCATGATCGCACCAGAGGTCGAATTTCCGGGAATACGTCGCAGACTCCGGGAATATGTCGAATAAACCAGCTGATGCTCCTCGACGAACTGGACCTGATCAACGAACGACCCAACCAGTCGCTCATACGGATCCAAAACTATCAACAAGCATCAGCAAAAGACTACAACTCGAAGGTCCGGAATCGAAAATTCAAGGAAGGCGACCTCGTCCTCCACAAAGTTTTCCAAAACACAGCCGAAAGGAATGCTGGAAAACTTGGAGCCAATTGGGAAGGTCCGTACAAAATCACAGAAGTTTTCTGACCAGGTGCATACGAATTGGCAACAATGGCAGATGTTCCGATTCCGAGAAGTTGGAACGCAATGCACCTCAAACGATACTACTAGTTTCAAAAAACCAAACTACGCGAATGCTTGATCCTCGAGAATGGGGTACGTAGGCAACTCGTCTCATGACAAGTTCTGCTATTTGTTCCATCTTTTCTAAAAATGATGGGGGGAGTGGGTATATGCACATCCACACGTCCAGAAGACGCCTACATGTTCATATCCACATTTCTAAAACCCTTGGCGTTTATGAGAAAACGAGAAAAGTGACCGAGGCTCACACCCTCGAAAGCCTCTAAATAGACCAAGGGAACACACAGCCCCACCAAAAGCAAAGACTTGGCCGAAACTACGAGAAATCATCACGGTCAAAGGTAATATCAAATCATGTCTGAAATCAAACTCGGCCAAGACGAAGAGTCATCCTGACCAAACATCCAAAAGGATAAGCCGCCATGAAAAACTCATTTCGGCGAAGGACCATAGCAAGATCCAGCTGAGGTAGAAACCTATCTTGCCCACGACAGAATCAAGCCTTGCTTAGCCAAACTGTTTGGTAAATCCTAGGATCCTCCGTATAATATCTCGGATTCTTTCTCAAAGTCTCCGAGAAAAACTACGACAAGTAGTAGACTTCTCACAAAACAATCTTCATGATTTGCGCAAATCACATCTTTCACAAACACAATCCTTTGTCTGCTGATGGCCACAGCGGGAAACACCTCTTAACATTCCGCGCGGATCCAATATTTGCTTATGTACAAAGCAGACAAAAGGTTCTACTACATCCAACAACGAATAATTAACAGTGCACTATATAAGAAAATGTCTGGTATATCCTTGGCCTAATACCTGAACGATATATCTCAGATGGTATTCGCATTGGTTTATCTGAGAGAGGGACCCGTAAGGCGTGAACCGCAGGTCTTAACACTCGAAGTAAACCAAGAAACCCGCCAAACACCCCACAGTACACTGGTCTACGAGATCTCAGAAACATAGTGCTACGCCCACCAGCTAGCGCGAGATAATAAACATGTTTCAAACGTCGAAAAATACGATGACCGTAAGACGAGACTATCTCAAACCCTAAGTTTATCTAAGATAGGGACCCATAAGTCGAAAAGAAACCCGGCAAACACCCCATGGTACGCTGGTCTGCGTCATCTCGGAAACTTGATGTTATCAATCAACATATGTTTCGTAAAAATCTAAAGATGGATTCGCAAAACAAATTGCTGCTCTTAAGCAAACATCGACAAAACCCCCCTGATCGAACACTAAGCGATCACAACACAATCAAACCAAATCCAAAAACGGAAACTGGAACCATGCATAAAACGTTCGGGCACAGCCCAACTAAAAGGTTCGAAAATAAAGATCACATAAGGGCCATACAGAGCATAAGGCCACAGAACGGCCATACATAACATAAGGGTCGCAAACACAAACCCAACAAAACATGCAACAAGTGGTGTCAGAAAACTTCGCGCCAGCTAGGCCCTCCAAACCAACATTTATGTCAGTGAAGTCCGTAACACCGACTTCCGCAGCAATGCTATCAACCGAAAATCATATGAAGAGGGCGGAGTAGGGAATAAACATCCAGGGAGAAGACAAGGCAACTCTGAAACTCGGAAAGGGCCTTTTCGAATAATCCATCCGATCGACAAGGCTCTGCTTCTGATTCTCCAACCTCTTCTTCTCTTCAAACAAGGATGGCAGATCCTTTCCTAGCAAAAGGTTTATGAGCTCCAAGTTGCCCTCTACCTGGGCATGATCGGACTCCGCCTCCTTAGCCATGGCTAACTTTGAGGCCCATTCTCGAGCACTCTCAAAGCAATGACGGAGCTTCTCCTAAGCAAGCTTCTTACCAAGTTTGTACGCAGTCCTAGACTTGGACTCACGTAACTCTTGTTCTTTGGCAGCAAAAGCGGCCATCTCCTATACTTGGTTGCACTCTCCTTGTACTCGGCAGCCTCTTTCATAAGAGCCCGAACCTTCACCAAGGTCTAAACCTTGGAATCCTAGAGCTTCCTCCGAAGCATCCTCTCCGAAGCATCTGGATCCTCGGGACAACGCTTGAGATTGCAAGTGGCCATCTCATACTTGCTCACGCACTTGTTCATTGATGCGCAAAACTGCAAAAAGCGGACTAAAATAAAAAAAGGATCTAACTTACGAAAAGAAAAACGCAAAACACGGAACGTACACTCATCCTGAACTGAGCAAGGTCGGAGTACGCAACAGGATCATCCATGGACTCCACAGAAGGAAAAATATCCGCCGGGTCCTTAATCATGGAAAAAAGGGTAGTCAAATTCTTACCATCCTGATACAGCGGCTTCGAGCAAGGAAAGGTGAAGGCCTCGCCAACTGCATGCCCCGCGGTTGGAGGAGAGCTCAGCTTACTCTGCTCAGCCAGCTTACACTTCTTACTGCCACCGATCACGTCGGCCTTATCCTTCTTAGTGGAATTCGGGGGAGCACGTTTCCGGAACTTCTTAACAGCCTCCATAACAGCATTCGGATCCAAGCTTCAGATCTGCCAGAGACAAATCAAACCACATTGGTTTTGATTCAGACCCAAAGAGATCACTAATTGGGTATGTGAATCAATTGTGCACTTTTTACCTTGTCCAAGTTTTGTCCCACTGGGTTTTCTTGGAAATGTTTTTAATGAGGCAATTGTTTCACATCATCATTAACCAATTAGTTGATTTTCCTCAAGTCTGCTTCGTTATTCCACTAGTCTGCCTTGCTTTTCACAAGTCTGCCGTGTTATTCACAAGTCTGATGTACAACTCACAAGTCTGTCGTACACCAAGCCGTACACCATGTGAGAGCCAAAACTCACACTGTCGAAATTTATATTTTGCGGGTATCCAAAAATTCTAATAAACAAGAACTAAAGGGCAAAAAAGTAAAAAGATGAGAAAGATGATTTTATTAATAATTCTCTAAGTACAAAAATATTCGAGAAAGCTTATTGTCTTATATCTCGAAAGCTCTTGCACTTGAGTTGGGATGCTTTGAAAGTGAATACAGAGGTCTATATTTATACTAGAGAGTCTAGGATCTCAAAGACTGATCTAAACAATGTGGGACGTTTTAAAATCTCCTTCCCAGCCGCCGACTTGACCTAGTGGGCCGCCGCCCGTCTGCTTCCGTTACGGCCCATTTGTCTTGTTTTGGCCCAGCTTGTCTTCTGGGTCTTCTGGTCCGATTTTCCATGGGTAAAACCCTTGCTTCCGGTTTATTTTAAGTAAAATCCTTGATGTTTTTCCATGTTCTGAACAGCATGAAGTCCGTCTTCAAATGGCATGATGTTTCTTCGGTAATTAACGGGCCGAGGCCCGTTAACCAGTACGTGGCGTTTAGGATCGATCCGTGACAGGTAAAAACTGGGACCGACCCATGTCTTGGCTTGGTGGATGCTCTGGGCTCGAGTAGATATGCAGAGACTCGTCTTGAGAAGGCCTGCAAAGAGTTCATCCGTCGGACCGAAGGCCGAGAGCTCGGTCCGTACGCGCATCTGGTCGGAACGGATCGGTTAGCTTCCGGATGGGTTTAAGATAAGTGAACCTATTTGTCTCGTTAAAACCTTTCCCGGAAAACCCTTTGGGACAAAACCAAGGATAAGGAAAAGGAGTACAAATGATCATGACCCATTTAATTCATCTTCCGGACCGGGATCCAAGCGTTCTGACCGGGCAGGCGTCTGGTCTCATTTCGTGGGCCTGCTGCCTAGATATGAAATGTTTAACTGTTACTTCGTCTTTTTGCCTCATCAATCGACGAGAAGGGGATTTCGGCCCCAACAGTTAGCCCCCCAGCTCGTGGGCCTTGTATGCACGGGCGATGAGCGTTCTTGATGTATTTATCGGGATTGATGGGCCGAAAAGGCTTTTGCATGTAGCTTGGCGTTGAGTGCCCGAGAATAGGCTGAAACAAATTTTCCTTCTTGGGCTTCAAGTTCGCCGGCGATTGCTTGTGTTTGTGGGGGAGTTCCTTTTTCCTTCACAAGTGAGAAACTGAAAATTTTCCTTTTCCTGTTGAGTTTTAGGATAAGGAAAAATTTCCCTTTTCTTATTGTGTAAGAAATTGTAAAGCTTCTTCTTCCTTTTATATTAAGAATTGGAAAACTCCTTTTTCCTTTTTCCAGAGCTAGGAACAGGAAATTCTCCAATCCCTAATATGTCAGGATTGAGGCTCCCTTGTTGTATATATATGCGCCTCCCTCCTCTTCTTGTCTCTCACAATTTCGACACACCTTTCAGAGCCTCCTTTTTTTAAAAAAAAAGAAAACTATGGTTAGGCCATCGCTTCGCCAGAGGATGGAAAAAGGCGGGAAGAAACTACGGGCACGAACAGACGGCCAAGGCCCAAGCCTGGGCCCAAACCGTCGGCCCGTTCTTCATCCCCTAAGCCGGCGAAGAGCTCTCTAGCTGTTCCTCCGCTGTAGTGGTCGGCCAAAAAGCTGACTTCGCCACCGACCGCGTTTGCGCCGCTTAAGAAGGATGTGATAATGGCGAGTAATGCAGCAAAGCGTGCTTCCGATCGTGGGATCGTCTATTGCTTGACAGGATCTGATGGTGTTTTGCGCCAGAAGAGAGAGAGCAGTCCAAGCGATGGCGGAGTGAAGAGTTCTTCTGGTGCGCCGTCGGACTCTCTAGGCTTGTTTTCCTGGAGTCGGTTTGCACGAACCGATGCCAAGCAGCCAAGAACTTTTCGGTGACAGTGGACTCGAGCTTCAGGTTTCCTCTGTACACCGATCTTGAGGAATTTGAGAATTACGAGGAGATGGCTTTATGTGGATCAAAGGTAATTTTTTCCTTTTTTTCCATTCTTTCCTTTTCTTCAATATTTCCTTTTTTCTGATATTCCTTTTTTGTTTCCAGTTCATATCCTCTGTGAACAGGTGCATCGGCTAGTATGATACCCCTAATAGCGGAACTCGTAAGCATGCCGAAGAGAGTGTTCGTTCGGCGAAAAGGAAGCTTGAGGTTCTTGAGTCGTCGAGCTCGCGGCAGATCAGGTTACTTGAGAGACAAGTCTCAGAACTGCAAGAGGAGTAAGACAGAGCCGTGTGTATGTCCATCCGTTTGGAAGCTAGGGTTTCTCGTCAGTCCGAAGAGTTGAAGGCGGGCCAGCTTGTGAGTGCCAGGGCCTTGCGTGATGCTCACGGTTGCAGGGCTTGTTCCACCGAGCTTCCGGTCTTATTGGAGGAGTTAAAAAGGATGCTTGATTTGCTGTCCAAAACGAAGATCCGTGAGGTGGACCTAGCCCAGATTACTGGGAACCTTGAGTTGATTGCATTGCTTCAGAGCGGAGATCCCCCAAACTTAGACCAAGAAAAGGCAAAGTTTTTGGAGTGGAAATCTCGCTTTGATGGAGATGAGAGTCAGTTCGACGACGTGGTGGTTCAGGTTCGGGAGAAGATCAATTCTCAGCTGATCCCTCTTTCCGAAGGCTTGACCATTCTGGTTCCTGAAGTCAGCGCCATTAAGGAGGAGGCCGCATCGATCGGGGTCACTGACCCGGCCGGATCTAATGAGGCTGCGCCCAGGATCTCGGATCTTGCCGTGGTGAATGCGTTTGGTCCGGATCCTTGATTCTTGATTGATTTTTTGCTTCTAGTTTTTCTTTCGAATCCTTGTATTGTTCGGCCTTTTTAAGGGTCTGATGGGCTTTTGCTTTTGAGATTAATAAAAGAGTTTGAACCATTTCGAAGGCCTCTTTTTTCTGCTTTAGACATAGAGTTTTGAATAGGTGATCCGTAATAGAATGATGGGCGGTGGCTGACCCGACTTCGAAGAGGTGGGCAGGCGGTATTTTGTCTTTGCTTGCCTAGAGGCTTTTGCTTTGTTGTATATAGAGTTGGAGTGTTTTCCCGGACGGCCTTAATGTTTTGACCAGGATTCTGATGTTTTCCTGGGTTTATGTTTTGGTGTCGAGGAGTTACAGCTCGTAAAGTTCTCTCTCGACTGAATGCTTTATCATCTCGTATCGGAGCCGGTTTGATACTGCGTTCGGAGATGTTCAAGACCAGTGTTCCATGTCAGGCGTTTTACTAGGTTTACGAGCTTATTTCGCGGTTTACACTTCGCACTATTTGCCTATGTGAAATGCTCCTGAAGATAAGCTTAAAAGAACATCGTCTTCGACGCTCCCTGCAGGATCGCGGGATGTAAAGTCACGTCATTCAGATGTTTATCCGGAGATTAATAGAGTGCGCTATGTTTATCCATCGAGGGATGTTGAAAGAACCATGGTTTAAGTCACCCTGTTGTGATCAGCAACGGGCGGTTGATATGTATGCCGAGAGGCGATGTGTGCCGAGAGGCGGTTCTTCGAAGAAAGAGGTCTTATTGTGGCCAGCAACGGACGACTTTATTCGGTTAGGATTTAAGGTTCCTAGTTTTGACCTTTTTACCCTTTTGCGAGATGGGATTTAAGGTTCCAAATTTTGACCTTTTTACTTTTTTTGCGAGAATTTTGGGAGTATGTGTATACAGACCCACTCCCCCCCCCCCTTTTACGGGAAGGGGGCAACTGAACTTATTTTTTAAGCGAGCTGCCTACATACCCTTTGTGAAAACGGATAAGTCACCCGTAGTTCCGTTTTTTTTTTTAGATTATTTTTTCTCTCTTTACGGGACCGTCGGATTTCGGAGTTTGTGTTCCGCAAGGAAACAGATCCGGGCCTCCTTTTGGTTTCCCCAGATAGTCTTGATTCCATTGGGAGTTGGGAACTTCAGACAGAGGTGGTACGTCGACGGGATCGCTTGCATCGAGTTGATCCACGGGGTCCCCATGATAACGTTGTAGATTGCAGGGTGATTAGCCACCACGAAATTCACGACCTTCGTAATTCCACCGACGTGGACTGGGAGCTGGATCGTTTCGTCGGTCATAGTGACTTCTCCAGAGAATCCGGTGAGGGATCTCGGGTTCGGCTTCACCTTTGATAGATCTATGTTCATCCTACGGAGTGTCTCGCGGAATATGACATCTACCAAGCTCCCAGTATCGATCAGTATTCTGGACACGTCGTGGTCATTGATGTCCAGTTCTACGACCAAGGGATCGTCGTGGGGCTGATCGAGCCCTTCGGCGTCCTCTTCGGTGAAAGCGACCCGCTCATCATTCCCTACCGTCGGGGCTCGCGGGTTTGACTCCTTGTCTCCTTTTCTGAGGAAAGCTTTGATTGAAGCCACCGTATCTTTGCAGTACTGGGATCATCCGATGATCATGTGGATCCTTCTCCAGTTCCCAATTTGGTCGTCTCCGTTCGGCCTTCTTCCTCGATTGGGTGCTTCCTTCGGAGGCTTCTTGGAACGCTCTTGATTAGGTCGTCCTTCCCTAGCTTCGCCGTCTTCTTCGGGATCTCCGAGGCTTTCCAAGGTTGTCGTTCCTGAGTTCTCCAGTCAGCAGCTTGGTCGCAAGTCTTCTTCCGATCGTCCTAAAATACTCGGTTACGTGTCCCCTGGTTCGGTGGAAGGTACAGTAGGCATTCCTATCGTATCCTGCCCGAGTCCAGGTATTCGACGTCCCTCTGCCGTGTCCATCGAACGGTTGTCCCGTGTTTATCTGATAATTATGCACTCCGCCGGCTTCTGGTTCTTCGTCTCGGCCGCTCCGCTTACTCCTTCTTTCCGTCGGGACGTTTGTGGGCTGTGCCGGTCTTTTCGATGGTTTTTGCGGTTGATGCCTTCTGGCCAACGCTTTCATGTCTTCTTCGTGGATCACGAAATTCGAGGCGCAGTGAAGAGCATCTTTGATGGTAACCGGGGGGTTGATAGTGATCTCTTTTCGGAAGCTGGAGGCATACCATAGGGACTTCCTCTGGGCGTTTATCCCTGTACTGTCGCTTAGGCCGTCAATTTTTGACACGATCAACTTGAACCTTTCGATAAATTCTCTCAGACTCTCCTCGGACCCTTGCGACACTGATTAGAGGTCTGTGTCGGACGATGAGCGGCTTATGAAAAGCGAGTAATGCTTCAGGAAGGCCGCGGACAATTGCTCGAAGTTGTCGATCGAGTCTCTCTCTAATCGTGAGACTAGTGCCGCTCATTTCAAATGTTTAACGAACAAAAGACTGAATCCAGCGTCTTTCTCTTCGGGTTTGAACTTGGTCCGACTCGTTGCAATATGGAAGGCCGTCATATGCACCTTTGGATCCATCGTTCCCTCGTAGAACGGGATCGTGAGTCTGCCGGGGTCGGAGAGTCTCACGCTTGTGATTCTCGAAGTGAAGGGAATCTTCTGAGTTTCCTCCAAAACTCGGTCGATCTCGGGAGCCGCACTGGTCGCCTTGTGGACTTGAGATCTCATTTCCCTTATTTGGCTCGCTGTTAGCTCTAGTTGGGCCCGCAGCTCATCCATTTCGCTTCTTCGTTTAGCGGACCGGCTCGCTCGGCCCGCTCTTTCTCGTACTTCGGCTCTTATTTGCTGATCCACGAGGAGTATGTTCTCTTCCTCTTCGGTGAGATCCCTTTCTTCCTCGTCTGTCTCGCCTTAGTCGTGGCCACCTGCTTCCACCGTGACTTCTCCATCTATTACTGTTGAGCCCGGCTGCTCGACTCTAGGTCTCGTCGTGCTCTTCCGATGTAACGGTGGCGGCTCCGACGGTTCCTTCCTGGTCCCGACGGGAGTTTGCTCGCCGAAACTTCGCCCTCCGGAAGTGTTCGCAAGTGGCGAAAAGAGGAGGCGTCTCCTTCCGAGCGGCTGGGAGCCTTGTGCTAGTTCTCGGATGGCTGTTATCTCCTGTGTTATTGTCCTTTCTTGTCTATCTTGTCGCTCCACTAGTCCCGAGATCATGTTCCTTAGATCGCCGATCGCGGTAATATCTCCGGCTAGGCCGGTTGAACTGGTGGTCGCCGTTTCCGTCGTTCCGGGTACTTCGGTCGGCATCCCGAACCACGGTTGTGCGACGGTGGGGTTGCCGGTGGCAGCCGTTCCTGTTCTGGCTGCTCCTGTAGCGACTGCTCCTGCCGCGGATGCTCCGGCCGTGGTTGCTCCTGCTCTAGCCGCTGCTCCGGACGGCTGGTTCCCAGTGTCGTCGGGTCTTCCTGCGGTTGCCATGGTCTCCTGCTGTTCTTGAATAAAGAATATTTATTGTCCCCAAAGACATCGCCAAACTGTGAGAGCAGAAACTCACACTGTCGAAATTTATATTTTGCAGGGATCCGAAAAATCTAATAAACAAGAACTAAAGGGAAAAAAGTAAAAATATGAGAAAGATGATTTTATTAATAATTCTCTAAGTAAAAAAATATTCGAGAAAGCTTATTGTCATATCGAAAGCTCTTGCACTTGAGTTGGGATGTCTTGAAAGTGAATACAGGGGTCTATATTTATACTAGAGAGTCTAGGATCTCAAAGACTGATCTAACCATGTGGGACGTTTTAAAATCTCCTTCCCAGCCACCGACTTGACCTAGTGGCCACCGCCTGTCTGCTTCAGTTACGGCCTGTTTATCTTGTTTCGGCCCAGCTTGTCTTCTTGGTCTTCTGGTCAGATTTTCCCTGGGTAAAAGCCTTGCTTCCGGTTTATTTTAAGTAAAATCCTTGATGTTTTTCCATGTTCTGAACAGCATGAAGTCCGTCTTCAAATGGCGTGATGTTTCTTCGGGAATTAACGGGCCGAGGCCCGTTAACCGGAAAGTGGCGTTTAGGATCGATCCGGGACAGGCAAAAACTGGGATAGACCAATGTCTTGGCTTGGTGGATGCTCTGGGCTCGTGAAGATATGCAGAGACTCGTCTTGAGAAGGCCTGCAAAGAGTTCATCCATCGGAACGGCTCGGTTAGCTTCCGGATGGGTTTAAAATAAGTGAACTGATTTTCCTTGTTAAAACCTTTCCTGGAAAACCCTTTGGGACAAAACCAAGGATAAGGAAAAAGAGTACAAATGGTCACGGCCCATTTAATTCATCTGCCGGGCCGGGATCCAAGGGTTCTGACCGGGGAAGAGTCTGGTCTCATTTTGTGGGTCTGCTGCCTAGATATGAAATGTTTAACCGTTACTTCGTCTTTTTGCCTCATCAATCTACGAGGAGGCGATTTTGACCCCAACACACCATAGCAAATCCGCCCAAGCCTTAAGCAAGGAAGGCTTTTTCAAAATTGAACTTGTTTTAAGTATTTTTGTCATTTCCTAGGTCATTTATTGCTTGCTCTTCATGCAAGGCCTGTTGAACTCTTTTTAAACCTTTGTAGTCCCTCATTTCGAAACTATCTAATTGTTTTATCAAAAACCTTTCTGAGTTTAGATCATCTTGTTGGTGTGTAATATCCAAGAAAATTCCTTGTGTTCTTTGGTGCGTCATATCCAGAGAATTCAGGGCGGTGAAATGAAGGAGTTTCCATAACCTTTGTGTGACCAATCGCTTCACATCCCTTGTCAGTGATTTCTTCGGAATCATAGCAAGGCTTATCCCCTTTTCTCAACTCTCAAGTGCCGATCTTAGTAGAACTGTATCAAGTGGTATTAGAGCACACTTGAAAGTTGAGTTTTCTGTTTCGATCATCTTCTTGTTTGTTCATCTTCTTTGTGACTGTTCATCTTGTGATTTTTGTTTTGCATATGAAAAACCTATTAAAATCTGTTTTTTTTGTTGTTGTTGTTTATGCTAATCAATTCAAAATCATCATCTGATTACCTGTTTGGGTCATTCATATATTCATTTAGTGATCTGAAAGTGTTTTGGTTGATAATCAGAAACCCCGAAATTGTCAGCTGCAGAGAAATCGTTTTCTGAAATTTTCTTCCATAAATTGACTCTTCATATCCTGTTAATGCTTAGATCTGTCGATGGACTGAGGGAAAAGAACACACAACTCGGGGACAACTGACCATCTCATGCCTATCAAAACACGGTGTCTGGCTTGGTCTGGAAAGCCAGCCGCCCATCTCGTGTCCATCTAGACATTGCGTCTGGCTTGGTCTGGAAAGCCAGCCGCCCGTCTCAAGTCCATCCAAACATGGCGCCTGGCTTGATCTAGAAAGCCATCCGCCCATCTCGTGTCCATCGAGGCACAGCATCTGGCACAGTCCGAAGTCCAGCCGCCCATCTCATGTCCATCAAAACACTGTGCCTAGCTCAGCCTGAGAAGCCAGTCGCCCATCATCTTGTCCCGAGGACATAACGTTTGGCCCTATCCCGAATAAGCCAACCGCCGATCCTCTCAGCATCAGGACATGGCGTCAGGCTTAAGCAAGAAAGCCAGGCGCCCTCTTCTCTTTCCTTCAACCATGATTCCCAGCTCGGACCGATCCAAGACCAAGCATCCACACATTCTGATCCCGCACGTTCATGTTCTGATCCTATGCACCAAAGTCAATGCCCATCACTCTTTGCATTAAGCATGGCGTCTGGAAAGATCAAAACATGAGCCAGCCGCCCATCATCACCCTCACCGGAGCATGGCGTCTGGCAAGGACCAGCCTAGGCCAGCCGCCAATGGTCAGCCGCCCGTAGCCAGCCGCCCATGCATCTCAACAGAAAGGTGGACGTATGGCCTTTGCCAAGGAATGTTGGCTAGGAGTTCAAACGGAAGAAGGGCGGCTCGTCTAGAAAGTTCGGAACACTTTTCACGCGGGAAAAAACCGTTAAAACACTATTTATCCTGGGAAAAAGCTAACCCAGAAATCTATTTAAGCTTAATCGAGGTCCGGTTTACTATTTACGGATTATTATTCATCGGTTACTGTTCATCATGAAATAAAAGTCAGGCCGAGCCGGGATCAGACGATTTGACGGACTGCTGAAGGTTTCAGGCCAGGAATCGGGCCCATAAGACTAGGTTGGCGGTTGGAAGGAAGAGAACTTGACCCACATTGCCTAGAAAGAGTTTTAGCTTCCTAGGTCTCCTAGTATAAATATCCATGCGTGTACTAGGTTAAGATCATCTCAATCCCAGTATTAGTGCTTTAGCATTATAAGACTTTTCAAGCTTTTGCTAATATTCTGGTACTCCGAAAATATTATTCTATAAAATCATCTTTTTACATTTTCGGTCCTTGAGTTCTTTTAAAATAGAATTTTTGATCCCCCATAAATTATAAGTTTTGACAATGTGAGTTTCGGCTCTCACATTGTCAAAAATTATATGAACCTGATCTTTGAGCAGTGTTTTGAGTAATCAATTTTTTGTGAAGAACTAGTTACTGGGGTTTTGTTCTGATCTGTCTCAAGTCAGGATGGTTAGCCATGACGAAGAAGAGACCAACAACTACTGAAACAACAAGTTGCTAATAGAAGCTATCACTGCTAAAATGGATCAATTGATGGTCTCTAGAATTTATGCTTTGCGCCAAGATATCCAACAATCTGGTTTGAAACCAGATAATGCCCAACAAAGAAGAAGGGAAGAGAGAGCTCCAAGGAGAGATAGAGAACGCCGAAGTTTATCCAGAGATTAGGACGCTGATGAATATTATGGATTTAGTGCTGGGTCATCTCATGGTAGCCAGAGAAGGAACAGGCGTGCAAAAGAAGGCAGAGCCCAACCACATGACCACTTTAAGGGTCTTAAACTCAAAATTCCACCATTCCATGGGAAGAATGATCCAGATGCTTATTTGGAGTGGGAGAAGAAGCTATAGTTGGTCTTTTATTGTCACTATTATACTAAGACAAATCGAGTGAAGGTTGCTGCAACATAGTTTCATGATTATGCTCTCAGTTGGTGGGATGAATTTGTGACTTCTAGGAGATGAAGTGGTGAATATTCAGTGGAGTTTTGGCTTGAGATGAAAATCATAATGAGAAAGAGATTTGTTCCAAGCCATTATCAGAGATATTTGCGTCAGAGGCTCAGAAGACTCACCCAAGGCAACCGAAGTGTTGAAGAATACTATCAAGAGATGGAGACTCTTATCCTAGGAGCTGATGTTTCTGAAGATAGGGAAGCAACAATGTCACGGTTTTTGGGAGGTTCGAACAGAGAGATTCAAGACAGACTGGAGATGCAATACTATGTGGAATTGGAAAAGATGCTCCACAAAACCATTCTGATTGAACAACAACTTAAAATGAAGAGTGTATCCCGGCCAAGTTATGGATCTGGAGTAGCTGCTGCTAAGACAAGTTATCAATGAGATGTCAAGGCCACAACACCAAAAATGGAGCCTAAACCATTCATAGAAAATCAATACAAAGGCAAGGCTGAAGCAACCAGGGCTCGTGATATTAGGTGCTTCAAGTGTCATGGAAAGGGACATTATGCTAATGAGTGCTCGAACAAAAGAGTAATGGTACTTTTGGAAAATGGAGAAATGCAGTCTGAGGATGAGAAGCCAGAATCTGACTCTTCCTCTAAAGAACATGAAGAACTACCAGCCGCTGGACAGTTGATGGTGGCTAGGAGATCATTGTGCTTGCAGTCTAAAACAGAGGAGCAAGAGAAAAGAGAAAATCTGTTCCACACAAGCTGCATTGTTAAAGGGAAGATTTGCAGCCTCATTGTAGATGGAGAATGTTGCACTGATGTGGCCAATGAATCAATGGTTATGTATCTTGGGTTGACAGTAATGAGGCATCCAAAGCCATACCAGCTTCAGTGGCTCAATGATAGTGGAGAGATGAAAGTGAGCAGCCAAGTGAAAGTCCCTCTAGCCATTGGAAAGTATGAAGATGAGATACTGTGTGATGTGTTACCAATGGAAGCTGGACATATCCTTCTTGGGAGGCCATGGCAATCAGACCGAAAGGTAATTCATGATGGTTTCACTAATCGTCATTCTTTTGTGTTTCAAGGCAGGAAAACCGTATTAGTTCCCATGACACCACAAAAATTCTATCAAGATCAGCTGCATCTGAAAAAAGAAAAGAAAAAAAAGGTTAAGCAATCAAAGGTTAAAAAGAAACTTGCTTAAGAATAACTGAGCTTGCAACAGTGCTGCCGAGTGAGATGATATCTCTTTTGCAGGGTTATAAAGATGTATTCCCTGAAGATAATCCGGTTGGTCTACCACCTCTAAGAGGCATTGAGCATCAATTTTATACCTGGAGCTTCACTGCCAAACCGACCAGCAAATAGAACTAATCATGTAGAAACAAAAGATCTACAAAGGCAAGTGGATGAGCTTATGGAGAAATGACATATCAGAGAAAGCGTGAGTCCATGTGCTGTTCCGGTCTTACTTGTGCCAAAGAAGGATGGTAGTTGGCGCATGTGTGTTGATTGCATAGCCATTAACAATATCACGGTGAAGTATCGATATGCTGGTTCTAGCATCTTTTCTAAGATTGATTTTAAGAGTGGATATTACCAAATTAGGATGAAAGAAGGTGATGAATGGAAAACTGCATTTAAAACTAAGCATGGTCTTTATGAGTGGTTAGTTATGCCGCTAGGACTTACAAATGCACCTAGCACTTTCATGAGGTTGATGAATCATGTTCTGAGAGCATTCGTGTGAGTTTTGTTGTGGTTTACTTTGATGATATCTAATTTACAGCAAGAACTTAGGAGATCATGTAAAACATTTGAACTCGGTTCTGGATGTTCTTAGGAAGGATAAGTTATATGCCAATCTCAAGAAATGCACATTTTGTACGGAGAACCTTTGTGTTTCTGGGCTTTGTAGTGAGTGCAGATGGAATCAAAGTTGATGAAGAGAAAGTGAAAGCTATCAGAGAATGGCCTAGCCCAAAGACTGTTGGTTAAGTGAGAAGTTTACATGTTCTCGCTGGATTCTATAGGTGATTTGTGAAAGATTTTAGCACCTTAGCTGCCCCACTCATTGGACGTTGGATTCAAATGGGGAGAAGCACAAGAAGAAGCTTTCCGTGCCCTAAAAGAGAAGCTTACTCACGCCCCTCTCTTATGCTTACCTGACTTTCTTAAAACATTTGAGATTGAGTCTGATGCCTCAGTTATAGGAATTGGAGCTGTTTTGATGCAGGACAAGAAACCTATAGTATTTTTCAGTGAGAAGCTTGGAGGAGCCACTCTGAACTACCCAACATATGACAAAGAGCTGTATGCCTTAGTTAGAGCCCTCTAAACGTGGCAACATTATTTGTGGCCTCAGGAGTTTGTCATACACATTGATCATGAATCCCTCAAACATCTAAAAGGACAACAAAAGATGAACAATAGACATGCCGTTGCTGGTGCATTGTCCCAAAGGCATGTCTTACTCTCTACTCTGGATGCTAAGCTTTTAGGATTTGAACAGCTTAAGCATTTATATGGTAATGATCCTGACTTTCAAGAGATTTACAAAGCTTGTGAGAAGTTTGCTTCTGGTCATTACTATAGACATGATGGATTCCTCTTCTTTGAAAATTGCTTGTGTGTGCCTAACTTTTTTTTGAGAGATCTATTTGTTAGAGAAACCCATGGTGGAGGTATAATGGGACATTTTGTTGTCACCAAGACTCTTAAGGTAAAGCAGGATCATTTCTATTGGCCACACATGAGAAGAGATGTTGAAAGAATCTTTAAAAGATGTGTCACTTTTAAAGAAGCTATGTCAAAGGTTCAACCCCACGGTTTGTATACTCTTTTGCCTATTCATATGCATCCTTGGAATGATATTTCTATGGATTTTGTGCTTGGTTTGCCTAGGACTCTATCTTTGTAGTGGTTGACAGATTTTCAAAAATGGCACATTTCACTCCATGTAACAAGACTGATGATGCATTGCATATAGCAAATCTGTTCTTTAAGGAAATCGTTAGGTTGCATGGGATGCCTAAGACTATAGTTTCTGATAGGGATACCAAATTCTTGAGCTACTTCTGGAAAAATCAATGGTCTAAGTTAGGAACTAAGTTGTTGTTCTCAATTACCTGTCACCCTCAATCTGATGGACAAACTGAAGTGGTTAATAGAACCTTAGGGACACTCCTGCGTGCATTGATCAAAAAGATCTTGAAAAATTGGGAAGATTGCTTGCCACATGCTAAATTTGCATATAATCATTTTGTGCATTCTGCTTCTAAGTTTTCTCCATTTCAAATCGTTTATGGCTTTAACCCCATATCTCATTTGGATCTAATCCCTTTGCCTTTGAGTGAAAGAACTAGCATTGATGGGGAAAAGAAAGCTGAGATTATTAAACAAATCCATGAGAAGGCTCGGAAAAACATAGAAGAAAAGACTGAACAGTATGCTAGGAAAGCTAACAAGGGCCGATGCAAGATGGTCTTTGAAGTTGGTGATCAAGTATGGGTACGTTTGAGAAAAGAAAGATTTCCAACTGAAAGAAAGTCCAAGCTGATGCCCCGTATTGATGGACCTTTCAAGATTACCAGGAAGATCAGCGACAATGCCTATCAACTCGATCTCCAAGGCATGTATAATGTGAGTTACAGTTTTATGTTTCTGATTTGGTTCCTTTCATTGGAGATGATCCAGATTTAAGGTCAAATCCTTTTCAAGAGGAGGGGGATGATGCGATATTGGATAGCATCATGGATAAGGAACTGGAACCAGAGCTTGTAGCTGAGGACTTGAAGCGGAGGAAGCCCTAACTACACCAGCCGGCCCAATGACTCGTTCTAAAGATAAGTTATTCAACAAAGCCATTGGAGGATTACTTACACAAATCCAAGCGTCGGATCTGCTAGAGACAAATCAAACCACATTATTTTTGATTCAGACCCAAAGAGATCACTAATTGGGTATGTGAATCAATTTTGCTCTTTTTCCCTTGTCCAAGTTTTGTCCCACTGGATTTTCTTGGAAATATTTTTAATGAAGCAATTCTTTCACGTCATCTTTGACCCATTAGTTGATTTTCCTCAAGTCTGCTTTGTTATTCCACAAGTCTGCCTTGCTTTTCACAAGTCTGCCGCATTATTCACAAGTCCGCCGTACACCAAGCCGTACACCAAGCCGTACACCATAGCAAATCCGCCCAAGACTTAAACAAGGAAGGTTTTTTCGAATTGGAACTTGTTTTAAGTATTTTTGTCATTTCCTAGGTCATTTATTGCTACTTCATGCAAGGCCTGTTGAACTCTTTTTTAAAACCTTTGTACTCCCTCATTTCCAAACTATCTAAACTTTTTATCAAGACCCTTTCTGTGTTTAGATCATCTTGTTGGTATGTAATATCCAGCCAAATCCCTTGAGTTCTTTGGTGTTCATATCCAGTGAATTCAAGGCGGTGAATCAAAGGAGTTTCCGCAACCTTTGTGTGACCAGTCGCTTCACATCCCTTGTCAGTGATTTCTTTGGAATCATTGCAGCAAGGCTTATCCCCTTTTCTCAATTCTCAAGTGCCGCTCTTAGGAGAATCATATCATTTGGGCAGCTCGGCACCAGCCAAAATCGATCCAGACAAAGCGCGAACGTCCGCGCAAGAGATGTTCGGGACGAGTGGCTCGATCCTTCCAACCTTTATCTCTCCTTCTCGGCCATCTTCTCACGGAAAGTCATCTTTACAATGTTTTCCTCTGAAGGATTTTTAGAGAGAGATTCTAGAGAGAAGACAGAGCAAGTTTCAAGAATGAGAAGTTGTGAAGAATGAAGGGGAGAATGGGGGTGTATATATAGAAAAAAAAACACGGACCCCGCAAATGGAAAAACATCACGAAAAATAAAAATCAGTAAAAAGGAAAATTCATACTTTCCGAAAAAATACCGTTCGATCTCCTTTTTCCGAAGATCTAGTCATTCGAGAGAAAAGGAAAGGATAACATGTCGATCAGCCGAGGCCAAGATCAGCTCGGCACAAACTAACACCAAACTTGCCGAGCTGAATCTCAGCTCGGTACGAACTGAAACACAACCTGCCGAGCTGAAATCCAGCTCGGCACAAAATCTCAACCGAGCTGCATGATCAGCTCAGCACAACATCACTTGTCGAGCTGAACATCCAGCTCGGCACAAAATCTTTGCCAAAAGTTTGGGAAAATAGATATTCAAATCGACCTTGCATTTTCCTATAACAAAAAAAAACAAACACAAATAAGAGATGCTTTTAGAGAGCAATAAAATATTAAGTATGCACCTTAATTTTTTATTTAATAGATATGAAATTGGAACGGTTATTGGATAACCTATAGTATTTTTTTTTAATTGTATCAAATAAGAAAAATGGAGCAAAATTTAATAATATAAGATGGATCGAAAGAAGGGATGCTGCACATACAGGCAATTATTTGTTTGAATATAAGATTTCTAAATGATGCTAAATTAGTGATGTCACATTTACAATCTAATATGAACCGTCCGATTACGTTGAGTAAGCTTGTCACATGAATGGAAGCGAGAGAGAGATGGTTATTGTTTGGGGTTGAAAGGACAAAGTCGAATTAATTGGGCGTGTTCGTAGAAAGATTGTGTAGAAACGCTGTCTGTCATAACGAACCACCCTCGCTTTCCCACTTATTTACCGGATTGCCTTTATGTCTTTATAAAACCCAACAGCATTCACTCATGCTGGAAATATACTATTTTCTTATTTATTCTTGAGAACACTACGCTCAAACCCAAAACCCTCTCATTCTGGACCATTTTCTTACTCACATTACAAACAATGTGTATGTCGTTTATATACTTCTTAGTTTTTTTGATTTGCAAAATCTCTAAAATTCTACCAATCTATTTCTTTGTCTAATTTTCATTGTTTTGATAAATGTTACGAGTAAATTATTTTGCGACTACTTCTGTTGTTTTTTCCCAGTTATGTGTATGTCTTTCATCTAAAAACTTGATTTAATTTAATTTAATGTGGGCATTATTCTATATATTTCTATATATTTAGATAGAATAAAATTCTGTAGAAAAATGGTATATTATAGAAAAATTATGAAATAGCGTACGTATACATGAGACAATTCGTATATATAATTTACACAAAAAGTTAAGTATTTCTAAAAGTACATATATATATATATATTTTTACTCAAAAAATAACTATGTTTTATGTTTTGTGGAGTTTACAACTATAACGATTTTATTCTTAGTTCAGTTTAATATATTAATAACTAATAGTTCTCATAATTTTGATAATTAGAAAACAAATCTTAGTAATAATATTTATAATCACATTAATATTGACACCTATTAAAAAATAATTTTAGATTAATCTCACTATTTCCTTTGTATTACCTTTGCTACAATATTTGTTTGTATATGTTTTACTCATTCTCGTACTGGTGCTGGTGATTATGTGTCTTCTCTCTTAGATATCGATACACAACTCTACTTGATGAGACAAAAACTTGCTTGTATCTCTACATCAATTAGGAATAAGTTTCCCATAACAGCGGATCACATGGAGTGGGACGATGTTAGGTTTTCGTGGATCCCGGAAGGTGGCATCGAACTTTCCCCAGCGGATCAAGAAGGAGCTATCACTAAAAAAATAATATGTTTAACATCAATTATTTTTACAAGTTAGAACCGGTTATAAAGACACTAGAATTTTATAACTTGTAAAATAATGCCAACATAAGTGAAGCTAAAACAAATTACCATCAATTTTCAACGTGACTCTACAATTCAAATTTAGCATCACTTATTTGTTATTAGCATCATATTTTCAACTGTTGCTATTAATATTATCGTTTTAAGAAAAGTTGGTATTAAGATTCTACCTAATATCACAGTTTCTAAATGAATTAAAAATTGATTTTTTGCATTTCCCGTAAAACAACCTCATTTCCACTAAATCTTTACATATATATCAAATGGAGGAAATTAAAGCACATGACGAAGAGATTCATTGTTTGTCCAAAAGATAATAAATAGAATCGTGAAAGGTCCAGAGTGGGAATGAAGAAAATGTTTCAAGATTACTCTATAGAGATTTACTGAGAAATTTAGGGAAAACAGATATTTAAATCCAGCTTGCTTTTTCCTAAAACAAAATAAATAAAAAATTAAAAGAAGCTTTTAGAGAGCAATAAAATATTAAGTAAGTGCCTTACAAATTTATTTAATAGATATGAAATTGGGACGATTATTGGATAAACTATGGTTTTTTAAAAAATTGTATCAAATCATAAAAGTGGCACAAAATTTAATAACTTAAGATCGATTGAAAGAAGGGATGTTAGCTAAATGAGTTGGCTTTGTTGTCAATTGAGAAAGCTATGGTTGAAAATTTTGATTATCCGAGTTTAATAATTGATTATGGAGGAAAAAATGAAAAAAATAGTCATATTCCAATAATAAATCTTTTTTTTTATGAACAGTTTATGTAATAGGATTATCTTATTAAACTTTAACATATTTTTTTCTATATTGTTATCAATTTATGATCTTTAATAAAAAAGTGCACAATTTTGGAACTCACATAGGGCATTCCAAAATATTGCACAGACACTGGATGTTGCACATACATGCACTTATTTGTTTAAATATCAGTTTTTTAAATGATGTTAAGTTAGTGATGTCAAATGCCTGTTTTCTAATAGTGTATAAATTAATTTTGCTTGATAATTTGTTTCTTCTTGTTTTATAGATGATTGTTGGTATTGGGCTTTCTACAAAGGTCACCGATATTTCACTACGATTAATGGTCTACAAGCGATCAAGCGCCTGAAATACAACACGTTCAGAAATGGTTTTCTCATGAGGCACCTTGACGTTGAATATGCAATTGATAACATCGAATCTGCGAAGTCTTATCTGATTGATAACAATCTTGTCTCTTACATGATTGTCTACAGGCGCCGGTTAGCAAATTATCAAGATCCAGATTTTAATAGAGAAGTTGTTAATCGAAGGCCTAGTGGTTGTGTCATTTGATGCATTCCAAAGATACCAACCCTCCTACTTTGGAACAGTAAGTAGTTTTTAACTCATACTGTTAAATATTTCAAAACTTCTTTAGTGTTTAACTAATATTTATATAATGCCCCAACGCTCCTACCGGTGAGTCACCCATCCCTCTATCGGGATTGTGGGCCCCACCCCTGTCCAACGGTCGGTGCGTTATTCGGAAGGCTCGAAAGTCATGATATACTGAACCTGCAATCACCACATGACCGTTCCCCATGATTTTTCCTAACTCACACGGTACCGCGAATCACTTCCCGGTAGGTTACCCATCCTTCCACTACTCCAACTCAAGCACGCTTAACTCTGGAGTGCTCTCCGGATGTTCAACCGAAAAGGTAAGTGCACTTTGGTGACATAGGTAGTCAAATCAATTCTTTTAACCTCTCCCACATATGTTTCCGTATATACCAGAAATCGGGATGTTACAATTCACCCCCACTCAGAGTGCAACATCCTCGTTGCACACCACGACCAGTCCCAGAACGCCTCCCAAATCAGCACTAGGATGGCTAACCAGCTCTGATACCACATATAACGCCCCAACCGCCCCAACCGGTTAGTCACCTATCTCTCTATCAGGCTCATGGGCCCCACCCCTGTCCGACGGTCGTTGCGTTATTCGGGAGGCTCGAAAGTCATGATATACTGAACCTGCAATCACCACATGACCGTTCCCCGTGTTTTTTCCTAACTCACATGGTACCGCGAATCACTTCCCGATAGGTCACACATCCTTCCGCTACTCCAGCTCAAGCACGCTTAACTCTGGAGTTCTCTCCCGATGTGCAACCGAAAAGATAAGTGCACTTTGGTGACATAGGTAGCCAAATCAATTCTTTTAATCTCTCCCACATATGTTTCCATATATACCATAAATCGGGATGTTATAATTTAATTAAAATATTTAAATATTTTTCAGGGGATATACATTACTAATGTCATGGAGTATCAAAACAATTGCTTATGAGAGATATATCCAAGACATATTGTTGTTATTACTGTGTTCAGTGAAACAAAGGCCAATGGAGAGTTGAGAGAATTTTGGGAAATCTAAGATTCCAAAGGTTTGATTATTTGGCTCATGTGATGGGTCTAATAATAGAAATGATTGAGTTTAAGGTAATTTTATATTTTTTTCAAAATACTCAATAAATTTTGACTAGATTAAAATTTTGCATATTTATACAATTTTGTTTGTGTGTTTTTAGTTCTGATCACCGTAACAAAAAGATCACAAGCAAGCATTGTCTAATCCGCCACATATCTATATGTCTTTCAGTTAGATTATGAATTTTAATAATTCGCCGTGTGTTTCTATGTCTTTGTGAGATTATCAACTCTATCTTATCTTTGTCTTTTGGTTGGAAAAACGATATATTGTATTTCTGTTGGATTATAATCTCCATAGTACCATCTCAATATCTAATACTTTTTGTATCAAATCATTTAACAAATGAGATTTCCGTTATTCGGTCGTTTATGATTTGGTTTTTCGGTTTTCGGTTAAGAGAATTGTATTGTCGAAGTTACCTAATTTTTTTCAGGTTGAGTTCTGTTATCGGGCATTTTGAATTGACCGAAGCTTAAGTCTGAATAAATTAGTAGTTGAGAATTAGTTAATTAAACGACCGGTCAAAGCTGTTTCAGTTGTTCTTAAGCACTAGATTTAGGAGTTTCACTTTGGTTGTAATAAAACTCATCGTATTGCAATGAATAAAGAATCAAAATTTGTTTGAGGAAAAAATCTCTTAGTGTGGGGTCTAGATCCCATTAGAACTGCTAAATTTTGTGATGATACATGAATATTTAATAAATTAAACCCCCGATATTTTTAGTAATAAGATTAAGATATTTCAAGGATTCTGAAGGCAAAATAAGCAGAAACATCTTTTAGCATGAAGAAAAAACTGATTTAAGCTAAAAAGCAATTAACTTATATAAGGTCGTGACTACAGTCAAAAACTAAGTTTATACACATCAAGTTATAGACTAGCAGTTTTAAACTGAAAAAACGACTTGTGGGTATGACTTCAAATCCTTGAAGATTTTAAGATCCTTGGCTTGTCCATCTTTCCCTTGAAGAGAGACAGGAGCTTAATAACAGTAACTTTCACGACCTTTAAAGTAAAAGCAGGAGGTTCCTCGACTTTGGAAGTAACATAATCCTGGAACATACAACACCAACAAAATACATATGATGACAGAAACTAATCCATGTTTATATATGATAATTGGTTACAAAAAGGATTCAACTTACATTTTTATTATTGTAGTTAAAAATACTAGGGACAGAAGGAGGAATCTTCTTTTCAATATTCATTAGCTCTGCAGTACCCGCCTTACGCCGAGCACGAAATAGCGAACCACAAACACTAAAGCAATCAAACATAGAGACTCATCAAACAACAATGTCTACAATATATAGAGACAACCCCAAAAAAAAAAGCAGCAACTTTATATGTTTTAGTAGCCTTAATTACCATACAGGCATCTTCCATTCAAGTCCAAACGACGGCACGCGCCTCCGCCAATAAACCTGAAGCTGCTTTTTGAGCTTGCGCCCAGCTCTCATACCCCTTTTTGTCTTACTGTAACCATATCATCATCATCATTCACCAGATCCAAATATTAGATTATTCAAAAAAAAACCATAGACCAAAGTAGAAGCAAGATTTCACAACAGTGATAAAACCTTGATCTCAAATTCATCAGCTGTGTTAGGAGATCTCGGGGATTACGAGATCGCCTCGAATATATTAACTTGTAGTTATTAGGAAAGATAGTATTTGTGTA
Source organism: Isatis tinctoria (assembly GCA_010577795.1). Lineage (NCBI taxonomy): Eukaryota > Viridiplantae > Streptophyta > Magnoliopsida > Brassicales > Brassicaceae > Isatis > Isatis tinctoria. The sequence continues at coordinate 21,614,638 of CM021244.1, read as the reverse complement.
TAAGGTAGAATGCCTATTTCATATATGTAAAGAACTTGGTGAACGAGTTAGAGACTTTGTACGTATATCGATCTGCTATAAGCCAATACCCACATTTTCACGAAATAGTATTTCGAACACAAGTGGTAATATTCTATGCGGATATCACGGCGACTCTGTAGATTAAAGCAGCTAACGCGTGAAGACAAGGAAACCTATGAATATCGAGGAACCTTCAACTACAAGTTTTACTGGTCAAGTCCACCAAATGAGGCTTTCTGTCATCCCCCGTGACTTCGTATTCAAAGTCACAACCGTTTACCTCCCGCACAGGTAATTTATCGGCTATAGGCCAATTGACGTGCAACAAGTTGTGAACCAAAGGAACCAGTTAGTTAGCAGTCGGTTCTCCCACGGACTCGTTCCTATGATCGTTAAACCAATCAGAAAACTTTCGAACTATCGTATCAAGCATAGGTATCAAGCAGTACTTCCTTGCATCCCTAAAAGTTTTGTTTAGAGATTCCACAGAGTTGCTTGTGTCGAGGTTGTATCTAGCAACTGGAGAAACACATATTCCGCTGCAGCATATCTCTTCTTAAAAGCCTCATAAAGCAAATTGAACTCAGCTGCTTCTGCTTGGAGCATTAGCTTTCACGTTTTGCGCCAAATGCCATAAACAAAACCCATGATGAGCTTCTCGAAACACGTTCGCTACAGCGTTGATGAGGCTCGTATTTCTGTCACTCACAAATACCAACTCCGCAGAGTCCTCGACAATAGTTTTCAGTTTCTCAAAAAACCAGAGCCAACTTGCATTGTTCTCGCCGTCGAGTACACCGAATGCTATGGGATAAGTGTGACAATTTGGATCCTGAGCTATGGCGAAAACAAGTACACCACCAAATCCGGCCTTGAGAAAAGTTGCATCCACCATAATTACTTTCCTCATGCACTGAAACCCATCAATTCAAGCTCCCAACGCTATGAATAAATACTTGAATTTTCCCACCATATCCAGTTCCACATCTGTTTTCGTACCCTCATTCATCTCCTCTAACACGTACAAATACTTATACAACATCCTTTAGTTGTCTTTCGGACTACCAAAAACATCATATATTACTTTATTCTTCCCTCTCAAAGCCGTGAAGTATGATACCTCTACACCAACTACCCTCTTCACATGTGACATGATCTCTTTAGGAGTTGGAGAGTCCAGTTTCCTGGGATAATGCTCACTCACAATAGCTGCAACTAGTCATACTGATCCTCTCCTCTTACGACTGCATTCTTCAATCTGATTAGCAGGGTTACATGTGTGCATATTCGTGTAAGTTCTAATCGAAAAAACATTCGAGTTTGGGATCTTTACTGCTCGTACATGCCACATACAAGTTTTTTGCGTGCATTTTACCACCCATCTCTTTGTATCAGAATTTTTAATGACATACCCGAAAGATTTAACAAATGTGCCTCTATGAACCACATCCACAACAGCATCCTTACCAGGAAATTCTTGATCAATACTCAAATCCAAACCGTCTTCCCATGCCTCTATACTCTGACTACATTCAACAACAGGTGGTGCCTCAACATAATAATCACGTCTATCCGATGATTCCACACCGTTACACCCACCATCATCGCCATCATCATCATCATCATCATCATCATCATCATCATCAGAATCACTATCAGAATTACTATCAGAATCATCATCCTCTTCTTCTTCTTCATTTCTACCTCTGTTGTCAACATGCAACGTTATGGCATTGGGTCCTATTTCTACGCTTTCATCATCAACACGCTGCACATTTTCATAATTCTTACCATAAGAGCTTATCCCCGCTCTCGACTGTTGCACGGGATGTTCCGGTGTATAATCAACTCCACAATCAAAACACATCTACGGTTCTCATAATCAAAATGCGTTAGATATAGCAATAGATCCTCATCATCATAAATATACAACTTTTCATCACATCCAACCAATCTAGAAATGTAACTCAATTGCAATTTAGTCTTCCTTTCATCTGACCCAAGCTTCTTGTATACCTAGCTTCTATCATTGGTATTGTTATCTCCTCAATTGATGTCTTGAACACTAGACCATTGGTGCGTCCTTCGCATTTATAATGTATGTACACATTGTTGCTCATTCTAACCTGCCCAAAAAATCCCACAAAATCTCAATCAATACGGTTTTTTTGGTTCAGAAGTTATACCCAAAATTTACCAGTTATACATCATCTCCCAGTGTTTCTAGTATTACTAGTTATACTATTTTCACAAATATCCAGCTTCTTAGTCCTCAGATCTACTCGAGATTTTAAAAAATTATAATCCACAACGATTCAGCAGCTGTAGTGCTCCCATTTGTAGTCAATATAGAGTCATATTCAACCCAAATAAATTTCTTAAACACTGCATCATTAATCTTATCATTTCTCCTAATTTCTCAATTTTAAATCCCTAAAACCAAAACAAATTAAGAGAACACGGACCTCGATTTTTGAGCTCAATGAACCTCCAGCGGTGAAACGGCGTCGAACGGAGGTCGCCGGAGCTCGTCGGGTGTCTCTCGTCGGGGGAAGCAAAGCTGGGAGCTCGGGTAAGAGAGGAGAGAGAGACGAGAGGAGAGAGACGCGAAGAGAGAGAAGGTCAAGGTCAATGTTGGAGAGTCAAAGTCAAGATTCATTAAGGAAAAAAAAGTCAAACCACTTAATGGAGAGTAGTGTGGATCGAGTGAGAGCATTGTTGATCAGTTTTTTTTGTAGAGGAGCATATGAGACCTTGTCCCCCAGGCATGGGCTCTCTCTAAGGTGCCGACCAATTAGGTTTCATGCCCACTTAAGTCGGTGTTTGTGAATATGAATTTCTTGTTCTCGAGGCTACCATCTGAAGTTACGGATACCTACTTTCCATGGATTATTTGGTATCTCTGGAAGGGCATAAATGAATTTATTTTCCATAATAAGGATTCTAACCCCCCAGGATATTGTGGGACCGGCAGAAATGGAATGACAGATTTGGGAAGAGGCTCATATCAGTGATAATGTCTCGATTCACAGAGTAGAAGTTGGTGCGTGATTTTCTGGTAGGTTGGAAGACTCGCTTGGGTCTGGGATGTGGTGGTGCTTTGTGGATGGAGCATGGGAAGAAACAGATACTTTTTCAGGGCAAGGATGGTATTGTGCAAAGCATGGACAACCGGTTTATTTGATGGGAATGTAAGATATAGTCTTTCACCGCTTCATGCGGAATTTGAGGCTTTTATTTGGGCCATGGAGTGCATGGTTTCCATCCAATGCTCCCGGTTGTTTTTGCGACCGATTGTTCGGACCTAGTTAAGATGGTATCGGAGTCAGCTGAGTGGCCAGCTTTTTCAACTTATTTGGAGGAATTCAAATTTTGGAAGGAGCGTTTGGAGTATTTCCAAATTAAGCTTATCCCACGGACGAAGAATCAACATGCAGATAAACTAGCGAGGAGTGTAAGGAGACATCCTTCTGAATTGGTTTATATCAGTTCCACACCTCCAAGATGGCTTGCAATGGATTAAGAATAGTTTTATTATGATGTACCCAATGTCAAAAAAAAAAAATCAACAATTATTAAAAAGTTATAACTCCTAACTAAAAATACTAAAATTTTACTTAACCACATTACAATTTGTATTCTTTACAAATTATACATAGTCTTATTGTAGATATGTAGCGACCAGAAAAGAAAATCGATCCTAAGTGCTGAAAAACTAGCAAAACAGTCTGTTCTATAAGATCTGGAAGCTGAAATAGTGAGCCTCAAGAAATGAAATTTACCCGTATGTACGTAATTCTTTTACACATCCTTTAAATGAGATAAATTTTTCTCTTTCTCAGATGTCGAAGAAGGAAAAAAAACTTACTGGTGTCGAAATCTTCTTCAGATGATGGATCTGTTTTGGAGGTTCTGATTTCATAATTGATCCTGTAGGTAAGTCTCTGTTTCTTTCAACTCTTTGAATCTATTTCTCTCTCATAAATCTAACTGAAAAAAAAAAGAATATAAATATGTGTCTTGCAAGTAGTACGGTAGAGTTGATTCCAAAGCAATAGAGGGATACACTTCATTAAAATATAGAAGATGGTTTCAGTAAACCCTAACCTGCTAAAGAATCTCGGTTGGTCCTCACTGACGAGAAGAGTATAATAGTCTCTCCCTGCAAACTCACCATCCTTAACTATCTTGCATTATCAGCATAACTTGAGAAGCAAACATTTGAGCAATCCCTAACCTGCTCGAGTGTTGACTGGTCGACGAGGCCTCTTGTTTTTTTTTCAGCATCTGATACTTGCACTTTTGGTTCAGGCTAAAGAAACAGTAGATAGTGGCTATGTCGCTGATCACTTTTTACACAAGTATACATCTAACCAAAAGAGCTGACCATAATATATACTACTGTGATTGGGACAGTAGACCTGTATGTTCTGGTAAATATAGGAAATATGTGACCATTTTGCTTGGAACTAACAATGTATGTTACATGTTTGAGTTTGTGAAATTTATTCATGATCATCTTGCTTGGAACTAGCCATATAGGAGACTATGCTTAGCTTTTCGTGGCCATCTTCTCTAAAATCACCTTCTCCACATGCTGTTGTTAAGAAAATAGAAGAAAAATGGAAAAATGTTATTCTTCTCCTGGAGATATGAATATAGGTGGATAAGCAACCTGTTCACACATAATAATTAAGTGAGATCAAAATCTTTCAAATGGTGGAGCCTGTAGCATTACAAGACACCAAAGGCAATCTTCTTGTAGTCAACCATGATCAGAAAGTCTTTTTATGCAAACACTACGTTCGAACCAGTCCACAGGACCCTCAAATCAAGGTTATCTCGTACTCACCACGAAAATCTATAGTTGCTATTATGATTAGACCAAGAGGCCACCACTCTTACATTTCAGAATGTTTGGAGGCACCCTAATTTATGCCGCCACCTTTCTTTTTGCAATTTTGACAACATTTATTAATGTTTTTTGAAGGTTTATGACTTTTTCTTCGATTATGCTAAAATTGCCGCGGTATGATACCGCCGACCGCTTTTCCGACACTTATACGGTCTCCACGCCAGCGTTTTAGAATACCGATGATAACGCTTTCCAAATTAGATGAAGAATACGTAAATAAGAAACATTGAATAGCAAACTTTAGAATAGTAACATCACTGGATTAGTCACGGGTTTACAATAGTAAATGATGCAACTTCTGTCCAAACAGACTCTTTGACTAAGTTATTGGCTCTATTGAATAGCAAACTTGAGAACCAACATATTCAATTTTTTTGTACAAGCAGAAATGTCTTGAAGTCTAAAAGCATACTAAAATTTATGTACAAGGAAAAAATGTTTTAGAAGTTCTTCACTCAATCTCTGGATCGCTGCACTTTGAATTCATTCTCTCCAAATTTTGTCAACCTGTTCATGTAAGGGCTTGGATGCAAGACTATTGACTCCACATTGGTACATGTACAAGTCATCATTATTAGCTTTGCTAGCCACTCCAGCATTGTATGGCACCAAATAATAAATTACTCCACACACAAGCTCCTTCTTCTCTTTGTCTACTCCCACAAGGAGAGAATAGTCCATAATGTTGAGATCCTGCATGTATAATTGATCAGAGATTACATTTAGATGATATCAACTACATTGTGTTAAAGAGATTAGAAACATTACCTTAAGAAAATGTGCATCTCTAGACAAAGCATCTTGTAGAGACTTTTTTGTCATATAAGCTTAGGTAAAGAGCTTCCCCCTGCACATCCTTGGTGTGAAGTCTTTCAAACCTGACATGGCCAGACGAGTGCACTTTTCTCACAAGCTTTCCTCTTAGGTCGTAAGTGACAGTTATCTCTTTGACAAGTGTTACGTTCTCCATTACTATCATATAGCGGCTTTTCAGTTCAACTTTTTCCTGCAGCCAAAACCTATGATTCAACAAAACAAGTAATTACTAAAACAAAAGAACATAAGTCTGAAAGTATACCTCATATAACCGAACAATCTTTGCACGACAAATATGATATGTGGCCTTAAGGTAGTTTAAATATTTTGGACCAATGTTCATCACAATGGACTTCAACTCTTTCTCACTAATTTCTTTAACTATAAATCGCTGGTCTAGAGTGTTTGAAAAGCTAACTCCACTCTTACCACCTGTAGCTGACCAATTCGGATCCAGATTCTTCAGTGAGTTAAGAAATGTAACTTCATCTAGCTTTCAAGAAGATCTAAGTGCTGCAAAGTCTGTTTCCAATGCATCTATCTAATCTCATAATCCACGAATTTTGGTAACTTGTTCAATAAACTCAGAAAATAATCATTCTCTTGTTCTTACAGCTGATTCCACAAATTGAAAACGATCGACCAAAGATATTTTCAAAGCCCGAGATCGCAGAAGAAAATAGTCTCAAATTGCCTTCAGTTTGACACGATTTCAACCCCAAATTTACGTTAAGAGGTTCAAAATTAAGGTTGAAGATGATCGAGTACCAGATTTTGCAAGCTATGTGTGATTTTAACCAGTTTTCACTCCAGAAAAAGGAATAGCGAAGAAAGAAGCACAAATAACGAAGAACAGAGAATGAAGATGATGATACTCTCTCTCTCTCGCTCTCTTCTCTCTACTTTATCATGTTTACATGTTTTACAACTCTCTACTTTATAAATTGACCTAAAATCACAATATTTTCTTTTTCTTTTTGTCTGAAATCAAAAGCAAAATTAACATGTAAAAGTGAAAAACAGTAAAAAAAAAGACAATTTACAAGATTCTCCTGAGTTTTAGGTTAATTTATGTTGTGATTTTAGGTCAAATCAATACGAAGAAAAACAAAATACTATGTTTTAATGAAGTGTATCCCTCTCTTTCTCTGGAATCAATTCTACCGTACATGGAGATAACCGTTTTCGATTCCATGAAATTAAAGTCCAGCCTAATCCAGCTTAATTGGTTTCAGATTTCCAAGCTCCATCCGTATGGCAAATCATGTTCCGCCCATCTCGGCTCTCGTTAGTTCTGGCGATGGAGGGTAAGGTCAAGTGAGCTGTTTTTCCTCCGATTATGCAAAGTACCATGCTCTGGCACTAGTTATAGCCTTGAGGACCGTTTCCTCTTCTGTGTAGGTTTGGTTATGGAAGATTTTTTTATTTATTTCGGGCAATCCATAGGTACCAAACATTCCACGGTGGAAATAATCCGATTACTAAACCCATTGGTGGAAGGGTAGGTCGAGATGAGGCTGCTATCATTCTCGAGCTACAATCGCCAATGTAGTCTGTCTCCTAGGGTTAAGCAAAAGGGGATAGGTTACCAAACCTAATCTAGATTCCCTACTTTAAATTTCTAACTTTGAAAAACAAGCTTTATATAATAAGATATGACACCTTAAACACTGTAATAGAAGACTGGTTCACTGAAACCATCACCTCAGTCGAACCAGTGGTGGTCATCGAAGCTCTAATGTCTGCGTTGTAGAAGAGTAGAAATCCATTCAGACTCTCTTCACCTGGTCCGCATTACCAACACCAGAACTTCAGTCACTAAAGCTTTCAGTATATTGTCGACATTTCTTTCTTATCTTCTGCTTTTGACTTTGTTTCTTTTTATTATATTCCTCGTTTGGACAGTATTGTTGTTGGCTGCATAGCAAAACTGGCCCCAGTAAGCCCAGATGTAAACCCAAATTCTTAAATGAAAAGGAAATGTTTTAGACCCACAAAAAAAAATATATAGAGCAAGTTAAGCTCTGCATTTGCTTTGTCGTTTATGAAACCCCTTGATGTGGACATGCAACCGGACCCACTAGAACCTATCATTCCTACTGTCAAAGATTCACCCATGACCCGGTCCAAGACTAGACAGCTCAGAGAAGGATTCAATGGAGCCGTGGCTGCACTTATCAACACTCAAGAGTTCCAATGCTTAAGGCCAGAACCACCAGAAGAGAACTCAACTAAAGAACCTGACCTTACCGAAGACTTTGTGCGACTAAACCTACACTACAAGAAAACGTTCAAATTCCGAGGGAAATTCCGAGGGAAAATGATTTCCTCGGAAATTTCCGACGAAAAACCGAGGAAACTCCGAGAAGAGGGTTTTCCTCGGAATATCGTCGGAAAATTCCGAGGACATCATGTTTCCTCGGAATTTTCCGAGGAATTTCCGAGGCAACGCAGTCCGTGGGAAATTTCCGACGGATAATTGTAAGATACCGAGGAAAGTTTGGAGCCGTTAGAGACCCGTTTGGAGAGCCGTTGAGTGATTTCAAGAATTCCGAGGAAATTCCGAGGAATCCTCGGTATTTCCTCAGAATTTCCTCAGTATGTCGGAGCCGTTAGAGACCCGTTGGGGGAGCCGTTGTGCGTTTTCAAAAATTCCGAGGAAATACCTAGGAAAAGTTGTTTTTCCTCAGAATTTCCTCGGAATTTCCTCAGTATGTCGGAAGGATTTCATCTACAAATACAACCACCCCTCTTCCTCTTCATTCACTCCATTTCTTCTTCTTTCCTCCCACTATATTTACAAACGATTTTTCTTTTTAAAAAAACATGTCTTCTTCAAATTATTATCGTTCTTGGATGGATCGACCTCATTTGGATCCGAACACGAAAGTGCTTACAAAAGAATACGAAAGAGGTCTAAAGGAATTCATGGGGTTAGTTAAACGACAACCGGAAGCCGAAACAGGTAAGTTAAGATGTCCTTGCTCTAATTGTAAAAATAGAAAGGTTATTAAAGAGTTGGATGTTTGGACACATATTTTTTTAAATGGGTTTACACGGAGTTACAAAATTTGGTATCATCATGGGGAAACAGGATATGAACCTGGTAGTACTAGCGAACCTCGGCCGGCGGTTAGATTAGAAGAACCAATTAGAACGGATTTAGATTATGGTGTAGGTATTGAGAAGATGGTAAATGATCATTTTAGAGGTGAAGATTTACCCAATGCAGAAGCAAAGAGATTTTATGATATGTTGGATGCTGGAAAGAAACCTTTCTATAAAGGTTGCAGAGATGGTCATTCAGCTTTATCATACGCTACAAGACTGATGGGCATTAAAACAGATTATAACTTGGCTGAAGACTGTGTGGATGCGATAGCTGATTTTGTAAAAAGTATTCTACCTGAGGATAATGTAGCTCCAGGTTCATACTACGAGGTTCAGAAACTGGTATCTGGTGTTAGTTTACCGTATGAGGTAATAGATGTATGCAGCGATAACTGCATGATTTATTGGAGGGCGGATGACCAGCGGATTACATGCAAATTTTGTGGGAAGCCTCGTTACAAAGATACGAGTGGAAGAGTTCGAGTGCCATATAAAAGGATGTGGTATTTGCCTTTGAAGGAAAGGTTGCAGAGGTTGTATCTTTCGGAACGCACAGCGCAACGAATGAGATGGCATGCGGAGCACTCAACAGATGGTGACATTAGACATCCTTCAGATGCAAAAGCGTGGAAGCATTTCCAATCAAAGTATCCCGACTTTGCATATGAGAGAAGAAATGTCTACCTTGGATTATGTACCCATGGTTTCAGCCCGTATGGGAAGAGTGGAAGACAATATTCTCTATGGCCAGTCATTGTTACACCATATAACTTACCCCCAAACTTGTGCTTGCGACGAGAGTTTTTGTTTCTCTCCATTCTCGTTCCCGGACCAGAGCATCCTAAGAGATCACTTGATGTGTTTCTTCAGCCACTAATATATGAGTTGCAACAACTATGGGCTGAAGGGGCTGAAACATACGACATTTCGTGTAAAGAAAATTTTCAAATGCGGGCAGTACTAATGTGGACAATAAGTGATTTTCCAGCATATGGTATGTTATCTGGATGGACAACGCATGGGAGGCTATCATGTCCATATTGTCAAGATGACACAGATGCTTTCCAACTAAAGAACGGAAGAAAAACGTGTTGGTTTGACTGTCACAGACGATTCCTACCACATGATCATCCATACCGTGGAGTAAGAATTTCTTTAGGAAGAACAAACAGGTGTTTGATGGTCCACCTGAGGAAGTTAGTGGGAAAGTTTTGAAGACACAACTAAGAGATTTTGGTGCAGAAAGGACGCCAGACGTCGGTGGACATGAGCATTTTCCTGTAGATGCTGTTGGAGAACTACATAACTGGCACAAGAGAAGTATTTTCTTTGATTTGCCATACTGGGAGGATCATCTGCTAAGGCATAATTTAGATGTCATGCATATTGAGAAGAACTTTTTTGACAATCTCATGAACACGATCCTTAACGTTAAAGGTAAAACAAAGGATAATTTGAAGTCAAGACTGGATTTAGTCGATATATGTGCTCGTCCAGAACTTCATGTTGATGAGAATGGTAGGGCTCCTTTTCCCATATACCGACTTGATGCAGAGGGGAAAAACGCGTTCTTTGATTGGATTTCAAACGATGTGGAGTTTCCAGATGGTTACGCATCTAATTTGCGAAACTGTATTGACAGAAAGGAAGGAAAGTTTATTGGCTTGAAAAGTCACGATTGCCATGTGATGATGCAGCGCCTCCTTCCGTTTGCCTTCAAGGAACTATTACCACGAAAAGTTCATGAAGCTGTTGCAGGGATAAGTGCTTTTTTCCGCGATTTATGCAGCAGATCAGTGACTCATGAAGGTATTACAAATTTGAAGACTAACATAGCCGTGATTCAGTGCAACCTTGAGAAGATATTTCCTCCCTCATTTTTTGATGTTATGGAGCATCTTTCTATTCACCTTGCACGAGAATTGGAACTTGGTGGTCCTGTGCAATATAGATGGATGTATCTGTATGAGCGGTATATGTTCCATTTGAAGAAGAAGGTGAAAAATTTAAGTAGGGTGGAAGGTTCTATAGTCGCACAGATGATCAATGAAGAAATTTCCAACTTTGCGGAGCACTACTTTCCAGCAGACGTTCAGACCAAAAACAGAAGATCTGCTCGGCATGATGATAGAGGTGAACGGGCAACATATCATGTTAAGGTTCCAGACATTTTCACAGATGTAGGACGACTTAGCGGAAAACCAAAAGACCGTCGACTTACAGAGCACGAGCGAAGCCATTTGCAGACATATTTGCTCACCAACTGCGAAGATGTTCTTCCATATGAGAGGTAAGTTTATTATCCTACAAAATTCTATTTTAACAAATTGACATTTAAATCTAATTACTTATATTATTTTCATCATATGTACAGGATTTTCATGGCAGCAAAGCGGTTTGAATATAGATACGCCACAGAGGCGGAACTAGAAGAAATTAAGCAGAGAGAATTTGGTGGATGGATGTTTACCTATGTGAGTGCCTTAAACAAATTAAAATTACATTTACCATATATTTATACGAATTCATATTTATTGATATAACCTGAATATGTGCTATTAATAGGTGTCTGCTGGTTTGGCCAGAGGTGAAACATTTGACGATTGGATACGCGAGATGGTGGTTGGCCCTAACTGTGTTGTAAAGTCATATCCGAGATTCTGTACTCGAGGATATGCATTCGCAACTGAAAAGAGGAGACATTCGCGTACGACCTATGATGCTGGCGTTTGTTCTGCATCAGGAGATGATGTATACTACGGACACATACATGAGATTTTGGAAATCAAGTATCTGGGCTTGCTTGGATTGCGCTGTACTGTTTTCTATTGTGATTGGCACGACAACACTCCAGATCGAGGTGTGAGAATAGATGCATTTGGTGTTACATCAGTACATTCGAGGCGAAAGCTGCAATATTATGATCCTTTCATTCTTGCTTCTCAGGCCGATCAGGTAAGTTAATGTTGTAAGAATTCAGATTGATTGATCACAATTCATACTTTTTCTAATATTTTTTAAAATGTTACAGGTTTCTTATATCAAGTACCCACGGGTAAGGAACAGAGATGATCCATGGGTTACGGTTACAAGAGTCAACCCGAGAGGTCGAGTTCAGGGAACTTCAGAGCTGGAAGACCCGCTGCAACCAATCACATCCGGCAACTTAAGTGCAGCTGAAGATGTAGCAGAAGGTGGCCTTGTAGTCGATTTGACCGACTTCGCAGAGGACGCCGTCGTTTACGCAGAAGATGAACCAGTTATTGGAGAGTTTCACCAAGATCCAGATTCCGATTCATCTGGTGACGATGACACGGATTTAGAGTAGAACTTTTATTTTTTTTAACAAAAAATTCCGAGGGAATTCCAAGGGAATTCCAAGCGAATTTAGGGTTTCCTCGGAATTTCCTCGGATTTCGACTTTAGGGATTTTATTAATAGTGCTATTCCTCGTTCTAGTTTAGAAAACAAAATTCATATCATTCCTCAGAATTTCCTCGGAAATTTCCGAGGAAATTCCGAGGAATGAGATGAATTTTTTAACAATTTCCGAGGAAATTCCGAGGAAAGGGGGTTTTTTTAACCGAGAACGACGTTTTGTGGATCGAATAACACATATATAACCTTCATTGAGTGTCTTAACTAGATTATGAAGTCATACCTAGTGTTTTACACAAAAACAAACACTTTTACGATTGCTCGAACAAAAATCACACAACATAAGATAAACACCTATACACTTTAACAAACGATAAACGAAATACTTACAATTATTTTTGAAATTTTTTATTTTATGGTTTATGATCATCCACACAAACTTTCCTCAATGGAATGAATTGCATTTGTACTAAAAATGAAAAACCGGAAAAAAAATTGGAATTTGAAACCCTAAACCATGTTTCCTCGGAATTTCCTCGGAAATTTCCGAGGAAATTCCGACGAAAAGTGGACTTTTCCTCGGTATTTCCTCGGAAATTTCCGAGGAAATACCGAGGAAACACGTTTCCGTCGGAAAGTCCTTACCGGGAAAACCAAAACGTTGAATTAATTCGAGAACCGCGTGTTAGGTATGATTTTATTTTAACCGACAGAATTCCGACGATCCCCTCCGTCGGAATTAGTGAATATAATAAACCTAACTCTTTCTTCTTCTTCTCCGCCGCTTAGAACATATCGCTCCTCTCTCTCTCCTCTCGATCCTCTCTCTCCTGTCGATCCTCTCTCTCATCTGCCGCCGATTCTCTGTCATATCGCCGCCGGTTCTCTGTCATCTCGCCGCCGGAATTCCAAGGGCACATCAATAATCATGTAAGAATCAACAAAACTTAACATTTTCCTGTTTCTAATCGGATTTTAGGTTGTTAGAAGCAAAAATCGGATTTTAGGTTGTTAGATGGATAGTTTAGGATTGAATTTCGGATTCTAGGTTCTTGTTTTAGTTTTCTATGGAATTATTTGTAGTTTTAAAAACGTTTTTGATTTTTTAAAACGTTTTTGATTTTTAAAAACTTTTTATGATTTTTAAAAACGTTTTTGATTTTTATAAACAGATTATGATTTTTAAAAACGTTTTTTGATTTTTTATAACCTTTTCTGATTTTAATAACGTTTTTCAATGAAGTCAAAAAAGGTTTTTACTCTTTTATAAATCGTTTTTCTGATATAAAAACAATTTTTTTATTATAAAGTATTTATATAAGTATTAAAACCTTTTTTGATTTTAAAAAACTTGTATATGATTTTAAAAAAAGTTTTTTTCTATTTTAAAAAACGTTTATCAAGTTTCTAAAACGTTTTTTTCTGATATTAAAACTATTTTTATAAGTATTAAAACATTTTTTGATTTGTAAAAACGTGTATATGATTCAAAAAAACTTTTTAACTATTTATAAAATAGTTTTTCAAGTTTCCACGAACAATAAAACATACTCACAAATTATAATTTTTTTTTTTGGATTTTTATATCTTTAAACTACAGGTCTTACGATGATCAGACTCCGCCTCCTAGACAGCGTCGTGGTCGTCGTTCGGGTAGCCACTCGGTTCAGGATTCCCGCAGCTCCCACCATACATCTCCCTCTCCATATCCCGAGGCTCCTTCTGGCTCTGGTGCTGCACCCATTATTCCTCCGAACTATCAGGGTCCTCGAGAACTGGCGAGGATAGCAGAGTTTGTTCGACAGCCGGGTCGTCACCATCTTCCGTTTCTCACTCCCTATCCATCTGGACCGGGTCAGACATGGTTTGATCGATCCTCGAACGGGATCAGCGCATGGATCAACCGTATGATGTATCTGGCTTTGGACGTGGGACATCCGACTTTCACAGACTTTCCTAGAGCCAAACAAATTCTGTGGTTTGAACAGTTTGCGGTAAATATTCTTTTTTTTTAATTTAAATTTTTTCAATATAAATTTTCTACTAATTGTTTTTTTTTTCAGCAAGAATTCAATTGGAATCCCGATTATACGGCGTTTGTCTATTACCACTTCGTCCACAAAGTTATGACCAACTATGGTTATCAAATTTACGAGTGGAAGAAGAAGTGGCAAAATGGCAAGGTTTGGTTTTTTTTTAAAACCTTTTTTAAATTTATTAAATTATATTTTAATTTATCTAACAATTTTTTTTTTCAAAAAGGTCCCAAAGTTGATGAACCTCGAGGTCTGGGCACAGTTGATTGTCCATTGGAGTAAAGACGAGACGAAATCGACTTCTTCCACCAACTCCACCAACCGCAAGAGCGATCGTAAAGGAAAGGGCGTCTACAAGCACAACTTGGGTGCTCAGTCCCAAGCCACTCTGAGAGATCGCATGGTAACTTCAGTCGCTTTTTATTCTATTTTATAATTTTATAATTTTTGAAATTTTAGATTCTCATTTTTTCTTCTAATTGCTAATATTTATATTGATATCAAGGTGGAAGCAAATGATGGTGAGCCGGTTGATGATTTCGAGCTAATGAAGAAGGCGTATACGAACAAGCAGACCGGCGAGATTGATGACGGTGTTGTGAAGGGTGTCGTCGACCTCATCAGCAGTCAGGTGGAAGAAGCAGCGTCTCAGCTTCAAATCGAAGACGAAGATTCAACGGGTTCCCAATTGCCTCGGGATCAGATCAACGAAATCGTTGAAAAGGTAAGTTTTTTAAATTAAAATTTCATTTCATCTTAATTATTATTTACATTTTTTTAATTTTTTATTTCAGTCGGTTCCAATCTTAATTATTATTTACATTTTGGTTATTTTCTATTTCAGTCGGTTCCAAAGAAGAAGGGCCGAATGTTGGGTTTGGCTCGTCGGTCACGGTCCGTTACGTCTTCTGCTGCAGCTCCGCCCTTTGTTGATCCCGAAGCACTTATGGGTCAGTTGCAGGACAAGGACCAACGCATTTCTGCGTTGGAGACTCAGATGGCGACCCAACAGGCGAGCTTCGAGGCACAGAGGAAGCTAAACGAGCAGATGCTGGCCATGATGAGGACGTTGCACCCGGACATCAATTTCCCGACCCAGCAAGACCCAAACACCCAAAACCCGTAGCTTTTTTTTTCAAAAACTTGGATTCTTTCTTTTTCTTTGTACTGAATTTAAATTTTATATATTCGAAATAAAATTTCTGAATTTCATTTTATATTTTCAAATTTAATTTTCTAATATT
Source organism: Isatis tinctoria (assembly GCA_010577795.1). Lineage (NCBI taxonomy): Eukaryota > Viridiplantae > Streptophyta > Magnoliopsida > Brassicales > Brassicaceae > Isatis > Isatis tinctoria. The sequence goes on along the minus strand of CM021244.1, from coordinate 21,599,117 downwards.
AATTTTTTTTCAAATATATTTTTCGAAAATATTTTGTTTTTTAAATAAATTTTAAAATAATTCCGACGACTTGGGGTCCTCGGAAATTTCCGAGGACTACAGTCGTCGGAACTTTCCGACGGAAAACTTTCCTCGGAAAATTCTGACGGAAGATTCCGTCGGACTATTTCGACGGATGACTTCCATCGGAAAATTCCGACGGAAGCCTTCCCTCGGAAAATTCCGGCGGATGGCTTCCGTCGGAAATTTCCGATGGAAGCGGTCCTCGGAATATTCCGACGGAAAGTTCTCTCGGAAATTTCCGAGGACATGTCCGACGAATGGCCTTCCTCGATATTTCCTCGGAATTTGTTTTCCTCAGAATTCCGTCGGAAATTTCCGAGGAAATTCCGACGAAATACAAAATTCCGACGAGTTTTTTCCGATGGAAAAGTTCCTCGGTATCTCGTCGGAATACCCTAATTCCGACGGAATTTTGAGGAATTATTCCGTAGGAAATTGCTTGTTTTCTTGTAGTGCTACAAGATGAGCAATACCGAACAGAGCAATGTAAGTTTACTCCTTTGGCAGGTACTAGAGTCATCAAGCAGCTGATATTCGAGTTAGAAGCTCAAGGAGAAGGCGTAGAACAAGACCCAAAGAGAGGAGAGGAAGACTTCGAGAACAAGGAAGAGCCGATCAAAACAACATTAAAGGATCTCTGAACCAAACCAACCCAAGAGAAGGTATTTTCGTTATTTACGGTTTGTGCAGGTAAGGACGCGTCTCCCAGTGGTTAAGGAGCTCACCAGCAACCAGAGATCGAGTCTTAGTTAGCTTATTTTAGTTGTTTCATTTCGGTTTAAGACATTGTTTCCTTTTTGTTGCTTTTTCTTTCTTTTACTCTTTTATTTGTCATTTGCGTGTATTGCTTTCCTTTTTCGGTGAGTCGGCCTTAGGGCTAGCTGATAGAGCTATTATAAAGCTCCCTTGCAGCCGTGTATTCTTTTAGGAGACCTACTATCAATAAAATAACGCAGTTCATCTAGTTTCTTAGCCGCCGCCTAAGAAAGTGTTCTTGCTTGTTCTTGTGCGAAGGAGAGTAGCCAAGAGCGAGTGTTGCTGTATCAAGGAGCCTTTCATCCTCCTTGTGGTGCCATCGATCCATCCTCAACCTCCATCAATCGTTCCTTTAAGAGAGAGCCCTTGTGCCAGCTTAAGGAATCCGCATCAACTTTAAGCCTTGTAACCCAAGTCTTGTCGTATCATCCTTCATCCATCAACCAACACTAGAGAGCGTCAAAACCAGCGTGTGGTTCCATCTTCCATCTTGATCCAGACCGCATATAAGTCTCACCACCGAGTCTTATATCACCCCTCTGGTTTAGGTCAAGATTATTCATCATGATGCATCTGTTTAATTTCATCAATGATGGGGCTTGAGATATTATTTTTTTAACAAAGGTGAACATAATAATCGCATCGGTGGACATATGCACTCCATTTCGCTAACCTAAAACAGAAAATAAAGGAAAACAAAAACAAACACGATTTAACAAAGAAATTAGAATTACCAAGTAAGGTCCACTAAAATGTTTGAAGCTAGATCTAAATTATAAAAATCGAAATGACAATTCTTTTGGTGAATATCCTCAACCTCGGGGAAAAATAAAAAGGAAAAGGAAAATGTAAAATTAGGTCACACCATCATCACTTAGAAGTTTATATTATAAAATGATCATTCTCGGTTTAGGTTTAGCCAATCAATTGGTATTTATCGATCCAAACCGAAATGAAAACTGTTTGAATTTCCAAATCTCACCAATCGGTTCCTAACTACAACGTGTAATGAAACCGAAAATTAAAATACTTAGCTCAATCTGTTCAGTTTACTTCGGTTCATACCGGATGCCCAAAACTTATCTACAAATTAAATTAATTACCATATATAATGTAAAATCACTATTTATACCATAAAGTTTTGACTGTATAAATTTATCATAATCGAAATTAAATTAAATTTCTTGAACAAAATTAAAATTTTGCTTAGTTTTAAAAAAAACAGAAAAAACAGATTTAAACTTATAGTATTATTTCTTAAATCAATTTCTTAGAGGTAATTTATTGTCCATTCACTACAATACAAGGGGTATGACAGAACAATTTGGCCAATAGTTGTTAATATATGCAATATAAAATTGAGAAACAGTATAACATAGAATAAATATCTAATACAATAAAGTTAAGTTTTTTCTCTCTTTTGGGGAAAAAAATGACAGGTGTCCTCTTTGAGAATTGTTTCTCCTGGGCCTTATGTTTTCAAATACAATTAGCCCACTCCTAAAGCTGAAACCGAAGAAATCCGTTATAGGCCCACTAATTGAACAAACCCTAATCGGCCTATTTTCAATCCTAAAAACGACAAATCATCTTCAACCTCTGACTATCGGGATTCTCGGCTCTTCCGACCACCACCATCTTGATTACTATCCTTTCATTCATCTTTCGAAACCGACTTCTTAAACACCCACGCCTTCCCATCTCCTCAATCCTAAACGCTTCCATAACTCACTCCGTAACACCTCCTGCTTCTGCCTCTTCCTCTTCCACGGACACTCATGATAAATACCATGGCAGCCTTCAAAACCTGTTCCTTCTTCAAACTCACTCACTTTAGGCGAGGGCATACATGGCTTAAAGTAGCTTCAAAATTCGTCCACAAGCAGAGATTAGAGGAAGAAGACGAAGAGAGACGTCGTTTATCAAATGGAAACAATCAGAGAGCAAGCTACAAAGCTCAGAGAATAAGTGGCGAGACAGCAACAGGTTACCCTAATTGAAAAATAAAAACCCTAAATCAAATCTCAAGATGATCAATTTTAGAGTCTAATCGTCTTCGCACGCTTTATTGGTTTGAGCTGGGATTGATCCTGTTCTTGATATGGGGAGATGCACTTTCAGTATTTTCGAACTCAAAGATTGATGATTTTTACAATTATCTTCTTCAAAGATGCTCCATTTGATTATATGTTGCCTTGGGAAAAGTTGTGTATTTGGTGCTTATTATGTCCTGCATTTAGGAAGTGATTACTTAGTTTAGTTTTCAAACCTCTTTGTATTACTAAGAAACGGAAACAAAGTGTACATGTTGATGTTTCTCTGTTTCTGATGCAAATTTTGAAGGCTGTCCTGAGACAATTCGGTGGAGGAGGTTACAGTGGTCTAGATACTGTAATAGCCGATGAGGAAGAGTTACATCGGCATCAGAAACTGGAGAAGCTTTACATCTCAACATGTTCTGCTAAGGTTTTTGAAACGGTCTCCTGCTTGAAATATAATTCTCTTGCCACAACCGTTTCATTGAAGTTTACTTCTTCTTCACAGCATTTTCAACGAGACATTGTTCGTGGTGTACAAGGATACATCGTTACAGGATCCAAGCAAGTCGAAATAGGTGCCTCTTTTTCTCTCTCTCTTCATTCTGTTTTCAGGGTTTGTGAAATCCTTTTGTTATTGATTTGGTTGCAATTAGGGACAAAATTGTGTGAGGATAGCCGGCAATATGGTTCGAAAACTACATGTACAAGTGGTAATATACTAACAAGAGCTTCACTTAGCTTTGCAAATGCTCAAATGGAGAAAGAGCGCGGAAATCTCTTGAAGGCTCTTGGCACACATGTTTAAATTTGACACAATCGATGCATCTTTCTTTTCATTTTTTTTAGCAATATAGCTAAGATTTGCATGATGAAGTTATTACACTACAACAAATATGGATATTCATAGCAGATTATGATAGCACATTTTCCGAAACTGCTATAAAAAGGTAGATAGGAGTCATGAGTACAAACTTATAACATCAGACAAATGCTATGTTTAAAAAATTGTAAACGAAAATTAGGAACGCGCTAATCACCCAATTTTTTTTGCAAATACCGCCAACACTTAGAAAAAATAAAGTGATTTCGCGGTCAATTAGACAAGGGTATATTTTTAATAGCGTTAGGAAAAGAAAACAAAAACCTATTTTCTTGTTTTCTCCGACTTCTTCTTCTCGACATCAATTTCGATCTGTGCTCTCTCCAAGCTCTCGACTCCATCTCTACTAGGTCAGGAAACGTAATCACTCTTTAATATAGCTGGGTTTCTATTGTTTATTCCGGCGAGTCTCCAGCACGGCCGATTTCACCTAGGTTCATAGACCTCTGAACGGCCGATTTCATTCCCAGATCTGAAAATACAAGCGAGTTCTTAGCATCGATAGAGTTATGTCCAGTGATTTGTTGGATTTTGCCTCTGCTCTATACTCTGATTAGTTAGGTCATGATGTTTTTTACCAAAATAGAATAAGCACTGAGATATCTTCGATTCGATTTGACATAGACTGATATTCTGAGATTCTAAGCAAATTTGCTGTTTACAAAATCTGGGTTTTGAAGCTTATATTTTGGAATTGTAGAATTTTTCTATCTGCCTATTTCGATAGTTGTGTTGTAAGTAATTGAAATTCCTTATACAGTTCGACACTAACTTCATCTTCTTGTTCGCAGGCGTGAGTTCGTGTGTTCCCAATCTTAAAACCGCTCTACTTTGTGAAGGTTAGGCAAATTTATTTACGTCTTCTAATTTTGTATTTCTTTGTATCATTTTTTATACAATGACTTTGTTCTTGCGGTTAGAACTATGAAGTTTAATTTATCGTCATTGCTGCTTGAACCATGTATGCTTCTGTAAACTGTGGCAAGGGCCGTAAGTAGGTTGTAGGAAGAAAATATTGGACAAGTCATGGGTGCATTTATGCAGGTATGTTCATTTCTTGAAGTGTTCAATTTATGCATTTCAAGTTTTCTTCTCATAATTGTTTTTCTTTTTCCTTTTATTTACATGAACTTAAGACTTGATTCTGCATATGAGAGAGGTGCTCGGGGTTATGTGAGTGATGTTACTGCTAGATTAGGAGTTAATGGGAAGATTGTATGTCCATGCACCCGGTGCCGCAATCTAGATCGACATACAAGTGAAGAGGTTGTCTCTCATTTGGTTATATATGGGATGGATGATGCTTACAAAGTACGCACGGACTGGTTTCACCATGGAGAAGGGAACTCTGTCGGTGTACAATGTCAAGATAGAGTGTGGAATGCGGAGATACTTAGTTTATACGAAGCAGCCAATTGTTCAGATGAAGATTTAGCCATTAGGGGTTCACAATTACTTGACTCAGCTGAAGGTGAGGACAAGAAAGAAGTTGAGTTCTTAGCAAAACTTGCAGAGGCTGAAACCCCTTTGTACCCTACGTGTGTGACTCATAGCAAGCTATCAGCTGTTGTTTCCTTGTTTAGGATTAAGTCTCCGAATGGGTGGTCAGACAAGAGTTTTGATGACTTATTGCAAGCGTTGCCCAACATGCTACCTGAAGACAATGTCCTGCACACATCAACTTACGATGTGAACAAGTTTTTGAAATCCTTTGATATGGGATATCAAAAGATTCATGCTTGTGTGAATGACTGCTGCTTATATAGAAAGAAGCTGAAGAAGGCTGAGAGTTGCCCAAAATGCAAGGCCTCTAGATGGAAGACCAACATGTGCACTGGTGAATTGAAGAAGGGTGTTCCACATAAGGTTTTGAGGTACTTTCCCTTGATCCCTCGGCTTAAAAGGATGTTCAGATCGGAGCAGACTGCATTGGATTTGAGATGGCATTTCAGTAACAAGAGCACAAATGGGAAAATGCGTCATCCTGTAGACTCTGTGACATGGAACTCAATGAATGACAAGTATCCATCATTCGCAGCTGAGGAAAGGAACTTAAGACTCGGGTTTTCAACTGATGGGTTTAATCCCTTTAATATGAAGAACAGCCGGTACAGTTGTTGGCCTGTGTTACTTGTCAATTACAACATGGCTCCAGACAAATGTATGAAAGAGGAGAACATCATGCTCAGTTTGCTGATTCCAGGACCACATCAACCGGGTAATAATATCGATGTTTACTTAGAACCGCTTATAGAGGATTTGATTCATCTATTGACTGTAGGGGAGTTAACTTAAGATGCAATTAGTAAGACAACCTTTACGCTTAGGGCTATGCTTGTCTGGACTATTCAAGATTTACCAGCATATTGAAATCTTGCTTGTTGTAAAGTAAAGGGCAAAATGGGTTGTCCTATATGCGGAAAGTACACAGATAGCTTGTGGCTGAGTAATACTAGGAAATTCGTGTTTATGTGTCATAGGAAAAGTTTCCCACCTTCACATAGTTTCAGATCTAAGAAGAGTTGGTTTGATGGTAAAACTGAACATGGAACGAAGGGGAGGATACTCACGGGTAGAAATGTCTCATCTATGCTGAGAAATTACAAGAATGATTTCGGTAATAGGAAAGAGGGTGGGAAAAAGAGAGCTGCTAGAATTTACATACCATCTGATAACGAGGACGAAGTGAGTGAATCTGAAGAGGATGAAGATTTAGGAGACAAAGACGAAGAAGAATTATCTAGATGGAAAAAACGTTCCATATTTTTCACTTTGCCTTATTGGGAGGTATAGATTTAAACTTCTGTTTACGTTATGTTATGTTTAATTGTATACAGTTAGTTCTGATTGGTTAATGTTCTTGCTTTTACATGAGAAGGAGCTCCATGTGCGCCATAATATAGACGTTATGCATGTGGAGAGGAATGTGGGTGCAATTTTAATTGCCACTTTGTTACATTGTGGGAATTCAAAGGACGGTCTAAAGGCTAGAAAGGATCTCCAAAGTCTTGGTATCAGGGGAGATCTGCATCCACAAGCTCAGGGTAAAAGGACATTACTCCCACCGGCTCCTTGGTCTTTGTCAAAATCAGAGAAACAGACATTTTGTAAGCGGCTTTTTGACTTTAAAGGTCCTGATGGCTATTGTACTAATATGTCCTCCTGTATATCAGTAGAAGAGTGTAAAGTGATGGGACTCAAATCTCATGACTACCACATTCTAATGCAACAACTGCTGCCAGTAGCATTGAGGGGCTTATTACTTAAGGGTCCCAGGCTAGCCATATTCCGCTTATGCGCTTTCTTCAATTTTCTTTGCCAGCGAGTAATTGATATGGAACAACTCCAGCTTATGTAAATTGAAACCGTGGAGACTCTTTGCATTTTCGAAAGATTTTGGCCACCGAGTTTCTTCGACATCATGGTGCACTTGTGTGTGCATCTAGGAAGAGAAGCCCGACTTGGTGGACCTGTCCATTTCAGATGGATGTATCCATTTGAAAGGTATGTTGTCTCTTTTAAATTTCTTTTTAACTTCAAAAATAACTAACTATTCACGTTTAAGGTTCATTTTCAACAGATACATGAAAGTCTTGAAAGACTACGTAAGAAACACAGCTAGACCTGAAGGGTGTATAGCCGAGTCCTATCTAGCAGATGAGTGTTTGAAGTTCTGCTCTGCTTTCTTGAAGAAGAAAAAGAGGACAGAAACACTGAGTACGAGAGCCATACCATCCTTGAAGGTCGTCCTATCTCAGCTGCCCGCTCATTAAGTCTGAGTGATACAGAATTGAAAATTGCTCATCTTGCTGTAATACAGAACACAGCTGTGGTGGATCCATACGTTGAGTAAGTTTGTTTTCGTAATTGTTATATTATTTGTTTTCTAAGTTTAGTACTTGGAAGTTCTGACGTATATTGTGTTTTTTTTTTCCAAATGCAAGTGCTCATTTACAGCATCTACAAGACACAAATAGTAGATGTAAACGGGATGCTACTTATCTATGGCGTATGCACACTGAAAAATTCCCAGCCTGGATAAAGCAACAGGCATGTTTGACTATATTTGTTCTTTATGGATATTATAACTATGTAGTATAGCTTACATTATTTTTCTTAATTGATAGATACCTATTGATTCAGAACATAATGAAGAGCTACTGAAGTGGTTGGCTTACGGTCCTCGTAGTATAGCCAGATCTTACACAGGCTACATAGTTAATGGCATACGGTTTCACACAAAATCTGTGCATATGCTAAGTCAAAATAGTGGGGTGTACTATGAGGCAACAACAATGTGTAGATCTAGTGCTAGGGACACAGCACAGGTTGTGGACGTTGTATCATACTATGGGAGAGTAGTTGATATTATCTTAGTAGATTACAACGCAGTCTACGTCCCAATATTCAAATGTGAGTGGGCAGTTAAAGGCAACGGTGTTAAGATGGAGGATGGGTTTACTCTGGTGAATTTTGATCACAGCCACATATCCTTTGCCAAGGATCCTTTTATTTAAGCATCTCAGGCGAGACAGATATTTTACTCAAGGGAAAATGATGAATCGAGTTGGTATGTGGTTATGAAGGGTCCATCTAGAAGATACAGTGATGAGAAAGTGGAAGATGGAACAGCAGATGTAGGACCATTGCCTTCAGATATGGATATGAGTCTAGAAGATATAGCAGATGAGGCTGAGAATGAGAGGGTTGATTGCGAAGGAATTTATGTTTGATTACGTCTATTAGCACTTGTGGATTTGCATGACATTTTCATTACTTGGTTTACGAATATATGTTTGATTTCCTTGATTGAATATTTTAGATTTATGTCTGAGATGGTTAATGTTTTAGTTGGTCTGACATTGAGTTAATGTTTGAGTTTCCATCGAGTTTATGTTGTAGGATTGATATGGGTAAAAGAAGAAAACAATCAAGGAAAAGGAAGACCCTTGTGCGAGATGATGAGGCTGAATTCATAGGCACCATATACCCTGATGAGACGCAACATGAAACGCCGATTGATGAATCACCGCCTGAAGACACACAGATTGAGGGAACACGTGTGAAGACACTCATATTGATGAAACACAACATGATAAGAAAGGTGGAGAAGCTGAACCAGAGAAAGATTCTGAAGCTCCTAAGGTTGATGAGGAGGTTCAGCCCCAAACAAAGAAACACAGAGGACCAACCAAGATGAAAGATATTACGAGAGATCCTAATGCACGAATAAGAGTAGATTTCACAGAATTTGGAGAACCCTGTGGCGAAGGTTCTGTTAAGCTGTCATCATACTTAGGTCCGTTGGTAAGGGAACATGTTCCTCTAATCTTAGATGATTGGAGAAGAATTTGCGAGGAGCGGAAGACTGTTCTGTGGAAATCGGTAAAGGTAATTGTATAATTTACATTGCAAATGACTTTGGTCTGCATATTCTAATGTTCTGTTCTTCATGTAGTTACGTTTTGAACTTGATGGAGAGTACGAGAAAGCGGCTGTTATGAAGCAAATGGGTTGCCTATGGAGGGCCTCAAAATCATGTTTGGTTAATCAGATTTTAAAAGCTGATAACCACGCAGATCGAATGAAGTTGAGGCCAGACAATATTCCAACCACAGAGTGGAGGAAGTTTGTGAAAGAGAAGACTAGTAAAGAGTTCAAGGTACTAAATTGTACATAGTTTCATATTCGTAATCAGGTTGCTAATACTTGTATTTAGGCTGTTAGCGAGACATACAAGGAAAGAAGACGTAAGCAGATTCCTCACACATGTAGTCGCAAAGGAATGGTTAGATTGGCAGAAGATTTAGTAAGTATTGTACTTATTAATGAGCATGAATTGTTCTTCACTGTGAATTTTGTTTCGTCTAATATATCCTGAATCATTGTGCAGAAAAAGGGAGCTCAAATCCCGCAGACGTTACAAGACTGAATGTGTGGGTAAAGTCACGAACTAAAAAGGATGGGACAGCAGTAAACACGGACGCTGCTGAGAAAATAGTAATCCGTTGTTATTTTATATCATTCGGTTCTGAATTTTACATTGGATTTAATGTGCTTAACATGACTCCAACATGTGACAGGAAAAGGCAAAAGAGTTTATTCAGTCTGATGTTCCAGGATCGTCCTCAACAAACCCAAAAGAAGACACTCTTAGTCAGATATTAGGACCAGACAATCCTGGATGTCTGAGGGCAATGGGAAGAGGAATGAGTGTAAGCAAACTAGCTTTCTTCGAAGTAAAGAGGAAGTATGAGACTGAAATGCAACAAACACAAAATCAGTTGAAGCAGCAGGTCCAGGAATTACAAGACGCTCTGGCAAAATTGAATAGTCCTGTAAGTCTGCAAGAGTAACTCTCATTCGGTTATGGAGTTTTAGCAAAATGTTAACGTAATTTTTATCTATATTTGCAGCGGCCAAACTCAGAAGTTGGTGAAAATTCAGCAGCAAGGGTAAGTAATACTGCAAACTATATTCTTCATGCACTTGAACTGATTTTAATTGCTGTCTTCATTAATGTTTGTAGAGTGTAAACAAAAGGACACCGCAGCCTAAGTGTATTCTATATGATTGGTGTGACAAAGAATGCAAAGTAGCGGATGGTCGTTTTCTGTCTTCTGATGAAATGGAGTTTGTTAACAATGTCCCGTTGAGACCGAATTCAGTTAAAGTATTGGTTGAGACAGCTATTGAAAAAGACGCATTTCTCTTGAGACCAGCGCCGAAAATGTACACTATTGGTCAGGCTGTAGGAGAAACTGTTGTGTGGCCTCAGGATTCGATTCTTGTTCTTGACCAGGAGTTCCCACCTGATGACATTCCACCAAATGTAAGGATTTCTTCCCTCTTATCATTTTTGATCGTTAAGTTTATGAAGTGTTATTAGGTATAGTAATGTGTTTCATATGTTGGATTTATTCGATTGACAGAGTCCACCAATAATAGAAACGAACAAGTGCAAACTTCTGCATTGGCTAACTGAAGATAAAGAAACAGTTGCTGAAGGTCGTTGGGAAACTCGTGATCCCAAAGCCGTGGTGGATGGCCTTCCTCTTGGTCCAAATGCCGTGAAAGTGTATGTAGATGAGGTTATCACTACAAGAAAACGTTCAAATTCCGAGGGAAATTCCGAGGGAAAATGATTTCCTCGGAAATTTCCGACGAAAAACCGAGGAAACTCCGAGAAGAGGGTTTTCCTCGGAATATCGTTGGAAAATTCCGAGGACATCATGTTTCCTCGGAATTTTCCGAGGAATTTCCGAGGCAAGGCAGTCCGTGGGAAATTTCCGACGGAGAATGGTAAGATACCGAGGAAAGTTTGGAGCCGTTAGAGACCCGTTTGGAGAGCCGTTTAGTGATTTCAAGAATTCCGAGGAAATTCCGAGGAATCCTCGGTATTTCCTCAGAATTTCCTCAGTATGTCGGAGCCGTTAGAGACCCGTTGGGGGAGCCGTTGTGCGTTTTCAAAAATTCCGAGGAAATACCTAGGAAAAGTTGTTTTTCCTCAGAATTTCCTCGGAATTTCCTCAGTATGTCGGAAGGATTTCATCTACAAATACAACCACCCCTCTTCCTCTTCATTCACTCCATTTCTTCTTCTTTCCTCCCACTATATTTACAAACGATTTTTCTTTAAAAAAAAACATGTCTTCTTCAAATTATTATCGTTCTTGGATGGATCGACCTCATTTGGATCCGAACACGAAAGTGCTTACGAAAGAATACGAAAGAGGTCTAAAGGAATTCATGGGGTTAGTTAAACGACAACCGGAAGCCGAAACAAGTAAGTTAAGATGTCCTTGCTCTAATTGTAAAAATAGAAAGGTTATTAAAGAGTTGGATGTTTGGACACATATTTTTTTAAATGGGTTTACACGGAGTTACAAAATTTGGAATCATCACGGGGAAACAGGATATGAACCTGGTAGTACTAGCGAACCTCGGCCGGCGGTTAGATTAGAAGAACCAATTAGAACGGATTTAGATTATGGTGTAGGTATTGAGCAGATGGTAAATGATCATTTTAGAGGTGAAGATTTACCCAATGCAGAAGCAAAGAGATTTTATGATATGTTGGATGCTGGAAAGAAACCTTTCTATAAAGGTTGCAGAGATGGTCATTCAGCTTTATCATACGCTACAAGACTGATGGGCATTAAAACAGATTATAACTTGGCTGAAGACTGTGTGGATGCGATAGCTGATTTTGTAAAAAGTATTCTACCTGAGGATAATGTAGCTCCAGGTTCATACTACGAGGTTCAGAAACTCGTATCTGGTGTTAGTTTACCGTATGAGGTAATAGATGTATGCAGCGATAACTGCATGATTTATTGGAGGGCGGATGACCAGCGGATTACATGCAAATTTTGTGGGAAGCCTCGTTACAAAGATACGAGTGGAAGAGTTCGAGTGCCATATAAAAGGATGTGGTATTTGCCTTTGAAGGAAAGGTTGCAGAGGTTGTATCTTTCGGAACGCACTGCGCAACGAATGAGATGGCATGCGGAGCACTCAACAGATGGTGACATTAGACATCCTTCAGATGCAAAAGCGTGGAAGCATTTCCAATCAAAGTATCCCGACTTTGCATATGAGAGAAGAAATGTCTACCTTGGATTATGTACCGATGGTTTCAGCCCGTATGGGAAGAGTGGAAGACAATATTCTCTATGGCCAGTCATTGTTACACCATATAACTTACCCCCAAACTTGTGCTTGCGACGAGAGTTTTTGTTTCTCTCCATTCTCGTTCCCGGACCAGAGCATCCTAAGAGATCACTTGATGTGTTTCTTCAGCCACTAATATATGAGTTGCAACAACTATGGGCTGAAGGGGCTGAAACATACGACATTTCGTGTAAAGAAAATTTTCAAATGCGGGCAGTACTAATGTGGACAATAAGTGATTTTCCAGCATATGGTATGTTATCTGGATGGACAACGCATGGGAGGCTATCATGTCCATATTGTCAAGATGACACAGATGCTTTCCAACTAAAGAACGGAAGAAAAACGTGTTGGTTTGACTGTCACAGACGATTCCTACCACATGATCATCCATACCGTCGGAGTAAGAATTTCTTTAGGAAGAACAAACAGGTGTTTGATGGTCCACCTGAGGAAGTTAGTGGGAAAGTTTTGAAGACACAACTAAGAGATTTTGGTGCAGAAAGGACGCCAGACGTCGGTGGACATGAGCATTTTCCTATAGATGCTGTTGGAGAACTACATAACTGGCACAAGAGAAGTATTTTCTTTGATTTGCCATACTGGGAGGATCATCTGCTAAGGCATAATTTAGATGTCATGCATATTGAGAAGAACTTTTTTGACAATCTCATGAACACGATCCTTAACGTTAAAGGTAAAACAAAGGATAATTTGAAGTCAAGACTGGATTTAGTCGATATATGTGCTCGTCCAGAACTTCATGTTGATGAGAATGGTAGGGCTCCTTTTCCCATATGCCGACTTGATGCAGAGGGGAAAAACGCGTTCTTTGATTGGATTTCAAACGATGTGGAGTTTCCAGATGGTTACGCATCTAATTTGCGAAACTGTATTGACAGAAAGGAAGGAAAGTTTATTGGCTTGAAAAGTCACGATTGCCATGTGATGATGCAGCGCCTCCTTCCGTTTGCCTTCAAGGAACTATTACCACGAAAAGTTCATGAAGCTGTTGCAGGGATAAGTGCTTTCTTCCGCGATTTATGCAGCAGATCAGTGACTCTTGAAGGTATTACAAATTTGAAGACTAACATAGCCGTGATTCAGTGCAACCTTGAGAAGATATTTCCTCCCTCATTTTTTGATGTTATGGAGCATCTTGCTATTCACCTTGCACGAGAATTGGAACTTGGTGGTCCTGTGCAGTATAGATGGATGTATCTGTATGAGCGGTATATGTTCATTTGAAGAAGAAGGTGAAAAATTTAAGTAGGGTGGAAGGTTCTATAGTCGCACAGATGATCAATGAAGAAATTTCCAACTTTGCGGAGCACTACTTTCCAGCAGACGTTCAGACCAAAAACAGAAGATCTGCTCGGCATGATGATAGAGGTGAACGGGCAACATATCATGTTAAGGTTCCAGACATTTTCACAGATGTAGGACGACTTAGCGGAAAACCAAAAGACCGTCGACTTACAGAGCACGAGCGAAGCCATTTGCAGACATATTTGCTCACCAACTGCGAAGATGTTCTTCCATATGAGAGGTAAGTTTATTATCCTACAAAATTCTATTTTAACAAATTGACATTTAAATCTAATTACTTATATTATTTTCATCATATGTACAGGATTTTCATGGCACCAAAGCGGTTTGAATATAGATACGCCACAGAGGCGGAACTAGAAGAAATTAAGCAGAGAGAATTTGCTGGATGGATGTTTACCTATGTGAGTGCCTTAAACAAATTAAAATTACATTTACCATATATTTATACGAATTCATATTTATTGATATAACCTGCATATGTGCTATTAATAGGTGTCTGCTGGTTTGGCCAGAGGTGAAACATTTGACGATTGGATACGCGAGATGGTGGTTGGCCCTAACTGTGTTGTAAAGTCATATCCGAGATTCTGTACTCGAGGATATGCATTCGCAACTGAAAAGAGGAGACATTCGCGTACGACCTATGATGCTGGCGTTTGTTCTGCATCAGGAGATGATGTATACTACGGACACATACATGAGATTTTGGAAATCAAGTATCTGGGCTTGCTTGGATTGCGCTGTACTGTTTTCTATTGTGATTGGCACGACAACACTCCAGATCGAGGTGTGAGAATAGATGCATTTGGTGTTACATCAGTACATTCGAGGCGAAAGCTGCAATATTATGATCCTTTCATTCTTGCTTCTCAGGCCGATCAGGTAAGTTAATGTTGTAAGAATTCAGATTGATTGATCACAATTCATACTTTTTTTAATATTTTTTAAAATGTTACAGGTTTCTTATATCAAGTACCCACGGGTAAGGAACAGAGATGATCCATGGGTTACGGTTACAAGAGTCAACCCGAGAGGTCGAGTTCAGGGAACTTCAGAGCTGGAAGACCCGCTGCAACCAATCACATCCGGCAACTTAAGTGCAGCTGAAGATGTAGCAGAAGGTGGCCTTGTAGTCGATTTGACCGACTTCGCAGAGGACGCCGTCGTTTACGCAGAAGATGAACCAGTTATTAGAGAGTTTCACCAAGATCCAGATTCCGATTCATCTGGTGACGATGACACGGAATCAGAGTAGAACTTTTTTTTTTTAACAAAAAATTCCGAGGGAATTCCAAGGGAATTCCAAGGGAATTTAGGGTTTCCTCGGAATTTCCTCGGATTTCGACTTTAGGGATTTTATTAATAGTGCTATTCCTCGTTCTAGGTTATAAATCCACCTTTCCGAGGAAATTCCGAGGAATGAGATGAATTTTTTAACTTCCTAGGAATTTCCTCGGAAATTTTAACCGAGAACGACGTTTTGTGGATCGAATAACACATATATAACCTTCATTGAGTGTCTTAACTAGATTATGAAGTCATACCTAGTGTTTTACACAATAACAAACACTTTTATGATTGCTCGAACAAAAATCACACAACATAAGATAAACACCTATACACTTTAACAAACGATAAACGAAATACTTACAATTATTTTTGAAATTTTTTATTTTATGGTTTATGATCATCCACACAAACTTTCCTCAATGGAATGAATTGCATTTGTACTAAAAATGAAAAACCGGAAAAAAAAATTGGAATTTGAAACCCTAAACCATGTTTCCTCGGTATTTCCTCGGTATTTCCTCGGAAATTTCCGAGGAAATACCGAGGAAACTCGTTTCCGTCGGAAAGTCCTTACCGGGAAAACCCAAACGTTGAATTAATTCGAGAACCGCGTGTTAGGTATGATTTTATTTTATCCGACGGAATTCCGACGAACCACTCCGTCGGAATTAGTGAATATAATAAACCTAACTCTTTCTTCTTCTTCTCCGCCGCTTAGAACATATCGCTCCTCTCTCTCTCCTCTCGATCCTCT
The DNA here is from genome assembly GCA_010577795.1 of Isatis tinctoria. Classification (NCBI taxonomy): domain Eukaryota; kingdom Viridiplantae; phylum Streptophyta; class Magnoliopsida; order Brassicales; family Brassicaceae; genus Isatis; species Isatis tinctoria. Next base: position 21,583,330 of record CM021244.1, on the reverse strand, counting down.
CTCTCCTGTCGATCCTCGCCGCCGGTTCTCTGTCATCTCGCCGCCGGTTCTCTGTCATCTCGCCGCCGGAATTCCAAGGGCACATCAATAATCATGTAAGAATCAACAAAACTTAACATTTTCCTGTTTCTAATCGGATTTTAGGTTGTTAGAAGCAAAAATCGGATTTTAGGTTGTTAGATGGATAGTTTAGGATTGAATTTTGGATTCTAGGTTCTTGTTTTAGTTTTCTATAGAATTATTTGTAGTTTTAAAAACGTTTTCGATTTTTTTAAACGTTTTTGATTTTTAAAAACTTTTTATGATTTTTAAAAACGTTTTTGATTTCTATAAACAGATTATGATTTTTAAAAACGTTTTTTGATTTTTTATAACCTTTTCTGATTTTAAAAAACGTTTTTCAATGAAGTCAAAAAAGGTTTTTACTCTTTTATAAATCGTTTTTCTGATATAAAAACAATTTTTTATTATAAAGTATTTATATAAGTATTAAAACATTTTTTGATTTTAAAAAACTTGTATATGATTTTAAAAAAAGTTTTTTTCTATTTTAAAAAACGTTTATCAAGTTTCAAAAACGTTTTTTTCTGATATTAAAACTATTTTTATAAGTATTAAAACATTTTTTTATTTGTAAAAACGTGTATATGATTCAAAAAAACTTTTTTACTATTTATAAAATAGTTTTTCAAGTTTCCACAAACAATAAAACATACCCACAAATTATAATTTTTTTTTTTTGGATTTTTATATCTTTAAACTACAGGTCTTACGATGATCAGACTCCGCCTCCTAGACAGCGTCGTGGTCGTCGTTCGGGTAGCCACTCAGTTCAGGATTCCCGCAGCTCCCACCATACATCTCCCTCTCCATATCCCGAGGCTCCTTCTGGCTCTGGTGCTGCACCCATTATTCCTCCGAACTATCAGGGTCCTCGAGAACTGGCGAGGATAGCAGAGTTTGTTCGACAGCCGGGTCGTCACCATCTTCCGTTTCTCACTCCCTATCCATCTGGACCGGGTCAGACATGGTTTGATCGATCCTCGAACGGGATCAGCGCATGGATCAACCGTATGATGTATCTGGCTTTGGACGTGGGACATCCGACTTTCACAGACTTTCCTAGAGCCAAACAAATTTTGTGGTTTGAACAGTTTGCGGTAAATATTCTTTTTTTTTTAATTTAAATTTTTTCAATATAAATTTTCTACTAATTGTTTTTTTTTCAGCAAGAATTCAACTGGAATCCCGATTATACGGCGTTTGTCTATTACCACTTCGTCCACAAAGTTATGACCAACTATGGTTATCAAATTTACGAGTGGAAGAAGAAGTGGCAAAATGGCAAGGTAAGGTTTTTTTTTTAAAACCTTTTTTAAATTTATTAAATTATATTTTAATTTATCTAACAATTTTTTTTTTAAAAAAGGTCCCAAAGTTGATGAACCTCGAGGTCTGGGCACAGTTGATTGTCCATTGGAGTAAAGACGAGACGAAATCGACTTCTTCTACCAACTCCACCAACCGCAAGAACGATCGTAAAGGAAAGGGCGTCTACAAGCACAACTTGGGTGCTCAGTCCCAAGCCACTCTGAGAGATCGCATGGTAACTTCAGTCGCTTTTTATTCTATTTTATAATTTTATAATTTTTGAAATTTTAGATTCTCATTTTTTCTTCTAATTGCTAATATTTATATTGATATCAAGGTGGAAGCAAATGATGGTGAGCATGTTGATGATTTCGAGCTAATGAAGAAGGCGTATACGAACAAGTAGACCGGCGAGATTGATGACGGTGTTGTGAAGGGTGTCGTCGACCTCATCAGCAGTCAGGTGGAAGAAGCAGCGTCTCAGCTTCAAATCGAAGACGAAGATTCAACGGGTTCCCAATTGCCTCGGGATCAGATCAACGAAATCGTTGAAAAGGTAAGTTTTTTAAATTAAAATTTCATTTCATCTTAATTATTATTTACATTTTTTTAATTTTCTATTTCAGTCGGTTCCAATCTTAATTATTATTTACATTTTGGTTATTTTCTATTTCAGTCGGTTCCAAAGAAGAAGGGCCGAATGTTGGGTTTGGCTCGTCGGTCACGGTCCGTTACGTCTTCTGCTGCAGCTCCGCCCTTTGTTGATCCCGAAGCACTTATGGGTCAGTTGCAGGACAAGGACCAACGCATTTCTGCGTTGGAGACTCAGATGGCGACCCAACAGGCGAGCTTCGAGGCACAGAGGAAGCTAAACGAGCAGATGCTGGCCACGATGAGGACGTTGCACCCGGACATCAATTTCCCGACCCAGCAAGACCCAAACACCCAAAACCCGTAGCTTTTGTTTTCAAAAACTTGGATTCTTTCTTTTTCTTTGTACTGAATTTAAATTTTATATATTCGAAATAAAATTTCTGAATTTCATTTTATATTTTCAAATTTAATTTTCTAATATTAATTTTTTTTCAAATATATTTTTCGAAAATATTTTGTTTTTTAAATAAATTTTAAAATATTTCCGACGGAAACCTTTCCTCGGAAAATTCTGACGGATGATTCCGTCGGAAAATTTCGACGGATGACTTCCATCGGAAAATTCCGACGGAAGGCTTCCCTCGGAAAATTCCGACGGAAGGCTTCCCTCGGAAAATTCCGGCGGACGGCTTCCGTCGGAAATTTCCGATGGAAGGTCCTCGGAATATTCCGACGGAACCTTCCCTCGGAAATTTCCGAGGACCTGTCCGACGAACGGCCTTCCTCGATAATTCCTCGGAATTTGTTTTCCTCAGAATTCCGTCGGAAATTTCCGGGGAAATTCCGACGAAATACAAAATTCCGACGGAAAAATTCCTCGGTATCCCGTCGGAATACCTTAATTCCGACGGAATTTTGAGGAATTATTCCGTAGGAAATTGCTTGTTTTCTTGTAGTGTATGGTACCAGAAACATTTATTTGGCGGCCAACAGAAAAACTGTCTTCCCTTCGTCAATGTCGTTTGTAGCATGGCCAGTGAGCCGAGTGGTATTTGACAATTTCGACATAGAGTCACCAGCAACAGCATCTCCTCACACAGTCTCAAACGTACACACTCCACCAGCTCCTGCTAAGTTTTTAAAACCATCTTTACAATCTTCTTCAACCTCTCACAAGGTAAGTTTCAATGTATCGATATCTTGTGATTGTGCAAATGATGAAGATGATAATTTGTACATCTTAATAACATTAGTTTACATTGTTGAACCAAACAGATTGTGAAGGAGGGTCAGAAGTGCAAACTACTGGACATTACCGATGACAAAGTAGTTGTTGCAGAAGGACGCTGGTCTTCAAACAACCTAGAACATTTAGTGCACTTTGTTCCGTTGGGCGATAATGCTGTTCGTGTGTGGGTTGATAAAGTGAAGGTGAATGATGCACTGGTGTGGAGGCGTACGTCTGCAATCGAGTGCATGGAGGACGCTATCGGTACCACTATAGCATGGCCTGAAGACAAAGTTGTCATCGTCTGAGGTGGTATAATACTTCTTCTACTCTTAGTACTCGAACTGGTAATGAACATGTGGTACTTCTTGGATTTCAGAATTCTGTTGTCTTTGGATCTTAATTTTGAATATGTACTTCGATTATGGTTGAATGAAATGTCAGACTTTGTTTATTTGGTTATGATAAATTGGTGTATCTGTGATTGTTTTAATTTAATGCAAATCGTATTCCCATTTAAAAAGAAAACACGAAATAGCATCTAATATAAGTCATTGTATACTAAAATTGTAACAGGAAAAAAAAGCTACAATTGTATATATGAATAGCTCAATACTACTGCTGTAACACGGATTCAAGTAACACCAACGTAAAGCTACTAAAACGTAATTGGTGGCGAGATAAAAAGGCTATTTGAAAAATATATATGGCATTTAAAAAACGTAATCAGATAATGTTGTATAACACGAGTTATGTGTTATTAGTAACTATAGTACAGCATAAAGAAAATGCTATTCTATAAGTAGCTATAACGCGAGTTATGTGTTATTAGTAACTATAGTACAGCATTAATAAAAAGCTATTCTATAGGTAACTATAACCCGACTAATGTGTCATTAATAAATATATTACAGCATAATAGTAATGCTATAAAAAAAAAAAAAAAAAAAAAAAAAAAAAAATAATAGTAATGCTATTATATAGTACTCTAAGATAGCGCCGGCGTCAAAACGCTATCGTAGATTGGCTCTCTATTATAGCGCCTTCTATAATAGCATTTGTGAAATCGCTATGAAAACCATATAATAGCGTAAATCGTCTGCTATCAATAGCCATATTTGTTGTAGTGTTAGGCTCACGCAGGTCCTCTTCTTTTAGCTTCCGACACAAAATTATGCTTTTTTAAATAAAAAACTACCAACTTTTTCTTGAACCTACATAGACTATTGAAGTATCAAAACGACAAGCTAAGGTTAGAGAAAATCCCGGTAATCCCGAAACATTAGTGAAGCTGGAATCTGCTGAAGCAAAACTACAAGACCTTAAATTAAACATGACACTATCGGGTAAGGAAGCAGCCTCTGCCATGGCTGTTGTCGAAGATCAACAGCAAAATCAAACTCTCCAGCTGCTAATAACTTTGGTACTCTCACCTAGACAAGCGATTATGTGTAACTTAGGAGTTGTTTTGTCTTCATAATCATTTACTCTTGTGTTTTTTCTTTTATCAAATGTTTCTATGAAAAAAGGTTGAAGCAGAGCGTAGTTATCACCAAAGGATCCTTGAGATTATTGAACGGCTAGAAGGAGAGGTATATTACATTTTAAGAAAGAAAAAAAGAGGTATATTATATCTCTCATTGGTCACATTTTTTCTACATTGTTAAAAACTCTGAGAGAAATAATTTCATTGTATAAATGAGATTTGAGCAACACAGAATCGAAGCGCCTCAAACTCCGCAAGTTGAGAACATCACGTCGTCGCCTCCTCCTTCATATGAAGAAGCTAATGATGAAGTCAATGTTTCTCAAATGCATAATGGGACATCTGACGCCATGGGATACTTCGTAGGAGAGGTTAGTGAACTTATAAATGTCATCTTGCTACATTAACAAGAGCTTAGTTAATCTCTTGAATTGCTTAAGATCTTTATTTTTTCCCGGCGCAGGTCATGTTTCCGTATCAATCTGATTCAGATGTTGAGCTCAGCTTATCGGTTGGAGACTATAATGGCTTCTTTTGGTGGGTTCTGGTGATACTTTGGGACACTAGGGTTATGCTTCGTGCGATGGGAGAGATCAAATGGACCACCATATTTAAGACAAATATCCAGAGAGGAAGATTATAAATTCATTGAGTATATATTGGTGACTGGAGATGGATGTTGTGGTAGTTTAGATATTATATAAGTGTCTGTGTATGTCTACTTTAAAAAAAGGTCGACGTATATATATGTCTACTTGACTATATACGTGCATGGTATGTTTGTGACTTGTGAGGCCAAGTGCACGTGAAACTTGACTACATAAGCGTATGTTTTATTTTCTAGCCTAACCCTTATCTAATTTACTTTTGATCGGTCTAAACAAGCAACTTGCAGAATTTGCACTTGCAAGGCATATGTTCATAAAGCTTTACATAGCATCGACAGAAAAAAAATCCGCTCAACTAAATTGAACCCTAAAAAATGTGAAATTTCTTTTCTCATTAAAAAAAATAAGTGCAATACAAAATAAATATCGTAATAGAAAAATAAATAAAGATAATCAACAAAAAAAAAACTAATCTAAACAAATTCAACAACATCCACACCAACACAAATGATCCACAGGTCAAAAGCTACTTCTTCTAAGCTCTTTCAGTTTCAAACTACGCCGAAAATAAATAAAATATAGCAATCCATTAAAAAAAATAAGTGCAATACAAAATAAATATCGTAATAGAAAAATAAATAAAGATAATCAACAAAAAAAAAACTAATCTAAACAAATTCAACAACATCCACACCAACACAAATGATCCACAGGTCAAAAGCTACTTCTTCTAAGCTCTTTCAGTTTCAAACTACGCCGAAAATAAATAAAATATAGCAATCCATTAAAGAAAAATAATAAAAATGAAACCCGCGCGTAGCGCGGGCAGATCTCTAGTTAGTTATATATAAAAGTTTTAATACGTGGGTAAAATGTTTTTATTGTTTTGATAATTCCATATACAATAATATATGTAATAGAATTATTAAACATAGGAATACTATTTGTCTAAATTATTTTAAATAATCTATTTTTGGTATTAATATAAATGAAAATCTAAAATGTCTTTTTGTATTTATTAAATATTACACTAAAGTTTTCATTAAAAGTAGTAAGAACTTCTTTGTTTTGGGTATTTCACATTTTTTTCAACAACAGCAATATAACAAGTTTAACTGGAAAAATTCGCCATTTTTGCCATTTGTTTAGAAAAATTTTAGGAAAAATTCGCCATTTTTTGCCAAAATATCTGCCTTGTAATTCTTGGCACGAGGGATAAGCTTGATTGAAAATGTTTCCAAAAGCTCATTCCATCTCTAAAATTCTTCAATGTGCGGTGAAAAGACAGTCCGCTCCAAAGGAAAAGACACTATATTGATCAAATCCGAACAATATGTTGCAAAAATCACCAGCTTATACTGGATAGTATACATATACTCCATAACCCATATCAAAGCTTCAAAGTCCGCATAAGAGGGGATATCAAAATCCACAAGATATTCTACTCCTTGCGGAGATAGAAGGTAGATTATGGGACAAAGCGCAACTGCTAGATAACTGGTTACCAAGAGCGGAGAATCACCCACATTTGAATATTGCAAAGTCAGATGGTTGGTGGTGCTAGATAGATGGAGTCTGGAAAGACCCACATAATTTCTGAGGCCAGAGATGGTTCTGTAGAATGGAGGGAGGGGTTGTACAGATGATAGAGACTCGGAATATTCATCGGAGTTTATTTAAAAAAAGTTTTGCATTCCAGCATTTCCAAAGATACCAAAGAATCCAAGAAAAATAGCTATCAGTATTATCCTTAGGAATCCGCCATAACAGGTAATTCGTATTTGCTAAAAAACCGACTTCATCGAAAAAACTTCGGAATAGACGAAATCTTTGAAAGAGCCCACACCTAAATAGCTGAAACACATTCAAAAAGTATATGATTAATTGATTCTTAATTTACTTTACAACAAATGCATTATGTGTCAAATTGAATCCTCTGTGACAGTAAATTATTTGTAACCAAAACAGATTCCAAAAAACTTACCAAATAAAATATTTCATTTTAAGAAAACTTTTAATTCCATGAATGGATCAAGGAAGTGTTGGGGAAAATACACAAACACGCGAATGTGCAGCGGGATAAATTTCCCCGCACTTGTGTGAACCTGTGAGGAAAAGACTTGAACTTGAACTATGACAGAAATGAGCTAAGTAGGAAACTAAATGAGACAACAACTTTTTACGTGGAAAACCGCCTCGATGTGAGAAGGAAAAACAACGGGACCGTAGTCCACTCAAAATCAACTATATCAAATGAATGAGTGTTACAACCACGTCCTCCCTGTTCCTACAGAACAGATCCAGAGACTAAGGCTCAAATAGAGCAATCTCCAACACAAAAGACTCAACAAGAGAGCAATACAAGCTTACAAAACTAGCATGTACAAACGACCTCAGCTCACTAGGATTCCGGCAACCAGAGAACAATCCCAGATGAACAAGTCAACAACACCTCCGCCAAATTTCAGCTCAATCAGAGAAGATCTCACCGTCAGATTTACCAAACACTTAAGACTGCAACTGCTGAAGAACTGTAGCGACCAGCTTCACTAAAACCCAGATCCACGAGAAACCAACCGTTGAAACGACAATCCCACCGTTGAATCTCAAAACCACTGAGTCATGAAGCTTCCCACAAAATATCAGCCAGATCAGACCACTTTCGAGGCCCCAAATGCTGTCTTGACAAACCCAGACGAAAATCCCTTTTCTTCTCTCTTTCTTGCCTCTCTCTCTTTTTCTCTCTCTTTTGTGTGTGTTATGTCTCTTCTTGTCTCTTTACCTAAAAATTAGGTCAGACTCATCCTTATATAGGCTTTATAAATAGTAACCTTATAAAACCTTATAAAAGCCTTATTAAGAGAACCTTATAAAGACTTTATAAAGGAACCTTATAAAACCTTATAAAAGAAACCTTATAAAACTTTATAAAGGAACCTTATAAAAACCTTATAAAAACCAGTTTGTTTTTTCTCTTAACCAAACCCAATGGTTTCCTCACACTAGGAGGAACACCAACAAACTCCCCCTCCGACTAGGTGGAAGAAACAGTCATCCCAGCTATCTCTCAGCAAACTTGAAGCTTCCCTCTCGGCAATGACTTCGTCATCATATCAACTCCATTATCATCCGTATGAACTTTTTCAAGTCTCACTTCCTTAGAAGCAATCACATCATGTATCCAATGATACCTCCTATCAATGTGCTTCGAACGCGAATGAAGTGTAGAGTTCTTTCCGAGACATATTGCGCTTTGACTGTCACAAAACAACACATACTTATCCTGCTTAAAACCGATATCCTTGCAGAAATTCTTAGTCCACAACAACTCCTTAAGAGATTCAGTTGCAGCTATATACTCAGCTTCAGTGGTAGAAAGTGCAACACACTTTTGCAACCTTGACTGCCATGAAACAGCTTCGCCCGCAAACATTATCAAATAACCTGAAGTAGATTTCCAGGAGTCAACATCTCCAGACATGTCAGCATCAGTATAGCTAACAATCAACGGCTCATTACCTCCAAAGGTAAGCTTCAAACTAGAAATCTCTCGAAGATATCTCAAAATCCAATTCACAGTATTCCAATGCTCTCTTCCAGGATTGGAATTATACCGGCTTACTACACCAACTGCGAAAGCTAAATCCGGTCTTGTACAGACCATGGCATACATCAAACTACCCAATGCAGAAGCATATGGAACTCGTGCCATATCTTTCTTCTCTGCTTTTGTCTTTGGACTCTGTTGACTGCTCAATCTAATGTGTGGGGAAAGAGAGAGCTTACCACTTTAGATTTGTCCATGTGAAACCTTTTAAGTACTTTCTCAATGTACTTCTCCTGAGACAGGTGAATCAACCTCTCAGCTCTGTCTCTCTCAATTCTTATACCAAGAATCTGTTTCGCTGGACCCAAGTCTTTCATGGCAAAGGACTTGCTGAGCTGCTTCTTCAGCTCATCAATTCTGCTCATATCCCTGCCCACAATCAACATGTCATCATCATATAGCAACAAGATGATAAAATCATCATCACCAAACACCTGAATAAATACACAGTGATCATCAGTAGTCTCCTTATAACCATGCTCCTCCATAACAGACTTGAACTGTCTCGGTGCTTGCTTCAATCCATAAAGGCTTTTCTTCAGGCGACAAACTAAATCCTCTTCACCCTTTTTCACAAAGCCTTCCGGTTGTACCATGTAAATCTCTTCCTCCAAATCTCCATGAAGGAAAGCAGTCTTTACATCCATTTGCTCAACCTCTAGATCAAGACTCGCTGCCAATCCAAGTACAACCCGAATGGACTGCATCTTCACAACAGAAGAAAGGATTTCATCATAATCAATCCCCTTATTTTGGCTGGATCTCTTCACAACCAATCTAGCCTTGTATCGAGGTTGCAAACTGGTATCTTCATGCTTAATTCTGAACACCCACTTATTAAGCAATACCTTCTTGCCCTTAGGCAACTTCACCAACTCAAATGTATGGTTCTCTTCAAAAGAATCCATCTCATCACCAATAGCACCAAGCCATTTATCCTTGTGTTCACCTTCCATAGATTCTTCAAAGCTTTCAGGCTCTCCCCCATCAGTAAGTAACACATACTCACTAGGATCATACCTTGTCGACTGTTTTAGACCCCTCTCGGATCTTCTAACAATAGGAGGGTTCTCAGTAGTTGGTGTCATACCATGATCGTCACCATGATCACCAATACCATCTTCATGTGCGGGAGAATCTGCACCAGGTGTATCATCTTGAACCTCATCCTCGACCTGACCGTGGACAGATGTAGAAGGACTAGCCTTTAAATCGATCAAACTCTCATTACTCTGAGTTGGTTTTCCGGACTTGTCAATGTCCTTAATTGTTTGATCTTCCATGAACACAACATCTCTGCTCCTTACAAGCTTCTTATCAACGGGATCATAAAATCTGTATCCAAACTCATCCTGACCATAACCAATGAACACACATTGCCTTGACTTCATCTCAAGCTTCGATCTCTCATGCTTAGGTATATGAACAAATGCCTTACACCCAAAGACCCTCAAATGACCATAAGAAACATCCTTACCGGTCCAAACTCTTTCTGGAATATCACCCTCCAATGGAGCACTTGGTGACAAATTCATCACATGAACAACTGTGCTCAAAGCTTCACCCCAGAAAGTCATCGATAAGCCTGATTGTGAAATCAAACATCTCATTATCTCGACAATAGTCCTGTTCATCCTCTCAGCCAACCCTTTAAACTGTGGAGTATTAGGCGGCATGAACTGATGCATGCTCTTTGCAATAAGCATCAAATGGTCCAGAATACTCACCACCATTATCACTGCGGATACACTTTAACTTCTTTCTCGTTTGTCTCTCAACCAATGCCACAAAATGCTTGAAATATCCCAGAACCTGATCTTTAGTCTTCATAGTGAAAACCCACAACTTCCTAAAATGGTCATTAATGAATGTGACAAAATATGATGCACCACCAAGAGATTTTGTCTTCATTGGACCACACACATCTGAATGCACCAAATCAAGTACCTCAGATTTTCTAGAAGGTGCAGAAGACTTGAAAGAAACTCTGTGTTGTTTTCCATGCAAACAATGTGCACACTTCGGCAAGTGCAAACCGGAGATTCCCGGAATCACCTCCTTCTTTGACAACACAGACATACCCTTCTCACTCATGTGACCGAGTCTCTTATGTCATAGCTCCATGGCATCAACATTCTCCACTGCATTAACAGCATCTTTTGAGACCTTAGCCTGCATCAAATAGAAAGATGATAGCTTCTCACCTCGAGCCACAACCAAAGAACCACGTGAAAGCTTCCATTTACCACCACCGTGTAAACTGTAGAATCCCTCATCATCAAGTCTTCCCGTCGATATCAGGTTCATCCTTAAATCAGGAACATGCTGAACACCTTTAAGCATCAACTTAGTCCCAAGACTAGTCTCCAAGTAAATATCACCAATGCCAACAACCTGAACTAAACCATCATTATCCATCTTTACAGAACCATACTTACCTAGAGTGTAGGTAGAGAACAAATCCCGCTGTGATGTAGCATGAGTAATAGCTCCATTGTCAATCACCCACCTGGTGTCTTGGCATACATTAATGGCATCATTCTCAAGAAGAATGAGAAACTCATCTTGGATGACTGTCACCCGATCTACTTCTTCTTGCTTTCCTTGCTGCTTTTCTTTCTTCAACTTCCAGCAATCTTTCTTTATGTATCCTTTCTTATGACAGAAATGACACTTTATATTCGCAAATTTATTAGATTTGCTCATGCTCCTGTTCTTTTCCTTCTTGGACTCTCTATGTAAACTTCTCCCCCTTGACTCAGTAACCAAAACATCTGAACGTGAGGAACTAGCATTTGACTGCCTTCTTGTCTCCTCATTCAAGACAGTGTTCTTCACTGAATCCATCGAAATGACACCTTCCGACGCGGAGTTACACAGAGACATTGTGAATACCTCCCAAGAATCTGGTAATGTACCAAGAAGCCACAAACCGTGAATCTCATCATCAAACCTGATGCCCATATCAGACAACTTGTTGAGCAATCCCTGAAACGCATTCAAGTGATCCGTCATTGGAGTTCCCTCCTGATACCTCAACTCAATCAACTCTTGATCATAAGCATCTTGTTATTCCCGGTCTTCCGAGCATACAACTGCTCCAGCTTCAACCACAAAGAACGAGCATTAACCTCATTTTCAATATGTTGCAACACATTATCATCTTTCCACTGCCTACGCAAACCACACACTCGGCGATGAAACAGCTTCCATTCATCCTCAGTCTTATTATCAGGTTTCTCCTCCTGAAATACTGGTAGATTAAATTCTTTCACAAAGAGCAGATCCCCCATCTTGCCCTTCCATAGATGATAATTATTGTTACCATTCAAACTTATCATTCTGCCCATATTCTCCATCTTTTCCATCGCTCACACAAGCAAACCAATAACCCAAAGTTATCCAAAATCCAAAGCTCACAAAACCAAGCTCTGATACCACTCTGTTGGGGAAAATGCACAAACACGCGAATGCGCAGCGGAATAAATTTTCCCGCACTTGTGTGAACCTATGAGGAAAAGACGTGAACTTGAACTATGACAGAAATGAGCTAAGCAGGAAACTAAATGAGACAACAACTTTTTACGTGGGAAACCTCCTCGATGTGAGAAGGAAAAACCACGGGACCGTAGTCCACTCAAAATACACTATATCAAATGAATGAGTGTTACAACCACGTCCTCCCTGTTCCTACAGAACAGATCCAGAGACTAAGGCTCAAATAGAGCAATCTCCAACACAAAAAAACTCAACAAGAGAGCAATACAAGCTTACAAAACTAGCAGATACAAACGACCTCAGCTCACTAGGATTCCGACAACCAGAGAACAATCCCACCGTACAAATCCAAGATGAACAAGTCAACAACACCTCTGCCAAATTTCATCTCAATCAGAGAAGTTCTCACCGTCAGATTTACCAAACACTCAAGACTGCAACTGCTGGAGAACTGTAGCGACCAGCTTCACTAAAACCCAGATACACGAGAAACCAACCGTTGAAACGACAATCCCACCGTTGAATCTCAAACCCACTGAGTTACGAAGCTTCCCACAAAATATCAGCCAGATCAGACCACTGTCGAGCCCCCAAATGATGTCTTGACCAACCCAGACAAAAATCTCTTTTCTTCTTTCTTTCTTGCATCTCTCCCTTTTTCTCTCTCTTTTGTGTGTGTTATGTCTTTTCTTGTCTTTTAACCTAAAAATTAGGTCAGACTCATCCTTATATAGGCCTTATAAATAGTAACCTTATAAAACCTTATAAAAACCTTATTAAGAGAATCTTATAAAAACTTTATAAAGGAACCTTATAAAACTTTATAAAATAAACCTTATAAAATTTTATAAAGGAACCTTATAAAAACCTTATAAACACCAGTTTGGTTTTCTTTTAACCAAACTCAATGGTTTCCCCACACTAGGAGGAATACCAACAGGAAGATCTGTTATCCGGACCATTCACTACCTCAACAAGCCATAAATCCAGAAATAATTGTCCTGTTTTATAACTTTTTTCACCGTATATATGCGACCTAAAAGTATCACATTTGACTGTTCGGCTCAATGGTATGTGCTGAATGAAGGCGATCCTGAGGATTATTAATAATCGCCATAAGCTGTAAATTCCATGTGCCGAGTCTTGTTTATTTTCCACATTTTCCACATTTATTTTCCAAAAACTGATATATTTTCTCATTTTCACCCACCGACAGTTCCTAATCTTGTTATTTAATTGTTACAAAAAATAACAGCATATATTCGCAGAAGCTTGTAAGAAAAATAGTTGATTATTAACCAAATAATCAAAAACATACGTCTAAATAACAAAAAATAAGAAAAGATAATAATACATAAACAAACCGTCTGAAACTTTGAAACAGAATCGCAAGATCATCTAAAAAGACCAAACAACAAAGAGACCCATGACCAGAGCTGCTTACATGAAGAAACCTTAGCCACTGTTCTCGTACCTTATTCAAGAGCCACACTGAAACACAGACGCAGACCTTATTTTTAAAGCACACAAAGTAAAAGAAAACAGCTTCACTCTTCTTCGGACTCAGACTCAGCGTTCTGGAGCCACTCGATGAACGGAGTCACATTCTTCATCACCGGGGAGCTTTTGATGCCTTTCTTGTACCATCCAAAAATCACATCCTCCTCCAAAAGATCTTCATCGTAAAGCCCTTTGATAACAAGAGCAACTTCCTTAGCAGCCTCTGCGCTCGCCTTCATGCAAAAAGATTCTATTGCGTTAAGCAAAACCATCTGCTGAGGAGCTCCCGCATCTTCTTGCATCATCATCATCACCACGATGTATTTCTTCTTCTTGACCACTTCTTTAGCAAATCCCTTTCCTTCTCCACCGAAAAGGGCAGAGAAGAGGGCGTCCATTTTCTCCTGAGGAGAAGATGAGTTCGAAGCTAGGGCGGTTTTGAGTTGGGAAGGAGTTGAACCGTTGCTCAGGAGCTCTTTGATCTCACTCACAAGCTTTTCATGAGCATTTTCAGGGATCTTGCTATTGCCGTTCTCCTTAGGTGACGACTTCTTCTCCTCAGCTACTGGCTTTTTCTCTTCTTCAATCGTAGTCAGCATCACCATATCAGCTGTTGCAGCGCTGAGCTGTTCTTTCATTCGTTTCTCAGCAGCCTCCCGTGAAGTATCTGTTTGCCACTGGACATCATCATCATCATCTTCACTGTCTGCTTGCTCATTTTCATCAGACTGGCTTGGAGGTGGGGAATGATCTTTCTTCTTCGAAACTTTCTCTTTCGAAGTACCTGTAGCTTTCTTCTTAGTAGCAGCTTCCTTCTTGAGTTTCTTCATCTCCTCATCAGCCGCTTCACCTTCCTTCAGCCTTTCTTTCTCAGCTCTCCTCATAGACTTCTTATCCTTCGACGACTTCTTTTGCTCTGGAGGATGCTTCAGAATAAACGCTGTAAGCTTGTCCCTCATGTCAACATCCGATATAAACCCACAAGCCGCACATTTCAGCTGGAGCATCTGCGTCTTCGTGATGAGTATCTCAGTTTCAGGATTCCCACATCCATAACACTGAACATACTTCTTGATGAAGTTCTCAAGAAGTCCCGCAAGCTTGGAAGTGTCGTGAGCTCCATTCACCAACGAGGTTCCTGTCTTCTCATCGAATTTGGACTGCGCACCGAGCTCACAACCAAAGTACTTTGTAGTGTAAGCAGCAGGTCTACCCAAAGCCTTAGCGATCTCAACCATGTTAACAATATTAGTCTTGATGCCATTGCCTCTACCTTCGATCTTTGTCATCATCCTCGGCATTTTGTACCTGTAGAAGGCATCGTCACGGTTGGAAGCACCAATGTTTTGCAAAGCCATTTTGATTTGATGACTAGAAGCAAGCACACAATAGAACCGGGGATGTCAGAAGAAGCAGTGAAACAGAAACGGTTGTCTGAACTTAAAACTGCTCGTGTTGTTGTCCAAGTCCTCGAAAGATCCAAGACGCAAACTTTTATGAGTAGACTTTTTCCTAGATATAGGACAGTACTCTCCTAGAAGCCGTATAGATGATTGAAAGAGAGAAGCCTGTTCAGACATAAAAGATTCTTCACACTTTAGACTCTCCACTTTTGACAAAACCGTAGATCCCAAGCAGCTGAAACTGCCAAATTCCTTCAAAACAAGATGATAAAGACAAAAGAGTCAGCCATAAAATCAAGAAAAAAAGGTGAAAAGCATACTGATTGTTTCATTATCTTATTATGGAAAACATAAACAGAGAACAACGCAATCCAAACATAATCCAATACCGCTAATCTCGAACAGTACAATATCAAGAAGGAAGATCTAACTGGAAAATTCATAACTCTTAAAAGAAAGAGAAAAAATCAAGAACCCATAACAGAAAACAAAGAAAAGTTTCAAGATTTACAAATCAAATAAATAAAACAATCAATTTCTATGATTACAATCCCAGTTTCTTGAAAATAACTATGGGCCAATAAAATTGATGAGAGTAAGTATATAAATCTAAAGAATCTACGGAATAACAATATGGGATCAAAGGAATATATGGTTAATTAATCAAATATTTTAATAAATCGTAATCGCAAAGAGATATCAGTATGAGACTGAATCGAAAATTTACCTTGTAAGAGATGACGAAGAGAGAAAAGTTACGATTGTTCGCTGTGTGTTTGAGAGCCAAAGATGAAAGCTTGCGCCGATGAATGAATGAGAGAAAGGAGCAAAGCAAGAGACGTTTTCTGGGTATTTATATATAAAGGACAAAGGAAGGAGGCAGACGCGTGATTGTGGTTCATCCTTTAGGGCAAACTCATCGTGTCTGTCCAATTATTTATTTTTATTTAATGCTTTTTTTTTGTTTTCTAATTTTTGTTTATGTATCGTTATTTTTTTTATTTTTTTATGTTTTTATTAGAGGTTTAGGCCATATGTGATGAGGACACCAACTCTGGACGGTTTTAAACAAAGACTAACATTTTGAATGGTCAGCAGAGAAATAAAAAGGAATAATATATTTTCTTTTGATTTCTAAGAACTTACATAATTTATTAGTAATATTTTTTATACATTATTAATCTCATATCTTATTTTATTACATAATTACGAACTTATATTACCGTTTCTCTCTCTCGTAACGTTACGAACACATGCGATCAAACACCACCAATTTTTTCTTTTTGGTTTTTCCAGCGGCTTTTATCTCTTCTTTTTCTTTGTTGATCTCTTTACCACATCAATTAATGTCTCTACAATTGTCTTTCCTGTCATCAATTACATCGATTGGTGAACAAGTCAATCGACATCTCCTTCCGTCAATGGGCATTTTTCTTCGCCAACATCCATACTTCCTGTCACCGGTGATCTCGTTAGTTTGCTCAGTCTTCTACGAGACTCTCACTGAACAGTTATGCAGATTCATAACACTATAACAAAAATGCACATTATTAACACCATGAAAACGCTATTATATACTTGTAATAGCCCTTACATAAACGCTGTGTTTTCCGCTGCTATCTTAGATCCCCCATCTAATATAGCATTATTTCTGGTGCTATCATAAATTGATATACGATAGCTCTAAAGTTCTTGCTATATTAGTATTTTACAGTAGCCCATATTGCTTGTCATTGAACATATTACTATTGGAGTAGTCTCTTGCTATTAAAAAGTTTATGATTGCCATTTATCATTGCTATTTAATACTTTATACTAGCATTTTTGGCATGCTTTAATAATGCTATTAGCGTTTTCTGTTTGCAAATTATATGATATTGTTAATAATTAATACCTAGATATCAAAGTTTAAAGTCATACATAAACTTAAAGTCTGAAAACATTCATACATAAACTTAAAGTCTGAAAACATTCAACATAACCTTAAAGTTTGAAAACATTCAACAAAAAGCTAGAAGAAGTTGGATAGAAGAAGTACCAAGTACAAAGCTTGATATGACCTTAATTCTAAGAGCACATAACAACTTTGTCTTCTGGCCATGCAATAGAAGTACCAAGCGCATCCTCCATTGTCTCGATTTCAGAACATGTTCTCCACACTGCTGCACTTTTCACCTTCACAACATCTATCCAAACTCGAACTGCATTTGGACCCAACGGTACAAAGTGGACAGTCTGGTTTGGATCATTTGAAGCCCATCATCCTTCAGCAACGACCTGGTTACTTCCGGTAACATCCATAAGCTTGCATTTCTTATTGATGTTGATCCGCTGCAGAGTTTAGAAAGAACACATAATATTTCAGAGTTCCAACAAGCTTCAAACCAGATCAAGTATTTTCAAGTACTGTTCCGATTGTCCTAACCAGATCCTAAGGAGCTTTAGTTCAACAAGCTTCAAACCAGATCTTAAGGAGCTTTAGTTCAACAAGCTTCAAACCAGATCCTAAGTTTTCAAGTATTGTTCCGATTGTCCTAAATCTTCAAGTACTGTTCTAATTGATAGCTCCAAACAACAGTTCAACGAAATATAGAAAGAGTTCAAAGAAAATTACCGGAGATTTCCGTACAAGATATTGTAGAGATTGTTTAGTTTTCTTTGCAGGAACTTTTGGAATTGTTTGAGAAGGACCAGCTGTAGAAGTCTTTGCAGGACCGGCTGTAGAAGTCTTTGCAGGACCGGCTGTAGAAGTCTTTGCAGGACCAGCTGTAGAAGTCTTTAGAAAGAACACATAACATTTCAGAGTTCCAACATTGCAATTCAAAACAATAGTTCAACTAAATATAGAAAGAGTTCAAAGAAAATTACCATTGATTTCTGTGGAGATTGTTTAGTTTTCTTTGCAGGACCAGCTGTAGAAGTCTTTGGAGGACCGACTGTAGTTGCTGCATAAGCACATGATAATCATGTGATTTGAGTCCTGAAATCTTGCAATCATCCATTGTTACGCCTCTTGATATGTTAGAACAATACCCATCCGGTCCTCTGAAGTCAAATAGTCTCTTGCAGAATACTCTTTTCTCTGTCTTCGTCAAGGACCATGGTGCTGCAGGAAGGTATGTTCTTTTACCTTTGGTTTGAGGATGCAAATCTGTTCGAATACCGAGATGTTCAAGATCTTTTCGAGCGTTTAGGCCATCTTTAGATTTCCTGCAATGCAACAGTGTAGAAATTAAGCTTGCAGAGACGTTTTTCTCCACATGCATAACATCCAAGTTATGCCTTACTGGTAATTCCTAAACAATAAAATACAAATAAAGGCATATGAGGATAGTTCTTTGTGGCTTAACAATAAAATACAAATAGAGTTAATAAACGAAAGATACCTCCCAATAAGGCAGTTTGAAAAATATAGATCGTTTATTCCATCTTCCTAACTCTTCTTCGTCTACAACATCTTCCTCTTCCTCTGACTCAGTATCATAATCAGAGTCTGATCCAACAGACTCGGTTCTTTTTCTCTTCCTTCCACTCTCTTTAGCTTTTCCAAAATCATTCTTGAAGTTTTTCAGGAGTTGACTGATATTATGGCCTGTCTGAATCCGACCCTTTATCCCATATTCAGCTTTTCCATCAAACCATGATTTCTTAGAACGAAACCTATGTGTCGGTGGCAGACCTTTCCTATGACACATATACACATGCTTCCTACTATGCTTCAACCACTGACTATCAGTGTTTTTCCCACATACAGGACATGCCATCTTACCCTTAACTTTGCAGCCTGCAAGATTGCCGTACGCCGGGAAATCATTTATTGTCCAGAGAAGGATCGCCTTAAGCGTGAAAGTAGTTCTGCTGTAGGCGTCATATGTGACCTCTCCTGTGGTCCAAAGATGATTCAGATCCTCTATGAGAGGTTCTAAATAAACATCAATGTTGTTTCCAGGTTGATGCGGACCAGGAATTAACAAGGTGAGAAATATATGTTCCTTCTTCATACATAAGTGAGGAGGCATATTGTAGTTAACCAACAACACTGGCCAACAACTGTACTTTGAATTCTTCATATTAAATGGATTGAATCCATCAGTTGAGAGACCTAGCCGGATGTTCCTTTCTTCACTAGCAAAGGAAGGGTACTTGTCATTTATTTGATCCCAAGCCACTGAATCCACGGGATGACGACTTTTACCATCACTGCTCTTGTTCGTGAAGTGCCACCTTAAATTCTTAGCCATTTCCTCAGACCTGAACATTCTCTTGAGCCTTGGGATAATCGGAAAATATCTTAAAACTTTCTGTGGGACACCCTTCTTTACTTCACCAGTATGATTCTTAGTCTTCCATCTTGAAGCCTTGCATTTAGGACAACTCTCAGCCATCTTGTACTTCTTTCTGAATAGAACGCAATCATTTACACATGCATGTATCTTCTCATAACCTATATCTAATGACTTCAGAAACTTCTTTACATCATAGAATGATGTGTGAAGAACATTGTCCGCGGGTAACATTTCTGGCAATGTCCCTAGCAGCTCGTCGAAGCTTTTATCAGACCAACCATTTTGAGTCTTCAATCTATACAGAGACACAATAGCTGATAACTTACTATGACTTACACAGTTTGGATATAAAGGTGTCTCTGCATCTGCTAGCTTTGCTAAAAACTCATCTTCTTCCTTGTCCTCACACTCAGCAACCTCACGTAAGTCATCCTTCTCAAGCAGCTCTTCATCTGAATATTCAGCAGCTTGAAATAACCCAATAATCTCCTCATTCCACTGACTTGCTTTTATTCCATCTTGAGACTCTGAGTTCACTTCTCCATGATGAAACCAATCATTCCGCATCTTGTAAGCCTCATCCATCCCCTTTGTTACAAGATGATGCACTACAGTGCTCGGTTGATGACGATCTAAATTTTGACAATCTATACATGGACATATTACCATGTCTCCATCTCCTAACCCTGAAACAGCTGCAGTAGCAAAGCTCCATGCACCTCTCTCATATGCAGGATCAGCTCTATAGTGCAGTAGATGAACATAAACTCTTATCATACTATATATATACTCTATTTAAACATAACCTACATATATACAGTCCATACCTCCGAAGATGAACCCATGCCTTGTCCAGCATTTTATGTTTAAACCTTAGTAAAGGTTTAATCAAATAAGCTTAATCAAATAAGCTTAATCGCTGAACAATAGCTTAATCACATAGAGAAAATTAAAATCACAGAATCATGGTCAAACACACAAGAACAACAGCTTAATCAAATAGCTTAATCGCAGTTAATCACATAGAGAAAATTAAAATCACAGAACATATATGGCTAAACACACAAGAACAAGAGCTTAATCGCATTGAGAAAATAATCACTGAATATTCAACATATAACACTCAAAGCAACGGCCCAGTACTGAAACAACAGATCCGAAGATGAAATTGGGGAAAATTGCTTCTTACCTTTACAACCAAATGCCTCGACGAGATGATTCTTTGGATTCTTTCGTTTTAGGTCCTCTTCGTTATCCCTTGCTTGAAATCATGTACAAATTCAGTAAGTAAAAGAACAATAGAAGCTGAAGGAAAACCTTTTCGAAAGTTCGAAAGTTCGAGAGTGGTTAAATTTGTACCTTTGAGTGTCGAAAGTTCGAGATTATCGCCGGATCTAGACTGAAATGAGGACGCCGAAGATCGAGAATATCGCCGGCGACGAGTTTCGCGGTGGCGACGACGAGATATCGGAGAAATCAAAGTTTTTTTTAAGCTCGCTATACACAGTGAGGGTTTTTTTTACGACGAGGCTTTAGAACAATTTTGGGCTCGAATTGCTTTTTTGTGTTTTAGGGAAATGTTGGGTTACAGGTTTTTGGGCTCGAAAACTTGAAAACTTTTGGGCTCGGAAACATAATTACGGGCTCCAATAGACAATTTGAGTTTTCGGCAAATTAAAATTACGATTTAACTCTAATTTAGTGCCGTAATATAGTACCATAACTGAGCTAACCATATATAATAGCAGTATCCAAATTCGTGCTATCCTCGTGTGCTATCAATGCACATATTTCTTGTAGTGTAAAGCGATTAATAAGGTTTGTTTACGGTGTCTTCTCTCTTTAGGAAAGTAACCTTTCGACAAGATCACGTCGATATTGGCGTTATATTGTTGTCGGCGTTTGTCCGGTGCAGTCCATGTCCGAGTTTTGTCTTCCACCGGTTTTGAATGGTGGTTGTGTTTTGAAAATTCTTCGTCATAAAAAATCTCGATCAAAACCACCATGGTCGTGGATTGGGAGTCCGACGGCTATGCTTGAGAGATGCCATGTCAAGATGAAGGAAGACATATTACCATGGAGAAGAGTTAGAGACTCCTTTATTAGCATGATCCGGAGGAGTATGAGTAATGCTGCTCTTGGGAAGATAGTTTCATTGGTTTATATTGGAGTTGTGTTATGGTGTATGATATTTATAAGTACACTGTTGCGGACTAATTGGCATCGGATTGTCGCAATATCAAGACTAATATCAGGCGTAATGGGTTTTACTGATACGATTAGGAAACAGCCTCAAGATACAAAGAAAGACAAAAATCGTATTGGAGCAAAAGAGTTAAAGAAATACTACGAATCTGTGTTTTCGTTAGCGAGTAAGGCGTTTTCGACCAAAATGCATCGTGAATCTTATTTCTTTGTACTATTTTCAGAAGATGGCGCACATAACTGCTTGTGTAATAATTTATGTTCTGTAGTCTTGTATGACTTTAACATTATAACTTTGATGTAATGAAATGTATGTTTTAGCCGTAAAAAAAAAATCTTATCTTGTAGAGAACTATAGGAAAAGTATTATTTGATAGAACAATAAATAATAAATACATAATATTTTTTTTTTAAAAAAAATTAAGATGAATTGTTCATTCATAAATGTTAATCTCTCTTCGTTCATATCAGAAACGCAAGCTGCATTTATACTTGAAAGAAATATATCATAACTCATGAGATGACTCATTCATTAAAATAAAGAAGGCGCTTGCAGAACTCTCAAAACTGACATTTTCAAAACCTATGATCGCGTTGAGTGGCATTTCCTGCGTAGCACAATCGAACACATGGATTTTGCGAGTACTTGGATTGACTAGATAATAAAATATGTTTATCAGTGTCTCAATCCTTATTAATGAAACGCCTCAAGAAATGATCAAACCAGAACGAGGAATTAGGAAATGCGATCCATTATCATTATACTTATTTCTCTTGTGCGGAGAAGTTCTTAGTCATCTCCTCACAAATGCTTCTTCTTGAACCAAGCTTAAAGGAATGAAAATCAGTGTCAATGGACCCACCGTAAATCATCTTTTACTTTCCGATGATGTCATGTTCTTTTGTCATGCTAATCTCTGGTCATGTTCAACGAGTATGAAAACCCTCTCTGCATATGAGAAGGCTTCAAGTCAGTCTGTAAATTTTAAAAAGCCGGCGATTACATTTGATAAAAGAGTTTCAACTGCTATGAAGACTACACTACACCACATTCTCAATATACACAATGATGGTGGCCATGGTGAATATTTGGGGCTCCCTGAACATATTGGTAGGAAGAAGGAAATTTTTGGCTATATTGTTGAGAAAGTTAAACAACGTATGACTGGCTGGAAACATAGGTTTTTGTCGGAGTCTGGAAAGGAGATTCTACTCAAAATCTTAGCATTGGCATTTGCCGTGTATACCATAAGTGTTTTCAAACTTCCCAAAGGCACCATTGATGAAATTAATCGTGTCATTGCGGATTGTAGGTTATAACTATAGTCTATAGATCTGACTATCTATCCAATTTAGAGGTTTATACTAAATTTTTCTCTCATGCACCTCTTCAAAGCGCTGTAGTTTAAAAGATTTTTTCCTTAGATGTATTTACCTTCGGTCGTTACAGCCTCTCTCAGTTCCTCCCCCACTGACTGCCTCTCGCTTGGTATTAGGTCGAGTTTTTCTCTGGCCTTTATTTGTGAGAAAAGCTCTGACAAACCCGTTTTCTTCCTTGTCGCTTTTTCTCTTTTTGGTTTCTGGATGTCGCTATGTTTGTCGTCTCGTTGGCCCCTTACTTCTTCTCCCAGTCTCTGGCCATTTCCTTTTGCTTCCCGACCATCATTTGATGTCTCTCCCCATCTCTCAGCATATCTCACCTTTCCTCGCTGTCCGAATGGAATTAAAGCTCTCCTCCTTCCAACTTTAATTTTGGCTGCTCTTAGTATTGGATCTCCTACACCTGAGTCACCAGATCTTCCAAAACCCATTATTCGTATAGTTTCTCAATTGCGTGCTCTCCAGATTGCTTCCTAAGCATTATACTTTAGAGCGGTTTGGTCGGCTGACATCACCTTAAGCTCTTTTTTGCTTTTGGTTTGCCAGGTTATGCATATGTAATCACTATATTTTAAGTCATTTTGTGGAAAGTTTCTCGCCATCGTGCGACTTTTTACTGCAGTATATAGCCTCTTATCTAATATCACTCTAGATATAGGTAATATGAAGTTTGTTTTCCTTGCTTTGTGATATATTGAATTGACATTTCTTAATATTTCTCTCGAAACTAGCAATATATCACTTACTTTACCAAATTTTCTTTTCAATACGAAGAATAGGAATAAGATACGAAAAAGTAAAAAAGGCTTTGTAAAACCTGTATCATCCGCACTCAAGAACGGTGTGTCACTAATCTTACTTATACCTTAAATACTCCAATTATAAAGCTTCAATTTTATTTCCGGAAATCAATAAATAAAATTTATAAATGAAATATGTCCAATAAACCATAATATAAAAAATTAAAATTAAATACAAAGAAAACAAATGTAGCACCTGATTTGATAATCATATATCTACTTGTATGTCTCATCTGAAAAAAAAAAAGGCTGAGTACATGGGAGTCAGTCAGTGAGATTGTGATGCTAAAACACAGAATACACAGTTTCTGTCATAACACTTCAAATACAGTAAAAAGACTAATATGACCAAACACGAGACCTAAAACACCAAAATAGCAATCATTTATTCTAGTCATGGTTCCAGTGGCCGACCGCAACGTTTTACCGATCTCTAAAGGCACTGAACAATAGATCGACTAAGCTGTCAGCACCATCACAAACAAAATGTGTCGCTCATACAAAAGTCTGTATTTGTACCCCGCAATCTCTAATGGCTAACATACAAAAGTATATATGTATAACAAGCAATTACCATTTTAACATACATAGTCAATGAGTTGAATCGTCTATATTCCTACTACAATTTATAAGCAAAAAGTACATAAACTTGATCAAAGAGAACTTATCATATTTAGTTCTAAATTTAATATAAGGCGCACAAGACCAAAGTACATAATTTTGCAAAATAACTCTCACTGTAGCTATATAAAATTGGGGTTTCCGAGCTCTCAATGCTTAAACGGATGCTTAATAAGCACTAAAAAAATCAAGTCAGAGCGGCCTTCAAATGGTGAGAAATGGTTAACAGGTCAAACTAGTCAAAGTCAACTATCAAAGTCAACGGTCAAAGTCAACGGTCAAATCAGTCAAAGTCAATGATCAGACCGGTCAACGGTATAATTGGACCCAAACAGAACTAGAAAAAAATTGAACCGGACCCAAACCTAATAACTCGATCCGATAACCCAATAACCCGACCCGAGGACCCTTGTCGTAGAAGTCACTGGCGGCACGTGGATTTCACGCACGGAGGTGGCGACTGTGTGTGAGGCGCGTGGATCACACACACATACCATCTGACAGCGATTGCTACGGTTGATAGTGCTGATTCGTCTCGATGCCAGGAATCTGTTGGTGGCCTTAATTCACGAAATTTGAAGCGGTTAGAAAGTTGCGACTACTTTAGTATCTCAGGATTACTTGCAACACTGATCAGTGATGGACTAAACGATTTACGAGAGTGTGCTGATACAAATCTATTTTATCACTTCCCAACGGCTCGATTTCTATAGAGTTTCAATGCTAATTGATTTTGCTTAGAAAAAATAAAAGGAACAAAAACTATTTATAAAACGATTTAAAATTGTCTATTGCACAATTGGACATTGTTAATCATATACAATTGGCCTATCACAGGATTATTGAAAAACATTTGATATAGTAGAAATAAAATCTGAGAGGTTAAATTAGATTTTTAGATGACAAACACCTAGTTAAAAAGATTCTGTAAAATGTTTTTTTCTTCTTTTTTTTTTTAACGGCTAAATGACATTTTATTGAGCGTTAAGGTCAGATACAATCTTGTCTCAAAGAAAAGATGGAAAAATATGGAATAGGTTCCATTCTGAGTTAGAAATCAAAGCTTGTTTAACCAAAAAATCAGCACATCTGGTATGGGAGCGCTTTTGATGTCGAAATTGAATAGCCTTAAACATTCCTCTCCATTGGTTAATAGTAGTAACGTAGTGATGCAGTTTGAAAGTCAGTATCTCCGATGTTAAAGACCGATTCAGTTCAGGATTGTCTCCTTCAAATAGAATCGTCTGATAACCTAAAGCCCCACACGATGGTAATGCCCAAAGGAGCGCAGTACTTTCAGCTTCTATGGCAGTAAACCGTCCCTGAAATTTTCCAATTCCCCCATGATACGATTCTCCTAAGATCGGCACTTCAGAATTGAGAAAAGGGGATAAGCCTTGCTGCAATGATTTTGAAGAAATCACTGACAATGGATGTGAAGCGATTGGTCACACAAAGGTTGCGGAAACTCCTTTGATTCACCGCTTTGAATTCTCTGGATATGATGCACCAAAGAACACAAGGGATTTTGCTGGATATTACACACTAACAAGATGATCTAAACTCATAAAGGTTTTTGATAAAAAGATTAGATAGTTTCGAAATGAGGGAGTACAAGGGTTTAAAAAGATTTCAACAGGCCTTGCATGAAGAGCAAGCAATAAATGACAAAGGAAATGACAAGAATACTTAAAATAAGTTTAAATTCGAAATAGCCTTCCTTGCTTTAGTCTTGGGCAGATTTTATTGGTGTACAACTTGGTGTATGACAGGCTTGTGAATTGTACAACAGACTTGTGAAAAGCAAGGAAAACTTGTGGAATAACAAAGCAGACTTGAGGAAAATCAACTAATGGGTCAATGATGATGTGAAACAATTGCCTCATTAAAAACCTTTCCAAGAAAACCTAGTGGGACAAAACTTGGACAAGGGAAAAATAACACAATTGATTCACATACCCAATTAGTGATCTCTTTGGGTCTGAATCAAAACCAATGTGGTTTGATTTGTCTCTGGCAGATCCGAAGCTTGGATTTGTGTAAGTAATCCTCCAATGGCTTTGTTGAATATCTTAGCTTTAGAACGAGTCATTGGGCCGGCTGGTGCAGTTAAGGCTTCCTCCGCTTCAAGTTCCTTAGCTACAAGCTCTGGTTCCAGTTCCTTATCCATGATGCTATCCAATATCTCATCATCCCCCTCCTCTTGAAAAGGATTTGACCTTAAATATGGATCATCTGCAATGAAAGGAACCAAATCAGAAGCATTAAAACTGGAACTCACATTATACTTACCTTGGAGATTGAGTTGGTAGGCATTGTCGCTGATCTTCTTGGTAATCTTGAAAGGTCCATCAATCTAGGGCATCAGCTTGGACTTTCTTTCCGTTGGAAATCTTTCTTTTCTCAAATGTACCCATACTGATCACCAACTTCAAAGACCATCTTGCGTCGGCCCTTGTTAGCTTTCCTAGCATACTGTTCAGTCTTTTCTTCTATGTTTTTCCGAGCCTTCTCATGGATTTGTTTAATAATATCAGCTTTCTTTTCCCCATAAATGCTAGTTCTTTCACTCAAAGGCAAAGGGATTTGATCCAAAAGAGATATAGGGTTAAAGCCATAAACGATTTGAAATGGAGAAAACTTAGAAGCAGAGTGCACATAATGACTATATGCAAATTCAGCATGTGCAAGCAATCTTCCCAATTTTTCAAGTTCTTTTTGATCAATGCACGCAGGAGTGTCCCTAAGGTTCTATTAACCACTTCAGTTTGCCCATCAGATTGAGGATGACAGGTAGTTGAAAACAACAGCTTAGTTCCTAGCTTATACCATAGAGTTTTCCAGAAGTAGCTTAAGAACTTAGTATCTCTGTTAGAAACTATAGTCTTAGGCATTCCATGCAACCTAACGGCTTCCTTAAAGAACAGATTTGCAATATGCAATGCATCATCAGTCTTGTTACATGCAATGAAATGTGTCATTTTAGAAAATCTATCAACCACAACAAAGATAGAATCCTTAGCAGTCCTAGTCCTAGGAAACCAAGCACAAAATCCATAGGAATATCATTCCAAGGATGCATACAAATCGGTAAAGGAGTATACAAACCGTGGGGTTGAACTGTTGAATTAGCTTGTTTACAAGTGACACATCTTTCACAGATTCTTTCAACATATCTTCTCATGTGTGGCCAATGGAAATGATCATGCATTACCTTAAGAGTCTTGGTGACACCAAAATGTCCCATTAGACATCCACCATGGGCTTCTCTAAATAGATCTCTCAAAGAACAGTTAGGCACACATAAGCGATTTTCAAAGAAGAGGAATCCATCATGTCTATAGTAATGACCAGAAGAAAACTCCTCACAAGCTTTGTAAATCTCTTGAAAGTGAGGATCATTACCAAATAAATGCTTAAGTTGTTCAAATCCTAAAAGCTTAGCATCCAGAGTAGAGAGTAAAACATACCTCCGAGACAATGCATCAGCAACAACATTGCCCTTACCTCGTTTGTACTTGATGCCATAGGGAAATTTTTCAATGAATTCGACACACCTAGCATGTCTCTTGTTCAACTTTTTTTGTCCTTTTAGATGCTGGAGAGATTCATGATCAGTGTGTATGACAAACTCCTTAGGCCACAAATAATGTTTCCATGTTTGGAGGGCTCTCACTAAGGCATACAGCTCTTTGTCATATGTTGGATAGTTCATAGTGGCTCCTCCATGCTTCTCACTGAAAAATATTATAGGTTTCTTGTCCTGCATCAAAACAGCTTCAATTCCTATACATGAGGCATCACACTCATTCTCACTTAAGAAAGTCAGGTAAGCATAAGAGAGGGGCGTGAGTAAGCTTCTCTTTTAGGGGTTGGAAAGCCTCTTCTTGTGCTTGTCCCCATTGGAATCAACGTCCTTCTTGATTACTTCTGCAAGTGGGGCAGCTAAAGTGCTAAAACCTTTCACAAATCGTTTATAGAATCCAGCTAGACCATGGAAACTTCTCACTTCACCAACAGTTTTTGGGCTAGGCCATTCTCTGATAGTTTTCAGTTTCTCTTCATCAACTTCGATTCCATCTGCACTCACAATAAAGCCTAGAAACACAGGGTTATCCGTACAAAATGTTCATTTCTTGAGATTGGCATATAACTTTTCCTTCCTAAGAACATCCAGAACTGAGTTCAAAAACTTGGCATGATCTCCTAAGTTTTTGCTGTAAATTAAGATATAATCAAAGTAAACCACAACAAACACTCCTATGAATGCTCTCGGAACATGATTCATCAAACTCATAAAAGTGCTTGGTGCATTTGTAAGTCCAAACGGCAGAACTAACCACTTATAAAGACCATGCTTAGTTTTAAATGCAGTTTTCCATTCATCACCTTCTTTCATCATAATTTGGTGATAACCACTCTTAAGATCAATCTTAGAAAAAATGCTAGAACCATGCAACTCATCAAGCATATCATCTAATCTAGGAATAGGATGACGATACTTCACCGTGATATTGTTGATGGCTCTGCAATTAACACACATGCGCCAACTACCTGAAGGGAATGTCCTGAAATCAGACTTGTATTTATTCTATTAGAGTCGTGATGTCGAGATAAGACAATCATATGATATTGGACGGTTATAATGTTTTGCTAGAAGCCGCTTATAACTTATGAGTTATGAACTCATTACCATTATCATATGATCCTATAGGGTCACACACCTAAGCAAACTGGATAATATAAATTGGGTTTTTGATCATTAGAGTAATGATTATGATCAACGTATATAAGATATATGTTGATATCAACTTTCTGTGAGGGTGTCGATCGACACCAATAGTGGGTGTCGATCGACACTAGTTCGGTCACGACTTCTAGAAGTATTGACTTTTAGATGGTGTCGACCGACACCAATTAGGTTGGTGTCGATCGACACCCGTCGGCAACTCAGCCTATATATAGGATATGAGGGCTTGAGTTTGTATATATCAAAAATCGTTTTGATAACACGAAAATCACATAAGAGAAGTCTTTTTCTGAGTCTTTGGAAGACAGAAAAACACAGAAACGAAGATAGAAACCCGAAGGCGAATCGTTCGCTCCGGCACTAGCATCCCGTCGTCCAGTTTGTGTGCGTGTGGACTTCTGTAGAGGCGCAGCACTTGAGGCGCTTGTGATCTCGATTACCTGTTCTTATTCCGCTGCAAAACCTTCAGGTATGTTCGAGATTTCATATATATTCAAACATAGATTCAATTGGCACGATCCGTGGATTTAGGATTGTTGTTAGGGCTGTTTTAATATGATTAAAACCTGAACGAAATCCATCAGTGGTATCAGAGCGGTGTGTTTGTATTGAATCTGTTGAATATATGTAAATCCACCTGTTCAAAAAATCGTTTTTGATGAAGAACACGTTCTGAGTTCTTCGGTGTCGATCGACACCAATTCGGTGTCGATCGACACCACTATGGTTTTCGCATGAAAAATAGTTTTCGCGTGAAAACTTTAGTTTACGATCGGTTTAAACGGTAAATTAGTTATCGTTAATTAAACTGATTTGGTGGGTGTCGACCGACACTAAAGTAGTGTCGATCGACACCGGTCGGATATATGCAAATTGATTCGATCGGTTTAATCGGTTAAATGGTTTATCACGATTGAACCGGATCAGAATTTGTCGGTCAACACAGAAGTTGTGTCGATCGACACTGACCTGGTGTCGATCGACACCACTTCAGAATTTGCGTAGAAAAGTTTAAAACAAGTTAAAAATCTAGAATATATAAGTGATATAAACTAGATTAATGTTCAGTTCCTCAAACATAATATTAAGCTTTTAATATCTTCCCAATCTTGTCAACTGTCAAGGCTCGTTTCATTGTGTGATGGGTCTGCCAAAGCAGGGTGTCCGCAATTACATGAGTGAGGCAGGTTGTAATCGTTACTACGGACTTAAAAGATTGGTTTGCTTAAATGGGCTATCAAAATAGTTTTGGGCCCATAGATATAGGATTGGATTCGATATTAGATATTAATCCAAGACCGAGAATTATATATGATATAATTAGCAAAGTGTTGCTTACCTAAATAGCTAAGGTTTGGGCGATGGGCCAAAGCTCACTCAAATTTTTGTGAAATATGGATCTTGGATCATTATATTCAATTGAGGAAAATTGTTTTTTGAATATAATGTGAGTTTCTTAATTGTTAAGATTTCTCATTTCTTGAACATCAAAAACTAAAACTCTCAATTTTGTTTTTCAGCCATGGCTACTTCCCCTCACAGAAACACATTCTCGCTTCGATCCGTCCTTGAGAAGGACAAGCTTAATGGATCGAACTTCCTCGAATGGTATCGAAACTTGAGAATTGTTCTCAAGCAGGAGAAAAAGGAATATGTCCTTGAAAAGGTTCTCCCTGAGAAACCGAAGTCCAATGCCGGACACGCTGAAAGGAATGCTTGGGAGAAGCATTCTAATGATGAGGTCGATGTGAGTTGTCTCATGCTGGCTACCATGAACTCGGACTTGCAGAAGCAATACGAGAACGTGGTGTCACCTGTTGAGATGATCACTAGCCTGAAAGGGATGTTTCAGGAGCAAGCACGAACTGAGAGATACCAGACGGTCAAGTCTCTCATTGAGTGCAAGCTACCAAAGGATGGTCCAGTTAGCCCACATGTCATTAAGATGATGGGTTATATTGATAACTTGGCAAAACTGGATTGTCCTCTTAGCCAAGAGTTGGCTACGGACATCATTCTGCAGTCGTTGCCATCAAGCTTTGATCAGTTTATCATGAACTATAACATGAACAACATGACAAAGACTTTGACGGAACTGCATGGCATGCTCAAAACAGCTGAGCCAAACATCAAAAAGGGCACCCCTAATGTACTTATGGTACAAGGGGGTAAAAAGTTTAAGAAACATGCTAAGGGTAAAGGAAAAGCTAAGGCATTCCCGATTGAGAATCAGGATAAGCCTGAGACTTCTTCCAAACCCAAACGCGGCCCTACTGATGCTGATAAATGCCATTACTGCAACAAGTCTGGGCATTGGAAGAGAAATTGCAAAGAGTATCTGGGAGATCTAAAGAACTCGAAGAAGACGTATGAGACGACTTCTTCAGGTATCTATGTTATAGAAGTAAATGTTACTACTTCAGGTTCTAAGTCTTGGGTATTAGATACCGGCTGTGGCGCTCATATTTGTACAAATATGCAGGGTCTAAGCAACAGTAGAACGCTGGAGAAGGGACAAGTGGACCTACGCGTTGGGAATGGAGCAAGAGTTGCTGCATTGGCCGTAGGAACTTATCATTTGTCTTTGCCGTCAGGCTTGGTTTTAGAATTGAATAATTGCTACTATGTACCTGCTATAAGCAGAAACATCATTTCTATTTCCGTTTTGGATTTAGAAGACTTTCAGTTTTCGATTAAAAACAAGTGTTGTTCTTTTAATCGTAATGAAATGTTGTATGGTAGCGCTCCATTAGAGAATGGACTTTATATTCTCAACCAATCTATGCCTGTCTATAACATAAGTACCAAACGGTTAAGAACCAATGACTCGAACCCCACGTTTCTCTGGCATTGTCGTTTGGGCCACATCAATGAGAAAAGGATTCAAAAGCTCCATAATGATGGACTTTTAGACTCATTTGTTTTTGAATCATTTGAGAAATGTGAATCCTGCTTATTGGGCAAAATGACAAAAGCTCCTTTCAACAAATTTAATGAAAGGACCGGTGACCTATTGGGCCTTATACATACCGATGTATGTGGTCCAATGAGTGTTAGTGCTAGAGGAAACTTTCAGTACTTCATCACGTTTACTGATGATTTCAGTAGATTTGGTTATGTCTATTTAATGAGACATAAATCGGAATCCTTTGAAAAGTTCAAGGAGTTCCAAAATGAAGTGCAGAACCAACTTGGCAAAAGTATCAAAGCTCTTCGATCAGATCGTGGAGGTGAGTACTTAAGCCAAGAGTTCAGTGATCATCTGAGTAACTGTGGAATTGTTTCACAACTTACTCCTCCTGGAACACCTCAGTGGAATGGTGTATCTGAAAGGAGGAATCGGACTTTATTAGATATGGTTCGATCGATGATGAGTCAAGTAGATCTTCCATTATCCTTTTGGGGATACGCTCTAGAACGTCTGCGTTTACGCTAAACAGAGTTCCATCAAAATCAGTCGAGAAGACGCCATATGAGATGTGGACTGGAAAAGTTCCAAGTTTGTCTTTTCTTAAAATTTGGGGTTGTGAAGCTTATGTCAGCGGTTGATATCTGATAAGCTTGAACCCAAATCTGATAAGTGCTACTTCGTTGGTTATCCTAAGGAAACCAAGGCTTACTACTTTACAACCGTTCTGAGAACAAAGTGTTTGTTGCTAAGAACTGTGTTTTTCTTGAGAAAGAATTTCTTTCCAAGAAGAACAATGGGAGTAAAGTACAACTCGAAGAAGTTCGAGAATCACAGGAGCCTGCTCAACCTGTCGAGGAAGAGCAGCGACTGGATCTACAAAGAGTTGTAGAGCCCGAGCTGGATCTACAAAGAGTTGTAGAGCCCGAGCCTGTGATGCCAGAAGTTCGCAGATCCGAAAGGATTCGTCAAGAGCCCGAGAGATATGGATTTCTCGTGACTAATTGTCATGATCTCTTGATCATTGACAGTGACGAACCTGCGACTTTCGAAGAAGCAATGATGGCCCTGACTCCGAAAAGTGGTTTAAGGCCGCTGAATCCGAAATCGGTTCCATGTCACAAAACCAAGTATGGACTTTGGTTGATTTACCTGATGGTGTAAAAGCCATTGAGTGTAAATGGGTCTTCAAGAAGAAGATCGATGTGAATGGAAACGTTCAGATTTACAAAGCTAGGTTGGTGGCAAAAGGTTTCAAACAAGTTCAAGTGTTGACTATGATGAAACCTATCCCCAGTCGCTATGCTTAAATCTATTCGGATTCTCCTAGCAACAGCTGCTCATT
Organism: Isatis tinctoria; assembly: GCA_010577795.1. NCBI lineage: Eukaryota > Viridiplantae > Streptophyta > Magnoliopsida > Brassicales > Brassicaceae > Isatis > Isatis tinctoria. The sequence goes on along the minus strand of CM021244.1, from coordinate 21,549,740 downwards.
ATGATTATGAGATTTGGCAAATGGATGTGAAAACAGCTTTCCTTAACGGGATTCTGGAGGAGGTGGTACATGACACAACCTCCGGGTTTCATTGATCCTAATGATGCTGGGAAAGTATGCAAGCTTCATAAATCCATTTATGGATTGAAGCAAGCATCTCGGAGTTGGAACCTACGTTTTGATGAAGCAGTTAAAAAGTTTAACTTCATCAGAAACGAAGAGGAACCTTGCGTTTACAAGAAGACTAGTGGGAGCGCAGTTGCATTTCTCGTACTGTATGTAGATGACATACTTCTCATAGGAGATGATATTCCATTACTTCAGTCAGTAAAGAACTGGCTAGGAAGTTGTTTCTCGATGAAAGACATGGGCGAAGCCGCCTATATTCTTGAATAAGGATCTATAGAGATAGATCACAGAGGCAGATTGGACTGTGCCAGGACACTTATATTGATAAGGTTCTACACAGGTTCAACATGCATGATTCCAGAAGGGCTTGCTTCCGATGTCTCATGGCATTATTCTCAGCAAGAAGCAGTGTCCTTCGACACCTGCTGAGCGAGAGCGCATGAGTAGGATTCCTTTTGCTTCTGCAGTAGGATCTATTATGTATGCCATGCTTTGTACTCGTCCAGATGTTGCTTGTGCTTTAAGCATGACGAGTCGATACCAGTCAGATCCCGGTGAGAGTCACTGGACTGCCGTCAAGACTATCCTAAAGTATTTGAGAAATACCAAGGATAAGTTCTTGGTTTATGGAGGATGTGATGAGCTTGTAGTGAGTGGTTATACGGACGCCAGCTTTCAGACAGATAGAGACGATTTCCGATCTCAGTCTGGTTACGTCTTCTGTCTGAATGGAGGTGCAGTTAGTTGGAAGAGTTCCAAGCAGAGCACCGTGGCGGACTCAACGACCGAGGCTGAATACATCGCTGCTTCGGAAGCGGCGAAGGAGGCTGTTTGGATTAGGAAGTTCATTACTGAGCTTGGTGTGATTCCTAGCATTTCTGAGCCTGTGGCATTGTTTTGTGACAACAATGGAGCCATAGCTCAAGCTAAGGAGCCCAGATCACACCAGAAATCCAAACACATTGAGAGGAGATATCATCTGATTCGTGATATTATTGAGAGAGGCGACGTCAAAATCAGCAGAGTTCCGACAGACGAGAACGTTGCTGACCCGTTGACTAAGCCACTTCCCACGACCGAAGCATGAGAGTCATGCTGCTGCTATAGGCATTAGATTCCTTAAGCAGTAATCTTGTTTTTAGTGGGAGTTATCATATTTATGTTTTGATGTTCATGTAACATACTTTGGTTATGTTTTATTTAATGAAATTTTTTCATTGTTATTTAATGGTGTTATTAAATAATTGTCCAAAAATTTATGGCATTCTTATAGATCATCAAATACGTGATTTGATCATGAAACTCTATAAGTGATAGATGACATAATTTTTGTGTCCATAGTCGAGGTTATTAAATTTGACATTAATAACCGCGTGAGACTAGTATGTGAGTGACTGATGACTAAGTTTCATGGAGTCATTAATAAGAGTATTAAAGTCAATCACATAGATATGTGTTAGAGAACACATGATCGGACATGACCCGCTAATGAGAACTCTACAAGATTGTTATATGAGTGTCATAAGAGTTTCTCATTACGACTATAGAGTATAGTCCTTAGACCTGAGTTCATCATGATTTCTTACATATGAATTGGTGTGCTTTGACCTTGTCAAAGTCAGCCGTAACTGGTGGCTATAAAGGCATTGATTGGGCATATTATGAAGTGTGTAGGGAACAGGGATGGAACAAGATGGAATTTGTCCCTCCCATATAACGGGAGATAAATATCTCAGGGCCTATCGAAGATTTGATACTGGAAATGCGTGGCCACGCTCAAACAGATTGAATGTCAATCGTTTGTATTTTATCAGTATAAATCAGAGTTCGATAAACATGGTTTGGTTGATTAAGGATGACACAAGTTCTTGCCTTATGCCAGATCGAGATATAGAGACAAAGGGATTATGGGGATATTTGATTCCAGTACAAGTGGGAGATTGAGGGAATGTCCTGAAATCAGACTTGTATTTATTCTATTAGAGTCGTGATGTCGAGATAAGACAATCATATGATATTGGACGGTTATAATGTTTTGCTAGAAGCCGCTTATAACTTATGAGTTATGAACTCATTACCATTATCATATGATCCTATAGGGTCACACACCTAAGCAAACTGGATAATATAAATTGGGTTTTTGATCATTAGAGTAATGATATTGATCAACGTATAAGATATATGTTGATATCAACTTTCTGTGAGGGTGTCGATCGACACCAATAGTGGGTGTCGATCGACACTAGTTCGGTCACGACTTCTAGAAGTATTGACTTTTAGATGGTGTCGACCGACACCAATTAGGTTGGTGTCGATCGACACCCGTCGGCAACTCAGCCTATATATAGGATATGAGGGCTTGAGTTTGTATATATCAAAAATCGTTTTGATAACACGAAAATCACATAAGAGAAGTCTTTTTCTGAGTCTTTGGAAGACAGAAAAACACAGAAACGAAGATAGAAACCCGAAGGCGAATCGTTTGCTCCGGCACTAGCATCCCGTCGTCCAGTTTGTGTGCGTGTGGACTTCTGTAGAGGCGCAGCACTTGAGGCGCTTGTGATCTCGATTACCTGTTCTTATTCCGCTGCAAAACCTTCAGGTATGTTCGAGATTTCATATATATTCAAACATAGATTCAATTGGCACGATCCGTGGATTTAGGATTGTTGTTAGGGCTGTTTTAATATGATTAAAACCTGAACGAAATCCATCACTACCATCCTTTTTGGGCACAAGTAAGACCGGAACAGCACAGGGACTCATGATTTCTCTGATATGTCCTTTCTCCAAAAGCTCGTCCACTTGACTTTGTAGCTCTTTTGTTTCCACATGATTAGTTATATATGCCACTCGGTTTGGCAGTGAAGCTCCAGGTACAAAATCGATTTGATGCTCAATGCCTCTTAAAGGTTGTAGACCAACTGGATTATCTTCAGTGAATACATCTTTATAATCCTGCAAAAGGGATATCACCTCACTCGGCAGCACCGGTGCAAGTTCAGTTAAGCCTAAGCAAGCTTATTTGTAAACAAACATAAGTATTGGCTGTCTAGAAAACAGAGCTTTTTAACCTCACCAGCCTTAACAAAGAAGTTTGATTGCTTAACCTTTCTTTCTTTCTTTTGTTTCAGATGCAGCTGATCTTGATAAACTTCTTGTGGTGTCATGGAACCAAAATGATTTTTCTGCCTTGAAACACAAAAGAATGAAGATTAGTAAAACCATCATGAATTACCTTTCAGTCTGATTGCCATGGCCTCCGAAGAAGGATATGTCCAGCTTCCATTAGTAACACATCACACAGTATCTCATCTTCATACTTTCCAATGACTAGAGGGACTTTCACTTGGCTGCTCACTTTCACCTCTCCACTATCATTGAGCCACTTAAGCGGGTATGGCTCTGGATGCTTCATTACTGTCAACCTAAGCTTCTTAACTATTGATTCACTGGCCACATTGATGCAACTTCCTCCATCTACAATGAGGCTGCAAATCTTTCCTTTAACAATGCACCTTGTGTGGAACAGATTTTCTCTTTGCTCTTGCTCCTATGTTTTAGACTGCATGCTCAATGATCTCCTAGCCACCATCAACTGTCCAGCGGCCGGCAATTCTTCCTGTTCTTCAGAAGAAGAATCGGATTCTGGTTTCTCATCTTCAGACTCCATTTCTCCATTTTCCAAAAGTTCCATTACTCTCCTGTTTGAGCACTCATTAGCATAATATTCTTTTCCATGACACTTGAAGCACTTAATATCACGGGCCCTGGTTGCAGTTGCTTTAGCCTTGCCTTTATCTTGATTTGTTGTGAATGCCTTAGGCTCCATCCTTGGTGTTGTGGACTTGGCATCTCGTTGATAATTTGTTTTAGCAGCAGATACTCCAGCTCCATAGCTTGGCCATGATACACTCTTCCTCTTAAGTTGTTGTGCAATCAGAATGGTTTTGTGGAGCATCTCTTTCAATTCAAAATAGTGTTGCATCTCCAGTCTGTCTTGAATCTCTCTATTCAAACCTCCCAAAAACCGTGCCATTGTTGCTTCCCTATCTTCAGAAACATCAGCTCTTAGGATAAGAGTCTCCATCTCTTAATAGTATTCTTCAACACTTCGGTTGCCTTGGGTGAGTCTTTTAAGCCTTTGATGCAAATCTCTGTGATAATGTCTTGGAACAAATCTCTTTCTCATGATGGTTTTCATCTCAAGCCAAGACTCCACTGGATATTCACCATTTCGTCTCCTATAAGTCACAAGTTGATCCCACCAACTGAGAGCAAAATCATGAAACTGTGTTGCAGCAACCTTTACTCAATTTGTATTAGTATAATAGTGACAATCAAAGACCAACTCTATTTTCTTCTCCCACTCCAAATTAGCATCTGGATCATTCTTCCCATGGAATGGTGGAATTTTGAGTTTAAGACCCTTAAAGTGGTCATGTGGTTGAGCTCTGCCTTCTCTTGCACGCATGTTCCTTCTCTGGCTACCATGAGATGACCCAACAATAAATACATAATATTCCTCAGCGTCCTCATCTCTGGATGAACTTCGGCGTTCTTTGTCTCTCCTTGGAGCTCTCTCTTGCCTTCTTCTTTGTTGGGAATTATCTGGTTCTGAACCAGATTGTTGGATCTCTTGGTTCAAAGCATCAATTCTGGAGACCATCAATTGATCCATTATAGCAGTGATAGCTTCTATTAGCAACTTGTTGTTTCGGTTGTTGCTGGTCTCTTCTTTGTCATGGCTATATCCCGGGCTAGGATGTACCACCAACAGAAGTACGGCGGCGAGGGGCCATCTAAACCGACAGCCGGGTTTGCTGCTCCGGCGGCGTCTGGGACTAGCTTCCGAGATGTGGATGTTCTCGAGCTTCAGGTCGGCGGTCTCCCGGGTCCTGACCATGCTGCTGTTGATAAGGGTAAAGAGATTGCCGAGGGCTCGGTCGGTCGAAAAAGGCCAAGGCTTCTGGCAAAGCCAAGGCTTCTGGACCCAGTCTCATGTTTGATGCTCGCAAGGCAGTGGGGGGAGACGCGGATGAGTCCATCAAATTTGTAGATTACATCGGCGGATCATCTCTGGTCGTTTCCCAGACATACGATCTCTCGAAGTCGTATGGAGGCTTGTCTTGCGGGATTATGGCAGTATTTTTCTTCTCTTTCTTCGTTTTGGTTTTGAAATAGATTTGTCTTTCTCTTGATTTTGCTTATCAGGTGTTTGTTTCGTTTTGATTTAGGTCTGCACCGAGGCGCATGCGTCCCTGGTTGCTCTCGAGGCCGAGATGAAAGAATCCCGGAAGAAGAACAAGAATATCAAGGCCTTGGAAGCCAAGCTGAAGAAAGCGGACAAGAAGGTCCATAAGTTCGAGTTTGCTGCTTCGGAGGTGCAAACTCTTAGGCAGAGTCTCCAGGAGAAAGAGGAGGAGGCTGCGCGGATGATGACCAAGGCCGTGAAGGCCTGTCGCTGGGAGATGGCGGAGAAGTTCCTCCTTCACATGGAGAGGGTGAAGGCCGCCCTTGTGCCATTGTGCGGAACAAGATTCATGGAGACCGCTTTCTCTGAGGTTGGCTCGAACCTGACGATGGTCCGTCAGATCAGGTCGGGGGAGACTACTCTCGAGGCCGAGGAGGGAAAGTTGGCGAGTTCCCTTTCGGAACTGAAGAGCGGAGGTGGCGTGGGCTCCTTTAATCGCGCTTTATCTGGCTTCGAAGGTACACTTGTGTACTCTCCTGTCTCTCCATACCGATCTGACAGCGGTTCGGGCGAGGACGATGACATGGACGCTGCTGGCACCACTCTTATCCTCTAGGATGGTGATGTCTCTGACTAGGATCCTGGCTTGTTTAGTTGTATTTTTTCTTTGGTGTCTTTGGGTCATCTTAGCCCTTATTGTACTTGTTTCAGTTATTCGGTGAACTATTCGACTATTCGATCTCCCTTTTATGGACCATCTTTCGTCTTTTAGTTGTTATTGACTTGAGCTTTGACTGCTTTGGTTGAATTGGGCTTCGATCACTGCGACGAAGATGCTCAGGCGCTGCGATCTCTAGAAACCAGCGTATCATTTCTTATACTATCTTGGTTTAATTCTTGTTGGGAACACTGAATCCTTTTTTGACTTTGCTGGAATTTTGATCCGTCTTATGTTCCATCCTTGGTTTCTTGATTACTTCGGACTTTTTACTTGCTTTGCTTTTGACTTGTACTTTGTATGTTGCGTTGGAGATGGTTTTCCAGGCACTCCGAGCTGTCTGACCAGGGTACCGTCGCAGATATTTCTTGGATTAGATGCTTGTTTTTGGCGTCGCGGGGAACTGAGTTCGGTTGACTCCTTCTTTCGACGGAACGCATTTAAGATTTCACATCAGAGCCGATTTGATATCGCGTTCGCGAGATGTCTTAGACCATCTTTCCTTGTCCGGCGTTTTACTGGGTTTGGCGAGTTTATTTCGCGGTTTACACTCCACACTAATTGCCTATGCGAAGCGCTCCTGAAGATAAACTAAATAGAATATTGTTTTAACCCTTCCTGCATTCCTGATCAGGTTACACCCTTTAGATATTAGACCGGAAATTTATATAGCGCGCTACGTCTATCCACTACGGGATGTTAAAAGAACCATGGTTGAAAAGTTAGTGTCTTGTTGTGGCAAGCAACAGACAGATTTGTTTGGCAAAAATCTAGTGGTAAAAAGGTTTTGGTATCTTGGTTTCTGGACGGTTCCAGATGGGTTGCGAGATGCTAAGTCTCAATGTTCATCTGCATTTGTTTCTTGACATTCTCGCAAAATCATTTGAGTTTTGGACGGGTTTTGAGATGTTAAGTCTCAATGTTCATCCTCTCAGGTTTTTCCGGATCGTTTCTTTGACTTTCCATCCCGATGTTTACCCGGATTGACATTCTCGGGAAATCGTTCGAGTGATTGGTTTTGAGATGATAAGTCCCAATGTTCATCCTCTCAAACTTTTTCTGTAACTTCTTTTTGCTTATCTATCCGAATGGGTTGCAAGATGTTAAGTCCCGATGTTCACCCGGATTGATATTTTCGTGAAATCGTTCGAGTGATGGGTTTTGAGAATCTTCATCCTCTCAAACTTTTTTCTGGAACTTCTCTTTGCTTGTCTATCTGAGTGGGTTGCGAGATGCTAAGTCCCGATATTCACCCGGATTGACATTCTCGACAAATTGTTCGAGTGATGGGTTTTCAGATGCTAAGTCCCAATGTTCATCCTCTCGAACATTTTCCGGAACTTCTCTTTGCTTGTCTATCCGGTGGGTTGTGGATGCTAAGTTCCGATGTTCACCCGTATTGGTATTCTCGGAAAATCGTTCGAGTGATGCGTTTTGAGATCCTAAGTCCCAATGTTCATCCTCTCAAACTTTTCCATGAAAATTTGGTATTGCTTTTATTTTTCTTCGGGAGTATGTATATATGGACCCACACCCCCTCTTTTTTTATGGAGGGGGCAACTGAACTCGTTTTTTAAGCGAGCTGCCTACGTACCCTTCGTGTGAAAAGGGATCAAGTCACCCGTAGTTCCATTTATTTTTTTTTCCGGAAAAAGATGGCTAGACCTCGGCCACGGAATCGTCCGTTGCGGATTCAGCGTTCTCGGACGTCATTTCTTCGGTAGCCGTTGTTTTTTCTTGATCGTTTTTAATCTTCTGATCTCTCGAACTGGTCAGTTTTGCTCACTTTTTTTGGCTGACTCGGTGCTTTCACCTTCCTTCTTGCGTTTTGGGTTCTCTCTGCAGGACTGTCGGATTCCGGAGCTTGTGATCCACCAAAAAAAGATCCGGGCCTCCTTCTGGTTTCCTCAGATAGTCTTGATTCTGTTTGGGGTTGAGAACTTCAGACAGAGATGGTACGTCGATGGGACCGCCCGCATCGAGTTGATCCGAGGAGTTCCCATGATAACATTATAAATCACGGGGTGGTTAGCCACCGCGAATTTCACTAGCTTCGCAATTTCACCGGCGTGGACCGGGAGTTGGATCGTCTCGTCCGTCATCGTAACCTCGCCGGAAAATCCAGTAAGCGACGTGGGGTTCGGCTTTACTTCCATAGATTCACTTTCATTCGTCGAAGTGTCTCCCAAAAAATGACGTCAACCAAACATCCTGTGTCGATCAAAACCCCGGACACATCGTAGTCATTTATGTCAAGCTCCACTACTAACGGATCGTCGTGAGGTTGGTCAGGGCCTTCGGCGTCTTTTTCATTGAAGGCGATCCGGTCATCATTTTCGGTCATCGGTGCCTGCGGGTTTGACTCTTTGTCGCCTCTTGTCAGGAACGCCTTTGTCGAGGCCACCGTGTCCCGGCAGTATTGGAACCCTCCGATGATCATGTGAATCCTCCTCCTGTTCGCGGCGGGGTCGTCTCTGTTCGGTCTCCTTCCTCGCTTGGGCACTTCCTCGGGGGGGTCTCTCGGGACGCTCCTGGTTATGTCGTACTCCCGGGGCTCCTTCGTCTCCTTCTGTCGTTCCGAGACTCTCCAAGGTTATCCCGTTTCCGAGTTCTCCAGCTAGTAATTTCGCCGCAAGCCTTCTTCCGATTGTCATGCAGTGTTCGGTTGAGTGGCCTTTGGCCTTATGGAAGGTGCAGAAGGCGTTTTCGTCGTAGCCCAGGCGAGTCCATGTGTTCCAAGATCCTCTGCGGTGCCTATCAGATGGTCTCTCCATGTTTATCTAATAGTTATACGCTCTGCCGGCGTTGGCTTCTTCCTTTCTGCCGCTTCGTCTGCTCCTCCTTTCGGTGGGAACGTTTGACAGCTGCGCTGCACTTTTGATCAACGACTTCGTTGGTTGATGTTTTTTGGTTAGGGCCTATATTCTTCGTGAATCATGAAGTTTGAAGCGTGGTGGAGAGCATCTTGGATGGTCACTGGCGGGTTCACGGTGATCTCTTGCCGGAAAGCGGAGGCGTACCAAAGGGACTTCCTCAAGGCGCTTATCGCGGCACTATCGCTTAGGCCATCGATCTTTGAAACGATCACCTTGAACCTCTCAATAAAATCTCGAAGGCTTTCTTCCGGTCCTTGTGATAGTGAGTAGAGGTCTGCGTCAAATGTTGAGCGGCTTATGAAATGCGAGTAATGCTTTAAGAAGGCTGCCGATAGCTGGTCGAAGTTGTCAATCGAGTCTCTCTTCAGTCGCGAGAACCATGATAGGGCCGCCCCCTTCAGCTGCTCGACGAACAGTAGGCTCTCTTCGGGTTTGAACTTGGCCCGACCCATTGCGATATGGAAGGCCGTCATGTGGGGTTTTGGGTCCGTTGTCCCATCGTAGAAAGGGATTCGGATCTTGCCGAGGTCGGAGACTCTGGTGCCAGTGATCATGTGGGCTTCGAGATCGATGATCACTGGCACCAGACTCTGGTCGATCTCGGGAGCCGCGCTGGTCGCTTTATAGACTTGCGACCATACTTCTTTCATCTGGCTTTCAAAGAGCTCCAGTCGAGCCCGGAGTTTGTCCATCTCGCTTCTCTGGCTAGCGGATTGGTTCACCCGGTTTGTCTGCTCCGCCCTTTCTTTCTCTATTACCCAGCGAAGCTCTTCCTCGTCCACGGATAGCTCTCTAACCTCCTCGTCCGTCTCGCTCTCTTCCCGGCCGGCTCCGTTTATGGCATTTTCTTCGTTCTCGCTGGGGGTCTGCACGTTAGGATTCTGTCCTCGTGGGGTGTTTATCACTGGGAGAAGCGGAGACATCTTTCCTCGAGTGTCCAGGAGCCGCGCACGCCAATTCTCGGATGGCCCCTATATCTTGCGCCGTTCCTCATTCTTGCCTTTCTTGCCGCTCCACGAGTCCGGATAGCATGGTCCTCAGGTCGGCGATCGCTGTTATCTCTTGGGCTAAGCTGACTGCTCCTACTGAGGTCGTTCTTGCTCCGGCCGCGGATGTCCGGACGGCGGTCTTCCCAGCGACGGTCGCTCCGGCTTCGGTCGTTCCCGCAGCAGCTACTCCGGCCGGCTGGTTGCTGATGTTGTCGATTTTTCCCGTTGTCATCGTCTTCCTTTTTGTATCCTCTCGCTCTTAGGGTCTATAACATTTCTCGTCCCCACAGACGGCGCCAAACTGTGAAAGCCGAAACTCACACTGCCAAAACTTATATTTTATGGGGGGCTCGAAAATTTTATTTTATAAGAACTTAAGGACCGAAAATGCAAAAATATATTTTTATTAATATTTTTCAGAAGTACAAGAATAATTTGCAAAAGCTGAATGTCTTATATTGCAAAAGACTCTTATACTCGAATTGGGATGATCTCAACCTGGTACAAACATGTATATTTATACTAGGAGACCTAAGGTGCTAAAACTTCATCTGGGCGATGTGGGAATTTGTTCCTTTCTTCTAGCCGCCGACCTAGTCTTTTGGGCTTGATTCGCGGCCCGAAATCTTCAGCAGTTCGTCACTTGATCAGATCCTGGCCCGACCCAACTTTTATTGTCCGGTGAACATTACCCGATGAATAGTAAACCGTGAATAGTAAACCGAACCCCGATTAAACTTAAATCTATTTTCTGGTTAATTTTTTTGGGGGATGAATAGTGTTTTAACGGTTTTTCCCACGTGAACAGTGTTTTGAGCATTCTCCGAACTTTCAAACCGTGCCGCCCCTTTTTTCGTTAAGTCTCCAGCCGCCCGTTCTTTGGTAACGGCCTGCCGCCCATCTCTTTGCTGAGGTGCATGGGCGGCTGGGTATGTGGCTAGGCCAGGCGCCATGTACCGTGCTGCTGGCTTCAGAACAAGCCAGGCGCCATGTACTGTGGGGTGCTGGCTTCAAGACATGCCAGGCGCCATGTACCATGGGCTGCTGGCTTCAGGACATGCCATGCGCCATATATCGTGGGCTGCTGGCTTCAGGACATGCCAGGCGCCATGTACCGTGGGCTGCTTGCTTCAAGACATGTCAGGTGCCATGTTCTTCAGGAAGCAAAGGAGGGCTTCTGCCTTTGAATGCTCAGCCAGACGCCATGCTCTTCATGAAGCAAAGGAGGGCTTCTGGCTTTGAATGCTCAGCCAGAAGCATGCTCTTTGGGAAGCAATGGTGGGCGTCTGGCTTCAAGACATGGTCGTGCGGGATCAGAACATAGATGTGCGGATGCTTGGTCTACTTGGCATTAGCCAGGCGGCCATGCTCTCGGGATAAGATGATGGGCGGCTGGCCTTGTCAGGATAGAGCTAGGCGCCATGCTTAAGAGAATGTGTGATGGGTGGCTGGCTCCATGCTTGAAGCTTGGGTGGCTGGCTCCATGCCTCAAGCCTGGGCGGCTGGCCCCTATGCTTAAAGCATGGGCAGCTTGTTGCCGGGACGTGAAACATTAGTTTGTTGATCCATGCTTCTCGTTCTATTAATTTTCGAGGAGGAGATTTTGACCCAACACCATCCTTTTGAAGGAAAAAGTCGACTGGACTGTAGTTACTGCATAAGTTGATCTTTGGGCGGATGATTCTGGATGGGTTGCGAGATGCGAAGTCTTGATGTTCATCCATAGTTCGCATTTTTCTTCGCTTGTCTGGAAGGATTGTCTTGTTATCCGGATGGTTATGAGATACTAAGGGGGATGTATTGAACTGGGTATTTAGGGTGATTTGAGTTTTAATAAGATTTTAGATTATTTTGATGGTTTTGGGTGAATTTAAAGAAGTTGTTATGATTTTGTATTAAAACCCCCTACAATCCCACCTAAAACTATGAAATTTGGGTCTTTATATTTTAAACTAAGAAAGTCTCCTGAAATCCTCCAAAATCTCCTAGAGATATTAAAATCCCAATACTTAAAACATTTTCAATAACAGTGACTTTGATATGATTTTAACAAATTCTTGTTTGAATAACAGTGAATTTTAAATGATCTTGAATGACTTTAAGTAAATCTCAGGTTCAATAACACTAGATTTGAGAATATATTTTAAAATACCTAGTTGAATAACAGACGATTTTAAGACAATCTCAAAATCTCTTAAAATTCATAGTTCAATACACCCCCCTAAGTCTCGTTGTTCATCCGGACTTCACGTCTTGGTCGACATTCCCGGGAAATTGTTCGAGTTTGGATGGGTTGTGAGATACTAAGTCCCAGTGTTCATCCTTCGAACTTTTTCGCGAAAATTCAACGCCGCTTGAACTTTTTGCGGGAGTATAAATATATACGGACCCACTCCCCCCTTTTTAGGGAGGGGACAACTAAACTCGTTTTTTAAGCGAGCTGCCTACGTACCCTTCTTGAAAAGTGATCAAGTCACCTGTAGTTCCTTTTTTTTTTAAATGATGAAAATGTTAAGATTTGGAAACAGAAATGTCCGTTACAACTTCTGTCGTTTTGGACATGTCCTCTTTTGCGTTCGCTGGTTCTTCTTGGTCGGTTTTGTCGTTTGCGGGCAGAGTCTCCGTTCTTTCGAATTTGGCGGTTCTGCTCGGCTTACTTTGTGGCTCGGTGTTTTCATCTGCTTTCTTACGTTTCAGATTCTCTCTCTGCAGGACCGTCGGATTCCGGAGCCTGTGTTCCGTCAAAAAGCAGATTTGTATCTCCTTTTGCTTTCCCCTGATCGTCTAAATTCTGCTCGGGGTAGGGAACTTCAGACACAAGCGGTACGTCGACGGGATCTAATAAGAAACTAGTCAAGATTATGCTTCCAACACGGTATGAGAACGATTTGGTAAGAAGCTACTAGCTTTGGATTTGGATGGAACGTGGATTGTAGGGTCGCACTGAGGTTGCGGATGATCCTCAGATATTCCTGGACTCAAAAACTTCTTGTTATGACGCACAAGAACAGCCTTAGAGGATTTGTTGAATGAAGTAACCCTTCAAGCAACAGAAACAAAGTTCAAACTGAACTAGAGAGAAAACTTATAAAGGTTCTTTGATAAAAATTCGATAATGAAAAACAAGGGTGATCGTTTACACCTAAAGGAAGCAAAGAAAGTTGAAGAGTTATTTTTGTCTAACTTGTGCAAATAAAGAAAAGTAAAAGGTAAAACTTGCAATTGGTCTCTTTAGCCTTTTCTTGGCCGGATGGATCGGTTGATGTTGGGCTCGTTTTCATTCTTGATCCTCTTCTTGGACCCGGATCATGCATAAGAAGGATTCATTAGCCACAGTCTGATCCAATTGGTCGAAATGATGAAATTCACGTTCGAACTTCTGCATAAGCCTTGTAGTACGTTCCTTGAACTTTTGGTCAGAGAAAAGTCAAACGGATCAAGTTACTATGTGGCTTATGCAGATTGTTTGGCACTACGGGCGAGTGTCTGAGTAAGACCATCCTCATCCTTTGTCTAGTTCCGCACATACCAAAGAGATTCTGCCTCGTTCGTTCTACTTCTCATCATAGTTTGGCCGAGGAATGTCACGCTTGGGTCGAGAGATTCCTTCATCTGGTTGATACACGAGTTTTAAACCCTTATTTCCTACTGCAAGTGCACAGCATACGAAGTATTATTTAGGGGTCGATCCCACGAAGACCAGTTTCACACTTTGATCTAATGAGCTAAATCAAAAGCTAAGACAATTCAAATATGTTTTTTTGGTTTTTGTAGATAGTAATAATAAAAGTGAAATCGGTTGTAAAGATAATATTAAACAAGCGTTAGGTCAAGGAATATCGCAGGAGATTCAGAGCAACGGATCAAACAACTATTCAGGCAATGATTAAGCATAAGTCTAGAACTCAAACACTAAGATAATATCAATCCACTCTCGTGGTATCAATATCTTGGTCTATCAACCTAGAAATTCTAACTCTCGCTGGAACTAGAAATCGTAGACAAGCTTTAGAATCAGGTTTAATATGTTCATAATTCTCCAATACATCTACTCTCGCCGGTAATGAATAAATTGCTCACAAATGTTCTTTCTAGCAACCTAGCAACTCTCGCTGTCTAAGTTAAACCTAATATCATAAAATCAAGTGATCAATTCGATCTAAGCATTAAGAACAACAAAAGTGAAGACGTTGATTTGAATAGCCTATTTGTGTTTAACCCTAAAGCTCATGAATTCCTTTGACAAACCTTAACCTAACTAAGAGATCTACTCAGACATAGTTAAAGAAGAAAACAAAGAGATTATAGAGTTCATCATAAAAGCTTGAATAGATAATGAAAGCTGAAAATAACTTAATAAGAACTTGAACAAAGAATAAATATAGATAATGAAAGCTGGAAATAAACTTGTAAGAACTTATTTAGAGCATAAATATAGATAATAAGGACTGAAAGTAAAACTTAATTAAAGCATAAAGATAGAAAATAAGAACTGAAAGTAAAACTTAATTAAAACATAAATGTTTAAAGCTTAAAAGAAACTAATAAGAACTTAATAAAAAACATAAACATGAAAGCTTAAAATAGAGAAGGAGCAATGCTTTGAAGCTAGAGAAGAGTGGGAGAAGAAGATGGTGTGTTTTGAAACATCAAGAGTGAGTTCTATATATAGGCCAAGGTGTAGGGGAGTAGGTAGGACGGGGAACGGTCGTTCTGATGGGAGAACGATCGTTCTCCATGGTTGATCGTAGTAGGTGAAGTAGGTGAAGTGGGGAACGATCGTTCTGAGGGGAGAACGATCGTTCCGTAGTGCTTTTGTCGGCAGGGTAGGTGAAGTGTGGAACAGGCACATGGGATAGAACGGTCGATCTCCTATTTTTGTCGGCAGGGTTGGTGAAGTATGGAACGATCGTTCCGTGATAGAACGGTCGTTCCTTTGCTTGGCCAGAACGATCGTTCTTCTTCAGAACGGTCGTTCTCTTGTGTTTGGTCTTTTTCTCGTTTTTCCATCTTAACTTGACTCGAGTATGTCCGTAAACGCCAAACTCCTTCGAAACTCCATAGAATCTGTAAAAAGACTCAAAACAAAAGAAAAGACTCGAAAAACTAACGAAAGATGCAAATCAAAACTCAAACCGAATACTAAAAAAGAATCAAAATACGTTAAAAACACATAATATCAACTCCCCCCAACTAAAACCTTTGCTTGTCCCCAAGCAAAACCAGAAATCTTATAAAGAGGAGAGGTTAGAAAAACGTGTGAGACTTGTAAAACTTATAGGACCATACTCTAAATTAATTGCCCGTAAACCGCATTCGCAAGGTTCAGATCAACCCGTACTTCATTGTACTTCTCCATAACCGTAGTAAATAAGTGAAATCTCATGATCAAGCAGAACTCAATATTTAACATTCATTATCAAATGCGTGTACTCTCACAAAGGGAATATCTAACACGTTATGGTCTAGGTATCAAGGTTGTTATTTGGTGGCTCAAGTGTTTTGGTTTCTTTTAGCAGTACAAACGGATGCAAATCATTATGCAAAATCACAGTGAGACACAGACCAATTAGGAGGTACACAACTCTCCTTAACTCTAATCCTTCTACCCTTATTTAACAAGTCACAAACAAGAACATGATTTCTTTTGACGTTTTATGAAATTTAAAGATGTTACATTGACTTTACCGGTTCCTTCTGTTTTCTTTTCTTTTCTTTTCTCTCTTTTCTTTTTTTTACTGAAAATATATCTGAGAAAGGAACCGGTTAGTCTCTAAGATATGCATCAAAAGAATTTTAACGATGTAAGCTTATTTCTTGAATACAAACTTCTACCCATTTAAAAGTTCATCCTCTTTTGAAACGAAAATTTTCGATGAATATATTCAAAAAGAGATAACTTAGACACATCCCATGAGTTTAATCAGAAAGAGACCACCTATCTAAACACAATCCTAAAGAAAAGTTGTGTCGGTCCGTATACTCCATAGTTTTTGCACATGAATGCAATGACAGTAAACGAAAATAAGTGGGTTTCAACATGGAAATGGTAAGGGTGTGGTACTAGACTAAGGATAAGTCTAGCCATTTGGAGTTAGCAAAGATTGGTAGAAATGATGCAAAGAAAACTCCAAATATAAAATCCAATACATGATTATCAACCCCCTAAGTGAGATAAATTAAGTCCATATTAAGTTCAAATAATTCGATTAAGTTCAGATGATTTGAGAAATTCACTAAATGATCAAGTTATGGATTTTTCTGCGTTTCCAAACTATCCTCAAACAATGCTAAACAGTCGTAAGGCAATGACATCGAACATGTTGCAATTCCAAAAAGTTAACAAATTCACACGATGTTTTGACTCGTTAATTTTTTTTTTTTTTTGTTTTTTGAAAATCTAAACACACCAAAATAAGAAATAAACATCCATAAAACACACTGTTAGTACACAAATGAATTCCTCCCCCAGACTTGTTTTTAACCGTCCCGGTTAAAACAAATCTGAATGAGAAACCCGTAAAATAAAATTAAAGTGTCATAATAAAAAAAATGGATATAACAAGGGTGATAGAAATAACCACAAGCTCAGTGGTCGCTGGTGGAGCCATCGGTGTTGCTCTTTATCCTTGGGATTGATCGTTCTCCCGTGTAGAACGACCGTTCTTGTTAGGAACGATCGGTCTCTTCGCTCCCAGGAGAGCGGTTTCTTGAACACTTAATAAAAGCCTGCAAAAAGAATCTCAAACAAAACAAGAAACGTAAATAGAACAAGAACGAAAAACTTCACGCTATTTACATGTTACCTGGTGGGTTGCCTCCCACGAAAGCGCTTGTTTTACGTCGCTAAGCTTGACGTTGGTGCCATGTTTCAATCAGGTTTGGTTTGAGAGCTTGCTCCAAAACAGGCCCCAAAATCAGACATCCTCATGCTCAGAACTTTACTCAGCATTCCATTCACAACACCAGTACCCTTCTCTTTCAATTCTGATGGAAGAATAGCTCTAACTCTAGAGAAAGGTTTAGGATGACCCTTGCACTTCACCATGTAGTCAACCGAGTTTCCATCATATCCTTGAGGGATCAAAGTCATTTGAGGACCTCCCGTAATCTTTTTGTACGGGACAATTTCTTTTGTTTTTGCCTTCTCCCTAGATTTCCCGGGTGGTGGAGCAGTTGTTTGCGGGATCGGAGCACGTGCTTCCTCGCTATCCACTGCAGAGATGCAAGAGGCATGTGTGGTGGTTCCTATGGGAAGGGCTTTGTAGAAGACCTTTTTGTCGATCTTGGAGAAGCAGACTTGCCTATTCGGCATATCGATGATTGCACCCACTGTAGCCATGAATGGTCTTCCAAGAAGTAAGGGCATGCCATAACCTTCTCGAATCTCAACAACCTGAAAATCAGTTGGAACTAGGCAATCCCCTATTCGGACAGGTAGATCGTGAATGCTGCCAGACGATGTTGTTGGGGAGGTGTTTGCAAATCGAAGAGTCATATGACTAGGCTTTACCTCTGAAATTTTCAACCTCTCTGCAATAGCCTTTGACATGAGATTAACGTTAGACCCAGAATCACAAAAAGCGTCCTTGAATTCAAATCCAGCAATGGAGCATGGGACCAAGAACTTTCCAGGATCTTCAACCTTAGATAATACCCTCAATGCTGGTGGTGTACTCCTTGCTTCTACAAAGACTGCCTTAATCTCCCTCTGATCTCTAGGTAGAACTGGGTAAGGCACTTTAGGAATATAAACCCTTGCTGGAAGATTTTCTGTAGGTTTGGTGGGAGCATCTCGGGGGAGCATGTGCTCTGGGGTAGCGAGCGGGTGCTCCTCAGACTGCTTCATAACTTTTTCTGAGGATATGACGTTTCTCGCTTAAGAGTTAGACGCCGGAGCTTGCAAGCTCTGTTTCTCCACATAGCTTACATTCACGTAGTTCACCTCTGCGTGAGTACCTGGTGTCCTCTTAACTGATTCAGCGGTTTCTGCAATCTGAGTGTCAAGCTGCTTCATGTGAGTCCATACTGCCTTGAACTTCTCATTAAGGTCCACATACATGGTGTCAACTTTGGAGTTGATCTCTGCTGCCGCCTTTTGTTGACTCGTCATCAACTGCTGCATCATGTTCTTCAGCTCGTCTTGGGAGCCGGTTGCTGAAGATGAAGGCTGCGGATCTGTGAAAGGCTGGGGTTGCGAGTTTGTGAAAGGCTGCCTTGTCTGATTCCCTCCTTGGAAACAGTTTTGATTAGGAACGAATGGCCGGTTCTGGTAGTTGTTGGAGTAGTTCTTCTGAAAACCCATCTGCGACTGATTTCCTTGGTTAGGATAAGTCTGATCCTGCGGATTCTCCACATTGGTGCTCCTATAGAACAGGTTCGGATGAGTGTTGAAGCCTTGGTTATTGAAACCGCGGTTCTGTCCGAAACCTTGTCCGTTCACATAATTGACCTCCCTCCGATCATTACTGGTTTCTTCCTCATGGACTTTAGCGATAGGTGCCTCCCCATTCTCGTCCACAAAATGGACTGACTTCTGGTTCTTTTTTATCAAAAGGTTAACCAAGGCCGTGAGCTAGTCAATTTTCTTAGAGTCCACACTGTTGACCTTCTTCCTATCGTACTTCGGGCTTTTGTTGCTGGAACTTGCGGCTAGGTTCTCGATCAGCTCCAGAGCTCCTTCTTTTGACTTAGTGTAGAAATCGCCGTTACTAGCTGCATTCAGGGCGTTTTTGTAGTCTCAATCTACTCCGT
Organism: Isatis tinctoria; assembly: GCA_010577795.1. Taxonomy (NCBI): domain Eukaryota; kingdom Viridiplantae; phylum Streptophyta; class Magnoliopsida; order Brassicales; family Brassicaceae; genus Isatis; species Isatis tinctoria. The sequence goes on along the minus strand of CM021244.1, from coordinate 21,531,080 downwards.
CATAGAAGGTGCTGAGCAGCTGCTCATCACTAAACCCATGGTGAGGGCACTCGCGCTTGTACTCCTTAAACCGCTCCCATGCTTCAGTGAAGGATTCACCGGACTGTTGCTCGAATGAGGAGATCTTGTTCCTCAAGGCTGCGGTCTTGGATTTCGTGTAGAACTTATCCAAGAAGGCTGCTCGCGCATCGGCCCAAGTCGGTAGAGAGCCTGGTAGTAAAGATTTTAACCACCATGATGCTTTTCCCGTAAGAGAGAAAGGGAAAAGCTTGCACTTCAAGAAATCTGGAGGTACACCATTGGAGCCGGTTATGCTACAGATCTCTTCGAAGTTCTCGATGTGATCCATCAGAATCTCAGCAGGCAGACCGTGGAACAGGTGTTGCTTCACGAGGGCGATCAATTGAGCCTTGATTTCGTAATCTTGCCTCTGGATGGTCGGGGTAACGATCGCAGATCGATCCTGGTAGTATGCGTGAGCCGCATCTTTGTCCCCGAAAGCAGGTTGTGCAACGAGTTGCCTCTCCTGTTGCAAACGAAGCTGCTCCATGGCTGCCTGAAGTTGTTGCAGCTGAGCTGCGATGTCTATTTGTCCGCCCATCTCTGAGTTGGCGGTGTCAGACGTTTCTGCTTCTTTAACGGGTGTGCTGCATCTTCTGTTTCCTCGTTCTATCCTTGATAGCTCGTCGTTTGTCAAGCTAAGAAGGTCCTTGTTTTTGCTCCTCGTGCTCCTTGTGGACATGCACCTGAAACACAAAAACAAAATAAGAAAAGAAAACAGGTTTAGTAAAGTTCTTAGTCTAATAATTCAGCCGTAAACCAAAGGTGAATATTTGGTCCCCGACAACGGCGCCAAAAACTTGATACACGAGTTTTAAACCCTTATTTCCTACTGCAAGTGCACAGCATACGAAGTAGTATTTAGGGGTCGATCCCACGAAGACCAGTTTCACACTTTGATCTAATGAGCTAAATCAAAAGCTAAGACAATTCAAATATGTTTTTGGTTTTTGTAGATAGTAATAATAAAAGCGAAATCGGTTGTAAAGATAATATTAAACAAGCGTTAGGTCAAGGAATATCGCAGGAGATTCAGAGCAACGGATCAAACAACTATTCAGTCAATGATTAAGCATAAGTCTAGAACTCAAACACTAAGATAATATCAATCCACTCTCGTGGTATCAATATCTTTGTCTATCAACCTAGAAATCCTAACTCTCGCTGGAACTAGAAATCGTAGACAAGCTTTAGAATCAGGTTAATATGTTCACAATTCTCCAATACATCTACTCTCGCAGGTAATGAATAAATTGCTCACAAATGTTCTTTCTAGCAACCTAGCAACTCTCGCTGTCTAAGTTAAACCTAATATCATAAAATCAAGTGATCAATTCGATCTAAGCATTAAGAACAACAAAAGTGAAGACGTTGATTTGAATAGCCTATTTGTGTTTAACCCTAAAGCTCATGAATTCCTTTGACAAACCTTAACCTAACTAAGAGATCTACTCAGACATAGTTAAAGAAGAAAACAAAGAGATTATAGAGTTCTTCATAAAAGCTTGAATAGATAATGAAAGCTGAAAATAACTTAATAAGAACTTGAACAAAGCATAAATATAGATAATGAAAGCTGGAAATAAACTTGTAAGAACTTATTTAGAGCATAAATATAGATAATAAGGACTGAAAGTAAAACTTAATTAAAGCATAAAGATAGAAAATAAGAACTGAAAGTAAAATTTAATTAAAGCATAAATGTTTAAAGCTTAAAAGAAACTAATAAGAACTTAATAAAAAACATAGACATGAAAGCTTAAAATAGAGAAGGAGCAATGCTTTGAAGCTAGAGAAGAGTGGGAGAAGAAGATGGTGTGTTTTGAAACATCAAGAGTGAGTTCTATATATAGGCCAAGGTGTAGGGGAGTAGGTAGGACGGGGAACGGTCGTTCTGATGGGAGAACGATCGTTCCCCATGGTCGATCATAGTAGGTGAAGTAGGTGAAGTGGGGAACGATCGTTCTGAGGGGAGAACGATCGTTCCGAAATGCTTTTGTCGGCAGGGTAGGTGAAGTGTGGAACGGGCACATGGGATAGAACGATCGATCTCCTATTTTTGTCGGCAGGGTTGGTGAAGTGTGGAACGATCGTTTTGTGATAGAACGGTCGTTCCTTTGTGTTTGGTCCTTTTCTCGTTTTTCCATCTTAACTTGACTCGAGTATGTCCGTAAATGCCAAACTCCTTCGGAACTCCATAGAATCTGTAAAAAGACTCAAAACAAAAGAAAAGACTCGAAAAACTAACGAAAGATGCAAATCAAAACTCAAACCGAATACTAAAAACGAATCAAAATACGTTAAAAACACATAATATCACTGGTCGTGGTGTCAAGCGTAGTCCTTGCTTCGGGTCACTCGGGTTGAAACAGTACACGGCTGGCCGTCCTGCTGGTCGTCCGTATGGTAACGGCTGTTCGGATCGGGCAATCTCTTTTCCTGATCTCTTAGTGACCGGTACAAGTTCAGGCTTGGTCTGGTGACTTCCGTGGGTGTCCTGCTCGTCCTCATGTTTACTCAGGATCGAGAATGCCATCCATTGTCCAATCAGGATCGCTCGCATCGAGTTGTTCCATGGGATTCCCATGATAACATTATAAATCGCGAGGTGGTTAGCCACCGCGAAGGTCACGATTTTTGTAATGTTGCCGGCGTGGATCAGGAGTTGGATCATCCCGTCGGTTATGGTGACCACGCCAGAGAATCCAGTCAGCGACCTTCGGTTTGGCTTCACCTTTGATAGATCGATGTTCATTCTCTGAAGTGTCTCACGGAATATGAAGTCCACCGAGCTCCCAGTGTTGATTAATACTCGGGATACATCGTGGTCGTTGATGTCTAGTTCTACCACCAAGGGATCGTCATGAGGCTGGTCAAGTCCTTCGATGTCTCTTTTTTGAAAGTGATAGGATCGGTGCCTGCGGGTTTGACTCATTATCTCTCGTCTTAGGAACGCTTTTATCGACGCGACCGTGTCCCAGCAGTATTGGGATCCTCGTATGATCATGTGGATCTTTCTTCGGTTTGCGGCGGGCGTATGCTCGTTCGACCTTCTCCCTCGCTTGGGCGCTTCCTCGGTCGGATTCTGGGGATGTTCCTGGTTGGGTCATCCGTTTGGGGTGTCTGCGTTCTCTTCTGCTGCTCCGAGGCTTTCCAACGTTATCTCGCTTCCAAGTTCTCTAGTTAACAACTTTGCCGCGAGCCTTCTCTCGATTATTCTATAATGTTCAATTGAATGACCTTTAGCCTTGTGGAAAGTGCAGAAATCGTTCTCGTCTTAGCCCATGCGAGTCCAAGTGTTCCACGATCCTCTTCCGTGTCAGGTTTCGTCGGATTGTCCCTCCCAGTTGATCTGGTAGTTATGCGCTCCACCCGCTTTCGGCTCTTTGTGTCCGCTGCTGCGTTTGCTCCGGTTCATGTTTGGGATGCTCGAAGGTTGCGTCGTGCTCTTTGTTGATGATTTAGACGGCTGATGCTTTTTGGTCAGAGTCTTCATGTCTTCTTCATGGATCACGAAGTTCGAGGCGCGGTGGGGGCATCATGGATGGTCACTGGGGGATTCACGGTGATTTCCTTCTGGAAACTAGAGCTATACCACAAGGACTTCTTCAGGGCGTTTATTATGGAGTTGTCGCTCAGGCCGTCGATCTTCGAAACGATTACCTTGAATCTCTCCACAAACTCATGAAGGCTCTCGTCTGGTCCTTAGGATAGTGATTAGAGATCCGCATCGCAGCGGTTTATGAAGATCGAGTAGTACTTCAGGAAGGCCGCAGACAGCTGATCGAAGTAATCGATCGAGGTCTCGAGGCGTGAGAACTACGTTAAAGCCGCTCCCTTCAGGCGTTCGACAAATAGCAGGCAGAATCCAGCGTCTTTTTCTTAGGGTCTGAACCTAGTACTGCCCATCACGATCCGGAATGCCGTCATGTGGGCCTTTGGGTCCGTTGTTCCGTCGTTGAAAGGGATTCAGATTTTTCCGGGGTCGGAAGGCCTGACACTTGTGATCCTTGAGGTCAAAGGGATCTTTTGTGTTTCTTCTAAGACCGATCGATCTCAGGAGCCGTACCGATTGCCTTATGAACTTGCGATCTTATTTCCCTCATCTGGCTCATCGTGAAGTCTAGCCGGGAGCAGAGTTCGTCTATTTCGCTCTTTTGGCTAGCGGTTTGCACAGTTCGGCCTAGCCGTTCCACTCTTTCTTGCTCTTCCACCCAGCGGAGCTCCTCTCCGTATGTGGTCAGTTATCATCCTTTGTCATCCGTCTAAATTTTCTTATGGCCGGTAATGTTTACGGTATATTCCCATTTTCGCCATCGATTACAGTGGAAACCGGTTGTTCGGTCGTCTACCTTGCGGCGCTCTTCCGTTGTAGCGGTGGTTGCCAGGTTGGGTCCACTCTCATCCTGACGGGAGTTTGTTCAGCCGTGTTCTGCCTTCCAGGAGTGTTCGTTTGCGGCGAGAAACAGAGGAGTCTTGCTTCAAACATTCGGCGGCCTAGTGGCAAGTTCCCACTCTTGGTCGGGTTCTCGTCTAGGATTGCTTTTCCACTATCGCGGCCAGCATGTTATTCAGTTCATATATCGATCCCGCATCTTCTCCCGTGCCGGTTGCTCCTACGTTGGCCGTCCCGGCTGCGATCGTCTCGGTTGCGGTGGTCCTGGCTGCGGCCATCCCAGTGGCGGTTGTCGTGGTGGTGACTACGGCCGTTGATCATTCGTGTCGTTTCCTCCTGTTGTCATTGTCTTCTCTTTCGTATTATCTTGTTCTTAGGGTTTAAAATATTTCTCATCCCCACAGACGACTCCAAACTATAAGAGTCGAAACTCACACCCAAGACGTACTGGTTAGAGGTCTTTCATTAGCGATTCATCTATGCTTAGTGAGAGGATTCCTAAAAGTTAGTTTGTATCTTTCTCGTTATAGTGGATCTTCCGGGAGACAATTCCCACCCAAGACGTACTGGTTAGAGGTCAGGAACTCGGTTATCAACTCTGTGAGAGCCGAAACTCACACTATCAAAACTTACAATTTATGGGGGATCGAAAACTCTATTTTATAAGAACTCAAAGACCGAAACTGCAAAATGATGATTTTATTAAATATTATTTTCGGAGTACAAGAATATTCTCAAAAGCTTATTGTTTTATATTGCAAAAAACTTGTCTACTCGGATTCTGAATGATCTTATCCCTTACACAAGCATACATATATATATTAATGATCCTAAGGTGCTAAAACTCCTTATTTCAGATGTGGGACATTGTTCCACGCTTCCAGCCGCCGACTTAGCTCTTCTGGGCCGGATTCGCGACCTGAATCCTTCAGCAATACATCACTTGATCTGATCCTGGTCCGGCCCAACTTTTTATTTCTCGATGAACAGTACACAATGACCAGTAAACCATGAATAGTAAACCGCAAACAATAAGCCGAAGCCCGATGAAGTTTAAATCGACCTTCGGTTAACTTTTTTCCCGGAATGAACAGTGTTTTTATGAACAGTGTTTAACGGTTTTCCCGCGTGAACACTGTTCCAAACATTCTATGAACTTACTAACCGAGCCGCCCTACTTTTGTTGAACCTCCAGCCGCCTGTCCCCGGTGATGGCCATCCGCCCATCTCCTTGCTGAGATGCATGGGCAGCTGGCTCTTGCATGGGCGTCTAGCCTTGGTTCGGTGTTGCCAGCCATTCTCTTGTGGAAGCGTATATGTTGGCTGGCCCCGCATTAAAGAATGTTGGCTGGCCTTTCCAAGGGAGAATGTTGGCTGGCCTTTCCAAGGGAGAATGTTGAGCTTGCCGCCACTCTCTCGTGGAAGCGTGTATATTTGTTGGCCCTGCCTTGAAGAATGTTGGCTGGTCTTTCCAAAGGAGAATGTTGGCTGGCCTTTCCAAGGAAGGTGGGCGGCTGGGTCTCTCTAATGGAGTCAAGGTGGTTCCAAGAATGTCTTAAGTAACGTGTTCTAATTTCTATTGTCATCAATCTTCGAGGAGTGGGCTTTGACCCCAACAAACTCTTGTGTCAAGGTTAAACTATTATAGCAATCGATTAAACACTCACAAGTGGTATGAGAGCAATCCAGGTTTTAGACTGAAAGGAGGGAGAAAGATCAGTGGAGGTTCTTTCAACGGGTTTATCTAAGAAGAAAGGTAAGGAAACTTATCTATTCTTCAAGACATGGATTGAGTTATGTTGAAGTCGAGGTTACCGTCATCGTCTCTTTCAGCATCACACGTGAGTTTTATCTAGTTTACATGTTTCAAAGGATTTGAAAGGTTAGACATGGATTACCTCGTTCAGCTCGATGTTGATAAGTTTGATGGTAGAGGGGATTTTGGTCTTTGATAGCATAAGTGATACGAACTTCCCACGGATTGAACTTTGGAGGGTTGGTTTTTGACTGATTAAACTTTGAACTCGGTAAGCTATTAGCTTGGAAAACAAAGTGATGGATTGATAGGTCACACAAGAGTTGCCGAATGGCTCTTGATATACCTAACTTCACTATCCTAAGATATGACTCACTTAGACGATATAGAAGGTTGTTGTTTGGATATGACTCACCATGCAACAGAGTTTCTTCACGAAGAATTCACTCTCAAGACAAATAACAATGATCAAAGGCAACTTGTTATTTGATTGAATGAAATCGAAAATACATATAGAGTTTGTGTTATGACTTCTCGAAAATAAGAACTAGACATCTCGGAAAATAAGCCAATGAATAACAAAGACAAAAGACTTGACTGAATTAAGATAGTGTTGAATAACTCTTTAGATGACCACGGTCTTGACTTTCATCCTTGTCTCGGACTTAACTTGAATTTAGGAAGGGCTTTCCTGAATACCGAATTTAGGAGACGTTACTTGGTGTTTAGGAAGGGGTTCCTTAAACCGACGGTCGCATGAATTGCATTTAGGAAGGGGTTCCTAAATCAGCCCTGACCTTTCCTAAATCGTCCTTGAAGCTTACTAAATGGACCGGTTGCACTTGATCTTCCATAAGGCTGAACTGGTTCTTCGGTTGTTGTTGGTCTCTTCTTTGTCATGGCTAACCATCTTGACCTGAGACAGATCAGAACAAAACCCCAGTAACTAGTTTTTAACAAACAATCGATTACTCAAAACACAGCTCAAAGATCAGGTTTATATAATTTTTGACAACCCAGTGACAGATCTAAGCATGAACAGGATATGAAGAGTCAATTTATGGAAGAAAATTGCAGAAAAACGAATTCTCTGCATATGTCAATTTCTGGGTTTCTGATTTTCAACCCAAACACTTTCAGATCACTAAATGAACAGATGAATGACCCAAACAGGTACTCAGATGATGATTTCAAATTGATTAGCATAAACAACAATCAAAAACATTTTTTTATAGGTTTTTTCATATGCAAAATGAAAATCAGAAGATGAACAGTCATGAAGAAGATGAACAGTCCAGAAAATGATCGAAACAGAAAACTCAACTTTCAAGTGTGCTCTGATACCACTTGATACGATTCTCCTAAGATCGGCACTTGAGAGTTGAAAAAAGAGGATAAGTGTAATACCCCGATCAAAAAGAGAAAAAAAAAGAAAAAATAAATAAATGAATATTATCATTTTTTGAACAAGGAGTTGTGACAAGAATAATTTCGAAAGAAATAGGAAAACAATTTTTAAAATTCCGGGCTTCTACACAGAGGTATTCAAGACCTATATGGAGCTATTGCAAAAAGATTCAGGCAAAGAAAAATTCTCCTGTGAGAACTAAAAATCGGACAAGATGATATGACGAAGATGGACGGTTTGGAGAAGAAAATTCGTAAATCGAGATTTGCGCATCCAAAAATTCTGAAACTTTTTGCGGGCACAAAGGACATCATGGAGAGCCCTCAGAACCAAACAGAGAAATTTTTGAGCAAGGGAATCGAAAGTTATGAGTTTCAGAGTGTAGAAGCTTGTTAGTTGAATCAGCTGGTTAATCTCCAAAGAAATCAGTCTGAGGCTTAATCAGAGTTATTTTGAAACATCCAAGTGTCTTTCAGCTAAGGATTTTCGTGGGCAAAGATGGAGAAAGCAGATTCTAGAAGAAAGAAGTGTAATTGTCTAATTAATTAAGTTTAGATGGTTTTGGTGGAATACAGATGTCTTTAGTTTAAACCAGATGTGTGTCTAAGGCTAGGTGTCCATTGTTTAGGATGGATTAGTGTCCCCTTGCGCTGTCTCTTCCAGGCCAATCTCTCCTCTCTATAAAACCTCTCCTCTCTGCTTCCTTTAGTACCTTTAGCAAAAATCAGAAAATTGCTCCCCCCTTGTGTCTAGTGTTTGCGAAGGAGAGAGAGGAGAAGAGGAGGAGATTGTGGTGATAACAAGGTGTTTCTGGAGCTGTGCTTGCGTCATTAGCCTGTGGAGCATCTTTAGGTGAGTTCAGTATAGGAAAAACCCACCTTAACCAATGCTTGGTTGTTATATTGAAATTTTCAGAGTTTAATTTGTTGAGTTTGAGTACTAGATCCTTGCATGCAGGGCTAAATGGTTGAATTTACTGTCTAGTTTTGCATGCATGTCCAACTTGTTAAATTTGATGATTGATGTGAGAAGATGTGAATTAAAAGTGTTGCATGCAAGTAAAAATCCTTTGAAATGTGAATATGTATGTGTGGGGGAAGTTTTCTTGTGCAGGTACTATCCATGTGGTCCATAACAAGTTCTTGCAGGTTACACCCATGGTATGGTGTGATTGAGTATTTATGCAGTGAGGTGCATCCATTTGGAGTTTTCAGAAGTGGACTGAGTTTACAGATCTGTGGGCTAAGAAACCCGCTGGGAGAGGTAGCGGATTGGATGCACAACCGTAAGATGTGCTATCCACCCTACCGAGCCTTAACACGGATGGTGAGAAAGATTCCTGTGATTTTCAAATCCTTTGCAATCTCTCTACCGAAAACTCAGTACCGCCAAAGAGATATGTTGTTATGGAATGAGTGTTAGAGTTATGGATGTGATGTGGTTGAGATGTGATGAGTGTGGTTGGAAGTTTGTGTTGATATGTTGTGGTTTGGTGTCAGTCCGTTGACGGGTAGTCTTCGGACCAGAGCGGAACCGGGGGATACGGTTCAGTGGCGGTGTGTGCGTGATCCCCAACGCCTTCCCACGGTATCAAACGACGGAGAGGTGGGAGGAAGACTCGGAGAGACCGGATGGCAGCCCGGGCCGAGTGTATCCGACGGGGTACGGTGTTTACAGCTAACCGGAAGAGGAAGGGCGGAGCTGGGGTCTGGAAACACTTGTGCGAAAGCCGGTGTATGGCCTTATTGATGGTCTGGAAACACTTGAGCCTTAGGTTGTGAAAACGCCTTTGTGCCAGTGTATGGCCTTTGGTGATGTTCCGGCTTGATGGTCTTTGTGATAGTCAAGTGCAGAGTGTTCACGGGGATCACGCCATACTTTGAGATCTCAGTGCCCACGCGTGATATGCGTTGCGAGAACGTGATTTCAGAAGAGTGCTGGTGCACTCAACATACTAACGTTTTCATGCTTTCGGCTATTTACTTTATTGTTGCTTCGGCTATTCTATGCTTGTGTGTTGCGTGCTGCATGATGGGGATGGGATGGGTTTTAATATCTGGACTCACTAAGTAATCTCCCGATTACTTACCCCTTTTCCCTTTCTCCCCTTTGTGCACGAAACCAGTAGAGTAGCTGGTGCCGGGACGTAGGAAGGACGGAGGTAGACCTGTTATTCGGGCTCATAGCAAAGAGTAAGTTGTAACGTATGTAAGGCTTTCCGCTGTGTTTTGTGAACTTGTGGCCACTTAAGTTTTTGTAATATGTAAGACTTTGTAAGCTGTTTACGAATGAATAAAAGGAAGTGTTTTATGAAAAGATGGTGTTTGGCTTAATGATATTAGTCTTGTCCGGACTAACACAACTCGAGATTAAGGTACGGGTTGCAAAGCCTTAACCCGAGATCGAGAGGTAACCAGTGTTAAGTGATGAGACGGCTCTGTTTTAGGACTTGTCCTGGAATGAGCTGACTTGCTACTTAACCTCCGGACTGTGGCATTTCCGGATCGGCTGGACTATGCGGCTGTTCGTGTTCTTGTTTGATTGTCGTTTGGCCGTATATGTCTAGTCCAGTTCGGGGGTGTTACAATAAGCCTTGCTGCAATGATTCCGAAGAAATCACTGACAAGGGATGTAAAGCGATTGGTCACACAAAGGTTGCGGAAACTCCTTTGATTCAGCGCCTTGAATTCTCTGGATATGACGCACCAAAGAACAAAAGGGATTTTTCTGGATATTACACACCAACAAGATGATCTAAACTCAGAAAGGTTTTTGATAAAAGGATTAGATAGTTTCAAAATGAGGGAGTACAAGGGTTAAAAAAGAGTTCAACAGGCCCTGCATGAAGAGTAAGCAATAAATGACATAAGAAATGACAAAAATACTTAAAAATAAGTTTAAAATTCAAAATAGCCTTCCTTGCTTTAGTCTTGGGCTGATTTTATTGGTGTACGGCTTGGTGTATGACAGACTTGTGAATTGTACAGCAGACTTGTGAATAACACGGCAGACTTGTGAAAAGCAAGGCAGACTTGTGGAATAACAAAGCATACTTGAGGAAAATCAACTAATGGGTCAATGATGATGTGAAACAATTGCCTCGTTAAAAATCTTTCCAAGAAAACCTAGTGGGACAAAACTTGGACAAGGGAAAAAGAGCACAATTGATTCACATACCCAATTAGTGATCTCTTTGGGTGTGAATCGAAACCAGTTTGGTTTGATTTATCTCTGGCAGATCCGAAGCTTGGATTTGTGTAAGTAATCCTCCAATGGCTTTGTTGAATATCTTAGCTTTAGAACGAGTCATTGGGCCGGCTGGTGCAGCTAAGGCTTCCTCCGCTTCAAGTTCCTCAGCTACAAGTTCTTGTTCCAGTTCCTTATCCATGATTCTATCCAATATCGCATCACCCCATCCAAGAAAGTACCATTACTATCTCGTATAATCCATCCATGACCAGAAGCTTGATTATATGAGCGGTGTGCAGCATCGAAATTGCATTTTATCCATTCATACGGGGGACGAGACCATTGAGAATTGACTGGCTTCGTTGGTGTTGTCCTTGTTGCTGGGATTGAATCTCATTCGAATGTTATATCCATTCTTCAGTGTCCATTTTGGCTCGTTCGACCATTAATGCTTCAGTGATGAGTTTGTTGTTGTGTACCATGTCGTTTTTGCTTTTCCACAGCCTCCACAGAATCCAAAAAGGTAGCAATCGAGATTGAAGGGTTAGATTCTGGTTTTTGAGAAATCCAAATCGAGTACGCATCTTGTCTTCTAAAGAAACGACAGGTCCTCAAGAGAAACTGAGCAATCAGTGTGTCTTTCATCCACTAATTTTATTAAAGCCTTCATACGCATAGCAGAGTTTTGTCTGTGTTATCTTTTCCATAGAGAAATGTAGTGTCTGCAATGGTGGAGACGATCTAAGACATGAACATCGGCATCCTGAAAGATTTCCAACCAACCTTCACGTATTACTGAACGAAAAGTCGGATTAGAGCATATTCGACTGTCAAAACTGAACATACGACGACCACTGGGTGGTGATCAGACTCAAACAACTCCAGATAGTGCACTTGAGAAGCCGGGAACATTGCCTTCCACTCATCATTTGTCATAGCGTGATCCAAACAGCTTTCAATCGTATAATCTCTTCGCTTACCAACCCACAAGAAGTTATTTCCGATAAAAGGTAAACCAGAGACACCACAATTGCTAACCATATTTTGGAAATCAACGAGACTCCAATTCTCTCTAGTTCGACCACCTTTGGTCTCATTGGCATTGAGGACTTCATTGTAGTCACCACACATCAACCAAGGACCCATACGTGTAGTTGATATACTCTCTAACCTCTCCCAAAGAATATGGCTCAAACTTTGATTTGGATGTCCTTAAATGCAGGAGAAGTAGAAAGAAACATCTTTATTACTGATAGTACAATCGATAAGTCTTTCATCACAGTAGTGAAACACAACATTTGTTTCCTTATTCTAGAATAAAGCCAATCCACCCCCCATGCCAATCGGCGAAATACATTTAACATGATCGAAACCTAATTGTGCGCAGACATCGCGAACTACATCATTTGCATTCTTGATTTCCATCAGAAAGAGTAAGTCCAGTTTGAAGTTTCTCTTCAAACCCTTGAGGTGTCGAACTGTAGGGTTCCCTTTCCCTTTCAAGCCTCAACAGTTCCAAAAGGCTGTATTCATGCCTGGCCCGGTGGCTTGTGGCCCACCGTGCTCTCTCGATTTGTGGTGTTCGTGTGTGGATCAAAGGGGTAAGAGCACTCTCCAGCATCGTTAAAGTGTTGGAACCGATCACGTGATTCGCGAACATCTGCCTGGATCCTACTGCGCTTCAGAAAGTGTTCCTCAGTATCATCTGTGACCAAAACTTGTCTCTTCTCACTGCAGACAAGATTTTCAGAGATGCCCGGAGACTCTGTCTTGCGACGCTTGTAATTGGCCGGAGATTGTGGAGAAAAGTGTTCTGGTGCGGGTTCATCATGAGCTGTGTGTGTAGAAGATGGAGGAGGGAAGCCAGGAGGGTGATCATCACCATCTACTTCATCATCATCATCATCGTTTGGGCTAACCATATCCTCAGGACCGGTGCGGGTTGGACAGTCATTCCCATCATGGGTTAAAGGCCACAAACAGTGCAGAAACCTCTGAGTTTCTCGTAACGAAACTTAAAGATTGCAGTCTCGCCTCCAAACTGAAATTGCGTCTGGAATCGCAACGGTTCATCAACATTTCAGAGAAGTAGGACACGAACATAGTCCACATTGATTGCACCTTCTGCCTCAAAATCTGTATCCAGAAAATCACCAATTCGATTACCGATAGCAGTAACCATATGCAGTGTGAGAAATTGAAGAGGAATTCCTCTTATCTGGACCTAGAAGGGATGAAGTTGAGTTCATCGTCTGAGTGATGTGGGTGCCAACGTTGAAAGGCACACAGCCACTCATTAAAGGACCATCTGCATAGGCCAGAAAGCATCGATTCCTCCGAGTGGAAAAGGAATTGGATTTTTTTGCTCGGTAGGATCCTCCCTGATAGAAATCTCCGAAGGAGTCGGCACTATAAGGTGGTGAATGGATAATCCTTGTAAAACAAGGCGGTGGAAACGAATGGTCGCACAGAAGCTGCGGAAGACTTCTGATATTCCGGTTGATCCCTTGGATATGACGCACCAAGACGGATCGAAATGGATCGAAAGGTCGCACAAGAGTTGCGGAAAACTCTTGATATTACCGACTCAATGCCCTAGGATATGACTCACCTAGACGACAAGGAGGTTTTGATCATGGATATTACACACCATGATCGGATCAATGAATATTACACACCATCGACAAGAAGAATGAGTTAACCACTCAAAAGGTTCCAAAAATAACAAAATACTTTCTGATTTATTCCTTGCACGAAATGGTGCTTAAACTGAATTAAATGTGGTGGAAAACAAGGCAACTCGAAACTAGAACAAAGACCAAAGACTTAGACTAGAAATAAATATAGTTTCAATGACTCTTCAACTAAGTGACTCTTGATCTGATTAAATCTGCCTGGGCCTTGTGGAATTGGCAAGTGGGCTTCTGAATTGAGCTTCTATGTTTGACCAAGATTCTAGAAAAATTCGATCTGTGGCCTAATTCAATCTGGTCTGGTCAGAATCCTTCATTGAATGCTCGGAGGTCTGAATTCCCGTAAGCTGCAAAACACCCAACTTGTAAATGGCATAACTCCTTCATATGAACTCGGTTTGAACTAATTCTTCTTCTAGGAGCTTTGTAATTTCGCTGAGAACATTTTCCAAGTGAATTCACGCGTAGAAACCTTGTGGTTAAGAAGATATGCTTCGAACAATGAACATATGTCTTTGATGATTCCCATTATCCTATCACTCCCCGTCACTTCTTCTGCAACTCCCCAAAGCCTTGGAAGAGTGGTCAACATTGCCTGGAGGTTTTGTTTGCGGGGGTTAAGTTGTTTGTCAATGATACTGAACTGTGTTGCTGCAATCGCTGCTTGACAGAGATCAAGCGGGAGTGTGATCACTTCATCATCAATGCCCAGGGAAAGATCCTGGACTTTCTTAGGAATTTCATCTGACATGATTAAGAGAAAAGGCGGCAAAGTTTGATGTCGAACTTTTTTTTTTGCGCAAAAAAGCAGAACAGCACAGACGTTAAATACCGACCAAGGATCAGCTGAGACAACGAAAACTGTTAAGCCGTTATTAACTCTAAAAAAACCGTTGGAAACCGACGACCAATATTCTACGAAGAGAAACAGTGGCGGTTGTGTGGTAAATGGTATAGCCGTCGGGTCAATAGCGCAAAAATCACATCAGAGAAAAAACCATTTTTTATCAAGGAGTAATTTTTTTTTCTTTGGTTGAAAAACGATAGAACTTTAGAAAAATGAAAAATAAAACGATAAGATAAAAATAAAATTTTAAATCTCCTAAATTTGTTATTTGATTAATTTTCATTTTTTAATCTATTTTTTTATTAATATCTTTATCCCAATTTCTCAAAAATCAAAATGTCTTAACAGTATAAGTAAACTAAAAAATTCTCATGGTCTCATATATATATTCTGTAATAAACAAGAACGGGAGAACGAGGAGACGTAACCGTTTTCTCTCTGAAGCGATTTTGAGCGATCGTTCTAATTCATCTTTTTTTTTGCGTCTTTTCACTGGCCGACGTTGACGTTGGTTGTACCCCTATTTTCTTTTGCGTTTATTTGGGTGATGATGTAGTTGCCCGTTTTCTGTAAACCATCTCCATGTTTGACGATGGCTTCTTCTATCTTCGACGCTGGAGTGAGACAGTTTACAAACGGTTTTACTCTTGTCTCGATCCTGTTCATTGTGGGAATCACGGGTGATTCTCATGATTTCATTTTGTGGCAGTTATGTTATGACATGGATATCTTGGTCGATTTCAAAATTCGTCAAGTTTTTTGGTGCTTTGGTCTACGAATTTGGGATCCTGGAAAATCATCATGGATGAGAGGATGGACCGGAGTTGAAACTGCACCCTCTTTGTTGTATGGTGATATTCGTACAATCGTTGAAGGTTGGCAATCCCATTTTTTATGTCTTTTGGAAGAATCAGTATATTGGGTTCTTAATCGAAGAATATATATAGATCTAAATTGGGAATTGGTCAATGTTATACAACAAAATGAAATCTTTGGATTGAAACGAGTTACGAGACCAGTGGACTTACCAGCCATCTGTCACTTTCAAACGGCAACTACCCAGTTTCTTACCTGAAATAGCATGTCCCTGTTTGGAAAAACCGCCTCTTTTCTCGCGCCTCGGTTTTTCAGAGCTCTGACGGTGGTTGGAGGACTTCCCTCGCTGGTGCTGACAACCCTGTTCGCCGTATTCTAGTCGGAGGCGAAACATCGACCAGTTACTCTGCTTCCCCGACTCCACCACTCGACCCTATTACCAGATACCTCTGTCTCCCCTTCTCCAACACGCTTCCACATTTGAACTCAATCCGATGCCTCACTACGACCACGACTCACCGGTTCACAGCCGATGAAAAAGGCAAAGCTATTGACCTCCCCAAGCCATCTCAGGCCTGCAAGAGGATCCGGATTCCGGATCTCGACACATCAGACCTCATCCGACAGCGCCAACTCACACTCATTGGGTGAGTTGCTAACCCAGGAGAACAAAACATCATGGTGCTTCTCCCCTCGCTCCACAAGGATTGGAACCTCAGAGCTCAAGTCACAGGATCTGACCTCAGACTAAACTGTTTCCAGTATAGATTCTAAAATGAAGAGGATCTCACACAAGTCCTAGTGAATCGCCCTTACAGTTTCAACAGATGGATGGTTATTATCCAGCACTGGGAACCAACCATTTCAGGGTCCTTTCCCTCTCAACTTCGTTTCTGGATAAAGATCAAAGGCTTACCTCTTCACTATTGGCATGAGAAGGTACTCTACAGTATCGGATATGATTTGAGTACTCTCGAGACCTACAAAAAATTTCAGACACAAGTGTTAAGATAAGGGTGCTCATAGATGGTTTGAAACCAATCACAAAGGAAACGATGATTTACTTTCCTACTGGTGAAGAGGGTCTGCTAACTCTGGATTACGAAGGTTTAGACCGTTTCTGTTCTGTCTGCCTGAGCCTAACATATAGTGCTTCTACCTGTCCAGAATCCATGACTTTGAAGAAAGCTAGTCCGCACCGCAGCCGTTCCTTCTCCCAGCATTTCTCGCACCTTAATGTCTCTCCTCTCCGTGAACCACAAACTAAAGATCCAGAACCTGAGAAACAATGGTCTCAGCGGAGAGATAGGCATGGCAATCCATTTGAGGAGCGTCTGCCCAACACAAACTCTAGAGCCTGTCCCCTGGCAAACAAATTGTACCCACCTGTATCATCCTATGGGAACACAAAGGCATATCAAAAAGCCCCCCTATGGCTACGCATCTACATAATTGCCTCACCGGTTCACACGAAGTGATAGAGAACCCCCTAAACCCAAGCACTGAGATAGAAACCGACCTCAACCAAACCTCCAGTGGTGGGAACGACCTATTCAAAGGCAAGAGACAACCCCCTGGCCATCCCATACCACCTCAAGCTCAGAAGGATGGGAAGGGTCGCCAACCCGTGGGCAGAAATTTCCTTTTGACGAATTTCTCTTCACCACCTCCTATCCCCACCAAGGAGGCTGTTGTGAGTGAGCTTCAGGAAGTAACAATTCAATACATTAATTGTCTTGATCCAGTTGAAAGAGAGGCAAGACGCCAACGTGTCTTCCACAGCGCGGCGACTGGAATGATGGGTTTAAACTGCTCAAAACTCTACTCCTCCTTTAATCCCGACACTGGGCTCTTCTGACGAACCTCTTCAGGCTCCTCCACCCATCCAGAGTCCTCCTACCAGTTTGCAAAGCCACAATGAAAATCGTAAGAAACGGGGACGACCACAAAAAGTCATAAAAATGACACCTATCCCGAAATCGTTCAATGGTTCAAGTTCCAGGAAGCGCAATCTCACCCAAATTCATAGCTCACCCGGACGGACCACCCAACACCTTAACCAACAGAACGAGCTCCACCGCAGTCGACGGCTGGATCATCCACAAATCCACATATTCAGCTCAATCCAGCTATGGCCCGTCAGAAGCAGGATTTTCTCGAAGATCCTCCTTCTCTTCCTTAGCATTTTTAAGCTGGAATTGTAATGGGTTGGGGAACCCCATTACAATCCAGTATTTAAAAGAGATTCATAGAGTGAATCTCCTTGCTGTTATGTTCCTCATAGAGAAAGAATGCCAATGTTTTTGTTATGAATAAAATGCAATGGGCACGTTACGATTCCTCTTTTCTTGTTCCCCCCTCATAGTTCGAGTGGTGGGGGCCTGGCCCTCCTGTGGACAAATGAAATCCAACTCTCAATTCTCGCATCTTCACATAATTTCATTGATACAAGAATCAAGTTCTGGAACTCCACCTTCAAGGCTACCTTCGTCTATGGTGAACTGGACCACACCAAACGCCAAGTGGTATGGGATCAGATTGCTAATTTAATCTCTGACTCAGAGGAAGCATGGGTATTAACTGGAGATTTCGATGAAATCATCGACAATAGCGAGAAGTCAGGGGGACCAGAGCGTGCGGAAGGGACTTTTCATGCTTTCTGAACCCTCCTTGCCCAGCAGGACCTCTTTGATATCCTACACTCTAGAAATTTCTTCTCTTGGAGGGGTGTGAGTGGGAATCATCTCGTCCATTGTCGGCTTGACAGAGCCATCTCCAACAGCGCTTTGTCTAAACTTTTCCCTACGGGACGATGCCATTATCTCAATTACGAGGGCTCCGACCACCGACCTTTGCTCACTCTCTTCGACTCAACACGGAGAAAAAACCATAAACTGTTCAGATATGATAGACGCCTACAATCCAATGAAGAAGTTACACAACTAGTGGAAAGAACTTGGTTAGAAAACCCCCTTCGTTCAGTAGAACAAAGAAACGCACAATGTCGCATAACCATATTGATATGGAGCAAGGAGTTTTATCTTAACCGCCGTCTAGTCATTGATAAGACCAAACACCAACTGGAGAAGGCTATGTCTAGCCCAGTTCCGGATGATTTGGTGATTACGACTCTAAATTCCATCTTGTTAAAGGCATACCCAGATGAGGAAGCTTTTTGGAAGCAGAGAAGCCGACAACTCTGGCTCACTCTAGAGGATAAGAATACCGCTTATTTTTATGCTATCACCAAACAAAGGAAATCCCGAAACAAGTTTTCGGTTATTGAAGATGAAGAAGGGGTACCACATTTCGAAGAGGAGAAGATTGCAATGGTTGTGAGCAACCATTACCACAAGCTCTTCCTGTCAACTCCTTCTGACCCCACAGCTACAATTCATAAAGCTCTCCAACCGTGTATAACACCTGAAATGATATCGAGCCTCATCAAGGATCCTTCCCCTCTGGAGATTGAACAGGCTCTGTTCTCCATCCATCCGGATAAGGCACCGGGGCCTGGCGGATTCTGGGCCAGTTTTTTCCAATCCAATTGCGAAACTGTTAGACCTGCAATCATTTCAGAAGTTCAGTTATTCTTTCGCTCGGGCTCCTTGTCTACATCTTCGAACTCTACATATGTCCGACTCATTCCTAAGATACAAAGTCCTAAACGATTCTCTGATTACCGGCCAATTGCCATGTGCAACATATTCTATAAGATCATATCTATGCTACTCTCCCTACGCTTGAAACCAGTTCTCCAAGCTATCATATCGGAGAATCAATCAACTTTCATTCCCGGCAGAGCTATTTCAGACAATGTCAAGATAACCCATGAAGTTCTTCACTTCCTCAAGGCCTCGGGCGCAGAAAAGAACAGTCATATGGCTGTTGAGATTGATATGTCTAAATCCTATGACCGCATTGAATGAGACTTCATCCGACAAGTTCTACAGCGGATGGGTTTTCATGATAAATGGACGATGTGGATCATGCATTGCATATCTACAGTGACGTACTCCTTTTTGATCAACGAAAGTGTTTTGGGATCAGTCATACCTGAAAGGGGTATCCAACAGGGGGACCCATTATCGCCCTACATCTTCATTCTCTGTGGGGAGGTGCTCTACGGCTGGTGCAAACATGCGGGAATGTTTGGGGCTCTCTGTGGTATCCGAGTAGCTCGTAATAGTCCACGAGTGATTCATCTCCTTTTCGCGGATGACACAATGTTCTTCTGCTACTCTGATCCAGCAAGCTGTCATGGATAGAAAACCATTCTCAGTGAATACGAAAGTGCATCTGGTCAACAAATTAACACGGCTAAATCATCTATCACCTTTTCCCGCAAGACACCACAAGTTTGAAAAGACTCAGCCAAACAAACTCTTGGCATCGAAAAGGACGGAGGTAACGGAAAATACCTCAGGCTGCCAGAACACTTCGGAAAACGTAAAAAGGATTTGTTCACCTCTATTGTGGACAGAATCAGGCAACGGGCTGCTAGTTAGGCAACTAAACGTTTGTCAAAAGCTGGAAAGTTGACCATGCTTAAATCGGTCCTGCAGGCTATCCCAACATATGCAATGACTTGTTTTCAACTCCCTTTAAGCCTCTGTAAATGGATACAAACTGCATTCACAAGATTCTAGTGGGATTCTGAACCAGATAAGAGGAAAATTGCATGGGTTGCCTGGGATCATTTGACATTACCGAAAGCTGAGGGAGGCCTGGGCTTGAAAGACATCCAGCTTTTCAACTAAGCTCTTCTGGCAAAATTGGCTTAGAGGATCATCACAAAACCATCATGCTTGTTAGCGAGGATTCCAAACGGTAAATATTGCCATAAACAAGACTTTTTGAATACCATTACCTTCCCTGCATCTTCACACGGTTGGCAAGGAATTCTCTATGGAAACTCCCTGCTTCTGGACCACCTGAGCATGACTGTGGGTAATGGCCGAAGCATCCGAGTGTGGAGGGATGCCTGGATTACGAGTTTGGACCTCCTCCTCAACCTCCTCCACTATGATACCTTTTGGACCGAACACACTTGACAATTTGGATTTACGAGTTTCGGATCTACTATCTGATGATCTCAAATCCTGGAATGTCTCTCGGATTCGAAGTATACTCCCAGATTTTGAAGCAGACATTCTCTCTCTGTAGACAACATAGTCAGACCGGGGCTGAAGACTCCTTATGCTGGCAGCCCGTCCCTTCGAGCACGTATACCACAAAATCGGGCTATCATTCAGCCATATCAAAAGCTCGTACGGGACCAGTGCCTGCAACCCACACCACCATCAACTGGTTTAGTGACCTGTGGAATGGGCATTTCTCTCCTAAGTTCAAATTATTCTTATGGCATGTCTTGCAGGCGATATCCCAGTAATATCAAATCTCCTCCCGGCGTGGTCTGGCTGTTGATCCCACATGTCGTCGCTGCGGGGAGGAGGAGTCAACTCTCCATGTCTTCTTTGCTTGCCCGACTTCGACGAAGATCTGGGACTTAGCTCCCATCGCTCGACCTTTTAATCCGGAAAATCACCCTCACTTCGCAGCGGGTTTGATCGCATCCAAGAATATGCACTGCCCTCCGCCAACAGGCATCCGCTCTCCTCTCTTCCCCTGGGTCTGTTGGGCGATCTGGACAGCTCGAAATAAACTCATCGCGACTCAATTGAATCCTCATCGACGGATATAATCACCTACACCATTAATGCTGCCAGAGAATGGTCACAAGCTCAACAAACGCAACCAACCCTCAATCGATCTACTCTGCCTAAAAGAAGTCAGAAGGAACCAGCTCCAGGAATTAATCCCATTATCATCCACACGGACGCGGGAAAGGTGAGAGGATTCAAAAACAGCTGGATTGCATGGATCTACCTTGACCACCAGTCTAAAGTGATGGATCAGGGCACCCTGCGTAGTAACCATGTCTCCTCTCCACTAATGGCCGAAGCTTTGGCCGTTCGAGTAGCTCTCTCCCACGCCCTGGATCGAAACTCCTCCGCTATCCGCGTAAAGAAGGACTCTCAAACGCTCCTTCGAGCAATTCACAGTGATTCTGGCTTCAAAGACATCTTTGGTGTCCTGGCAGATATCAAGCACTTATCTTCTCGTTTTTCTTTCCTGCAATTTCTGTTTGCCCGAGATCTAGTAACACTGTTGCTGACTCGTTAGCTAAGTCGACCGTCTCTTCTTACTCGGCTTTGGGCCGCATGCAAAACAATTTGAGCTTTTTAATGCATTATTCTTGACAAAATAATGTTATATAATAAAAATTGGTATTTAAGATGGTTATATATATGTATAACCGAAGATGAAGATCGCAACATATTGAATGCGAATTTTAAAATGAGTAAATCTTTTTTTCGAAAAGTATCGCTAAGTTTATTTTATCATATATATTATTTGAGAAGTAAAAAGCCTAACGTGTCGCTTCCACAATTTTTCTCAGCTTTTTGATTTTTTAAAATTCATTTTTTTGCGTGTATGTTTGAAGCATTCTGATTGGTTCTCTGTGTGCTGACTCAATTAAGATCCATTATATCAAAGGCCCGTATTTTTCGTGTCTGAGCCTTATGCTAAAGTCCACTTTTAAACCCTAAACCGCCTACCGAAAAAACCCTAAACTCAGATTAGTATATATATACAGACGTCTGTTTGAAAATAAACACGAGCTATTCCACGAAACATTTTCTCTATTATGCTGTTCCTCTTTTTTGTGTTTGTTTGCTTCTAGATCTGTTCGTTTTTTCTTTTTTTTTTTGCAGGAATTTGGTATCTTCTCGACTTTTTATTCTTTATGCCTGTGTGTTCTTTATTTTTATATATGTTCGTTCAATTATTTTTTTGTGTGTAGTTTGTTTTGCAGGTATTAGGAATGTTCACGGCTTTTTTGAACTTTATGCCCGTGTGTTCTTTATTGTTATGTCTGTTCCTCTTATTTTTCCTGGATGTAATTTGTTTTGCAGGGATTAGGTATGTTCTCGACTTTTTTGTATTTCTTATGTGCGTATACTGATTTGCTTTTTCTGTTTGTGGCGAGTCGGTTTTTTCTTTCTATTTGTGCAGGTTAGTATATAAATGCATACCGAGGTATTCGGTGAAACCTTTTTTCTATTCCACATTTCCTCTTTCTTGTGTTTCATTGTTTCTACTTTTGTTCATTTTTTATTTTTGCAGGGATTAGGTATCTTCTCAACCTTTCTAATATGTATTTCCGTCTGTTCTTTGTTTTTATATTTATTCGTCTTATTTGTATTTCCGTTTGTTCTTTGTTTTTATATTTGTTCGTTTTATTTTTTTGGTATGTAATTTGTTTTGCAGGAATTACGTATGTTCTCGGCTTTTTTGAGTTTTTTATCTGCGTGGTCTGATGTGTTTTTTGTGTTCTTTGTTTCTAGGTCTCTTCGTTTTTTTTTTTTTTTGTCGGGGCTTAGGTATCTTCACGAATTTTTTATTCTTTATGCCTGTGTGTTCTTTATTTTTGTATATGTTTGTCTTATTCTTCTTGTATGTAATTTATTTTGCAGGGCTTAGGTATGTTCTCGATCTTTTTGTATTTTTTTAACTCCGTATCCTGATCTGTCTCTTCTATTTTTGGTTCTCGACTTTACAATCTCAATTTTTGACCCACCCTAATTAGCGATTAGTTTTGCGTTTCATGTGTTGTTGACTTTTCACCGCTTTTTAAAGACCTTAATCCCTTACGTTGAAGCCTATTATCTCATGGTGTGTTTTTGTTTTGTTGTTTTAGTTTATTTATTCTATCGTGATGGGAGTCTTTTGTTTTGCAGGGATTGATGTGTTCCGGGTTTTATATCATTTTCTCGATGGGTTTACTGCGGAAACAGTTGTATGTGAGCACCGAATCGAGTTGCTGAGTTGGTTTCTATTGATGGTCTGGGATGTGATATCGTTCACTATTGTATTTTATGTGCTTTTGGTGTTGGATTTGGTTACTCGAGTAGGAGAAGGTGTTTTGTAATATTATATTACTAGGTAGTAACCCGCGCCCTGCGCAGATTGAAATTTTCATACAAATATTTAGATATAATTTTATAGTCGTTTATATAGATTATACAATTTCAAAATATTTTAAAATTGTGTATTAGTAAAAGTAAAATAATTAAGTCATATATAATATATACATGATAACTTTACTAAATCAGTTGTTTTTCTGACATTATTGATTAAGAAAAAAATAAAATATATGAATTACATATGAATTTATCACTAAATTTATATGACTATGTATAAATATAAATACAATTAAATGTGTGATTAATTATTTAATTTTATATTATTATTTAATTTAAAAAATGAATAATTTATACTTACCATAATCATACCACGTTCGTTTATTTTGGAAAGTAATAAAGAAAAATTTGAATTGTTTTTAAATACAATGAAAGTTATAATAACTATAATTATATCTAATAAATACATCTGATAATCATGGTAATTTGATATACATAAGTAATTTTGATTTATATATTGGAATTTCCTTTAAGTTGCTTTAAAAAATATATATATACTACAATTATTATATCAAAGTAATATTTAATATATGGTCTGAATTTAATATAAATTATAATTCAAAGTA
Source organism: Isatis tinctoria (assembly GCA_010577795.1). Taxonomy (NCBI): domain Eukaryota; kingdom Viridiplantae; phylum Streptophyta; class Magnoliopsida; order Brassicales; family Brassicaceae; genus Isatis; species Isatis tinctoria. Next base: position 21,507,301 of record CM021244.1, on the reverse strand, counting down.
GATACATTTTTTTTATGAATGAACAACATAAAATATGATTTTACATAATAAAATAGATATATGAATTAATTTATATTATACATTTAGTTTCCTACTCATATGATTAGTGATTATTTGGATCTTGTTATAACAAATTTCTGATTCATCTTTACAAAACAAAACAAAAATTGATGTGAAAAAGTGAATGTGGAATTTGTTTTTACAAATTCAAATTATAGCATATGTGGAAAAATTATATTTTTATATTATATGTTTGATCTGATGATTCAATTCATTTAACAAAATAATATTAAACAAAGATAATGAGTAAATTTAAATGATTTAAAACAAATAATATGATATATTTGGATATCAAATATTTGTTCTTAAATTATTTAACAATTTTGTGGTTTTCATATAAGGAAATATAATGAGAGATTCTTTTTAGATTTGTAATTAATTAGATGATTAGCTTGATTAGAAGTATTTATTTTTTGGACCAAATTATGAGTGGCATGTGTTGTAATTACTCTAGTAGTTTAAGCCTTTTTTAAAAACCAATCTAAAAATAAATATGGTGATGACACATCATCATGGCAAACTTGTTAATAACACATGAACATAAGGTTTTTCTTTAAAAATGATCCTCAAATAATATATAGAGGATGTATGTAGAGAGGATTTGGGTTTTTAAAGTTCCCTTCGTATTTTGTAAACCTGGAACATGTATAATAAAGCATTCGGAGAAGTGTGTCATCTTTCTCTATCGTCCCATATATTTTTTGTGTTTGCCACTGCTTATCCTTTGATTTGAAGTCTACTGTTTTCGAGTGATTCCCCATCTTATTATTCAATTGTCTATATCATTGGTTTTGTTTCATGTGTTGAGAAATTTTAGGACACATCATAGCATAATTGAAACCCTAAAACAATAAGTGTGGAGGAAAAGGACAGTCAAAGTGTCGGTATAATATAATTGTGTTCTAATTTTTTTCCTATTTTTTTTCAAAAATCTGCGACGTAGACGCACGTTAGGATTACGATAATATCCGTTATGTCCCTGCGTGTATTCGCTAAGGATCAAAATTGTTAATAAGATTTATGGAGTTTATGAGAGAGTAGGTGTCGTGTATAGGGAAAATTGAAGTGTTGATAGTATATGATATAATGAAAACTCTTAGAAAACTCTTATATATTTTTTAATCGTTGGCGATTTTAATCATATTTTAACAGTTGGTAAGATGCCGCAAATTCGTTTGGTAGTTATCCTATTTTGTAAAAATCGTTAGCGATTTTTATCTTATTTTAACAATTGGTAAAATGTCGCAATATAATTTTGTTTGGTAATTATCCGATTTTGTAAAAAAATAAAAAATGTAATCATTCCTTCTGGTGCATATATCTTTCTGGGATTGTTGGTCGAATACCTATATGTATGATTATCTTTTTTTGTAAAAAAATAAAAATGTAATCATTCCTATTCTTGCATCATTATCTATATGTATGGTGATTATTCTGTTATATATATAAAAAAACAAAAGTGCAACCTTACATGTTGGTGCCTTATATATGTAGGTTTCTCGTGCTCTTTTTTGTTCGGAAGGTTTTCTTTTATTTTAGTTCTTTCTTAAGGTACGAGTTCATATTTGCGTGCTTTTTTCTATATATTGTTGTGTTCATCGTTCTTACGTTCATGATATTATGTTTCGAAGTTGTTATATTGCTTTCCGGATTTGTTTTTTTTCTCTGGTTTTTTCCCTTTTAAATTGTCGACTTCGGGGTTTGTCTTGATGTCTTATGTCTGTTTCATAGCTAACGTGGCTGATCTGAATATATATCTACATATTTGTTTTGCGTATCGTGTTGGGTTGCTTATTTTATTCTACACATGTATAATATGATTTTTTTCCTTTCGTTTATTTCGGTGGTTGTATTCTATATGTCTATCAAGTATTTGTTTAGTTTATTTAGGGTTTTTTAAGGAATATGAACATGTGAAATCTATGATGCGTTTTTTCGGTGTTGCTTGGGCTATACGTATACGGTGTTATCGTTTAAATATTTCTCTTTTTACCGCCCTGTGGCATACGTTTTTGATGTTTTTTTTTCTTGGGGTGGTTTATATGCAGTTAATATTTGGTTGACACCGGGATCGGGGTGGATTATGGTGAGTGCACGGTCTGAGTTGGTTTCTGCTTTGAGTTCTAGAACTTCTGCCTGGCTGCGCGAGCAGCGATCATATTGTTTGGGTGAGTTTCTGTTTCGTAAAGTGTGTGTCTTACAGAGATTTGTATTGCATCTGTCAGTTCCTCCTGGAAACGACGAACTTCTGCGAGGATTCTGCTGGGATCGCGATACGAGGTCGTGGGTTGTAATACCCCGATACTAGAGCAGAAATTCACACAGAGAAAAATATTTTTTGATGGCCAATGAGAACAACTTTAAAAATTATGGAACTTGGAGAGTAGCTGCACAAGACATCAGAGAAGCCAGTTCAAAAGGATTCATGCCAGGAAAGATTCAGACGCAACACAGAGAAATCGGAGAAATCAAATTTTGCGGGAAATACGACATTCCAAGCAAATAAATCCGAAAGAACTAGGAGAACTATTTTTGAAATTTCCGGGATTTTTCACAGAGGTATTCAGGACCCATATGGAGCTATTACAAAAAGATTCAGTCAAAGAAAAATTCTCCTGTGAGAATTAAAAATCGGACAAGGTGTGATGACGAAGACTGGCAGTTTGGAGTAGAAAATTCATAAGTCGAGATTTATGCATCCAAAAATTCTGAAACTTTATGTGGGAACAAAGAACGTTATGAAGAGCATTCAGAATCAAGAAGAGAAATTTTTGAATAAGGGAAATGAAAGTTATGATTTTCGAAGTGTAGAAGCTTGTTGGTTGAATCAGTTGGTTAATCTTAATTGGGGATCAGTCTAATGTTCAATCAGATTTATTTTGGAGCATCCAGGTGTCTCACAGCCAAGTATTTTCGTGGGAAAATATTAAGAAAGCAAGTTCTAGAAGAAAGAGTGGTAATTGATTAAATTAATTAGTTTAGTTTTAGCTTAGTGGAATCCAAGTGTCCTTATATTAACCAAGAGTGTGATTAGTTCTATGTGGCAAATTCTTGGAAAGTTTAGTGGCAGATTAGGTGTCAATCATGGGTTTAATCTTTCCCTTTATAAATAACTCTCTCCTCTCTTCACGTAGTTTTTTTTAGAGAGATCAAAGTTCTTCCCCTTTGTTCTTAGTGTGTTTGCGTGAGAGAGAGTAGAGAGGAAGAGGAGTTCGGTGGTGATAGCAGAGTGTAGCTGAGCTTGTGGTTGTGTCTCTAGCCCTTGGAGCAGTTTTAGGTGAGTTCAGTTTAGGAAAATCCCACCTAAACTCTATGCTTTACTCTTTATGCTATGGTGAAAATGGTTGATTGTCTAGCTTGTTCATCAATTTGATATGCATGTTGATTTAAGTTAATTATTGATCTTTGCATGCATGATTGCTTAAATCGATTGTTGATTGTTGCATCCATGCTTGATTAAATCGATAGTTGAATCTCTACATGCATGTTGTTTGATGAATTGTTAAATATTGTTGCATGCATGTGTTTGTATGAAATTGTTGTTGCATGTACTATTTGTGTGGTGGCTAACAAGTTCTTGCAGGTTTCACCAATGGTATAGTGAGATAATGTGGTTATGTAGCTAAGTGCAACGGTATAGCTGATTTTACCAATCCGTGGGCTGAGAAACCCGCTGGGAGATGTGGCGGATGGTTACACAACCATAAGGTGTGTTATCCTCCCTACCGAGCCTTAACACGGATGGTGTGAGAGACTTGCCGCGATATCCGGATCCTTTTGCACTCTCTCCACCGAAAACTCAGTATCACTAAAGACAAAGATGTTGTATTGCAGTGAAGATTGTAGTTTGTGGAAGTGATGTGATTGAGATGGTGATTTGGAGTTGTGATGAGTTGTGGTTGGTTAAGATTGGAGTTTGTGTTGAGATGTTGTGGTGTGGAGTCAGTCCAGTTGACGGGTAGTCTTCAGACTAAAGCGGAACCGTGAGAGACGGTTCAGTGGCGGTATGTGTGTGATCCCAAATGGTTTTCCTCCACGGCATCGATGGACTGAGAGGTGGAGAATGCTCAGATGTGAGGGGTGGCTGTCCAGCCTGAGTTGGACCCGACAGGGTACTGCAGACGGTGTTCCGGAAGAGGAAGGATGGGACTGACCGTGACAGCGTCCGGAAGAGGAAGGTCGGAGGTGGGGTCGGAATACATTTGTGCGAAAGCCGGTGTATGACCTTGTTTGTGATGTTCCGGCTTGACAGTCTTTGTGATAGTCAAGTGCAGGGTGTTCACGGGATCCACACCATACTTTGAGATCTCAGTGCCCATGCGTGTGTTGTGCGTTCCAGGACGCCCAGACTAACGTTGTTTTGTGCTTCGGCTATCTACTTTTATGTTGCTTCGGCTATTTGGTTATTTGATTGATTGCTTGTTGTGTGTTGCATGATGGGGAATGGGATGGGGTTTTATTATATCTGGACTCACTAAGTAATATCCCGATTACTTACCCCTTCTTTTTCTTTTTCCCCCTTGTGCAGGAGACCAATAGAGTAGCTCGTGGTGGAACGTAGGAAGATCGGAAGTAGATTTGTTATTCGGGCTTGTAGCAAAGACTCTGTTGTAAAAGTATGTTATGTTTCCGCTGTGCTTTTGAACTCGTTAAGTGTGGCCACTATGTTTGTAATTTGTAAGACTTTGCGAAATTTTTTAAGTTAAACAAAGTGAAATGTTTTATGTAAAATTGTGTTTCACTCACTGATATTAGTCTTGTCCGGACTAACACAACTCGAGATTAAGGTACGGGTTGCAAAGCCTTAGGCCGAGATCGAGAGGTAACCGGTGTTAAGTGATGAGACGGCTCTGTTTTCGGACTTGTCCTGGAATGAGCTGACTTGTTACTTAACCTCCGGACTGTGGCGTTTCCGGATCGGCTGGGCTATGCGGCCGTTCGTGTTCTTGTTTGATTGTCGTTCGGCCATATATGTCTAGTCCGGTTCGAGGGTCTTACAAATGGTGGTATCAGAGCATGGCTTCCGATCATGCTCACGAGGCAAACAGTTTTCAATGCTTTCAAAAGTTTTATCGAGTCAAATGCGTCGCTACAGCCCACTTAGGAATTCCGGTCCGTTCAACTATATAGGATATTAAGTAGTTGTTTTCCTTGTAACACGATGTCAGACGTGTGGCTAAGTGGACGAAGGCCGAGGGGTTTGTCGAGAAGTCAGGATGAAGAAGGACAACGGCCAGAATCTTTTCAGCTATATCTTTACCCAAATCTTGAGTGTGGTGGTACCTCGAGGCACTGACGTGCGATCGCAGTTGAGACGGAATCTGGAACCCATGAGACCCCAGAAACTGACCAGTAATGGCAGCCAGGTGCGGACGGTTTAGCTCATGAGTCGACCAACTCTGTAGAATCTGTAACTCGGTCACCAACTCCAGCAAGTTATCAAGGGCGACAGGAGCCAGTGGGACAGGATAGTGATATGGATCAGAACATTGGACAGCAACCAAGGACAGATCCTGTGATAGGAGTGGTTCGCGAACTTCTCTCTCAGGTGCTCCAGGATAGAGCCGCACCTAACCAAAGATCAGAAGAGGCGAAACCTCCTACTTTTCTGAAGATTGTGACTACAATGAAGAAGTTAGGGACACCTAAGTACGCAGGGAAACCAGATCCCTTTGAAGCTGATGCATGGATAATGAGCCTGGAGAAGAACTTTGCAGCTACCCGTTGCCCGAAGGAATATCAGAAGGACATATGAGTATACTACCTGGAGAAGGAAGCCCTAGGGTGGTGGAGTGCCATAGATCGTCAGAGAGACTACACTATCAGGACATGGGGGCAGTTCAAATAAGAATTTGAGAAGAAATACTTTTCACCAGAGGCCCGAGACAGCCTGACACGGGAGTTTCTACAATTGGAGCAAGGAACCAAGAGTGTTCGGGAATACGTGGTGGAGTTCATGAAGTTGCAACGTTATCCTGCTCATTGCAACATGAGTAATGAAGCTCTAACCCGCCAGTTCATAAAAATCCTAAACACCGAGATCAGCAGCAGACTACAATCTGTGACGTATGTCAACCCACACGAAGCAATAGAGAAAGCGGTTAACGTGGAAATATATCTTCAGCAGGAGAAGGAATTGCAGAACAAGAGAGTGAACAAGTTTAATTCTGGATCAGGTTCAGGCCCTAAAGCAAAGCACTTTAGGAACAAGTCAGGAAGGAATCAGAAAGGGTACCAAGGAGACCGGAACAAAGGAACATTCCATAAGGAGAATCTTGGTGAAGCAGACTCTGTTAAGCGGTGTTACATATGTGGAAAGGAGGGGCACATAGCCAAAATCTGCCACCGTAACCGTAACACCAACCAAATCTCCAACCTAATCCCAATTTCAGTGATCTGTTATAGATGTGGAAAAGAGGGTCACTACGCCAACAACTGCACTCAGGGAGGTCTTCCGCCACCGCCTGTGCGACCAGCTATTGAACCCCCAGCCAAGCGTCAGGCCACTGTCGGGAGAATGTACGCATTGGAAGGAGCAGCCTATGAGTCCGCAGGACCTTCTCACAGTCCCGTTACAGGTACGCACCGGGTGCTAACTCCCTTTTGTGTGGTAATTGAAATTTTTGTTTTTGATTCGGTAGAATTGCCAAATTTTCGAGTAACCCATAGAGTAAACCCCTAGAAACTGAAACCCTTGAGTCAGATAGTATGGTGATAGGAGTTTTTGTATGAACCTTAGATATGGTTGGTAATAGAAGTCTAGTAATGGCCTAGCCTTAGACACCGAACCTAGTTGGAACCGTTCAGCTTGAGGATTATGGCAAATGTGTAAGTTGAGCTCAGAAGTAGAGAACCTTGGAAGTTGGACAAGGATGGTGAGAGCGAAGCTGATTATGGAATTGAAGAGTAAGGATCTGAGGTAAAGGTCAAGGCAAGCATTGAAGCCAAACTACGAGCCAAGTGAAGGAGAGCAAGACGAGGCAGTAATCCCGAGTAAGATAGGAGGAATGGCAGTGTCAGGAAGATGGCAATACTAAGCAAGGATGATGACATCAAAGGGAGATGTCAGGAGACTGATGGCTAATCCGAAGGAAGTTTTCCCTGGATGTCGAGAACTCGAGGATTCAATACTACCCCAGGCAAAACCAATGCAGTGGCAGATGTGTTGAGTAGACGAACAACGGATGTAAATGTAGAAGAAGAGGTGGAAGTGGAAGTCTTGAGTCAAGGGATGAAGCGAGTGAATATGGCAGCATTAGAAGGAGAATCCAGCGAACCAGTAGGTCTGTAAGTCGGGAGTCAAATGGGATCGATCCAACGGATCTATGAAACGCAAGAAGAGGACGGGAAGATTCAGAAGTTTTTGAAAAGGATCAAAGAATCAGAGGGAGCAGATCCAAGTGGATACCATCTAGCCAAGGATGGAAAGTGGAAAAAAAAAAAAAAGAGGGAGATTGGAAACAGGATGAAGATAGAGATGGCAATGAAGACGAGGATGAAGTTGGGAGAAGAAGAAATCGGAAAAACTGAACCAGAAGGCCAGAAGCAGAGCAGTGGTTGCCAACAGGAGATGTCTACTTATAGCTAAGAAGAGCTAGCTTAAGGACAAAGCTAGGAGGAGTCACTGGAAGCAGCGAATTCGAGGACGAATTCATTTTAAGGGGAGGGGGGAGAATGTAATACCCCGATACTAGAGCAGAAATTCCCACGGAGCAAAATAATTTCTGATGGGCAAATTTTAAAAATTATGGGACTTAGAGCGTTGCTGCACAAGATATCAGAGAAGCCAGTTAAAAAGGATTCATGCCAAGAAAAATTCAGACGCAACACAGAGAAATCGGAGAAATCAAATTTTGCGGGAAATACGACATTCCAAGAAAATAAATCCGAAAGAACTTAATCACTTGACTTGATGATGCTAGACGAACTGGACCTAATAAAAAAAAGGCGAGATCAAGCGCTGGTCCGAATCAAGAGCTACCAACAAGCGGCGGCAAAGTACTACAACTCGGACGTACAGAGCCGCAAATTTATGGATGGTGATCTCGTCCTCCGCAAAGTCTTCCAGAACACCGCAGAGCCAAACGCCGGAAAACTAGGGGCAAAATGGGAAGGACCATATAAAGTGATGAAGGTCGTTCGCCCCAGAGCATACGAGCTAGAGAACAAAGAAGGAAAACCAGTACTAAGGACATGGAACGCGATGCATCTAAAGAAGTACTATCACTGAAGAAATGTAAAATGGAACTACGAATCGGCTTGATCCTCACCATCGAGGTACGTAGGCAGCTCGCCTAACCGCGAGTTCAGCTGTTTAAAAAAAAAATTTCATCGCCTCTCGGCCAACATCGCCTCTCGGCGCAAATTGCCTCTCGACACACATCGCCTCTCGGCGCAAATTGCCTCTCGGCACAAATCGCCTCTTGGCCAACATCGCCACTCGGCGCAAATTGCCTCTCGGCGTAAATTGCCTCTCTGCACACATCGCCTCACGGCGCAAATTGCCTCTCGACACACATTGCCTCTTGGCCAACATCGCCTCTCGGCAAAAATTGCCTCTCGGCACAAATCGCCTCTCGGCCAACATCAACTCTCGCCGCAAATTTCCTCTTGGCACACATCGCCTCTTGGCATACGTATCAACCGCCCGTTGCTGATCACAACAAGGTGACTTAAACCATGGTTCTTTCAACATCTCTCGATGGATAAACATAGCGCGCTATACAAATCTCCGGATAAACTTCCGAACGACGTGACCTGACATCCTGCGATCCTGCAGGGAGCGTCGAAGACGATGTTCTGTTAAGCTTATCTTCAGGAGCATTTCGCATAGGCAAATAGTGCGAAGTGTAAACCGCGAAATAAGCTCGTAAACCCAGTAAAACGCCTGACATAGAACACTGGTCTTGAAAATCTCAGAACGCATCATCAAACCGGCTCCGATACGAGATTATAAAGAGTTCAGCCGAGAGAAGACTTTACGAGCTGTAACTCCTCGACACCAACACATAAACCCTGGAAACATCGGAAACCTGGTCAAAAAGTTTGGAGTGCCCGGAAAAGCACTCCAACTCAATATATAACAAAGCAAAAGCCTCTAGACGAGCAAAACATACCAGGGGCTGAAAACAGGCCGACTGATCGACATCTGAAAAAAGAAAAAGGGAAAGGCCTCAGAAACGGCTCAAGCCCTTCTTGGAAGCAAAAGCCCATCAATCACGATAAACACTCCAGTAACGTTCATCGCCCATGCATACAAGGCCCGCGAGCTGGGGGACTAACTGTTGGGGTCAAAATCCCCTCATCGGAGATTGATGAGGCAAAAGGCCGAAGTAACGGTTAAACATTTCATAATCTGGCAGCAAGCCCACGAAATGAGACCAAACGCCTGCCCGGGTCAAGCTCTTGGCATTAGGCCCGGCAGATGAATTAAATGGGTTTTGACCATTTGTACTATTTTTCCTTATCCTTGGTTTTGTCCCAAAGTGTTTTCCATGAAAGGTTTTAACAAGGCAAATTGGTTCGCTTATCTTCAACCCGTTCAGGAACTAATTAAGTCGCGCCGACCAAATGCCCGTACGGACCGTCTTGGCATTCGGTCCGACGAATGAACTAAACTCTCTACCGGCCTCTCGAGACGAATTTCTGCATATCTTCTCAGCTCGGAGCATTCACCGAGCCAAAACACGGGCTACAGCCGAATCTTACCCTCTCGGACCGGCCCCATATGAAGGGAATGTCCTGGAGATAATACTTGTATACACTCTAGCATAGTTGTTAAGTCGAGATACGACTATCATGTGATGTTAGGTAATTATAATGATTTGCTAGAAGCCGCTTATAATTTATGAGTTGTGAACTCATTGCCAACATTATGTGATCCTATAGGGTCACACACCTAAGCAAACTGGATAACGAGTACTGGGAATGATCATTAAAGTAATGATCTCATCAATGTGTAATTGTTGCACGTTGATATCGAGTTTATAAGTGGGTGTCGATCGACACCACTTATTGGTGTCGATCGACACCACTCGGGATTAATGATACCGGGTTTAAATTAACGACTCAATTTGAACCGGTTAATCCAAGGGTTATGGGATTTCGTGCTTGACTCCTATATATAGGAATCAGAGCCACGAAATCAGTTGTAGGTTTTACCCTAGCCGTCGAGACAGAAACTCAAAAGCTCCCAGAGGCACTAGCATCCCTGATCCAGTCTTGTGTGCGTGTGGACTAGCTATAGAGGCGCAACGTTTGAGGCGCTACAGATCTCGTTTTACCTAATCTTTCCGCTGCAAAACTCCAGGTAAATAACATGATCTTGTGGCAATATGAACTTGATAGTTTTAAAGAGTTAAAACCTAAGAAATTCCTACATTGGTATCAGAGCCATATGTTTAATTGAATCTGTAACATGTTGTGTTTAAGTAATGAATTCGAATTTGAGTTTTGAAATCATTAGGAATCGCATGTTAGATCTTTTGTGTCAAAAACGTTTTGATAAAAAGAAAGAACTAGGGTTTCTGCGCGGCGGTGTCGATCGACACCAAGCGTGTGTCGATCGACACCGGCCTTTGTCGCATCGAAAAACTTTAAGTGTCGATTTATTGATCGACGTTCCGGAAATCGCAGTGTCGATCGACACCAGGGTGGTGTCGATCGACACGCGTCAATCGCGGTCGGTTCAATTGGATTGGACCGGACTGGTACGATCGGTCTAATCGGGTTTAATCGATTTCATCATGATTGAACCGATTAGCTGGTGTCGACCGACACAAGGGTTGTGTCGATCGACACCCGAGTAACCATCTCCGGTTCAATTGGATTGAACCGAAATTGATTGGTTTAATCGGGTTAGACTTTAACCACGATTACATTGATCGATTGGTTTCTCGCGTCTCGAATTGTGTGGTGTCGATCGACACCAAGCACAGATTCGAAGTTCCAACCTTAATCAATTTGACTAGATTAAAAGATTTTGTGTGAATATTAATTCTAATCTTTCTCAACACATGTTTGATATGTATTGAGAGTTATGTTTCATTCCTCAAACATAATATCAAGCATTTCATGTCTTCCCAGTTCTTGTCAACTGCCAAGATTTGTTTTGTTGTGTGATGGGCTTGCCAAAGCAAGGCGTTCACAACTAGTACGGCAGGTGGTAATCGTGATACTACATGACTCAAATATTGGTTTGCTTGACTGAGCCATCAAAATGGTTTTGGGCCTAGAGACATATGATCGGTTGTGATATAAGATATCAATTCGAGACAAGAGTCATATTGGATATGATTAGCAAATGAGTTGCTTACCTAAATAACTGAAGTCTGGGCGATGAGCCAAAGCTCACTCAGATTTGAGTGAAATATGGATCTTGGATCATTATATTCCATTAGAGGAAAATTAAATTAGAATATAATGTGAGTTTTCTTAATTGTTAAGATTTCTCAACTATTGAAACATCAAAACTAATTAAACTCTCCTCTTTTCTTTACTCCAGCTATGTCAACCAACAACACAACTCATTCACGTTGAGATCCGTCCTTGAGAAGGAAAAGTTGAAAGGATCCAATTTCCTGGAATGGTATCGGAATCTGAGAATAGTTCTCAGACAGGAAAAGAAGGACTATGTCCTTGAAAGGCCTCTTCCTGAAAAGCCGAGATCCAATGCTCCCAATGCAGAAAAGGAAAAATGGGAAAAGCATTCGGATGATGTGACAAATGTGATTTGTCTGATGCTGGCCACGATGAACTCGGAACTGCAGAAGCAGTTCGAGAACGCGGGGTCACCGATCGAGATGATCACAACACTGAAATCTATGTTTCAGGAGCAGCCTCGCACTGAGAGGTACCAGACGGTCAAGTCTCTCATCGAGTGCAAGCTGTCTAAGGACGGTCCAGTGAGTCCTCATGTCGTTAAGATGATGGGTTATATTGATAACCTGGCTCGACTGGACTCTCCTCTTAGCCAAGAGTTGGCTACGGACATCATCCTGCAATCTCTGCCGTCTAGCTTTAATCAGTTTGTTCTAATCTACAATATGAACAATTTGACGAAGTCTCTGACTGAGCTGCACGGCATGCTCAAGACGGCAGAGCCCAACATCAAGAAGGCCAAACCTGAAGTACTTATGGTACAGAAGGGTAAAGGGTTTAAGAAACCCGCTAGAGGCAAAGGAAAGGCCAAGGCTGTCCAGGTTGAGAATCAGGACAGGCCTGAGCAGAGTTCCAAGCCCAAACATGGCCCCACTGATGCTGACATTTGCCTTTATTGCAAGAAGTCGGGGCATTGGAGGAGGAATTGCAAACAATTCCTGGAAGGTCTCAAGAACCTGAAGAAGTCGTGCGAGACGACATCTAAAGGTATTTATGTTATAGAAGTAAATGTTGCTTCATATTCAGGTTCTGGCTCTTGGGTATTGGATACTGGCTGTGGTGCTCATATTTGTACTAATATGCAGGACCTGCGCAGTAGTAGAACACTGAAGAAAGGACAAGTGGACCTGCGAGTTGGGAATGGAGCAAGAGTTGCTGCATTAGCCGTAGGAACTTACCATTTGTCTTTGCCTTCAGGCATGATTTTAGAGTTGGAGAATTGCTACTATGTACCTGCGATAAGCAGGAATATCATTTCTATTTCTGTTTTGGACGAGAATGGTTTTGAATTTTCGATTAAGAACAAATGTTGCTCTTTTATTCGAAATAATATATTCTATGGTAGCGCCCCATTGGAGAATGGGCTTTATATTCTCAACCAATCAATGCCGGTCTATAACATAATTAACAAACGGTTTAAAACCAATGACTCGAACCCGACTTTTCTCTGGCATTGTCGTTTGGGCCACATTAATGAAAAAAGGATTCAAAAGCTCCATCGTGATGGGCTTTTAGACTCTTTTGATTATGAATCATTTGATAAATGTGAATCCTGCTTAATGGGCAAAATGACTAAAACCCCTTTCAACAAGAGAAATGAAAGGGCCAGTGACTTGTTGGGCCTTGTACATACCGATGTATGTGGCCCAATGAGCATTAGTGCTAGAGGAAACTTTAGGTACTTCATTACATTTACTGATGATTTCAGTAGATACGGCTATGTTTATCTCATGAAACATAAGTCGGAATCCTTTGAAAAGTTCAAGGAGTTCCAAAATGAAGTACAGAACCAACTTGGTAAAAGTATTAAAGCTCTTCGATATGATCGTGGAGGTGAGTACTTAAGCCAAGAGTTCGACGATCATCTTAAAGATTGTGGAATCATTTCACAACTTACTCCTCCTGGAACACCTCAATGGAACGGTGTGTCTGAGAGAAGGAATCAGACTTTATTGGATATGGTCCGATCGATGATGAGTCATGTTGATTTGCCGTTATCCTTCTGGGGATATGCTCTTGAGACGTCTGTGTTTATGCTGAACAGAGTCCCATCTAAATCAGTTGAAAAGACTCCATATGAGATATGGACAGGAAAAGTTCCAAGTCTGTCTTTTCTGAAAATTTGGGGTTGTGAAGTTTATGTCAAGCGATTGATAACTGATAAACTTGCACCCAAATCTGATAAGTGCTACTTCGTAGGTTACCCTAAGGAAACCAAGGCGTACTACTTCTACAACAGATCCGAGAACAAAGTGTTTGTTGCTCGGAATGGTGTTTTTCTCGAGAGAGAATTTCTTTCCAAGAAAGACAGTGGGAGTAAAGTACAACTCGAAAAGATTCGAGAGTCACAGGACGCTGCTCAACCAAACGAGGAAGAGCAGCCATTGGATTCACAAGAGGTTGTGGAACCAACACATCCGTTGGATTCACAAGAGGTTGTGGAACCAACACAGCCGTTGGATTCACAAGAGGTTGTGGAGCCAGCACCTGTGGTGCCTGTAGTTCGCAGATCCGAAAGGATTCGCAACGAGGTCGAGAGATATGGATTTCTCGTAACTCACTGCCATGATCTGTTGATCATTGACAGCGACGAACCTGCGAATTTCGAAGAAGCCATGATGGGCCCTGACTCCGAAAAGTGGCTTGAGGCCGCTGGATCCGAAATGGGTTCCATGTCACAGAACCAAGTATGGACTTTGGTTGATCCACCTGATGGTGTAAAAGCCATCGAGTGTAAATGGGTCTTCAAGAAGAAGATCGATGTGGATGGAAACGTTCAGATTTATAAAGCTAGATTGGTGGCAAAAGGTTTCAAACAAATTCATGGTATTGACTATGACGAAACTTATTCCCCAGTCGCCATGCTTAAATCTATTCGGATTCTCCTAGCAACTGCCGCTTATTATGATTATGAGATTTGGCAGATGGATGTGAAAACAGCTTTCCTTAACGGGATACTGGAGGAGGATGTGTACATGACGCAGCCTCCAGGTTTCACAGATCCTAAAAACGCTGGGAAGGTATGTAAGCTTCATAAATCCATTTATGGATTGAAGCAAGCATCTCGGAGTTGGAACCTCCGTTTTGATAAAGCAGTCAAAATGTTTGACTTCATCAAGAACGAGGAGGAACCATGCGTATACAAGAAGACTAACGGGAGCGCAGTTGCATTTCTCGTATTATACGTAGACGACATACTCCTTATTGGAAACGACGTTTCGTTGCTTCAGTCTGTAAAGACTTGGCTCGGAAGTTGCTTCTCGATGAAAGATATGGGAGAAGCCGCGTACATTCTTGGAATAAGAATCTATAGAGATAGATCAAAGAGGCTAATTGGACTATGTCATGACACTTATATCGATAAGGTCTTACATAGGTTCAATATGCATGATTCCAAGAAGGGCTTGCTTCCGATGTCACATGGCATCACTCTCAGCAAGAAGCAGTGTCCTTCGACACCTGCGGAGCGAGAGCGCATGGGTAGGATTCCTTATGCTTCTGCAGTAGGGTCTATCATGTATGTCATGCTATGTACACGTCCGGATGTCGCCTGTGCTTTGAGCATGACAAGCCGATACCAATCTGATCCCGGTGAGAGTCACTGGACTGCCTTCAAGACAATCCTGAAGTATTTGAGAAATACTAAGGATAAGTTCTTGGTGTACGGTGGATGTGATGAGCTTGTGTTGAGTGGATACACCGACGCTAGTTTCCAGACGGACAGAGACGATTCCCGATCTCAGTCTGGTTATGTCTTCTGTCTGAATGGCGGTGCAGTAAGTTGGAAGAGTTCCAAGCAGAGCACCGTGGCGGATTCCACAACCGAAGCTAAATACATTGCTGCTTCAGAAGCGGCAAAGGAGGCTGTTTGGATCAGAAAGTTCATGATTGAACTCGGTGTGATTCCTAGCATATCTGAGCCTGTGTCATTGCTGTGTGACAACAATGGAGCCATAGCTCAAGCAAAGGAGCCCAGATCACACCAGAAGTCCAAACATATCGAGAGAAGATATCACTTGATATGTGAGATCATCGAGAGAGGTGATGTGAAGATCAGCAGAGTCCCGACAGACGATAATGTTGCTGATCCTCTGACCAAGCCACTCCCATGGCCTAAGCATGAGAGTCATGTTGCTGCAACGGGAATCAGATTTCTTGAGCAGTAATCTTAGTTTGAGTGGGAGTCATTTATTTTGTTTTGATGTTTATATAAACATACTTGGGTTATGTTTTATTTAATGAAATTGTTTCAGTATTATTTAATTGCATTATTAAATGATTAAATAATAGTCCCAAAATAATTTGAGACATTATTATAGGACATCAAATGCGTGATTTGATCATGAAACCCTATAAACGGTAAATGTCGTAAATTATTGAGGTCCCTAGTCGAAGATCATTAAATTGGGACATTAATGACCGCGTGAGATTAGTATGTGATGTGACTGATGACCAAGTTTCATGGTGTCATTAATAGGAGTATAAAGTCAATCACATAGATATGTGTTGAGAACACAGTATCAGACATGACCCGCTAATGAGGACTCAACAAGATTGTTATATGAGTGTCATATGAGTCTCTCATTACGACTATAAGAGTATAGTCCTTAGACCTGAGTTTATCATGATTTCCTGCACATGAATTGGTTTGCTTTGACTTTGTCAAACGTCAGCCGTAACTGGTGACTATAAAGACATTGATTGGACACGTCATGAAGTGCGTGGGAAACAGAGGATGGAACAAGATGGAATTTGTCCCTCCTATATAACGGGAGATAAATATATTTGGGCCTATCGGAGATTTGGTACTGAGGAAATGTGTGGCCACACTCGAACGAGCTGAAAGTCAGTCGTTTGCTTTTATCAGTACAAATCAGAGTTCGATAAACATGATTTGACTTTATAAGGATGACACGGGCTCTTGCCTTATGTTGAATCGAGATATAGTGACAAAGGGATTATTGGAATAAGTTGATTCCAGTACAAGTGGGAGATTGAAGGAAATGTCCTGGAGATCATACTTGTATACACTTTAGCATAGTTGTTAAGTCGAGATAAGACTATCATGTGATGTTGGGTAATTATAATGCATTGCTAGAAGCCGCTTATAATTTATGAGTTGTGAACACATTGCCAACATTATGTGATCCTATAGGGTCACACACCTAAGCAAACTGGATAACGAGTACTGGGAATGATCATTAAAGTAATGATCTCATCAATGTGTAATTGTTGCACGTTGATATCGAGTTTATAAGTGGGTGTCGATGATACCGGGTTTAAATTAACGACTCAATTTGAACCGGTTAATCCAAGGGTTATGGGATTTCGTGCTTGACTCCTATATATAGGAATCAGAGCCACGAAATCAGTTGTAGGTTTTACCCTGGCCGTCGAGACAGAAACTCAAAAGCTCCCAGAGGCACTAGCATCCCTGATCCAGTCTTGTGTGCGTGTGGACTAGCTATAGAGGCGCAACGTTTGAGGCGCTATATATCTTGTTTTACCTAATCTTTCCGCTGCAAAACTCCAGGTAAATCCTTGATCTGAGGACATAGATTCAATAACATGATCTTGTGGCAATAGGAACTTGATAGTTTTAAAGAGTTAAAACCTGAGAAATTCCTACACCATAAGCTATTTCCCGACTATTGGGCCTCGGCCCAATAATTCCCGAAGAAACATTACGCCGTTCGCCAACAAACTTCACGCTATTCAGAACATGGAAAAACATCGAGGAATTCAATTAAAACAGACCGGAGGCAAGGCTTTTAACCATAGAAAATTGGACCGGAAGACAAGTTGGGCCAAACGGGCCAGAAGGACAGAAAACAAGGGCCGCCGCCGAACTAGGTCTGGCCGCCTATGGGAAGAGACTTTAATTTCTCCCACATTGCTTAGATCAGTCTTTGAGACCATAGACTCTCCAGTATAAATATAGACCACCGTATTCACTTTCAAGGCATCCCAACTCAAGTGCAAGAGCTTTCGAGATATAAGACAATAAGCTTTCTCGAATATTTTTGTACTTAGAGAATTATTTATAAAATCATCTTTCTCATTTTTTTACTTTTTTGCCCTTTAGTTCTTGTTTATTATGATCCCCACAAAATATAAATTTCGACAGTGTGAGTTTCGGCTCTCACAATATACACAAAAAGGAATAAGGACACACAATATATACATATTTACATATATCACACATATATCGTAAAGACAGTGTATATTTAACTTATAATAGTATCGTCCCAAACCGAACACCGTATAACCCGAAACACAACAGAATATACCAAAAACGATAAGTGTGGTCTGGTTTAAACCATATGGTCCAAAATCAAATTCGATAAATATTTTATCTAATAAAATCAAATATGTTGATAATATCAAATAAAAATCATACTCCTACTACAAATCCAGCAATCTGCAACAAACCAATAGCTATTGCCATGATCTCGAGGTAATTCTTTGGTCTTAATAATTTAAATATTCTGGTACAAAATCCTTTTTTGGGCCATTTGAAGAGGTCTAGCAACCCCAATCATATGTTTGAACTGCGGGTTCCATACAGTTTATAATTCTGGATCTAATTCGTACCTAAATCTAACAATTTGGCCTGTTATAAATTTATTCCTTACAAATGTCGGGCCCCCATACCGCATGTACCAGCCCTTGCTAGCGAATTCAAAAAAGCGTTCCAGACAAAACTCGTCACTGATTGAGTAGATATGAACAATTACAACATAATTATAAAGCAGCGTTGATATTAATCGACTACAAAACACAACAGATGTTTAGAAATGTAACTAATGCTTAGATGGTGAGATAAGAAAAACTTAATACAAAACTCAAGAAGGAACATAGAGCAAACAAACCTAAATATCTAGCTCCCCAAAATTTGGTATATGGAAGTCTTATGAGACCAAAAAAACAATAGATCATAACCAACTCACTCACCTAAAAACAACGGTCACAGAGAGTACGGTATCCTTTTCCGTATCGGCACCAAAAATCCCATGATTTATGAGCACTATAAACGCTGCAATTGCATCCATAAATCAATGGGAGAGCTTTTTCCAAGAACTGGTCCCTCTTTGGGGCCATCACACGCAACTCACGATCCCAACTCAGTTGGTTAACCGCCATATCATAGGTAATACGTTTGACAGTTTCTTTACTCATTGGAGATGAGCAAACATCTTCGTCGAAGAATGCTTTGTGAATCATATCGTAAGCATACAAGGCCACCTCGCACCCTCCATCAGCTGCCATTTTGATCCTGAGAAGCCCTTCAACTGGTTTGTCATGCAAAAATATTCTTAAGCTCCTTTGATATAGATTGCAGTTAAATTCCTGTTCACGTAGCACTTCGCCATAAACGCCGAACCACGCATCAGTTGACTATATGTAAGCCGGTTCAAATCAACAGATGCGTAGACACTTGGCAATTCGGAAACTGCTTTCAGCGTTTTGCACGTTCTCTTGAGATTCATGAAATCTCGCAAGGACTTTTTACAAACCCGACGGATCACGCACTCTTGCAACTCAGTCGGTAAAGAAAGGAGCATTGATTCTTCCATACCGTCCAAAGCAGTTTGAAAGCGATCGATTTAGGGTTTGTCATAGCACAAATATATAATACGCGTAACTGCATATATTTGACACTTTTTATTAGAAGATATATACATCAAAAAGGAATGAGAATAAAGATTACATGCATGTTTACATTTATCAAAATTTATCATACACATATTTATTTGGAAATTGGCCCGTTAGTACAAGATTGAATCTTTCTTTTCTTTCTTTGGATTGAATGCATTTATAGATTTATCGATTTGATACATTACAAATCTACTTTTGTAAAACACGGGGCCTATACACACACTTCTGTCAGGCCTACTTCTGCCGGGCCTCAATGGCCAAATCACTTTGCGACCAATGCGAACGTGTTTTATGATGTAATTATATTATGGTGATAATCAAATGATTACAAATGCAAATCATAGAATACATGCTGTTAAATATAGAGTATTGAACTGGAGAAGAATAACTATATACTCCAGATATAAGCTAACTCATACTTCCAAGATGAATTATGGGTTGGAGATTCTATTCCCAGTCAAAGATTCAATTATCTCGGTATAGAACAAATACCCCAAGATTGAAGTTTTTAAACTTGAACAAAATCATCAGATAAAAACTTAGCATAAACTTTGTCGAAAATCATAGACCTTAATTATTGAATAGTCGGAAAAAAAGAAGCAAAAGAGAACATCGATCCTCCTCAACACAACCCAAAAAAAACATAAAAATAACTGGCAAGCGAAAAACATATCAAAAACTCTGAAAATCTCGAATTTATCAAAGCCGGATGAACACCAGTCTTCTTGGCATCAAAGTGGAGAGAGAAGCTGCAATACATAGCACCTCTTTAAGCTAGCGAAAATAAACTAATATTCGAACATACATATAACATAAGACAACATCTCCTCCGTACTTACATGCACGGGAAACCGAGCTAAGCACCGGAACCATCTCCGACTTGTCTGGCAATGCAATCACGTAGCTGATCAACCTTAGGATAAGGAGGATCCAACAAAACTTGAGTACAATCGTAAGCAGTCATAGCTTTCCCAACACCGTCGAGTTTCACTATCCTTGCAAATCTAACAACACAGATAATAACACCGTTCGAACGCCGAGATAATTCGCGGAGAAAGGTTTCAGAATATTCATGTCGCAATAGAAAAGAGATACCACCACCCTGTTATCCAAATCAGAACAAATTCCCAATTCAGAACAAAATACCAGGCTACAAAATTATACGACAACAAAAACCGGACAAAACTAACATTCCATCGTGAAGACTGACGAACACATCCCCCCAATGTTTCTCCATAGACCCTTTTCGAGTGGCAAATTTACCAACAACATGCACATGACCCATCAGATCTGAAAAGACAACGTTCATGAATCCAGCCATCAGACATATACGTATCTAGCCAAATCAGAAACAAAACGAATAAAGATGGATAGGACCTTACCAACCAAATAATCAGGTTCACGTAGACCGTTGTGAATATCTTCAAAACAGACAAACGAAAAGTAGTTACCAGAACCCAAAGATGGTGCAAGCGCAAAAAAGTTTCGGGTTTTATCACGATTTTGAAACCATGCAGAGTTGGTCTAAAGCTCCCACTGACCGCAGAAAGTTCGAAATTTTCCAGAAGCAACCAAACACCCTCTTCCAACCCACTAAAAGGACCACCATGAATATCTCCTTTCAACGTAGCAGGAATCTTATCACCCTGTCATTTATTTTGAGATAGCATGCATTCCATATCAGGTAATAAGAAAAATAGCATACAGCTTAATTTTACGAACACCTTCTATAACCAGAAATACTATCGCGAAGATTAAAAACCATCTTAAAACATAGACCATAATTAGGATAAATACCGTCTGTCAGGTAGTACGCCAAATGATACTTGTGTCCGTTCACCATGTACTCTACGTTTGGAGCTCGACCATGTAATATGTCATCAAAAACGTTTGACCGATCAAGAACATTAATATCATTTAAGGTACCTCGAGGTCCAAAAAATGCGTGCCATATCCAAAGATCATGTGATGCTACAGCCTCTAAGACAATTTTCGGCTTTCCTGAACCACGCGTGTACCGGCCTTTCCAAGCGGTTGGGCAATTCTTCCACTCCCAATGCATACAATCGATGCTTCCTATCATCCCAGGAAACCCGCGTGCCTCTCCAATATCAAGTAGTCGTTGTAGATCTTCTGGAGTGGGTCTTCTTAGATACTCATCCCCAAACAACTGTGTTATTCCTTCAGTGGAATTGTCCAAACATAAAAGTGCAGTACTTGGAGCAAGTCGAAGATATTCGTCAGTCGCATCGGCCGCAATACCGTAAGCCAACATATGAATTGCTGCCGTACACTTTTGTAGTCCTGATAGCCCTAACCTTCCGGCTGCATTTCTTCTTTGTTGAAAGTATGGAACTTCATGTGATAGGCGATCTACAATACGCATGAACAAAGGCTTGTTCATTCGAAAACGGCGTCTAAATATTAGAGGCGGGTATGTAGGATATACACTGAAATAGTCGTTCCACAGACGGTTGTGCCCTTCTTCGCGTTCTCTTTCGATATATGCTCGTTTCTTTGGCTTATTTGTTTGAACATCAACTATTGAGTTGAACATATCATTGAATTGTTGGCCAACCATAACTTTAAGAGCCTCGTCTACTCTTTCATCCAGACCATCTGACGAAGACATGTTGCTTCGTCCCTTTACATAAAATTTATAAATTTGTTATTATTTTGAGATAACGAATATTTATGTTAATGACAACAACAATCAATAAATTGAGAAATTCAATTATGATATAAAAATGAAAAGTTTAAGAAACCTAAATTCAGTTAAGTAGAAGTGAGAATTTTAATGATCTTTGATATAAAAATTACATCATATTCTTAAATTTTACCAAACATCTAATAATAGATTTTCTGTATTAGTTGTAACCAATAAAATTAAATTTTAAAAGATTAGTTTTCAAACTTTTTAAAAGAGGGATTAGTATTCAAAATATCTAAAATTTCTAGTATATGGAATCAAATTTCCTCTATTTATACTTGGTGAATATTTTTACTTGGTGAATAAGTTTAAATTTATATAAACTACACAATAATACTAGGTGAATAAGTCATCGATTTGTATTTGACTACACATAAACTAAACAATAAAATTGTCTCTTACTTGTTGAGATTGAGCTAATTTAAGGATCCAAATGAACTTGTGTTGCCGCAAAAGAAATATACTACACCAGATGTCTTACAAGTTGAGAAGAAGAGAAAATAGAGAAGAGTAGAAGGGATAGACGTTACAACAAAAAGCTTAATTTTGATGATACAAAGATAGAGAGTGAAGAGAGTTTAAATAGAGTTACATTGACTGTGTTTTGACTACTTTGAGTTGCTAAGAGGGAGAGAAATCCAGGGGAATCTAAGGAAAATGGTTCCATTTGTGTTTTCCGGTTTCTTGTTTTTAGATTTTCTCAGATGGTGTTGTGTATATATGTTGGTTCAAGGTCTACTTTTTGTGGTTAACGAAGAAAACTATTGTACCTACTCTAATTACAAGCATTGATAACAAAGCAACTACTAATCTCAGGTCAGAGTTAATGGTTTATTACCCAGGAAGCAGCAGTTAATGGTTTGAGCTACTAATCTCAACTACTGAAGACGTTTATTACCCATCAAGTCACAGTTAATGGTTTGAGCCATTATCTCACAACAGGCCATTAATGAACCTCATTTCAAAATTGAACTCACTTGTTTTTAAACCTGTATTTTCCGGAGACCAAATGGCAGCTGTAAGTACAGCTTAATTAATTATGCCATGAAAATCAATTTACAACGATTGATTGGAAACTAGTTCACAATGTTAATTGCAGAGGTTCAGAGATAAAATTCTGAGCTCAGAGGGAGCCCAGACGAAGCTATGCATATCATATAGACTACATGGTTCAAGTAACAAGAAAATTGATTACAAAACTAGAAAAGTAGAGTACCTTTCACCATCGGCAAGCACAATATCCCTTCTTGTCTTGGGATGTACCAAAAATTCAAACACTCCTAACAGATGTTCGAGCTCGTGCGAATGTAGAATCACGGTCTCTAGACCTGATGTTGTTAGCAACGAGCATCCTTGTAGATACAAAAGCTTCACTCTCCTATAAAAATCTAACAAAGAAAATTGGCATAAAGATTCCAAACGTTTCTAAAGTTATAGACAATATATAATGGGTTTGCTACTAGCAGCAATGAAATTGGCTAAAGGCTGCAACTTTAAAGATCATATTGTTCCAAGAGATTCATATCGTGCTACCAAAACCGAAATGCAGTCAATTTTCTGCCAGTTCACCATTATCAAACCTCAAAAGCACAAAGGGGGAAAAACGTTAACAGCTTTGACCCAGTTAGATTCCGAAGCCGTTAAACACTTTGGAGTTCGCTAGAAACCGATCCAGATCCTAAAGCCTACGCATTTATTCTATTTTGTGTTTATGTATTTATGCTTAGTTACATGTATCGAATATGAATTGGTATACTGTAAAAAACAATTAAACGAACCCATAAAGGGAAAAATAAATTATTATTTACCTGAAATTCAACGACTTTTGTGCATACGAAGAATGCAATTTCCAGATTTCTGTATGGTTTGTCAGATTAGAGAATAAAAAACTATACAAATCTTGGAGACATTAATCAAGTACTTTTCGAAGAAAATGGAGAGAGCTAAGAGAGAGAGAGGAACGAGTGATTGAATGTAAAATTGAGAAATTTGGAGGAAGACGAACGGCCAGGAGAAGAAAATTGGGTGCTAAAAGATGCAGGTCTTTTTAAAAATTGGGTGCTAGAAGAAAATTGGGTGCTAAAAGATGCAGGTCGAGATTTACCTGATTCTCGTGCAGAAGGGCTTCATGAGTCAAGAAAATCTCTCCTGCTTGATATAGCCATGAAATCGTCGTCAGAGAAAAAAACCTAGTTTCTTTGTCAAAATGGTGGAGCAATGTGAAACTTTTTTTGACCCGGAGGGTTTCAACCGAAAAAACAAATAAAAAAGAGCCCGTAGCGTCCTTACACGTGGCATGAACGTGGCATGAACCTGGCTCCTACCGGCTCAAAAATAAGACATGGTTGTAATCAAAACACTGAGCTTTATATTTTTTATCCCCTCCATGCATATGAAACTGTGCATGAACCCTGCATAATACGTTGATGGGGGTGCTCTTACATAGATATAAAGAGCAACCTCACATCCCGCATCGGCCGCCTGCTTAATCCTGTAAAGGCTTTCAACGGGCTCATCATTGACGAAATAATCCTGAGTTCCTTTGATGTAAATCGCACTTGGATTCTCGCTCTCGTAACACCTCGCCACGAACAGTGCACCGCGAGTGCATTGATTACACGTTAGTTTAACAAATCAATAGATGCATAAACACGGGACGACTCACAAATCCTATTCAGCTCTTTGCAAGTTACTTCACATTGAAATAATCCTCAGGAGAACCCGCGAAGACCCGCGCAACAACATCCTCTTGCAACTCAACCGGCAAACAAAAGAACCTCGACTCTTCCGTTTGGGGGCTAGGCTATTTTTCGGCCAAACACCTTGTTATCTTGTTGGACACAAAGACCTAATGCGTACAGCTGCTTATATATATCTCACATCGAATAACTTCTTATTTAATTTTTTTTTACAAAACATGATAATTACCATAAATAAATGTATCTTACATAATAGTAATGTATGTGTATATTTAGCAACCGGCAATCGACATCCGGAATTTGCGATTTTAATGTTTTCTACAGAACATGATAATTACC
Source organism: Isatis tinctoria (assembly GCA_010577795.1). NCBI lineage: Eukaryota > Viridiplantae > Streptophyta > Magnoliopsida > Brassicales > Brassicaceae > Isatis > Isatis tinctoria. Next base: position 21,482,455 of record CM021244.1, on the reverse strand, counting down.
AAACTATAATAATTTACGTAATATTCCTAAAAGAAATATACACCAAAGCTATCTAGGACAACTTCAATTTAAAAGCGCATGATAATTATCTAACGAATACGTATTTTCCATAATATTTTATAAAGCAGTAAACAGCAAACGAATCTAGGACCCAAGTCAAAATGGCGAAGAACGTGCGAGACTTTAAAAAAGAGTGTAGTATAGCATTACTGTTATACATCTGAAGGCATTATTTATATCGTTGAATTCATAGATTATAGCCATTCACCCTTAAGATACATTATAAAATAAATGCTACATGACACGAAGGAAGTCCATATATTAAAAACGATAACCGTATTTCCATAAAAAGACACATGCAAACAAATAAACGATAAGATAAGACGACGTCAAAACATAATCCAACACAAATATTTCGCTCAAACAAACTAAACTTGAACCCTCTTCGTAACCCGACTGGAACGCATCCTCTTACGCGGAAGCCAGCAAACAAAAAACAAAAAAAAAAACAAACGAAAACAAAAGTGATTCCTACCATACGCATAAGATCAAAACAGATAACACACATTCATGTATATAATAATTATGCAACCTACTTCTCGATAAAAGCATCGACTTCGGGAACAGATGGATTAACCAAAACTCGAGTAGGAAAGGTGGACGAAATTGTCGCCTTCGCAGAAAAAACACACGAAAAACAATCAGTCGTAGACACCGAACAATGAACGCCCAAACCTACAGGATAACAACCACACACGACGCATACCAGCATAGTAATCAATAATCGCCCATCGGAGAACACAAACAACCACACCACGGCCACAAGCCGCCCAACGCGTGTAAAACCGCATTGCAACTGCTCCAGAAAACTCACAATGCAAAGAAACACCACTATAAAAAAAGGTAAAAAATAACCAAGTCAAAATCCAAATTTCCGTAAATGATATTATAAAATAGAAAAAACGGTAACAAAAACCAAACAAAACACAACTATAATATACACCTTGAATCTCTGAGAGTAAAAAATATGGTCGGATGTACTCCATCGCAACATAGATCATCACCAGGACCAGTCACATCAACACTTTCATCGGCAAGCCACGCAGCATTGTCAAGAACGGAAGACCCCCAGGATTCGAACCCACGAACATCGATAACATGGCCTATTAAATCTGCGATACAACCAACAAAACGCACAATCAACAAATTAGTAAAAGGTAGAAAAAAACTAAAATAACAAAAACTAAGATACAAACCAACTAAGTTATCATCACAGTGAACACGATCTAAAATTAACCGAAAATCAACAAACGAACAAAAAATTACGATCGCATCACCGATCACTTTTATCCACGACAGTAGTTGAAAGCACGATAATCCTGTGACGATGATAGGTAGCCCGATAACATGCAAGTTGATTAATGACCAAAAAATCACCAATGACAACCCATGCACAAACGTCTACACGTTCACTAAAAACGCCACGCAAGTCACCCCTAATAGAAGCTTGGATTTTAGTACCCTAAAATATAAATACCAAGAGGACAATATTAGCAAGAGACAATATACAACATCACTAACTATACCAAGCACGCTGGAACAGATACCTGCTCATCAGCCAATATAAGCTCCAAAGATTTCATCCCCGAAGCAGTTTCGTGAGACCAAACCCGAAGAATCTTGACAAACATGCGACAACCAACACTTTCTGGTGTTAATCGTGACAGAAGAACATAGCACGACTCATGCGGGTAGGCACCATATGATGAACGCAGGCATCATCCGTCTTAATAGCAATACCAGCGTCAGAGGAAGCACGTTTACCAATCGCATCCGTCTCATGGCATGTATTGTCGTCGCATAAACAAACATGGTCATCGCCCAAATCATTATCGGAAATGTCAACCACACCATCACTACCGAAACCATAGGACCCACCAGCAATAGCAGAAGTGCAAGGATCAGATACCTCAAAGCCACAATCCACGACACTATCAGGACGATCACCACCTTGACCATCGTAAGACACATCTTCGTCATATACACCAAGATCATCGTCGGTATCGGAACCACGTCCCGACGTATCGCTCACATCACTATCAGATGCATCGTCCTCGTACACACCATCACCACCATCCGTATCACGATCCGAGCCCGCAGAACCACAGTCAGTATGATCGTCGGAGTGGTCATCCGTATCAGGATCACGCTCATCACAATCAGTATCAGAGCCATGATCAGAGTCATCACAGCACTCAGGATCAAACTCATGACCGTCGCTGGATCCATCACTCTGAGAATCATCGCATTCACTATCGTCACTGTCTGCCGATCCATCAGAACCATCACTGCAATTGGCCTCAAGATCACAATCTGTATCAGGACCACTCGCAGACTCAACACACCACTCAGTATCGGAGTCACCTCCATCAGAAGATTCAACCCTTGGATCGGAATCTGATCTATCACCGCCGCATGCAACATCATCTGCAGCTCCAGCATGCTCAGTTAATGACCCAACACATATACCACGTCGACCTGCAACAACACCGATCTATAGCACTCAAAATAAAACACATAAATCAAAACAATGTAACTGCTTCAAAAGCAAGAAACATACACCACACCTTCTCGACCCATAGAACATCCATAGACCACCCATGTAACACCCCCGAACCGGACTAGACATATACGGCCGAACGACAATCAAACAAGAACACGAACGGCCGCATAGCCCAGCCAATCCGGAAAACGCCACAGTCCGGAGGTTAAGTAACAAGTCAGCTCATTCTAGGACAAGTCCAAAAACAGAGCCGTCTCATCACTTAACACCGGTTACCTCTCGATCTCCGCCTAAGGCTTTGCAACCCGTAACTTAATCTCGAGTTGTCTTAGTCCGGACAAGACTAATATCAGTGAGTCGAACACAATTTTACATAAAACATTTCACTTTATTTACCTTATAACATTTCGCAAAGTCTTACATATTACAAACATAGTGGCCACACTTAACGAGTTCAAAAGCACAGCGGAAACATAACATACTTTTACAACATAGTCTTTGCTACAAGCCCGAAAAACAAATCTACTTCCGCTCTTCCTACGTTCCACCACGAGCTACTCTATGGGTCTCCTGCACAAGGGGGAAAAAGAAAGACTAATATCAGTGAGTCGAACACAATTTTACATAAAACATTTCACTTTATTTACCTTATAACATTTCGCAAAGTCTTACATATTACAAACATAGTGGCCACACTTAACGAGTTCAAAAGCACAGCGGAAACATAACATACTTTTACAACATAGTCTTTGCTACAAGCCCGAAAAACAAATCTACTTCCGCTCTTCCTACGTTCCACCACGAGCTACTCTATGGGTCTCCTGCACAAGGGGGAAAAAGAAAGAGAAGGGGTAAGTAATCAGGAGATTACTTAGTGAGTCCAGGTATAATAAAACCCCATCCCATTCCCCATCATGCAACACACAACAAGCAGTCAATCAAATAACCAAATAGCCGAAGCAACATAAAATTAGATAGCCGAAGCACAAAACAACGTAAGTCTGGGCATCCTGGAATGCACAACACACGCGTGGGCACTGAGATCTCAAAGTATGGTGTGGATCCCGTGAACACCCTGCACTTGACTATCACAAAGACTGTCAAGCCGGAACATCACAAACAAGGTCATACACCGGCTTTCGCACAAATGTATTCCAACCCTAGCTCCGACCTTCCTCTTCCGGACGCTGTCACGGCCCGTCCCGTCCTTCCTCTTCCGGAACACCGTCTGCAGTACCCCGTCGGGTCCAACTCAGGCTGGGCAGCCACCCTTCACATCTGAGCCTTCTCCACCTCTCAGTCCATCGATGCCATGGAGGAAAACCGTTTGGGATCACACACATACCGCCACTGAACCGTCTCTCACAGTACCGCTTCAGTCCGAAGACTACCCGTCAACCGGACTGACTCCACACCACAACATCTCAACACAAACTTCAATCGTAACCAACCACAACTCATCACAACTCCAAATCACCATCTCAGTCACAACACTTCCACAAACTACAATCTTCACTACAATACAACATCTTTGTCTTTAGTGACACTGAGTTTTCGGTGGAGAGAGTGCAAAAGGATCTGGAGATCACGGCAAGACTCTCACACCATCTGTGTTAAGGCTCGGTAGGGAGGATAACACACCTTATGGTTGTGTATCCATCCGCCACCTGTCCCAGTGGGTTTCTCAGCCCACGGATCTGTAAACGCAGCTCACTACCGAACAACTCACTCCCATGCACTTTTCTGCATAAACACTTTATCTCACTATACCGAGGGTGAAACCTGCAAGAACTTTTTAGGCACCACACAAATAGTACCTGCAAAAAAAAATTCATACAAACACATGCATGCAACAATATTTAACAATTCATCAAACAACATGCATGTAGAGATTCAACTTTCGATTTAATCAAGCATGCATGCAACAATCAATAATCGATTTAAGCAATAATGCATGCAAAGATCAAGAATTAACTTAAATCAACATGCATATCAAGTTCATGAACAAGCTAGACAATCAACCATTTTCACCATAGCATAAAGAGTAAAGCATGGGGTTTAGGTGGGATTTTCCTAAACTGAACTCACCTAAAACTGCTCCAAGGGCTAGAGACACAACCACAAGCTCAGCTACACTCTGCTATCACCACCGAGCTCCTCTTCCTCTCTACTCTCTCTCACGCAAACACACTAAGCACAAAGGAGAAGAACTTTGATCTCTCTAAAAAAACTAAGTGAAGAGAGGGGAGGGTTATTTATAAAGGGAAAGATTAAACCCATGATTGACACCTAATCTGCCACTAAAATTTCCCAGAATTTGCCACATAGAACTAATCACACTCTTGGTTGATATAAGGACACTTGGATTCCACTAAGCTAAAACTAAACTAATTAATTTAATCAACTACCACTCTTTCTTCTAGAACTTGCTTTCTCAATCTTTGCCCACGAAAATACTTGGCTGTGAGACACCTGGATGCTCCAAAATAAATCTGATTGAACATTAGACTGATCCCACATAAAGTATCAGAATTTTTGGATGCGTAAATCTCGACTTATGAATTTTCTACTCCAAACTGCCAGTCTTCGTCATCCCACCTTGTCCGATTTTTAATTCTCACATGAGAATTTTTCTTTGACTGAATCTTTTTGTAATAGCTCCATCTGGGTCCTGAGTACCTCTGTGCAAAATCCCGGAATTTTAAAAAATAGTCCTCCTATTTCTTGTCCTAGCAGGAGTTTACGTCTGACTCCGGGGAAATCTACTTCTGCCGGGATTACACGCTCGGCGCCGTAGACGAACGTGAACGGCGTTTCTCCGGTTGCTCATCTTGGGGTTGTGCGGTGAGACCATAAGACTCCTTCGAGTTCATCGGCCCACCTCCCTTTCTTCTCTCCGAGGCGCTTCTTGAGCCCGTCTACGATGGCCTTGTTTGCTGCTTCGGCATGGCCATTCCCTTGCGGGTAAGCGGCGTTGACTTACTCAATCTTATCTTCCATTTTTCGCAGAACCCTTCGAATCGGGTGGAAATGAATTGGGAGCCATTATCTGTGACGATTTCGTATGGGACTCCATGCCTGCATATGATGTTCTTCCAGAAAAAATGCTCTACTTGAGCTTCCTTGATGCTGGCGTATGAATCCGCCTCGACCCACTTCGAGAAGTAGTCCGTTAGGACGAGGAGAAGCCTTTTTTGCTTTGAGGTGTGCATTGGGCCGACGATGTCCATCGACAATCTCATAAATGGGTATTGTGCGGATATCGACGAGAGTACTTCCGCCGGTTGGTGGATGACCGGGGCATGTCTTTGGCATTTTTCGCATTTGAGGGAGAACTTCTCGCAGTCTTTCACCATCGTCAGCCAGAAGTGCCCGTGTCGTTTGATCTTGATTCCGAGAGCTCTTCCCCCGGAATGATTTCCGCATGATCCACTGTGGACTTATTCCATAATTTTTCTTGCTTCTCTTCCCTCCACGCAGGTCATCAGCGGTCCGGAGAGCCAAAACTCACACTGTCGAAATTTATATTTTGTGGGGATCCGAAAATTCTAATAAACAAGAACTAAAGGGCAAAAAAGTAAAAAGATGAGAAAGATGATTTTATTAATAATTCTCTAAGTACAAAAATATTCGAGAAAACTTATTGTCTTATATCTCGAAAGCTCTTGCACTTGAGTTGGGATGCCTTGAAAGTGAATACAGGGGTCTATATTTATACTGGAGAGTCTAGGGTCTCAAAGAATGATCTAAGCAATGTGGGACAAATTAAAGTCTCTTCCCATAGGCGGCCAGACCTAGTTCGGCGGCGGCCCTTGTTTTCTGTCCTTCTGGCCCGTTTGGCCCAACTTGTGTTCCGGTTCGATTTTCTCTGGTTAAAAGTCTTGTCACCGGTCTGTTTTGGTCTCATTTTGTGGGATTGCTGCCAGGTTATGAAGTGTTTAACCGTTACTTCGGCCTTTTGCCTCATCAATCTCTGAGGAGGGGATTTTGACCCCAACATATATCTTTCTTTATAAAAAAAATGTTAAATATATGCTTTTACGCACGCTATATATTATGTCTCATGGCAAAATCTAATCATTCACTTTCGGACTGTTCTTCGGTGTTATGGAAGGATCAATGCTCCTTTCCTTACCGATTGAGTTACAAGAGTGTGTGTTTCGACGAGTTTGCGAAGATTCTCTAAAAAATTATGTGAATCTGATGCGAACGTGTAAAACGCTGAAAGGGGTTTCCGAGTTGCCAAGGGTCTATGCATCTGTTGATTTGCTCTGACTTTCGTTTGATCAACGGAGACGTGGGGAATCGTTTACGTTGAAGTGCTACAAGAGCGGCAATTTGTCGGCGATCTACATCAAAGGGACTCAGGACTATTTCATGTACGACAAACCAGTCGAAGGACTTCACGGTATTAAGCTGGCGGCTGATGGGGGATGCGAGGTTGCTCTTTATACTTATGTCATGATCCGTAAAGCATTTTTTGACGATCATGCTTGCTCATTTATGATCAGTAGAGAGTCTGTCCAGCGTCTTGCTACGGATACTGTGGTTGATCTAATTGGATGGTCTGATGTGGTATTTGTAATGGCTCCAAAGAAGGGCGCGTTTTTGGAAGATTTCAACCAGTTGATTAGCCAGTGCACGTGCATTGATTGTGGTGCTTATGGATTGAGGGGTTTATGGTGGCGATATAACGAGCTGCATCGTACTCTCTGTGATCATTGTTTTTGGCTGAGTCAGCTATGAATTTTCCTTTGCTTTTTTGGCATCGTAAAATTTCCAGAAACTAGGAACTGGTGACTTGCTTCAGAATATCTGCGTAGTTTTTTTCTTTTATGGTCTATGGATTTCGTGTTGTTTTTTTTTTTTGATTCTATCATCTGCAATCGTTTCAATGTAAGCACTATTTTATAATTTAGTTTTTATGTACAATAAAATAAGACATAAAGTCGCGATTAATAAAAGAAAGAAGGGAGCATAATCTTACATAGAATTTAAAGTCGCAATCACCATTCGATAGTGTTAATAAAAGCAGTGATACCAAAGAATTTAAAGAATATGGCAACTTCTCTACTCCAGAAACATTGGTCACATATTTCAGGACCTTTAGCCCCCTTATTGTACCAATAAAACCATTCATCGTAAGGAGTACACTTACATCTATGAATAAGGTAGTACACGTCTTCCTCCGACAGTGTCTGCTTCTCAAGCAAAGCGGGACAGTGAGGTTGACACATCCTTGACCGATTGACAAAATCAGAGCTGATGTTGACGATAATCTCTCTACTGAGAAGACGCAAATGAGTAAAATTATCCCATAGGATGTGCCACAACATTGCATAGGTATAGAGAGCAACATCGGATCCTTTATCTGTGGCCAAACTCATTTTAGCCAACCCCTTCTCCCATTCACCAAAGCAGAAGAAATCATGACAACCCTTTATATAAATTGCGTATGGGTTACCGTTATCGTAGCACTCCTTCAGAAAAGCATCATCGTTGTTCCAGTAATTGTGATCCAGATCAAAAAGATATACAGATGCATAGACAGAATTCAGTTAGGAAATCTCTCTCAGTACTCTGCAAGTCATCTTCAAACTGAAATGGTCTTTCGTAGATCTCTGAGCCACACAAAAAGAGATAGATTCGAGCAAATCTATGGGCAATGAAAGAAAGAGAAATGAAATTGTATCCATTATTTTTGTAATACTAAGATCAGAGAAGAAACGCAGGAGATGTATTGATGTTGATAGATGGATGTCTCGCTATAAAATAACCTTCCAACCATCGTGTACGTATTTAAAGAATAGAATTTTACTGGTTCGAAGAGAAAAAAACATTCATTATATTCAACTTTTGAATTTATTAAAATATAAGTAAATAATTAGATTTTCGGAAATTGTTCACTGAATTGTTAATTTACTATTTCCAATATTAAATATTAAATATATTTCGTTTAGAAAAATTCAATATATTTCGTTTAGAAAAATTCAAATTTCGTCAGTTCAGTGTCCTGAACAGAGCATTTTATATTATTTAAAAGTAACAACTAAGTGTGAAGTAAATGAAATTCAGTGAACAGGAGAATGGTTTTATTAAAATACTAATGGGTCAATAATACTTATTGGTGTTCCTGGACCTGTTCTAATGGCCCAATAAAAGAGATTGATCCAGGATATCTAAATTATTAAATCATTAATTTTATAAATGGATTCGATCAAAAATAGAAAGATATAGATCAAAACCTGTAGTAAGGAATTAAAAAAAAATTAGGAAAGATGTGGATCGTGTTTATATTTTCTGAGTATTTGGTAGTTATAATCTTTTAATTGTCATAATGTTTACCCCCGATTTTATCTAATGCTGTTTGTGCGAGATTGAAATATCTCATCATGGGGTATTCGTTTTGTTCCGACGTATTGTCGTCTTTGATTGGTACCAAATTGCTGGATTTGTAGTAGGAGTCTGATTTTTATTTGGTGATAAAATAGAGCAGAGGTAAAAGGCTAACTATTCGTTTGAAGGTAAAAGCATCTTTCATAGAGGAATGACGGCTTCGTTTTGTTAGCCAGCCTTTTCGAATTGTGTCAGTCGGTTTCTTTTTTTCAATACTATCATCATTGTTTTCTGCTTCTACTGTTTGAATGAAAAGATTCTTAGACGAGTTTATCGATGAAATTTAAATATATTGGGCTAATTTCCTAGCTCTATAGCTAATCTAAGAAATATTATATTATTCAGATTTTATGCGTGTCGAAAAAGATCATCTCCGTAACTAGAGTTATATGAGATTCAAAAATTCTGATAAAGATGAAACGGAAATATAAGACGTGTTTTGTATAGTTTCTGCGAAAATATAACCTTTGCTCATTGGCGTGATTTGGGTCATGATACTTTAATTTTTATCGTGGACGTGCGCTAGTCCCTGTATATGGTTTTCATGCTAGAGTATTTGTGTTGGCTAATTGTTTGTTTTGGTTATTCTGGATCAAAATTCATATTGGAACTTTGATTAGGGAATATGATTGTTTCCATAACTTTATCTATATGCTATATTCTGATGAATGTTAATATGCATGTAATTTTAGCTCTTATTCCTTTTTCGTATATATGTATTCTTACACCAAGTGTCCAGATTATGTAATTATTATGACTATATATTTATCTTGAGACGGAACCCAATGCATTACATACTGTGTTCGATTCATAAGTTACTAATTTTACATGATTTGTGCGAATCCGAAAGATATTAAACCAACTACCTGTCTTATCTTTCTTTTTCATTGTTCTCATCGTTAGTCGCATCGTTTATTGGTACTGTTAGAAGCAGGCAATCCGAATCGTTACCTCGATGCAATATCCATCTACTTAACTATTGTCTATCTGTTTCTAAACCTACGTTGTGCTTATTCGGTATACTCTTGCCAGCAAAAAAAAAAACTCGTCTAAGGTTGCAGAGAAAAATGGAAGGTCTCAGCTTTGTGTCTGACTTGCATCCATTTAAATCGGGCTGGAAACTCAGAGTCAAGATCCTCAAGATCTGGTATCGAGGTTCTCCATCTGGAAGATGGCTTGACATGCTCGTGTGTGACGAGAAGGTACATGTGCATGTTTTGGGTTCTTTTGTATATGTTATGTTTTGGTTCTTACGATAATCGATTTATGGCTTGCTCTTAAAATATAGGGATTTCATATTAGGATGTTATCAAAGAAAATGAGTGGAGGATTTTCTGGTGGTTCGCTGTGACAGTACGGAAGATGTTGGGTCCGCGTGCCGATGATCATCCACTGACGATCGAGTTCATGTCTCACACGACGGTTCTTGTCACCATTCCAGTCTCAGCAAGTCTCTTCCTTCATCCTATTAGGATTTTTGACATCATCGACAGGGCGATACATAGGGACTATCTCCCAGGTTTGTCTTCTCTATCCTATTGATTGTGGATTTATGCTCTATACTGTTGTCTATGGATAAATATCGATGTTCGTATGATATATTCGCAGATGTCATTGGTGTGCTGCGCGATGTTGGCGAGCTCAGACAGATAACGTTACCCAGGAGTGGTTTTGCCATTCTGAAGCTTCGCTTCGAACTAATCAATGCCGAGTAAGTTCGTTGTCGTATGGTCCATACATATTTGTGTTTAATTTTTTTTTTGTCATTGCGGGAGTTGCTTTCTATTGTCACATCTATAGAAGACACATCGTTCTGGCTTGCACCGCCTCCGGTCCCCTAGCGACTGAGTTTCATGAACGTTATACAAGTATGAAGAATGATCTGATTGTATGAGTCTTGAGGTTTTGGATGATATCTGATGGGAGAGGTATTTGTTTTTGGTTCTCTTGGTGCACACAAAATAATTGATTGAGAATGTTATGGGTAGATATGCCTTACTATAATCAGTTGTGTCTTTGGTTTCTTGGATATGTAGCGATGAAGGGTCCGTTGTTCTTAAATCGTTTGATATCTATGACTTTCTGTTTAATCCTAACGACGAAGATGTCGACGAGTGCCAGACCAAGTGAGTTAGTCTGTAGTTTGTTGATATTACTCGATTTTTGCCTTTTGTTTCTATTAATAATGAATCTTTTACATTAACTTATAGGTACCTCATGAAGTGAAGCATGATGAAGAGATCGGTTGAGGTTTCTGGAGCATCGTCCTCTTTGTTCCCTCCCCTTCTTTTCCTCAAAAACTTATGTTGTTCAGTTGACTTTTTAATTAATTTCGAACATATGTTGGTGAAATTGTCTTGGACAGAAACATTTTTGATCGAAACAGTTTATGTTATGTTTACTAATTTGGTTTTATCTGTTTTTTTTTTGAAAATTGAAGAGTTTATTAAAAATATATGATGACATGCGGACCTACTAGTATATGTGCTATAGAATGATAAAAAGAATTCGAGACTACCAATACACCATATATTAACTTTCATCACTCTTATTTGTTTCCCTCGAGACAAGGCTTATGAAGATACTGAAGAAACAAAATCATCTTAGGTTTGAAAAGTTTTTAAAACTTTTCGTAAAAGAAACTAATTAACCCACATCCCTATAGTTAATTTATGGAAAAATATATACTATCTTTGCATTTATTGTGATTTTGTGTATCTCAAAATGTCTATTTCGGATCTCTTTGAATCTCAAAAAAAACAAAAAGTTACCAATCATCATGCACCTCTTCCATTATTATACCCTATTATTTATATCTCAAACATCATTTCCATTTATTCTTATCCATTTTCTTCCAGTTTCCATTATTACACTCATATTCTCTCTCTTTTCAACCTAAAATGGCTTCTGATTGGATAGGTGAAAAAGCTAAATATTCGTGTGACAGTCTAGGACGTTTTGTCATCTAGACAGTTTGGACAGTCTATCAACTATTTTGTTCAGGGTTGTCAATAGGTTGTTTTTTACAATACTATAATCATTGTTTCTGGTTTCTTTTGTTTACTTGCAAGGGTCTTTTGATGATATTGTAACACCCGTCCCCTCGACACTCGAGAACAGCGTGCCACTAACCACATCTCTAAGTCCAATACCCCACTCTACAGTGTCTCATAACCCAACTACCTCAATTCTATATGTACATGATAAAATACGGAGAAAACGTAAAAATCCCAAAGAAGCACCGTATCGTCAAAGCGTAAAATACTTGTCCGTCTCACCTGAAAAACTGGAAAGGGAAGAAGGAGGGGTGAGTAACAGGGGAGTCACTCAGTGAGGTATGGGATGCTAATCACAGAAACGTAAATCTGACCATAGCACACCATACATAGAAAATAGACTAAACACGCAGAATCACGGTACCTAAAGTACCCAAAGAACAATCAACGGTGTCCTACGGCCAGAGCTCGTGGCCAATCTTATGGGATAGTGCCCAACCACACCGCCCTCAGACGATTCATCGACCTGCATGAGGTACCGACAGCCGATCGACTAAACTGCCGTACCCCGCCTCAAACAACACGCGACGCAAGTACAGAAATCACGTCTCTGTACCCCCGCAATCCCTAACGACTCACATAGTCGACTAACCTAGTTCTAGCAGGTTTAAAAGAATCAATTAACAGTTTAATGCACAAACAGTGGGTTGAATCATCTATTATTCCTAAGTCCGATTTACAAACAATCCTAAAAAGACTCTAGCATAGAAACGGAACACATTTAGTACTAAATCCTATCTACGGCGCTTTTTAGATGAAAGATACGAAAGTCCGCGAAAAGCCCTCACCTTAGCTAAAACGGATGATTACTGCATCTTCTGAACTCCAGATGCTAAAACGGACACTGAATCTGAAATCAGAACGAAATTTCGAGTCAGAACGGCTTTCGAACGGCGAAAAACGGTTAACGGGTTAAACCGGTCAAAGTCAACGGTCAACGGTCAGAAAGTCAACGGTCAACGGTCAACCCGGTCAAAGTCAACGGTCTGACCAGTCAAAATCAAACCGTGACTAAACCGGATTAAACCGAACCAAACCAGGCTAAACCGGACTCAATTGATTTAAACCAGAAATTGAACCAAACCGAAATCGAATTGAATTAAACCAGCCAAACCGAAATCAAACCGATCGGTTTAACCAAACCGGACTCAAACCAGCTGACCGAGTTGACTCAGTGAGTCACCGGCGAGTCACGGCGGCGGTCGACGGCGACTGGCGGCGGACGACGGCGACCGACGGCGGCGGACGGCGACCGACGGCGGCGGACAGCGACCGTCGGCGGCGGACGGCGGCGACCGTGGCGGCGGACGGCGGCGACCGGCGGCGACCGGCGGCGCGTGATGCGCGTGGCGCGTGAGGCGCGTCCGGCGGTTGCTCGGCACAATCTTGGTGTCTACGGACTTGTCTCGTCGAGCTGAATCCGGTGGCGGCCTCAGATTTTCGAGATTCGAAACGATTAGAAAGTTATGATGGTTTAAAGATCCGACCAATAAGAAATCAGATCGGAAAACGGTTTTTCCGGTGTACCTGAGCCGCGGATGGGTGGAGGAGAGATCAACAAAGGTTTTCTGCTTCTTCTTCTTCTTCTTCTTCTTCTTCTCTCAAGCTCTCTCTCTCTCTCTCTCTCTCTCCTAATCTCTCTCTCTCTTTCTTTGGTCTCGGTGGATCAAAATAGAGTGGGGGAATTGAATTTTTGTTGTAGGTAAAGATGAAAAGAAAAAGAAGGGGTGTGGGGTGGAGGAGGAGAGTGGTGGTGGTTGAGGTGGTGGGTTGAGTAAGTGGGGCGTTACAATTCTCCCCCACTAACGAGGAATTCGTCCTCGAATTCAAGTCCTGAACCGGCTGCTCGACATCCTGAAACAGGTCTGGATAATTGGAGCTCATTTGAGACTTTAGCTCTTAAGTCTCCTCCTGAATGTCGTCTCTCTCCCAACTAACTCTGACCACCGGTAGCACTTCCCTCTGAACAACTCTATCTTGGCGCTCTAGGACTGACAGTGGTTGGCTAACTGCAGTCAAATCTCTCTTGATGTCACTAGGCGGTTGCTGAAGGATGAGCTCTGGCTCCCGGACGACTTTCCTCAAAACTGACACATGAAACACATCGTGAAACCCAACCAACTCTGCTGATAGCGCTAAGCGGTATGCTACTGCCCCAACCCGCTCAGTGATAGGATACATACCCATATATCTCGGTTTAAGCTTCTTCAGCTTCCGGGTGTCAGAACCTCCCTGAAATGTCCTCATCTTACGATATACCAGGTCGCCTAACTCAAACTCTATATCTCTCCGACGCTTATCTGTATCACACTTCTGGCGATCATGAGTTTCCTTAAGCTGTCTCTTGAGCATTTCCATTTGCTCAACTGTCTCCTGAACCAATGCTGGTGCTATACCTCGGCGCTCTCCCACCTCTGTCCAACAAAGTGGGGTATGGCACGGTCTACCATAAAGAGCCTCATACGGTGCCATCCCAATGCTCGAATGAAAACTGTTGTTGTACGCGAACTCCGCCAACGGTAGGTACTTAACTCAGCTCCCTTTCCAATCCAAAACACAAGCCCTGGGCATATCCTCAAGTGTCTGAATAGTCCTCTCAGACTAACCATCTATCTGCGAATCATAGGCCGTACTCATATGTACCTTAATCTCCAATGCCTTCTGAAAGGCTTGCCAAAACGTCGATGTGAACTTCGTATCACGATCCGACACTATACTGACTGGTACTCCATGCAATCTCACAATCTCAGCAACGTATCTCTGCGCTAACTACTCTGCTCCATCTGTTTTTCTTAATTGCTAAGAAGTGAGCTGACTTGGTGAGTCGATCAACAATAACCCAATTGACATTCTTCCCGCCAACTATCCTCGATAATCCGGTGATGAAGTCCATAGTCACCATGTCCCATTTCCACTTGGGTAGTGGAAGATTCTGCAGTAAACCACTCGGTACTTGATGCTCTGCCTTAACCAACTGGCAAGTCTGACAACACAACACAAAGGTATCCACATCCCTCTCCATGTCGGTCCAGTGATAATATCGCTTAATATCCCGATACATCTTATTACTTCCTGGATGAATGGAAAACTGAGAATGATGCGCCTGCTGGAGAATCTCCCTTGTCACCTGAGTCCTTGTCTCACATAATTCGTCCTGAATTTCGTCTTCCCTCAACAGACTCTTACCATCGAGTCACTTCTCTTAAACTTTTGTTTCTTGACGCCCTGGAACCGCCACTGGTTGTCTAATTGTAGATTCTTTTTACTTTGCGACTGTTGGTGAAAACGACGCTGGCCTTACAACGATCTTCCTGAATGCAACACAAATTTAACGAAGACTTCTCATGTTGTTTTGAATATCCTGAGGAATGATAACCCTTTCGGCTCCTGGGGTATGCACTCTCATTCCCAAACTATACTCAATGTCATGGTAACCGACCCATCCTTAAAGTCACATCATAGTGGTTTTAGCTCCATCACTGCTAAGTCTGTCTACTCTTCGGCTCGAACACATCCTCGGTGACCAATACTCGACTAGGCCTGACATACAAAACTATGCGTAACTCCAATATCCAATCGGGTATAAGCTGCCCACCCCAAGCGACAATCGACCAACACAAGTACTAAATCAATGGTTTCCACATAAACGACATACACGAACCACAAACTCAAATCCACAATCTCAAATCCACAATGTCAAAAAGAACAGTCTCAACTATCTCGTGGTCTCCAACAACAAATACTCGCGACAATAGCTTGCCGCTTGGGTGGTGGCAGAAACAACCCTGAACTCACTGCGAACAATCCCTGAAAATGAGAACATGCTAACCACAACTGAACAACTCAGTCTAACTGCTGGTGCTGCAATATAACTGACAAACGACGCATCCACGTACATAGACTGGTAGTAACTTATAACATAATCCAACCATCTGCATGAAAACACTGAACACGCTCTCCCAACATGCTGACGGTAATAACGAAAACAACACGGTGGGAATCCCGACAGCTGCGGCACATTGTTATATTCTAAATAAGTCTTATCAAGCTTGACTGAGCCACCTTGAAGAAATATTGCTTCTGCTCTATCTCTGCCTCATGAACAAAAAGTCTTCTCAACCAATCGATTGGACCGGTGTAAACCCGTACGACAACACGGTTACAAGTATCCACTTGTTGCCATGCAAGAACCTCCTGAATAAATCCTTATTGGCTATGAAACTCCCAGAAAATCTTCAAACACGACAAAACACTTACTCGTACCCCCTGATAATCCTAATGCCTTGAGAAAGGCGCTTAAAAGCATTGGCATTCCTGTGCCTGGCTTCACGACGAAAAACGTCCTGTCGAACTCACTCTAGAGTGATTGTAGGTTAACTCGTAACAATTGTGACTACTCTCAACAAGTTCCTTTTGCCAGAGAAAGGTGTCATCCCTCAGAAATTGAGTAGTCAAATCTAATTAAAACTCTGTTGTACACTTCTTATGCTCGGTCAACTTCTTTTTTTTTTTTAATTGTCTGCGGTGACAGTATCCACTGTCCTTCCAATCTGATCCAAACTGTTGTCATGCATCTTTCTCATTAGCTTCCTTTACGTGGTCCCTCTCTGTCTCTGCCAGATATTGGCGGTGGCGATGGTGGCGGCGGAAGATCAACATCCGAAGGAGCATGCTGCTGTGAGCACCTCTCGTGGTACCTCTGAAGCTCCATCCACATTTCTGAATTACTAAGGGTCGGCTCTGCTCCTTGAGCCTTAACTGATGGTGCATATGGTGGCGACGATGGGACGGTGGCGGATGCTTACTCTGCTTCAAAGGTGAACTGGCGAACAATCTGCGGTACAGCTATCTGATCAGCTTCCTGCGTAGCAATCGGCCTTTTATGCAATTGCTGCATGAACTCCTGAGAAACTTACCTAACTGTCTCTCGAGCGGTCTGACTGACGACATCCATATTAATCTGCTGAACACAGGTCTCTTCGGGCATAACCTGTTGAACAACGAACTGACAATCCGGTGCGAAACAATGACCTTCCTTGATGGCAACTGAAAACCTGTTTAAATTGAGGCTGAATTGAGACAAACTTAGAATAGATTAATACCAGACAAAATCGGTGCTCCTTTTTTTTTTTTTTTTTAACCGTTTAAAACCGAATATGCAATCATGCTTCCTACTACCCGTCTCCCGGGTCAGAACCGGGACGACGATAACCTAGGCTCTGATACCAAAATGTAACACCCGTCCCCTCGACACTCGAGAACGGCGTGCCATTAACCATATCTTTAAGTCCAATACCCCACTCTACAGTGTCTCATAACCCAACTACCTCAATTTTATATGTACATGATAAAATACGGAGAAAACGTAAAAATCCCAAAGAAGCACCATATCGTCAAAGCGTAAAATACTTGTCCGTCCCACCTGAAAAACTGGAAAGGGAAGAAGGAGGGGTGAGTAACAGGGGAGTCACTCAGTGAGGTATGGGATGCTAATCACAGAAACGTAAATCTGACCATAGCACACCATACATAGAAAATAGACTAAACATGCACAATCACGGTACCTAAAGTACCCAAAGAACAATCAACGGTGTCATACGGCCAGAGCTCGTGGCCAATCTTATGGGATAGTGCCCAACCACACCGCCCCCAGACGATTTATCGACCTGCCTGAGGTACCGACAGCCGATCGACTAAACTGTCGTACCCCGCCTCAAACAACACGCGACGCAAGTACAGAAATCACGTCTCTGTACCCCCGCAATCCCTAACGACTCACATAGTCAACTAACCTAGTTCTAGCAGGTTTAAAAGAATCAATTAACACTTTAATGCACAAACAGTGGGTTGAATCATCTATTATTCCTAAGTCCGATTTACAAACAATCCAAAAAAGACTCTAGCATAGAAACGGAACACATTTAGTACTAAATCCTATCTACGGCGCTTTTTAGATGAAAAATACGAAAATCCGCGAAAAGCCCTCACCTTAGCTAAAACGGATGATTACTGCGTCTTCTGAACTCCAGATGCTAAAACGGACGCTGAATCTGAAATCAGAACGAAATTTCGAGTCAGAACGGCTTTCGAACGGCGAAAAATGGTTAACGGGTCAAACCGGTCAAAGTCAACGGTCAACGGTCAGAAAGTTAACGGTCAACGGTCAACCCGGTCAAAGTCAACGGTCTGACCAGTCAAAATCAAACCGTGACTAAACCGGATTAAACCGAACCAAACCAGGCTAAACCGGACTCAATTGATTTAAACCAGAAATTGAACCAAACCGAAATCGAATTGAATTAAACCAGCCAAACCGAAATCAAACCGATCGGTTTAACCAAACCGGACTCAAACCAGCTGACCGAGTTGACTCAGTGAGTCACCGGCGAGTCACGCGGCCGGCGGTGAGTCACGGCGGCGGACGGCGGCGACCGACGGCGGCGACCGGCGGCGGCGGACGGCGGCGACCGGCGGCGGCGGACGGCGGCGGCGACCGGCGGCGGCGGACGGCGGCGACCGGCGGCGGCGACCGGCGGCGCGTGATGCGCGTGGCGCGACGCGCCTAACTTCGGACGGCGCGTGAGGGCGCGTCCGGCGGTTGCTCGGCACAATCTTGGTGTCTGCGGACTTGTCTCGTCGAGCTGAATCCGGTGGTGGCCTCAGATATTCGAGATTCGAAACGGTTAGAAAGTTATGATGGTTTAAAGATCCGACCAATAAGAAATCAGATCGGAAAACGGTTTTTCCGGTGTTCCTGAGCCGCGGATGGGTGGAGGAGAGATCAACAAAGGTTTTCTGCTTCTTCTACTTCTTCTTCTTCTTCTTCTTCTTCTCTCAAGCTCTCTCTCTCTCTCTCCTAATCTCTCTCTCTCTTTCTTTGGTCTCGGTGGATCAAAATAGAGTGGGGGAATTGAATTTTTGTTGTAGGTAAAGATGAAAAGAAAAAGAAGGGGTGTGGGGTGGAGGAGGAGAGTGGTGGTGGTTGAGGTGGTGGGTTGAGTAAGTGGGGCGTTACAGATATGATCGTTGCAGATTGTCTTGAGTGCGAGATACTATATTTTAATCGGAATGTGTACGTGGCGCAAAAGTGCATATGCATAATTTATTTATAATTAAATGGGTAGAAAAAAGACACCGATGTCTTCTCAGCGGCCGTTCGTTATCTTTCTTCTCTTACAACATTTCCCTCTTAAGAAAAACAAAAAATAGCTCACTACAAATCTTATTCATACTATGGCTAATTATGACTTGATCTCTAGATTGCATCGGACAAGTGAGATTGGTTTTTAAGAGTGAAAATCATCAGAAATGGCTTGCAAATGGTGGAACAGAAGGCAATTCGTTACAGTTTCTTCTTATGGATGAGGAGGTTAGTTTTATCAGTTTATTCTTCTGTCTAGAGAATTCAATATGTGTGAAGTCCTATACTCGGTCAAAATTTTAATCTTTTTTGGGTGAATATATTCAAGCATATGTATATCTTCGGGAACTGATCAAGTATTGTGACAAAACAATTTACGAAGGTCAATGGAAGAGTCTAACCAATTTCATTGTCTTTGATGATATCAAAGAAGAACGAAACACATTGGTTGGTTTTGCTATCAGAATATGCGAAAACACAGTCATCTTGAACATTCCTCCAATAGAAACTGTACATCACACTGGGTTCTACACAGTTGAGCAGATTCTAAGGAGAGAATTCGATATTGATCTTCCAACGAGTTAAGTTTTTTTATTTTTTAGATGTTTGTGACTTGCTCTAAAATTTAAAGATCCCCTGTGGCAGCAACTTGGAGATGTGAAACATTATTTGGTTTTATTGTGCAACATTTAGACACATTGGGTTTTATTGTAGCTATGGAAGAGCTGATAACAGTTCTTGATGAAAGAGAGACTTCGAGGCCCAATAAAAGGACAACCAGCTTGACTTTCACTCTACTCTGATAGATTGGTTAAAAATCCAAAAAAAATAAGTTATTATACTCTGATAGATTGGTTAAAAATCCAAAAAAAATAATCTTCTCTATTTTTCGATTATGGTTATTGGTTGTTTTGATCCATCGTGTTATAATCCAACAGATGATTTGAAAAAAAAATCCCAAATTATGATTTATTATTGTGGGATTTTTATGCTCTATTTGATATTTAAATTCCATGTTTCTCTAAGGCCAAGCCCATCAATGAACCTCAGTGGATTTTTTAAAAAATAATATTTTAATTTTTTTTTAAGTCGAAAAAAAAAATGTTTCAGCCAATGCCTTAGCGACACATGGCGAGACGGAAGAGAGAGGAGCTCTTAAAATCGAACCCATAAGAGGCGAGTTCATTATTTTCGTGGGACCCACTAAACTTTTTATATTTATTTTTTAGATCTTTTGGGCCTATGAACCCCTCTTGATACTCTGATGGACTTGCCCTAAAGGTTCAAATTATTGAAGGCTTTGTTAATCAAGTTCCATATCACTCCTTGAAATCTGTTTCTTCGAGGCAAGCCGAATCAAAATAAGTAAGTATAACGTCATGTCCTTTTTTATTATTTTTTTCGTTTAGCGAGAATATTATAACAAGAATATTATCAAGACCCAACGAATCTCGAGAAAACAAACCGTCACCCATCATCATGCACCTCTTCGATTATTTTCCCTATTATTTATATCTCATACGTCCTTTCGATTTTTTCTTTAGCAATCTCTTTGAACTTCCATTACTCTCACATTCTCTCTCTTCTTAACCTAAAATGGCTTCCCTTACCAGATTTACAGATCTTAAAATCTCTGAACTCAATCAGAGTACCATTTCTGTATTTTTAAAAGATATTATGAAGACGAAGATTACATGTCGTATCACACACGAAGTTTTATTTTGTCTGATCAAGAAGTAAGTATTTATTATTTTTCTTTGCTCATATATTACATTTTCGATTTATTCATTTCTGTTTCTCTAGGGAAACACTATCGAGGCACATATCGCTAATAATATTGCAAAAAAATATGTGGACGACTTCAAAGAAGGTGGATATTATAGGATAAGTAACTTTGCAGTCTATAGAGCATCTGCATTTTCTAGAATTACAAATATGCCTGTAGAGATATGGTTCATCCCCGAAACAACATATGTGGTAGACAATTCTATGCCTCCCTTGAAAAGGTATTCGTTCAACGAATTTGATAAAGTTCTGGATGGAACACAATATATATCTTGCGTCTGAGGTATAATTTATTCTGATAATTATGAATTTGCTTCAGTTTAAATCTATGTTTTTGAACATACTAATTCTCAATTGTGTTTTTGATATCAGTTGATCTTCTAGGTGTGGTAGTGAATGTCTCCAAACTGGACATTTTTCATAGCCCACACGTAAATAGACCTCCAAGAAAGCACTTGAGTTTCACTCTCAAAGATATTAAGTAAGATCTATTTGACAGTTTCGCTAAATAGTTGCTACTACGATGTTTTTATCATTTATTATTTTATATACCTTCTATATAGTGGCAAGGAACTTAGCTGTACTGCATGGGGCACATTGGCTGTTAAATTTGAAGTAGCCTGGAATGCATTGAGTCGTAGGGATATAACTCTATGTGCTCTAAGGTTATGGCTTATGGGGAATATATGGGTTGCTTGGTGAGTGTTTTCTTTAATATGTTATATTAGTTTTCTTTGTGAAACTAATAATGTTAATTTTTTCAGTATCTAATTCGATCTCTACATATATTTCGTTCTTTCAACTACACAGGAAAAATTTATATCCACTCCAGAGGTGGTGCGTCAGAGTTTTGTTGAACCCCTGTTATTCGAAGCCTATCTTGCTGAGAATAGGTAATATTGAAAAACGGTTATCATATTTTCGTATGAACGTCTGCAAATTAAATAATGTTGTACCTAATTTTGATGTCTCACAACTTTTTACATTTTAACCGTTATATAGATTTATCATGAATCCTGAAGCATTAAAGGTGGATGACGAATATGACCATGAAGACTCTGACTCTGACTCTTATTGTCCATACTATGGTCTGTTTTTCTTTGTTATGTAAATCATAACTCTAAACCTTGCTTTGTTATTTTGGTATTATCATGTTTGGTACTTTTTTTTTGACCCAAAACATGTTTGATACACTAAATTTCATTTTCTTTAAAGGAACCACTGCTGCTTACATTTTTAATATTTACCGATGCCAGATGAGTTAATATTTTTTTAATAAGGCACAATATAGAGAATTTATTAAAAGAAAATTACACTGGAAAATAATTTATTGATGAATAGAGGGAGTAGAAAAACAATCGGCTTCGTTATCTCGATTTGGACCAGAAAAAAAGAAAAAACAATCTGGACCGAAATTATTTGTCATTTGTTTAGACTGAAATCATTTGTAATTATTTCTGCCCGCACTTTTGTGCGGGCCGTCACATAGTTTTGTGTTATTATTTTCTAAAAATCTTATGTTTTGGTTTTCTTATAATTCCTATGTAATGTTGAATTTTATAATTTACTAGGGATGGACCTGCGCTACGCGCAGGTTTCTTTTATATTATTTTACCTTCTTGTTGGATTAGTATTTTTTTTCTTTATGATTTTCCGTTGTTTTAAATTGAACTACGTTAGAAGGAACAATGGATTTGCGGGACGCTTGATTAGTGTAGGAGGATTTGATTTTGATTATATATTGTTTTTACACTTCTGGAAAAGAATAAACATAGTAGTTTAACAAATCTTATGTATGAGGAATTTCGAACTATATAAACTACTTTTTGTGAAACTCCTATATATATTTTTGTAGTCAAAAATGAAAGAGAAGTAACGTGAAAAACCTGAAGATTAATATTGAATCCAAAATCAGTAAGAAGTAAAACATGTATGCAAATAAACCAAAAAAATTATAATAAATTTGGTAAATTATTTTTTATCAAACATTTTATCTTCGTCTTGTTACATCTATATTCTTTTTTTAAAAACTGAAAATTTTATAAAGAAAATAAATCTTCTGTAAAAATAGATGATAACTTTGATTCAGTAGTGCATATACATAAAATCACCAGTCTTCTTTTTTAATTGATATCATTGAATGAGAGAAAATGTTATTTTATTCATTATTGTGTCACTTATTATATGTCGGAACCTTTAAAATTCTACAGAAACTACACCAAACTGAAACATCGGCTTTATAATTTCTATGTATATGCTCTTCCTTCTCATTAACCGTACTTCTTTACACAAATACAGAGTCTTCACTCCGCACTTTATTTTCTACTGCACCAACTCAGATGCCGAACTTACTAAACATTTAGAACTTGATAATACTAATATTGCATGTTTTACAACAACGAAAGTGAAAATACTGAACTAAACACGTACAACTATAGCCAGGCAACCAGTTTTCATGTTCTCACTAAATTGACAAAGTGATATATGGGGTTCTACTACAGATATATATTGAAAAAACATATAACTGCTGATATTCTAAAAATATTAAAAAGAAGAATAAAAAAGCAAGATCAATGAGAGACCTTCCAAAACAGGACTGGGGAATCAGACTGTAGCCAAAATTGTTGAGGTTCCCAGATTCTACGATTTCAAACTTAGTCTGTCGAGATGCTATCATCGGCTATCTGCACATTCTTTCATTTGGATGCGTTAAGAAACTACTTTGAACAACTAAATAATTGAAGCTTTGCAAGACCAAAGACCAAAACAATTTACCGCAAACGCATATCACACAACATATTAAATTTCCCAGAGACACTCAGTTTTTATATATGTAATCATGTTGATTTGCATAAGATGCTCAGACTGTTACTTTGACTTGTCAATAGCTCTGAGGAAAAAAAGATGTTAAGTTAATATAGTCAGTTTCAGCTTGAAACTTATGTTCTGGCTATGAGGAGAAAGTAAGTAGTGTGGTTCTTCAAGAAATTTAAAAAGCGTTTACTATCACCTTTCTTATAAAGCCTCTATCTAGAATGGAGATTTTGGAAAATATATATGGCGTTTTTGTCAACTTTTTGACATTTCTGTCTTCACCACCTGCATATTTAAATTAAAAAAAAAAATCCATTTAGCATATATATGTCTAATTTTGAAAAAAATTTCTTTAAATCTCTACATAATTTATATAAAATCAAATTTTCTTTCATACAGTAATGTCTGAAAATAAAAATCTAATACAATAAAGTAGAAAGAGAGATTGACCACCTACAGATGATAGCTTCCTCAATCTTTCCGACTCTTCAAAAGGCAATCCATATGATATATATGTCCATAGATTGTGGATGACAACAAACTATAATGTGAAAATTTAATACTGTAAACAAAGAAGATAACAATATGGCACCTGAATGAACCAAGACGGTAGTACAAAACAACTTTTTTAGAAATTGCCCTCACCATTAAATAAAACCAAAGAAGACAACTCGCTTAATAAGATGGCAGGCTTCTAAAATTCAAATGGAAGGGAAACAATATGAAGTCGAAATTAATATGCAAGCAAATCAGCAAAAGTAGAGAGAGATTACATACCGTACTGCTTGGTTTGTCAAACGTTACATACATGTGGCGATCGAAATGCACCGACTTCCGACTTCTTGAGTCACCGCTACGTGTCTGATTATAGTTTCTGTCATGATCACGGTCGTCATGATGCCTGTCGCGATCTCTACTCCTATGTTCAAGATCTTTTCCACTGTCACGGCTAACTCACCTCTCTCTATGTTTACTTAATTCTCGCTCTTTGCTCCTCTCCTTTGATCTGAGACAGAAAGCTTTTCGGTATAAATGTTGATGATTTAAGGAAGCAAACGAAGAATATGTTGAAAAGCTTAAGAAAGTAAACCTCCTCTCTTCGACCCGTTCCTTGTGAACTTTGTTTTTTTTTTCCTTCTGAAGAAGACTGAGAAAATATAACTATTCAGTCTACATTAAGATAGAATAAGAAAACTGTAGCAGATAATTTGTATTGTATGTTACCTGATGCTCTGGTAATTCGTCTCGGATCAGCATGTAACGCAGATGTAGCTTCACTCCAAAATAATCAGCTAACCGAGATCACTAAAGGCAGCACAAAAATTTTTTTACATTGCGAAATGCAGATCACAGATTGGTGTCATAGATATGGTTTTAAACTCCATTATTTATCTCTAACAGGAACAATAAATCCAGAAAGTGCGCACATTTATTAGCTGGAAGCAAAAGTAATCCTCCTAAAACTGGGCCGAAGTAGCCTGCCGGTGAGAAGGAGGGTACACTACATACTAACAAACCAGCAGAAGAAACAAAGACAGTACATAAAGAGGGGATGAGAATATGGTATACATCTTCTGTTTAAAAGCAATTTCTACTAAAATGTTTGAATTGGGAAGACTTGACGCAAGCTTTCATCATCATAGTTTTATACTTGTGAGATGGTAGACTAACTAAACTACATGACACTGAATAAGGGAGACGACGTCCCTACGAAACAGAGATGCAACCAAGAGAGGATATGAGCTTACTTGGTTCTGATGGAGTCCATGGTGAAAATTCAGGGATTCTCATCTTCTCCCTAGCCGGCGGCAATCACTGGTGGCCATAAATAAAGACAAAGTCTGAAATTAAACACCCAACAATTTCTCAGTCATGATTCAGAGATAATCTAAACTTTCTCAGTAGTACGAAATTAGGAATTCAAAACAGATACTTCATGAAACTAAAAAATTGACAAAGTATGAAGGTAAACACTTTCCTGCATCTGAAGAGAAGGAAATACAAATCGTTGCAGAATCAGGGAGTGAAGACTATTAAGAAGTAAAATAAATGGGGAAGAGGATCGGTCTATGGTTGGAAGGAGGAGAAGAGACGCGTAATGTTTTCTTTTTTAAACACTGCTCGAGTAGAGAAATAATTTGGAAAGAGTGAGTTCCGTCGAATGTTCTAAAGCCCAAAGGAGAGAATTGTATTTCAAAACATACTACGGTCAACGGCCCATAAAAAAAGTGGACAGTGGCATTTTTTCCCCAAAGAAGAGACACAACTTTATTATTATAGATACATTTAGCCCTAGGCATTTTAACCGAAAACCGAAAACCGAACCGAAACCGAACCGAAATAACCGAAACCGAACCGAATTTTATGATTAACCGAACAGTTACTAAATCTCTATAACCCAAAAAACCGAACTGAAACCGAACCGAACCGAAACCGAATGGATAACCGAACGGATAACCGAATATCCGAAATACGATCCATATACTTAAAAATATTATTTATATTTATGTTTAAAATAACTAGATAATTAAATTAACCAAATATTAGTAAAAAAACTGAATTATCCAAAATTATCCAAATGTTTTTATCCAAAATATCCGAAATTATCCGAATTATCCGATATTATCCGAAGTTATCCGGTTTTTTTATCCAAATTATCCAAATATATAAGAAAAACCGGAACCGAAACCGAAATAACCGAACCGAAACCGAACCGAATTTTATGATTAACCGAACGGTTACTAAATCTCTATAACCGAAAAAACCGAAAACCGAGAAAACCGAACCGAAATCGAACCGAATTTTATGATTAACCGAACGGTTAATAAATATCTATAACCGAAAAAACCGAAAACCGAAAAAATCGAACCGAACCGAACCGAAAACCGAACGCCCAGGGCTAGATACATTAATAAAAATAGATGTTATAAAAAAGAAAAATTCTGTGATAAACATCACTGCGTAACAACTCAATAGCATATCCCATCCGAATCCAATACCGATAATGGCGAATTCTCTCCTAATCGATCCTTCTAGAGCTCTTTACTTCTCCTTCTCCGCTTCTTCATCCTCAAGCCTAACTCTAAAATCAAAAAACTTACATCTCCATTTCCATGGCAGACCTTCCTCATCTCCAATAAACACTCGGAGAAGCTACGTATCATCACTCTCTGCTCATCAATCTTCACCAGTAAGTTCCTCTCAGATCCGAATCTCACAAGATTTCTTCTAATTCCGCTAATTATTATTCAATTTTGCAGATTAATAGTGAAGAAACGAATTCAAAGCACCTGACAGATGTAAAAACCCTAATTAAATCGTACAAACAAGCTCTGTACAACGGAGACGAAACCACAGTTTCGGAAATCGAAACTGTTTTTCGTGGAATCGAGAAGGAGAAAAACAGATTGGACAACAAGGTTTTGTCTTTGTCAATGAAGATAGCCTCTGAGAAGGACACGAAGATACGGTTGCAGGCTGAATTTGATAACACGAGGAAGAAGCTTGACAAGGATCGGCTTAGTACTGAGTCGAACGCGAAAGTGCAGATCATGAAGAGTTTATTACCACTCGTTGATAGTTTTGAGAGAGCGAGGCTACAGGTTAAGCCTGATACGGACAATGAGAAGAAGATTGATACTAGTTATCATGGAATATATAGACAATTCGTTGAGGTGTTGAGACATCTTCGTGTTAAAGCCATTGCAACTGTTGGGAAGCCATTTGATCCTTTGGTAAGTAAAAAAAGCTCTTCAAATGTTTAGTTTCTGCAGCAAAATGAAAGTCTGATGTGATATTGTGTCTTAGTTCGCATTTTAGTACTTATGTAGAGATTATGGTTAGAGCTCGTGAGTTCGTGTGGAAGTAGACTATACATGTTAACATAGTCAATTAGGCATTGGCATATTGTCCTGGCCCCAACCCGAACCAAAAAACCTGATCCGAATCAGGTCCGGATAAGCCAAAATACTCGAATGGATTTAGTATGCATTGTGTGATTCGGGTTTCGGGTCGGATCCGGTACAATCCGATATCCGAACAAGATCCAAACAAACCGGATGCTTGAGTATTTGATATTCTGTTTTGCATGTGTTTTATTTTGGTATTTGTTATTGGATTAGAAGGTCTCACGATCATTTTAATTTTGGTAGTTGTTGATATGTTGGATTTGGTTTGTGGATATTTTATGTTTTCATTTGGTTTTGATTATGTTTTTTTCGGATATTTTGGGTTATTCCATAGTTCGGGTTTAAAAATATCCGAATTTCCAAAATACCTGAATAGATTCTATGAGCCTACATCTGAAAATCCCCGAATGTCCAAGCCTACAGTAATAGTTGTCTTTGCAAAACGTACTGGAAAGTTTATATTAACACAAGTTGGTTGTATTGTGTGCAAGTGAGTGGTGATAAGAGGAGTAATGTTGGTTTTGAGTGACTTAGCAGTATCCTTTTATTGTTGCAGTTGCACGAGGCTATTTCGCGAGAAGAATCTGAGGCGGTTAAGGCGGGAATAATAACCGAGGAGCTTAACCAGGGATTTCTTCTAGGAGATCGTGTTCTGAGACCAGCAAAGGTTAAAGTCTCTTTAGGACCCATCAAGAAGAAGACTTCGTCAGCTGCTGAGGAGACTACACCTTCTGCTTGAGTTGATGTTCGGTAAATGGTTCGATCTCTTGTGTTTAAGTCGATTTCATTCTTTGTGAAAGGGAAAAAAAGCGCAGCTGATGTCTGATTAGGAAGTTCGTTAGCTGCTGAGACTTGGTTAGTCATGGATAACCGAAGCTTCAGGTTCATGTCGTCTGTCTTGATCTGAACGACCTGATTCATCATTCTTCTTAGGACTTGTTGATTTGAACCGCACCATAAAGGTGTCAACAACGTTATTAGGATCTCTTCTTGTTCGGTTCTTGTGGGATCATGGAAGCTTCTATAATTTATGAGAAAAATGAGTCCAAAAAAACCCAAGTACAAGTCTCTTCATGATTCAGGTTATAGGAATAAAGTCTGATTACCATTGGGAGGATCCTGAGAACTGATACTTAAGTAGAAGATAATGATTTGACCGCAAGATTTGGTTTCGGTTTAAAGGGTTTTTTCCCTTAGCCAAAGATCTATTTTACCAGAGGAACGTAGCTTAATACGACCAGATTCCATTGCAGATGCACTCCTACTCCTGAAAAAGCAAAAAAATAAGAAGGAACGGAGATTACATGAACGAGTGGAATTTTAAACAAATATCTTGCCTTCAAAGATCTACTTTTGGTGGAGCAATTTTTAGTTAGGGGGAATTTTAAACAAATATCAAACTTATTTGTAATACCGATCTCTGTCACTTTGAACTCTTTCGCACTCGCACACTAAAAGAAAAAAAAAAATAAGTAATGAATTGGTGAGTGAGTGAGAAGATCAAATGTTTCCACATGATTCACAACATACGATAATATAACTCAGCAAACCTATATACTTATATATATATATATATATTTCACTTATCACATTTGCATTTCACAAATCCACACACTTATCACATGACACTAGAACCATCATCTGAAAAAATCGTATGTCATTTCTGGCTCGTCATCCAGTTTACGGGCTGTAGCGGGATCATCGTATATCTTACCCTCAGTCCCACATCACACGTAAAACATAACCATTAACTAGCATCACATTTCAACATGACATAACTATCTTTCATCCTAACAACACTGTTCTGCTAATTATGACTCATCATTACACTCAACAAATCAATTACTATTTCATAAACTAGTGTAGAAGCTTACAGGACCATACTAATTCAGATATCATTGACCCCACATTAGCCACTTAACGATGAACATCAACTCATTTTCATTTCTCTTCTCTTGGACATATTCAGTGTCACGAATTTAACATCATGTTTCCTCATGCTCTTGGATCTCAAATAAGTTCTCCTTCAACCAAAAGCTATGTTTATCTGTTTGGAAAGTCTCTGCAAAGTTTCACCACGATCCAGATGGATCTGTCTGTCTAAACACCTCATCTCGCTGGACTGGTAAAGATATCATCTCTCAAATTACAAAGGATAAAGAAGAAATACTTTACATACACCTAGATATAAAGGTCATGCATCTCCTTACCAAAAATAAGCTATAAAGGATTAATGTAAAACCTGCAACCCAAGGTCGCGGATTCATACTGTACAAATCATATCTACGGAAATAACCATAACTTTTCAACCATAGATAAGAATGAGAAACCACTTTTGGCTATGAATAGATATGAGAGTGAGGTATATGCTTACGCAGTTTCATATCAATCAGATTATATTTGCTCATCCGTTCGCCCTCTCAATGAAAGCTGACTAGATCTCTAGTGGTAAAGATTTGAGTAGATTATTTTTTTTGGTGAATAGATTTGAGTAGATTATAACAGACGAAAAGAAATAGGTATATCATTTAGCATGTACCGCCGATTTGAAAGAAAAAATTGACTAAACTAAACTATGGTAAAATATCCAGATTCGAAGAATCGATTCCAAATTAGGACACCAAACCAAAGCGGACGTGGTGTAAATACTTGAATAAACAGAGATTTAGAGTAATTTTAAAAATACCCGAAGAGATTCTATATTCATAAATCCGAACTAATTAAAGTTTGCATATTCTCAATTTATAGAATAAAGTATTTATTAAACCCCAAGCGTACATATTATACTGCAAATATCAAATTCCGCAAGAGGCTCCTCCTGGACCACCAAACTCAAAAAAGTAACCGCGTGGATCATGATTGGGTAGGTTCGTTCCAATCGTTAGGCCATAACATTGGGGACTGTCTAGCAACTTCTCTACAGGAAAAGCATCGATTCTAATGGCCTCATAGTTAGAATTCCAGACTTTAACATTTCTGAAAAATGACAATTCAGATGGTGTTGGAAATTGGCCATCACCCATTGGAGGGCTTGGGCCCAATTGAGAAGCTTGAACTACACCTCCAACTCCGACCAAGTTTCCGCCATTACCCATAAGGCTAAATAGTTCTTTCGGCCAATAACCGATATTTACTGTAGGTGACAGGTTTGTTATCCACCAATTTCCTGTATTTTTATCCTTTTGTATCCATTACCAAGAAGAAGAAAACAAAGTTGTTTTGTTAAATAAAAATAGTGCTGATCAAATTACTTGAAAGAAAAATGTTCCAACTAAAAAAAGTTAATAATCTAAGTACATCTATCATTAATTTTTTTTATTGACTAGGTAGATATCTGGGTTGTAGCCCAACTAATTCCCTAGGAACACACAGTACTGACGACTAATCCGGCTTCGGGTTTTCTAATAAATCTTTACGATATAAATTATCGTAATGGCCAAAAGCTCATTACAATAGGTTTTCTAATTCCACATTTGAAGGGAATCAATCTCTGACCTAGATAAATTAGACAATTTCTCCTCAAGTGGAAACCACTAGTTCACCACCTTCCATCTCTAAATTGTTTCATAAATAATTAATTTTTATATTGATAAACTCTTGACTATAAGAAAGAAAAATGAGATATTTTCCATAGAACTTTAACACAAATAGAAAATCTTTAAACATTTTTTTTAAGAACAAAAGAAGTATATCAAATTAGGAAAATACCTGATGGATGGTGCGACGTAAGAAAGCGGCGTCTCGTGGGTTCATTTTAACGGGTTCGACTATGGGAACTTGGTGCGATACTTGAACAAACCCTGGACAATCCATATTATAACATCCTTTTCCATCTTTACCCTATCAAAAACATATTTAACAATTGCATTTAATTGTATATAACTTATATATAAGGATTTCAAAAATTTAGAAATTTCACATGCACACCTGCCAAAATGCATATGACCAAAGACCTTCGTCGCCATATAAGCTTGGATTTATCTGTCAAATAAATTGTGATACTTTATCAACTATCTAGAGGATTAATAAAGGATAAAGAAAAGAAAAACCCACTAAAATGTAAAACATACCATCAAACCGGTCTGCATAAAATTAACCTCGTTATTCAATCCACTCCCTATATAAATCTGATTATATGAGGCTTGATCGTTTCTGACGTCTAGGTAATATGCATTAAACAAAGCTTGTACACCACGATATGGACCAGTACGTGACCTTACTCCAGCAATCTACCAAAGAACCGATTATTAGTTATGACATACAAATATATATATATATACGTTAACATATAGAAGTATTAGGAAATGAATGCTTACATGTGTTCGAGGACTATCGACTGTAAACGGATGGAAATACTTTTCGGAACCAAATTGTGCACTGGTGTTGAATTTCTTCGTATTTCTTAATATAGGAACAGTTCCTTCTGGACATCTTATTTTGTGTTTATATGTCGTGTTATTGCTAGTTTCATTCGTTGATTCATGTGACAAAACTGATGATGGTTTCATCTTTTTCAAAGAATGAATTGGTATAGTCAATATTTATTTGAATTGATATATTTATAAATCCATAAGTGCACTAGGCGAATTTGTAAAACGTTGCACCTGGATTTTGTGGTTTGTGAGCAAGGGATGATTAAGTCCTGGTTGCTTATATATATCCATGCAATCGTATATTGCATTTTCACTGATCTTTTACCAAAAAATTCGTGATAATTGAACTCAGTACATGATATATCAAATTATAAGAAATGACAATATTGTTAGAGTAATTAAGTAAATCAAAATTATACAGAGGACGTGTGTGTCTCAAGTTCTGTTTTAGAGCTCACCTTGAAGGATCTAATCGGCACCTTACTTTGATCCGAACAAACTAGGGCTGCTGAGAACAAAAGAGATAACAGATTCACAACAAGAGCCATCCTGATTCCTGTAGACATTTTTTATTAGTGTCGTTTCTTCAAGACTGAAAATAGTGTGTTATTTATATATAAATTACGACGTCAAGAAATGGAAAAGCAATAGAATTAGCACTACATTTGATTACTAATTGATTTTATTCTGTGTAACGTAATAGGTATTCTGACAAAGGAAATCAAAATCTTTGACTGGCAAATATTATGGAAGCGTAACATACGAAAGTTATAAGGCTTTTACTATTAACAAAATTGTCGAGAAGTACAAGATCCTTTAAATTCAGTTCAATCTTATATTTGGAAAAACAAATTGTAACATAAAAAAATTATATATAACAAATATTATACGGTAAACTTTAGACTAAATTATCAGATTTAAATTTAAATCTACTATATGAAAGTTTTAATCTCTCTCCAGATATGGACACGTAGGCGCTTAGAAATTGGACACGTCAGCTTACTAATTCTTAAATCTTCTGTCGTCTCTTGTTCTTTGATCTCTTCTCCTCTTCCCTTTACGCTTCTGTTCCATGACTTTTCAACTTCACAATAATTGATCTCCTTCCTCTTAACCGAATGTTGCAGAGGTTGCAAACGGCGTAACCATCTTCAAACCTCCATCTTCTCCACCAGTAAGAATGCTTCGTCCCGTATTCATCTCTTCCCTTATACGTTTTGTCTTTCATTCGTATTTCGGAGGTTTTTCTCGGGTTACCAATTTCGCTGCTATTTCATATCAGGAGCCTTGAGATCCCGATTTGTGGTGAATCTGGGTCTCAATTAGCAGAGATGTTTCAAGAGTTCACCCATAATAATATTGTTGGTAGTGATGATGTTAGATCCGTGATTGAAGATCTGGGTTTCAATAGTTTTGACCAGAGATTAATATAAGCTCACCACTGCGAGAAGTCATCTCTTGCGAAAAGATAGATAATGCATTTTTTCCTGAAGAAGAAGTTGAGAGAGAAGCGTACTAACTCCATGCTTTCTCTTCTCTCTGTGAGAATCTTTTAGTGCATGTACTGGTTCTGTTTCTACACAATTTGACATCTTTTTAAACCATACGCTTTCAGGAGCTCGGTGGAATTATTCCAAGGGAAGCTTTAGTTTGGAATCTTTAAGCTGCTGAGATCTCGCGCTGCTTATGCCGATTCTCGCATCCATGCGGTTGAAGCAGAAGTTTTGGTCCTTGCTAGGTAATATTTTTCCTTATTTTGTTGCATCTCTTGTCTCTTGCTTGTTTCATTGGCCAATTAAAGAAACACCATCAACAAGTTATAGATATGAGGGATGGATTTTACGGGCTTTCAGTGAAAAGGACATGATGCTTACTAGCCAACAAGCATCAAACCGGCTTTACAGGGTACTAAAAACCTGTACTGTTTGTTGCGTCAACGAAAATGGGCATAGCCTTTTATTGGTAAGTTAACATAGTACTTCACCTAGGGATTTATATTTGCGTCTATTACCTTTTTCTCCAGCTGCTAGGTGAAGCTGACGAAGTAGTTTCAGATCCCTCGCACATGATCTACATCTCAATCACATATAAATTTATCGCTAAACATGTGAATTAATGTATATGATGTATTTGATCAGGAAATTCTCCAGGAATCTTAATGATTCGAGATTAATAGACACACACATGTAAAATTCAAATGGGTTATCTAAATTATTGGCACAACTAAATTTTAGTTTCTGGTCATGCGTTTGGTAATATAACACATGATTAAATTTTTGGCACTACTAAATCTAACAATTCCCCTTGGTAAGCCATACGGATAATTTTAACTTTTTCCATCTACACTTGTAACTTTGTGACCACCATAATCGACTTCCAATTTCATCTTATTCTTACTGTTTAGTATTCATGGAAAAGCAATGTTTCCATCTCGCCTGGGAGCAGAGAATTATATAATTGAAGGTCTTCCTACTACAAGGGAGGATCTGTGGAATTTGAGATCCACTGATCATTCCATGGAACACTTGATAGTCTTTTTCAATGGTCTGGCCTTCGCCAGTCTTCCTTGTCAGTCGAGGAGGCTGAAAAATCTCTTTCAAATCTGTGATCATTCCATGGAACACTTGATAGTCTTTTTCAATGGTCTGGCCTTCGCCAGTCTTCCTTGTCAGTCGAGGAGGCTGAAAAATCTCTTTCAAATCTGTGTTATACATATATACTATATATATACTTCATAAGAGTTCCATTATATTGGATTTATCGTTGCTTTTCAATATAATTTCAGCTGATATTGCGAAGTTATTTCAGTTGTTCTATATGGTCAACCATCTGTTATTAGTTGTTCCACACCAAAATTGCAGCTTCGGCCGGACAAAAACTTAAGATCCGGGTTCTTCTCTACGGAGGTCAGGCACCTGATGGGTAAATGTCTTATTTGGTAAGGATTTTAAAAACCATTTTCTGTGTGTGTTAAAATGATGCTTTCTGTAGTGTTGTATCTTAATACGTCTAATTAATATTAATTTGTTTAAATGAAACTGAAAAGAAACTTGATTTGGATGGATTGGTGCTTCGTGGTTATCGGTGGAGAGGACTCTAACACCAATGCAGCAATGCTTACCTCCTTGCTAACTATTTGTTCGGAAAGGCTGCTCCACTAATGTCTTTAAACATGAAGTATGTTCGTTAAACATTTCTTTATTGTTTGTAAACCAGTGATTTATGTCCATGTTCTTTTCTCTAAACAATCATAAATCTTCTATGGATTGAGTTAAAAGTGCTCTACTTTGATTTCTGATTGTTTACAGAATTCTTCTTCTTGTTTTGCTATTATAGAGTACCAGCGAGAATAACTTCTTAATCAGTTTACGTGGAGGACAATGTAAAAGATAAAGGATGAGTACAAACACTATTTATCGCAAACCAGTGGCTTCCAATATAGTAAAGGTGGATACATGAAACTGAAACAAAACGTACTGTGCTAAAGATTTATTAATAGCCCGTTCTCGCGGGAGCCCCTCATAGATGAAAAAAATAGAAGAAATCATTTCAAATAAAAAATTATCAGAGATATTCTCAAATACAGCAAAAAGTTTAATTTAATTTAAACTCAAGCAAATAAAATAAGCAAATGCTAACAAAAAAAAGTTTAAAATTAAAATTCAAGTAAAAAAAAAAGTCAAAACCCCAAAAAATAAGGATCAACACAATATAGAAACTATAAAACAAAATAAATATAAAAATATCCGCGCGTAGCGCGGGTTTCACCTAGTATATAACATAATAAGACACCTGTTTTTCGGATGTACCTATGCTCAACAGATATGGAAAGCGTCAGGGTTTCCTAATCTGATTGTCTATGATCCACATGCGACTTTACTTTCCCAGTTAAAAGCAATTATTCACCCCGCAATGAACATAGATAGCAACATACACCAGACCGCTTTATCGATTTTATGGCGGCTATGGAAAAGCAGGAACCTGCTCGTCTATCATCGGAAACATCTCACTTGGCAAAAGCTCCTCCGTGAAGCGCAACAAGATGCAAAGGATTGGCTTGCCGCTCAAATGAGACTTACAGCTTTGGAGTTACCTTCATCAATATCCATAAGATCCTATGCGCTGAATAGACAAACGACATGGACGAGGCCACCATCCGGTTTAATTAAATGTAATTATGATGGCTCTTATCACAATACCCATACGATGGCGAAGGTAGGATGGATCGTAAGAGACGACAATGGATTTGATAGAGGAACGGGTCAAGCTAATTTTCCAAAACCTCAATCTGCACTGGAAACTGAATGACAAGCGCTTATTATTGCTATGCAGCATTGTTGGGGAAAAGGATACTGTCGGGTGATATTTCAAGGCGACTGCAAACAATTCGTTGACATTGTGAGAGCCAAAACTTACACAAAACTTATAGTTTATGGGGGTTCGAAAATCCTATTTTACAAGAATTCGAGGACCGAAATTGAAAAGATGATTTCATTAAGTGATTTTTGCTAAAGTACATGCCAAAGTGCAAGAATTTGTAAATGCTTAGAGCACCTCCATTAGAGGTTCATAGGATGAGGTTCACAAAAAAAAATTATTAAAATATTTATGGACCCCATGAACAGTGATGAACTCACCCCTAAAAAACTCTAATTTTAGAACTTCTCTCTCCTCGGGTTCGCCACGTGTCGACACGTGATTGGTCGATTTTATTTTTTTTTATTTTTTTTCTTTTGGCAACTTTAAAGAAAAATAAAATAAAAAATTATTAAATTTTTTTTTTTAGAACCCCAAGAGGGGATTCACTAATGGACATACTCTTAGCGTCTTTAAATACGAAAGCTCTTGTACTCAGAATAGGATAGTCATAAACTTAGTACAAACATGTGTATATATACTGGACATCCTAGGGTGCCTAAGAGTCTTGTAAGCAATGTGGGACTTTGCTCCTTTTCTCCCAGCCGACGACTTAGCCTTCTTGGGCCTGATCTGCGGCCCAAAACTTTAGCAGGTCGCCACTCGTTCCAAACTTGATTCAGGCCGCCTCCGGTTTGGTTTGCTTCTCCTTGATCATGTGTTCTGATTCGATTTGACTCCTTTCCTGGTTCTTTGGTCGAACAGTGCTGGCCGCTAGACGTTTGTATTAACTCCAGCCCGCCCATTTCTTTGTTTGAACTCTCAGCCTACCCAATTCTCTTAGACCGCCCAATTCTCTTAGCCCGCCATTTTCTTTTTCACAACCTCAGGCCACCCAATTTTCTTAGCCCGCCCTTTTCTCTTTCACGAACCTCAGCCCGCCCATTTCTCTTAACTCCCCCAATTCTCTTTCACAAACATCAGCCCGCCCATTTCGTTTGGAAGAGAATGTGGCATGCTGGCCAAGAAGAGAATGTGGTGGGCTCCCCAAAGAGAGAAACTGGTGGTCTGGCATGTTGAAGGAGAGAAACTGGTGGCCTAACTCGTCCAAGGGAAGAAAGTGACGAACTAACTCATCCAAGGGGAGAAAGTGGCGGCATGAGCATGTATGGAGGAGAAACTGGCAGCCTAAATTGTCCTAGAGGAGAATATGGCGGCCTGAGCATGCTTGGAGGAGAAACATGCGGCCTAACTTGTCCTAGAGGAGAAACTGGCGGCCTAACTTGTCCTAGAGGAGAATGTGGTGGCCTGAGCATGCATGGAGGAGAAACTGGCGGCCTAACTTGTCCTAGAGGAGAATGTGGCGGCCTGAGCATGCATGGAGAGACACTGGCAGCCTAACTTGTCCAAAAGGAGAAAGTGACGGCTTGAGCATGCATGGAGGAGAAACTGGCAGCCTAACTTGACCTAGAGGAGAATGTGGTGGCCTGAGCATGCATGGAGAGGAACTGGTGGCCTAACTTGTCCAAAGGGAGAAAGTGGCGTCCTGAGCATGCATGGAGGAGAAACTGGCAGCCGAACTTGTCCTAGAGGAGAATGTGCGGCCTGAGCATGCATGGAGAGAAACTGGCGGCCTAACTTGTCAAAAGGGAGAAAGTGGCAGCCCAAGCATGCATGGAGGAGAAACTGGTGGCCTAACTTTTCCAACGGGAGAAAGTGGCGGCCTAACATGTCCAAGGAGAGAATGTGGCGGCCTAACTTGTCGAAGAGGAGCAAATGGCGGCCTAACATGTCGAATGAGAGAATGTGGCGGCCTGATATGTCCAAGGAGAGAATGTGGCGGCCTAACTTGTCCAAGAGGAGCAAATGGCAGCCTAACATGTCGAAGGAGAGAATGTGGCGGCCTAACTTGTCCAAGAGGAGCAAATGGAGTGCTGCTCCTTAGACTAGGTAAAGTTCCTTGCTTAATCTTCCGTTCTTAGACTTTTTGGTTCGTCAATTTCCGAGGGGTGGGTTTTGACCCCAACAGACATTATCAACAAACATGAGCTTCACTTCGCGATATACAACTGTGCCTGCGATGTATGGTTCTGGAAAACAAAATTTGATGAAGTTTCATTCACTTGGTGTCCCCGGTCACAAAATCAGGTGGCTGATACTTTAGCAAAATCACCAATTCCGGAAAACTTAAATTTCTATTTCCATCCTTATGTTCCAATTGTAATTTCCTCACAACTCCACTATGACTATTTCACCTCTTCCATATAATTTCTTTGACGGAAAAAAAAACATAAAAAGAATATTAAATGGTGAATAATTGTACTTTGACGAGAAACAAAATAAAAGAGTTACTTAACAGGAGATATTTTTATGTTGGTTTGTAAAAATCAAAACTAAAGGTTGATATCAATTAAAAAAGTGACCAAGTTTTTTCCCTTTTTTTGTCGTCTAAAAAGTAAAGTGACTAAGTTTAATCTGTGGTAAAAAAAAATCATGATTTTTAATATTTTATCTAAACAAAAAAATTTTCTTGCGTTTTTATGAAATAACATATGTGTATAACGACTGAAATGAGAGATTAACATCGTGATAAATTTGGACGATCAACCTCGCTACCATACTCATCAAAATTATTAGCCGCAAAAAAATGTGGCTTTTGGCCATAGTTTTTTTAAATTGTACTTTGTTTGCATTTCGGAAAATTGTTAAATTTGTGGTCCTATACTTATTTAATGAGATTTTTGTTGTTCTGGTTCAACATGTCTTTTTTTTAATTTGGAAATTTATAATAAGAAATCGATTTACCAATTAGATTTCTATGTAAAATACAAAATAAACATGCATCATTACCTGTGTTCGAAAATGCAGTCAAGGCAGCCGATTAAGCGGCGCCGTAGCGCTAGGCGGAGCTCAACCGTGGCGAGTTTGCCATATGCGGCCAGTGCCCACTGCTCGAACTCAGATTCTGGTGAGTATAGACTAGCTCACTTTCTGCCAGGCTATGATAACATTTTGTACTTATCACGTAATATATTTAATAATATATATTTCTCCGCTCCGATTAATCCCCGATTAATCCCCGATTTTTGGTTAACTTGCTAGGCACAGGTCTACCGCCCGACTAGCGCCTAGCGTATTTCCGAACACAGATCATTACTAATGTATACAACCCACTTGAAAATATTTGGAATTTGTAGCATTTCTAAGCATACATATGTCTCGTCGCTTCTTATTGTGTTTATTTGGTATCTCCAAGGGTTTAGGCTGTTGAATAAGCCAGCTAAACCATAGCTTAGGATCACCAAATTTTTTATATTTTCTGGGCCACATATAATTTTTTTATAAAAAAATAGATATATAGACCATATTTTAACTGGGCCATGTTTTTGGGTGTTTTTTTAATCCAAAAAGCCAACTTTCCTTTTATTATATTTTTTGTTTTAGAAAATAGTTTACGAAGTCAAAAAATAATTAAAATATACAGATCTGTAAAAAACGCACGGAGAATTATTTTTCATAACTAACTTTTTTTTAAAAAAAAAAATTCGGTTATTTTGAAAGATTTGTTATTTTTAGCGAATAATATTTTGGCACTACTTCCACTAATATTCAAGTGGGTCATTTTTAAACTCTAATCATCAAATGACCCTTTCCTTTGTTAATGGGTTCTCTCATTTTTAAAGCAGTGGCTCATTTTGATGATTACAGTTTCAAAATGACTCATGTGTACTATTTTCACTAATAATTATTATATAAAAATATTTTATTTATAATAGGGCCAAATTTTTTTTTCTTGATTAGGACCACCAATTGTGTTGGACCGGCTATAAATATAATCATTTACATGGTCTCCTTTTTTTGGGTGTCAAAGAATCTCATCTCGTGTCTTATGTAAACTAATTTTTTTTTTCCGGCAAATTTGATACTATATTATTGGTAGTGAAGAAACCAAGTCAGCATTACAAGCAGTTAATAACCAATGAGGGAAATAGAAAGAACTAAAACAGAACGATGAGCAATTTGTTTGGAAAGCAGCTAAAAGATGGGCAGGTACATTCGCCTAGCGCGGAACAAAATGAAAACTAACATCATCGAAACTTGATCTCTGGAGAAGAATGTCTTGACATATAGATTGGATACGCCAGTCCGAAGATTGACCATTTAACACTCGAATGAGAACTTGGCAGTCGCCCTCAAAAATTATTTTGTGAAATTCCAGAAACCTCGAATAGAGAATTGCATGATGGAGAGCTTTAGCTTCGGCCAACAGAGCTGAGGATGCCGGACCAAGAGGGGAAGAAGCCCAACAGATACATACTCCATTTTGGTCTCTGAAACAAATCCCTGCCGTAGCATTATTTGTAACCGGATTAAAAGCCGCATCAAAATTGCATTTGATGACGTCAGGAGACGGAGGGTGCCACGATGTATTTGAGGCAGGAGAAAGAGGACTCATCATAGTATTTATTGATGCAGAGGCAGATAACCATAGGCGAAATTCTGCAATGGCAATCTGGTAATCTAGAACATGGTCAAGAGGACGTTGATTAAATATGAGATCGTTTCGCGATTTCCAGATTCGCCAGAGGATCCAGAAAGGAAGAAGATGCTGTTCAGTTGTCATATGACCCGAATAAGTCAGAGGCCTGCTATATTTTCTTCAGTGTATTATAGAGGGGAAGTTAACACTGGGTGGGGAAGAGTAGCTACATCCTAGACACGACGAGAATAGGGGCACTGGAAGAAAAGGTGATTGATACTCTCTTCTTCTAACCCACACCGAGAGCAGGTTGTATCGATATGAAGTCCTCGAGTTCGAAGTCTAGTTGCAGTGGGAAGAGCTTTAGATAATATTCTCCACAGAAAATGACGCAGTTTCAGAGTTATTTGTAATCGCCATATGAGGTCTTTGAG
Source organism: Isatis tinctoria (assembly GCA_010577795.1). Taxonomy (NCBI): domain Eukaryota; kingdom Viridiplantae; phylum Streptophyta; class Magnoliopsida; order Brassicales; family Brassicaceae; genus Isatis; species Isatis tinctoria. The sequence continues at coordinate 21,441,149 of CM021244.1, read as the reverse complement.
GTGAAAGTCTCCATGTGCATAAGGCGCCAAGTTGGTAACTGGATCAAGAGTTCTTGCAAGATAATAACCAGACTTTACCGAGTAGTGACCATGAGCATTAAATGGCCAGAAACACTTATCCTGAGGAGAAAATTGGGGTAGGTGAATGGACTTAACTAAAGCCTGTTCTTCAGGTTGAACATATTGTTGAAGAGCTTCATTATTCCAAAATCTGAGAGAGCCTAGGGAGACAATTAAATCGGACACTTTAAGTGTCTGGGGAGATAATTCAGATCGCGTCGCAGGACAAGGAGGATCAAGGGGAATCCAATTATCAGAGAAAACATCGATTTCTTCCCCTGACCCTACTTGAAAGGAAATGCCTTGTTTTAGAAGCGTGAGCCATGGAGAATGAACTTCCATCCATAAGATTGGCGTTGTTGTGAGGTTGCCTGAAGAACAGAGGTCTCTCGATAATATTTTGCTTTGAACAGACGGGCTAGTAGAGAATTTGGATGTTGTAACAGGCTCCAAGCTTGCTTTGCCAAAAGCGCATCATTGAATTTTTCCAGATCTTTAAAGCCAAGACCCCCATTCTTTTTTTGGTGTTGAAGTTTTGACCAAGCAACCCATGGGATACCTTTTGAATCAGGATTCTTTGACCACCAAAACTGTCTGAGAATTGAAGTAATTTCTTCCACAACCTGTCCCGGGATCTTAAAACAGGACATCGAGTATACCGACATAGACATAGCGACAGATTTGTGCAGTACTTCCTTGCCAGCCGGGGATAGAAATTTAGATTTCCATGAGGAGGTACGAGCTTTTACCTTATCGATGATGTTGTTAAACATGTCCGATTTCTTCCTGCCAAACTGTTCGGGTAGTCCCAAATACTTTCCACCTCCGCCTTGTTTATGAATACCAAGAGTGTTTTTTTGGCGCTCCTGTAGATGTCCATGAATTCTTGAGCCAAAAGTGATGGTCGACTTCGACTGGTTGATCTTTTGTCCAGAGCAGAACTCATAGAGATCGAAAATAGACTTCAGATTACGGCAGTTTCGTTCATTTGCTTGAATGAAGAAAAGAGAATCATCATGCAACAAACTTTTACAGGATCTCATTACAAAAGTCTAACTCATCTCATTACAAAAGTCTAATTCATCTCATTACGTTCTCATTACATGTTGCTTAACCATACAATCAGGCACTCCTGTAAAAACACTGAAAGATCGCTGGCCCAAATCACAAGGAATGTATACATTAAAAAAATTGTCAATTGAAACAATCATGATATTTTGAGTGCCATTAGGTTGTAAATCCTTTGTGTACAGACAGATATTTGTGAGCATGTCCAGTTCAAGTAATCCTTTTTTTCCTTGATTTCCTTGCTTTCTTTCTTTACGGGTTTTACAAAAAAGTTGTCTCTTATCATACAAGTGAAGTGGCTTGCTCTATGTGCAACCCTCAACTTATTTGAAGTAGCTAGATCCTCCTCAACTGCATAAACCTCAATTTTGCAAAGAATAACACTGAGCTATGTTCCCGCATCTGCTAGTAATAAAGTCTTCAGGCTTTCCTTAAGCTCTAAAAGAAATGGGAGAATAACATCGTAATAAATTTGGATGATCAACATCGTTACCATAATCATCAAAATTATTACGCGCAAAAAAAAGTGGCATTTGACCAATAGTTTTTCTAAATTGTCTTTTGTTTGCACTTGGGCCAATTATTGTTAAATTTGCAATATTTGTGCAATATTTATTTGATAGGAAGTTTTGTTAAGGTAATTCAATATGCTTTTTTGTTTTATCTTTTTCATTATTAATTCTATAAAAAATATCTGATGTATGCCTTAGAATCATTACCAGGTTAGCCAAACCGAAATCAACCATTGAAGTGAAAAATATGAAGCTGAGGAGAGCTAAGGAGACCAGCGAGCTGAGTTCAGCTAAAATGGAGCTCAAGACCAAACGTCCCAGCTCAAAAAACACTTAGAGCACAAACTCAACCCATCTAGGAGACACCACGAAGAAGAACCATCCCAAAAACATTTTCAAAGAAAAGGTTATTAGAGGTTCAATCCAGAAGATCACCAATGGGCCTGAAGAAGACCGATGACTACTAAAAGAAACATACCAACCAAATCAGGAGTAACTAAGCAACAAATCCAATTGTTTTTGATTCTCAACTCACAAAGAGAGCACGGAAAACTGGATTCACATCAAACCGAATTCAGACTTGGAAGTTATTGATTTTACAATATGGCAAACCGGATTCCTGTAAGAGTTACTAGCAGAAGCGTGCAGAAGACGGAATCCGTACCTTAGCCTGGTTCAGTGATGAATATGGCTCGGTATGATCTGATAGCGGACGCAGAGATCGGGGAGGAGATCACAGACGGAAATCAACCTCTTTTCACCGTTCAAGTGCCCTTCCGATTAATTTCTCCAAGCGTACTCTCTATGAACGTTTCTCTCTCTATCGCTTTAGTAATTGTTCTTTGTGACAACAGTCAGTTTCCGTTGTTCACGTACTTCTTCTTCTGTGTTCAAAGACTCGTATATATAATTAACTAAGAGACGCGATACGAAGAATTGCAATGCGAACAATCACATATGTTTATTTAGGTAACTACCGGTTTATTAGACCGGTTCGGTATGCTACCAAATCATGGGCGCAAACCAACCATAAACCAACATCTCCCACTCGCACATGATGGGAGCATAACAAGTACTAGATAAATCTTAGAGGTTATGCTCGAGAATCTTAACTCGGAAAACGACAAATGAACCGTGCGACCCCTGCGAGTACACCTGCAATTTGGAAGCTAGACTATGCACCTGTTAAGAATACATAGCTGTTATAACCCTAAGAAAATATTGAAATTCAGCATGTCTCGCTGTTCCCCAAACTCATATAATTTCGACGTCGATCTTAACATATTTGATCTCTTAAGCATAAGTTAGACTTTTATCACACTATGTGTTCACTATATTCAAACTCCGATTGAGTGACATAGTGGCTGGCCAGCAAATACATATGTCAACGTAAAATTATATATAGTTTTCCCTTCCGTTCTCATGTTTATCGGTTCCGGACTAACTGCTTTCCTAGCATGTCCAATAAGGCTAATTATTCCATCACCATTGGAAAAACATACTAAAGTAGCAAACATTAGCTCATCCCTTCAAAAACATAGTCGAAGGTTCAGGGGTAACTTCTAAAACCGTAAGTAGGTTTATAGGATCTCTCATTGCAAGTGATAGGAATTATAACAAAATGATCACTGGTTTCCTATGTTGTCGTTATAGCACATGTGTATGACTCACATGTCATAGTGGTTACCTTTTCTTTCAAGAATACATGTCGATTGGATTAAACCAAACACCACTATGTGGATCAAGTTACTACCAGCTCACTCTCTAGTGCCTGATTATGTACTTATCCAGCTTATCCAAGTATTCATGATTCTGGGGAAATCATGATTGATATCTTAAACGCATATCTCATCTTAACTCTTTTATAAGGCGACATTGATAAGCATTACGAGGCAAGCTCCCACTAGCGCCAAGCTTATCACGTCTCATCTCAACCTTTCACTAAGAAATCTGAGGTGATTGTTCATGTGAGTGAACCAATCTTCTACTTGGTTACATTTCTCAATATTTATTTATGTGTAAGTATGCAAATAAAATTGACCATCATATATAATGTCTGAAATATTGTTAAATAAAACGTCACATGCATATTAAGTCAAATAGCAAATCTCTATAAGTACATGTATTAAATTCTACGCAAAACCTAAAGCTCGAACATTAGCAATAAACACATCTCTAGGGACTGGTTTAGTAAATGGATCAGCAACCATTCTGTGCGTAGATATATACTTAAGGACCACTTCTTTCTTTGCCACAATATCTCTCACAAAGTTTCCTTTGCTTTGTCCTCCCATGATAATTTGGATCTTTCATACAAGCAATACAAGCTTGACTGTCACAATGAATGGTTACAGGACACGAAGCCTCCTTTGTGACATCTATGCTTTGTAAAAATCTCCTCAGCCATACAGCTTCTTGAACTGATGCTGAACATGAAATGAAATCTGCCTCCATAGTGGATAAAGTTGTACAAGACTGTTTCTTGCTACTCCAAGTAATAGCTCCATCACTTAGTAAGAAAGCATATCCTGATGTCGATTTATGCTCATCCAGATCACTAGCCCAGTCGGCATATGTATAACCTGTCAAGCGTAAATCATTTCCTTGATGACACAAAGAATAGTCCATAGTTCCCTTTAAGTATCTGAGGATCCTCTTCACTGCCATCCAATGTTTCTTTCCGGGATTTGATTGGTAATGACTTACCAAGCCAACCGCATAACAAATATCTGGTCGAGTGCACATCATAGCATACATCCAACTGTCTATAGCACTTGAATATGGGACTCCTTTCATCTCACTTTTCTCATCATCGGTCTTAGGGCACATGTTTAGGCTTAGGCCTTCACCTTTTGCGATTGGATTTTCTATGGGGTTACAGTCAAGCATCTTAAACCTTTCAAGGACAGTACATATGTAAGACTCTTGAGAAAGAGCTAATAGTTTCCTTGATCGGTCTCGGTGTATCTTAACACCAAGTATATACTCAGCTTCTCCCATATCTTTCATCTCAAAATGAGATGATAACCATTGTTTAATGGTAATAAGAAACTCCAGATCATTTCCAGCTAACAAGATGTCGTCAACATATAGGGATAAAATTACAAAGGATTGTCATATGTTCTTGACATAGACACAATGGTCTTCACTAATCATCATGAACTCATAAGTTGTTATAGCTTGATGAAAACGAAGATACCATTGCCTAGAAGATTGCTTTGGACCATATATTGAGCGTCTAAGCTTACAAACTTTTTGCTTTTGGCCTTTTACAACAAACTCGTACGGTTGTTGCATGTAAATTTCTTTTTCTAGTTCCCCATTAAGAAACACAGTCTTAACATCCATTGGATGTAATTCTAAATCCAGTCCGGCAACAATTGCTAGGATAAGGCGAATTGAGGCAAACCCCACCACAGGTGAAAATGTTTCCTCATAGTCGGTATAACCTTTAGCTACCAAGTGAGCTTTGTACCTATCTATCGATCTATCTGCCTTACGTTTGATCTTAAAAATCCATTTTTTTCGATCGCTCGACGTTCTGGCGGAAGATCAACCAAGTCCATACATGGTTTTCTTTCATCGATTCTAGTTCTTCTCCTACTGCATCATTCCATTCAGTTGAGTTTGGGCAAGAGAGAGCTTCTTGAACTGATCTAGGTTCTAAATCATCATGTAGAGCAACCATGAAAGATTCCCCTTCAATCTCGAAATGACATCGAGGAATATGTCCACGGTTACTTCTACGCAACTCTAGCTCTCGTTATTCAACCAATGTTTCTCTCCCACGAAGTTGTGATAGTTCACGTGAACTTTCATCAACTTTCATAGATTGGTTAGTATGAGGAACACTAGTAGAGTTAACCATCTCTTCAAGATGGACTTCCCTATCAATCTCTCCCTTTCTAGGAAAATCATATTCCAGGAATGTAACATCTCGTGATTCGATTTCTGTTATACTTCCATCTTGTTTTTCACCGATGAGCACATATCCTTTAGATTGCTCAGAATATCTTATAAAGATACACTTCTTTCCTCTAGGACCCAATTTTCCATGAGGATGTGAAGTATCACGAACAAATGCAGCAGATTCCCAGATTCCCAAGCTCTTAGATGAATTAGGTCGGGTTTTCTACCCTTCCATAACTCGTAGGGAGTAGTACTAACAGATTTGGAGGGCACAAGGTTAAGTATGTAGGCTGCAGTCAGCAATGCATCCCCCCAATATGAAACTGGAAGATTTTCTTGCGCCACCATAGACCTAACCATTTCAAGAAGTGTTAGGTTTCTTCTTTCTGCTACACCATTGTTTTGTGGTGTATAGGGTGTTGTCAATTGTCTAACAATACCATTTTCATCACAAAGTCTTTTGAACTGTGCAAATAGATATTCCCCACCTCGATCTGTTCTCAAACACTTGATCATCCTATCCAATTGATTTTCGACCAAGGTAGCATATTTTCTAAAGCATTCTAGTGCCTCTGATTTATGAGAAATTAGGTATACATACCCAAATCGAGTGAAATCATCTATAAAAGTGATGAAATATGAGGCTCCATGCCTCGCTTCACATTCATCGGACCACAAATGTCTGAATGTACTAAATGAAATGGAAATATCAGCTAGACATGATTCACATATGTCAAGATCAACTCGAGTGAGTGAGCCTACAAGGCCTTCTCTAGCCAATCTATTCATTCGATCAACTCCAATGTGACCAAGTCTAGAATTCCACACATTAGCTTCAATATTTGTCGACCTTGTGACATATGAAAAACTTTGATTAACATTACTACTAGTAACATCTGTATTACAATCTAATACAATAAAACCATCACAAATGGAATAATTTAGAAAAGCTTTCTTGTATTGATTTATTAAGGGAGTATTTATACAGGGAAATAGAAACTAGATTCCGGTAGAAATATCTTATGAGATATACATTAGAAGATCTAGATAGATACTAATATAAGATTATCCTTATCCCAATACTCCTCTGCAAGTTGGCGGTGAAATGTCCTGAACTCCCAACTTGGACATCAAATAAGCGAAGGTAGGATAAGGTAATGCCTTGGTAAGAAGATCAGCTGGTTGTTCCTTCGTAGTGATGTGCTCTGTAGCAATGAGCTTGTCTTGAACGGTGTCACGAACAAAGTGACAATCGCGTTCGATATGCTTCGTGCGTTCATGAAAAACCGGGTTAGCGGCTATGTGGAGGGCATATTTTCTATCGCAGAAGAGCTTCATTGGCTCGGTATGTGTAATGCCAAAATCCACGAGCACTCCCTCAAGCGACTTTAATTCCTTGAGAGCGTAGGCCATTGAGCGATATTCGGATTCAGCGGAAGACAGAGATACGGCGTCTTGTTTCTTCGTTTTCCACAAAACAGGAGACGAGCCAAGAAGAACGATGTAAGCACTAAGGGAGCAGCGGGTAACAGGGCAAGCTCCCCAGTCGGCATCACAATAGACCGTGATAGATAAATCCGAATCAGCTCGAAGTAACACGCCGTAAACAGGAGAACTTTTTAGATAACGTACCACAAGAAGAGAGGCAAGCCAATGAGCTTCGAATGGAGTTTGCATGAATTGGGAAAGTATGTGGACTGAGTAGCAAAGCTCCAGTCTCGTAAAAGTGAGATAAATGAGACGTCCCACCAAGCGGCGATAAGCCTCTGGATTAGAACAGGCAGGTCCTTTTTCAAGCGAAATCTTGTGATTCAACTCCATTGCTGTACCAACTGGCATAGCACCTAAAAGACCATTCTCGGCAATAATATCAAGCGCATACTTGCGCTGGGAAAGGAAATTGTCGTCCTGATTGCGAGCAACTTCAATCCCTAAAAAATACTTCAATTTCCCCAAATCTTTCATATGAAAGCATTGTTCGAGGTAGTTTTTGAACTTCTGAAAAGTGGCAACGTCATTACAAGCAAGAATGAAATTGTCCACATAGATCAAAATACGAAGACAAATGCGACCTCGGATGTACTTGAAATGAGAGTGGTTGGATTTGCTTTGTATGAACCCGTATGATTCAGAGCTGTACTGAGCGTAGAGAACCAACACCGGGGTGCTTGTTTAAGGCCATAGAGAGATTTCCTAAGGAGGCACACCTTGTTGGAATCCGAATGTTCAAAGCTGGGAGGAAACCTCATATAAACCTCCTCTTCAAGGTCACCATGCAAGAAAACATTGTGAACATCCATTTGGTGGACTTCCCACTTCTTGGCAACAGCAATATCCAAGAGAACACGAACTGTTGTTGGCTTGGCGACCGGAGCAAAAATGTCGGTGTAATCTACACCTTCATTCTGGCGATTGCCAAGGGCGACAAGGCGGGATTTGTAACGAGCCACTTTCCCATCTGAATGGTACTTGATCCGATAAACCCATTTGCTACCTATTGCTTTCTTTCCGGGAGGTAAGTCTTTTACGATCCAAGCCTTGTTAATGCCCATAGCGCCCCACTCATCCTTCATAGAATCGCACCAAACCTCCTCCTAACTTGCCTCAGAATAGCTAGTAGGTTCCACGCATGAGGTAACAGCTGCCATAAAACTTTTGTGGGTAGGAGAGAAGTTAGTGTCCGAGACATATTGCGACATAGGATACAGAATGTTACCTGAGGCCCTGTTAGAAGAACCGAGATCGGAGGAAGGCAGAGGGAGAGAGGATTAATTGTCGAGAGTGACAGTGTTGGTGACGAATTTTTTGAGTAAAACAGAGGGTTGTCTCTGTCGCTGACCACGGCCAAGTAACTCAGGCAAACCCGGAGAAGGAGGATCCGGTGAAGCAGCCGGAGTAGACGGGGATGAAGCTGTTTGGTGTAGCCAATCATCATCGATAATCTCAGAATGAGACAAAGGAGGAGAGACATAAACCTCCTCAGGAATATCGGGAAATTCCTCTTCATGAAAAATGACATCCCGACTGTCAAAGAATTCATTACGCTCGATGTCATATAAACGCCACACTTTCTTTCCATAGGGATAACCAACGAAGATGCAGCGACGACTTCGATTTCCGAATTTGTCTTTGTCGCGAGCTCGTTTGTGGGCAAAGGCTAAGCAACCAAAAACACGTAAGGAGTCATAAGGTGGAGGTGAACCATGCAATACCTCATAGGGAGACTTTCCATCCAAGGTAGGAGTTGGTGTGCGGTTAATTAAATGAGCGACAGTAAGAATACTTTCGCCCCAGAAGGTAACCGGTAGATGTGCTTAGAATAAACAGGCACGTGCGACATTGACAATATGGCGATGTTTCCTCTCCATGCGCCCATTCTGTTGAGGCGTGTCTACACAAGAAGTTTGATGAATAATTCCTTGTTGTCGAAAGAAAGAAGAAAGGCCATAAACTCAGTGCCATTGTCAGTTCGTATCGTCTGCACAGTCTTGCCAAATTGACGCTCTGGCATAGCACAAACATTCATAAGTAAACCAGCGACCTCTGATTTTTCAAGCATGAGAAACGTCCAAACAGCACGGGAATAATCATCCACTATGGTAAAAAAATACGCAGCACCACAAGAGGAGAGAGTCCGATAGGGACCCCAAACGTCACAGTGAATTAATGCAAAAGAGGTAGATGCTTTATTGATACTTTATGGAAAAACACGTCGGGTTTGTTTGGCCCGATAACAAATATTACACGTACTAGTTTGAGTAAAATCAATCTTAAAAACGTCAAAAAATTGGTAATGAAGACAACACTTTAGATGACGGATGTCCGAGTCTGCGATGCCAAAGTACTTGAGAAGTTGCGGATCCCTTGGATGAGGCATTGCCTCGTGCGACAGTGACACCTGTGTAGTAATAAATCCCCTCTCTCTCTTCACCTGCTCCAATCAGGATCCTCGTAAAACGGTCCTGCAAGACACATAATGTATCAGTAAATATCGCAATACACCCTGTTTGTTTGAGCAATTTAGACACAAAGATAAGAGTGCAGTTAAACGTGGGAAGATAAAGCACATCACAAAGGTAATAATCAGTGCTCAAATGTAGAGTTCTGATCTTGGTAGCTCGGGAAGCATTTCCATTGGGTTAAGTAACCAGTGACGGAATAATTTCACGAACATCTCGTAAAAGAGATAGATCTCCCGTCATGTGATGGGAGGCACCTGTGTCAATAATTGCATCAGTAAGTGTAGTCGTACCGGAAACACGTTCAGAAGCTTGTTGGGGTTGCTGAGTTTGAAGAAGATTTAGGAGAGCAGCAATTTGATCTGTCGTAACTGACGGAGACGAAGTGCCAGATTGAGCAGAATTTTCTCTTCCACCGCCGTCCGCCACGACCACCACGACCGCCTCGTCCCCGAGAATTATATGACCCTGAACTGCCACGGTCTTTTTGTGTTGGTTGTTGATGATACCACTCGGGATAACTGTGGATTTCAAAATATTCGGTCATTTCATGGCCTTTTCGATGACAGTGGGTACATAAACGAGAAGGATCTCTGCTTCGAACAACGGCGGCAGCAGGAGAAGACTCTGATTTTGAAGGCTCTTTTTTTACAGAAAAACCTATTGCGTATGTGACAGCTTCCTTGAACGCACTGTAAGGTGATGTTGTTCTTCATGTATGACCTGGGAGTAGAGGATCCTCGTTGATCATCTAAGAGCGAATGTTGCTAAACCATGATTCGTCAAGCCCAAACAGGAACTTGTGAACACGAGCATCCTCTCGTTCTTTCTCAATGTCTATTTGCAGCATCACAGGTGCAAGCATGAGTTGTTTTGAGATTTTGCAACTCTTCCCATAGCTTTGATAAACGTCCGAAATATTCAAGGACAGACTGACCATTTTGTCGACAATTAGTGATTTCGTCTTCAAGAAGGTGTTTACGAACACCGTTGTTAACCGAGAATCGTCTTTTATGAGATTCCTAAAACTTAGAAGCATCTGAGACATAGGCAGTAGTGGATCGGATGGTGGGATCGATCGAAGTGCGAATCCAACCAATGACCATATAGTTGGATGCCGTCCAACGTGCAAGATCCGGATTCTCAGATGGTTTAGTGATGGTGCCATCTATAAAACCGATCTTACGTTTAGCTTGCACATAATTATAGATCTTTGTTGCCCATTCAGAGTAATTATCACCACGAAAGAGAACCCAAGTGATTAGAGCACCTGGATTATCAGACGGATGTAAGTAATAAACGTTATGTGGATCGGCTGAGGAGCCGGTAATACCACTTTCCGACATAGGGTTAGAAAATCAAAGAGAAAAATATAGGTCAGAATCGGCAGGCTCTGATACCATGAAATAATTTAGAAAAGCTTGCTTGTATTGATTCATTAAGGGAGTATTTATACAGGGAAATAGAAACTAGAATCTCGTAGGAATATCTTATGAGATATACATTAGAAGATGTAGATAGATACTAATATAAGATTATCCTTATCCCAATAACAAACATAGCCGGAACCAAAATACACAGACCTAAGAGAAATGTGTAAGCACATATCATAGAAGTTCAAACCAAATTCTAACTTAAGTAACGCCAAAACAGAGACCAAGTCCCGACGGATTACAGGAGCATACAAGACATCATGTAATATGAGAATTTTCCAGCAACTCATGTGTAGCTGACAAGTTCCGATACCTTGAACCACAACCTTGGAGTTGTTTCCCACATACAACCATCTTGCACCTTTATGCACCCGTCGGTACTCCACAAATGCTTCTCGACTTCTAGCTACGTGGTATGTTGCCCCTGAGTCTACAATCCACAAATGATGCGATGCTGTAAGCATAACACAACTAGAGACATAAGCATATTTACAAGTAGAGTCCAAAGATAATACCTTCTTTGCTTCAGTGCATTCACGAGCAAAGTGACCCATTGAGCTACAGTTGTAGCATTTTATTTTGGTCATATCCTTCTTGCCTCCATGTTTCCCACGCTTGAGATACTTCTTTTGTCTTTTAAGATCAGTTTGATCGGAAGCCTTGTTTCCATTGTTACCTCTCTCGCGTTTCAAACCGGAGTTTTATTTTTCATAGTTGGCCTCGTTAAGGGGCTTAGCAGCTTCTAAGCGCTCATCCTCTAATTGAAGATGACGTGATATATCGTTAAATGTTTTCACATTGACATTATGTGTCATCTGCATCCTCATATGGTCCCAACTTTCAGGCAACGAGCAGAGCACCGCTTGGACTTGCTGTTCATTAGATATTGTCTGACCAGCATTCTTAAGCTCTCTAATCATGTTTTTCATGACTTTAAGATGCTGCCTCATCAATATATTTGGGAGCTTCTTAAAATCATTGAACCTTTGATTAAGTCTCTTAAGTTTGGTCGCTGATGCAGCACCGAACTTTTCTTTCAAGGCCTCCCACATGCCTTTTGCAGTTTCGTACTCTTAAAACTCACGCATAAGATCATCTTGCATACAACTCAGAAAAGTGATGCGAGCGATGCTATTCTTCTTTTTCCAGGCATTATATGCCTCCTGATCTTTCTCATGTTGAGTTGTACTACCCTGCTCAGCCTCTTCCATGAGATAAAAAAGAGTCTCTTTTGCTTCTTGCTCCTCGAGGACATACTGGACTTTACGATACCAAATATCATAATTGTCTCCGTCCAATTTGTCCCCTCGGTTAAGCTCATCAATAATGTTTTTACAAGCAGATACCATACCTACTTCATCAAGAGACATTTAATTTTATTGCATACTGCTACCACATAACATAATCTTGCAATGAACACAAAATTAATCTAACATAACATGATCCATAATACAAGATCGAGAGTTCACTATGTTCCCAATCATCTCTCATATATGTATCTATTTACAACAAATTAATTTGTTTCATGCAAAATTTTATGTTCTACACAGAAGAACTCCCACTTGGTCAACATTTTCCAACATGAATTAACAAATAAAACATATCGTGTTAAAAAAAGACCACTACTTATTTTCAGACAGAACACGAACAAATGGTTACTGTTCATCGTCTTCCTAATCAATAACTACAATTTGGCCAAGAACTTTCGACCCCTATATTTTTCTAAATACCTAACCAAATAATATGGTTTAGATACCGCTAGACAGATAATTTTAATATCTATATACAGACATCAAGTTCATGCAATTTTGATGTTTCAACAGAGAGATATCAACGAAACAATATGTGCGATTTTCTAACAACTTATCAAAAAATCAACACGATTCATTTGACTAAGAGTTCACGGATTCATCATCTTCAATCATTTTAAGCATTTGAGCAATCTCTTAAATTTATCATGAACGAGTGTGACTAACACATAGATGATTTAATTCACGATATCTAAGAACTTTAATCTATATACCAGAACCGAATCTTAATGCTCTGATACCAATGTAAGAGTTACTATCGGAAGCGTGCAGAAGACGGAATCCGTACCTTAGCCTGGTTCAGTGATGAATATATATAATTAACTAAGAGACGCAATACGAAGAATTGCAATGCGAATAATCACATATTTTTGTTTAGGTAACTACCAGTTTATTAGACTGGTTCGGTATGCTACCAAATCATGGGCGCAAACCAACCATAAACCAACAATTCCTTGTAGCATTGATAATCATGGGGAGACTATATATTCTTCCATGTAAGTATTTGGCATTTACAACAACAAGCAATCATGTGAACTTTGATATAGTCTATGGTGTTTGCTGGAAAAAAAAAAAAGAAAACCTAACATTTTGCTTTCTCCAAACCAATTATGTAGGTTGGATGCTTTAGTTGGTTAGGTTCAATTTTCGGTCAAGTATAAGTTTCATTAAATTTTAATTTTTGATACCAGTTATACTAGTTAAATATAATTTCAAACACAAATTGTTGGAATCTGACAGATTTCATAAAAACATAAAAAATAGGAAAAGTCCAAAAGTTTTAAGTAGTTAAGAAAATGTCATTAGAATGTTTGTGATGTACTCTATGGAAAAAGTTTGAGTGAATTGAGTTTTAGTAGGTAATATTTTTTTGTAATTTACGGAGATAACAATTAATTTAATTCTTCCGTAAAAGTGAGTACTGGTAAGAGGAGGTATGTTTGTTGTTTCGGGGTTTTGGAATGACTTAACAATGCTCTTAATTGTTCCTAGTTGGAAAGGGCTATATGGCAAGAAGAAGCTGAGGCTGTTAAAGGAGAGATGCAAACCAAGAAACTTAACCAGAGATTTCTTTGAGGAGATTGTGTTCTTCGGCCAGTAAAAGTTTAAAGTTTCTTTACACTCATCAACAAGAAAAATCCTTCAGTTGCTGAGGAATGAGCACCTTCTGCTTGAGTTGAGTATAATTTTCGATGTCTTGTGTTTGGTAAGAAAGCTTTGGGTTCTTGTGGTATATGTTGTGTCTATCAACATACTTGGAAAACAATATTTTTCTTTACCAGATTCATGAATCAAAGTATCTTTCTCACAACAATATAAAGCAAGTGTGCAGACATGAATCCATGATTTGGGTTTGAAACACTTCACTATACAGAATGCACATGACAATTGCCCACATGTCTAAAGCTCTAACTTGAATCTTCCTGAATTGTAACATTGAATCTCTTCTTGCTCGTTCTGTTTAGGCTCATCGATTCTTCTAACATTCACAGAGTCCAAAAGACAAAAGTAAATCATACATCTCTTCATGAATCAATAAATAAAGAGTAGAAGGGTAAATTACCATTGAGGAACATGATTCTGAGAACTGATACTTTTGTAGAATTTGGAGATTCTCCCGCGAGATTCGGGTTTCGGTTTAATGGTTTTCTTCCTCAAACCAAAGATCTCTTGTACCAGAGGAACATGGCTTAGTACCAGCTTCCATGCCAGAAACCACCCTGCTCCAAGTCAAAATTCAACAACAACTAAAAGTCAACATTGAAAGGCAATTATACAATACCCACATGATCAAATTGATAAACATCATCATCTGAAAGCTCTAGATATCATAAATATGAAGTAAGACAGGAAGTTTTGACCCAACAAAAAAGAAGTAAGACAGAAAGTTTGGGAAGAGAGAAAGAGAAGCTTACAAAGAGCGATGAAGCAGATGACAAACGAGATCGCCAGAAGCGGACGTACGAGGAAGAAGAAGAGATAGTCTAGGAACGAAGGAGATTCCATAGAAGCTCTCTAATCCCGTTAATTTGGAAACAAGAACAAGACGTATGAAACTAAGAGGGACAGTTAAGCGTAGGGATATAAGAAAATGTCGTTAAAAGCTGCCACGAGACTTACCTTATGTTTAGTAATATCAGTCGGCAAACCGATATTCAGAAAACAGTTTTGTTCTTGATCGCACTGGCTATACCCTTTATAAAGGCTTCACGAGCGCCAGCAACAGTTCCAGAATAGACACTGCGATGAAATCAACATGGCAGAGGTAAGTGCTGATTTTATAAACACAGGCAGAGACCATAGAATGCATTAACATGCTGTATAACAATTTGAACTGGCTAGAGAAGAAGTTTGTTGCCAATGAAACATTCTAACCAAGTACTTCTCTTTCTATAATTCTCAAAAATTCAAAATTCATTCTCAATTTGAATCCAATTCTCAAACAGACAAGTTACAGTTACATCCTAATCATTCGGAACAAAACATAAACACAATAAAGGATTATGAAATCCTGAAAGAGCGAAAAAACAGAGAAAGAAAGGTTCAAATACATGTTATATCCACAGTTGCTACCCACGTTTATACCACTACGAACCAACAGCCTCACATCACACAATCTCCGGAAAAGGACAATAGAAGACTAACAGATCTCACATGTTCCCTGTAGACTAAGCACAAGTAGCTGTTGCTAACCAATAAAAATCGAAACTTTATAGGCACATCATTAAAATCACTTTCCATTTTATATTTGTAGCACAAATATGGTTATTACCAGGTCAGGAAGAGAAGAGATCGAATCAGCTCAAATCGAAGGAAACCCATCAGAGATCAACAATTAGATTCAAAAATGTGGAGGAAGTTATAATTTTTTGATCGAACCCCAGTATGTATGAATCGTAAAAGTGATTAAAAGAAAGAAAAAAAGTAATCTGGGGAGTACCTGTAAAGAGTAGCGTTAGAAGAATCGAGCTTGATCGCCTGAGTATATAGAGCTGCGGCTTTGAGGTAGTTCCCAGCTTTGAAGAACTCGTTGCCTTTATCCTTGAGAGCTGCGGCTTGAGGGATTGATCTTACAGAAGAAGCAAAAACCAGTAAACGAATTGATCTTACAGAAGAAAAAGAAGCAAAACCCAGCAAACAATTGATTGAATTGATTGAAGGATTGAAGAAGGGTGCGAAGAAGAAGAGAGCGTTAACAAAAGGAGACAAAAAAAAAAAAAAGTTGGAGAAATCGTCTTCAATACTCCTCTGACCTCATTGCTCCTCTTTTAACTTAAAAAGGTTTAAAAAAAAAATGGAAAGAGGAAATTACTGGAAAACCAAGACTGAATAAACGAAATTACGATTTTTACCGGGGCTTAACCCGAGAAATTTGGGCTTTAATGATGGATCTTTTATAATTATAATGATAATTTACTATATCGAAATAATTAAATAAAGATAAATATTTAATACTCGTAGAATAAATGATAATGATGTATGAAAGAAGAGTCGAGAGAGAATTCTCTTGTTGAGAATGTTGTTATTGAAGAATGTGTTATTTTACAATGATCGAAACGATCATATATATAGAATAAATTTTACTGTGCAAATAGTGGCAGTGGGCTCCACAATTAATTTTTCTTCCGTTCCTTTACGGCATTTGTGATGCCGTCTTTGAATTTCATAACACTCCTCCTTGGAGACCAATGTCGCAATCATATTCTGCTCAACGCCTTTTGTTGCCTCGTTAAAAACCTTGAAAAACCCAATGGGAAAAAACCATAGTAAGGTAAAAAGAGTACAACTGCGCAAGCTCCCCCTTGATTATGGTTGACGACGCATTCCAATACTATGTACATGCTTCGTGAACATAGTGGTGGGTAATGATTTTGTGAAAAGATCAGCTGCGTTGTCGCATGAACGGACATATCTCACTTCAATCTCCTTATTCTTCTCGAGTTCTTGGATGTACATGAACAACTTCGGAGGTATATGTTTCGTTCTATCACTTTTGATATATCTTTCCTTCGTTTGAGCAACACATGCAGCATTATCTTCATACAAGATTGTTGGCTCCGTATCTCTTAGAATCCCACTGCTTGATCGGATGTGTCGGCTTATTGATCTCAGTGAGACACATTCTCTACTTGCTTCATGGAGTGCAATGAGTTCTGCATGATCGAGGAAGTAGCCACCAGTGTCTGCTTCTGAGAGCGGCAAGATATAGCAGTGCCTCCGATCGTGAAAACGTATCCCGTTTGTGATCGGGCTTTGTGTGGATCTGATAAATATCCTGCATCCACAAAACCAATAATTTGACCATTTGAGTTTTTAGGATAAAATAAACCTAAATTAGCAGTCCCTTGAAGATAGCGGAGAATATGTTTAATTCACGTTCCAATGTCTTTGTGTAGGGGACGAACTGAATCTTGCCAACAGATTAACTGCAAATGATATATCAGGTCGAGTACAATTTGCAAGATACATGAGTGCTCCGATTGCACTTAAGTATGGTACTTGAGGACCAAGTATTTCTTCATTTTTCTCATGTGGTCTAAATGGATCACTTTCAATATTAAGTGATCTAATGACCATATGAGTACTGAGAGGAGTCGCTTTATCCATGTTAAAGCGTTTTAACACTTTTGGTATATGTGCATTGGTGCACAAATATACCTTTTTGAGAATGCTCAATTTGCAGACCAAGACAATAACTTGTCTGCCCGAGATCTTTCATCTCAAATTCTCCTTTTAAATAATCTGATGCTTTCTGTATCTCATCATGAGTTCCGATTATGTTTAGATCATCAACATATACTGCGATTATTACAAATCCAGTTTCTGTTTTCTTAATGAAAACACATGGGCATATAGGATCATTTACATATCCTTCTTTCGTTAAATGCTCACTGAGACGATTATACCACATACGTCCAGACTGCTTTAACCCATATAATGATCTTTGCAATTTTATTGCACATAACTCTTTTGGTTTAGAACTTAATGCTACAGGCATTTTAAAACTATCAGGAATTCTCATTTAGATATCAGTATCTAATGATCCATATAGGTATGCCGTAACGACATCCATAAGACGCATTTCTAGATTCTCATCAGCCGCCAGACTCATCAAGAATATGAACGTGATTGCATCCATAACAGGAGAATACGTTTCCTCGTAGTCTATTCCAGGTCTTTGTGAAAAACCTTGGGCTACGAGACGAGCTTTATATCTCATGATCTCATTTTACTCATTTCGTTTGCGAACGAAAACCCATTTATATCCAACTGGTTTCACATCTTCAGGTGTGAGTATAATGGGTCCAAAAACCTCTCGTTTATTAAGCGAATCAAGTTCGACTTGTATTGCATCTTTCCATTTTATCCAGTCATGTCTTTTTTGACATTCATATACAGACTTTGGCTCTGGATCTTCCTTTTCCTCATTTATTTCTTGTGACACAAGATATGAGAAAACATCATCGAGATCATCTATTTCTTTTCTTTTCCATATCTTTTGATTATGGATATAATTGATAGAAATCATGATTTTCTTCTGGATTTTGATGCTCTACATTATCATGGGTCTCATGATTTGTTTCCTCCAAAGTACTTTCTGCTACTTTGGGTGTTTCATGAGTTTCAACTTTCTTTTGTTTCTTATGATTCTTAATCTTAGAACCAACGGGCCTGCCACGCTTCCGGCGTGTTTCAGGCTCACGTGTATCATCTGCTTTCCCACGTTCTTGTGGTATTTCAATACGAGCAGGAGCATTTGCAGCCGGTATATGAGATTTAGTTACCGTTTTGGTATCCGCAAATGCATCTGGTAGCTGATTTGCTATACTTTGCAAATGCACAATTCGTCGAACTTCTAGTTCTGAATCTTTAGTAGGAGGATAAAGGTGTAACAAGGATGGTACACTTCACTTGATTTCCTTGCCTACTTGTTTATTTTCTCCCCCTAGAACCGGGAATACTTTTTCATCAAAGTGACAATCGGCAAAACGCGCCGTAAAAATATCACCAGTCTGTGGTTCTAGGTATCGTATAATTGATGGAGAATCACAACCAACATATATTCCCAACCTTCTTTGTGGTCCCATCTTTGTGCGTTGTGATGGTGCTATAGGCACATACACTGCACAACCAAAGATTCTGAGATGGGAAATATTTGGTTCTCGACCAAATGCTAATTAGAGTGGGGAATATTTGTGGTAAGCACTTGGTCTTATCCGAATGAGTGCTTCTGCAAGCAAAATGGCATGTCCCCATACAGAGATTGGAAGTTTTGATCTCATGATCAATGGTCTTGCAATTAATTGCAGGCGTTTAATTAATGATTCAGCCAAACCATTTTGAGTATGAACATGAGCCACAGAATGTTCAACTTCAATTCCTGTTACCATACAATAATCATTGAATGCTTGGGATGTGAATTCACCAGCGTTATCTAGTCTAACTCTTTTAATAGTATAATCAGGGAACTGAGCTTTCAGTTTGATTATCTGAGTTATAAATCTCGCAAATGCCATATTTCGAGATGATAATAGACAAATATGTGACCATCTGATGGATGCGTCAATTAATACCATAAAATAGTGGAATGGTCCACAAGGTGGATGTATTGGTCCACAAATATCACCTTGAATTCGTTCAAGGAATTTTGGTGATTCTTTATTGATTTTGGTTGGCGATGGCCTTATGATCAATTTGCCAAGAGAACATGCAGCACATGTCATTTTATTTCCCTGATATATCTCTTGGATTTTCAGTGGATGACCATGTGAGCTTTCTATGATCTTGCGCATCATTGTGGTGGCTGGATGACCGAGACGATCATGCCACAATGTGAAATCTTCTGGATTTCTTTTGATCACAAGGTTTGATTCAATTGCATCTATATAAGTATGATGCAAGCCAGAAGGAAACTTTGGAATTTTTTGAAGTATAAATCTTTTTCCAGAATTCTCAGAAGTTATATACATATACTTCTTTCCATTCTCAGTTGCTGACTGAGTGTCATACCCATGAAGGTATATATCTTGGAAACTCAACAAATTCCTCTTTGAATTTGGAGAATATAAAGCATTTTCTATGGAAAAATTTGTTCCATTTGGCAGCATAAAGCTGGCTTTTCCAATTCCTTCAACCAGGTCTGTAGGACCTGATATTGTACTGACAATAACATTTGTCGGTTTTAGGTTAGAGAAATATTGTTTGTTTCTCAGAATAGTGTGGGTTGTTCCACAATCTAGTATACAAATCTCTCTAACCATCTTTTTGGATATTATCCTATTTGTGTTGTGATCCATTTTCTGCAGAATAACATAAACATCAAGAAAAAAGATAGTAAATTTAATTCATAAAATCACACAATAATTATACATTAATTTTGTTGTATAAACAACATTATTCTTAAAACAAAGCAAAGATGAGCAATAATTATACATTGCTTATTTTGAGATATTACAAGCATATCAATTTTCTATTATCATGGTCTCATCAAAGTCGTTCCCAAATTCGGAGGAATCGAGGTATGTCGTACCCTCAAAATGTTCCGTAAGGTTCACTTCTTTCCCTTTTCTTTTAATTGACTCTTGGTACAATTTCAAAAGATGTGGGGGAGTTCGACATACATGGGACCAATGCCCTTTCGATCCGCACCTGAAACATACATTTTCTTGTTTCTGGGTGGAACTCCCTTGGAGTTATTTTCCCTTTGGGAATTGTTCGGATTGGACCCATCTGTATGATTAAATCGACGACCACGGCCACAGCCTCGGCCACGACCCCTGCCACGACCACAACCACGATAGGTTTGATCCTTTCTCTCCGTAATTTTTACATCTGTGGTATTTACTTCAGGAAATGCCTTGCTTCCCGTTGGCCTAGAATTGTGATTCTTTATGAGAAGTTCACAGTTCTTCTCAGCTAGTATGAGCGTTACCATTAGCTCAGAAAACCTAGTGTATCTGCGACTCCTGTAGAGTTCTTGCAGGACACAGTGTTTTTTATGGAATGTCTGATAGGTTTTTTCTAGCATTTCTGCCTCAGTGACAGGTTTATCACAATACTTTAATTGTGACACAATTCTTAGAATAGCTGAATTATAATCTTCCACTTTCTCAAAATCCTGAAATCTCAGGTATTTCCACTCGTCGAGTGCATGGGGAAGAGTTATATCTTTCTGGTTGTCAAACCACTCTTTCAGAGCTTTCCACAGCTGTGCTGGGTCTTTTATATTAGCATAATCATGCTTAATATTTTCATCGACATGTTTTCTAAGGAAAACTATCGCTTGTGCCTTTTCATGGGCAGGCGATTCGATGTTTTCTTTTATAGAGTTTGGAATTTTTTTCATCTCTAAATGGAGTTCGACATCAGTCATCCATGCGATGTAATTTGCTCCGGTAATCATTAGAGCTGGAAATTGTAGCTTCTCAACTTTTGCCATTGATTTCTAAAATAGAAACATAAAATATTATTAATATTAATGATTTAAAATGAACCGTTTACATGAATAATACAAGCGATTACAAATAAAAATGATGCATAAAAAAGTAAAACAACATTTGTGGCATGATCTGCCCGATTAGCATCTTCTGTGCAAAGAAGATAAATCGATGCAGAAATAAAAATTGAACAGAAAAATAAAAACAAACGAATCATCATTTTCATCATTCTTACAAAATAAAATCGAGAGAAAGATGTTTGAAAGATGTTTGGGAGTAGAAGAAATTGATGAGTGAAGTAAAATGAGTGAGGGATGAGTGTATTTATAGATCGAAATACTGTTCACTAGCCGTTAGATGTAGCCGTTGGGGAGTAAAAAGTTTGTGAAAAAATCTTTGTGACCGTTATGAAAAGGGCCACCGTAAAAACTGAATTTTTGATTAAATCCGTACTACTTCTTCCCAGTTGGACAAGAAGGTGCTCTTTAATGGAACAGGGGTTCCTGGAGATGTACGTTGATATGAGTCTAGATTTATTCGCCTGAGGAATAAATGAGACCGCAATCTTATTTTGAACACAAAAATATGCATATTTAATTTATAACGATTATAATATAAACAGATATATAATCAGAATATTATGGTGATTTAATCATCCACATTGAAACAATAAATAAATATGCGGTGGCTTAGCCATCCATTTAACAATAAAATTATACAGGTGGCTCAGCCATCCATTATAATATTAACAATAAAATTATATAGGTGGCTCAGCCATCCATTATAACATTAACAGTAAATAAATAATTATGGTGCTTTTGGCAGCCATGATATAGTGCAGGTAAATTAAATAACGAGGCGAAAAACCGCCCACGGTAATATTAAGCAAATAATGGTGCGTTTAAACAACCATTACAATTATAATAAATTATTATATAGGCGGGTATCCCGGCCATTATAACAGAGTAAATATTATATATATAGCCCATATCGTAGAACGATCGTGATGATAACGTGTTATAATAATAATGATAATTTACTATATCGAAATAATAAATAAAGACAAATATTTAATACCCGCAGAATAAATGATACTGATGTATGAAAGAAGAGTCGAGAGAGAATTCTCTTGTTGAGAATGTTGTTATTGAAGAAGGTGTGATTTTACAATGATCGAAACGATCGTATATATAGAAGAAATTTTACTGTGAAAATAGTGACAGTGGGCTCCACAATTAATATTTCTTCCGTTCCTTTACGACATTTGTGATGCCGTCTTTGAATTTCATAACAGGATCGAGTTTTCTCGAAAATCAATCGAATTTCCTATCAAATTATCAAATTTCATTATGGGTGACTTATGATGAGTTTGGTTACACTTTAGTGACTTTCCACATGTTGGTGACTTTTAGGCTGTGAAATTCCACATGTACCCTCATTTTTGTCTTATTTTTGGCATTTGTTTCCTTTTTTTTTATTAGTACACTTTTTTTTTTAATCCTTTGTCCTTTACGATCCGTTTCTTTTTAATTTGTTATTTCCTTCACATTTCTCGTTGATACGCCCAAAAAGAATGGGCTCGAGGACGAGCTGAAAGCATTGTCTTTGGTGATGGGAAATTCTCCAATACGGAGGCACATAGGGAGGTTGCAAGAATAATTTCTCCCTGTCTATTAGGGAATCCTGTCGGGGACTATTGCTGGCAAGAGCGATTGAGAGACTCCTGAACCATAGCCAACAACCGTGGAAGAAAGCCTTAAGTGCTTGGATATAGCGATAGAG
Source organism: Isatis tinctoria (assembly GCA_010577795.1). Classification (NCBI taxonomy): domain Eukaryota; kingdom Viridiplantae; phylum Streptophyta; class Magnoliopsida; order Brassicales; family Brassicaceae; genus Isatis; species Isatis tinctoria. The sequence goes on along the minus strand of CM021244.1, from coordinate 21,418,180 downwards.
CCCAAAAAAGCATTGGTTTCTTGGACATAGATAATAAACCCAGGAAACAACTTCTGGTTTGACCCTGCTGATGCATGAAGGAAGGAACGACATTCTTACTGGGACAAATAGTTGAAGCACGGACCACATAAATGAAGGCCTGAATCCAAAGCAGTATGATGCGTGAAGGATGTAGAATTTGTTGGAAGCTGACTGAATCAGTCTGCCGGTATCGAAGAGTTCATCGGGGAGAGCAATATATTTTATTTCGGTGTACCTGAGAAAGCTGGCCGCAGTTGTGATGAAATCGGTAGTGTTGAGTTGTGGCAACGGAAAAGAAGAACGTGTGGTCCGTGTAGAAATGGGATTTGATGAGACCATGAGGCAAAGTAGAGGAAGATTCGAAAGGGGCTCCGACAACACTATGGGTATAAAGATCTGAGTGAGACTTTGTCGGAGGTTGTTAACCATCACTCTTTGACAAGCTCCAATAGAGGTTATAGATGGGGTGATGGGGGCAGGCGAGAAACACGATGGCAGAGCAGGCAAAGAGGTAGTGGAGACGATACGATGTGGTGGAGAAGAGGTCCGAAATTGGTGAGGAGGCGGTGGATCTAGAGGGATTGGTGGATCTGGGGGTTCAGGTGGGACTGCAAGTGCCGACGACGTTGGACTATGCAAGCAGCGGACGAGAGAGGTAGACAGCAACCGTGGTGGTGGAGGCGGGCGACCGGAGGTGGAGATCAGAAACGCAGACATACCTTGATAAATGAATGAAACCGATTTGGAACAGCTAACTGCCAGGTTCGGAAACGCGCTAGACGTTAGTCGGGCGGCCAGACTGGGCCTGGCGTCTAGCAATACACTTGGGGATTAAGCGGGGATTAATCGGGGTATACTTTTAGGTTTTATTTTCTAGATATACATATATATATTTAAAAATTGCAATATATTAGGAGAAAGTGTCACTAATACCACTTTCCAAGTACCACTTTTAAAAATGCATTCACCTCAATGTTATGCAAATATATACTTACTTTTAATAGACTAAAAGTCTATTATACCCTTAATGAATCTAACTCACAAAAATCTAATTAATTAAAAAAAAGCCTAATCTACTATCTTCTTCCTCGATTATTCATCGTCGAAGACTGACGCCCTGCCACTGCGTAGCCACCGCCGAAGACTACAGTAGCCACCGCCGAAGACTGACACTGTGCTCTCAGCAAAGTGGTCCCCGTCTTCGGCAAACGGCCTGTCGCGCCTTCAACACCGAATCAGCCGGTGCTAGCTACGCTTATGGGTTTATCGTCGATAATGGACGAGAGGAAGGCATCTCTTAAAGCAAACGACAACAGATTCTCGCAGAAACTTTTAGAGATTGAGGATTCCTTGGAGAGTCGCTTACCGATACTCTGATTGATTTCATTTCCTCTTTTTTTTTTACTCATGAGTTATGATGGTTTTTCTGGTATTCCTTTCATATGCGGCAGTTCATGGGATATTATTACTTAAACCATCGCTTCTCATTGGAAGTTTAGTTTGTAGAACATCATTTTTAGCTTCTTGTTATTCACTTAAAAACATCAAACTGATGATGATTTCTGGTTAGATGCAGTATTGTTATAAGTCGGCACCTCTGGCATTTCTCTTAAGTGGGTATAACTGTATAAGTGCAAAATACAACACTAATACATTATGGTGTTTGTTTAAATAGAAAGGCATCGGCAAAACTTCAATAGAATGAACAGATAGTTTTTACGGGGATGGAAGTTGGAGCTATGGTTAGTTTAAGGTTAGTTTTTATAGATCTGTCTGTTTTACGTACGAGTGCCCCAAAGTTGCATATCCAGAAGAATGTTGGAGCTCATGTGCTGCAACTGATCAGCTTGTGCTCCTTTTTTTTGGACATAATATTGAAAAGTTTGTAGAAGCTATTTAGTCAAACGTGTTTGTTGCAGATGCCATGAATTTTGCTGCCGATTGTAGAGTCCATCTAAGAGCAACTTTTGGTGCTTGTCTGCACTAAAGATTGTATAGACGGTATCTATCTCGTGCATAACAAGGATCAGGCAGGGTTACGCAAGCTTCATAGTCTGGAACAAAGAGATCATAGTGTGGTTTCTTCTACTAATTATCAGTTGTTATGGGGATTCACTCTACTTGACTTATTTCAGGGGATGCACACATCAAGTCTGAAAGATCTTTACACCAGAAAGGCTTTCTTAGCATACATCTCCTGCCATTCTGTATTTAGTTATTCACCACTCTGAATTGGTGAGCCAGGTTTAAGAGAGCGGCAATGAGCAAAGAGATCATGAAGGGTGTTAAAGAAATCATGAGGAAACGTTACCATAATGAATATTTTGATCGATAGTGATAACCACAGGATACTTCAAGATGGAAAGGAAGACCCATCATCTATGCTTCTTTTTTTTTGCTGGAAACCTGCAAAAAAGTTAACACACAATCATATAATCTAAAATTGTTACTTCTTCTTGATTGCTTCATTTTTGTTTCCCAACGGTATTGTATAATCTGTTTTATAAGGAAGGTTTATAGATTTATAAGGGTTTATAGATTGATTTATAAGGGTTTAAATTTTGATTTATAAGGTCTTATAAATGCATGATTTTATAAGGGTTTATACATATTTTATAATGTCTTATAGATGATTTTGTAAGGGTTTATAAATGATTTATAAGGGTTTATAAATGATTTATAAGGGTTTATAAATAATTTTTATAAGGTTTTATAAATAATTTTTAAGGGTTTATAAAGTATAAATTTATGTATAACAGGTTCTTAAGAACTCATATAAATTATTAATAAACTCTTATAAATTTCACAGAAATATAAACATTTATAAAATTAATTAATAAATTGATTTATAAATTTTATAAATGATTTTATAAACAGATTTATAAAATAGACTTCTTAAACCTTTTGAAGTACTTGTTGATTAAACGATTTTATAAACTCTTATAAATGATTTTATAAACCCTTACACACGATTTTATAAACCCTTATAAACGGAGTAAGCATATATGATTCTTCCTTTCCATCTTTGAATCATCCAGTGGCTATCACTATCAATCGAAAAATCTTTTTATAAAGGTTGTGGATTCACTCTCACCAACACAGGTTCCACAAAAAGATTGGTTTTGTGATCTCATCACAATACAAAGAAGCGTTAGAGAATCAAACAACACTAGTTTGGAGTACTAATATGTGACGTTGTTGGGCATATTTCTGATGACGTTGCTCTTCATTCCCAGTTTAACACGCATTTTAGCTCCTCTTTTGTTCATCTTTCTCATCACCTTCATCCTCACTATGTCATCCTGGGATTGCATTGTTGCCTTTGTAAATGAGTTTATAAACTTTTACAGTTTTATAAGTCTTTATAAATAGTTTTATAGGATTATATAAAGCTTTAAAAGTTTTTTTAAATAGTTTTATAGAGGTTTTATAAACAGTTTTACACAATTAGTTTAATGAAGTTTTCTAGTCCTGGTTTACAAGGCTTTAAAGGTTTTATAAATGAGTTTATAAACTCTTATAAATGGTTTTATAAAACCTTATAAATAATTTAGAAACCTTCTGGCTTTATAATTTTTTATAAGGTTTTATAAATTGTTTTTACAAAGCTTTATAAATAAGTTTATAAGACATATATTTCTGATTTTATAATATTATATAAGGTTTTATAAGGTTTTATAACGTTTTACAAATCCGTCATAAAAGCATAGAAAAGAAAATTCTCAACTTAGAATAAAAACATCACTAGAATAATCATTGATGGATGGAAATAATACAAATGATTATAAAATTAAAGGCATTCTCAACAAGTGTCTGGAAAAGATAAATATACTCATGAGCAAAATTAAATATTTTGGTGGAATTACACCATTACGCTCATGTCCATTTTGGGATCAAATTCTATCTTGGTGTTAATGAGGGTGAAAGAAATCACTATGGTGTTAAACAATTCTGAATGGTGTTGAGGAGAAGGAAATTTCTCTTTTGCCCTTAATGAATATCAACCAAACAAAATTGTAATCAAACAAACCAAATTGAAATCAAACAAACCAAATTGAAATCAAACAAACCAAATTGAAATCAAACAAACCAAACTGAAATCAAACAAACTCACTCAAAGATTCACATGCCTCATCTTCTTCGCTTCTTTTTTTTCCCAGTCTTCTTCGCTTCTTCTTCGACCTCTTTCTTGTCTTGCTCGTCTCTTGTCTCTCCCATGGAACCGGAGAAGACCACGATGATGATGATGCTCCGTCTGCAAAGGGTTTCGATCTCAAAGTCAAGATCTTTAATCTCTGTCAAAATATCATGTCTTGTCATCATTTTTGTGCCGACGTTCATTAACAGTGTATCTCCCTATTTCTTGAAATCGAGCCAAGGGTTTTTGGTTCTGGGAACACAGTTCGCCGGAGGTGTGTTTCTTGCGAACGCCTTGATGCATTTCTTGTCCGATATTGACGAGATGTTTCGTGATTTGTTGACGGCGGAAGGAGAGTCGGAGCCATCTCCGCGTACCCATTTGTTTATATGTTGGCTTGTGCTGGTTATTTGTTGACCTTTTCCGCTGATTCCGTCATCGCTCATGTCTACTCCAAAACCCAATCTTCATCATCCAAAGATGTGGAGCTTTAAGGTATCGAAAATTGAACCCAAAAGATTGCGATTTCTCAAGTCTCAGTCAAGAATCACGATGAAACTTTGTTCGTAATTGAGATGCTTTCGATATGTGTATCAGTGAAAAATGGAGCCGGAGAAGAGAGCAAGAGGAATCATCATCGAGATCCTTCTCCGAGAAATGAGTCGGCGAGACACAGAAGAAGCAGGAATTGATGATAATTGAGCAGAATGATACATCGATTGCTTCGTTTGTCTCTTATTGCACGATCTAATCTCCATCAAATTTTCTCCGCCGTCGTCGTTGACGGCTTAGTTGGAAATGACCGTCACTCAGATTTTTATTTGTAACATCTTGATGATGATGATTTGTCGCTCTGACCAGTCTTCGTAAATGTGTTTTTTTATTACGTAATACATTGTCAATTTCAACTCAAAAGTTAAAATGATTAAGAAGAAAAAGAGAAACTCGTTAAACATTGGCGTCGATTTCAACTAAGTTTTAACTTAGGACACGAAAGAGAAAAAAAAAAACAAATCCTTTTTTTCATGGAAAAATTTATGAAAATTTCTGAATTTTACATAAAATAGATAACAGAAGTTGAATTTTTGGAATTGGTTTCATGAACATCATATTTTTGCATGAAATGCCTTATACTTCTAAGGTTTCTTTATAAAACTTCACCATACTAACATGAATTTTTTTTTTAAAGTCTTTTTAAAAATTTTATAGTCTGAGATTATGTAAAATGTAGTTTATATACGAAATGTTGTAAGAACTACTGAAAATATAAAATTAAAGTGTGGTACAACTAATTAAAACTAAAAAATGCCCAAAATACAACTCTTTACAAAATGGTACAACTCGAAAACTGGTACAACTAGAAGAAGAAAAGGCGGCGCATGTATTTTTATAGTTGTAGCAATATTTCTAGTAGTCCCAATATTATTAGGAGTACCAATATTTCTAGTTGTACCATTTATAAAACTGAAGTTGTGTTAAATGGCTAAAATAACATTTATAAACATGTTTCCATACAAAATATAGCATTAAAACATCTGAATTTTACCCCAAATAGATAACAGAAGTTAAATTTTTGGAATTGGTTTCATGAACATCATATGTTTGCATGAAATGCCTTATACTTTTAAGGTTTCTTTATAAAACTTCACCATACTAACATGATTTTTTTTAAAAAAAACTTCACCATACTAACATGATTTTTTTTTTAAAAAAGTCTTTTATAAAATTTTATGGTCTGAGATTATGTAAAATGTAGTTTATATACGAAATGTTGTAAGAACTACTGAAAATATAAAATTAAAGTGTGGTACAACTGATTAAAACTAAAAAATGCCCAAAGTACAACTCTTTACAAAATTGTACAACTAGAAAACTGGTAGTACTAGAATAGTACTACGAGTAGTATTAGAACAATTAGTAGTACGAGTAGTATTAGAACAACTAGCACAAATACGAAGTAGTTATCCTAGTTGTACCAATACTACTAATATTACTATTAAATTATTACAACTAGAGAAAATAGGAATAGTTAGACTCTTTGTTGTTATAGTTGAACAGTATTACGTTGTACTGATTTTACTAGTAGTACGTGTAGTATTAGAACAACTAGCACAAATACAGAGTAGTTATCCTAGTTGCAAAAGTCGGCGCACATGTTTTTTTAGTTGTACCAATATTACTAGTTGTACCAATATTCCTAGATGTACCTATATTTCGACAGTCAATGACAAGTTGAGGTATTGTTTGGCGAGGTCGTAAGTTCAGGTGTTAAATGACCAGAATGAAATAGTTTGGGTATTAAATGGCATTTTTCCCCATAAGTTTTGGTTGTACTACTATTACTACTATTTCTAGTTGTATTACTATTACTACTCTAACAATAACTATTAGGACAACTAGAGTTCTAGTTGTACTGATTTTACTAGTAGTACGAGTAGTATTAGAACAACTAGCACAAATACGAAGTAGTTATCCTAGTTGTACCAATATTACTAGTATTACTGCTAAACTATTACAACTAGAGAAAATAGAAATTGTGGGACTCTTGGTTGTTATAGTTGTAAAATCTTGCCGCTTTTACGAAATTTTAGGCTCGCGAACCAAATTTTGGTTTCCACATAGTCATTTCCTATCATAGCATTTTAAAAATGCTATCATATGTATCGTAATATTATTAATAGCAGTTATGAAAATCGTGATATCGTAATGTGCTATCAATACTCATATTTCTTATAGTGCATGTGACGTTTGAATGATACAATTAGTACTACTTGGTCAAGTGGTAATAGTGGTACAATTTGTACAGTTGCGACAAAACAACCCCGCGAAGAGGGCATTGTTCCCTGATGGAGTAGAGAATGGAGACACCGTTCACAAAAAACCACGCCTGTCTTTTCTTGTCAATTTTGGCTGTCCGCAGAAGCAAGAAGCAAGATATGCACATATTTCATCTTCTGAGTTATTTGGCTTGAACTGCGAGTGCTCAAGAAACCAATTCAAAATTATAATTTTCTTTTTCAATAATATGTTAGAAATCTATATTTCCTTTAGTTATCTTAAAAATTAACCTAACAATGAATATTTTCGTATAGTTTCCTTTTTAATTCAAAGATTTCATTATGTCTATTTCTTTTACTTTTTTATACTTAATTGCATAATAAATATTTTTCTATATCTTTTTCTTTTTGCTCTAGAATCATAATTTCTTTTTTTTTTACAATTCTTTTTTTCGCTTTAAAACTTTATTTTGAAATATAATTAAAAAAAATTTCACTATTTGACACATGTCAAAATCTTAAAATAAAAGATGTTAAATGACACGATCTTGTTAAGTAGCAACTTTAAAACCCAACTCTATATAATAAGATACTAGTAGTTCTAGTTATCTTACTATTAACGTTCGAATAGTTCTACTTGTCATAATAGTGACAGTCCAAGTAGTTTTAGTTGTTCTACTATTACCAACTCAAGTAGTTCTACTTATCCTAATACGAGTAGTTCTACTTGTACCTACTAAGTCTAGTAGTTATACTTGTCCTAATATTACCAACTCGGGTAATTGTAGTAAGAAAACGGTTTGGTTTGAAAATATTTTTGGTTTTTGGTTTGATTTACTAAAATCGGATAGGTTTTTTGTAAATATAATTAATAGTAAAGGCCAACCAAGATATTTCATGCGTTTTTGATTTAAAAAGAAAAAGAAAAATAAAACTTAATATCTGAACACCAAAACAGATTTTGGTTTCATCCTCCAACACTAAAAGAGATTTTGATCCTCCATTTTGAGATGTCATTGTATTGACGTGAGGCAAGCCAACATGAATTCTAGAATCTTGAGGAGATGTTTGAGCTGAGTAGTGCTTCTCCTACATACGTTCATCTTAATTAGAAGCAATGTACATGTCTGAACTTGAGCCACCATTGTTATTATTACCTTTACTACAAATGGAGCTAATCTAAAGTTCCTTCTGACCATCCATCAAAGACACGTCCTTGTCTCATTTCTCTTGCAAGCTACCAAAGATTGATAATACAGAGTGTAAAAGATATGATCTTAGGAAATTGAGTATCGTATGTTTAGTAGAAATGTACCTGGTCCTTCTCAGCTAACCTCTTCCAATCTTTTCTTACAATAAGCTCATGTGTCTTCTTATACGATAAGTTAATCCGATAGTTCAGATCTTCTAGCCAGATTATTCTTCTGTAGAAAACATTAACATTTTCTTGTATAAGTTGATGCCTATAATATCTGTTTCTTGAATGTGAAATTATGAAAGAGAAAAGCATACTCATGATCACAGATGCTTCTTGGAAGTCTAGTTGCATTAAGAGAATGAGGTTGAAACTGTGTTCTTATGTGAATGTCGCTTACATCAGTGTTTCTTTTCCTGTGATCTCCATCTTTTTCCCCTGACACTAGATGCGTGCAGACAAAACAAAACGGTGTCTAATACACTGACATGCTGACGGAGACAGCTCCCTGTAAAGTCACAATCCTCATCAAAGTGCAGTCATAAATCAAGTTTAACCAAAACTAAATAAGACGAGGATTATTGAATAAGACCTTGTTACCAATGTAACCCATAACGCCAACACCAACAGTAGACACACTAAGGTTACGTATATGTTTGTGCAAGCTCCTCCGAACCCATATGGTTAAGAAAACTCCAACCATCTGTTTGCTTACGATCCGTACATAGGACGGTTTTCTCACATTCATGAGAGGCTTCAAATCTAAATCTGTGAGCATCCTCATTGATAAATTTTTGATAGAGAGGAGAAATACTCAAATCTCCAAACACTAAACCAAAACTCTGATATACTAAAAGTAGGACCTAGTTACACCTGTTTCTCCTATCAGCCTGATTCAATAGTGAAGACAACACAGATGCTCACAGTCACACACATACATACACAGATGCTGGCGAACATTTACATTATCAATTGAAAATTGAAAGAATCTATCATCACCAATCGTAATCAAAACAAGGCTTTAAGCTATAAGCAGAACGGATAAACATACCATGATTTGAGCCGTCGGGAGTAAAATGCGGCATCGTTGTTTAAGGAGAGGAACTTCATCGAGTATAGAAAAGACACCGGAGAATGTTAAGAGGACATACATTAATCAAAGAAAGAAGGACGAAATCCTGTAAACTAGTTACCAATTAAACAAGGAGGAGTTTTTGTATAGTAATCACGAAAGCTTTATGGTTTAAATGAAGAACACAAAATCAAAATCAGAAAATGATTCAATCCGGCGAAGATGATTCAGCGAAGGATCTGGTGATATTGCGATATTGCGGCGAGGCGAGATTTCGCCGAAGCGTTTGACGGTGAGATGAAGCCGGCGGAAGCAGATTGAGGAAGAAGAGAACAAGGAAAACAAAAGATTGTGTAATTGTTAAGGTTATTTTTGTCATTAGCCATTAATCAGAAGTATAAAATTGAAAATGTCATTGTCTACAGTCTAAAAATAAAAAGTGGTATCTAGCAAAGTGTATTTTTAAAATTCTCTCATATTTTAGAGTGTTTAAGTTTGTCGGTTGGTTAAATAGCATTCAGATAAATGTCGTGGGTTCGAATTTAATTTGTGTAATTTTTTTTATTTCTTGTATGTTTTAAATTATATTCCGTATATATATATTAAATTTGACAGATAATAGTTTACAAAATTGGTGGTCCAGTGGCGATAACATCCTTTTCCGGATAATTAAACCCGAGTTCGATTCTCTCCTAGTGCGATTTACATATTTTTCGATTTTTCTTTAATGAATGACAAAATTACTCAGATCCACGAGTCTGAAAACCCTAATCCGCCGCACCAAAGTTTTTTTTTACGATTTCTTCGTTTTTTCATCGGTTTTTCGTCGTTTTTTCACCATACATGATAGATCTAAGCGTAGGTATCGATTTTGACTTTAAAAAGCCAAAAAAAGTTTTTGTTCAGTTCTGTCGATTTGTTCACCGCCTATGGCCAAATTGCTGCGTCTCCGGCCCGCCGAGCGACTTTCCGGTGGTTACATGGTCCTAGGCGCCGCGGTTTAGAACACGGGCTAACTGGTATGTCTGGTGATGCTGGTGTTGCTTAGGGGAAAGAGGAGGTGTGGAAGGTGGAGCTCCGGTGACTGAGATCCATTCTGAAGAATTGTGCGGCTGGCTCGGGAAGCTTGTCAAAGAAAACTCTCTACTTGTTTAAGTTTTTAGCCATAAATAATAAAAAATATTGTGCTGCTATTCGTGTGTTGCCTTGGATCTTTGGTTAGTATTGTTTGGTCGCTAAGTCGTTTAGAACTGAATCTTTGCTTGCTTTGATCGTTTGGTTTCATTTCTAGTGTGATTTTATTATTTCAAATACTTATTTGAAATCGGTGGATTTATTTAGAGTCCTAGTTCTTTGTTCTAGTTGTCGAGTTGCTCATTGTTCTGTTGGAATTATTTCCATTAATTCTTACAACCATAAACATGTCAATCTCTGAATAATAATGATGCATGGGAAGCGTACCTTTTAGATCCATGGTTTGTATTCTGAAGTTTGGTAATAGCTCTTCCACAACAAACCCTATGTGACTTTAGTTCTCTGGTGATGGGATGCAGAGAGTTTCTGCATTTTCGGCTAGGGTTGTTGGGGGACCATAACCCTCTATTTATATAGAGTATCAATTTCTAATTCGGCATTTCATCAAATTAGAAATTGCTTAAGGTATCCACATATTAATATTTCATAACTCTTATGCCTCTTAGTCCTTTATTTATACCAAAGTGACCACATAAGTTTTGACTACTTTAAATAATGACCCTAACACATTGATTCTACATGTGTGACCCCAAAATAATTATTACAATCTCCCACTGGGTCACATATGTATTCTGAAAATGTGATAAACTTTATGAGCTCAAAATTGTCATTATATATCAGGGCATAAACAATCTCGTCCATTAGTTATAATAACATAGGATCATGGCGGCTTTTATTATATCAATCATAACTAAACCTTCCATAGTCACTGAAATCAATATAACCAAATGACATAGATCAATTATGAAAAATGTAGCATGAAAATCACATGAAAGATGGTCAACACATGTCGATTTTCACCTGGTCCTACTTTAGTGAGATCCTTTAACTTTATTGTACAAAGAGTGTAAACTGAAAACTTTATATCTGATCAGATAAGAAAATGTGCATAAACACAACCAAAACATAACACCCGAATTGACAAAACTCCCACTAAACCAAAAGATCATTAAACACTAAAACACCCATTCGAGCAGTATGCTCATGAAAGACCTTTGGAAGAATCCCTTTAGTGAGAGGATCAGCTATCATGGAGTTTGTACCTAAGTGTTCTATGGAAATCTCTCCCCTTTGTACTCTAACATGAACAACCAGGAACTTAATGTCAATAAACTTGGACTTTGTTGCACTCTTATTCTTGTTGGAGTAAATGACAGCTGCTTTATTGTCACAATATAACTTTAGTGGTCTTTCAATTCCTTCGAGAATTCACAGTCCAGTTACAAAATTCCTCAGCCAAAGTCCCTTATCGGATGTCTCAAAAATTGCTACATATTCTGCAGCCATTGTAGAGGAAGCTACAAGAGATTGCTTTGCACTGCGCCAAGCAATAGCTCCATCAGCCAACAAAAAAACATAGCCTGAAGTGGACTTTTTACTATCCTGACATCCAGCAAAATCAGAATCAGAATACCCAATGATCTCTAAATTTTCTGATCTCTGATAATTGAACATGTAATCCTTGGTTCTTTGCAGGTACTTCAAGACCCTTTTGACTGCTTTCCAATGGTCCATACATGGATTACTTAAGTATCTACCTAAAACTCCAACTATGTACCCTAAATCTGGACGCGTACAAACTTGAGCATACATTAGACTCCCCACAGCTGATGCATAAGGGATCTTCTGCATCTCCTGGATTTCCAACTTTCCTTTAGGGCATTGTTTGAGACAATTTGTCTCCCTTAGCGATTGAGGTATTTCCTGGTTTGCAATTATACATGCCAAATCTTTTAAGTACTTTATAAATAAAACACTTTAGTGATAATCCAAGAATTCCTCGAGAACGATCTCGATGAATCTCGATCCCTAATATAAAAGATGCCTTCCAAGATCTTTCATCTCAAAATTATTCTTTAGAAAGCTCTTGGTTTCAACCAGCATAGCCATATCGTTTGTCCCCAAAAGTATGTCATCAACATATAAAACCAGGAACATACACTTGCTCCCACTGAATTTTTGATATACACAATCTTCAACCAAATTCACCTCAAAACCAAAGGAGGTGATTACTTCATGAAACTTGTGGTACCATTGACGAGAAGCTTGTTTTAATCCATAGATGGATTTCTTTAATTTGCATACCATCTTCTTTGGATCACCTATCACAAAGTTTTTTGGTTGCTCCATTTAAATTTTCTCATCAATATTTCCATTGAGAAACACTGTCTTGACATCCATCTGATGAAGCTCTAAGTCATAATGTGCAACAAGGGCAATGTTTGTCCTAAAAGAATTAATCCTTTGATGAGACCGGAGAAAAGGTTTCTTTGTAGTCAATCCCTTCTTTCTGAGTATAGCTTTTAGCTACTAGACGAGCCTTATATCTTTCCACATTACCATTTGAATCCATTTTGATCTTAAATATCCATTTGCAACCAATGGCTTTCTTTCCTTCTGGTAATTGGACAACATCCCAAACCTCATTGTCTAGCATTAACTGATACTCTTCTTCACTAGCTTTGACCCATTTATCTGAATTGGAACTACCCATGGCCTCACGGAAGTTGATAGGATCATCTTCCAACTGCCTTTGATTTTCTGTTCCATAAGAAACACTATGTAATCATTCGGAATCGTCCTTCTCTTTTCTCTAGTGGATCGCCGCAAAGGCACTTGTTCTTGTTGCACTATTTCTTGAGAATTTTGAATTTAACCTTCATGTTCAATAACATTGTCATCTTCATTAGGAGGAAGGACTTCAGTATCAACTTGAGGTTCAAAATTTGCTCTATCCAAATGCACTGTATGAATTCAATTCTTCCTCAAAGATGATGTCTTTAACTTTATTTCTCTCCCCAAATTCAACATCCTAAATAAATGTGGTTGTTCCCGTCTACAAAATATTCTTCTGTATGGATCATAAAACTTATAGCCCCTAGATCGCTTAGAATAACCAACAAAGAAACTGCTCACAGTTCTGGAGTCCAATTTCTTCTCAAATGGCCTATAAGGCCTAGCCTCAGCTGGACATCCCCAGATGTGAAAGTGCTTCAGACTAGGTTTTCTGCCAGTCCAAAGCTCATAAGGTGTCTTTACAGTTGCTTTAGTTGGTACTCTGTTTAGAATATACGCTGCAGTCTTTAGTGACTCTCCCCAGAGTGATTCATGTAAGGTAGAATGACTGATCATACTCCTTACCATGTCCTTAAGAGTGCGATTGCGCCTTTCAGATACACCATTCATGCTCGGAGATCCAGGCATAGTGTGCTGTTGAACAATTCCACACTCCTCTAGGTATCTGGCAAACGGTCCTGGACGTTGTTCACCTGAACCATCATACCGAGCGTAGTATTCTCCACCACGATCAGATCTGACAGATTTAATCCTTCGCTCAAGTTGGTTTTCAACTTCAGCCTTAAACTTCTTGAACACGTCCAAAGACTCTGACTTTTCATGATCAAGAAATAAATATGCATATCGAGAAAAGTCGTATACGAAAGATATAAAGTATTGTTAACCATTCCAAGATGCCGTAGGGAAAGGTCCAAAAATATTTGTATGTATCAACTCAAGGACTTCTTTAGCTCTATATGCCCCCAATTTCTTATGTTTAGTCTGTTTTCCTTTAGTGCAATCCACACAGACATCACAATTTGTGAAGTCAACAGAATTTAATATACCATCCGACACAAGTCGCTCAACTCTATTTCTAGAGATGTGACCTAAGCGTTTGTGCCAAAGAATTCCTGAGAAGGTATAGTGTCCAGCATACAAAGACTGTGATTTTTCAAAAGTGTACCAGTTCCAATTAAAACTGAATTTAAAGACAAAGAAACTTTATCATTCCCAGTTAGACAAGAGTAACCAGATTTGTCTAAATAAGGAACATAAACCAAATTCCGTCTAAGTGACGGTACAACAAAAGTGTCTTTCAAATCCAGGAAATAACCAGTACTAAAAAACAGTCCAAAATGCGCAATTGCCTCCACATGCTCCAGAAATCCATTAGCCATATGAATGCATCTTTCAGCTTCAGTTGGTTTTCAGTAGCTCAGGCAACCTTGTAATGAAACACTGATGTTACTAGTTGCAACTGAGTCTAGCCACCAAGTGTTTCTGGGTACTTCAAGTAAGTTCACTCTGTGTTCGGAAAAACGCTAGGCGTTAGTCGGACGGCCGGGTTGGGCCTAGCGCCTAGTAGAAAAATCGGGGAGTAAGCGGAGATTACGCGGGGCCTAGTTTTAGGGTGTTTTTAATTAATAGACGGGTTTATATATAATTTATAGTTAAAATAACAAAGAATTGACAGTAGTCCAGCGGTAAATGCTGTATTGTATCCCACCAGACCCAGGTTCGAACTGTGAAAGGCAATGTTTTGGATTTTAATTTCGTTTACATTAATGAAAGGGTATTTTTGTAATTTAGTCTATCTTCTTCTTCGAGCTCCATGGTCTGCAACCCTAGGTCTGCGCGGCCGTCGACCATTTTTCACGATTTTCGTAGTTTTTTTTTGCGTTTTACTTATGGATCTCATGCAAAACCTTCAAATCTAACATTAATCAACCGAATTTAAACTTCAAACTTCCAAAAATTGAGTTTTTTTTTTGTTTTTTTAAGAGATCCGATTTTCTCTCCGACCAGCCCAAATCGCCTCGGCTTGGTGCCGCCGAGCGCCTCCTCGGCGCGTAATCGGCCGCCCAGTCCGATTTTTCGAACACAGAGTTCACTTGAGAACAGACCATAGCAAGGAACATACCTTTCTTCCCACGCCAAGCATGGTACTTTTTGCAGTCCTTCTTCATGTGTCCAGGTTTCTTACAAAAGAAGCATGTATCTTCAACCTTAGCATGCTTCGTTTGAGATGGACCCTTTGCATCATCATTCTTAACAACCTCAATTTTTCTTCTACTGCCCTGACCCTTAGAGGTGTTAACCATATGAGCACATTCAGTCTTTTCTTGTTTCATCCTATCCTCCTCTTGCACACAATATGAAATGATCTCATTAAGAGACCATTTCTCCTTCTGTGTGTTATAACTGGATTTCAATTGATTGAAACTAGGAGGAAGATAGTTCAAGACAAAAAAGATGAGCACTTCTTCTGGAAGCTCAGTCTTGAGAGTCTTAAGTTTTGAAACAATGCTAGACATTTCCAAAATGTACTCCCTTATGTTTCCTTTGCCGTGATACCTCATGGTACAAAGGCGATACAGAAGCGTACTTATTTCTGCTTTATCGCTCTTTGCAAAACGCAAGTCCATCTCAGCAAGGAACCATTTTAGATCTTTGATCTCCTCATCACCTCTAAAGGTTTCTGGAATGGTGTCCAAAATGATCATTTAACATATACGATTAGAACGTTCCCACTTCTCATAAACCGCCTTCTACTCAGCAGTGCTGGTATCTGTAGGAGAAGTAGGTTGGTCCATCCTTAACGCAAGGTCAAGATCCATACACCCAAGGACAATTTTAACATTACTTTTCCATTCATTATAGTTGGAACACGTAAGAGTTGGAATTGAACCTAAGTTTGTAGTTACTGAAGTAATTGCTGCAAAACCGAACAATCTTTCATTAATAACTCACTATTACATCTTAGAAATCAATAATAAATAATTGAAAATTGTGCAACCCATCTCAAGATATCAAATGCAACATTAATATCAAGTCTTTGGACAATAATATTAACTGCTAACGATACTCTTGATTTAATAATCAAACATTGACAATAATGCATGATTGTGAGAGTTGAAACTAACACAATCAAAAATTTATAATTTGCGGGGTCCGAAAATCCTATTTTATGAGAACTCGATGATCAAAATTGAAAAGACGATTTTATTGAGATGATTTTCGTCGAAGTACAAAAAAAAACTCGCAAATACTTAATGTCTTATAATGCGAAAGCTCTTATACTCGAAATTGGATGATTTTATCTAAGTACATACATGCCTATATATACTGGACGACCTAGGGCGCTGAAGGCACTCCTTAGCGATGTGGGACACTGAAAACTTTAACTTCCGCCGACATCAACCGATTTGGACTCAATCCTTGGCCCAGCTCCTTGACGGGTCTCCGTTCAGTCCAATCCTAGCCCAGTTCTCCTCCGGTCTGACTTGGTCCATTGTAATCTCGGTTTTCCGCAGCGATTGGATTCTTTTCCTGGTTTTCGTCGGCACGTGAATAGTGTCATGAACAGTGTTCCGAACCAAGTTGTTCTGAGCTAAATCTTCAGGCCACCCAATTCTTTCTACGAACTCAAGGTGCCCAATTCTTTCTACGAACTCAAGGTGCCTAATTCTTTCTACGAACTCAAGGTGTCCAATTCTTTTTACGAACTCAAGAAGCCTGTTTCTTTTTACGAACTCAAGAAGCCCGTTTCTTTTTACGAACTCAAGAAGCCCGTTTCTTTTTTACGAACTCAAGGAGCCCGTTATTTTTTGTGAACTCAAGAAGCCTGTTTCTTTTTACGAACTCAAGAAGCCCGTTTCTTTTTACGAACTCAAGGAGCCCCTTTCTTTTTATGAACTCAAGAAGCCCGTTTCTTTTTACGAACTCAAGAAGCCATTTTCTTTTTACGAACTCAAGGCACCCATTTCTTTTTACAAACTCAAGGGTCCCGTTTCTTTTTACGAGAATGTGGCGCCTTGGTCCTTCCATGAGAATGTGGCGCCTTGGAGATTGTGGCGCCTTGGACAATGAGGAGAAAGTGGCTTCTTGATCTTGAAGAGAAAGTGGCATTTTGGCCTTGAGGAGAAAGTGGCTTCTTGGTCTCGGAGGAGAAAATGGCTCCTTGGTCTCGGAGGAGAAAGTGGCTTTTTGGCCTTGGGGAGAAAGTGGCTTCTTGGCCTTGAAGAGAAAGTGGCTTCTTGGCCTTGAAGAGAAAGTGGCTTCTTGGTCTTGGAGGAGAATGTGGCGCGTTGCTTCCCTCCAGAGAAAGTGGCGCCTTGGCCTTGAGGCAAAGAATCTGGGGCTTTGCTTCCTTCCGGAGAAAGTGGCGCCTTGGAGATTGTGACCCCTTGGACAAGGAGGAGAATGTGGCGCCTTGCTTCTTTGAGCCAAAGAATGTGGTGCCTTGCTTCCTTCTGGAGGAAGTGGCGCCTTGACTTGTTCAAGAAGAGCAAATGGTGTGCTTCTCTTTAGACAAGTGAGGATCTTTAACAAATCTTTCCGTAATTAGATTTCTCGGTTCGTCAATTTCCGAGGAGTGGGTTATGACCCCAACTGTTAGCCCCCCAACTCGTTGGTTTTGTGTTGCGGAAGTATCGAGCTTTAGTTGAAGTGTTTATCGGGATTGATGATTCGGGATATCTCAGTGAGTACCAAGAGGCGGAAAGATCTGCATCGAGACAGGGTTTCCAAATATATGTCCGAGATTCTCAGAAGGTTTAATTCAGGATTCAGAAACTCATGTTTCTTGTCGGACTGGTGAGAATCCCATTACTTGTAGAGTTAGGATGATAAAAATCGTATTCCTTGTTTGATCAGGATTTAGAATTACCCTGGCGTATATATATATAAGCACCCTTATCCTTCCTTCTATCCACCGAGTTTCCCTGAGCGCCGCTTTTCTCCTAGTTTTGCTTGAAAACCTTACAGTCTGCTTTGAGTTTCGCAATTATGGCCGGGCTGACGTTTCGTGAGAAGAAGGAGAAGGAAAAACGTGAGAAGGAAGCGAAAGAAAAAGGCGGGGTGTCAAAGCCGAATCGTTCCTACAAAATGGCGGCCTGCCCCTCAGAGTTGAAGTTATCCGGAGGCGGGCTGGCTATTCCTCCTTCTTAGTGGCTGTGAGAGCCGAAACTCACACTGTCAAAAATTATATTTTATGGGGGGCTCGAAAATTCTATTTTAAAGAACTAAAGGACCGAAAATGTAAAAAGAGAGATTTTATTGATGATTTCCGAAAGTACAAGAATAAATAGCAAAAGCTGAAAAGTCTTATATTGCTAAAACTCCTAATACTCGGATTTGGGATGCCTTTAACCCTTACACAAGCATACATATATATACTAATGATCCTAGGGTGTTTAGACTACATATTTTCGATATGGGACTTTGTGGTTTCATCCCAGCCGCCGACCTATCCTTTTGGGCCCGGAATCCGGCCCGAAAATCTTCTGTGATCCACCTGCACGTTCTGATCCAAATATGGCCCGCCTTTTATAATCGATGAATAGTAAACCGTGAATAGTAATCAGATGAATAGTAATCCTGCTCTCGGTTTAGACTTAAATCGATTTTACGGTTAACTTTGTCTCGAGATGAATAGTGTTTTAAAGGTTTTTTCCGTGTGAATAGTATTCCGAACGTTTTACGACTCTTGGGGTTTGAGCCGCCCGTTCTTTATTCGAACTTCCAGCCGCCGGTTTTGGTATTGATGGCCAGCCGCCGATTCCTTTGGCTCGTGTGCTTGGGCGACTGGTCCATGGACGGCTGAACGTCGGTCACGGTCTTTCGGAGAATGTTTATGGAAGTTTTGGAGTCGGAACATGCAAATGCCTAATCTTCGAGTCGGTCCGGGCTTAGAGTTATGCTTGATGCTCGGTCGACTGGAAAATGTTCGGATAACGAGTCTTGACTAAGAAATGATCATGGGCGGCTGGCCTTATCCCAGCCGCCGGACCGTGTTCGGGGAAAGCTTGGGCGACTGGCCGTATCCCAGCCGACGGATCTATCCTCGGAGGGAAGATGGGCGGCTAGCCATATCCCAGCAGCCGGGCCTTGTTCGGGGAAAGCTTGGGCGGCTGGCCGTATCCCAGCAGCCGGATCTATCCTCGAAGGGAAGATGGGCGGATGGTCGTATCCCGGCAGCCGGATCTATCCTCGAAGGGAAGATGGGCGGCTGGCCGTATCCCGGCAGTCGGGCCTTGCCTCGGAGGGGAAATGGGAGGCTGGCCGTATCCCAGCAGCCGGATCTATCCTCGGAGGGAAGATGGGCGGCTGGCTGTATCCCGGCAACCGGATCTATCCTCGGAGGGAAGATGGGCGGTTGGCCGTATCCCGGCAGCCGGGCCTTGCCTCGTATCGACCATGGGCGGCTGGCCTTCTCCCAGCAGCCGGGTCAC
This sequence comes from Isatis tinctoria, assembly GCA_010577795.1. Classification (NCBI taxonomy): domain Eukaryota; kingdom Viridiplantae; phylum Streptophyta; class Magnoliopsida; order Brassicales; family Brassicaceae; genus Isatis; species Isatis tinctoria. Next base: position 21,398,712 of record CM021244.1, on the reverse strand, counting down.
TCCTTGCACTAGCCGTGGGCAGCTGGCCTTGTCCCAGCCTCCGGGTCGTGTCTCGGACGGATCGTGGGCAGCTGGCCTTAGCTCGTCCGGTCCATGCTCGGGATAAGTTTCCATTTGATCTTGATTGTGGACTCCCATTTCGTCATTCTTCGAGGAGGGGATTTCGACCCCAACAGTTAGCCCCCAGCTCTTTGTCTCCGTAGTCTGGAACGATGAGCTTTAAGCCGATGTTTTATCGGGATTGACCGAAACGGAAAATTTCCTCTTTTTAAAAAAAAAAAAAAAACAAAAACAAAAAGAAAAACTTCCTTTTTCATATGAACGACTTGTGGGCGGTTGGCTCGGAATTGGAAAGATCTAATTCATATTCGAACTGGGATTCGAACCGTCTGACTATATATATGCACCCTTGCTTCTTCTTTTTCTTCACGAATTCTTCCTAAAGCCGAGTGCCGTTTCCGTCTCCTTGAATCTAATATCATGGTTAGGCCATCTTTTCGCGAGAGGAGGCAGATGAAGAAGAACGGAGAGGCAGACAAGCTTGGAAAAGATTCCAAGGATAAGTCGGCGGTTGGCTCTCCGGAGTCGGGACTTGCGGATGGTAGTCAAGCCATCCCTCCGCCCGAGTGGCCCACAGATAAGTTGGTGGTATCCACCGTTTTGGTTACTCCTTTAAAGAAGGAGGCTATTCTAGCACGAAGTATCGCGAGGCGCTCTCCCAAAGCTAAAGCGGCGGCCGGCAGAGTCGCCTGTGATTTGAGCGGTGAAAACGACTTATTATGCCAAAAGCGGGCGGGTTGCCTTGCCGACCCTGGAGCGGAAAATTCTCCCGCTGAGACTCGGCGTGCGGGTCCTTCGCTAGGACTTGCTTTTCCTGAGGCCGTTTGTAGAAATCGTCGTCAGTCTGCTATGAGTTTTTCGGTGATTACGGATGCTAGTTTCAAGTTTCCTTCTTGTGACAGTCTTGACGAGCCCGAGAAGTATGAGGACATGGCCTTGAACGGGATGAAGGTTTACTTGTTCTTTGCTCTCTGTTTTTTTTTATTTGTTGTTGTTTTTTTTTTCTGACTCTTTTTTTTTTTTAGTTCATGTCTTCCGAGAACAAGTGCATCAGCACGTATGATGCTTCGGTCTGTGGAATCCGCAAACGTGCTGAGGAAGCTCGGGAGAATGCCCGACTGGTAAGGAGGAAACTTAACGAACTTAAGGTGGTGTCTTCGCATCAGGTCAAGTTGTTTGAGAGGGAGCTCACTTCGTTGCGTTCCGAGGCGTTGCAGTTCAAGACCCGTCAAGAGGCCAAGGATGCGCGTCACGCCAAGGAAATACAGACTTTGAAGGATCAGTTGGCCAGTGTGAAAATGACGCGCAACTCGAAGGTGCAGCGGGCTTACACGGATGGCCACAAGGCTTCTGTCGCGAAATTCTGCGACTTCCTGAATGTGCTAAAAGAAGATCTTGGATCTTTGTCTGAGGCAAGGAACCAGGAAGTTGATTTGGCTCAGATAGAGAGTAATATCGAGCTTGTCGCGTTGCTTCAGGGTACTGACCCTCCCAGCTTGGATGAGGAGAAGGCGAAATTGTCCACATGGATGAACGAATTTGATAGGTCTGCAGCTCGGTTTGACGATGTGATCGCTCGAATTCGTGGGAAGATCGATTCTCAGCTGTGTCCAGCTCCCAAGGGTGACAATGTTTCAATACCCGAGGAACGTTCTGTTGAAGAGGAAGCTGCTTCTCTCGGGGTAGTTGATATGGCCGGATCGAACGAGTCTGTTTCCGGGATCTCGGATATCGCTGTTACCAAGGCGCTTGGTTCAGATTCTTGACCTTGTGTGGTTTTTCTTTCTAGTTTTTTTGAGTTTTTGGTAGCTCTTGGCTTTCGTCTATGTATTTATGTTATGTACGGCCTGATCTTTGGTCTGGACCGGTTTTCGGGCCCAAAAGGCTAGGTCGGCGGCCGAGAAGAAAACACAAGGTCCCACATCGAAAATATGTAGTCTTAGCACCCTAGGATCGTTAGTATATATATGTATGCTCATGTAAGGGTTAAAGGCATCTCAAATCCGAGTATTAAGAGCTTTGGCAATATAAGACTTTTCAGCTTTTGCTAAATATTCTTGTACTTTCGGAAAATATCAATAAAATATCTCTTTTTGCATTTTTCGGTCCTTTAGTTCTTTAAAATAGAATTTTCGAGCCCCCACAAAATATAAGTTTTGACAGTGTGAGGTTTAGCTCTCATAATCACCACCAGGGCTGCTTTCTCCATTAAAGGGTATCGAGTCTCCGCATCTGTCAAGGTCTGGCTTACGTAAAAGATGGGATTTTGCACGTCTCGATCTTCCCGTATAAGTACTCTACCTACTGCTGTCGATGACACTGCCGTGTACAGGAACAAGGGTTCCCCTTCGACTGGTTTTGATAGGACGGGCGGACTTGCCAGGTACTTCTTCAATTGTTGGAAAGCTTGCTCGCACTTCTCCATCCATTCGAACTTCTTGTTTCCTCTGAGGGTGTCATAGAAGGGCAGGCACTTGTCCGTTGATCTGTAGATGAATCGGTTTAATGCCGCGACTCGTCCGGTCAATCTTTGGATTTCCCTTTTGGTACTGGGTGAGACCATCTCTATGAGGGCGTTTATCTTCTTCGGGTTTGCCTCTATTCCACGATGTGTTACCAGGTAGCCGAGGAATTCTCCCGACGCGACTCCGAATCTGCACTTTGCCGGTTTCAGCTTCATATTGTGCCGGTTAAGTTGTTCGAAACATTCTTGTAAGTGCTTCACGTGCTCTTTTTCTTCTAAGGATTTCACCAGCATATCGTCGATGTAGACTTCCATCGTCTTCCCGAGCTGCTCAGCGAACATCTTGTTGACGAGTCTTTGATATGTCGCACCGGCATTCTTAAGTCCAAGTGGCATTACTTTGTAGCATTAAATACCGCGATCCGTGATGAACCCAGTCTTGTCTCGGTCGTCAGGGTTCATCATGATTTGGTTATATTCGGAAAATGTGTCCATGAAGGATAGCAACTTGTTACCGGCCGTTGCCTCAACTAGTCGGTCAATGTGCGGAAGTGGGAAGCTATCTTTCGGGCACGCCTTGTTTAGATCTGTGATGTCCACGCAGACTCGCCATTTTCCGTTCTTTTTCTTCACTACCACCGGGTTGGCAAGCTAATCGGGGTACTTTACCTCCATAATGGATCCGACTTTGAGCAATCTCTCCACTTCATTGTTCACCGCTTGGGCGCGTTCCGGGCTGAGTTTTCGTCTTTTCTGCTTCACCGGCTTATATGTCGGGTCCACGTTGAGCTCGTGGCTCGTTATTCCGATGTCGGTCCCGGGCATGTCCTCCATTGCCCATGTGAATGAGCTCGCGTTTTCCTTCAAGGGAGTGATCAATTCTGATTTGATTGGTTCTTCCAGGTTTGATCTGATCTCCGTACACCGTTCCAAGTTTGCTTCGTCTATGTTCACCGAGATTACCGGCTCGCACTGAGGATCTCTTTCTTCCTTACGTGCCTCCTCGATCTGTAGCTTGTGATCGAGTTTCGCGATTTTTCGCTCTTCTCTCATCTTATTGGATGTCATCTGAGCGTTGGATTCGGTCACCGGTTTTCTCAGCTTATGCTCCATTAAGAAACAGGTCCGCGAATCTCTTTCTCGTCCCCAGATCGTCTCCACTATGGTCGGGGTTGGGAACTTCAGGCAGAGGTGATAGGTTGACGGGATGGCCTTCATTGAGTTGAGCCATGGTGTTCCAACGATGGTGTCGCAAATTCGAGGGCAGTCTATCACCGAGAACTTTGTGTCTTTCTCCACTCCTTTTGGTTTTACGGGGAGTTGAATCGTCTCTATCGTTATCGTCATTTTTCCGGAGAAACCAGTCAACGGTTTTGGATCGATTGTGAGATGCCAGGTCCCAATGTTGATCCTCCGAAGGGTTTCAAGGAATATGACGTTCACCGTGCCTCCATTGTCGACTAGAACTCTTGGTATGTCATGGCCTCCGATTGAAAGGTTGATGACGAGCAGATCGTTATGAGGATGGTCGATTTCTGCGGCTTCACCTTCTCGAAAGGTCATCGCTCTGCCGCCGTCGCTCCTCGTGTAACTCCAGTCCATCGTTTCTTCGGCCATCGTTTTCTTTCTCGTATCCTCTTGCTCTTAGGTTTTAGATTGTTTCTCGTCCCCACAGACGGCGCCAGACTGTGAGAGTTGAAACTAACACAATCAAAAATTTATAATTTGTGGGGTCCGAAAATCCTATTTTATGAGAACTCGAGGATCGAAATGGCTCTTTGGTCTCGGAGGATAAAGTGGCTTCTTGGCCTTGGGGAGAAAGTGGCTCCTTGGCCTTGAAGAGAAAGTGGCTTCTTGGCCTTGAAGAGAATGTGGCTTCTTGGTCTCGGAGGAGAATGTGGTGCCTTGCTTCCCTACGGAGAAAGTGGCGCCTTGGCCTTGAGGCAAAGAATGTGGGGCCTTGCTTCCTTCCGTAGAAAGTGGAGTCTTGGACAAGGAGAATGTGGCACCTTGCTTTCTTCTGGAGAAAGTGGTGCCTTGGCCTTGAGGCAAAGAATGTGGCGCCTTGCTTCCTTCCAGATAAAGTGGCGCCTTGGAGATTGTGGGGCCTTGGACAAGGAGGAGAATGTGGCGCCTTGCTTCCTTGAGCTAAAGAATGTGGTGCCTTTCTTCCTTCTGGAAGAAGTGGCGCCTTGACTTGTTCAAGAAGAGCAAATGGCGTGCTGCTCCTTAGACAAGTGAGGGTCTTTAACAAATCCTCCTGTAATTAGATTTCTCGGTTTGTCAATTTCCGAGGAGTGGGTTATGACCCAACAATGATTAAAAATAAACCTATTTTTGGATCGATTTAATATTCACATGGTTTTTCTTAATAATTGTCACATGTTTATTATCAAATGTATGCATATAATTCAGACAAATATAAACCTTCTTTTGGGCCAATTTAATATTCGCATGAATATACACATATACATATGTAATCTCGGCCAAATATAAACTTTCCTTTGGACCGATTTAATATTCTCATGAATTTACATACATATTTCATTTAATATTTTTTATGGAAAAATATCCACAAGAGAGCTTACTTTGGCAACATCTAGCATCATTTAATTCAATCAAATATTAAACTTGCACAATCAAATTTATTTATTGATTAAAACTTTTAATCTTGTGCAGACGTATAATAATAAGTTTGAGGGCTCTTTATGCAAGATTATTACCGTAGTCAAATGGTTGAAGAAGGGAGAGTAAGAGATTCGTATATATAATTATCTTATGGGCCTGGCGGCCCTAACTTCTTTGTTTTATTTTTCTTGATTGTTATTGGGCCTAAAAACCCAATACGAAAATTAGTTAAATGAAACTATTCACATTCCTCAACCTTACCAAAACCCTATTTTTTTTTGTCTCCAGCTAAAATGGCTAAAAAAAAAAAACTGAACATGAAACTTAATTTCGAATCTAACCCAAGATTGCTCCCAAATATTCCGAAAAAAATCAGAAAGAATAAACTTTATAAGCAATATATGTAGATCCAAAAAAAAATTCATAAACTTTATTGTAGATCTAAGATCAAAACATGCTTTTATCTAGAACAAACACCAAAACTAGATCTGCATGCATATAATCTAGATCCACAAACAAAACTTTAAACCACAGATTTCAGAATACTAAATCTAGATCAAACTTCAAAGAAAAAACACATTCAATAATCCAAATTTTCTTACCAAATAATAAATCCGAATTTATTTATAAAAAAAAAACTTGATTATCAAACAGAAACTGAACATGATGCTCTGCTACCAATTGTTGGAATTATTTCTATTAATTCTTACAACCATAAACATGTCAGTCTCTGAATGATAATGATGCATGAGCGGAAGCATACCTTTTGGATCCATGGTTTGTATTCTGAAGTTTGGTAATGGCTCTTCCACAACAAACCCTATGTGACTTTAGTTCTCTGGTGATGGGATGCATAGAGTTTCTGTATTTTCGGCTAGGGTTGTTGGAGGACCATAACCCTCTACTTATATAGGGTATCAATTTCTAATTCGGCCTTTCATCAAATTAAAAATTACTTAAAGTATCTACATATTAATATTTCATAACACTTATGCCCCTTAGTATTTTATTTATATCAAAGTGACCACATAAGTTTTGACTACTTTAAATAATTATCCTAACACATTGATTATAGATGTGTGATCCCAAAATAATTATTACATGTTCTTGCTTGTGTCGATCATTCTTGTCATACCAGCCGACATTCATATGTTGCATTAGATTTTGGTTAGGTTTAAATCTCTGTCATATTTCGTTTACAAAAACAATATATATATCGACTATTGCATTTTTTTTTCCTTATTTGCATCCGAGTCATGCCTAAATTGTTTGATATCACAATTTGTTTACTTTCTTTGGATTATTGCAGGCGTGTATTGTTTATTGCCTTTTTTGGTGTTGTGTTCGAAATTTTGACAAGTTTACTTGGTTTAAATATTGTAGCACTTCGTAAGAACCCATTAAGCGCTTGATCTTTGTCAAGTCTTCAGGGTGAGACCAGCGACGACGCATTGGCTCAGATTCTTGCGAACCTCCAGACCATGCAGGACTGTTTGGACCAACTGGAACAGCACCAAACCGATGGCGACACCTCGGATACCAATAATAACCGTACAACACATAAGGAGCTCGTCGAAGAGGCTACGGTTCGGATCAACGATTTGATAAAGAGTTTGCAAGTTCAGCTTCAATAAGTTCTCTCTCTTATTGATTTAGGTAAAAATAACTCAAAAACCTAAAAATCTCCCTCTCACGAACTCATTTGGGTTGCCACAACTCAAAAACTCCTTATATAAGAAAAACACTCTCAAAACCCTTTCCTAAACTCTTTAGGAAAAGACAAATTTCCTTTTTCTCTAGATTTGGATATCTTCTAGTTTTGCTTGGGCTTCAAGCTTATCCCAACAATTTCAACGATTTGATAAAGAGTTTGCAAGTTCAGCTTCAATAAGTTCTCTCTCTTATTGATTTAGGTAAAAATAACTCAAAAACCTAAAAATCTCTCTCTCACGAACTCATTTGGGTTGCCACAACTCAACAACTCCTTATATAGGAAAAACACTCTCAAAACCCTTTCCTAAACTCTTTAGGAAAAGACAAATTTCCTTTTTCTCTAGATTTGGATATCTTCTAGTTTTGCTTGGGCTTCAAGCTTATCCCAACAATCTCCTCCTTAAGCTTGAAACTCTGCTTCACCAAGTCTTGCACTCCAATGAGTTCTCTCATCTCCTTGAATCTCAACTTTCCCAATGGCTTGGTAAGAATATCAGCCTTCTGCTCAACTCCAGGTACGTGTTCTACCTCTACCTCTTCATTCTCCACGCACTCTCTGATGAAATGGTATCGTCTTTGTATGTGCTTGCTTCTGCCATGAAAGACAGGGTTTTTTGTAAGAGCAATCGCAGATTTGTTATCGATCCGTATAAGCACCTTTTTTACTTCCGTTCCCATGATCTCACTGAGCAAGTCTCTCAGCCAGATTGCTTGCTTAGTTGCTTCAGTTCCGGCCATAAATTCTGCTTCACACGAGGATAGAGCCACTACATCTTGTTTTTGTGAGCACCAAGAAATAGGACCATCTCCCAAGTAGAAAATGTGACCGGTTGTGCTCCTCCCATCGTCCGGATCGATACTAAGACTGCTGTCACAGTATCCAATAAGCCTCGGTATCTTCATGTTGCGTTTGAAAACCAATCCGAGAGATGTTGTCCCCTTTAGATATCTCAGACATTGTCTCATTGCAGCTCCGTGAGATTCTCTAGGGCTATGCATATATCTACTCAAGACACCTACACAGTATGACAAGTCCGGTCTCGTGTGGATCAAGTATCGCAAACAACCAACTTTCTTTCTGAAATCAGTGGCGTCGATTTCTTTCTCTGTTTCTGCCTTTGAAAGTTGAAGACCGACTTCCATAGGCGTAAGAACCGGATTGCAGTCCAACATCCCTGTCTCGTCTAGAATCTTTTGCACATATCTTCTTTGACTTAGCACAATTCTATCTTCGAACTGAGTCACTTCTATTCCGAGGTAATAAGTCAACTTTCCAAGATCACTCATCTCAAATTTTGCAGCCATCTCATCCTTAAACTTGTAGATGATAGACTTGTCTGTTCCTGTAACAAACAAGTCGTCAACATAAACAGCAATAATGAGAGTATGTCCCTTCTCTGTTTTGTAATAGACAGTCGGCTCCTTTGTGCACTTTTGAAAGCTCAGCTCTTCAAGAATCTGATTTAGCTTATTGTTCCAAGCTCGTGGAGCTTGTCGCAGACCATATAGTGCTTTGTTTAACTTATAAACCTTACTTTCACTGCCTTTTTTCTCAAATCCTTCAGGCTGCGAGACATAAACAGTCTCTTTGAGTTCTCTATGGAGGAATGCTGTTTTTACATCCAAGTGATGAATTTCCCAACCGTTTGCTGCTGCAATATTGATGAGCAATCTTATAGTCTCCATTCGTGCTATAGGAGCAAAAACCTCTTCGAAATCGATCCCATACTGTTGCACATACCCCTTAGCAACAAGTCTTGCTTTGTGTTTATTTATGCTTCCATCCGAATTTCGTTTCAATTTAAAAACCCACTTGAGTCTGATAGGTGTTGTTCCTGCAGGTAAGTCAACTAAGTCCCAAGTATTGAGTTTCTCAATTGACTTAATCTCATCTTTGCAGGCATCTAACCATTCATCTGATCCTTTTGCCTCCTCAAAACTTCTCGGCTCGTTGTTTAAGCACAAAAGAAGTATCTCTCCTTCTTCTTCAGCAAGCAGAACGTAATCTTCCAGATATTTTGGTGTAGAGGTCTGTCTCGTACTTCTCCTTAAAACTGGTTGATTTTGCTCTGCGACTTCTTCTTCTTGTACAGTATTCTCGGACAAGTCTCCAATATTCTCTGTTTCATCCTCTTCGTTGTTGTTATCATGGTTCTCTGTTTCTGCTTGCTCTCCGTGAATCTCCCTGTCAGCAATAATACCATGATTCCCAAATTCTCCAAGAATGATGTTGAAACTTCCATCTCCATCTTGCTCAGAAGAATTTTTCCTCCAGTTCGATCCTTTCGATTCATCGAATATTACATCACGACTCACAACAACCTTTCTTGTTTGTGGATCTAGCATTCTATACGCTTTCGAGCCGGGCTCTGTTCCCAAGTGGACTAGCATCCTTGATCGATCATCAAGTTTCTTTAGCAGATGCGAATCAATCTTTGCGTAGCCAATGCAGCCAAAGATCCTGAGATGATCAATACGTGGCTTCTTATTCTTAAAAACTTCATATGGAGTTTTATCGCTCAGGGCCCTTGTAGCTATCCTGTTTAGCAAGTATGTCGAATGTCTTACTGCTTCTCCCCACAGATAGTTAGGTACTCTCATATGCTTTAGAATACTCCTAGTCATCTCCATCATGGTTCGATTTCTTCTTTCCACTACACCATTTTGTTGTGGTGTGTATGGAGCAGTGAGATGTCTCTGGATTCCTGCAGTAGCACAATATTCATTGAATTCTTGTGACACAAACTCTCCTCCTCTATCTGTTCTGAAGGTCTTAATACTTGCCCCTGATTCTTTCTCAACAAGATTTCTGAAGTTTTTAAACTTCTCAAATGCAGAACTCTTCTCTTTCAACAAAGCAGTCCACATATAGCGTGAATGATCATCGATGAGTACGAAGACAAATCGATTTCCAGCAGCTGTACTTGGAGTTATTGGGCCACATAAGTCTCCATGCACTAGCTCTAAGATCGTCGTAGCTCTATATGTGGTAGCTTGTGGAAATACTTGTCTTGTCTGCTTCCCTAAGAGACAAGAACTGCACATTTATTTCTCAAACACTACTTGGGGAAGTCCTTGGACCAGTTCTCTCTGCTTCATGGATTTGATAGTCTCCAAGTTAATATGTCCAAAACGTGCGTGCCAGCGGCTTGATTCGTTAACAGATGACAGGTTTAAGTAAGCATTATCATGAAAATCCATACTAACCTTGTACAGTCTGTTTTTAGATCGTGGAGCTTTTGCAAGTAACTTCCCGTGTGCATCTCTCATCGTAAGGAAGCCTCCTTTCAGTCTAATATCGCAATTTCGTTTCTATATTATAACGGTGAGATCATCGTTAGGTTATTCGATATATCGATTGGAGTAAGATTACAGCGAGAATACGAGTTACTTGAAGATGAAGACACGATAATGATGTGGTGATGTGTGTGTTGAAGTTTCTAGGTAAAAAAAGAAAAAAAAAAGAAAAAAAAATCACTGAGGGGTTTCGGACGGAAGAAGGACGTCGTAACTAGCTCGAGCAAGGAGACGAGTCACCGTAGGGCTTCAACAACATCACACAGTTTTCATAAGGCAAGAAGGAGACAAGGTCGTAGGGTCTCAAAGGGAGAAGGTTCGTGAACGAACTCAACCAAGAGACAATCATCGTGATCTAGATTGGATAAAAGACATTGACAGGAAGTTTCACGTAAGAAGATCGACGAGGAAGGCATAAGGTGTGGAACGTGGTTTTCTAAGACGAGGAAGATCACATACATGCTTTGTGATAGTGACGAGATCGTGACGTGGGAAGAAGCTCACAACGAAGGATCTCGTGACGGTGAGAACGTGAAGGAGCTCGTGTTTCTTTGAGTAGAAAGAAACTAAGGCTCGTGTTTTCTCTGAGAAGAAGGAAACAAAAGGCTCGCGATCTTCTTAAGTCGAAGAAAAAACACGACGAGACGTGGTGATTGCGACGAAGTCCAGTGTTCACGACAAGGTTGTGTAATCGCGAATTGATCAGGATGAAGAGAAGGAGCTCTCGTCACAAACCTATTCGTACCAAAAGAGTTGGCGTGAAGGAGAAGAAAGCTCGAGTTAGGGTTGTGAAGAAAACAGACTCAAGAGACTAACGTAGGGAAGAGCTTTACGTTATCAAAGACGTTAAGATTGTTGTGAGGAGGAGAAGCTCGCTACCTCAACAGATCCGGTGTGGGAGAAGCCACATCAAAAGCAACCGGTCCGGCGACGTTGAAGCTGGTGGTTGTGAGAAGTAGGATCTTGCGACTCAGACGTTGAAGGAGACTCGGCTTGCAACATCGAGTTTCTTTTGACTCGTCATCAACTACATCGTGAAGGAGAAGAACAATGTTTGACTAGCAACGTTGAAGCAGACGAGTTGGTGTGAATTGGTGTGAAGAAGCTCGAGTTAAAATCCGAGTTGGTGTGAATTGGTGTGAAGAAACTCGAGTTAAAATCGTGAAGGAAGACTCGGAAGGTTCACGTCATCAAAAATCTCGTGTGAAGAAGGAGTCGTACGCAACACATTTAACAAATACCCACGTTTGAGAGAAGCTCAAACAAGTCTCTAGGTAAGGAACTCAGTTATTTTAAAGAGATAATTTAGTCACGAAGAGTTAAGGAAGTCACGAGCAAATTAACGTTTCTTGAGGGAGAAGAAACCTCAAACAATTATTGTTGAGAAGAGCTAAGGAAAGAAGCTGAGTACATAACTCGTCAACGGGAAGCTTTCTCGATGTAAAGGGGACGAGTGTGATAACATCAAAGAAGAAAGGGACGCGTTGAGGAATCAACACAGAAACGATGTGGAGTTGCTAAACCAAGAGCGTGAGGAGTTTATGAGCAAAAGGTGGAAGAACAAGGTTATCACGTTAGCTTAGGTTGAAGCTGATCTCGATCACGTAGAAGCAACAGCCGTTCGAGAGGGAAGATGCTTGATTTCTGTGTTGATTGACGAAGAAGAAGATGAAACAAAGGTAGGGTTTGTGAGCAATCTGGGCTTCACGTGTTTCATGTTATTGTGTAAGAAGAATGCTTGTCGTGAGGCTTACACTGACGTGAACTGAAAACGTGGAAATCTCGGTGGGATAAAGAAGATTGAGTTTGATACTTACCAAAGATATTTGTTTCGAAAGTCTTCCTAATCAGGTGGAGTTAGGCGGCAGGTTCTGTTGGCAACAATAGCGGTGCAAAGTGATGTTCAGATTAAGTGATGTTCAAAAGGGCTGTTCAGGTTTAGTGTGGGTTTACCTAGAGTCATCGAAATGCAAAGAAGATGAAGCAGATCATCAGAGAATCTCTAAGAAGAGCCATGGTGGTTCATCGGAAAATCTGTAGAGAAGAAATCATGAAATTTAATTTCTTGAAATCTGTAGCAAGAATCATGAAATCTGTAGATTATTCGAAAGGTGTTCAGATAATCGGGAAAGCAAAGCAAGGAGGAGATATCTCGGGTTAAGAGGATTACTTGGAGTTATTAGAAGAGTTATTAGAACGGCAAAGAAGAAGCCGTAGCTTGCAGAAGAAATCTGAAAAAAAAAAATCAAAGGGGATGATGGTTTGTTACGAGCTCGACGTGAGCTTCTTCAGCCACCAGAGATGGTTGGAAACTTGAGGAATCACCGGAGGATACGAGGTTGGCCAGAACCAGAATCGCATATGTGAATTGGGAAAGAAAGTTTGAGAGAGAGAGTCGCAAATCTCTCTCGGCTTGAGGCAGAGGCAGCTTGAAGTCGGCAGGTACTAAGCATGGAGGAGCTCACCGGAGAAACAATGGAGCTCGTCGAAGAGGCTACGGATATCACCGGTGAAATCTTTCATAAATAATACCCGAACGGACGAGGGATCTCCGACCACCACCCGCGCCTAACTAACCGTAGAACGAGCACCTGTGAGACCCGGCCCGCAATGGACAGGACGGAGCCCAAGACCGCGACCGAGTCCGAGAATCGGAAGAAGAACAACCTTGGCATGGGGGTAAGGATCTCAGACTCTCTCCTCCCACATTTGCAGGTACGATCAATCTTGAAGCCTATATGGATTGTGAACGATGTATGGAGTATATTTTCGAGTATTACAACTACTCGGACATGCGGAAGGTGGCCTTTGCGGCAGCTCAGCTCACAGACAACGCTTTAGCCTGTTGGGATCATGAGGTTACCGACCGCAGGAGCGCCATTTGCATCCAATTAGCTCATGGGCCAACATGAGTTACCACCTCCAAAAAAAGTATGTCCTGGCTTCTTTCCATAGGGATCTCTAGAAGAAGTTCTGCAAGCTTAGCCAAGGAACCCGGTCCATTGAGGAATACTTTGAGGAGTTTGAAACCCTCATGAGTCGGTTGGATGTCATGGACTCTCTCTACACGCTTGCACAATTCCTAGACGGACTTCAAGACCATATTGTCTGCAAGATGGAAAGGCGGACCTATAACGATTTCGACGAGTGATATATTACGATTTTGACTCACATTAACATTAGTATCTAATCTCTTTTTAGAGTCTTTTGAGTGTATTTCAAGTTATTTCAGGTGGCTAGGAAGCTTTTATGGAGTTTGGAGCAGCTGGAGCCTTTGGAGTAAATTAAAGAAAAAAATCTAAACCGCACACGGAAGTACCAACTCCAGCTCGCGAGCACATGCTCCTCAAACTCGGCTACCCTAGAGCACATGCTCGCGCCTCCGAAGAAAAATAAGAAAAGTCGCCCTGACCTAATTTTAAAAGCGAAAAAGAAGGAGCAGCCGCCGAGAGTTTAGGAGCTTTCTACCTTATCTTTACTTTTACCTTTGAGTTTTAGGAGCTTTCTACTTGTAAGATTTGCGAGAAGAATTCCTGCACACTTGAGAAGAATTTTGAACCCTGTTATCTCAGTTTTAATTTCAATGCATTCTTTTTATTTAATCTATATGCTTTCTTCTTCTTCCATGTCTGAGTAGATTCTCTAGTTAGGTTAAGGATTTCAAAGGAGTTCATGAGCAAATGGATTGAATACAAATAGGGTTATAAAATCGATAGTCTTCACCTTTGTTGATCTTACTGCTTGAATTGAATTGATCACTTAATTCTCGATTTTAGGTTAGTCTAGTCAACGACAGTTACTAGGTTGCTAGAAGAAACATTGGTGAGCAATTTGTCCTTAGCCAGTGACAGTTGATGTTAAGGCGAATTGTGAACAAATCGAACCTGATTATTAAAGCTTGTCTGCGATTTTAGGGCCAAACGACAGTTTAGGATTCTAGGTTGTTTGACAAAGTTATTGGTGCCACGACAGTGGATTGATATTATCTTTATGTTCGAGTTCTAGACTTGTGCTAAACTCGCCCTGAATAGTTGTTTGATCCTTGCTCTGAATTTCCTGTGAAACTCCTTGACCTAACGCTTGCTTTATTAAGTTTATTTCATCATTTTAATTCGTTTGCTTGATATCCAAACATTATCTATTCCTCTTAGCTCTAGATCGAGCTCATAAAACCATAGTGTAATACTTGGTCTTCGTGGGATTCGACTCCTTAATACTACTACGTTTGCTGTGCACTTGCAGTAGGAAAATAAGGTTTAAAACTTGTGTATCAACGAGTTTCTCCATATAACTGTCCAGGCCGAGCAGCACATCAAACGCAAAGGAGCTGCTATTAGCCGACCCAAGTCCAACTGGACTTCCCAACCGCCAAAGAGCTTCGACAAAGGTAAAGGGATCGTGATAGACGACCGATCCAAAAAAACAGCTCTGGGGCTTCCAAACCAACCCAAGAACAAGGTAAGTTTCTGAACCCTAGGAATCTTGATATGAATTGTTTCGGGAATGCCCGAACCAGCGCGTCATGGTGGTACGGGATGATGGCGAGTATGAATGACAAGACGACACCACCCGACAAGGTTGATTTTGATGGGGGGATAACTGACTATCCCGTAACCAGAGAGATGCTGGTGAATTCGGCGAGCACTAAGTGCACTATACGATCCGGAAACAATCCAACGGGAAAACATATTTCATACAAGATGTAGCATAGAGGCAAAGGTATGTAGTCTCATCATAGATGTAAGTTCTTGGACAAACGTAGCAAGAAAGTACTTGGTGGATAAGCTAGGTATGAAGAGGACCAAACATCCAAGGCTGTACCATTTGAGGTGGCTTAATGATGAGGCTGAGTTGAGAATCGCGGAGCATGTTGTCGTGTCGTTCAGCAACGGCAAGTATAGTGATGAGGTGAAGTGGGATGTGGTCCATATGAAAGTCGGGCACATTCTGTTGGGGAGGCCGTGGAAATTTGACAAGGAGACCTTGCAGACGCACTAACTTCTACTCCTTGACGCACAATAACCGCAAACATAACTTGGCCCCACTCACCCCGACTGAAGTGCGTGAAATGCAGCAAGCCATGGACAAAGGAGCTCAGGTAAGTACTACCAACCTTTTTTTTACACCAAGTACAGTTTGTAAGGCTCTAGTTCATCATAGACAAGTGCTACTCAAGATCTTTCGAGAAGGTTGTATGTTTTCAGGTGAAGAAGATAAGGAACTCCCGGCCGAGATGCTCAAGCTTTTAGACGGATTTAAGGACATATTCCTGGAGGACATCCCAACCGGATTGCCATCAATCCGAGGCATCAAACACCAGATCGGTCTCATCTTGGGGGCTCCATTGCCGAACCGAGCCGCGTACCCTGTCAACCCTGAGAAAGCTAAAGAGCTGGAGAGCCAAGTCCAAGACCTTATGACCAAAGGGTACATCAGAGAGAGTCTCAGCTCTTGTGTCGTGCCAGTCCTACTCGTGCCAAAGAAAGAGCCGACCCAAGAGGCCCAAGTACCTATCACCCGTCAAGGTCCGCACACCCATTATGGAACCAAGATGCTTCAGGAAAAATTAAACAGAGTCATGGACCAGCTTCTTAGTCTAGAAGCTCAAGATTATCACATGGCCAAGTTACATTTTCTAGTTGTTGCCCCAATTCAAACCGCGGACCCGGACGACTCAATTAAGGTTGACATCTATCAAGACAATCAGAACAAATCCGGACCGGTCTACTTCACTCAAACTGAACTGGGTGATCAATTGCATTTGACACCAATAAACCAGGCCCGAACCATCTTCACCAATATACCAAGTTAAGGCCCATCCGAGACCAAGCCACAAGATCCTCACACGTGCACCAAGCTTCCGACCCAAAGTGAGCATTTATTCTTTATTTCCTTTTTTGGCTAACGTATCTTGTGTATTGCAGATCAAGTTCTTATCATTAGTTAGAATATTTCGTTTTAGTATTTTGTTTCCTTTTCTTTTAGACTCGAGATATTATAACATGTTTCAAGTCTTTTAGAAGGGCAAAGCTGTACAGACCCCTTCATTAAATTCCCCTCTCACAACCGTGTATCTTTACAACTCTTTTAATAAAATATCACACTTTCTTAGCAAAGAAAAAACCCTAGTCCTAGTTCGAGCTAGCTGTCGACCAAATGAGAGATTAGGAGGTCAAATCTGAGTCTTATCAAAGTTCTTTCATCAACTTTGGGGCGACCATCGATCCATCCCACTTCCGTCGTTCCATCCGACCAACCTTAGCAAAGAGAGTCATACAACCAGTTTCTTTGGTTCCATCACCCACCTTCGATCGATCTTCTTCCGACCAGCCAAGAGAGTCATACGACCTGCGGTTCGTCCCATACCTACCCGGCCTGTATCAGAAGATTTGATTGACATGTTTTTCGTAGCCGGTTCAGATTTAGGGCGTTGGTTTGTTTGACTTTGTTTATCGTTTTTCTTTTTTGGGATTGTAATTTATATGTTTGTAAGTCTCCCAATCTTGTGAGCTTTGTCTCCGGCGTCTTTCCATGGGACAGTCGGCTTAGTTGTTGGTCAGTTTTGACCATATGAACTCTGTTGTATGACTACTATAGTAAATTCTTAGAAACAAATTAACAACCGATGACAAAAACAAAAAAAAACAATGGAACATGTACTTTATGCCCATAGCAAATGAAAACACGTGGCTATTTATTTTTTGCTTGTGCTAACCAAAAGACTTATGCAAGCCACAGGTTGGTCAAAGAATACTGTCAACTCAGTCACATGAGACTCAAACCAGAACCGAATCACACTTTTCTTGGTTCAGTTTTGTTCCGAACTTTAAATTCATAGTCTTTAGAAAAGAAGAACATTAATGCACGCGAACATGAAGAAACACCAAATTCTCCAAACTCGTATCATTCATCTCATACACAAGCAAATGCACAATAAAATGTTATCAATAAGAGCCATGAAAGACTTAGGTTGTAAGAGCAACTTCATAAGATAGTTTGCAACATGCACCTAAGAAGCCACTTACCACCAATATTATCTCTCAAACTTTAATTAAAAATCTTTTGTTTTTTTTCTTTTTGCACATTTTAAATTTTAGAAAAAGGGCACATTTGATACATAAAAACATTTTCAATTTGAGTAAGTTATATATTCAAGTAACAAATTTGAACGAGAAAAACTCCCACAAACACAACAAATCCGGAAACAAAAACTTCCACCACCCAATACCACTAACAATCTCATCAGATCTTCCGAACCCATTGACTCTTTAAGTAGATCAAAAGTTGTTCTTGCATTAAAATTTGTATATTTTTGTTTCTTCAGTAACGAATTAAAAATTATATTCAATCTGATCTTTCCACTTTTTCCCTTTTTATTGTTTTAACAGAAAACGTTTACATTTCGGTCAAATGAATCTATCATGCTTTATCGGCTAAATGAACTTTGGAAACCACAACGTCTCCATCAAGCTTCTCTATTATAATTGACAACTGGTGCACTAAAAGATCCTAATGCAACCGGCTATAACCAGTTGAGAAAATGGGAAAAATTAATCCGAATCTTTTCGTATGAAATTTTTTATATCTAAACTTTCATAAATATATATATTTTTTAAACAAAGTTTTTTCAAATTCAAAATTTATAACTAAACTAAAATAAGTTTCAAAATTCAATATTAACTCTAATGATATCAGTTAAATGGTAAATTTTTGATTAGTATACAGAGATGCAATATCGTTTTGATTGAATAAAACTAAAAGATGGAAAATACAAGATTTCGAACCCACAAAATCAAAGATAAATAGTTAAAGATTCACTATTTAACTTTAATATTGCGGATTGAAAACCTGATATTGTTTTCTTTTTAGTTTTTTTTTTCAATTAAAAAATTTATCATATTCCTAAACCAGTGTCACATCAACTGCATAATCAACATAATTTAACAATTAACTAACATAGTCAAAATCAATGTTATATTCCATAAATTTATTTTAATTTAAATATATAATTTTAATTTTAATAAAATCAGAACTTTAAATATAAGTTTTAATTTTTTTTAAAAAATGGGTTAAAAAGGAAAATTAGGTGGTATAATACTTATGTGATCCAAATTCAATAACTAACTGATATAAAATGCAAATTAGGTAACTAATATAATTTCAATATAAATTTCCGATTATACCATTTTGCAATATTTGATTGAATTATAGTGAACTATATCTACAAATTATAAAAGCTAACTATATTGAAATTTAGTGAACTATATCGAGTACATTACTAAGCTATATCAAACATAAGCTATAATATAGTTCACTAATTAAACTATATAGTTTATTAACTTAACTATATATAGGTCACTAATTTAAGTACACAAATTAACTATATCGACAACAAATTATATTAAACTATAGTGAACTATATCTACAAACTATAAAAGTGACTTGAAAATGTGATAGTGAACTATATCAAAGTTTAATGAACTATATCAAACACACTACTGAACTATACCATATCATAAGCTATAATATAGTTCACTAACTTAACTATATAGTTATTAATTCAACCATATAGTTCACTAACTTAACTATACAAGTTAACTATATCGACCACGTTAATATATATTGAACTATAATTAAACACTGCATGAGTATATTAGTCACTTTCTCTATGATTTTGTTAGTTATCTAAATTTGTATTTATATATGTTACTTTTTAAATTTAGGTGTTATCCATCTAATTAACACTTAAAAAGACACATATTATAAAAAGTCGGATATAAAAATTTCCATATAAAAAATTCTGATTTGATTTTCTCCATTTTTTCCCCCATTAACGAGTTAACACGGTGACCACAATTATTAACCAAAACAAGAAAGCGTCCAGATTCATAGCACGTAGGCACGTAGATAACCGGTATCCGGTAATCTCCTCAAAATCCATCCTCCTTCGCGTCCACATATCTCTCTCTCCATCCTTTTATTCGCTTCCGATTAAGAAAAAGTATTCATTCATATTCTCTCTCTCCGTGTAAGCTTCTTCAAAAGATTCGTGTTCCCAAATCTGTATGGATTTGAGCCGTTCTGAATCCAATTTCTCATTAGGGTTTCCTTGCTCCAACCCATCATCAATGGCACCGGCTCCAAGAATCCCAATCGCAGACGACTCAATCAACCTCCAAGTCGATCCGAGTTTCCGATCATCACCAATCACTTTCTCTCCGATTCCGCTCCAATTACTCGAACAGAAAGCCGAGAAGAACATCGTCCCCGTCGAGGATCCGAAGGAAGACGGAGATTCAAAGGAGGACGAACACTTCAGGATCTTAGGGCACCACATGTGTCTCAAAAGACAACGAGACTGTCCTCTTCTTTTATCCCAATCGAAACATCCGAAGAGAACAATCGAAACAATCCGCGACAAAGATCTCGAATCGAGACGAGCCGCCGTACGCGCTTGGGGAGACCAACCTCTCCATCTAGCCGATCCAGACATCCATGAGATCATGGAGAAGGAGAAGCAAAGGCAAGTGAAAGGAATCGAACTTATAGCTTCCGAGAATTTCGTTTGTCGTGCTGTGATGGAAGCTTTAGGGAGTCACTTGACGAACAAATACTCTGAAGGGATGCCTGGAGCGAGATACTACACAGGGAATCAATACATAGACCAAATCGAGAATCTTTGCATCGAAAGAGCACTTAAAGCGTTTGGTCTTGATTCAGACAAGTGGGGTGTTAATGTCCAGCCGTATTCTTGTACTTCTGCGAATTTCGCTGTCTACACGGGGCTTTTACTCCCCGGTGAGAGGATCATGGGGCTTGATTCTCCTTCAGGTGGGCACATGAGTCATGGCTACTGTACTCCTGGTGGGAAGAAGATATCTGCTGCGTCGATCTTCTTTGAGAGCTTTCCTTATAAAGTGAACCCTCAAACTGGTTACATTGATTACGATAAGCTTGAGGATAAGGCTCTTGATTACCACCCCAAGATTCTTATTTGTGGAGGGAGTTCGTATCCTAGGGACTGGGATTTCGCAAGGGTTAGACAAATTGCTGACAAGTGTGGAGCTGTTTTGATGTGTGATATGGCTCATATAAGCGGTCTTGTCGCTACTAAGGTTTGGAATCTGCTACTTACTTTTATTCAATTCGTTATGTGGCTTTACTTTTGATCTTAGAGCTTAGGAGAAAGTTATCACTTCTTAGTAACTCAAGTGGCATTTAAGGTTGTTCGGTTGAATTTTTTGACTAAATCTAATTTTATTTTAGTTGTTTAGGTTTCAAATTGGCTATGGCTATGGAGGAAGTTATCACTTCTTAGTAACTCAAAGTACTCAAGTGCTGGGTGGCCTCTAGGTTTTGGGTTGGGTTGAGGTTATTTAGGTTCAAATATATCCATCTAAAATAAAATTTGGATCAAGTTTTTAAGGTTTTAGACCAGGTCTAAGTTGTTTGGTTGTAATTTTTTTGACCAAATCTAGTTTTATTTGGAGGTTTTTAAATTGGCTTAGGACTATTCGGTTAATTAAATTTCTACAAATATAACAACAACACCTAAATTGAAATTTGAAATTCTATTAACTGGGTCAAAAACTTTAGATGATTGACTACTTTGTAACCAAGGTCCTCTCCTTGAATGAGTTTGAAATGATTAGTAGTTAGAAGCTTCTTGTACTCAAAAGTTTAAATTTGAGGAAATGATAATTGGATCTTGGTGTGTTAGTCAATTGTAAGGAAATGGTTTTAAACTATTCAGATTTGGTATATTTGTTGTCTTCTACAGGAATGTTCAAATCCATTTGATCACTGTGACATAGTTACCTCCACTACACACAAAGGTCTACGTGGTCCTAGAGGCGGTATCATCTTCTACAGGAGAGGCCCAAAGATAAGAAAGCAAGGCCATCAATCAAATCATTCCGACAGTTCCACGCACTATGATTTAGAAGAAAAGATCAACTTTGCTGTATTCCCTTCGCTACAAGGAGGTCCTCACAACAACCATATCGCAGCTCTCGCCATTGCCTTGAAACAAGTAGCTACTCCAGAGTACAAAGCTTACATACAACAGATGAAGAAAAACGCTCAAGCTTTAGCATCAGCTCTGCTTAGAAGAAAATGCAGACTGGTTACAGGTGGCACAGACAACCATTTGTTGCTGTGGGATCTAACTCCTTTGGGCTTAACAGGTACTAGAATCACTCAACCTTACCACTCTCACCGATCCAAATTTCAAGCCTTTTGTCTGATTTTGTATGTTGTCTGATATTTTCAGGGAAAGTCTACGAGAAGGTGTGTGAGATGTGCCATATAACATTAAACAAGACTGCTATATTTGGTGACAATGGTACAATATCTCCTGGAGGTGTAAGAATAGGTAAAAGCTCACAGAATTGTTATTTGCACTTTCACATTCATATTTATTACATCGCTTCTTTGCCTGAACTTTGAGGTTCCTAATAGGGACACCGGCGATGACAACACGAGGCTGTATAGAGTCTGATTTCGAGACAATAGCTGATTTTCTGATAAAGGTGGCTCAGATAACGAGTGCGTTGCAGAGAGAACATGGCAAGTGTCACAAGGAGTTTGTGAAAAGTCTATGCACAAACAAAGACATATGTGAGCTTAGAAACCGAGTTGAAGCATTTGCAATGCAGTATGAGATGCCTGCTTCTCAGATTTGAATTGAATGGAAGGAAAATTCCAACCAAACAGCTTCCTTTTGGTTTTTCTTCCAGAGGCATTTTTTTGGAGTTATGTCCTGTAAATTAGAGTATCTAAATATAAATATATTTGTCTTGGGTTTGATTGCATACTTTCTTCATTGTAATTCTGTACACATTTCGATAGGTTGGGGGTAATCTATAGACATGTTTCTACACAGTTGAATCTCCTCCTTTTAAAAGATTGTAATTCCTCTAGATCACTCATTTTGTTGAGGATTTGGGACTTATTCTCAAGTTCTCAAAAAGCTACGCAATTCTTGTTAGGGCAATTCTCAAAAATACCACATTTTCATGTTTTTGTGACAAAAATACCACATCAAGGTGAAAATGACAAAAATGTCATTTTTTGAAGAGAAAAAAAAACTATTATACATTTATTTCATATATTTCTTTCCAATCCCTTAAACCTAAATCCTAAAATCCAAAATCTAAACCTTATTTAATGATTTTTGAACCCAAATTTATTAGTTTAATTATTTTTAAACCATTAAATAAATGTTATTTTTGTCATTTTCACCTTATTGTGGTATTTTTGTCACAAAAACATGAAAGTGTGGTATTTGAGGGTATTTCTATTCTTGTTATCTTCAGAAGAATATAACGACCTGATCTGACTCAAATTATGGTCACTTTTATGTAATTTGTGTTAAAGAAATCAATAATGGAAGCATTATCAAAAACATAAACAATTAAAGTGGAGCTCAAAGTCACCAACCTTTACCTCTATATAAACGAACATAATTGTTCGATTGTAAAATAATACAAACTTTGTATAAGTTTGTATAATACAAATTTGATAATACAAACTTTGTATAAGTTTATTCTCTCGCTTCCTTGCTTCTCCTTTCATTCTCGGTATACCAAAACTTTGCGGGTATAAAATTTCGCTCTTATTTATATTTATTTATTATAGTATATTGATTATTATAACACGTTATCACGATCACTCTATGATACAACTATATATATATTTAATATATACATTATATTATAATGGTCGGAGCATCCACCTGTATAATTTTATTTTATTTTATAGTGGTTGTCTAAACGCACCACCATATACTTAATATTACTGTGGGCGGTTTGTCACCTCGTTATTTAATTTACCTGCATTATATCATGACTGCTAAATGCACCATAATTATTTAGTTACTGTTAATATTACAATGGTCGGCTCTGCCGCTGTAAAATTTATTTATATTTGATATATATATGCTATATTACAATGGACGGCTATGCCGCCGTATAATTTATTTATTGTTCAAATGTGGCTAACTCTGTTACCATAATATTATGATTATATATCTATTTATATTATAATTATCATAAAAGGAGGTTCAACCACCTATATAAATTTATGTCTTGAATTTTAGTAAATTTAATTGATTGCTTATTGAAATTTCATTCTGATCGATTTTAGTTATTTCTAAATCTCTCATTCACCAACGGTCACAAAGAAAAAAAAATCAAAAATTTTACCCTTTTCAAACGGCTATGAACAGTATTTTTCCATCTATAAATAGACTCACCTTTCATTCATTCACTTCACTCAACAATTTCATCTACTCCCAAACATCTTTCAAACAACTTTCTTTAGATTTTATTTTGTAAGAATGATGATTCGTTTGTTTTTATTTTTCTGTTCTATTGTAATTTCTGCATCGATTTATGGT
Source organism: Isatis tinctoria (assembly GCA_010577795.1). Classification (NCBI taxonomy): domain Eukaryota; kingdom Viridiplantae; phylum Streptophyta; class Magnoliopsida; order Brassicales; family Brassicaceae; genus Isatis; species Isatis tinctoria. The sequence goes on along the minus strand of CM021244.1, from coordinate 21,375,151 downwards.
CTTTGCATAGGAGATTTTAATCAGACAGATTTTGCCACTAATGTTGTTTTACTTTTTTATGCATCGTTTTTATTTGTAATCACTTGTATTATTCATATAAACGGCTCATTTTAAATGAGTTATTATTACTGTACTAATAAAGTTTTATGATTTTGTATTTGAAAATCAAATGGCAAACAAGCCAGTTACAGTAAGACCTGCGGAAACACGTATGGGTTCTGGGAAAGGATCCCCAAAGTACTGGGTAGCTGTGGTTAAACCACCTAACACTAACCCAAGAAAGTAAGACAGAATTCATCTTCTAATTAGGGAAGAAAGCTGGATTGATAAGTTAAGTTATTGAAAATTTGCTTTTTTTTAGAAAATTCTTGTTCAGAGGATAGTCCGTCTCTCTTCATCACATGTCAAGAGAAAATATCTTGGGCCTATGTAAAATTGCTGAGTACATGTATAAATCAAATGAATTTCGTTCTATTTCGATGTGGTAGGCAATTTAAAGTAAAATAATGCATTGCATGGATAAAAATCCAATATTAAAAAAGCAAAAAATACCCTGTTTTAAGTCCGGCTCTCAAAATTACTGGAGCGAACTATATCGCTTGGATTACAAATGTTGAGCTTTATCTGGAAATGAAAAAGCTGATAGACACTATCAAAACTGGAAATAAATCGGCTGCTGAAAATAAAGCTGAAGCGATAATTTTCTTAAGGCAACACCTTGATGAAAATGTGATGCATGACTATGCGCACATAAAAGACCCAGCTGAACTGTGGCAAGCTTTAAAAGAAAGGTTTGACAACCAGAGGGAAGTAAATCTCCCTCACGCTCTGAAAGAGTGGAAGAACCTGAGGTTTCAGGATTTTCAAAAGGTTGCAGTCTTGCAGACTATAATTCTGCTATGTTGAGAATAGTGTCACAATTGAAATATTGTGGTCACTCTGTCTCCGAAGATGAAATGCTTGAGAAGACATACCTCACATTTCATAAAGAGCAGCATGTCTTGCCAAAAATATATAGAAGATGTGGGTACACAAGGTTCTCGGAATTGATAGTGACGCTCATTCTCGCATAAAAGAATGATGAGCTCCTAATCAAAAACCACAATTCTCGACCTACGGGAGCCAAAACATTCCCTGAAGTGAATGCTACGGCCGTGGAAAATTGTGGAAGAAAATTCCAAAATTATCGGGGTCGTGGCCGTCAATTTAGTCGCGGACGTGGAAGAGCTTACAATTTCATGGGGAGAGGATCTAACAAATCGATCCGATCTGAACACCAATCCAAAGAGAAAGAAACTCAAGAGGATATCACCCAGAAGCGTGAGACTGTGTGTTACAGATGCGGAAGCAAAGAACACTGGTCCCGTACGTGTCGTACCTCCCCACACCTTTGTAAGTTGTACAAAGAGTCCTTGAAAGGAAAAGCAAAGGAGGTGAACCTCACAGAAGACTTTGCGGGTACATCGCACCTCGATTCCTCAGACTTTGCGAATGAGCTTGACTGAAATCTCTCATGAAGAGAACTACTGAGACGCTTGTAGTGAGACTGCTGAATAGTCTCCAGTAATGCCATTATCGTTTTTTTAATTCAATAATGTTGTTTTTACAACAAAATAATGTATAATTATTACATTTCCGTTTCTTATCAAACAATATTGTTTTTATAATAAAACTTATGTATAATTATTACACGTCTTTTCTATGAATGAATTTCACTTTTCTTCTATTGATGTTTATGTTAATTACAGAAACGGATCAAAATGCGGAAGGTGCGGAAGGAACAAAATCCAAGAAAAGGATTCGAGAAATTTGCATACTATATAGTGGAACAACGCACACTATTCTGAGAGAAGAAATATTTCTCCGATATAAAACCAAGAAGGATAATTGTCACTACAATATCAGATCCTGCAGACGTGATTGAAGGAATTGGCAATGCCAACTTTGTGTTGCCTAATGGAACAAAAATTTCCATAAACAATGCCTTGTATTCTCCGAATTCCAAAAGGAACTTGTTGAGTTTTAATGACATATACCTTCACGGATATGATACTCAGTCTGCAACTGAGAATGGAAAGAAGTATATGTATATAACTTCTGATATATCTGGCAAAAGGCATATATTAGAGAAGTTCCCAAAAATTCATTCTGGTTTGCATCATGCTTATATAGATGCAATAGATTCAAATCTCATGATTAAAAGAAATCCAGAAGATTTCACACTATGGCATGATCGCCTTGGACACCCAGGCACCACAATGATGCGGAAAATCATTGAGAGCTCACATGGTCATTCACTGAAAATCTAGGAGATATATCAGGGGAATAAAATGACATGTGCTGCATGCTCTCTTGGTAAATTGATCATAAGGCCATCGCCAACAAAAATTGATAAAGAATCACCAAAATTCCTTGAACGAATTCAAGGCGATATTTGTGGACTAATACATCCACCTTGTGGATCATTCCACTATTTTATGGTATTAATTGACGCATCCAGTAGATGGTCACACGTTTGTCTGTTATCTTCTCGAAATGTGGCATTTGCGAGATTTCTAACTCAGATAATCAAACTGCGAACTCAGTTTTCTGATTATCCCATTAAAAGAGTTAGATTACACAACGCTGGTGTATTCACATCCCAAGCATTCAATGATTATTGTATGGTGACGGGAATTGAAGTTGAACATTCTGTTGCTCATGTCCATACACAAAATGGCTTGGCTGAATCATTAATTAAACGTCTGCAATTGATTGCAAGACCGTTGATCATGAGATCAAAACTCCCAACATCAGTATGAGGACATGCTATTTTGCATGCAGAAGCACTGATTCAGATAAGACCAAGTGCATACCGTAAGTATTCCCCATTACAATTAGCATTTGGTCGAGAACCAAATATTTCCCATCTCAGAATCTTTGGTTGTTCAGTTTATGTGCCTGTAGCACCACCACAACGCACAAAGATGGGACCACAAAGAAGGTTGGGAATATATGTTGGTTGTGATTCTCCATCAATTATACGATACCAAGAACCACAGACTGGTGATATTTTTACGGCGCGTTTTGCCGATTGTCACTTTGATGAAAAAGTATTCCCGATTCTAGGGGGAGAAAATAAACAAGTAGGCAAGGAAATCAAGTGGAATGTACCATCCTTGTTACACCTTGATCCTCCTACAAAAGAGTCAGAACTAGAAGTTCGACGAATTGTGCATTTGCAAAGTATTGCAAATTAGCTACCCGATGCATTTGTGGATACCAAAACCGTAACCAAATCTCATATACCAGCTGTTAATTCCCCTGCTCGTGTTGAAATACCACACGAACATGGAAAATCAGACAATACACGTGAGTTTAGAACACGCCTGGAGAGTGGCAGACCTGTCGGTTCCAAGAATAAGAATCCTAAGAAACAAAAGGAAGCTGAAATGCATGAAAACCCCAAAGTAGCGGAAAGTACTTTGGAGGAAGTGAATCACGAGACTCAAGATGATGTAGAACATTAAGAGCCAGAAGAAAATCATGAGATTTCTATCAATTACATCCATAACAAAAAGATATGGAAAAGAAAAGAAATAGAAGATCTCGATGATGTTTTCTCATACCTCATATCAAAAGAAATAAATGAAGAAAACGAGGATCCAGAGCCAAAATCTGTGTATGAATGTCTAAAGAGACATGACTGGAAAAAATGGAAAGATGCAATACAAGATGAACTGAATTCACTTAATAAACGAGAAGTATTTGGATCTATTGTGCTCACACCTGCAGATGTGAGACCAGTTGGATACAAATGGGTTTTCGTTCGAAAAAGAAATGATAAAAATGAGAAATGAGATATAAAGCTCGCCTTGTGGCTCAAAGGTTTTCTCAAAGACCTGGAATAGATTATGAAGAAACATATTCTCCTGTTATGGATGCAATAACGTTTAGATTCCTGATGAGTCTAGCGGCTGATGAAAATCTAGAGATGCGACTTATGGATGTCGTTACAGCATATTTATATGGGTCATTGGATACTGATATCTACATGAGAGTTCCCGATGGATTTAAGATGCCAGAAGCATTAAAATCTAAACCAAAAGGATTACGTGCAATCAAATTGCAAAGATCATTATATGGGTTAAAACAATCTGCACGTATGTGGTATAATCGTCTCAGTGAGCATTTAACAAAAGAAGGATATGTAAATGATCCTATATGCCCATGTGTTTTTATCAAGAAAACAACATCTGGATTTGTGATAATCGCTGTATATGTTGATGATCTAAACATTATTGGAACTCATGAAGAAATCCAAAAAGCATCAAATTATTTGAAAGGAGAATTTGAGATGAAAGATCTCTGGCAGACAAAGTATTGTCTTGGCCTTCAGATTGAGCATACTGAAAATGGTATATTTGTGCACCAATCCACATATACCAAAAGAGTGTTAAAAAGATTTAACATGGACAAGGCAACTTCACTCAGTACTCCCATGGTCGTTAGGTCACTTAATATTGAAAATGATCCATTCCGACCACATGAGAAAACGAAGAGATACTTGGTCCTGAAGTACCATATCTAAGTGCAATCGGAGCTCCGATGTACCTTGCAAATTGCACACGGCCTGATATATCATTTGCTGTTAATCTTTTGGCAAGATTCAGTTCGTCCCCTACACGAAGACATTGGAATAGAATTAAGCATGTTTTCCGTTACCTTCAAGGGACCACTGACTTAGGATTATTTTATCCTAAAATTACAAAAGGTAAAATGGTCGGTTTTGCAGATGCAGGATATTTATCAGATCCACACAAAACCCGATCACAAACGGGATATGTTTTCACGATCGGAGGCACTGCTATATCATGGCGTTCTCAGAAGCAGACAATGGTGGCTACTTCCTCGAATCATGCCGAACTTATTGCACTCCATGAAGCAAGTAGAGAATGTGTCTCACTTAGATCTATAAGCCGACATATCCGATCAAGCAGTGAGATTCTCGGAAATACGGAGCCAAAAACGTTGTATGAAGATAATGCTGCATGTGTTACTCAAACAAAGGAAGGATATATCAAAAGTGATGGAACGAAACATATACCCCCGAAGTTGTTCTTGTACATCCAAGAACTCGAGAAGAATAAAGAGATTGAAGTAAGATATGTCCGATCATGCGACAACGCAGCTGATCTTTTCACGAAATCATTACCCACCACTATGTTCAGGAAGCATGTACATAGTATTGGAATGCGTCATCAACAAGATCTCTAAGACAACCTTAATCAAAGGGGAACTTGCGCAGTTGTACTCTTTTTACCTTACTATGGTTTTTCCATTGGGTTTTCCTAAAAAGGTTTTTAAAGAGGCAACAAAAGCGTCAAAGCAGACAATGATAGTGACCTTGGCCTCCAAGGGGGAGTGTTAAAGAAATCAATAATGGAAGCACTATCAAAAACTGCAAACATTGAACATAAACAATTAAAGTGGAGCCCAAAGTCACCCACCCTTATTTCTATATAAGCGAACATAATTGTTCGATTGTAAAACACACTTCATTCACAAATTTGATAATACAAACTTTGTATAAGTTTATTCTCTCGCTTCCTTGCTTCTCCTTTCATTCTCGGTATACCAAAACTCTGCGGGTATAAAATTTCGTTCTTATTTATATTTATTTATTATAGTATATTGATTATTATAACAATTTGAAAAAAAATCTCAGTGTCTTCATTAAGCTTTTGTCTCTCCCGTTCCGTAAGTGCTTCAAACTCTTTGGACCAATGCTGCAGTTCACCGCTTAGCCTCTCTTGTTCTGCATCTGCTGCGTCTTCTTTTCTGAGGAGAAAAAAATAGAAACAATAATCAGACACAACATAACCATGCTCATGGAAACACTTGAAACTTCTTAAGAAACCTAAAAACAAACTACGAGCATAAGAAGGATTAGACGCAACTTAGAAACTCTAGCATGTTAAGACACTAAGTAACTACGGGGCTTGTGAGACATAATATACGAGAGAATGAATTTGACAGATTGCGATGCTTCCATCTATGTATGTGTTTGATTCCTGAGTGACATCAAGCTAATGAGGCCATTACAACTCGTTGCACCCATCAAGCTAAAGAAACATTGGTTTAATGAATACTAGACCCGGATCCGCGCGTCGGCGCGCGGGATATGATTAATATTTTTGTAATCACACACATAATTTTATGAATTTTTTTTCACTTTTGTGATATAATTATAACTTATAAAATTATTAAAAGTAAACAATTACATAAAGTTGTGGTGTGTATTATTCTGTGAGTTTCTTTTATGTCTCGATTAGAAATTTAGAGAAAGAAAATAGTTTTACAAAGCAACAAAATTATGACTTACATCAATGTGATTGAGAGACAAATCAAAGTTAATTTAAAAATAGAAAATTTAAGATACTAATATTATAAAAATGTTTAGCTTAATATATTCATATTTGTTAAGATATTGGACTTCAACACTAAATTATACTTATTTCAAGATAATGTTACCAATCAAAATTGTTTTAAAGAAACTTTTTCCAATAAAGAAATTTGAAAACACTATCTCTAGTGTCATAAACATACATATAATTTAATAAAAATATGCCATTTTGGAGAATTGCCCATGATATAATTTATATTAATTTCATATTTATAGTATGAAGTAATGTATGATTATATAATATATCAATGGATTTATATATATATATATAGTTTTAACGATATTAATATATGAATATTATAGTTTGAGAAAATTCACAGGCCCATTATATATAGGTTCGAATGTAATTTCACATTTATAAACAAAATATGCTAACCCGTTAATTTATTAGTTTATTAGAGTGAAAACAGATTAATTAAATATCTTAACCCATATTATTGTTATTTAAATATTTTAATAATAGAAACTATAAAAACCCTGTAATTGTATATATATAAAAAATTAACATGTCTCACTATATTATTGAATAATCTAATATATATATATAGACTTAGTTTTAATATTTTTATTTTATCAAGTTAAAATATATCAATCTAATTTAAGAATTTTATTTTCCAAGTTAAAAGTTTATATTTTATAAATTATATTATATAATATTATATTTGAATTATTTATGTATGATTTATTTTTTAATAATTTAAGTATGTTCAAAAGAATATTTATTTATTTTGCATTATTTTATATTGTTTGGATACTTATTTAATAGAGATAATGTTAATTTCCATAATCCATAATTACCCTTAATGAAATTTTAGAAAATAACTAATATTCACATGTAATATAACACATGGACTAATATTCAGTGGCATTACATGTAATATAACACATGGATAAATGTTTATTTCAATTTTGTTTCCTTTTTTAATAGTATAGACTGCAATTATATATAATTTATATTAATTTAATATTTATAGTATGATTATATAATATATCTATCAATTTATATATATATAGTTTTAACTATATTAATATATGAATGTTATAGTTTGAGAAAATTGACAGACCCATTATATATAGATTTGAATATAATTTCACATTTATCAAAAAAATATGCTAACATGTTAATTTATTAGTTATTTTAATGTCATAGAATCAAAACAGATTAATTAAATATATTAACCCATATTAACAGATTAATTAAATATCTTAACTTGTATTATTGTTATTTAAATATTTTAGTAATAGAAACTATAAAAACCCTGTAATTATATATATATATATATATATATATACATAAATTTAATCTGTCTCACTGTATCATTGAATAATCTAATATATATAGACTTAGTTTTAATATTTTCATTTTATCAAGTTAAAATATATCAATCTAATTTAAGAATTTTATTTTCCAAGTTAAAAGTTTATATTTTATAAATTATATTTTACTAATATTATATTTGAATTATTTATGTACATTTTTATTTTTTAATAATTGAAGTATGTTCAAAAGCATATTTATTTATTTTGATTTTGTGATTTATAAAAATAATTGATATGTTATGTTATTTACTTATATTTATTATTTGATTTAATAATTTAATATATATGATTTTATTTTATTTTAGTTTTTAATTAGTAAGAAAAGTGGAACCCATTATTTTATATTGTTTGGATACTTATTTAATAGAGATAATGTTAATTTCCATAATCCATAATTACCTTTAATGAATTTTTACAAAATAACTTAATTCAGTGGTATTACATGTAATATAACAGATGGATAGAGATATTTTTGATTTTGATTTTTGTTTTTATATTTTCTAGTTTGGATAAAGATATATTTTTGTAAGTCATAATTTGAGAAGTGTTGCTAATTTTATTTTGAATTGTCTACAATAATATAATTTATATTAATTTCATATTTATAGTATGATTATATAATCTACCTATCAATTTATATATATATATAGTTTTAACTATTTTAATATATGAATATTATAGTTTGAGACTCATTATATATAGATTTGAATGTAATTTCACATTTATAAAAATAAATATGCTAACCCATTAATTTATTAGTTATTTTTAATGTCATAGAATCAAAACAGATTAATTAAATATCTTAACCCATATTATTGTCATTTAAATATTTTAATAATAGAAACTATAAAACCCTGTAATTATATATATTAAAAATTAACCTATCTCACTATATTATTGAATAATCTAATATATATATATATATATAGACTTAGTTTTAATATTTTCATTTTATCAAGTTAAAATATATCAATCTAATTAAGAATTTTATTTTCCAAGTTAAAAGTTTATATTTTATAAATTATATTATATTAATATTATATTTGAATTATTTATGTATGTTTTATTTTTTAATAATTGAAGTATGTTCAAAAACATATTTATTTATTTTTATTTTGTGATTTATAAAAATAAATGATGTGTTATATTATTTACTTATATTTATTATTTGATTTAATAATTTAATATGTATGATTTTATTTTATTTTCGTTTTTAATAAGTAAGGAAAGTGGGATCCATTATTTTATATTGTTTGGATACTTATTCAATAGATAATGTTAATTTCCATAATATTAGGTAAGACCAAAAATGTTATTAGCTAATGAATAAGTCCAAACAACTTTTTTAGGTAGATGTATCCTCCCTTAATAGTATAGATAACGTATTGAGTTGTGACTAATGATCACAAAAGCCACTAGGTGGATTCGAGTTGATTAAAACTATTAAAATCACCACACAAATCATACAGGCTTACTAACCGAATCTATTGAGTTGTGACTTAATGGTCCATAAGATATGAAGAAGATAGTTCCATTGCATTATCAGAAAAATAAACATACCTTGTTACCAAAACAAACCTGCGATATATTTCAAGAACACCAAGAAACCTGGAAAACCCAAAGCATAAACATAAAAAAAAATTCTAATTAATAACACTACCAAAACTAAAGCTTTGAAGGATTAAGAAAAATGGAAAACGCTAAAACACAATCGCGATCAATACAACATAAGAAGGACTACGCCAAACTCAGAAACCCTAACATAGACAGAGTCACAGAGACGTACCTTGACGACGAGAAACCCAATCACTAGGGTAAGTTTCAGGCAGAATCAAGCCTCCAAAGAACACGAAAGAACAGAAAATCTAATCAAGATCACTGCAAAAAGGAGAAATTGTACGATTATAAAAATTTAGAAACCAAATCGCGATCGAATATTACACGAAACATAGAAATCCTCAAACAAATTCACAGTTTACTGATATATCATGGTTTTTAGTGTTTTTAGCCATGATATAAGTTGTATATAGAGAGTATTTTTAGTGTTTTTGGAGTCTTTTAGAGTCATTTGCAGGTTTAGGTACGTTTGGTGCTTATTTGGAGATTATGGATCATTCTGGAGTTAAGTAGGAAGTTGTGCTGAAGATTTCAACTCGGAGCCAAATTTTAGAGATGGTGTCGATCGACACCACCCCTGGTGTCAGTCAACACCAATTCCTGATGGCAATTTCGAGACGTGTTTTCCAGGCTTTGCAGAGTTGCAAACAGATCCCTGAAGCTCCTAATATTTACAATTAAGTGACAAACGTGTTTTCCATATTTTTAGACTATTTTTATGGATTTTTAAGGTCATTGTTTAGACCAATCTATTATTCTAAGCTAGAGTTTTGGAGAGAAGAATTTAGACTCCTTCAGAGAAGATTCAGAACTCCTTTAATCTCTAGTCTTATTTCTTTATGCAATCTTATTCAAACTTGTTTATTGTTTCAATATCCATGTCTGAGTAGTTTGCTAGTTAGGTTTAGGGTTTCTCATTAGGGATTTCATGGTTTTGATAAGTTGATTGGTTAGTTAAGGATTCTGGAACACTAGTTCTTCATCTAGGTTGTGATTAATGCTTGATCTGAACTGACGAGTTAGATTATTGATCATAGGTTGATTCTCGCAACGAAAGTTGGTTAATTAGTTAGAAAGAACCTTAGATGAGCAAAATAACTATTCGCAAAGAGATTTGATTTAGGTATTTTGTGAACATTTCGAACTTGAATTTAATGCATGTCTGAGCCTTTGAATTTGCAAAGAGATTTGGAATTCTAGGATCTAGACATAGAAATCTCTGCAACGAGAGTTGATTGATTTGAATATATTGTTTCGAGTTCTAGAACATAGCAGAATCCTGATTTACTGATTAGCTTGCATTCCTGATTTTCTGAGAATTCTCTGAGCCTGACGTTTCTCTCATCTGATTTACAACCGATTTTATTGCACTGTTTCCATTACATTTATTCTCGTTTAGCTTAATTCAAAAACCTATTGACACAATCGTGGAAAGCATCAAGGATAGGAATCTGAAACTAAAGCCAACAGCTGACCTTAAGGCCTATAAGCTTGAACCAGGAGGAGTTACAACTCGTTTTAAGGAACAAATTGCTCAGATTCCGGAAGGCCTACTCAAATTAGGAAGCTATTGTTCAGATTGCGGAAGGTCTACACGAATCAGGAAGCTGATGCTCAAATTCTGGAAAGACTACATGAACGTGAGTGATGCCAATCAAATCAACACCTTTGGTTCTCAATCAACCTATGGTTCTCAATCAAGTCAAAGGAAATCAGCAAATGGGCAAGTGATCTATTTGTACTCTTTTTCCCTTCCTTTGGTTTTATCCCAATGGGTTTTCCAAAGAAGGCTTTTAATGAGACAATTGGATTACTTCCAAATCACCCATTTGTTGATCAACACCCAATTCTGGAAGCTACTGTTCGGATTCAAGAAGATCTTCACAAGTATCAGATTCAGGAAGGAAGTCTTCAGATTCGGGAAGGAAGTGTTCGGATTCTGAGAGGTCTTCCCAAATCGATTTAGGAAGCTTGAACAAGGATTTAGGAACCCCTTCCTAACGACGGATCAAATTCACAAACTGAAGGAATTTCGAAGGTCAAGAGTCCTTTTCTTCAATTGAAGAGTCAAGCCTTAATTTTCATTCAAGTTTTCTCTTAATTTCGAAACCCCCAAATATTTCTTTGCTATATGTATCTCCAAAACTATTATAAACAATAATCAACTTTTTATCAAACTCTTTTCGTTTTCGAAACTCCTTTTGAGAGAGATTCTCATCTGTTCTTCGTTGAACAAAACCTGTTGTTTGGTGTGTCATATCCGATCAACAAACCTTCTTCTATTGTCTAGGTGAGTCATATCCTAGGATAGTTGGAGTTGGAATATCTAGGGCAATTCCGCACCCCTTGTGAGACCATTCGATCCACATCACCTTAACCCAGGCTAGTAACTCGTGGTTGAAGGCATATCCATCTATCAATCCACCTTTTGAGTGTAATTCCTTGTTAAAATTGTGTCATGTGGTATCAGAGCACACTTGAAGGATTGGTATCGTTCTAACTCCATCTTTCTCATCTTCCATCAAATTTCTTTTCTTTCTTCCATCGATTTCTTTTCTGTCTATCTGTTTACTAGTTGAGCCAGCCTCAATCCTAGATCAAAAAAAAAAAAGAAATCAATTCAAAAAAAAAAAATTGATTCCCAAAATCAAAAAAAAAAAAGTATTGATCATATAGGAGGGCTTGGTTAATCTCTAGCCAAAAAAAATCTTGCAATCTGTCTATCTTTCTTCTTCAAATCTTTTGTTGATTGGTTGATTCACTGGGTTTGATCGGGTTTTGTTCCCTTAGAACCTTTGAGAGATCATTGAGTGATAAACACAAAGAGAGAAACAGTTTGGGAAGATACAGTTGCGATTTAGGAAAGGCTTCTTGAAAACGCTTCTGAAGAAAGCTTTTGCTTCTAATCGTGTTTGTTAGTGTTTGCAGGGTTAAGATGTTTGGTCTTCAGAAGAAATCTAGCCATGAGAAGATCCCACACAAAGGCGTTTTCAAATCCACTTCTAAAACCTTGTTTGATAGTGAGCAACCGATTTTTAGAAATAAGAAACAGTTTGCTTTTGACAAGTTTGGTTTTGTGCAGGAAGAGCCACGCCTAAGGAGGTCACATGAGAAGCCCAACTGTAGAGGGAGAGAGCAATCCAAACCGACCAGAGAAGAAGCAGATCAAGATCACAACCCTGGTGGACAAAGGAGGCTTCAAAACCGGTTTGACAGCCATGTGTTTTGTGAAAACTTTGAGAAGCAAATAATGAAAACACTTAAGGCCGTTAGTAAGAGCAAGAAAGAGAGCACAAGCTCACGCCCATCAACCAATACTGGAGCTGACCAACAGATTTTCATCAGTGCAGAACCCAAAGGTATCTCTGAATTTTCTGTTTTGGAGAATATTGCTGATCCATCTTGTTTGTGTCAAGACATAGTATCAAACTCAAGAGAATACAACAGTCAGGACATCAATGGGCTAGAGGACATGCCTAATGTGTTTGATGAAGAAGCTGATAGCATCTCTGAAGAGAAGGACGAATTCTTAGATGTTTTGCCAATCTTTGATGAGAATGAAGAAGATCTATTTCAGTGCATGACATCTTGTGAGGATAAGTTTAATTCTCCTTCTTCTAAATTTTATTCTGTGCTTGAGAATGAACAAACTTGTCAAGAACTTACCTGCTTTAAACCAGAGCTGCCGAGTTGCATTGGTTTTATTTCACAGGTTCAAAAAGAAAGGTATACAGAAAAATCACAAGAGAGTTTGCCACATGAAGATGTCTTGGAGGAAAAAGCTAGCCTTGTACCAAAACCGCATTTTCACTCATTCCTTGGTGAAAACCCTATCCAGCACTGTAAGGGAATTGGTGTGAACAATAATCTTTCTAGCTTGTTTGTTCTAGTTACTCCTCATGAAGAAAAATGCTTTGGCTTAGAAAATGTGAAAGAATTTTGTGTTTCTGAATTTGTTTTTGATAAAATGATTCAGTCTTTTGAAACACTTAAATCTGGGAATTTATCTATGCCAAACTGTGTTTTAATTGATGAATTTCGTGGCCTTGTTTGTCCAATTGGATTTTCTTTGAGTGAGAAAACCTTTGAGCCATTTAGAGCAAAAACAGAGTTTTCATTTGCTGAAATTTTTCCTGAGTTTAGAGCTTATCACAAACGATTTGGTTTTGAAAACTTGGAGGATTTTGACAATGAAAAACTTGTTTCAGAAAATGGGATTCAATCTTTTCGAAGGTTTCAGCATGATAAGATCTTTAAGCAAAACAGTTTTCGTTTGAAAAAGTGTGTGATTCTAGTCTTGTTTTGAAATCCTTTGGAGAAATCTGTGAAATCTTTTTCTATGAGGATTTGTGGATTCAAAAACTTGGTGAGACAAACTGGACATGGAAGGAAAACGTTTTTAATAAAAGATTTTCTAGGCTGAAGGAAGTGTTCATGTTTTCTGAAAAAGCTTTGTGTGAATTTAGATCATTTCAGGAAATGTGTGCATCTGATTGTTCTCTGAATGAGCATTGGTTTAGGAAACTGCATGAGCTGATTAGGACTAGCAGAGTCTTGATGTCTGAAATTGCTGAAATGGTTTCTATGTGGGCTCAATTCAATCAGTTTGTTTGCATTGATATTTCTTTGATTGTTTTGTGTACAAAAAGAGATTTCTGTGTCAATGTGTGTCATCATTCCAATCTGATCTATGAAAATGCTTTAGATGATGATCCCAGGAATCTTAGTTTTCTTCTAAGTGTCCTTAGTCCAAAGAAATTTTTTGTGTATCTCTTTTGTGCATTTGATGTGGTTCTTCTAGTATTTGTGAAAGGACAGGTTGGACAAGTCAAGGAATCTGTTTCCGTCGAAAAGAAGATCACCCTGGTTCCTTTGTCACCATGTGAAGTGCAAGAAGACCAAGTCCAGCTGAAGCAGAGCAGAGATGAAGCTAAGGGCAAAGAAGAAATCAAATCGGCCAAGGAAAGCAACAGTAAGGAAACCTTTCCTAAATCTCAGCTAAGTTGTTCGGATCTCAACATTAAGGACCCCCTTCCTAAACCTCAGGTAAGTCGTCCTAACTTGTTCATTAAACTGGGTGGAGTGAAGAAAGCTTTGTTTTCTAAGCAATATATGGTGTTGCTTATCTACAAGGGAAGCTTACTAACCTCTTCTGACATTGCACTGGAGATTCCAAGTGATTTGAACCAACTTTTGCAGGAGTTTAGTGACGTTTTCCCTGAAGAAAACCCGAATGGATTACCTCCTCTTCGAGGTACAGAACATCAGATTGACTTTGTGACAGAACCAGTCTTTATGTCATTCCCTTATGACTACCCCAAGAAGCACTGTAAGGAATTTGATTTGTTTAGGACAGAGCCTAATTTGTTTGTTTGGGTTTGTGCTCTTAATGAAAAGCGATTTGGTTTGGAGAAAAATAAAGAGTTTTGTGTTTCTGGATTTTCTGAATTTGTTTTCAACTTGATTACAATTTCTGAAACACTCATCTGTAAACAGCATTTGATTGATCATGTTTTAAAAAGCTTTTCTGAATTTACAATGATCATCTCATGTTTTGATAAAGCCTTGCTTGTCTTAAGAACACTTTTGGATTTTTGGTACTCAACTCAGTTCTGGGTTTTTGACAAAATCTTTGAGGTTCATAAAAAGCATTTGGAACTTGTTTTGAATGTTATGTGCAAGGAGAACTTGTTTGGGCATCTTCAGAATTTTCTTGATTTGAGATCACTGCCTGATTTTTGGAGTTCTAATCACATTCTTGTCCTTGATAGAGTTTTTGAAAATCATGAAAAGCAATTGGGATTTGTTCTGAACTTTTTATGCAAAGAAAACCTGGTAGAGCAACTTGAGGTTTTGATAAACCATTCCTCTTGCACATTTGATGTGAGTTTTCTAGTTGTGGAAGCACAGGATAAACAGGTGCAGGAAATTATTAATAAAGGACTCATGATCCGAGTCTTTGATAAGCATGATGATCACGGAACAAAGGAGCATTTGAACCAGGAAGAAACGTCTCCAATGGGAGCAAGAAAGAGGAACCAACAAATGACTTGTCAGTTTGGAATTTGGAATTGGAAGTACCTAAGGAAAGCGATTCACATAGCCCAAGGAAGTCCCATTCCAACACTTTTCTTCACTTCTCTCCACATGATTGTTTCCCTAATCTTTTACTTTGTGTCTAAGTCGTTTCTTCTTGTGGTAGGAGAAATGGATTTGAGGACAAATCCTTTTCAAGGGGAGGGGATGACACAATCGTGGAAAGCATCAAGGATAGGAATCTGGAACTAAAGCCAACAGCTGACCTTAAGGCCAAGAAGCTTGAACCAGGAGGAGTTACAACTCGTTTTAAGGAACAAATTGCTCAGATTCCGGAAGGCCTACTCAAATTAGGAAGCTATTGTTCAGATTGCGGAAGGTCTACACGAATCAGGAAGCTGATGCTCAAATTCTGGAAAGACTACATGAACGTGAGTGATGCCAATCAAATCAACACCTTTGGTTCTCAATCAACCTATGGTTCTCAATCAAGTCCAAGGAAATCAGCAAATGGGCAAGTGATATATTTGTACTCTTTTTCCCTTCCTTTGGTTTTATCCCAATGGGTTTTCCAAAGAAGGTTTTTAATGAGACAATTGGATTACTTCCAAATCACCCATTTGTTGATCAACACCCAATTCTGGAAGCTACTGTTCGGATTCAAGAAGATCTTCACAAGTATCAGATTCAGGAAGGAAGTCTTCGGATTCGGGAAGGAAGTGTTCGGATTCTGAGAGGTCTTCCCAAATCGACTTTTAGGAAGCTTGAACAAGGATTTAGGAACCCCTTCCTAACGACAGATCAAATTCACAAACTGAAGGAATTTCGAAGGTCAAGAGTCCTTTTCTTCAACTGAAGAGTCAAGCCTTAATTTTCATTCAAGTTTTCTCTTAATTTCGAAACCCCCAAATATCCTTTGCTATATGTATCTCCAAAACTATTGTAAACAATAATCAACTTTTTACCAAACTCTTTTCGTTTTCGAAACTCCCTTTGAGAGAGATTCTCATCTGTTCTTCGTTGAACAAAACTTGTTGTTTGGTGTGTCATATCCGATCAACAAACCTTCTCCTATTGTCTAGGTGAGTCATATCCTAGGATAGTTGGACTTGGAATATCAAGGGCAATTCCGCACCCCTTGTGAGACCATTCGATCCACATCACCTTAACCCAGGCTAGTAGCTCGTGGTTGAAGGCATACTCATCTATCAATCCATCCTTTGAGTGCAATTCCTTGGGAAAATTGTGTCACCTATAATCTATTGTGTGATCTTGAGTCTCTATGGAAATCGATTCCTAAGTACTGCAATTGATCTCTTAATTTGAGAGAATAGCTCTAGGGTAAATTTGAGCATATCATTTACAGAGATTGAAACAATTACCAAACTAAATGTCTAAGCTGATTTATCTTTTCGTCAAATCTTCGGAGAATCGTCAATAAGAGTGAATTTTTCAAAGAAAAAATGAAATTAAGGAGAAAGAGAGAACTTGTGAAGAGCTGTGGAAATAATAAATCGAGAGAGCAAAATGCATTACATTTCCTAACGGTTATATTTTGAATTTGAACTGGTCATGCATTCTCGGAAAACACTTAGACCAAACCGGTCATGTTTTCTCGGAAAATACTTAAACCGAACCAATCTTGAAGTTCTTACAATATCTAAATACAACGTCGTTTTATGCCTAAATTGGACAAATTAAAAAGAAAAATACATGAAGTGAAACCTGAAGAATGAGAAACACAATATACAACGCAGACAATACATACATATAAAAACAAAATAACCAAAACAGAAAAGAGCCTAAGATCTGTAAAATCATGATCAGATATACTTCTTTTCAACAACCTTCTTCAGCTGTTCCATCTTGGCAATGAGCTCAGGATGCATAAGATCCTTCGCTTCCTTCACTAAACTCCCTTCTCTGCTGAAATGATAAGCCTCCAATACCGTCTTTATCAAGCTCTGCAAATGCTCAGGCGTCCTACATGGTGTACACACATGCTCAGATTCCAAATCTACATATCTAAAACATAACTCAGTTCTAGCTTGTTCTCTGTCCTTACGTGTATAAGTAGTCTACATCAGTCCCTTCAAGCTCCTCTCCAGGGGTAAAAGCGTCTTGTAGAGCGCTCATCTGTTCCTCGGGATCCTCTATCGATAGTAGATACTTAAGTATTCTCACCTCTTTGGGCATAAGCCTCTGCAGATTCCCTCTCGCTGTTACATACAAATGGTACAATATGTCTTTCACCTGTCAAGAAACAAGACCGGTTTGGCTCAAAGTAGGTTTTCCAATGTTCATGCATTAAAAAAACCGTTTAGTTACCTCATCTTTCATCATGTTGGATTCTTTTGCAGCAGACCAAGCTTTTGTGATCATAAGAACCAACGCGGAATCAAGTTGATTCTTCTCAGCTAAACTGTCAATCTTTCTACAAGCAGCATCAAGAGAAGGTGAGTTGATTATGTCTTGTAGCTTCATTTCCGCAGCGTTAAGCGCATCGATGCTCTCTGTTGAAGTGTCATAAGCTTGTACAGCCGCAATACACAACTTCCCAAGTGATGCAAGAGCTTTCCAAAAAATTGTAACAGCATCAGTACATTGTTTCGTCTCTTGTTTAATTTGTTTCATATAAAACTTACCATTTTGTTCATCCGGATTCTCGTAGTAGGACTCTGCAACAGTATGCAAATGCTCGAAAAACTCATTCGTGAAATCTTTACGTCGCCTGGCAACAAGTTCGCCAATTTCAGCAGGTGGTGTCCTCTTGATGACATTCAAAAGCTCATTGTGTCTTTGAATGTCTTCATCGACCTGATTACAAACCAAATGTCAAATTGACATAGATAAAACCGGTTTGGAAAGTTTCAAACTTTGTATCACCTCCTTGAGCTTTCTAGCAAGACGATGAATCTTGTGCTTCATCTCAGGGTTATCATCCTCAGAATCCGCTCGTTCCCGACACCTTTTGTAGAAATGAGGACGGATGCTATCCCATTCTTTGCTGAAACCTAACAGTCTTCTCCAATCAGATGGTGATGGCTTGTCAACCATGAAAACCTCAATGAGCTTGTCACAAACTTTGATCATTTTCTGGTCATCTGCTACTTTTTCAGAATCGCTTTCCTTCTCTTTAGGCGCAACAACACTTTTATCATTCACAACTGCTGTAACAGCGAATCTCTGAGGTTTTTCATTCTTGAAGTTTAGGAAACAACCTGGCAAATATCGCAAAAGTTCTAACATTTACATACCAATCAAGCAAATAAGACCAACAAGGCCAAGTAAAGTATCTAACTTTCTTGAGTGGTCAAGAAAGAAAAAAAGATTAGTCTGGTTTCTTGCATCCAACAGCCACACAAAACAGCTAAAGTTCTCGAATTTCAGGAGATAAGAGTATCGATTTGTAAGCAATGAAAGCAAGACGTAGTCTTTATTAATACTTAGTAATCAAAAACCACATAGACGACTTGGGCTTACCGTCTCCGATTCGAAGCGGACCGGAAGTGAGTCGGACATTAGTTCCGGAGAAAGAGACAGGAGCAGCGATAAGAGCTCCGAGTTCTACGGAGCGGAAGCTAGAAACTGGACAAGAGCAAGAAACCGAAACCATTTTCTTTGAAAGAAAGAAACAGTTTCCGAGAGAATGGAGGGAGGGTTTTAGCCGGTGATTCTTCTGAGGAAGAAGGGAGGGGAAGGGGATGAACTCAAGCAATAATGGCATTTTTGTAGTATTCTTTCGAGGATACAAAATTCAGTTTCAACACTCAGCCCATTAACATGGCCCAACTAGAAGAAACGGTTTTAAATTTACTTAATTTCTCTATCAATAATCTTAGGGGGTTTATGAGAATGATTCGAGAGGAATTCATTCTTTTATTTATAAACTAGGTATCTACCCGCGCTACGCGCGGGTTTCTTCTTTATTATTTAACGTTGCTGTTGGATTACTGTATCTATATTTGTAGTCGCCATGATTTCAAGTTCGGAGAACTTCAAATGAGTAGTTTCAGATGTGTGGGACATCTGATTTGTGTATGAGTTGTTGATTTTGTTTATTTAGGTTTATTTTTCGTTCATATGGTCAGTTGGAGATTGTATAGGCAGTCTTTTTTTGTCAGTTTGGTTGCCGAGGCTTTTTTTATTTATTTTCTGATTTTTTATTTAGCTTCCACGGGTAATTTGGAGTCCTTTAACCCATTGATTTAGACGAATTTATTTCTTTCTCTTTCGCGTTAAACTAATTGGGCTTTAAGGCTTTATTTTTCTGGGTTAAAGTGGCCCAATTAAATTGTACCGAACATACATAAATTTCGTTAACTCTCCTGTTTGTCGGAGGCCATGTTTGTGAAGCTCTTCGACGTGAAAGTTTCAACGTCGACGCTAAGTTCTTTTTTAAAAAAAAGTTCTGAATGAATCAGAAGATATGTGAAATGAGTTGGTATTGGGTCGATCTTTTTTTGCTTTTTGAAATTGTTACAGTCGTTGACGCTGCTATTAAGCACCGTGGTTCCCTTTTGTGGATTTCGATCGAGTATTCGATAGCAGGTTTGTAAATTCGGTTTTGTCATAGTTATTGGTAGTGGTTTTACTTTTGCTTTGTTTTTTTTTTTTCTGTTTTAAAAAAAAAACGATTGTGGAAGATACTTAAGTGTTTGGATATTGGATATTTTATTTGTACGGCTGTTGAGAACCACAAATAAAAGTTGGAGAATTCGGACGTATGAGGGATGGAACACTATATAATCTTTTTTTTTTTAAAACATATGAACTCTTTAATATTTAGTTTTTTTTTGTTTGTTTAAAGATGTGGGTTATGAAATACCTGGGATTTTCTTTTAATATATGTGTTGTTCACCGTTCACATATTTTTCACCGGAATTGATAGTCTGCTGTTTATTATTCTCCTCCAGTTGCATCATGACAGTGTTTGGTTTTTGTGTTTTGGCAATTTCGGATGAAGCTGTTGTACATGTTTTCTTTTATAAGTTGTTGTATCATTTATTTCAGAATATTTAGGTTAGTGTAGAATATGGTATTTTAATTATTTAAGTGAAATCTCTATACATGTAAAAATAATACATCTTCGATCATTCCCCTATATGTTCGTTTTTAACCACGTGCATTGTTCATTCAAGAACTTTTTCTGCTTTTTTTATATATTCAGCCAAGACTGTTGATGGATCCGTTAAAATTGGTAGCCAGGTACACAACTTCTTTCTTATTTTTTGTTAGTTAAAAACACATGTTCGCTATAAATTCCGATCTAATTAATTACTTGAACTATCATTTTTTCTATATTTTGTAGCCGATCACTGCTAAGATGGCTGTATACGCTTGGGGTTTGAAGAAGCTTATGAAATACAGAAAGACAGATATGGCAACCCTGAGATCATAATCACTGAGAATGGTTAGTGAAATATTGAAGTTTATTTTGTCATTAGTATTGGTATATTATTGTTTTTATAGTACTTTTGTTGAACTTTTGTAATCTTTTTTATAGGTTACGGGGAGGACCTTGGCGATAAAGATACAGATCATAGCATTGCTCTTACAGGGATAGCTAAACATTCCTCTTCGAGGATCCTGAGACAGTCGTGGACTATATCTGCAGGTAAAGGCTTTCCGCCGCCAAAAGCCACAGCCTTTCGTGGATCACCATCCTGTGCAAGCAGCCACCATGCTGTTGTACCATACTTTACCGTTTCTCGCTCGTCGTATTTGATCCCCGGGACATGACCCATTATTGTCTTGGCTATGTCTTTGGTTCTTTCCAGTTTCATCTCCAGTTTAGCAGCCCTGTTCAATTTAAAAGTCCTTAGTGTTATCAATAGACCATCTCCATGATTCTGCAACCAAAGAACGATCAAAAGCTATTTGCCATTTTCCTGTTCCTCTGAGACTCAAGTAGAGAGAAGTAAGTACCTTTCCTCAGCGACGTTATATATCAAAGTTCCTTGTATATGTGAAGAACCAACAAAAGAACATGAGACTATGATATATCTGAGCAAAAGAAGGTAGCCGAAAGAGAGTTTGGAAGCGTCTTGTATTTGTCTGGATGCCTATCCTGTAATCAAAAGGAGTAGAGATTATCACATATTCACATGTAACCCTCATAATAAGCCAATCCATTGTAGGAAGAGACTTGGAAAGACTATCAAACCACATCTTAACAAATGACAAAATCACAAGTAACAATAAGAAAATGCAACTACTACTACAGATCCAAGGACATAATTGAACCTAGCGAGATATACACAGTGAGCCAAGTAATACAAATCGAGTGAAGATGTTAATCTCTCTTTGCCAAAGTTGAAAGAGTGTACCAAAATACATTTGTTGCTCCCAGCACCAGAGCAGAAGAATACCGCAGTATTATTTCTTGATTCTGAAGCTCAACTTCAAAGAGCTGAGAAGAATTAAAGAAAGATGTTAACACATCTTTTGTTAAGATCGCTATACCCATTTATGGAACAGAAGAGAGAATATGTGTGACGCAAAGGAGTGGCTCCACACCTGCACCATCAAATCAAGTATATCTTTTCCACTCTCAGAAACTTTCACATAATAATAAGAAAGGACGTCGAAGAAAAATAACGAACCATCAGCATCTGCTTCATCAGAGATCACATCCTCTTCTTCGTTAAGGAGGACATCTGTTCCAAATTCCAGTAATTAAATCATTGTCAACATCCATCTCATCGTGTCTAGAAACAGCGATAACATTGAAGAAACCAAACTGAAAATGAAGAAACAATCCACCAAAAAAATGTGGAGACCAAAAGTGTTACCTTTGGCACGTTCCTCGACTTTGAGAGCTATGTCAACAAATAAGTCCTGCAAGAAATTGCGTGTTTGTGCTAGAGATACAACAGCCTAAGACACAAAACATCAACACTTTAAAATCAATTTTGTATTCCCAAAAACCAAATTCAGAAACCCAAGCGTGAAGAACTGGATACAGGTTCAGATTATCGCATGGCATGAAGTTTATGGAATCGGAAATCGCAGATTCACATTGAAACCACTAATCGCAAATCATTCAATTTTTTTTTTGGGGTGAGATTCTCTAATGCATGTTTCTTATGCGAAGATCAAGCAGCGATTTTGAAGCAAATTAATCAAAAACATATCAGCAGAATCGAGCAAAACGGCGATCTCTGGTGAAAGACGCAAAAAAAGCTAACCCGTGTGAGCTTCTTCTTAATCTTTTGTGTAAGAGCTTCCAGATACGCAGACCTCCGTGAAGAAGACGGCGATGAAACATTCTCCATTCCAAAAAGCTCTCCTATTCTCCGTGTAGCCATCACAAGACGGAGAGTAAAGTCGATGAAGCTGAAACGGCGTAACGTCACTTGAAGCTCTTCACCGTCTTTGAAACTGAGCTCCGTCGGAGTAGACAACGAAGAAAACAAAAGCGGTGATAGGTTAGAATGTCAAGAAAGGCCCAACAAATGTAAAGCCTACCTTCAATTGTAAACGACGGCCCAAAACAAAATGCCAGGTGGCATTTTTTCCCCAAATGAGAGAATGAACTGAACTTTATTATTATAGATCCTCTCCTATTTAATTTAACATTTGTAAAATTTCTTTAAAATATCAGTTTATTGGATTAATTATTTGTATAATTAAGTTTTTCTCCCACATTACGTGTGAGGATTTTTAATAAACTTTTTTATAAAAATAAAAAATCAATAATAATTGTTGAAATATTATTTTTATATTCACAATAGTATAATATAATATATTTAATCATTAAATTTATATATTACTAATGAATCAGATATTTGCATAATTTTTATTTGACATATTTGTCACTTGAATTATATTAAGTAAATAACTTATAGTTTTTTCTGTATATTTAACAGCATTCTAGTTTATATTTATTAATTATATATTTTACATCATATAAATTATTTTAAAAAAATTATTATTGTTTAAAAAATGAACTATAACATTTTTCTGTAATGTTAATATTTTGGTGAATAATTCATTATCTTCTATCTATAAGTTATTTTTCAAAGTATATATTACATCTTATAAATACTGGGATATTAGACTCGAGTCAAACATTTTAACCTCTCAAATCTTTCTAGAAATACACAACTGTCATTAAAAAATATTTTCTTTTTCTTATTTGAAGCCTATTCAATTATATATTTGTTAAGAAAACTACGAAAAATATAGTTTTATACTCACATAAAAATCTATATAATTCTCAATATTTAACTAATTTTATAACCTCAAAAACTTTTAATAGGAAACTAAAATATTTTTACAAAAACCGACATAATTTTAAATAGAATAATGCAATTTTATATTTTATATTTCAGATTTTTAGAATTTCTGATGTTTGAAAAAGTGATATTTAAATTTTACTATGGAATATTAACTTTATAGAAAATTTTCAATTCTAGAATAAATTCAATCATGTTGACAAACTTTAAATTTATGAAGTTAATGATAATTATTAGTACATCATATCACGATTAAACTAAATGCAACACTCTAAAACATGGTCCAGTAATTTTTTATATCACATCATTTTTTTTCTGAAGCTCTAAATGAACGCTTACTATTTTACTTTTTAAAAATTTATCATATCTCTTAATAAATATCATAAACTTAATTCTAATGTTAAAACTATCATTAACTTACTCAATTCTAGTCATTAGATTCGTCATTATACTTGACTGATAACTTGTTATATTAAATTATCAATAGGTTATGTATTTTTTTGTAATAAATCGAAAATTATTAAAGATTATAAAAAAACAATAACTAAATATTTTGAATTCAAATATAATATTAATCTAATATTAAATGAAAGAAACGATAACTGAATCAGTTTTATAAGCATTTTGAAAACAAGCAAATGAACAAATTTTTTATGAGTTTCACAATTAATTACAATACTGGATAATCTATTATATAACAATTTATGAAATAATGATAAAAGAAATTAAAATATATATTTTTTAACATGATCTCATATCCATTATATTCAAATATGAAATTGCAGCTGTGGTGTTCTCACTCATGAAGTTGAGCATTGCGACTACCAATCCTAGGTTCTAATTGAACATTTGAGGATTTAAAGATGTATTATTGGAGTAATTATGTATCCAAAATTCTTATTTTAAGGACAACCACTTTAAAAATAAAAATGTCTCTTGGAAATGATGTAAGAAGAAAAAATATTAAAGAATTTCTCTCTTTAACTAGCTAATAATGAAACATACAACATGCACACTTCTATTGGAGTGTGACCATGCACTAAGTATTAGGTGTAATGTACACATGCTGAGCATCAAAATGTCTAATTTTCATTTTGAGAATTGACTCTTCAATATTGGAGTTCAATTTCTCCTTGTGAACTAAAGAAGGTGTTTTCAACCTATTAAATATATCAATAAACATATGTTAACTGATAAACAAAAAACTATAAATAACGTTTAAATTAGTGTACTTTCACATCATTATGACTTGTTTTTGTTCTATGCGTGTCACTACAAAAAAATTTGCACATATATATATATATATATATATTGCATGTGATTGGTCAAAGCACACATAGTTTCACAAAAAGATTAAAGCTATCAAAGGTTCAGAATCCTTTCTCATAATCTTCTTTAATAGACGAATGCAACAACCTGGTGATGAAAACAAAAACAAAAATGTCTCCAAATCAGATTCATATAAGGAAACATCACGGTGATTGTAAACACCAGCAAATACTCTAACCTCATTAGTTGTCTCTGATAATACTTTATCTTGAAGATCCACATTGTCTTTAGATATAATCTTATGTTTCTCTAAAATTTTGTCAAACACATCTCCAAAAGCACACATGTGCTAGGTGTTAGGTGTAATGCACACATGCTAAGCATCAAAATGTCATCATTTTCACTTTGATTGTACTTCAAAGTTGGAGTTCAATTTCTTCTTGTGAACTAAAGATGATGTTTTCAACCTATTAAATATATCAATAAACATATGTTAATTGATGAATAAAAAACTATGAAAAATGTTTAAAATAATGCACTTTCACATCATCATGGTTTCTTCCATGTGTGTCACTACAAAAACTATGTACACTCTTAGTGCTGAAAATTTCCTATCATATGTATTACATAGCGTTTTCATAAATATAGACTTTTCTGCATATAATTGATCAAAGCGCGCAGCATTTCACGAAAGATCAAAGCTATCAAAATACTAATAGAGTTTCTATATTATTTTGCTACAAAATAAGCGATATTATCTTTATAGAGGGGATCATTTGGAAAACTTGTAAAAAGTTGGATCCACTAGAACTATTTATCTGTCCATAATTTTTTAAAATGATGCAAACAGAGTTGTAAGTTGTTCCTGATTAGAGCACAAAGTCTGCTTTTTATGGAACATTGTTCCTCGTCAAGCTTTTTGTCATCTGTCAAAAATATTTAGAAGGTTCAATAATAATGTTGCTGAAGATGATGATCAAATAAAAGAACGAAACCGTGTCTAATGTTAATGATAATGATCTAATACCTTTAGGTATCACAAAGTCATTGGCACACTTATCCTTCTAATCATCTAACACTTGACTCTGACCTCCTCCTTTAGAAACAACAGATGATACACCAACATCCCACATATCAAGGAGGTCATCTGGTACCTTCACTGCTGAAAAACGCTGGACGTCTACCTTCCATGTCCTTAATGCTTGCAAATAACGTTTCTACAAGAAAAAATGACATAAGTTCTTAGTTAGTTAGTTTGTTTATCAGAAGCTAGAGTTGTTGGTGAGCCATTAAAATAATACATAGAAGTAAATAGATCCACCAAAGTCATTAAAATAATATAACAATATGTGTATTTAGAATAAAGCTTAGAAATGTTCTCTTTGTTAGCATCCAATGCATATATATATTTTGCATCTTCTTTTTCCTGCAAGTTAACACAACGTAAGATCACAACATAAGAGTACTATAAGATGTTAACACCAGTGAATAACAGAAAGAAAAAAAATTATTACATTTGTGACACGTTCTGTTTTCTAGACAATTTAAATAAAAATATTCAGTTGAACATGCAACTTGGAAAAAGGAACAAGCCATAAACTCTGATTCTTTTGAAACATTTTTTTTCAAGCAAGCAGACTCACAAGAAACTCTTAAAAGACTGCATAGAAAGAATAACGATTAGTATATAATTGGAATCTTGTCACAACTCACAAGAAGAAATACACTCACCTTTGAGAATGATTTCTTACAGTCCAGACCAAATTTATTTCTTACGGTGAAAAGAAGGAGCTGAGCAAAAATAAATCATTTTTAGTAAAATAACTTGAACAAATATAAGGAATTAAACATACAAAAAATGTACATCTATTGGAGTGAATATGTCAAATAGTGAGTGACCAAAGGCCAGGTCCATTGCACACATTCCAAGATTTGACTCCTCGGTTTTGGAGTTTAATTTCTCTTTGTGAGGTAAAGAAAATATTTTCAACCCATTAAATATATTAATAAACATATGTTAACTGATGAATAAAAAACTATAAGTAAAGTTAAAATATTGTACCTTCACATCACCATGGCTTGTTCCATACATGTGAATGTGATTGATCAAAGAACGCATAGTTTCACGAAGGATTAGAGCTATAATAAAAGATTCAGAGAATCCTGCTGATAAAATAAAATAAACGAAAACAAAAAAGTATGCAAATCTGATTAATATATATAATGAATATCGCGTTCCTATTATATTCATAAGAGTTCAAAAAAAAGTTTTCCACCAAGATGGGACTGGCTAAAACTTGATAACGTTTATGACTAATTCTAATGAGTAGTCAATCTATTATTTTATTCTTTGTTTTCAACTAAGTTCCATATGTTAAATCAGCATTTGGCCGGAACTTTGATCCCTATGTGGGACTAGAACTTCTGATGGTTTGTGACTTACATTGGAGAATGCATAACCACGTACCTGTGCGCCTTTAGCAAGGGCACCTGCACATATATTCAGAGCCCTCGGTATTAAACCTAGACTAAATACATCAAATCTGTTACGGATATTACAAAAAGATCTAAATCAGCCTTTCAAATGGCCACTCCATATGCTCCTCTTTCATTTTAAGTAAGTCCGAGCAGTCTGTCTTGAAGCACACTGAAGAGAGCCCTCTCTCTGAGAGGATAGACATGGCCCAAAAGAGGTCTTCAAGCTCTGTATGCAATGCTGATAAGCTCCCGCGGCTACCTCATGCTTCCTCTGATATACGACCCATGTTGTCCCGAAAACACCACCTCAATCCACTAACCGGGCTATCTGCAACCCACAAAGCATCTACCTGGCATTTCGAGGTTCTCGGGGAGGTGACTTGTGACTATCCGTGGACCAGGGTCATTCTCCTCGTCTCCTTCTTCCTCGGCCTCTCCCTCATTGGCAATTCTCCAACTTTCAGCTTCAAGAGAAGCCAGTTGGAGCGTATCCACCGGTGATTTTTCCACCCCACTGAAAACTTTGTCGTTCCTTGCTTTCCATATGTACCATAGGATCCAAGGATAAACCTCACGTTGTGGCTCAGGAAGGCCCATATCTTTCGATTTTCAAAATAGGAAATTCATATTTTGGTATAAGGATGTACTCGGGAAGAAACCCGGAAGGGACAAAACATCCGAAAGAGCCCACACCTGAAGAGCTGGTGGGCATTCAAAAAGTAAATGGTTGATAGTTTTCTCCAGAGCTCTGCATCTGGGACAACCTTTGTCTGTGCTCAAGTGACGGTAGGTAAGGCTATTGCAGGTAGCCACACACCTAGACAGAGCTTGCCACATGAATGACAGAGCTTACCCGAGGCCTTAATCTTCCACACTTGTCTCTGAAAATGGGTGATACTCGGTTCAAGAACTCGATGCTCTGCTTGAAGTAGGTATCTTTTCCTAACTATCTCATAGCCAGATTTCACTGTGTATGCCCCCAACTTGGTATGATCTCAGTCGTAACCGTCACGTGTAAAAGTATGAGTACTCCTCAATCCCCAAGATAAGGGGATGTCATTGGGATGAAAGAGTTCATGTAGTACAGGTTCATTCCATTCTCCATTGTCCTGTCGGATAAGGTGATGAACTAGAATGTTAGGATCCCTCTGTCCAACTGGGATAACTCCTCTCGGCATTCGGGCCGGAATATTTCGCATCCAATGCTCTTCCCATACTCTGATGTTGCATCCCGAACCAGTAGTCAGTCTATTATGTGTTATGAATATCATCAGATTGCTAGCTAAAATCTCCCTTGATTTAAAGATCATAGGCAGAAAGAGAGAAAAAAAACGTTATTCATGGATTGGAAGCAAAATGCTAACAAAAAAAAATGATAGTCCGAAATTTAACACAAAAAAGTGAATTGTTGGGAATCTTAAACAAGAAAAGCGAGAATTTTATTCGTTCTATTCATCGCCTCCAAAAAAATCAAATGTAGAAAACCAGAGAAGAAGATCATTAGTTACCTTGTGCGAGATTCTTTAGCAATAGGAGGATTTGAGCAGTGTTGGTAGACAAAAGATTCCTAGGAGTAGTAGCTTCTTCATCTTTCTGATTATCCTGAAGATAAAAGCTCTTATCAAAATTTATGCGAAATTTTTATTTCATATCTAAATCTTTAAGGTGCAAATGGTTGTAAACAAAAAAAAATTAGAGGAATAGAAAAGAATTATATTAGTGGAACCTAAATAAGTAGAACTGATATTTTTTTCCGTTGGATTTTTCCTCTCCACTTTAGCATAGAAACAATTTTCAGAAGAATTACACCATTTTTTGTTGTGAATTGTTATGTTTATTAATGAGACCAAATGGTCTTTAATATATATAGGTTTACACAAGGATTAATATAGCAATATTCCATAAACCTATTCCTTGTCTATAAAGGAAAACATCTAATTATACTAAGGACCGGTTATGCTAATAACCTCTATATGGGTCGGTCTATATTGAGTCCATTAAACCAAACGGTTCATAACACTCCCCCTTGGATGAAATGACCGGACCCGATGCTATCAAGATCTTTGTAATACGCTTGGGGATGCTGCCTCATTAAAACCTTTCTAAGGAAAACCCAGTGGGACGAAACCTTAGCGAGGAAAAAGAGTACAGCACGTATTACTCCCCCTGTTTTAGACATCACTAAAGTCCCTTAGTCGGCGGATGCCGATCTGATACACCAGCTTCTTGAGCGTGGAGGTTGGGAGCGACTTCGTGAACAAGTCAGCTGAGTTGTCGCTTAAATGGACTTGAAGCATTTGTATTTCTCCAGCCTTTTGGAGATCGTGAGTGAAAAAGAATTTTGGCAGAATGTGATTTGTCCGGTCTCCCTTGATGTATCCATTCTTCAGTTGAGTTATGCACGCAGCATTGTCCTCATAAAGTACGGTTGGTTCGTCCTTTCCATCTGTCATCCCACAATCTCGCCTTATGTGCTGAGTCATTGATCTCAACCAAACACATTCATGGCTGGCTTCATGAATTGACAAAATCTCTGCATGATTTGATGACGTGGCCGTGAGTATCTGCTTCATGGATCGCCATGAATTTGCGGTTCCTCCGTGAGTGAACACATATCCTGTCTGAGATCGCCCATTGTGTGGATCCGATAGATAACCTGCATCAGCAAAACCAACTAAACCTTTGTTGTTATGGTTAGGGTAAAATAGACCTATGTCCTTCGTTCCTTGTAGGTAAGAAAATATATGTTGAATCCCGTTCCAGTGCCTCTGGGTCGGACAAGAACTAAATCTTGATAGGAGGTTCACGGCAAAACAAATGTCTGGTCTAGTATGACTAGACAAATATAATAACGCTCCTATGGCACTGAGATATGGCACTTCGGGACCAAGGACTTCTCCATCCTTTCTTTTCGGACCGAATGGATCACTGTCCAATCCAAGGCTTCTCACCACCATTGGACTGCTCAATGGGTGGGCCTGGTCCATATTAAATCTCTTGAGTACTTTTTCTGTATATGCCATTTGATGCACAAGGATTCCATCTTTCACGTACTCAAGTTGTATTCCCAAACAGAAGTTAGTCTTTCCTAAGTCTTTCATTTCAAATTCGGCCTTTAGATACTCAACTGTTTGGGCGATCTCTCCAGAGGTTCCGAGGATGTTCAAATCATCCACGTATACTGCTATAATTACAAAACCTTTGTTTGCAAACTTCTTTATAAAGATACACGGACTGATGGGATCATTTTTATAGCATTCTTTGACTAGGTACTCACTTAATCTATTGTACCACATGTGCCCATTTGTTTCAGTCCGTATAAGGATTTGTTCAGCCTAATGCAGTGTTCTTCACGAGAACTTCTCTTATCTTTGAGCTCAATACCCTCTGGTAATTGCATATAAATCTCATTGTCCAGTGGACCATATAAATAGGCGGTTACTACATCTATTAACCGTAAATCCAATTTTTCTCTTATGGCCAGGCTTATCAGGAATCGGAATGTCGTTGCATCCACCACAGGGGAGTATGTCTCCTCATAATCGATTCCTGGTCTCTGTGAGAATCCTTGTGCCACAAGCCGTGCTTTGTGTCGAACAATCTCTCCTTATTCATTTCTCTTCCTCACAAAGACCCATTTATGTCCTACTGGGATTATATCATGAGGTGTCCGAATTATGGGACCAAAAACCTCTCTCTTCTTTAAAGAGTTTAACTCCACGTTTATGGCTTCTTTCCATTTAGCCCAATCAGATCGTTGAGTGCACTCATTAATTGACGTGGGTTCTAGATCCTCATTCATAATCTCAAGTGCTACATTGCATGCAAATATATCTTCGACGTCGACGTCTTTTCTGTTCCATTGGATTCCAGACATAACAAAATTTATTGAGATCTCATTGTTATCGGGAACTTCAGGACCATGAGGCTCGGCGTCCCAAGCTTCATTTTTCGGCTCATTAGGTTCATTTTTGTCCGGACCATCCACTATCTCCTCGGTCTGAATTTCAGCACATTTCTTTAATTTTCGAGGAGCCTTATCTTGGGAACCAATAGGTCTACCACGTTTCGCCCGTGGCTTAAACTCTGTAGCAACTTGCGGTCCATCATGGACATCAATTCATATTGGTGCATTCAAGGCTGGTATATATGATTTAGTCACTCTCTGCGGGTCAGCAAAAGGAATCTGGCAATTGTATAGCTAGCTTTTGCATATGAATAATCTTTTGGACTTCCAAGTCACTTTCTTGGGTCCGAGGATCTTGCCAATTTAAGGATGTATGATTCCATGCAATTTCTTTATCCAGCCGGTTCTCACTACATACTGTTGGAAAAACGGATTTATCGAAATGACAATCCACGTACCTGGCTTTAAACAAATCACTGGTAGTTGGCTCTATGTACTTTATGATAGTGGGTGAATCATATCCAACATATATTCCCATCCTCCTCTGAGGTCCCATCTTAGTCCTCTGTGGTGGAGCAATCGATACCTAAACTGAGCAAGCGAATATCTTAAGATGGGATATGTCTGGCTCTTGACCCGTAATTAATTGGGAGGGGGAATATTCATGGTCACTTGATGGCCTGATACAGATTAATTCAGCGGCATGTAAGACTGCGTGTCCCCAGGCTGATACTGGAAGCTTTGACCTCAGGAGTAATGGTCTAGCGATCAGCTGTATGCGTTTGATGAGAGATTTGGCCAAGCCGTTCTGTGTATGTACATGTGCCACGGAGTGTTCCACACTTACCCTCATGGACATACAGTAATCATCAAAGGCTCTGGAGGTAAACTCACCCGCATTATCCTTACGGATGGTTTTTAAAGGAAAATCTGGAAAGTGTGCCCATTTGCGGATTATCTGAGCAAGGAGTCTTGCAAATGCCAAGTTCCGTGTTGACAATAAGCATACATGTGACCATCGTGTAGATGCGTCAATGAGGACCATATCGGAACGTCCCACAAGGTGGGTGGATTGGTCCGCATATGTCTCCATGAATTCTTTCCAGGAAATTTATCGTTTCCTTAGTCACTTTTACTGGTGAGGGCCTTACAATCAATTTAACTTGTGAACACGAAGCACAAGTTTGAATTTTTGGGATCACTCTCCTTTCTTTCAAGGTGTGTCCTCTCGTTTTTAATATCAATTTCCGCATCATTCCTGACCCGGATGTCCCAGCCGGTCATGCCATAAAGTGAACATATCCGTAAAAGCTTTGTTTACAGTGGCATTGGCTTCTATCATACTGATCTTCATACAGTATATGCCAGTAGCTATAGCAGGTATAGTCTCGAAAACTTTCTTTTGGCCTTGGGCGATTTTAACTATCTGGATAAATTCTCTGTTTCCTCCGCCCATTGTTTCCACATGAAAACCATTCAAACGAATGTCTTTAAAACTCAATAAGTTTCGATTTGAGCTTGTTGAAAACAACGCATCAGGGATTTCTAGATGCGTGCCTTTAGGCATTAAAATGTTGGTCTTGCCAAAACCTTCTATAAGACCGGCCGGTCCTGCTATAGTATTTACGTTTGCCTTTTTGAGTTTAAGATTTATGAAGTATCTTTTATCTTTTAAAATCGTGTGGCTTGACCCACTATCCACCACGAACTCGTCCATACTTCATAAAACAAGAATTTATGTCTTAAAAGCCTTAATATTATTCATTAAACACCAAAGAAATAAAATTCAATGACATAAACTCAAATCAAAACAAACATAAAAGCAACATGAAAATGGAGAAACTTAAAATCTCGGATTCACTTCAAACAGTCGGAAGTCTCATAAGCTATGTTATCGTTCCGATCTGTGTCCATAAGATCATCATTTTCATGATCGAAATCACCCTCATTGTCATGTTCATGCTGGATCATGTGTGCTTCAGGATTCTTCCCTTTACGGCGCTCTTGATAGCATTCTACAAGATGTCTGGGAGTCCTGCAAGTCTTGGCCCAATTGTTACTCATCCCACAACAATGGCAAATGGATTTGGTTGGGTCGGACTGATGTCCAGGTTGATACTCGCAGCCATTTCCACGGCCATGGCCACGGCCGCGGTTAGAGTCCTCTTGGAATCCGCGGTCGTTACGGCCTTTGCCACGACCATAGGGATGGTAATTATTGTGACCACGCCTTTTTCCTTTTCCACCACGTCCACGGCTGTAATGCCTTCGATCTCTATGGACGTAGTTTGCCTCGTTTTCTTTCCTTTTATCAGCGGCCAAGTTGGCTTCAGGGAGTGGGGCTGTTCCAGCTGGTCTCATTTCGCTGTTGGCCAGAACAAGCTTGTTGTTCTATTCCGCAAGCAGCAAACAAGCAATCAGATTTGAGTACCTTGCGAAACCTCTTTCGCGGTATTGTTCTTGTAACACTATGTTACCCGAATGGAAGGTGGAGAATGTCTTTTCCAACATATCATTCTCCGATACGGTCTCGCCACATAGTTTCAGTTTTGAAACTATCTTGAACAAGGCTGAATTGTACTCATCCACAGACTTAAATTCCATGAATCGCAAGTTCAGCCAGTCGAACTTGGCCTTAGGCAGAATGACCGTTCTTTGATGGTCATACCTCTTTTTCAATTCCTTCCATAGATCCAAAGTATCTTCAATTGTCAGGTACTGATCCTTGAGATTTTCGTTGAGGTGATGGCGTATGATTAAGATCGCCTTGTATCGATTTCGCTCATGCTCATTGTTTCCTTCAGTGATGCATTCTCCGAGCCCTTTTGACCTTAGTAAGATCCTTGCATCTAGTTCCCATTGCAAGTAATTGTCACCTGAGAGATTGAGGGCTGTGAAGTCTAAGTTGTTGACTTTTGTCATCTGAAAAT
Organism: Isatis tinctoria; assembly: GCA_010577795.1. Classification (NCBI taxonomy): domain Eukaryota; kingdom Viridiplantae; phylum Streptophyta; class Magnoliopsida; order Brassicales; family Brassicaceae; genus Isatis; species Isatis tinctoria. Next base: position 21,340,909 of record CM021244.1, on the reverse strand, counting down.
ATCCAACAATTTTCAGTTAGGACTTTAAATATGATCCAAACCTTAGGAATATGGCCGGTCATGCATCAAATTTTCACTTAGGATTTTTTTTTTTTTAAATAAAAACCCAGACCTTAGGAATATGGCCGGTAATGTTTGTCCGAGTTTAAGCTTTACAATCAATCAAACAATTTATGCAATCAAACAATATGGGCCGATTTTATTAATGGTTTATGCACTTGGAATTTTATATTTTTAATTTAATCCTTAATTAAAAGTTAATCCTAAACTTTAAGAAAAGGAAAAACAATTAAAAGGATAGATCTTTAAAGGAAAATGATATTATCTAAAAACTTTCCTTTTTACTAAAAGGGAAAAAATTAGATTTTCCTATTTAGAATAGGATTAAGATTATTATCCTTAATTAAAAGTTAATCTTTGACCTTTAAGAAAAGGAAAACAATTAAAAAGATTATTCCTTAAAGGGAAAATGATATTTCTAAAACTTTCCTTTTTCCTAAAAAGAAGGGATTAGAGATTTCCTATTTGGATTAGGATTAGAGTTTTATGGTTTAGGCACAAACTATTTTTCATTTTCTTCTCCCTTAAGGCCGATTTTTTTTTTTCTTTCTTTCTTAGGGTTTCCTTTTTTTTTTCAAAATCATTCAAGGTTCAAACAAGATGATCTAACAACCTAACTCACGAGAACATACAAACCGATATTCATGAAGATGATGTCCGATTTCAAGGATGGTTTTAAGGCATCCGATTTCAAGCATGGTTCATGTTCGGTTTTAACATCAATATATGCATGTCCGATTTTTATCAAGTTAACATGATGGCCGATTATGAGATTGATGAAACAAACAGTATGGTTCGATGCAAAACAATCAATCCAAGCAAAACACATCAACCGATTTCAAACAAGCCATGCAATCCAAGCAAGTATATCAAGCAATCCGATTTTATGGTCCAACCTCATCTTAGTTCAAATTCGATTTAGGGTTTTTCAAAAGACCAAACAAGTTAAACAATACAACCGATTTTTAATGGTCTTGATATTAGCTTAGATCCAAGTTCAGATGATGGTTTAAATATGAACAAACAAGTTCATAGAGAGAGATTGATTTTAGGGTTTATGTTCTTCTTAGTCCAATTTCAATTTTTTCTTTGGTTTTTAGATTATGGATTACCTTGATCACCTTAGGATGTTGAATGGACAGGAACCGGGAGCTAAAGACCTTGGTAAACACAAGCAGAAGTCGGATCTCCCTTGAAGAACAAAACGGTGGCCGGCGGTAGCAAGAGGCGGCGGACGGCGGCGGTTAGATCAGCTCGGACGGTCGGCGGCTGATTTAGGGTTTAGGAGCTCTCGTGCTGATAACGTGTTGTGAATTGTTATGTTTATTAATGAGACCAAAGAGTCTTTATATATATTGGTTTACACAAGGATCAATATAGCAATATTCCATAAACCTATTCCTTGTCTAATAAAGGAAAACATCTAATTATACTAAGGACCGGTTATACTAATAATCTCTATGTGAGTCGGTCTATACTGAGTCTATTAAACCAAACGGTTCATAACATTTTTCCTATTATTATGTAGGTCCCACTAAAAATAAGAGGAACAAAAATTTCACTTAAATGGTAAATGGTAAATAGTTAGAAGAATTCAAAGTAATAGTCAGTTCCACCAATTTTTATTCCTCTGAAGTGTCAACCATTTGTTCATCTTCAGCCAAGTTTCATTCAACTGACTCTTCAAAAACCAGATGAACAGTACCATCATCGTCGTCATGATCTTTCGCATCCAGAGACAATCTTGCCTGCCATGAACTCGCCATTTTGCCTAATTCATGCAGATACAATCCCAAAGATGAAAGACGATCATCATATCTACGCCTACAAAAAAGTTCATAATACAGTAACTTCCACTAATAATACGCAAATACGAGAGATGATAATCATACATGCTAAATCCAATTCCCAGGAAACACAACTTTGAATCCAGTTTACAAGAAAACATAAAAGAAAACAATCGATGGTAACAAGAAATCCGAACCAGCAAGAAATTTGAACCTGGGTTTTCTTCACTTGACATTGCGAAAAACGAAGAAGTCGCGGCGAGTTACGTTAACGAATAACGCAGAGCAGGAAACTTCCGTTCACGAGTAGCCGTCGAACAGAATCAAGCGATTCGTCTCTCTCTCGGACTTTGTGAATAGTGAGAAAAAAGTTTGTTAATAGTAGAGAGAGGGCACTTGAAAAAGAAAAGTTTTCAACTTCCCTTTTATTCGGATTTTGATTTGTGGATTTACCCCCTAATTATTGATTATTATTTAGTAGAACCCGGCTTCGTTAATCAAGCAGCAATGACTTGTTTACATTTATTAGCATTCTTATTATTATTAGACCCTTATTATTATTCAAACAAATCAGATAATAGAGCAAAAAAAACCCATTAGAATGCTATTGAAAAGTGAAGACATTTAGATTTTAGCGAAAACAAGACAAATAGAACCATTAGTAACATTTAACAACAGATTAGTACAAATTTTATATTGATTTGACTTTATTGGCTCCTCTCATTTGTAAATACTTGCAAGTAACATTTGTCCAAAAAAAAAGAACATAGGTCATGTTAGTTTCGCAATCTTTAACAACAGAAATTAGTAGTAGTGAATAGTGATACATTTTGTCATTCATTCGACAATCACTGCGATTGAACGACTGATCCTTGCGATTAATTGCTATGTTGTTCGTTTTGCTTTCGCTATCGTTAATGATTATAAAAAAATCAATTTCAGTTTAATTATTTTAATTGAAAAATTATTTTAGTTTTTAAAAAAAATTATTTTAGTTAATATTAAGTATTTTTTTAACAGCAAAAACCATTTTATTAATAATTGTTATTGGTTTATATATTTTAAAGGATTTATAAATCTGAACAAAATCCAGTGTTATTGGTTCGATGATTTTAAAAGCCATGTTAAAATCAAGTGTTATTGGTTCCATGATTTATAAATCCTAATTTAACTCATGTGTTATTCAATCATACATATTCATTAATGCATTTGATTTTATAATGAATTTGGGTGGATTTGTGTGGATTTCTTTGTTAAAAATACAAAGACTAAAATCCAAAGAAAAACCCTTGGATTTGTAAATACTTATTAAAAAATTCACATATTAGATTTGGAAATCAGTATATTTGGGTTAAATTTATAAATCTTGTATGAATTTCTAAATCAGTCAAAACACATAAACAAATAACACTCTCTAATGTCAAACATAATTTTGTCAGGAAAGAAAAATGGGGAAGTATAGAAAAATTTTCAATCGAAATCAAAAACTGATGTTGTTTCGCTAAACAATCAGCACATTCACTATGAGAGTGCTTTTGGTGATTAAAGGAGATAGCTTCAAACATTCCTGCCCAGGCCAAGATAGTCATACCATAGTGGTGAAGTTTGTAATTGAACACATTCGTTGTGAGTGCCCGATGAAGTTCAAGATTATCTCCTTCAAAATGTAGTTTCTTGTAAACAAGAGCTCAACTAGAATGCAGTGCCTAAATCAAGGCTGTACATTCTGCTTCTACAGCTTTAAAAAGCCCCTGAATTTTCCCCGTCCCTCCTTTTAGGAAATGTCCATTACTATCGCGAAGAAGCCAACCGAGGGCAGAAAACTGATTTTTAGAGCGGTGTGATGCAGCATAGTTGTATTTAACCCAACTGTATGATAGAAATGACCACCGAGATCGAGTCATAGAGTTGGGACCTTGAACTTGGTTTCAAATTGGTGTCAAAAGCGAACTTTCCAGCCATTCACTTGTATCAATCTTTGCTCGCTCAAGAGTTGAGGTTTCAGAAATGAGTTAATTGTTATATTCCATATCATTCATACTCTTCCATAACCTCCAAAGAAACCAAAACAATAATAAAATTGCAGGATCAGAATAAATGAAATTAGTAATTACCAAATTCAAATAATATATAACATTAGGGGCTATTATAATTCATAGTCGTTGTACTGTTCCATTATTAACTAAATTAATTGTACTAAATTTTATATGTCTTAAACTGTATCGGGTGTACCTAAACTTATATTGCACAAATGTCTAAAGGATTCGCCTATTATAAATGATATTCATATAACTATAAAATTAGCATCTAAAGATAACACACACAACAAAATATATGCAGCATCACTATATTAAAGGAAAGTAGAACGTACCTTCGACTCCTCGTCCACGGCACATGCGTGTCCTGGACTGCAACCAACCATCGCTTTCTGGACATGCTGATCCGAAGGTTCATCATTTCCATTATCTGGCTCGGATCCTGAAGAACAATGATCTTCTACGAATGTCTTCAGGTCTGGCACAGCTTCTACCAAAACTAATTGCAGCGACTTAACAAATACTTTAAGAAAAACTGTACTCTGCAAAATTGCAACTTCATTCCTTTTTTAAGATTACTCATTAACAAATTGAATCTCAGCCTTCCCCACGTATATTAGAATAATTGTTCAATGTCTTTAATCATTTATGCGTGTTCTTTCGAAATCTTTGGATGGTGAGTTATAGTGAATAGAACAGAAGCCAGTAATGCTAAACATGCATACTTGATATTGTTTGTAACCGTCCGCCTTTTCAACATTTTTATGACTGTTTTCACGGATAAATTGTCTAGCTTACCAAACAAAGATGACCAATAAGGAGTCTCGGTGATATGCTTCCTAGTCCTCTTCTTCGAAACTTTTGGGAACTTTCCACAAGGTAACCCGGTCACGATTGCAAACTCTCTCAAAGAAAATCGTACAGGACTAGAAGCAAACATAAACCACTCTTCATGCTTCTTTTCTACTTTAATTGACGGGATATGAGGGACTTAGCAAATCTTCCCGAGAACGTTGGCTTCTCTGTTCTATCTATAAACTTCCCGAATGAAGACTGGTGTATGAACTGAACATCTGACGGATCTAGAACACTAAAAAGTCTTTGATCGCATTGTAGGTATGATAAGATGCAACCCTTAATAGATCCGGTTCATGGCCGCTTGCAATCATCCTACGCAATTCCAAATACTGTGCTGAATCATCACTACTTCCCTCACCCGCACCCATACCTTGCGAAGTAACCATCTAATCGAAAATGAATATATTTTAGAAATAATTAAAAGATGTGTCAAAATTTGTAGCGTAATCGATAGCTTGGAAACTAACAATTACCTTAACTTGTAAAATAAAACAAGATGAAAACGACCTGACGTGTTTGCTATGTAGAGGTGTTCTGAATTGCGTCGCTAGAGATGTTATCAACTACAGCGAACGAAGAGTGTTCATTGAAATGAATTACTTTTCCGATTTCACAACTTGCACCGTCTTGATTAACGAGAAAACGTTAGAAGTTAAAGAGGTCCGATTTGATACAGTGGAAGGCAGAAGGTCCAAAGCTCTCTTTGTTCAATAATATGTGCACTATAATCTCCCACGAAATTATGATATCTGCAGAGTTCAGCAGTAGGAAATAATACCCTATACATAGACTATATTGTATGTATGTAAATTCGGATTGTACATAATAATCAATAGGGACAGTTTCGAGATTTATGAGAGTTAAATAGCGACCATGCCCAGTTCCTTAAATATAGTATCTAACATGTCCATATACCCAATTATTCCTTTTATCTATCATATTTATTAATTTTTATGATATGTCTGGAACAACAAGTGTTTTTTATCTTGTTATAGGACATATTTCAGTGATGTTACAAAGGCGCCTGAAATTGAAAATAATATTATCACACCCAAGGCATTAGCTGTTTGGATTGCTAGAGGACATCAGGAGGCATTCTATGTCTAGTAACATCGTAAAGATGAAAGAGATTGACAAAGCTAAGGGCCTTATCACACCCAAGGTGTTAGAAAGAAGAGGAAAAAGAGTCTTAGGTGGTATTATCCATTTTCAAATGGAAAATGCATGTACGAGGTTCCGAGCCGGTTCTGAGATTTTAGAGGCTAGAAGCAACAAAAAAAAACTTAAACAAAAATGGAGGCTGGAGGATTTGAATCCTGGTTCAAGAAACACACCCCTTCCCTTTATTAGCTGGCCCAAGGGCCGTCTATGACAAGGTTGATCATGGGAAGAGCAGATATGTGGTATGTGTTCGGGAAAATATTTTTTACACGTGCAGGGCATATGATGTAAGTGGAACTCTTTGTTGTCATATTATGTCTGCAATGTGGGATGAGTATAAAGACACTAGACTGCCGGAAACTGTAATCTTAGATTGGTATTCAGTTGAAAAGTGGGATGGAAATGTGGGAAACACATAGTGATATTGTTATCATGCCTCTTTCAGACAGAATTATGCCAAGACAATCCAAAAAAAGATGGTAGAATCCATGATCTAAGCTAAGATACTAATTTTGAGAAAGATCCAAGGGTTACTAAATTTCAAGTTCTTAAATTTATGATATTGCTTCATAGTTGCTTGGTATTGATATTCTGTCATTTATGAATTTTGATTAACAGAAATGCAGCAATTGTGGAGAAACCAGTACAACAAAAGGTCATGCTCTATAGAGCCTGTGCATGTGCCTATGCCAGAGAAGCCCGCCTTCAGAATTCCTTTCTTATCATGTAAAATCTATTATGCTAAATTATTTTATCTCTTTGTCTTTGGTTTGAACTTGTCCTTAGTTTGAAAAGTGTCTTTGGTTTGTATTTTTCCTTGGCTTGAACTTGTCTTTAGTTTGAAACGTGTCTTTGGTTTGAAACGCGTTCTTGGTGATATTTGTGTGGAACTGGTTTGAGCTCCTTCCCCTTTCAATGACTATTTGTATCGTTTTTTGACCAATACAAAACGTATCGTTAGGTTAACGGTGGAAATCCATAATTTAATGACACTGTGGAGTGAGGGATTACTACATTAACAGATACTAACTTGATGAGTTTCTATTTACGTTTTTAGTTTAGGGTATTTATCTGATTCATCTTTAGTTGAGGGGTTTTAGCATTAAAAATCTATTATACAATGAGAGACTTTTATCTCCATTGAGAGTGTCCACATCATCAACAAAATTTTGCCATGTATCAACTTTTTACAAAAAAATAAATAATTATAAATATTCAATTTGTCTAAAACTTTATTATTCATAAATATCCATTAATATTTTGTTATAAAGAACTTAAATACAATTAACATGTATTTAATTTTTCCTACCAATTAAATAGTTAAAGATATATTATTTAAAAAATAAATAAATAAACCAGAATTATTTTAAGAGTAAAAAATAAAAATTGTTAAATAAAAATTATTATCCAAACATGCATTAAAGAACAAATAGTATTATATAAATAAAGTAATCAACATGAAAAAGCATAAAAAATTATACTAACTATAAAAAATATAAAATTAATAACGACAATACGCAAAAACTATACTTAATACATTGTAATATAAATTCAAAATAATTTATTATTAAAATAAAAAGCCTCTATTTTAAAAATCAATAGGAAAAATATCCATAAACTATTTTTATATTTGTTTTCTTTAAAAAGAGCTAAAAAAACCTGTTAGGAAAAACAACATACCAGGATTTCGGAAGAAAAAACAAAGAAATCGAAGGCTATTGATCTGTATCCACCTCTACTACAAGTAATACTTTGATATTTTAGATACAAAATAAACCTTTATAGAGTAATTAAAAATGGTTAATAAAATATTCAAGTAATGCAAGCACTTAGAAAGAAGACCATCTAAAGTATCAACAAAGAATTTTCAAAAAGTTAATGAAATGATACAATTCAATGAATCCAAAGAAGACCAAAAAGTAATATACTTAATAAAAAAATAAACGGACCAGAATTATATTAAAATGATAATAAAAATTTTATTAAATGAAAATATTATCTACATACACACTTTGAAAACAGTATTATATAAAAAAGCTGTAAATAACTCAAACAAAAAATTGCAAAATTAAACTAATTATAACCAAAAAGTTAATAATCGATTATAAAGAAAAACTACATCTGATAGATAATTATATAATTTTTTTAGATATATTATTATTACAAACAAAAAAAATATCTACCTAAGAATCATAATTAAGAAAATTCTCAAAAACTAATTTATAGAAAAAGACCTAAGAAAACCATTTAGCAAATCCAATGGATAGTGATTTGGAAAATAAAAACAACGGATTTGGTGGTTATTCGATCTGTTGTACACCTCTACAAGTAATACTTACTTTAACACTAGTTAATTCCCGCGCCATGCGCGGAATGAAAAATCTATAAACTAGTTTTTTTTTTGTCAACAAAAAGAACTAAAACAAACTAAACATCAAGAGTAAGCCATCGTGGCGGAACTGAGTCAATGTAGACCAATTCTGCAGGATGACTACGTGCACTTCTCGCCAATTTGTCTGCTTTTTCATTTTTTGTCCGAGATATAAGCTTGAGCTGAAAATTCTCCAGGCGCTCCTTCCAATACTGGAATTCTTCTAAATGAATAGAAAATGCCGGCCACTCCAATGGAGAAGACACTATCTTAACCAAGTCTGAGCAGTCAGTCGCAAATACCAGTGGAGTACGTTGAAGTGTATACATACATTCCATTGCCCAAATTAAAGCTTAAAATTCCGCGTGTAAAGGTGAGAGACTACACCGTATATTACGTATTCCCAGCATCTGATCTGCTTCCCCAATCCCTTTACAATACCATCCCTGTCCAGAATAAATATCTGATGCTTTCCAAGCGCCATCCACAAAACACCACCAAGCCCCAAGGAACTCCGACTCTACCATAGTTTCACCAATCCACGACTGAGCAGCAACTCTCCTCCCTATCCCCTCGTCATGCGTATTCGCCTTTTGCCATATAAAACCTTCTCTTGTTGCCAGTTCCAAAATATCTGGTAGACTCCGATCCTTATTAGAAAACACAAAATCATTTCTACTTTTCCAAATGTACCAAATAATCCAAGGAAAATAGGTATCTCTAATACCATGTGGTAGTCTCCAAAATAGGAAATCCATATTCGCGAAGATCGATTGCCCCGGAAACACGACCTGGTTCGTCGGTACCATTGAAAGGGCCCACGTTTGGACCGCCGGGGGACATTCAAATAGTACATGATTAATTGATTCCTCCTCTGCCCCACATCTCAAGCATTGCATATCACAAAGAATCCCCCTTGAGCGTAAATTCTTACTAACTGAAACACATCCTGAAAGTATTTGCCATAAAAAATGTCTGATTATAGGTGGACAATTTACTTTCCATACCTGAGCAAGCAGTGGCTTTACATCAGGACCGTAAGAAACCTCTACAACCCCTGTATCCGGATATAGTCTCTCAATCGAATAACCTGATTTAACCGAATATTTTCCCGTTTTTGTAAAATGCCATCCCATTGTATCTGGTTTTATAAACCGACTTAAGGGCATATGCCGGATAATATCTGCATCTTGTGGAGATATCACTGCATCAATCAATGGTAAGTTCCACGAGCGAGTCGATGGATCAATCAAATCATTGACCATCATGTTAGGATACGTACGAAATTTGCAAGTTGCTGGTCTCGGGCGAGGGGCAGGTAACCACGGATCATTCCACACTGAGATAGATGAACCTGATTCTACCCTTTTGATTAGTCCTTTGTTAACCAGAGATCTAGCAGAGACAATACTCCTCCACCCATAAGACGGGGAATATGATCTAATAGGATCCAATGGATCCGAATTACGATAATACCGGCTTTTAAAAACCCTAGCAAACAAAGATTCCGGTTTATCAATGAGTCGCCATAACTGTTTTGCCAACAGAGCTGTGTTGAAATCCTTAATTAATCTAAAACCAAGGCCACCATCACATTTGTCGCGACACAATTTATCCCAAGCCATCCAGTGCATACCAGCCTGATTATTGCCAGTGCTCCACCAAAACCTCGCTATCACACTTGTCAGCTTCTTCGTTACCGCCTTTGGTAGCCGGAAACAAGACATAACATGTGTTGGCAGGGCTGTGGCGACAGATTTAATTAAAACCTCTTTCCCTCCTTTGGATAACAATTTTGCAGTCCACCCATTCACCTGATTGTGGAGTCTCTCTTGTAGGAACCCAAAGATTTGAGTTTTCGCTCCACCCAAAATTTCTGGTATTCCTAAATATGAGCCCATCCCCCCAATTGTAAAGATCCCAAGTATTTGTTGCACCTCTGTTTTAATGGAAGGATCCACCTTATATCCGAATTGTAACGAAGATTTATCAAAATTAATCTGCTGTCCCGAAATTTGTTCATAATCCTTTAAAATCCGTAAAAAAACCTGACACTCTTCCTTTGTCGCTCGACAAAAGAAAAGACTGTCATCCGCAAATAGTAAATGTGATATCGGTGGGCTTGCTCTAGCAATTTTCAAGCCTGTGATTAGCTTCTCACATTCTGCCTTCCGAATATTTGCAATTAAAGCTTCCGTGCATAAAATAAATAGATATGGTGATAATGGATCTCCTTGACGCAAACCTCGGTGAGGCACAATGTGTCCCCATGGCTGCCCATTAATAAGTACCTTATACTGAACAGAGGTAATACAATACATAACCCAAGAAACCCAAACCGAGGAGAATCCCATTCTAAGAAGGAGCTTCTCGATGAAAGACCATTCCACCCTATCATAAGCCTTGCTCATATCTGTCTTTATGGCCAAAAACTTGTCCTTACATGAAGGATTTGTCCTCAATCCATGAAACATCTCCTGAGCTATTAGAATATTATCTGAAATTAAACGTCCCGCCACAAAAGCTGACTGAGTTTCAGATACAAGTCCGGGTAGTAGCCTCTTGAGCCTTTGGCAAAGCACCTTTGATATGATTTTGTAACCCACATTACAAAGACTGATTGGTCGTAACTCAGTCATACGACTCGGACGACCCGTCTTAGGAATTAGACATATGTTTGTCTGATTTAGGCGTGAATCAAATGTCCCTGTCTGTAAAAAATTATTAACCATCTCCAAAATGTCCTTCTTAATAAGAGGCCATGCATGTTGGAAAAATAAAGCAGTCATCCCATCCGGGCCCGGCGCTTTCTCTGGGGCCATCATGAAAAGAGCTTGCCGGACCTCCTCTTCCGTAGCTAACCGAGTTAGAACCTCATTCATACTATCTGTGATAGATACCGGGACCTCCTGCAAAAACGGTTCCACTGTCGGAGAAATATCAGTTGTTGGGGAGGAAGAGGAGGTAAATAAATCATCAAAATATTTAACCGCCACTTCCTCAATTCCTGCCACTGAAGTTACCCATTCGCCTCCCGAATTATGTAAACCAATGATCCGATTTTGCACCCGCCGTTGTTTCGTCAAGGCATGATAGAATTTCGTATTTCGGTCACCTAAAGTATGCCACGTATTCCTACTTTTCTGTTGCCAGTATAGTTCCTCATCCTTATAAGCCTCTTTTAATTTTCGAGTGATGTCGTTTACCTCAGCCTGTGACATATTCGCATCGTTCTGAACAACCTCCAATGCTTGTTGCAGCTCCTGAATACGCTCCTTACCATGAGGTAAATTATCCTTTCGCCAGACGGAGATTTCATGTCTACATCTTTTAATCTTATCAACAATAGTTGTATTCCGGTTGGTGGACTCCCACCCTTTTGCCACTGTCTCCATCAGCCCTTCCTTACCAATCCATCGCTTGTCAAACCGAAAGGTGGATCGTTTCCGAATAATTTTATCCGCAATAGTTGCCACCAACGGCCTATGATCTGAGCCTACCATCCCAAGATACTCAACAAAGGAACATGAAAACATAGAGTGCCATTCCTCATTTGCAAGAGCCCTATCTAGCCTACAGAAAATAAGTTGTCCACTCCTCCTTCCCCTCCAGGAAAGGGTGTTGCCAAGAGATGGAAAGTCCATCAATCCACAATTCTCTAACATATTATTAAAAGCTATAAAGGTTGATGCATGCCTCAATGGACCTCCTTGTTTTTCATGGTTTCCCGTTATCTCATTCAGATCCCCAATTACAAACCAAGGATCTGATCGACCAATACCAATCCTAGTGATACGCTCCCAAACCCTTTCTCGTAATTTTTGTACGGGATCACCGTAGACAAACGATAAAAATATTTGTTTCCCTTGATACTCCGCCTCGATGTCAATGATTCTATTGTCCGCGTAAATAATATCCACATTAAGATGCGCCTTGTAAAAAAGTGCAAGTCCACCACTCGCACCACGAGGCTCCACCGTATATAATTTATCATATCCAAAATGTGTTTGGAATTGCTGAACAAAACCCAAATTTTGTTTTGTTTCAGAAAGAAATAAAAACTCCGGTTTATATTTATACCAACATTCCCGAAGATAGCTTATTGTCCATTTGCTACCTAAACCTTGACAGTTCCAACTTAAAATCCTCATATCCAAACCCAATATAGATTAAATAAACGATATAACACAAAACACCCAAATTTGAGGAAATTCGAGATGTCTGGAATATAATCCCTCCAAGTCCATTGCCAAACCAATCCGTTCCCTATCCAATACCAAACATAATCGCAGAACATGTGTCTCCTACAGCCCAGAACTGTCCGAATTACTTCAAGTTTCATTGCCACTATTAGATCTGTCTGGGAAACCTTTCCCCAATTTGTTTTGTCGTTCCCTGCTGTAGCAAATACGCTAAATCCAACCGTAAAGATTACAATCCTAGAAACCAGCCACTGTTGAGCAAGTTTCATTGAGGTGTGCCTTAACATAAGTATCAAATTTAGTCCTTTATTGTCCCAAACCTCATGAAGCCCCTGAGAATACCATGCATATCCTTTTATATATCTCCAATACCACTGATAAACTCGCAAACACGAAGGCCAGAAGAATATAAAACCCTGCAACTTGAGATATACGAGAACAATAGATACAACAGCACCCACAATCAGAACAAAAACCCCTTCCGTACACATGTCAAAACAAATAAACTCCAGCAAACACAATATAGTCCCCTTCCTCCACGCACAAATTTGTTGACATCGAATTAAGAAATTAAAATATTGGAATCTAAAGTGACCAAGCATTATCCCGTGTCTTTGAAACAATATATTCCAAAGCAAACTTGATAAAGATTTTTCAAATTTCTTATAAAGAAGACCACAACTAAACCATCCCTGTTTCGCAGACTGAATCACTGAATAATTTATGCTTTTTCCATTATAACATTGAATAGTTGAAGTACAATTGAATAATAAAGACACCATGGGCCAATTATTGAAAGAAGAAACACACGACACATAAGTCGTCATGAGAATAACTTGAAACAAAATTGAATCATCACTTTCACATTCAGAGAAGAAGATGTAAACAGTGCGACACAAATCCTTTTCCATCTGCAAAAGTTTTATTACCCAACAGCCAAAAGCACCAACAAAAACCCAATCCTTAAATATTTTAGCAGAATTAAACATTACCAGAGCGATCCTCAGTCTCTCCTTGATTCGGTTCCTTCCCGTGACGTCCCGCTATTTTTGGCCCAACCTTCTTACGAGGAGAGATCATTGCTTGGACCAATCTCTTTTTTGCATTCTTCCCGATGTAAACCGAGTTACTGGGTAGTTGTTTTTTCCTTATTCCTTGGCGTTTCTGAGTCTCGTCTGATCCGGTAACTTCCAGCGCCACCTGATCCGCTGTGGCAAGACTATCGCATCCCTCGTTAAATTCCGTAGTAACCTCAACCATATCCTGGTCAGGTGTAACTTCCTTCGGCCCTGTAGCTATATCCAGCACCACGCACTCATGATCCTCCACTTCCGTCCCGGCAGAGTCTCCCCCATTCCCCAGGACCAATTGTGAAACCAAGTTCTGAGCCTCCTCCACTTTTGAGCCCTGAGAAACCTCCATATCATGTGAATTTTCAGAGAAAAGCAATTCCTTTCGTACCTTTGCAGACACCAACGATTTGAGAGAGGAAGTTGGCTTTGAGTCCTTGATCTTAAACGCTTCAAGCATCAATTTCTCATTCTCCGATAAACTAGCCCCAACGTTTGAATGTCGGAGTTCCGTTACACCCTTCGTTACTGCCACATACCTATGTGACGAACCCTTCGGTGATGACCTATGATACCGGGAAGACGAACCTTCACCCTGCCACCTGTTATTACGTGTCGCATACAAAGATGGTTCTCTACGAGAGCTCTGTGATCTATAATCCCTTTCCTCCACTGCTTTACCTTTTCCTTTGCTCTGCTCTTCTTCTCTTCTCTGAATACCGTCATTACCCTCCATTCTGCCGCCATTTCGCCCCTGAGTAATCGCACCTTTGTAACTCACCATGCCCTTGTTGTTTCTTGAATCACGGGGGCCACCATCATTACGAGAATTGTCGTCTTTCCCACTCATCTCCATACTCTTGGACTCCCTACGAGAAGGACACATGTCCTGGTCATGGCAGAGGCTGAGACACCGACGACAATATCCGAACAGTTCTCTCATAACGAAGTGTAACAATGGTTTCTTCACCATTAAAAATTCCACCAAAGTCTCAAATACGAGTGGTTTGAAACCATCCAACACCACCTTAACTTTACCATTATCGAGATCAACTTCCAGTGTCTTCCCCACTCCTTCCCCAATGCATCGAAACGTCGGCTCCGCCCAAAAGTGCAAAGGAACACCCATCACGCGCACCCAAAAAGTAATAGCCGACGGATAATTACGATCAACCACCGGTTCCCATCGAACAATCGACAGCATCCAACCGTCAAAATGATAAGGCTCCATTCGTAATACCTCCTCAATGTCTTCCTCCTTGTCAAAGTCGAATTGAAAACGACCCATGCCCAGATCTGCTCCGGCAATACGTTCCTCCATCTTCCAAATCCTAGGCAACATGAAGAGCAATGCCTTCATGTCCTGTAACCGTGGGTTCATACACCTCCCTATCAAAGTCCTAGAGTAGGCCTTGATCAACTCGGAGTTATCAAACCTTGGAACGGAAATCTTGAGACGATGTGAAACCACCACCATCTTCTTCCCAGAGTCATCCTTGGATAAAAGCGAAGTCTGAGACATGACTAAGCCTTGACAAGTAGCAAAGAAACAGAAAAAGAATGCAGTTTGATAGAAGAAAGAGATGTGAATGTACTGAGAAGACAAGATGCCTCCTATAAATACCGCGTGAGAAAAGATCATTCGCCCATTCCATATCCCAAAATTGATGTGTGATTGATCCGAAGATCCGCTTAACGCAATTTCTGATCTGTATATATTATCGCATACCATAGTAAACCCTGACAGCTTCGATGTTAAGAATTCAGATCCCAAAATTTGGGCCAAAATCAATCTCAAAATTGAGATTCGTAAACACCACTTCCAAAAACCTTTCCAAATATTCTTCCCATTGATCTCTGAATTCGCCTCCTTTATCAAAACCCTTGATCTTCGGATTTGATTTCCAATGCTTGAAACCCAATCATAACTTTGATTTTCCTTCCATAAACCAGATCTGAAATCTGATTTCCATATCCGGATCCTTTGGGAATCGAAACAACAGCAAAACCCAAACCAGAGAATTGTGACCCCAAACCCATGAACCCTAAGTAGAAGCACCGATCCCTTGAACCAATCTTCGATCATCGGAAGATCTCTAAATCGCCATTTCCATCGCCTCTTGTATTTTGAATTTAGACAGAAAAAAAAAATAAAAAAAAATATCTATAAACTAGTTTATTGAATATATTTTTAATTATTTGAATAAATATTTTATGTTTAAATCAACTTCGAATATTTAATATAATTTAACATATATAATAAATCAATATATTTTATAATATGCTTAAAAGTTTGATCAGACTAAAAAAGTTTTTTATCAAAATATATTTTAATCTGATTTAATTATACAATTCAATTAAAGAACCATATTAAATCAAATAAAAAAAATTGTAAGTTTGGAGGCCTATTATTAAATCAGACTTCCTACTCAGGGTTGATGATCATTTGGATCTATATTATCATATGTTTTCTGAACTGTCACCCAAAAAAAATATTAGATGTGGGATTTTTAACAATTTTAGTGATTTATTTCATTTAAAAAAATTCAAATTATAGCATATGCAAAAAGATAAGATAATTTTTAATTATTTGTTTTGATGTGATTATATTATTTAATTAAAAAAAAAATTTACACAAAGATGATAGGAAAATATATTGATTTTAAATAATTAATATTACAATTGAATATCAAACATTCCTTATTTTAGTTGGAAAAAAACATTCCTTATTTTATTGATTGGCTAATAAATAAATTTTCAAAGGCGTGGCTACTAATAAGGAAAGAAATTGAAATATTTTAAATTTAACAATTAATTTTTAATAATAAATATTTCATTCTCTAACCAGAAATAAATGACATTTAGTATAGTTTCTATAGTAATCTATAGTTTTTTAATAAATATATTGAGAATCATTGTGGTGATGACACATCATCATGGTATATTTATTAATAAACACATAAATATAAGATTATTTTTAATAAAATTTTCTCAAATAATATATAGGGGATATGAGGTACAAATTTCATAGAATAATTAATAAATGATTAGTGAAATATATTTGATTCAAAAAGTATAGGCACGCACAAAGAAGATTCACCTCATATATCCACAAATAATTCTAAAACAATTAATAAAATTATAAAATGCCCAATTTGTGATGCATAGATATGGAATCAAGAAAAAAAGGAAGGTTACAATGTCTTACTTAAAATACTCATGTTGTCTACAATATGTTTTCAATAACAATGAGTGAAGTTACAACCAAAGCAACAACCTCAAAGATATTAAAAATATGGAAATAAACCAACTAACTACCATAAAAATATATAGATTTACAATTTTTGACTACCATTCACATTGATGGGTCATTCTGACACATTTCCACATATCATTTGATGATGAATAAAGAGATATAGGCCTTGATTGGAAGAGTATTTTGTAGAGCATTATGCTTTTTCATCATCCAATCAACTTTTGTACATAAAGCATTTAGGGAAGCATTTAGAAGCTGCTAATGCTCTTAAATGCTCCTCCCCTCTATGCTTTGAGATGGAGCTTTTTGTAGAGCATTTACCATTTAAATATCTAAAAATTCTAAAATAATTATATATAATTAATTTATTATGTTAAATAATACAAAAATTTATATTTATATTAAATTGTAAATTTTATACTTTTAAAACTAATAATTATCAACAAATTAATTTTATTATATTTATAATTATAAAAACAAAATTAATTAATAAAAATTTAAATAATAAAAAATATTATGGTAAATATATTGTAAGTATAAATAAATATGTAATACATACAAATGAATATCTTAAATATATTTTCTGAATTTTATATAAAATTGCTCACAGCTCTGCCAGTCATTTAAAAACATGTATTAATCAGAACATACAACTTCAGCAGCATACTGCTTATGCTGCATATTGCTACTGTTTTACTATCAGTTATACCAATCATAGCCATAGTCTTTCAATTACAATATGCAAATGCACAATTACAACATGACTAGATTTTTATTGTATTAAAAAGAATGAAAATCAAAGATTCTACAATTTTACATCTTCCATACAACAAATGAGATTAAAAAAGTCTCAGCTATAAAAAATGAAGATTTTGACGGATAAAAAATAACATGGCTTCACTAAACAAAAAATATCAACGTTTGAGCTAATATTAAACCTACGGAAATTATAAATGAACCACCTAAAAAAAAATCTTAGTAAAGTGCTTAAAACAAGAAAAAATGACTGAAATTATGTAAAGAGTAAAAAAAATTGAAAATAAGTAATTACCAAATAATTGAAACTATGCAACTAATTATAAATAAATAATTAAGGATAAGAAAAATTTCAAAAAAAAATTGAAGATTAACGAAAATGCAATAAAACCCCACGGATAAAGATTCCTAGTCTTTATTATAATAACAAACGATGTATTGTGATAATCTAATTGAGAAAATTACAGAATGTGTGAGTTTTACAAGTTTTCTTACAAGATAAGTGACTTTTGGCAGTGAGGGACTTTTAGCTCACTTCTACCCACCTGATTTTTCATTTTTTCCCTCACCTCATTTCCATCTGTTGTTTTCTTTTTCGTCGACTCATTGTGAAAATCTCTGTCTTTCCCTTTCTCTCTGGTTCCATAGCTCATCGTCGCCGATCTTTCTTTGCCTTGTTCGTTTTTCATGTTCTGGGTACCTTTCCTTTTTTGGGTAGAGCTACATGTTCTGAACAAAATAGGACATTGAAGGTATAATAAACCCAAAGATAGTGGATCTAGAAAAAAAACGAGAAATGGGAAAAAAAATTGGAAAATCTTAAGACAAAAACAAAGATCTGCGAGACGGTAGTCACAAAATTAGGAAACGAATTCAAAGGTGTTATACAAGAAGTGGAATATTGCAGGCTGGAGGTTAAAGGTCTGAAAAAACGTCATCGTTTTTGTGTGGTTCTCACATTGTGGACACTAGTCCACATACACTTGATACCTAAAGAAGTAATGGTGACAATGTGGTCAATGTGATTTCATAAATTCTTTTTATATGTTTTCTTTGGACACCAAAAATCTGATGTGAAGCATGGACACTCGACCACAAACACTTAAAAAAGTATACTAACGTATACCAATCGATGGTCACTAGTACATGGACAGTCATTGAAAAAAACAAATACAATAATAAACTGAAGAAGAAACCATTGGAAAAACAAGTTTGGGTTCAGTACACAACAAAAACATAGTTAATAGAAGAAAGAACGTCGGAAGAGCAACAAACGTCTTTAGTTCCATTACTTACAGCTTTTGTGTCCACATTTTCAATGTCCCGGACTTTACCATCCACGCATTTCGTATCCATTGGATGTGTTGTCATTATTTCCGCCTAACCATGTCCATATTGGATTTGTCTGGGTCTTCCATAGTCGCTTGGGGAGCTGTACCGAATAAATAGTTAGATGGTCACATGTATGTGTGTCCATGTTTTACATTGAAGGCTACAGTGTCAACTGACGGCCGTGTTCTGTGTTCAGAGGTTGGATGACTAGGCGTGTTCATCTTACATGTGTACGGGTCTTCTTCATTCGCTTCGTGGCCCTGAAACAAGTGCATCAGTGTCTCAATCGTGTTATTCTCCACAACATCTACACCGACATCTACCTATTAATAAAACAACAAATAAACTTTGTTAACTTAAAACACACCACAAACATGAATCACAAGCTTTCTTATTTCCCATTCTCTTCGGCGGAGGTCTCGTCGTTAGCTGAGATTGATGAAGTTGTACAATTAGTAACAGAGAAGATATGAATACAATTAGATGAAAGTGAAAAATTGAAAATCATTTGAGGAAGAGGAATAGAAAGCAGAAAGAAGAAAAATTTATGCGGCGAAGAGAGAGATTTGAAACCGAAGATAAAAAATAGTAAAAAGGGCTGAATTAAAAAAAAAAAAAAGAGGCACAGATCCGGTAACAAAAATAATCCTTAACATTTTTTTGGTTGTGAATTGTTGTGTTTATTAATGAGACCAAAGTGTCTTTATATATAGGTTTACATAAAGATCAATATGGCAATATTCCATAAACTTATTCCTTGTCTAATAAGGAATGTCTAATACTTAATATATACTAAACATAAGAACCGGTTATGTAATAACCTCTACGTGGGTCGGTCTGTATTGAGTCCATTAAACCAAACGGTTCATAACACTCCCCCTTGGACGAAATGACCGAACCCAATGCAATCAAGGATCTTTGTAATACGCTTGGGGATGCTGCCTCATTAAAACCTTTCTAAGGAAAAATCCAGTGGGACAAAACCTTAGCGAGGAAAAAGAGTACAGCACATATTACTCCCCCTGTTTTAGACATCACTAAAGTCCCTTAGTCGGCGCATGCCGATCTGATACATCAGCTTCTTGAGCGTGGAGGTTGGGAGTGACATTGTGAACAAGTCGGCTGAGTTGTCACTTGAACGGACTTGAATCACTTGTATTTCTCCAGCCTTCTGGAGATCATGAGTGAAAAGGAATTTCGGCAGAATGTGCTTTGTTCGGTCTCCCTTGATGTATCCATCCTTCAGTTGAGCTATTCACGCAGCATTGTCCTCATAAAGTACGGTCGGCTCTTCCTTTCCGTCGGTCATCCCACAATCTCGCCTTATGTGCTGAGTCATCGATCTCAGCCAAACACATTCACAGTTGGCTTCATGAATTGCCAAAATCTCTGCGTGATTAGACGATGTGGCCGTGAGCGTTTGCTTTATGGATCGCCATGAAATTGTGGTTCCTCCGTGAGTGAACACATATCCTGTCTGAGATCGTCCATTGTGTGGATCCAATAGATAACCTGCATCAGCAAAACCAGTTAAACCTTTGTTGTTATGGTTAGTGTAAAACAGACCCATGTCCTTCGTTCCTTGTAGGTAACGAAATATATGTTTAATCCCGTTCCAGTGCCTCTGGGTCGGACAAGAACTAAATCTTGATAGGAGGTTCACGGAAAAACAAATGTCTGGTCTAGTATGACTAGCCAAATATAATAACGCTCCTATGGCACTAAGATATGACACTTCGGGACCAAGGACTTCTTCTTCCTTTCTCTTCGGACCGAATGGATCACTGTCCAATGCGAGGCTTCTCACCACCATTGGGCTGCTCAATGGTTGGGCCTGGTCCATATTAAATCTCTTGAGTACTTTTTCTGTATATGCCATTTGATGCACAAGGATTCCATCTTTTACATACTCAAGCTGTATTCCCAAACAGAACTTAGTCTTTCCTAAGTCTTTCATTTCAAATTCTGCCTTTAAATATTCAACTGTTTGGGCGATCTCTCCAGAGGTTCTGAGGATGTTCAAATCATCCACGTATACTGCTATAATTACAAATCCTTTGTTTGCAAACTTTTTTATAAAGATACACGGACTGATGGGATCATTTCTATAGCCTTCTTTGACTAGATATTCACTCAATCTATTATACCACATGCACCCACTTTGTTTCAGTCCGTATAAGGATTTGTTCAGCCTAATGCAGTGTTCTTCGCGAGAACTTCTCTTATCTTTGAGCTCAATACCCTCTGGTAATCGCATATAAATCTCATTATCCAGTGGACCATATAAATATGCGGTTACTACATCCATTAACCATAAATCCAATTTTTCTTTTATGGCCAAACTTATCAGGAATCGGAATGTCGTTGCATCCACCACAGGGGAGTATGTCTCCTCATAATCGATTCCTGGTCACTGTGAGAATCCTTGTGCCACAAGCCGTGCTTTGTGTCGAACAATCTCTCATTATTCGTTGCTCTTCCTCACAAAGATCCATTTATGTCCAACTGGGATTATATAACGAGGTGTCCGAATTATGGGACCAAAAAACCTCTCTCTTCTTTAAAGAGTTTAACTCCACGTTTATGGCTTGTTTCCATTTAGCCCAATCAGATCGTTGAGTGCACTCATTTATTGACGTGGGTTCTAGATCCTCATTCATAATCTCAAATGCTACATTGCATGCAAATATATGATCGACGTCGACGTCTTTTCTGTTCCATTGGATTCCGGACATAACAAAATTTATTGAGATCTCATTGTTATCGGGAACTTCAGGACCATGAGGCTCGGCGTCCCGAGCTTCATTTTGCGGCTCCTTAGGTTCATTTGTGTCCGGACCACCCACTATCTCTTTGGTCTGAATTTCAGCACTTTTCTTTAATCTCCGAGGAGCCTTATCTTTGGAACCAATAGGTCTACCACGTTTCGCCTGTGGCTTAGACTCTGTAGCAACTTGCGGTCCATCATGGACATCAATTCGTATTGGTGCATTCACGGCTGGTATATACGATTTTGTTACTCTCTGCGGGTCAGCAAGGGAATCTGGCAATTGTATAGCTAGCTTTTGCATATGAATAATCTTTTGTACTTCCAAGTCACTTTATTGGGTCCGGAGATCTTGCCAATATAGGGATGTATGATTCCATGCAATTTCTTTATCTAGCTGTTTTACTTCACCTAATGTTGGAAAAACAGTTTCGTCAAAATGACAATCCGCGTATCTGGCCTTGAACATATCACCGGTGGTTCGCTCAAGATACTTTATGATCGTGGGTAAATCATATCCAACATATATCCCCATCCTCCTTTGAGGTCCCATCTTAGTCCTCTATGGTGGAGCAATCAGTACATAAACTGAAAAACCGAATATTTTAAGATGGGATATGTTTGGCTCTTGACCCGTAATTAATTGGGAGGGGGAATATTCATGGTCACTTGATGGCCTGATACGGATTAATTCTGCGGCATGTAAGACTGCTTGTCCCCAGGCTGATACTAGAAGTTTTGACCTCATGAGTAATGGTCTAGCGATCAGCTGTATGCGTTTGATGAGAGATTCGGCCAAGCCGTTCTGTGTATGTACATGTGCCACGGAGTGTTCCACACTTACCCCCATGGACATACAATAATCATCAAAAGCTCTGGAGGTAAACTCACCCGCATTATCCATACGGATGGTTTTAAAAGGAAAGTCTGGAA
This sequence comes from Isatis tinctoria, assembly GCA_010577795.1. Classification (NCBI taxonomy): domain Eukaryota; kingdom Viridiplantae; phylum Streptophyta; class Magnoliopsida; order Brassicales; family Brassicaceae; genus Isatis; species Isatis tinctoria. Next base: position 21,318,320 of record CM021244.1, on the reverse strand, counting down.
AGTGTGCCCGTAGGCAGATTATCTGAGCAAGGAGTCTTGCAAATGCCAAGTTACGTGTTGACAATAAGCATACATGTGACCATCGTGTAGATGCGTCAATGAGGACCATGAAATATCGGAACGTCCCACAAGGTGGGTGTATTGGTCCGCATATGTCTCCTTGAATTCTTTCCAGGAAATTTATCGTTTCCTTAGTCACTTTTACTGGTGACGGCCTTACAATCAATTTACCTTGTGAACACGAAGCACAAGTTTGAATTTTCGGGATCACTCTCCTTTCTTTCAAGGTGTGTCCTCTCGTGCTTGATATCAATTTTCGTATCATTCCTGACCCGGGATGTCCCAGCTGGTCATGCCATAAAGTGAACATATCCGTAAAAGCTTTATTTACGATGGCATTAGCTTCTATCATACTGATTTTTATACAGTATAAGCCCGTAGCTATAGCAGGTATAGTCTCAAAGACTTTCTTTTGGCCTTGGGCGATTTTAACTATCTGGAGAAATTCTCTGTTTCCTCTGCCCATTGTTTCCACATGAAAACCATTCAGACGAATGTCTTTAAAACTCAATAAGTTTTGATTTGAGCTTGGTGAAAACATTGCATCAGGGATTTCTAGATGTGTGCCTTTAGGAATTAAAATGTTGGCATGGCCGAAACCTTCTATAAGGCCGGCCGGTCCTGCTATGGTACTTATGTTTGCCTTTTTGAGTGTAAGATTTATGAAGTATCTTTTAACTTTCAAAATCCTGTGGCTTGACCCACTATCCACCACGAACTCATCCATACTTCATAAAACAAGAATTTATGTCTTAAAAGCCTTAATATTATTCATTAAAAACCAAAGAAATAAAATCCAAAGACATAAAATTAAAGCACAAATAAAAGCAACATGAAATGGAAAAACTTAAAATCTCGGATTCACTTCAAACAGTCGGAAGTCTCATAATCCATGTTATCGTTCCAATCTGTGTCCATAAGATCATCCCTTTCATGATCGAAGTCACCCTCATTGTCATGTTCATGCTGGGCCATGTGGGCCTCAAGATTCTTCCCTTTGTGGCGTTCTTGATAGCATTCTACAAGATGTCTGGGAGTCCTGCAAGTCTTGGCCCAATGGTTACTCATCCCACAACAGATGGCAAACGGATTTGGTCGGGTCGGACTCATGTCCAGATTGATATATGCGGCCACTTCCACGGCCACGGCCACGGCCGCAGTTAGAGTCCTCTTGGAATCCGCGGTCGTTACGGCCTTTACCTCGACCATATGGGTGGTAATTGTTGCTACCACGCCCTTTTCCTTTCCCACCACGTCCACGACCATAATACTTTTGATCTCTATGGACATGGTTTGCCTCGTTTTCTTTTTTCTCAGCAGCCAAATTGGCTTTAAGGAGTGGGGCTGTTCCAGCTGATCTCATTTCGATGTTGACCAGAACAAGCTTGTTGTTCTGTTCCACAAGCAGCAAACAAGCGATCAGATCTGAGTAAGTGGCGAAGCCTCTCTCGCGGTATTGTTCTTGTAACAATACATTACCTGAGTGGAAGGTGGAGAATGTCTTTTCCAACATATCATTCTCCGATACGGTTTCGCCACATAGTTTCAGTTTTGAAACTATCTTAAACAAGGCTGAATTGTACTCATCCACAGACTTAAAGTCCATGAATCGTAAGCTCAGCCAGTCAAACTTTTCCTTAGGCAAAATGACCGTTCTTTGATGGTCATACCTCTTTTTCAATTCCTTCCATAGATCCAAAGGATCTTCAATTGTCAGATACTGATCCTTGAGACTTTCATTGAGGTGATGGCATATGATTAAGATCGCCTTGTACCGATTTCGCTCATGCTCGTTATTTCCTTCAGTGATGCATTCTCCGAGCCCTTTTTACCTTAGTAAGATCCTTGCATCTAGTGCCCATTGCAAGTAATTGTCTCCTGAGAGATTGAGGGCTGCGAAGTCTAAGTTGTTGACTTTTGTCATCTGAAAATATCCAACAATTTTCAGTTAGGGCTTTAAATATGATCCAGACCTTAGAAAAATGGCCGGTCATGCATTAAATTTTCACTTAGGACTTTTTAATAATATCCGGACCTTAGGAATATGGCCGGTATAGTTTATCTGATTTTAAGCTTTACAATCAATCAAACAATTTATGCAATCAAAACAATAGGGGCCGATTTTTATTAATGGTTTATGCACTTGGAATTTTCTATTTTTAATTTAATCCTTAATTTAAAAGTTAATCATTGACTTTTTAAAAAAGGAAAAACAATTAAAAGGATAGATCTTTAGAGGAAAAATGATATTATCTAAAACTTTCCTTTTTACCAAAAGAAAGGAATTATATTTTCCTATTTAGAATAGGATAAGGATTATTATCCTTAATTAAAAGTTAATCCTTGACCTTTAAGAAAAGGAAAAACAATTAAAAGGATAATTCCTTAAAGGGAAAATGATATTTCTAAAACTTTCCTTTTTCCTAAAAGGAAGGGATTAGAGATTTCCTATTTGGATTATGATTAAGGTTTTATGGTTTAGGCACAAACTTTTTTTCTTTCCTTCTTCCTCATGGCCGATTCTTTTTTTCTTTCTTTCTTAGGGTTTCTTTTTGAAAACAATCAATTTTTAAACAAGATGATCTAACAACTTAACTCACGGAAGCATACAACCAATTTTAAGAACATGATGAGACTATGCAACCGATTAATGAATGAACCAAATTCGATTTCATGCATGAACATGCTATGGCCGATTTTGAGATATGATGAAACAAGTTATATGGTTTGGTTTTTATCATGCAAACAAGTTCATCAAGGTAATATCAAAACAAGTTTTTATCAAGCAACCGATTTTTAAAGGTTTCATATAGCTTAAGTCAAATTCGATTTTTAGGGTTTATGAGATCAAGCAATTTTATTCATACAACCGATTTTAGAGAGTCTTATCTCAGCTTAGATTCAAGTTCAGATGTTGGTTTAAGCATGAACAAACAAGTTATAGAGAGAGATTGATTTTAGGGTTTCTTATTCTTCTTAGACCAATTCGATTTGCTCATATTCTTAGCTTTAGGGATTACCTTAACACCTTTGGACTAAACTTTGTCTGAACCGGGAGCTAAAGACCTCGGAAAAACACAGGAACCTCACACAAGCAATCGGCGGTCGGCGGTGATCGGAAAACACAGACGGCGGCAGTCGAAAGTGATCGGCGGCTAGGTTAGGTCTAGGAGTTTTGGTGCTGATAACGTGTTGTGAATTGTTGTGTTTATTAATGAGACCAAAAGGTCTTTATATATAGGTTTACATAAGAATCAATATGGCAATATTCCATAAATCTATTCCTTGTCTAATAAGGAATGTCTAATACTTAATATATACTAAACATAAGGACCAGTTATGTAATAACCTCTACGTGGGTCGGTCTGTATTGAGTCCATTAAACCAAACGGTTCATAACATTTTTGAGGGCAGAACAGACATTTTGCCCCCCAAAAGTCTCTCTCTAGCAGAAAGTCACTCTCCTTAAAACATAAGTGACAAAAAGTCACTGAAACTGTAAATTTCTCAATCTAATTCGTATTGAATTTAGGTTTTACTGATATAATGAGATACATTGTGATAAACTAAACTTGTTAATCTAATTCGTATTAAATTTTGGTTTTGCTGATACAATAAGATACATTGTGATAAACTAAACCGGTTAATTACCGGGTTTAGCTCGGTGACGGTATATATAAATCCAGTTAAAATCTCGTCATCTCATATTGTCTCTGTTTTTCAGGCGGGAGAAAGAGTTATCGAGAAACAAAGGAAAAAGAAGATAATGGATATGAGGTCTCAACCGCTAGCTCCGATGCCGGCCATGGATGGGAGGAAGTCGTACATGGGAAACACCATCAGAAGAAAAAACTGGTGATCGGAGGCGTTTCTGGCAATATTATCTCGAATAAAAACCTAGCTAACGGTGACGGTCGGTCGACTGGACGATGTTCGGATAATGAGTCTTAACTTGAGAGATGATCGTGGGCAGATGATGAAGACCCGGCGGCTGGGATTTATCCCAGCCGCCGGCCTTGAACGAAGAAGACTCGGCGGCTGGCACTCATCCCAGCCGCCGGACTTGGACTAAGGAGACCCGGCGGCTGGCACTCATCCCGGCCGCCGGTCTTGGGCGAAGAAGACCGGCGGCCGGCACTCATCCGGCCGCCGGACTTGGACGAAGGAGACCCGGCCACCGGACTTGGACAAAGGAGACCCGGCGGCTGGCACTCATCCCGGCCGCCGGTCTTGGGCGAAGAAGACCCGGCAGCCGGCACTCATCCCGGCCACCGGACTTGGACAAAGGAGACCCGGCGGCTGGCACTCATCCCGGCCGCCGGTCTTGGGCGAAGAAGACCCGGCGGCCGGCACTCATCCCGGCCGCCGAACTTGGACGAAGGAGACTCGGCGGCTGGCACTCATCCCAGCCGCCGGACTTGGACTAAGGAGACCCGGCGGCTGGCACTCATCCCGGCCGCCGGTCTTGGGCGAAGAAGACCCGGCGGCCGGCACTCATCCCGGCAGCCGGACTTGGACGAAGGAGACCCGACGGCTGGCACTCATCCCGTCGCCGGTCTTGGGCGAAGAAGACCCGGCAGCCGGCACTCATCCCGGCCACCGGACTTGGACGAAGGAGACCCGGCGGCTGGCACTCATCCCGGCCGCCGGTCTTGGGCGAAGAAGACCCGGCAGCCGGCACTCATCCCGGCCACCGGACTTGGACGAAGGAGACCCGGCGGCTGGCACTCATCCCGGCCGCCGGACTTGGACGAAGGAGACCCGGCGGCTGGCACTCATCCCGGCCGCCGGTCTTGGGCGAAGAAGACCCGGCGGCCGGCACTCATCCCGGCCGCCGGACTTGGACGAAGGAGACCCGACCGCCGGACTTAGACGAAGGAGACCCGGCCACCGGACTTAGACGAAGGAGACCCGGCCGTCGGACCGGGATGAGTGCCGGCCGCTGGACTTGGACGAAGGAGACCCAGCGGCTGGCACTCATCCCGGTCGCCGGTCTTGGGCGAAGAAGACCCGGCGGCTGGCACTCATCCCAGCCGTCGGTTCGTGTCTTGGACGGATCGTGGGCAGTTTGCCTTAGCTCGTCTGTTCCATGTTCGGGATTTGATCTCGACCTTGACTTCTCGTTCCGTCAATTTTCGAGGAGGGGATTTCGACCCCAACAGCTCCCGACAATTTTCTCTCTCGTTTCTCCTTTGGTCGTGACTGGCGTCTTCGTCGGTGCACTGAGATGGTCTCCTCTCTCTTTTCTCTCTTTGGAGCTCTGATTTGTCGGTCCTTTCCATCTCTGGCAATTCCGGTGGAGTCAACCCAAATCTCCAGCCGCGATGAGGCGTGGATGAGCGGAGGAAGAGATCTGTTCATCTCAGGTTGCTTGGTAGGAGGGCCTTCCCGTCATCTCGGGGTTTGTTGGGGTCGAAATCCCCTCCTCGAAGATTGACAAAACAAGAAGCCGAGATCAAGACCAAATGGAATTTATCCTGGGCATGGACTGGACAAGCTAAGGCCAACTGAACACAACCCGTCCGAAACATGACCAACGGTTGGGATAAGGCCAGCCGCCGGATCCCCCTCTAGCACTGACCGGCGGCTGGGATAAGGCCAGCCGCCGGATCTCCTTCGAGCAACGACCAGCGGATGGGATAAGGCCAGCCACTGGATCTCCTTCGAGCAACGACCGGCGGCTGGGATAAGGCCAGCCGCCGGATCTCCTTCGAGCAACGACCGGTGGCTAGGATAAGGCCAGCCGCCGGATCTCCTTCGAACCCGGACCGGCGACTCATTACCCGAACATTGTCCAGTCGACCGACCATCAAACATAACTCTAAGCCCGGACCGACCCGAAGACTAAGCATTTGCATGTTCCGACTCCAAAACGTCCATAAACATTCCCCGAAAGACTGTAACTAACGTTCAGCCGTCCATGGACCAGTCACCAAGCACACGAGCCAAAGGAACGGGCGGCTGGCCATCAATACCGAAACCGGCGGCTGGAAGTTCGAATAAAGAACGGGCGGCTCAAATCTCAAGAGTCGTAAAACGTTCGGAATACTGTTCATGCGGGAAAAACCATTAAAAACACTATTCATCTCGAGACAAAGTTAACCAAAAATTTGAATTGAGTCTAAACCCAGATTCGTATTACTATTCATCAGCGGGCCAGATTTGGGTCGGAACGCGCAGACGGAACACGGAAGATTCTCGGGCCGGATATCGGGCCCAAAAGGTTAGTTCGGCGGCTGGGAAGAAAGGACAAAGTCCCACATCGAAAATCTGAAGTCTTAGCACCCTAGGATTGTCAATATATATATGTACGCTCATGTAAGGGTTAAACCCATCCCAAATCCGAGTATTAGGAGTTTTAGCAATATAAGACTTTTCAGCTTTTGCTAATTTCCTTTGTACTTTCGGAAAATATCAATAAAATATTCTTTTTACATTTTCGGTCCTTTAGTTTTTTTATAAATAGACTTTTCGAGCCCCCATAAAATATAAATTTTGACAGTGTGAGTTTCGGCTCTCACAGTTTGGCGCCATCTGTGGGGACGAGAAATATTCTTAACCCTAAGAACAAAAAGGATACAGAACGAAGACAATGACCAGAAGAACCGACGATATCACCTACCAACCGGCCGGAGCAGCCGCCACGGGAACGGCAGGAACAGGAATTCCAGCCATCAGTACATCGGCGGCCGGGACCGGAGCAACTGCCGCCGGGACATCCGCCGACGGAGCGATCGGGATAACCGGGACCTCCGCTAGTGCGCTCACCAGATTCGGAATGCCGATCGAAGACCCGCTCATCACGGAAACGACCAACGCCGCCCCAGAGATCGCGGCGACCACCGAGCTGAGGAACATGGTAGCTGAAATCGCGGACCGACAAAACAGGCAAGAGAGAACGGCCGCGCAGGAGAGAGCAGCTTCCCAGGAGCTAACACGTGGCCCCCTGACTTTCGAAGCAAGACGCCTTGTTTTCACCCCACGAGTGGATCCCCCAGGCCGTCAGAATCCCGAGGAGCAGACCCCAGTCGGAACAAGGAGAGAACCATCGGCACCACCTCCGCTGCACCAGAAAAGCACCACTAGGCGAGCCGCTGAACGGCCGACATCCAGGGTGACCAACGGCGAAAACCCAAGAGACACCGCACACAGAGCCGACAGGGAGGAAAGTGAAACCGACGACAAAGCTGGAGATCTAAACGCGGACGAGGAAGAACTCCGCTGGATCGAAGAGCAGGAAAAGGCGGAACAAGAGACACGAGCTAATCGATCCGCTAGCTGAAGGGACGAGTTGGACGAGCTCCGTGCCCGCCTAGAACTCACCACAAGCCAGATGAAGGAGGTAAGGTCGCAAGTCCATAAAGCGACAAGTGCGGCCCCGGAAATTGACTGCGTCCTAGAGGAAACGCAAAAGATCTCGTTCACTTCAAGGATCACAAGCGTTAGACTTTCAGACTCGGGAAAAATCCGAATCCCCTTTTACGACGGGACGACCGATTCGAAGGCCCACATGACAGCCTTCCACATCGCCATGGGACGAGCCAGATTCAAACCCGAAGAGAGAGACGCCGGATTCTGCCTCCTCTTCGTGGAACATCTGAAAGGATCAGCCCTGTCATGGTTCTCGAGGCTAGAAAGAGACTCAATCGATGGTTTCGACCGATTGTTGGCAGCCTTTCTGAAGCATTACTCACTGTTCATAAGACAGTCAACGTCCGACGCAGACCTCTACTCACTGTCGCAGGGGCCCGAAGAAAGCCTTCGAGATTTCATCGAAAGATTTAAGATGATTGTCTCGAAGATTGACGGCCTAAGCAACAATGCCGCAATCAATGCCCTGAAGAAGTCCTTGCTGAAGACCTCGAGCTTCCGAAAGGAAATTACCGTGAATCCGCCGGTAACCATTCAAGATGCTCTCCACCGCGCTTCAAACTTCGTTATCTACGAGGAAGAAATGAGGGTCCCGGCCGGAAAGCACCAATCCTCGAAATTGGTCGCCAAAGGCACGGTGCAACTTTCTAACGTTCCAAACGAGAGAAGAAGTAGGTAAATCGGCCGAGACGAAGAACCCAACCCGGGCGGAGCGCATAACTACCAAATAAACACGGAGAGACCATCTGATGGGCTCGACCAGGATTCGACGAGAACACCTTCTGTACCTTCCACAAGACAAAAGGCCACTCAAACGAAAACTGCAGGACTGTCGGAAGAAGGCTCGCGGCAAAACTATTAGCCGGGGAATTCGGGAACGGAGTAACCCTCGAGAGTCTCGGAGCTATCGAAGAAGATGTTGGCGCCCCGGACGGACGACCTAACCAGGAACGTCCCGAAAGGCCCGACGAGGATACCTCCAAACGGGGAGGGAGACCGAACGGAGACGACTCATCCGCAAACCGCAGGAGGATCCACATGATCATCGGAGGGTCTCAGTACTGCCGAGACATAGTGGCCTCGATAAAGGCGTTCCTGAGAAGAGGAGACAAAGAGTCAAACCCGCGGGAGCCAATCACCGAAAACGACGACCGGATCGCCTTTCACAAAAAAGGCGCCGAAGGCCTTGACCAACCTCACGACGACCCATTGGTGGTAGAGCTGGACATCAACGACCATGACGTCTCCCGGGTCTTGATCGACACCGGAAGTTCGGTGGACGTCATTTTTCGAGAGACACTTCAAAGGATGAAGGTGGATCCGTCAATGATAAAGCCCAATCCGAGGTCGCTGACCGGATTCTCTGGCGAAGTCACAGTGACGGACGGGACAATCCAGCTCCCAGCTCGTGCCGGTGGGATCACGAAAATTGTCAACTTCACGGTGGCAAACCACCCCGCGATTTATAACGTGCTAATGGGAACTCTTTGGATCAATTCAATGCGAACAATCCCATCAACCTACCATCTCTACCTGAAATTCCCGACACCAAACGGAATCAAGACCGTTTGGGAAAATCAGAAGGAAGCTCGGATCTGCTTTCTAGCAGAGCACAAGCTCAGGAATCCGACCATCCTGCACAGAGAGAACCCGAAAAGGAAAATGGAAGATGAAGCCCCTGAATTGGGAAAGAATGTGAGCAGAACCGAACAGTTCGAGAAAATGGAGGTTCCGCCCACGGAAACTGAAACCAACCAAGAGGAGATGAAAACTGCTAAAAAGACCTCAGAAACCGCCGAAACTGCGACGGACAACTCCATCACCAAGACTTAGCCGTGTTTTTACCAAAAAAAAAAAAGAACTATGGGTGACTTGATCCCTTTTCACGAAGGGTACGTAGGCAACTCGCTTAAAAAACGAGTTCAGTTGCCCCCTCCTTAAAAAAGGGGGGAGTGGGTCCGTATATACATACTCCCAAATTTTCGCGAACAAATCAAGGAGATGAACATTGGGACTTAGCATCTCATGACACATCCAAAGCTCGAAAAAGTTTCCCGAAAACACCATTCCAACAAACATCGAGACTTAGCATCTTGAAACTTGATCCGGAAAGCGAATGGATCCAAAAAAACCCAAGGAAAATGAACATTGAGACTTAGTATCACATAACACATTTTTAACTCGAACTTAAAATCGGATAAATATCGAGACTTAGCATCTCGTAACTTATCTGCCAACCAATCAAGATATTTCTCCCAAATACTCAAGTCCTCTCCAACAAATCCATCTGTTGCTGGCCACAACAAGACTATCTTTTAAAACCATGGTTCTCTTAACATCCCACAGAGGATAAGACTAGCGCGCTATACAAATTTCCGGATTAACATCCGAAGGGCGTAACCTGACATCCCGCGATCCTGCAGGAAGCGCTCAAGACGATGTTCTGTTTAGTTTACCTTCACTTGCGCTTCGCATAGGGAAATAGTGTGAAGTGTGGGAAACGAAGTAAACTCTCTAAACCCAGTAAAGCGCCTGACATGGAAAACTGGTCAAAGACATCTCGAGAACGCGGTATCAAACCGGCTCTGATGCAAGATTTTAAAAGCGTTCAGTCAAAAGAGGGATCCGAACAAGCTTGGTCCCCTGCAACAACAAGAGACTGCATTAAACCCAGGAAATGTTCACAAAGACAACCTGGTCTGAAGTTAGAGTGTCCGGAATAACACTCCAACACAATACAAAACGGGCCAGCCGTCCTTCACTCTACAAAACGGGCCAGCCGCCCGTCCTCCTTAGAGAGATGGGCCGGCCGCCCTTCACTCAACACTCCAACGCAATACAAAACGGGCCAGCCGCCTGTCCTCTGTAGAAAGACGGGCCAGCCGTCCCTCACCCTACAAAACGGGCCAGCCGCCCGTCCTCCATAGAGAGAAGGGCCGGCCGCCCTTCACTCAACACGGTACCGATCAACTCCAAAACGGGCCAGCCGCCCTTCACTCTACAAAACGGGCCAGCCGCCCGTCTTCTGTAGAGAGACTGCGGAACGGGCTAGCCGTCCTCTTAAAAGAGAGATGTACCGGCCGCCCCTTTTTCTCCTTTATCAAGACTATTAAAGCGAAACAAGCAAAGAAGTCCATAACAATTAAAGGCAAAAGCAGATAGACAATAAATCTCCATAAAAGGAGATATAAGTGATCAAGTCTGACGGACGAAGCAAATACGATAAAAGGGGCGAAAGACCCGAACATAACGGAAACAGAAAACACAAAGCCAAAGCCTAATCATACTCAACAAGAGGAGTAGGAGCTCCGTAGTCTAAAGCCTCAGCCTCCGGGGATCGGTGCGGGGAGACACGAGAGTAGACCAAATATCTATCGAGGACGGTAGCAAGAGCGGCCTTGGCTCCCTGAACACGGGCACGATATTTTTCCACCAACTCCTAGCGGCATTGCTTAAGCGCCAGCTCCATCTTCCGCTCAGCCTCCGCGAGCGCCTTCTTAAGCTCCTTCTGAGATCTCTTCTCCGCATTCCTAAGCTTGACTTCCAGGGCTTTAATCTTTTTGTCCTTCTTCCGGGACTCTTTCTCTGAAGCCTTTAAGGCAACCTCGGTCGCATGAGCTCGAGTGGCGACCTGAATCAAAGAAAAACAAGTATCAGCAAAGACCAAACTGCATCAAAACAAATCCAAAGGAGAAAAGAATTACCATCATAAGGCCAGAGGACAAGTCTCCGTAAGCCGCTGAATGATCGAATGGCGCAGCGGAGGCCGGAGCCAATGCTCCAAAGTAGTCCACGACCTTCACGGACTCGGCTGAATCACCTCCCGCTGCCTTGCGAGCGTCCAAAAGGAGACCAGGATCAGGCGCCTCGACCGTCCGGGCCACCTTGCCCTTCCTCGGACGATCTGGGCTGTTGGAAGCTCCCTTCCCTTTATCCGCCACAATGGCACAGTCAGAACCCTGAGGAGCAGCCACTTCTTCCTCGGGCATTCCGTCACCATGAAAGTAAGACCCGGATGGTAGAACAAAACCGGACGCCGGGTCGAACTTAGCCGCCTCTTCGGACGGTCCGGCTTTGCCATATTTTTGCTGGCGGTACATCCAAACACCCTCCATGCCGGGGTATGTCGCCATCGGATCAATGAAGTCGGGACCCTTGGGAGGAGCGCGTCCTTCTAGAATATCCCTCGAGTCAAGAAAGCGGCTCCAAAGATCAGGACACTCCCAATCTATCTTCTTTTTATCAACTTCTTTAAAGATATCTTCAACTTCGGAAACTCTAGGAGCGAAAGGATCACGATCTAAAGAAAGAAGAAAAGAAAAAATGCAGAGTTGTGAGAAATGAAATTGTGAAGGATGAAGCAAAGGAATGAAGACTACTTATAGAAAAAATTCACAAAAAGACGAAACGCTTACGTGGCACATTCCACTCGGTCCTAACCGAGCCGCCGAAGTCGGAACCAACCATGAGCGGGCTGCGCTTCACGTAGAAAAACTGGTTCCGCGAAGCCTTACAATTACTCCGAAGGCCGGTGTAGAAACGCTTCACATTCTTCCGAACGTTAACCGAGCAGAAGAAATCCGAATTAGAAATCTTCCTCAATGAAAAGAAATTCCGTACAAGGTCGCCCTCCAACTTGATTCCTCATTCAGCACAACGAACCACGAGTCCCATCAAAATCCTCATAGCAGATGGAACAAGTTGAGAGATCGCAACCCCATACAACTCGAGAAATTCGAAGATAGCTCCTGGGATCGGGAACCAGAGGAAAGCTTCATAAAACATCGATTCATACATGGCGAAATATCCCTTTGGCGCCTTGTCCATCCTGTCCCTGTCTTTTGGGAGACGAAATTTGATCTTGTCCGAAATCCGGAAGTCATATCTAAGCTCCGCCAATGAGTCCCAATTGCTCAGAGTTGGTCCAAGCTCGAACCTCGTAGATATTTTCCTATACCCTTTAACAGGTCCAGGCTTCTTAAGCCGCCAAGCGAAAATGTCTTCGCCCCAATAAGCGTTGGCTTCTCCGGGAGAACGACATTCGGACTTCACCTCCGGATTCACAAAGATAGGCACCTCCGGGTGACCCGACCTGAGTTCTTCTCCGGGCATGGCCGAGTCGTTACCAGTCTCTGGCCAAGCACGATGATGTTCGGAGGGGACCAGTGATCGGGACGGCCATGCACGCCATCCGCCGTTGTCCTCAACATGCTGAGAAGGGTTCTAAACGCCAAGTACTATGCTCGCCCGCGGCGAGACGCCGTGAACATCAACTCGAGAAGCGCCGGACGCTCTCTCTGAGACACCTCCAGAGCCAAGCGCCCACCTTGATACGGCCACTACGCCAGCCGCCCTCTTGGAAGCGTTCTTAGAGCCAGCCGCCCGCTTGGAGCCGGACGCCCTACTCGTCGAACCTCCAATCCCGGCCGCCGGCTCGGGTATGCTCTCAATCCCGGCCGCCGGCTCGGGTATGCTCTCAATCCCGGCCGCCGGCTTGGGTATGTTTTCAATCCCAACCGCCGTCTCGGGCTCCCGTTGAGGAACATTAGCAAAACCGAGCGCTCCTTGAGCGTTGCTAGGGCCAGCCGCCCACTGAGGAACACCTTTGGGACCGGACGCTGCTTGTGGAATGGCATCTTCTCCAACCGCCAGATCGCCTTCGAGCAACGACCAGCGGCTGTGATAAGGCCAGCCGCCGGATCTCCTTCGAGCAACGACCGGCAGCTAGGATAAGGCCAGCCGTCGGATCGCCTTCGAGCAACGACCGGCGGCTGGGATAAGGCCAGCCGCCGGATCGCCTTCGAGCAACGACCGGCGGCTGGGATAAGGCCAGCCGCCGGATCTCCTTTGAGCATGGACCGGTGGCTGGGATAAGGCCAGCCGCCGGATCGCCTTCGAGTAACGACCGGTGGCTGTGGTAAGGCCAGCCGCCGGATCGCCTTCGAGCAACGACCGACGGATGGGATAAGGCCAGCCGCCGGATCGCCTTTGACCGGCGGCTGGGATAAGGCCAGCCGCCGGATCTCCTTTGAGCATGGACCGGCGGCTGGGATAAGGCCAGCCGCCAGATCTCCTTCAAACCCGGACCGACGGCTGGGATAAGGCCAGCCGCCCACGATCATTTCTTAGTCAAGACTCATTACCCGAACATTGTCCAGTCGACCGACCATCAAACATAACTCTAAGCCCGGACCGACCGGAAGACTAAGCATTTGCATGTTCCGACTCCAAAACGTCCATAAACATTCCCCGAAAGACCGTAACTAACGTTCAGCCGTCCATGGACCAGTCACAAGCACACGAGCCAAAGGAACGGGCGGCTGGCCATCAATACCGAAACCGGCGGCTGGAAGTTCGAATAAAGAACGGGCGGCTCAAATCTCAAGAGTCGTAAAACGTTCAGAATACTGTTCACATGGGAAAAACCGTTAAAAACACTATTCATCTCGAGACAAAGTTAACCGAAAAATCGAATTGAGTCTAAACCGAGATTCATATTACTATTCATCGGCGGGCCAGATTTGGGTCGGAACGCGCAGACGGATCACTGAAGATTCTTGGGCCGGATATCGGGCCCAAAAGGTTAGGTCGGCGGCTGGGAAGAAAGGACAATGTCCCACATCGAAAATCTGAAGTCTTAGCACCCTAGGATTGTCAGTATATATATGTACGCTCATGTAAGGGTTAAACCCATCCCAAATCCGAGTATTAGGAGTTTTAGCAATATAAGACTTTTCAGCTTTTGCTAATTTCCCTTGTACTTTCGGAAAATATCAATAAAATATTCTTTTTACATTTTCGGTCCTTTAGTTCTTTATAAATAGAATTTTCGAGCCCCCATAAAATATAAGTTTTGACAGTGTGAGTTTCGGCTCTCACAGGGTTGCTCTGGTTGAGAACGGCGGGACTCTCAGTTAGATCTCGTGGGGGTTCTTTTCCAAGTTTTGAGAAGATCCCCATTCAACGGTTTGGTGGGTTTCGCGGCGTATCTGGTGTGTGCTCTATCGATCCGTCTCCATGATGTGGCGTGAGGATGGCTATTCTTCATGGCAGCCTCTCATTCAGGCGACGGTGAGAGAAGGCTCAGATTGGATGGATTAGGTTGGTCTCAGACGGTGGGCGAGGTTCAACGTGTAAGTACTTCTTCCTTCTGGTCTTTGTCTTTCAGTCGGTTCTCTCCCACTGGCGTGGTTAGCCACGTCGTCACAACCGAGCCCGTAAAGCTTATCCGGTTGAGGTGGCGTCGATTCTTCGTCCGATTGCAGGGTTGGCGGTTGGGTCCCCGTCTTCTCTCCTAGAGCGTCCTACAACGACCACTCCTCTTAGGACCGCCGGTAAAGGGACAGCAAAAGCTCAACAAGAGACTTGTCAGATGGGTAGAATTCCTTGAAACTTTTCCTTATGTCATTAAGTACAAGAAAGGTAAGGAAAACATTGTTGCTGATGCTTTATCTAGAAGGTATGCCTTGATCACAACTTTAGATGCTAAGGTGCTTGGTTTTGAACAAATAAAAGAGCTATATGAATCTGATCCAGATTTTAAAGAACCGTACCTAGCTAGTTCTAAGTTTGCATTTGGCAAGTACTTTAGACATGAAGGATTTCTCTTTTATGCAAATCGCATATGTGTTCCTAATTGTTCTTTGAGGAATTTGCTTGTCAGGGAAGCTCATGGAGGTGGTCTTATGAGGCATTTTGGAGTTGACAAAACACTTAAGATCATGCAGGATCACTTCTACTGGCCGAACTTAAAGAAGGATGTTGAGAAGGTGTGTTATCGGTGTGAAACTTGCAAACGATCCAAAGCCAAAGCACAAGCTTCAGGTATGTACACTCCTTTGCCTATTCCTACTCAACCTTGGACTGATATCTCTATGGACTTTGTGCTTGGATTCCCTAGGACTAGATCAGGAAAGGATTCAATCTTTGTGATTGTAGATAGGTTCTCTAAGATGGCACACTTTGTTCCTTGCCATAAAACTGATGATGCAGTTCACATAGCAGATTTATTGTTTAGGGATGTAATTCAGTTGCATGGCATGCCTAAGACTATTGTTTCTGATAGGGATACTAAGTTTTTGAGTCACTTTTGGAAAACTTTGTGGGCTAAGTTAGGAACAAAGCTGTTGTTTTCAACTACTTGTCATCCCCAAACTGATGGTCAAACTGAAATCGTGAATAGAACCTTGTCTGCAATGTTGAGGGCCATTGTTAAAAAGAATCTTAGGACTTGGGAGGAGATTTTACCCCATGTTGAGTTTGCTTATAACCATTCGGTTCATTCAGCAACTAAGTATTCTCCTTTTCAAATCGCTTACGGTTTTAATCCCTTATCACCTATGGATCTAATCTCTTTACCTTTGAGTGAAAGAACAAGTTTGGATGGGGAAAAGAAAGCTAAAGTGGTTAAGCAGATTCATGAGAAGGCCAGGCAGAACATAGAGGAAAGAACAAAACGCTATGCTGAGAATGCCAACAAGAAACGACGCAAGGCTGTCTTTGAGGTGGGAGATTTGGTTTGGATTTATTTGAGGAAAGATCGGTTCCCTAATGAAAGGAAGTCTAAGCTGATGCCAAGAGTGGATGGACCATTCACAATCGTGGGGAAAATCAATGACAATGCTTACCAAGTGGATCTTCAAGGTAAGTACAATGTGAGCTCAAGTTTTAACATAACTGATTTAATTCCTTTTCTTGCAGATGAATTGGATTTGAGGGTAAATCCTTTTCAAGAGGGAGGGGATGATACAATCATGGAAAGCATGACTGAGCTGGACCAACCAAGAAAGGAGCATGAAGCTGAGCTTGTAGCCGAGGAAGGTCTTGAACCGGAAATGGAGGACAAAGAGGATCTTGTAGCTGTGGATGCATTGCATATACCAGCTGGAGCTATGACCAGGGCCCGGACCAAACAACTTTCTCAAGCACTAAACCAGCTACTCATATCAACCAAAGATCAAACCAACCATGAGAAAAAAGAAGTGCAACTCGCGACTTTAGGAAGGATTCAAGAAGATTCAGGAGTGCCTTCACAAATGCCGAATTCAGGAGGAGAGTGTTCGAACTCAGGAAGGCCTTCCAAAATCGAATTTTCAGGAAGTCAGAACACGGACTAAGAAAGCCCTTCCTAAGGACGGATCAACTCCACAAAACACAAGCAGTTTCGAAACTCAAGAGTCCAATCTCAACCGATTACTTAAGCTATCTTTTTATTCAAGTCTTATCTTTATTTCAAGAAACTCAAACATCATTCTCTATATGTTCTTTCGAAAACCATAGGATCAAACAAAACTTTTATCTTTTATCTATTTTGTTTTATCGAAACTCCTTTGAGAGAGAATCTCATTTGTTCCTCATTGAACAGTCCTGTTGCTTGGTGAGTCACATCCAATCAACAACCTTCTTCTATTGTCTAGGTGTGTCATATCCTAGGATAGTTGGAGTTAGGAACATCAAGGGCTAATCCGCAACCCTTGTGAGACCAATCAATCCACTTAGTCTTGAGAAGTGCTAGTAGCCTTCCCAATTCATATCCAATTCGTGATCAACCTTCCTTCAAGTGCAATTCCTTGGGAAAATTGTATCAATATTCTTACCCAAAACGTTCCTATGCGTGAAACCACTTGGAAAATGTTCTCAGCTAAATTACAAAGCCCCTCAAAGAAGAATCAGATCAAACCGAGTTTATATGAAAGAGTTATGCCATTTACAAGTTTGGTGTTTTCCAGCTTACGCGAATTCAGACCTCCGAGCATTCAATGAAGGATTCTGACCAGACCAGATTGAGTTAGGAAACAAACTGAATTTTTCCACAATCTTGGTTCAGCTTAGAAGCTAAAGTCAGAAGCCCACTTTCAAATTCCACAAGGGCCAAGAAGATTTAATCAGATCAAGAGTCACTTAGAGTTGAAGAGTCATTCAAACTATCTTTATTTCTAGTCTAAGTCTTTGGTTTTTGTTCTATTTCGAGTGGCCTTGTTTTCTACCACAACCTGTCTAGTTTTTAACCTATTTTAGCACCATTTCGTGCAAGGAATAAAATTAAGCCTTTTTGTTATTTATGGACCTTTGTGAGTGGTTAACTCATTCTTCTTTGTCAATGGTGTGTAATATCCATTGATCTGATCATGGTGTGTAATATCCTTGATCAAAACCACTTTGTCGTCTAGGCGAGTCATATCCTTGGGCATTGAGTGGGCATACCAAGGGCCTTCCGCAACCCTTGATGCTCCCTACGATCCATTGGTAAATCAGAAGCCTTCCGCACCTTCAGTGCGACCATTCGCTCCACATCCTTTGATCTTTGAGACTTCACAGTTTCTTGGATACAAAGCCTATCCATTCACCACCTGAGAGTACCGACTCCTTGGGAGGATTCATATCATTTGGTATCAGAGCACCACTCTAAGTCTGGTTTTTTTAATTATTATTCTATCTTTCTACCACATTCTCACCTCTTTCTTCTTTCATTCATATTCTCTTCTTCCATCTTCTGATTCTGTTGTTATTTGTTTTCATCAAAAAAAAAAGAAGGAGAAATTGCATTGGGTATATTTTTTATTTGACAAGAGCCAGATTTGAGGACAGATCTTTTTTTCAAGAGGGGTGGGGGATGATACAATCATGGTAAGCATATGTTCTTAACCACGAAGCTTCTACGCGTGGAACCACTTGAAAAATGTTCTCAGCTCAATTACAAAGCTTCTAGAAGAAGAATCAGATCAAACCGAGTTCATATGAAGGCGTTATGCCATTTACAAGTTGGGTGTTTTCAAGCTTACGCGAATTCAGACCTCCGAGCATTCAATGAAGGATTCTGACCAGACCAGATTGAATTAGGACACAAACCGAATTATTCTACAATCTTGTTCCAACAGAGAAGCTCAATTCATAAGCCCACTTGTCAATTCCACAAGGGCCAGGAGGATTTAATCAGATCTAGAGTCACTTAGAGTTGAAGAGTCATTCAAACTATCTTTAATTCTAGTCTAAGTCTTTGGTTTTTGTTCTAGTTTCGAGTGGTCTTGTTTTCTACCACAATCTGTCTAGTTTTTAGCACATTTTTAACCTATTTAAGAACCATTTCATGCAAGGAATAAAATTAAGTCTTTTTGTTATTTTTGGAACCTTTTTGAGTGGTTAACTCATTCTTCTTTGTCAATGGTGTGTAATATCCATTGATCTGATCATGGTGTGTAATAACCTTGATCAAAACCTCTTTGTCATCTAGGTGAGTCATATCGTAGGTCATTGAGTGGGTATACCAAGGGCCTTCCGCAACCCTTGACGTTCCCTACGATCCATCGGTAAATCAGAAGCCTTCCGCAACTTCTGTGCGACCATTCGCTCCACATTCTTTGATATTTGAGACTTCACGGTTTCTTGGATGCAAAGCCTATCCATTCACAACCTTAGAGTGCCGACTCCTTGGGAGGATTTGTATCAGCTTCGAGGTGGCGTGCACCTACCCCATTGGCGAGACGGAGTCCTGCTAGGAGTGCTTCATATATTCGTTGTTTGATGGTGGAATGCCAATTGAAAGGATTGCTAGATGACTTCGCCGGTTGGAGAAATTATTTTTATGCTGACCCCAGAACCGGTGCGAGATGAGGACTCATCTACATAGAGAGACCAGTTTTGTGATTTGCTCTGATCCAAGAATTATGGGGGCAACTACACTAGGAAATCGGTCATTACTTGACATTTTGCGCTTGTTTGGCCTCAATATTCGGTGTCACTGAGCTCAATTGCCCATTTCGTGATGCAGCCAGACTTATTCGAACAGTGGAAATTTGGGCGCAGAGGTTGGTCGGTCAGTGCAATAATCGAATGTGACTGGAAGTAAGGCTGGACTTTACGTGCCGAGACGACCACTGCTAGAGCCAGCTTCTCGAGTGTGGGGTAGCTAATTTCTGCGTCGTCAAGAGTTATACTTGTGTAGAATATTGGCATTTTCCCTCAACTTTCGTCTCTGACAAGCACACTGCTAACCGCTGCCGTCATGATTTCGATATAAAGGAACAAAGGCTCGCTTTCAACGGGTTGTGCCAGGATTGGTGGGGTCGTTAAATATTCCTTCAACTACTTGAATGCTTCCTCGCAACGAGCATCCCATTCCAAGTGTCTGTTGGCTTGGAGGAGTTGATAGAATGAAAGGCATTTGTTAGATGATCTTGAAACGAATCGGTTGAACGCGGCGATCCTCCCGGTCAACCTTTGCACTTTTCTTGTGTTTTTTGGGGACAACATGTCCAGTATTTCTGAAATCCTGGTCGGGTCGGCAATAAGGCAAAGTTGTGACGCCTTTCACATCTTTTGTTCGGTAATGAAACAGGCGTGTGCCATGCGCAGATCTCTGCAAATTCTGTTGGGAGTTGGGAACTTAATACAGAGATGATATGTTGACGGGACTGCCTTCATGGCGTGTAGCCTCGCTGTTCTGAAGATTACATTGTAGATTGCGGGTCGATCGACCACTAGGAACTTTACCATTTTGGTTATCCTTCCGACGCATACTTAGAATTTGATTTTGCCAATTACGTTGGTTACTTCCCGTCGAAACCAATTAGTGATCTATTGCTTGTTTCAGCTCGTAGTCGGTGAGTTCCATCCTTATCAAGTTTTCTTTGAAGATGAGGTCGACCGAACTCCATGTGTCTATCAAAACTCTGATGATGTCATAATCGCTTACTTGAGCTTCGATGATGAGAGGATCGTTATGTGGTGCGTCGCCTTCTTCTAAATCCTCGTCGGTGAAGGTGATGGTGGGCTTGCCCATGGTCCAACTCGTAGTCGGTGAGTTCCATCCGTATCAAGTTCTCTTTCGTGAGGTTAGAAAACACTTTACAAAAGATGTTCCCTGCAAACTGTTTGAAAATAGCATGTCCACGTGGAGAAACCGATACTTAAACTTGAGAGGAAGTAATGAAAACAAGTCAACAAGAATGAAAGGATAAAATGTATCTATAAACCTATAAACTTTGAGAGCAAAAACTGGCAATAGCAGCACACGTTTCTTCAATCTTCTTTTTAGTTAAAAGGAATATCAAAACAATACTTTCACTAATCCTAACGCAATATAATCTCAACAATGTCTGACTGATATATCGATTGAGAAGAGGATCCAAAGGTTCTCTGATACTGCAATATAAATAGTCGTTTTCCAGTTATAGCTTTATCATAACCAAATCAAAGAACAATTCATAAGTTCATAGTCTTCTAACTTGTCTACCAACTCTAATCACTCTAATAATTCATAAATCCGTAAGCAAGTAAACAAAATCAAAAATCCAGAAACTGGAGACAAAAAAAAACTAGGAACAGAAAACAAAAAACAAAGGTGAAGCTACCGGAGAGAGGACGTCGGCGCCGGAGAAAGTACGCCGGAGGACGCCGTCGCCGGAGATGCTTTCGCCGGTGAATATCAACAAAAAAAACACAGAAAAATGTCAGAAGAATGTATCAGCATTGAGAGAATATGTATAGTAAAAGATGTAAATGTTTTCAGGAAAACTGCCAAGAAAATCCCCAACGATTCAGTTTTTACCAAATTAATATCGAACTTTTTCATCAATCAAAAAAAAATTCAAGTTTCATTGACTAAATGTTTGAATCCCAAAATGGCTAACTCAACAAAAGTTGAGGTTTTTTTTTACCCTAAAAATTTTAGACTTTTTTTAAGCACATAATTAATAAACTTATAAATTTCAATAATTTTGAAATGGTTTTAGTTATTTTATTTAATTATTTTCTTCACATATATAAAAATGAAAAATATATAAATTTTTATTTGATAAATAAAGAAGTAAATATTAAGTATATGTATTTAGATAAATTTAATTGTTTATTTTTTAAACCATTTAAATGAATTAATACATTGGATCAATAAAATTATATCTAATAATAAGTATTAGCTAATCATTCAATTTTATGGTTTAATTGATGGGTAAATAAATTTTAATATTGGATAAGAAAGAGCATAATTAAAAAAATCTTATAAAAAAGAACTTGTTGGACATATGTTTAAATTTTAAATCATTTACAACTATAAATCAAATTATATTTTAACCAAAAGAACTATTGGAAAGTAGATTTTAGGTGTAAACTAAAAGTATGATATCAAATTTTGTTTTATTATTTTTTATTTCTCAACCACGATCATTTTTATACCTAATAATTTTATTTATAACTATTTTAAAATTAATTTTTATTTTATTTTATTTATCTCTTTTTCATTTACAGTTATTTTTATAACTTGTAATTTAATCTATAGTTATTTTTATAACTTGTAACTTAAAAGTTTCACTGTCTTAATTTATGAATTTTTCATACTTTCTAACTTATAATTCTTATATATCTATCAATTTTATTAGCTTAAGTTATAATTTATTCAATATAGGTTATGATATTTTTTTAACTTTTCTCTCTTAGATACTAATAATTAAAAAATTAATATATGTTAAGCAATATATATCTTAAAAGAATAAGAAAAAGTTAATTATTAATTTATCAAAAAGGATTTATGATAAAATTAATATATATTTATATAAATGTTTTAATTTTGAGAGGGAAAAAAAAGCTTTTCTAATAAAATGTGTTTAGAAAAAAATAAAAAATAAGTTTCTTTTGTTTTGAAAGCCACACTTACTATGCTTTAGAAAAAACAATGCAAAAGAAGAGAGATAAATGAAAAATGGCTTTAGAGGCTTTAGAAAATTTAAAATCTGTAAAAGTCTGATTGGGGAGAAAATGGCTTTGAAGACTTTGAAATTTTCTAAAGCCTCAATAGCCTTCACACCAATCGCTACAAAAAAAGCCAAAAAAGAACGAACTTTTGTTTACTAAAAAAACATAAACTTTTGTTCATCAAACCGATTTAGTCTAAACATAAATTTCAATTGTGATCCTTATCTTCCCTCTTCCAAATCAAACTCTGACTGATTAAGACTAACTAGTAACAGATCCGCGGTTGCGCGGGGAAATTATTTTTCAAAAATCGAAGGTATGCTTGTTGCTTGTGGAAAAATGGATGTTTGTGTAGATTTTAAATAAACTATGGGGTAGAATAAGTTATGATATTGGTAACCTATACAATACACCCGGATAAGTTAATTACTTTTAGTTTTTTTTTTGTTCTTCCACGGTTTTTTCTGATTTTCCACAATTTTCTGTTTTTTCACGATCCCAATTATTTTGTAGGTTGTGTGGGATTTTCTGTCTAAATTCAAGATATTGTGTATGTTGCGTGGAATCTTTTAAATTAAATTTGGAAAATATTTAGTATCTTCATTTATTATCTGGTATCCTAATCCCCTAATTTATTATCTGGCAGAATACAAACTAATTTAAAATAGTTAGAATACAAAATTTTGGGTAATAAAATTAACCAAATTTTGGATATAAGTTAGAATATACTCGAATAAGATAAATTTTTAGGTTTTTCTATTTTTCCAGAATTTTTTTCTGATCTTATACAATTTTCTGTTATTCCAGGATCCCAATTATAGTTTGAATTTATTATAATTTATTTTTATTTTTATACCCTTGCTAAACCTGTTGCCAAACACTTTTCAATGACATGAATTGTAAATAAGTTACTTTTTTCAAGCATTATTAAAAATGTACTTGCCATTTAAAATTATAGAGACTTAATGGTTGATTTGGAAGAGATAAGATCTGAAATAAGTCAGTGTTGCCAATAATAATATTTGTATTAATTTCTTCTAATAGTAATCTCATCATATTTAGACCTTATTTTCATTTTAAACAATAATTATTGTATCTCTTGAAGACAATCTCTGCTAAATTACATGTTTGTTACAAAAAGATTTTGAGAGGCGAAGAAAAAAAAACATGCATGCAAAGACAGATGGACTCATTTAGACATGAGGAATTAGCAAACCAAAAGCACGCAAAGAAGAGATGCATGAATATAATATACGAAAAATGATACTTAAAACAGATGGACTCATTTAGATTCTTTAACTTTTGGCCAATTTGATTATCTGTTAAAATTGGTGGACTGGCCCAGTTTTTTTAACCTGACCAGTTGAAATTCATTTTATATTTGTGTCTGTTAAAGATCTTGGAAACCTTTAACGGACACAAATCTTGTGTCCGTTATGCACTCCCCTGGTTCATAGTCGTCGTGCTTACTCGAACATTCCCTCCTTATGCGAAGCTGAGCTGTGGAGTTTGTTCTGTGCTGTGAAATCTCTCTCCTCTCTCAGGTTTCGTCAAGTCATCTTTGAATCTTCCTTCATTCATGCGCTGGCAGCCCTTATCAATCTGGAGAATTTTCCGCACCTATAGAACTTAATATTCAGAATCCTTGCCTTGCTTGGTTCCTTTCAGTCGTGGAATTTATCTCATGTCTTGCTGACTCGAAATCAAATTGCGGAAAGTATCGCTCTCAGTGTTACTCTTGACGGAAGATCTCAATCGTATCTTGCTCAAGCTGGTCCTCGCTGGTTGGATCACCTCGTGGTCAGGGAGGCAATGTAACCTCCATTTTTTTTTGGCCCTCATCTCTCCTTTACTCTTTGCTTTATGGTGCCTATTGGTACGGGTTGTGTTTGTTCTGATACGATTTTGGTTTTTTTTTCTCTTTTTCTTGTTTTGTTTTCTCTCCGTTTAAATATTGACCTGCTGGGGATCTTTTGAATTTGAAATACAAGCGTTAAGAAAAAAAAAGATCTTGGAAACCAGTTTATTAAAGGAAACATTGTGGATCTTTTTTCTAGCATTATTAAAGGAAAAACCCAGGCAGAAAAAACTCAGCAATGGTGCGACTCCAATCGCCATATGAAAGATAATATAGATGATTGAATGAGTTTATTTTATATCGAGTCTTACCTTCTTTTGATATCAAGTGATCTTCTTTCTAAGATGTTTGATCTCAATATGATCCCAGAAGAAGAAAATGAAAAAAAACGGAGAATAGAGTGGCGAGTCAAGATGAGACCCTTCCTTTTAATAAAACGTTTGGGTTTCGGTTTGCCCTAACAGATCATGAAATTTTGATTGGGTACCTTAAACGGCTCTTGCATAAAGAAGGTTTGCTGCAGAACAAGATTCACCATGAAGACGTATATAGCTATCACCCTCATGAATTATCAAGTATTAGAAAGATTTT
Organism: Isatis tinctoria; assembly: GCA_010577795.1. Classification (NCBI taxonomy): domain Eukaryota; kingdom Viridiplantae; phylum Streptophyta; class Magnoliopsida; order Brassicales; family Brassicaceae; genus Isatis; species Isatis tinctoria. The sequence goes on along the minus strand of CM021244.1, from coordinate 21,293,755 downwards.
TGTAGGTAAATGTTATTAGTTAAAAGTCTTGTTTAGTTAAAAGTATTGTATTGATTTTTATATAGAGAAGTTTGAGAAGGCCAATGAGAGAGATTTGTACTTTATCACCGTTCGTAAGGGGGTCCAAAGGTTACGCACAGCCAAAATGGCTACTAGCAGAGATTGGTAGGAGAGATGAGACCTTCTCATAGTCGAGAAACAACATTTGAACTTTTACAATAGCAAACTACTTCAGGGCAAGCCAACTAGATTGCCTTAAGAAATATGGATGTTGTACTCTGCAAGATCATGCAGATTTCGTCAGAGAACAACAACACATGGCGATCCGTGATGAAGACATATGGAAGGATATACCGGATGACGAAAATCGGCTCTTAGACTTTTTTTAAGTATATTAACAGATGTAATCCTGATACGAACACTTATTGCATACAACTAGGGAGGTTAAGTAAGGATTTTTACCCATAGTATCCATTTTTGATTGTATAAAATCCGCAAGTTTAAAATGGACATGTACTGTTTGATCATTTACCATTTTATTCTATTGGGTACCCTATCATTTTTTTTATTTGTATACTTATTTTTAAAAAACCTAGTAACTCTAATTCGTCACTTTGAAAAAAAAAAAAAAAAAAAAAAATCGTCACCATTCACCACCGACGTTCTATCTTGTTTTATCGCCGCCGTTCGACACCACCGCTTTTCTTCTTGTTCTATCGCCGACGTTTTTCACCACCAACGTTCGTCACCACCGGCGCTCGTCACCACCGACCCATTTCTGATTACAGATAAAGATAAAGGAGCGAGCCTGTGAAGGCAGAGGTCATCAAAGGCGGACCATTTCGGATCTCAGACCCTTCTTCTTCCTTCTCTGATTCTAACTCTTGACTCCTTCCTTAGAGAACCTTGCTAAACACTTTAGCAGTCAAAACCACCACTTGTATACTCTGCTCGTTGGTTTCAGCTACTTCTACAATCTCAAGTTCTTCAGTCTCAGCACAATCTGTAGTATACTTCGTATCTCAAGTTCCCATATCTCACCCTTTCCTGGGTATACTTTGTTAGTGATCAGACACAGGTGAATTAGTCTTTCGTATTTGTCGGAGTCAGTACTGATAGTGATTAAGTGTCTACGGTTTATTAGGAGTCTATGGAGTCATGTTTGTGCATCATGTGTTTATTGCAAATGATACCAGTAAAAGCTTCGTATGTGTTTTATGCTATGTTTCTCATGTTGTTCTGGTGGTTGAGAATTTAATCCTGAAGTTTTAGTTGATGGGCTATTGGTTTGGATAAAGAAAATTCAAGAACACCAAATAACGTCTCTCTAGTTTAATAATAATATTCAATATTTTGATTATGATATATACCCATAGAACGCCTGAATTAGCTCATGTAATTGCTCCTTATGCATTATATTCTTTCGCCTGCGATGTCCCTTATTCACAAACAGATGCTACAGTTTTGTGTGGTTGTGTGTTCTGTTTTTGTTCAAAGTAACACTTTGTTTAAGTTCGTGAATGATGATGGTGTGTCACAGATCACCATTTTTTTAAGACTTTAGCTATCTGGGTCTGGGTTTAAACGAACTCTGGCTTTTCGAATACCAAATTAGAAACGGATATGGTTTAAAAAACGGATATGGAGAAACAAATCAATCAAGAGTTAATGGTTTTAAGACTTTAGCTGTCTTGTATAGTGTGTACACTGTGTAGTTTATGTTTCCATTCATAAGATTTTTATTTTTGTTTTTTGAAACTTGAGGCTTGTGTTTTGAGATTATGTTTTGAGACTTGCGTTTTGTGATTATGTTTTGAGATTTGTGTTTTGAGACTTATCATAACTTGTGTTTAATTTAGATCTTCGGCGTAGAGCTGATCTTCGGGGATAATGGCGGAAGAAAAGGCAAAACTGGAACTCTTCCTAGACTGGCTTCAGGTTTAACCCTCTGTTCATATGCTCTGTTTCAATGAATTTCAATTCTAAAATTCTAATTCTCCAGGTGAATGGAGCTCAATTACGAGGCTGCAACATCAACTATTCCGATTCCCGTAAAGGATTTGGCATTTTTGCCTCTGAAGCTTGCCAAGCTTCAGAAGTTTTGCTGGTGGTTCCGCTTCATCTGGCCATCACCCCTATGAGAGTTCTTCAGGATCCTCTCCTGGGCCCAGAGTGTCGCAAAATGTTCGAACAAGGACAAGTCGATGACCGCTTTCTCATGATTTTGTTCCTCACTTTGGAGCGTCTCCGTAAAGCTTCTTCTTGGAAGCCGTAAGTTTCTGTGGTATCCCTTTACTTTTATTAACTCATTTGATAATCTCATGGTGTGGTAGGTATCTTGATATGCTTCCCACTCGGTTTGGCAACCCTCTTTGGTTTTCCGATGATGAAATCCTTGAGCTCAAAGGGACTAACTTGTATCACGCAACCGAGTTACAGGCAAATAAATCTTGGACTTTTGTTCCCATATCTTTGCCATGTTTGTTTTCTCTTTACAAATAATTATTCTGAAGGAATACAATCCTGAGAATTCATTTCCTGCCTTTTCCAGAAGAACAAGTTGCTGTCACTTTACCATGAGAAAGTGGAGGCCCTGTTGAAAAAGCTTCTTGTTTTGGATGGCGATTCTGAAAGGTTTAAGTATTTGCCCTGCTTTACATCAAATTCTTGTTCATTCATGGCGACGCAAATTATATTATGTCTTGTCTTTTCGGTGCAGCCATGTTTCCTTTGAACACTTCCTCTGGTATGTTTCTTTGTTGCCTACTGCTTTTCTTTCTTTTCAGTCCAACCAATAGTTTTAGTGACTGATCTTGAGACCTTTATCGCCAGGGCAAATTCGGTATTCTGGAGTCGCGCCTTGAACATTCCTCTTCCACACTCTTTCGTTTTTCCACAAAGCCAAGAAGATGTTGGGGGGTGCCAATCATCAACAAGTCATACACCTGAAACGGATCCAGTTTATTTGAACGGGAAAAAAGGCAAGTCATTGTCAACGTTGCTATTTTCTATGTCACATGATATCCCTGTATTTGGTTTCTTTATTCGACTGGCCTCTTAACTAAAAAACTTCATGAGTTTGTTCATTTTCTGATTGGTAGAGATTCAGGCTCATCTCCCTGGCGCCGCAGCTGTAGGACCCGGAGATACTGTGTGGGTTGAGGGGCTTGTTCCTGGTATTGACTTTTGCAACCACGGTATGCCAATTCTTTTTTAACTTGAAAAGAGACTCGATCTTGGTTTCTCTGTCCCATTGTGTTGATGAATATATTCCTGGTCTGATTGTGATATGATGTACCATGGTTGTGGCAGTATAGATTTGAAGCCTGTGGCGACTTGGGAAGTTGATGGGACCGGAGCAGTATCTAGTGTTCCTTTCTCCATGTACCTTCTCTCTGGTTTGCCAATATACTTTGTGTTACCTCTCACCTTCAACAAAAATCTATCAAATAATATCAAACATTCGTTTTTCCTAAGTGTCACAATTCTGTAAACTGACCAGTTGCACAAAGTCCTAATCCAAACAACGAGATTTCGATCAGTTATGGTAACAAAGGAAATGAGGTAAAACATTTTGCAGTTCATGGCAGCTTGAAAATAAAACTGAATGGATCGATCATGTTTGTTTTCCTGTCAAATATGTCTTTCTTTTTGCTTGAATATTATCCTTTGTCTGAGTGATGTGCCTTCTTGCTGTACGCAGGAGCTTCTTTACCTGTACGGATTTGTGATAGAGAACAATCCCGATGATTATCTCATGGTAATATTATGGATGATTCTTGAGGATGTTTGAAGATTAAGAAGATGCTGTCAATGTTGAAAGGAATAACATTGGATATATATATTCAGGTACATTATCCTGTTGAGGCGATTTCGAGTATCCCTTTCTCTGATTCCAAGGGGCAGCTTCTTGAAGCTCAGGTTAGCAGTATAACTGTCTTCGCACTATTTTACTCAAAAAATTTGAATTTGATTTTGATATGCAACTGTTGAACTTTGAAAAGCCTCATTGCAGAAAGCTCAACTCCGGTGTCTCCTCCCTAGATCGCTCCTGGATCATGGTTTTTTCCCACAAAGCAGATCAAGAGACAGAGACAGCGATGAGAAGGAAAAAGTCAGATCCTGTAATTTCAGTTGGTCTGGGAAGCGTAAGATGCCCTCATATATGAACAAACTAGTCTTCCCAGAAGATTTTATGACTGGCTTGAGGACCATCGCCATGCAAGAAGATGAGATCTACAAGGTCGCTGCTATGCTCGAAGAGGTATGATTGCTCATCTCTTCAACTCCTTTGCTGAATATAGCGAGTTGAGATCTGATAATGATATCCACAGTTTGTCTTCGTCCATTTGATCACTCGATATTTTATTGAGACAAAGAGTATACTTTTTTTTGTCCTGGTGAAAGCTTGTAGAGTCAAGACCAGACGAGCAACCTTGTGAAACTGAGGTCAGAATGGCGGTATGGGAAGCATGCGGGGATTCTGGAGCTTTGCAGTTACTTGTGGATCTCCTTAATGCAAAGTAAGCAAAATTAAATTCGTTACACGTGACATGATGATGATATCAAGAAGATGAGATTTATTTATCGCTGACAGGATGATGAAGCTGGAAGAGAATTCCGGTAGTGAAGAACAAGATGCTTTGCTTCTTGAGGAGGCATGCGTCTTGGAGAGGCATGAACAGCCGAGGTACAATATTTTGATGATAATCATAGACATTTTAGGAGGTTGGAATATAAGAGAGAAGGTTTTGGCATGCCTAATCTAAACAATATACGTAATTTGATATGCATCCAAATCTTTCTTGACATGTTTAGATTTTGGTTTGAAAATATGTGATGACAATAGGGAGTTGGAGGAGGACGGGATAACGATGATGAGCAGAAACAAGTGGTCAAGTGTGGTGTACCGTAGAGGGCAGAAACAACTCACAAGACTGTTGTTGAAGGAAGCAGAGCATGCCCTTCACTTAGCCCTCTCCCTTGACCATTGAGTATTATTATCTCTTCTTATTAAATAAAAGGCTGGACTACTTTATCTTTTTATTACTAGGGCTTTGTCCGCGCGTAAGCACGGACTATGTTACTAATTTTCTCCCCTTTTTATTACTATTTTTTGGCGTAGTTTGTCTAATTACTTATGAAAAATGTCTAATTTAAAATAAGTAGAAGGATGAGAAAGCTTGGAAGATATAGCTTTGGATTTATAGATCATTTGTGTATATTTGAGAGAAGGTGAATTGTTTAAATAAGTTATTTTCTTTGCTGGCCTCATCCACAGCTTTTGCTGAAGTTTTTTGTTTGGAGTCTTTAATTTTTCTTTAATTTGGAAGAATTTTTTTTTCAATGGATGAAAGTTTTCTTTATATTTGAAAATGACAAACATGTGGATGACTTTTTATTGTTAACATATTTGTTATAAAAACTGTAAACTTTGACTGTCATTTTTTTTTAGTTTGTTGTTTTCTCTTCTCAAGTTGATGTCTTTTTCTTTTTTCCATAAAAATTTGCGTTTAGACGTCCTTTTTTTTGAAATTTTTGATAGCTTCGATGGATTTACCAAAGTAGAATCGAGTAGTTGGAGTTGATGCTAGTAGTAATTTCTCTGTATTATAGTTTAAATTTTTTTTACTTTTTTTTTTGAAAAATATGGAAATACTATAGAATTTAGCTGCATATATTTTTAGTAATGATGCTTGTCACAAAGGTGACTATTTTTGGTCTTTCGGTATTGCTTTTTTTCTTTTTGTTCTCGGTTATTTTGTTTAATTTTATGGTGATAATGTTATTGTATTTACATTTTTGTTGGTTTCTCTGTCTGTAAATTGGAATTTGATTAAAGTGTTATTAAAATAATGTTTCTGTTTTTTTTTTCATGTTCTATTGAGGTAATTTATCAAATCTTATTGCTGAAGCCTGATCGTTTGCACATATTATTTAAGTTTGAAAAATAAAATTAGTTATTATCTAACTTTTTCTGGGGGGATAAAAAAAACCTTTAGGGCGATGCCATATTCTAGTGACTAAAGCCGGCCCTTTCGAGCTATTAGAAAGATTATGTTGATAAATGTTTAAATGGTAAGGGTTTGCTTGGGTTGGGAAGCGATTTTGATGTTTTTTTTTTTTTTGAAATTTATATTAGCATGAATAAGGCGGTCTATGAAATCATGGATTTCGAATCCACCAAAAAAAATCATGTATTTCGAAATAGTTTCAACAATTATATCTGTTTCAATATATAAAAATATATACTTTATATTAGTAGAATTTTAGTGTTTTATTAGGTTTTTTTGTTTTGGTTTGTATTTCATATATACTAAGTTCTTTTTTTTGGGGGGGGGGGGGGGGGGGGGGGGGGGTTAGGGGGTGGGTTTCACCGTAAAATATTATAATTATATTTTGTTTGACTAACAATGTGTAAACGATGGACATTTTTTTTTTCTTTTTGGATATTATTATTATTTTCTTCATTGTTTTACCTACGCGCTAACAACGTTGTTGAATTAATTAAGGACAATAAAATTAGGAGGCCTTTATTTTTTGTTTTGGTTCCAAGTTTAAATGCAGAGGAGGTATTGTCTTCAGATTTTGTTCTTGTTGTAAACCTCTTATGATAAAAAGTAATGGGATTCTTTGTAATTTTGTAAGGGGAATAAGAAGCATTGTAATTCAAAGCGATTTTTATTTTGCTTTTGATGTAGCAGAATAACAACATTCCATTATGGCACTTTCTGTGTTTCCTCACATCGTGCTGGAGTAATGGAATCTGATTGAAGCAAGCTAAGGTAAGTACTCGAATCATAGATTCAATGGCAATCCCTAAGTTACCATAAAAGTTGATGTAAATTAGGATGTCTTATTTTTTTACTGCTATACTAATTACAAATGACGGTTTGTTGTATCGTAAAGGTTTACGGAATTGCATGTGTTTTCCTTTCAAAGAACTTGAAAATTTGAAAGAGATTACCATAAATGATCTAAACGGACAACAAATTAATAGAAAGTGCATGATTTGGATTTGAATGACGAAAAACATAAAATAAGAAACGGATCATTGTTTTGCTGAGTTTAAACAAAAAAGAAAACAAATAATTAGAAATAATGCAGTCGAATGTGTACGTTGGAACGAAGGTGGACGTGCGTTGGATATTTTAAGAGCTAAGTCGAGGTCGTTTTGACACCTCTCCCGAGTGTTCTGTGGTTTCCCTTAGACCCTTTGCGACTTTGGTTTTCACTGAGACTCCCCCGGAGTCTTCATTACTTGGCGAGCTCTTCACATTTGGCCCCCTTGAGTTTGATTCTCCAGGTTCATGAAGGTTGTCCGTCTCGCTATCACCAGCGGCTTGTGGCTTTATTACCTTAGTGACTGTGAATGTTTGCCTGGTGGGACGGAAATATTTATACCTGGCTATATATTTCAGATAGACAATCTGGTAGCGGCACCTCTTGACTATCGACAATTTCTCGATAGGGCTGCACTATGGTGAGGACATGCATAAGTGGTGTTGTTTTTGGTGTGTTTGCTGTTGAAATAGTGATTTACTTACCTCAATATACTCGTCCATAAGCTCTGCTGCTTTTCTCCAAATGAGAGCACTCCTGCCTCTTCAAGAAACACAAATGTAGCCTCACTTTCTTTATCGTGCACTGAGTACTCCAATCGAAACCTGGAAAGATGACATTGTAATAGAAGCTGTTTTTTTTTTCCCAAGATATGGGTAATTCGAATGTCATTACTTGATGACTCCCATGGCATTTGCATTGTCGAATTTGTGGCACAACTAACGTCGAAGCTCCTTTAGTTACTTTTGTGTTGCAGTCGGTACATCCGATATAGTACCAACCATGCTCTTCTTTTATGTGGTTAATACTTGCAATGCAGTTGAAGGTTGCTTTCTGTAAAATTAAAGGAGATGGGAAACGTTATATAAAAGTTTTTTTACAGAGGTTCATACACACTAAAGTACTTGTGGAGGTCCTGTCTTTAGGAATTTGAGAATCTCACTAATGGTGACAGTCTCCACCTTAATGACCTGGGATGCATCAATAGCGGGGAGATTTGTTTTCTGAGTTCCAAGCCTGGAAAATAAACCGTAAGGTCAGCTTCCAAGTTTTTTTAAAAAGGTTACTAATGCATGAATAAGATAATACATACCATGTCAGGTACTCTCTTGTTGCAGGTACTTCAGTATCCAAAAAAACTCTAGAAGACGACATGGACGCCAGAGACACTCTTCCTGTTTTTAGTCCCAGTTGATGGAAACGTTAAGAAATGTGTTCTTATAGGCTTATATGTGGAAGGACGTATGACTAAAAATTAGTTGCTGACATAGAGATAAAAAAAAAAAGACAGCAAGAGAGGCGGCTAGTTGGCTATAATTAAACCAAGGATAGCCTAAGCGTATTACATACCATACAAGTCAATTATAACACCAAAAACTACCCGTAATAATACATTATACTCTGGTTACTTAGTCGACCATCAGCTCTAAAAGCAATTTGACTAACACTCTCGGCTCATGCGAAAATCAAGAACCCTAGAGAAATGGAGGACGGCCCTATACACATTTTCTGATCTCTTCTTTAACCCAAAAAAAAAGATATCTGCAAAGCTTCAGTTCTCTGCACCAAATGTATATTAGTTTTATCTCATACAGAAGATACTTAATTAACCAGGTAATCTATAAACGGAAGATTCTATTACGGCGACTTTAGGCAAAAAAATATACCAAAATATACACGTAGAGTGATCTTTACCTCCTATATTTTCTTGGATTCACTGTGTCACCAAAAGCACTGCTGGGATAGTTGAAACATCGTTTAATTTCCTCCTCAATTCAGCAGCCTCTTTGTCCCACAGATATATGTCAAGAACTAGGCTCCTGCATATGACAAAGAATGAATTAATAAGCGGAGAGTCGGGTTTTCCAGCAAAATTGTCAGCATGTAGGAGATATTGTATAACTCATAACTCTTGTATAATATGTCCAAGGAGTTAATTATTAAGAAAAGTAGTGTCATTAGCTTTCGTCGATATAACTAATAACCAAGAACGAAAACAAAACAGAACCGTCCTTTTGTTTCATTATTTAGAAAACTTTTGCCAGAACTCTTGGTAGATAGGGCCGAGCATGCAAGCCAACACGAACGCACATAAAAATCACAGTATATACTACAATAAAACAGCCTATACATAGTTTGCAGGTCAATTATTTGATTTTTAACGAAGTTTTTCAACTAAAGCAAGGAGTCGATTACATCATAGTTGGGTTACTTGTTTCAAACCATTGTAGATTAAACATTTAATCGAAGTAATATAGAAGGCATGCAGTAGTATTGTACCAAAAAGTAATAGCAAAAAGGGATCATTATCATCATATGTACTCCTAAGTTACCGTGGCATGTTCATGCTTAGACAAAAGAGCAATCCTATCTCCACGATTGCATACACCTTCATGTAATCAAACCGTATATATAGCCCAAGAAACAAAATGAAATAAAATCTTGTAAACATAAAGGAGATTTTGTAAATAAATTAGAAACATTGAGGTACAGAAACATACATGTTCGCCTATGAGAAGGAGCTCGAGGACGATTAGTAGCCCACCTTTGGTTGGATTGCGTGCCTCCCATAAATGGATTAACCGGAACATCAGTTTCTCTTCGGAGAGACCGGATTGGATTGATTAGGCCGTTAAAAGGAATGGGCACTTGAGATGGGGAAGGAGATGCGGAAGATTTGAAGCTCCTTTTGCCATGGCTGCAATGGTTTGAATCGAGTGGCTATGAAGTGTGAACAACTGCTCATGTGCGCCGTCGTATTTATACTTTGAGCTCGTGCAAAGAGAAAGTCGGATGATTTATGGAAGAAGGTGGGGGTGGGGGGGGGATGAGGTTTGTTAAGTTTCTATTTTCGAAACTGTTATGACACCGAATCAATTCGACTATCGAGACGACCGGAGGAATTGAAGAGGAAGTTTCAGGTTTGAAGATGGGTGGTATTGAATGGACGGCGTATGAGAGAAGAAATTACGTTTGTGTTTTGGGTGAAGATTATATTTTGCATCTGGGCTGGGCCTTCTCCAGTTTTAGGTAGGGAAATAATTTGGGTTTTGACTCTTGATTGTAGATTTAGTAGCGTAAGTGGAGACATGGAAAAGAGGGAGGATGGTGATGTGTATTTGTGGCCTTTTATATTGAAGCTGAATTATGACCTGGCTTTAAATCCCACGTGGACAGCTTAAGAAGCCTTGGAATCAAGGGCTTTTATATTAGTGTAGATTATATCGCAATCCGAATATACATGGCAAAGAAGAGTGATTTATAGGCTGTCAAATGGTCCGTCCACGTCCAAACAGACCATTTTGTTTATGGGCTGCATTTGGTTGGTCCATAATGAACAATGGTCCAAAAATGTCCATATCTAATAAAGATCATGCCCATCTGGACATGTCCATGAACGTCCCAATTTTTATTTTTTTTAAAAAATATTGTATAGTTATTTCTACAGAAAATTAGTAAGGTATAATTTTATGATTTTACCACAAATTACGTTTCTTCGCCAAAACCGTAAAATTATGTTTTCTGCCGTAAAATCGCATTTTCCCGCCAAAACCGTAAAGCTTATTTTCCGGCCAAAACTGTAAAATCGCTTTTTCTTGCCAAAACCGAAAAGTCGCTTATTCTCGAAGTCGCTTATTCCCGCTAAAATTGTAAAGTCGTGTTTTCCCGCCAAAACTGTAAAGTCGCGTTTTCCTGCCACAACCATAAAATCGGAATTTCTCGCCAAAACCATAAAATCGCATTTTCCCGCCAAAACCGTAAAATCGCGTTTTCCCGCCAAAACCGTAAAATCGTATTTTCCCGCCAAAACCGTAAAGTCACGTTTTTCCGCCAAAAGTTTTCCGCCAAAATCGTAAAGTCGAGTTTTCCCGCCAAAACCGTAAAATCATGTTTTCCCGCTAAAACTGTAAAGTCGCGTTTTCCCGCCAAAACAGTAATGTCGCGTTTTCCCGCCAAAACCGTAATGTCGCGTTTTCCCGCCAAAACTATAAATTCGCGTTTTCCGGCAAAAACTATAAATTTTTGATTTCCCTATAAAACCGTCAAATTTAAGTTTTCCCGCCAAAATCGTAAAATTGTATTTTTCTGTCAAAATCCTAGAATTGCATTTTCCGTTAAAATTTTAAATTTGCATTTTCCTACCAAAAGCAACACTTTTTTTAGACGAAAATTTTTGATTTTCTCTTAAGTCCATTTGGACCATGTTTTATTTGGGTGTATCAATGGCCCATCCATAATGATTTGGACAGGGCTTGCCCATGGTCCGCCAGCCCAATTGACAGCTATATAAAGACGTACTCTTATACCTGTATCTGTAGAAATTTCAGTCTAAAATTTTGCCATTTCACGTCCCGCGTTTCGGTACCCGTATTTTGTTCTCGTACCATTCCAGTGCTACTTTCATCTTTCTTTTTTACATGTTAGACATTTTTTTTAGGGAAGGTATTTTGTATCAGTGAAAAACCATGTCTGCCCTCTAAGTAAACTGTACCATCTGCCTTCCTTTTTTTTTCTGGCTAATGCAATTTCACTATTGATCAATATCCAAGATTACAAATTGTCATAAAAAGGCAGGATAGTAATAAAAGATAGACCAATCAGTATCCGAATGTATTGCCTTTTTTCGCGAAAAGATCTTCACACTTATTGTTATCTCGTTTCGTATGTTGAAACAGATGTTATGAAACTTATGTGACCAGTCTCGCACCGTTGATAAGTAGTTATGGAGCTTATAATGATTCCGGTTGGAGTTTAGAGCTGTTATCAATTCCATATTATCCTCTTCAACACAATATTATGATATCTGAAGGACCAAGAAGCTTCTAGTGCCCATATGAGTGATGTACATTCGGCCTCGACAGATGATATAGTTGTCCTTGGTATTTCCCCAGACCACATGATAGAACAGTTCCATAACTATTCCTTAAAATCCATCCCAATCCAGCAGTAGAACCATTTGTAACCGTAATTACATTTTAACCAACCTGAAGGAGTCCAATGTTGTAAAAGTTGAGACGTCCCTGAAACTGGTGTTGAAGACGTTTGTATATTCGGGGAAATTAAGGTAAGCCATTGTTGCGTATCATCACTTTCTCTCTGCAGAGGTGTTCAAAGATAATGTTATGATTAAACACTATACCATTTCTACTCTTCCACAAATGCCAAATAATCCAAAACGGTGTGAAGCGAAATTGTGGCAATACATCGCTATTCCTTGCAAAGTTGAAAAGAAACTCGAGTTTCTCTGCTAATGATATCTGAATCTCAAATAAGACCGATGTAGGGATACAAGGAGCCAAACTCTGAAAGCATAAGGACACAAAAACAATAAATGTTCCCCTGTCTCATCCGCTGCACTACACCGAGGACAACTTGCGTTAGAAGTAATGTGTCTTTTAACCAAAGTTGCTTGAACTGCAATACCCTATGAGGCCACGCATGCCGGATGGAAATGTTGTATTTTGGGTTGAATTTTAGTTGTCCAAATATTATGTACGAGATCACTTTGAGTATGGAGAGGAGGAGAAAACCATCAATTATCATCTTTTTAGCAGACTTATAACTACTCTTGACTGTATAAGCCCAATCAGCTGTGTAAGCCCAAACATTACGATCCGGTAAAGGATTTATGGGAAGAAATATCTTGTTAATATCCTGATAATCTTTTTTATTCCACCATATCTTGCAACTGTTGTGGATCCCATTGATTTGTCTGGTCATCGATCAATATACAAACAGGTAGTTGATGATGTGAATATGGTAGTAATGCAGGAGCTCTGGGTGGATGTTAAGTTCGGACACCAATTGGCGATGAGTGGATTGACCCATATCCATTATATATTACTTAGGATCCCTTCCAACTTCCAATGTGAGACATTATGTTATAATACCCCTCCTCGAGATAATGGCTCTTTGACCATTAATCTCTATATGTTTGGGCATGGATCGATGACACCGATTACGAGCCTGGCTTGTCGATGATTGGAACAACTATCGGTCGGATCGGGTTGGATAGCGTGGATCGGGTTCTGATACCATGTTAAGTTCTATGGGCTTCCAACTCATCGCCAATTGGCGATGAGTGGATTGATCCATATCCCTTATATATTACTTAGGATCCCTTCCAACTTCTGATGTGGGACATTATGTCCTAATAGTAAAACTGTAGGAATCCAATTATCTGCTAACATAACAGTTCGACCATCACCTATAATTGGGATTAATCCTTTTTGTAGGAGTTCTCGACAAAACATCCCAATATCCATCTATATGAGGGTTAAATGACTTTGTCGACGTGCAAGAGGGAAGAGCGTTTGAAATACCTGTGTTGAAGCACCCGAAATACCAAACTATGAGGACGTTGTAACAACTTCCAAAGATTATTAGCAAGTAGCGCTTGGTTGAATAAATGTAAATCTTTAAATCCTAAACCCCAGACGCCTTTGAATAAGTAAGCCTTTTCTAAGCATGCCATTACATTTTTCTTTTATCTATTGAAGATCCCAACCAAAACCGAGAGAGAATGCCATATATTTATGAGCAAATAGTTATGGGAAGCTGAAACACATTCATCAAATAAACAAGCATAGCAGAACCTAATCAAGGTTTCTTTGCTAGCTTGTGATATAAATAAATTTTGCCAGCCTTGTGTTTTCCGTAACACTTTATCTTTGACATAACCAAACATCTCACACTTTTTGTTGCTGAATTGCTCAGGAAGTCACATATACTTTCCCCATCCACCATGTTTATATATTTGATTTCAATAAAATTCCTTTCACAAAGTTATCTCCAAACATTTTTAGAAGTGGAGGATGTAGAGAACCTTGAATATATTATCACTATATGGAAGTAATAATTTTATTTTTCTAATAATAATGTAACAATAAAATATAAAATATTATTTTTATGGAAAAAATAATTACCTTCACAAAAAGAAAAAGCAAATTTATTCCTATAAACTCATTATTTTTCTTTAAATTTCTTACCTCTCACTTTCAAGTAATACATATGATGAGTTCGTAAGAATTTGACATGTGTTAATATTGGTTTTCTAATGAAATAATTTTCTGAATTCATTGTTTCCTTGGTGATATAAAGATGTAAATATATACTAAAGAATCACCTGTATTATTTTTTATTGTATTGTATTTTAATGTTTGGTGTAAATTATAAAAGAGTCAAGTTCTTTCATTTTTTGGTTAGGAGGCTAAAATTCATTTCTTGGTTGGGAGGCTAAAATTCATTTCTTTTTTGATATAATATTAATAAATTTATTTCTTTTAGTTATCTTTTAAATTAATCGAACAATGATTTTTTTGTACATGTTTATTTTTAATTCTAAGATTTCATTATGTCTATTTTCTTTATTTTTCTTTTAAACTAATCGCATAATGAATATTTTCTATATTTTTCTTTTGCTTCAGAAATATGATTATCACGATCATATCATTCAATTCATGTGAATATTTATGTGTGTTTTCCTTTTTACTTCAAAGATATTATAGTAAAAGATGTAAAAGGTTTTTGTTACCAACCGAATTTAGAACCATATGATTTATCAAAAAATTGAGTCAAGTGGGTGCAACAGAAAAGCTAAGATCAAATCTATACTATGTTAATGTTACTGGTAGCAACTGAATTTCAATTGTGATCCTTATCTTCTCTCTTCCAAATGAAACTCTTACTAGTTAATAGTTTAATACTAACTAGGTAATGTTATGCGCAGGGTAATATATATATATATATATACACATATATTTACTATTTTATTAATTTTATTTTTAGATTATATTAATAAAACATAAAATTTAACTCTTTTATATTTTTTAATTTTTCTAAAATATTTAAAATACAGTCATATATTAAGTACTGTTTTAAATTAGACGTATTTCTGACTCAAAATCAATAAAATATTTAATATAATAAAATATTATTTACTTTTGCAGTAAGTGAAAATTGTACTATAAATTTTTTTAAATTGTCATGATTTGTTTTTACCATACCTAACACAATATCATTTCTACTTCATATTTTAGTGAATCATTTAAAAAAAAGAAAAAATTATTGATAATATATAAGCGCTACAATAATTGTTTATTATATATATCATAAAACATGAGCGTCTTAACAACTAAGTGCATATATCTATATGTTAGTGGTGCTTTTAGCACCCAACTGAAGCCCCTTAATCCAAAGCCCATTAGGTGGCAACTGACCAAACTCTATTCACTGTTCTCTATAAATAGAGAACATTGCAGATCTTTAGAATGGATCCGAAAAAGGAGCACAACGACCACCTCTCCGATGGACTATCCCGAAGTTCGTACCTATGGATCATCCGTCTTCAGGCCGACCTCTCGTTGACGACCGCATAATGACGACCCCTTAGATGGATCATCTGTCTTCAGACCGATCCCTCGCTGACGACCGCATAATGACGACCCAAAACTGACGACCGTATGGAGGCGACCTCCCCACAGATGGCACCTTCTCAATGACGCCCGTACAGAGGCGACCTCCTGACAACAATGACATGTTTAGAGATCTACCCATCAAATGTGCACTAGGAATGGTTTGATCCCAACTCTAAATGGTATGTAGGCAATCTCTCTCGAGACGCAGCTATGAATAACATCAACGACCTCAATCACTTGCCGAGCTCAAAGTCAATACGAAGAATTCTGTGATCAAGTATACGCTCAGAGTGACGATCCAGATTCGACGACCCAGTTTCAGTTTGCACTCATCGAATTAAACCCCTTAGTTCATTTACGAATACCACTGACCGGCATCTCGGCGACCCCGATCCCCAAAGGAATCGGTCAGCAAAAGATGATTTTGTTCCTCTCACTTGCACTAGAGATACTCCGGTGTGACATTTCCTGAAACACAACAAAGTAACAATCTGCATAAACACACTTATCTAAAAGAAATAAACAATTATAAAGCCTAGTATCAAAGTTGAATCGAAGAAGACGAAATGAGGAAGGAAAAGTTTGTTAATCAACATTAACTCTCGTAATAAGCACTGGTGGCTCATCAAACCCAAGTAGGTTCCAAATCCATCGAGCCGAAGGAGATGCTAACAAGATTGGGTATTATACGATCATGTCTCCTATTACGTGCATGAACGTTGGCATTTTCACCGGTCTCTCTGGTGTACGACGTTTGGTCCTGACCAACGAAGAGGCTCTGCTAATTAAGTTTCAGAAGGCTCATGAATCATCATGAACCAGAAATATTTATTTTGAAAACTAAGTTTCAAAAATAAATGGCCTCTTGAATAGTGGTCGGGATAGACCAACAAATTTGTTATCAGTTTATGATTTTCTTTTGTGTGATCAGTTTGTCATGTGTGTTTGGTTAGTTTAACGTCCATTTTTTTAGTCTTAATGTTAAGGTCCATTTTCTTTTCACCAACAATACTCAGAATCTGAGTCTTAGATCATGAATCTAACTCGTACTATAGTGTGATAATGATTTTTAAAGTGATGTTATGATGTTTTATTTATAATAGAATTAGTCATTGTAAAAGTTGTATAATGTACGTTTTATCTATTTTGTGTTGATCTATTATATTTTATTTTAAATATGTTCATAATTAAATTATATATATAATTACAAATCTATATGTATCATTTTACATTGGTTTAACTTTATTTTTAATATATATATAACTAAATATTTTTGATTAATTCTTTTAATCCATCTTATAGGATTTGAAGTTTGTTTGTAATGGTTTAGCAATCCAAATATGCTAATTCGTTATTTTAACTCGTCTCACAGCGGTGTGAATATTTTACATGTTTGACAGATTGATCTAAAATAGACATCAATTGTAACAACTATTAACTTCCAACACGTTCACTATATAATCGATAATATAAATATAAAATAATTTAATTTTTAATTTTTTATTAAATTGAAAATATATCAGTCTAATTTATAATATTAATTCTTAATTTTTATTAAAGTAAAATATTCATTTTGTTAATTAAAACATAATTACTATTGTGAGAGTCGAAACTAACACAATCAATGTGAGAGCCGAAACTCACACTGTCAAAACTTATATTTAATGGGGGCTCGAAAATTCTATTTATAAATAACTAAAGGACCGAAAATGCAAAAAGATGAAAAAGGGAGATTTTATTGATATTTTCCGAAAGTACAAAGGAAATTAGCAAAAGCTGAATAGTCTTAAATTGCTAAAACTCCTAATACTCGGATCTGGGATGGATTTAACCTTTACATGAGCGTACATATATATACTGACAATCCTAGGAGGCTAAGACTTCAGATTTCCGATGTGGGACCTTGTCCTTCGCTCCCAGCCGCCGACTTAAGCTTTTTGGGCCCGATTTCCGGCCCGAGAGTCTTCCGTGATCCATCTGCGCATTCTGACCCAAATCTGGCCCGCCGGTGAATAGTGATCCGTGAATAGTAAACCGGTGAATAGTAATCCGAATCTCGGTTTATGCTTAATTCGATTTTTCGGTTAACTTTGTCTCGGGATGAATAGTGTTTTTAACGGTTTTTCCCGCGTGAATAGTGTTCCGAGCGTTTTATGACTTCCGAGATTTGAACCGCCCGTTTTTTATTTGAACTTCCAGCCGCCGGTTTCAGTATTGATGGCCAGCCGCCGGTTCCTTTGGCTTGTATGCTCGGCGACTGGTCCACGGCTGGCTGGACGTTCGTCTCGGTCTTTCGGGGAACGTTTATGGACGTCTTTGGGGTCAGAACATGCAAACGGATGATCTCCGGGTCGGTCCGGGCATTGAGTTACGTTTGACGGTCGGTCGACTGGACGATGTTCGGATGAGGAGTCTCGACTCGAGAAATGATCGTGGACATGTGATGAAGACCCGGCGGCTGGGACAAGTGCCAGCCGCCGGCCACGGACGAGGGGAGATCCGGCGGCTGGCCTCATCCCAGCCGCCGGCCACGGACGAGGGGAGATCCGGCGGCTGGCTTCATCCCAGCCGCCGGCCACGGACGAGGGGAGATCCGGCGGCTGGCTTCATCCCAGCCGCCGGCCACGGACGAAGGGAGATCCGGCGGCTGGCCTCATCCCAGCCGCCGGCCACGGACGAAGGGAGATCCGGCGGCTGGCACTTGTCCCAGCCGCCGGCCGTTGGTGAAAGAGGACCCGGCGGCCGGCCATGTCCCAGCCGCCGGTTGGCTTCCTTGGACGGATCGTGGGCAGTTTGCCTTAGCTCGTTCGTTCCATGTTCGGGATAGGTTTCATTTGGTCTTGTCCGTCCCATGTTCGGATGAAGAAGACCCGGTGGCTGGCACTCATCCCAGCCGCCGGCCTTGGGTGGAGAAGACCCGGTGGCTGGCACTCATCCCAGCCGCCGGTTCGTGCCTTGGACGGGTCGTGGGCAGTTTGCCTTAGCTTGCCCGTTCCATGTTCGTGATTTGATCTCGACCTTGACTTCTCGTTCCGTCAATCTTCGAGGAGGGGATTTCGACCCCAACAGTTAGCCCCCCAGCTCTTCGTTCTCGTAGTCCAGGACGATGAGCTTTAAGCTGAGGTTTTATCGGGATTGATTGAAACGGGAAGGCAATGGGTTTTTCCGTACGTCCGTTCATCCGCTTCTCTTTGATGTCTTGTCAGAGTATTGTTCATCATAGAAGTTCGTGCCACGTTTGATATATCAAAGGAGTGGCTTCATTCATTCTTCACATCCCCTTCTCAAGTTTTTTCTTCAAGTCTCTTCTTTGAAAATCTTTTTCTTTAGCAATGGCTGGTGAAGGAGGTTCTCCTTTCGGTCTCAACTTTGATGCAATAATGAACAATCAGTTCGAGTTTGATTTTATGTCCGGGGATCAGGATATGATACTTGTGGAAGACCTGCTGGCCGATGGAGAAGATGCCATTCCACGAGCAGCGCACGGTCCCGAAGGCGTTCCTCAGTGGGAGGCCGGTCCTAGCTATGCTCAAGGAGCGTTCGGTTTTGCGAATGTTCCTCAATGGGAGCCCGAGCCGGCGGCCGGGAGTGATATCAGACCCGAGCCGGCGGCCGGGAATGTAATTAGACCCGAGCCGGCGGCCGGGAATGAGGTCAGGCCCGAGCCGGCGGCTGGGAATGAGGTCAGGACCGAGCCGGCGGCCGGGAGTTCTACGAGTAGGACGTCTGGTTCGAGGAGGGCGGCTGGCTCTAAGAACGCTTCCATGAGGGCGGCTGGCACAGTAGCCGTATCAAGATGGGCGCTTGGCTCTGGAGGTGCCTTAGAGAGGACGTCCGCTGCTCCTCACGTCGGAATTGATGGCGTTTCACCGAGGACGAGTATAGCACGTGGCGTTTGGACTCCTCCTCAACATGTCGAGGACAACGGTGGGTGGCGCGCATGGCCGTCCCGATCTCTGGTCCCTTCCGAGAGTCATCGTGTTTGGCCAGAGATAGGTAATGACTCGGCCATGTCCGGGGAAGAAATCAGATCGGATCACCCGGAGGTGCCTATCTTCGTGCATCCGGACGTGAAGTCCGAATGTCGCTCTCCTGGTGAGGCTAAAGCCTATTGGGGCGAAGATATTTTCGCTTGGCGGTTTAAGAAGCCTGGACCGTCTACGAGTTATAGATCGATAGCCGAGACATTCAAGCATGGTCCTACTTTGAGCGATCGGGACTCGCTGTCCGAGCTTAGATACGATTTCCGGATTCCGGACAAGATTAAGTTCCGTCTCCCGAAGGATGGGGATAGGATGAACAAGGCACCAGATGGCTATTTTGCCATGTACGAGTCGATGTTCTACGAAGCCTTCCTCTGGTTCCCGATCCCGGGAGCCATTTTGATTTTCTCGATTTATATGGGGTTGCGATCTCTCAACTTACCCCTGGCGCCATGAGGATTTTGAGGGACTTGTAGTCCGTTGTGCCGAATGTGGGATCAAGTTGGAGGGTGATCTGATTCGGAATTTCTTTTCGATGAGGAAGGTTTCCAATTCGGATTTCTTCTGCTCAATCAACGTTCGGAGGAACGTGAAGCGTTTCTACACCGGGCTCCGACAGCATTGCAAAGCTTCGCGGCTTGAGTTTTTCTATGTGAAACGCAGCCCGCTTACGGTCGGTTCTGACTTCGGCGGCTCAGTTAGGACCGAGTGGAGTTTGCCACGTAAGTGTTTCGTCTTTTTGTGAATTTTTTTCCTATAAGTAGTCCTTGTTCATTTGTTTCATTCTTCATAACTTCATTTCTCACAGCTTTTCTTCTTTTCGCTCTCTAGGTCGTGATCCCTTTGTTCCCAGGATTTCCGGGTTTGAGGATATCGTTACAGAAGTTGATAAGAGAAAATCGATTGGGAGTGTCCCGACCTTTGGCGCCGTTTTCTTGACGCAAGAGATATTTTAGAAGGACGTGCCCCTCTCAAAGGTCCCGACTTCATTGACCCGCCGGCGACGTACCCCGGAATGACGGTGTTTGGAACTATCGCAAGCAGAAGTACGGTGAGGCCGGACCGTCCGGAGAGGCGGTCGAGTTTGACCCGGCGGCCGGCTTTGTTCTTCCGCCCCACCCGACTTCCATGGCGTGCCCGGGGAACAGATTGCTGCTCCTCAGAGTTCAGCTTGTGCCGTCGCTGTGGACAAAGGGAAGGGAGCTTCCAACAGCCCGGACCGTTCGAGGAAGGGCAAAGTGGCTCGGACGGCCGAGGCGTCCGATCATGGTCTTCTCTTCGATGCTCGCAAGGCGGCGGGAGGCGATCCGGCTGAATCCGTTAAGGTTGTGGATTACTTTGGAGCGTTGGCTCCGGCCCCAGCTGTGCCGTTCGATCGTTCGGCGGCTTATGGAGATCTGTCCTCCGGTCTTATGATGGTAACCATTTTTCCGTTAGATTCGTTTGGACGCAGTTTGGTCTTTGCTGATATTTGCTTTTCTTTGATTCAGATCGCCACCCAGCTCATGCAACCCAGGTTGCCTTGGAAGCTTCGGAGAGAGAGTCCCGGAAGAAGGACAAGAAGATCAAGGCTTTAGAAGTGAAGCTTCGGAACGTGGAGAGGCGATCTCAGAAGGAGATTAAGAAAGTGCTCGCGGAAGCTGAGCGGAAATTGGAGCTGGCTCTTAAGAAATGTCGCTGGGACTTGGTGGAGAAGTATCGTCTCCGCATCGAAGGTGCTAAAGCTGCCCTTGCGCCGATGCGTCAGGCGAAGTATGGTGAGACTGCCTTGACCGAGGTCAGCTCGAACCTTGATCTAATCCGGGATATTAAGTCCGGGAAGTCCAAGGTCGAGGTGGAAGAAGGAGAGCTGAAGGCGTCGTTAGAGCAGCTCAACGGAGGAGGTTGGGCCGGTTCTTATGATCGGGCTGCTGCCGTTCTCGAGAGCCACTTGGTGTGCTCTCTGTTTCTCCGTACCAATCTCCGAATGCCGAAGATTTGGATTATGCAGCTCCTACTCCTCTTGTTGAATATGATTAGGCTTTTGGCCTTGTATTATCTGTTTCTGTTGTATCCGGGTCTTTTGACCTTTCATTGTATTTGCTTTGTTGTCTGAACTTGGTCACTCATATCTCCTTTCAAGGGGATTTATTATCTATTTGTTTTTGCCTTAGATGTTATGGACTTCTTTGCTTGCTTGCTTCGCTTTTATAGCCTTGATAAAGGAGAAGGCGGCGCCGGTATGTCTCTCTTCCAAGAGGGCGGCTGGCCCATTTTATAGAATGAAGGGCGGCTGGCCCGTCTCTCTACGGAGGAAGGGCGGCTGACCGGTTTTGTGGAGTAAAGGGCGGCTGGCCCGTCTCTCTACGGAGGACGGGCGGCTGGGCCGTTTTGTAGAGTGAAGGGCGGCTGGCCCGTTTTGTAGCTGATTGATATTGCGTTGGAGTGTTGTTCCGGACACTCGAACTTTTAGACCAGTTGTATTTTGCGAATATTCCTGGGTTTAATGCAGTCTTTTGTTGTCGTAGGGGACCGAGCTTGTTCGAATCCCTCTTTCGACTGAACGCTTTTAAGATCTCACATCAGAGCCGGTTTGATACTGCGTTCTCGAGATGTCTTTGACCAGTGTTCCCGTGTCAGGCGCTTTACTGGGTTTAAAGAGTTTACTTTGTGTCATGTACTATGCAAAGTGTTGGTGAAAGTAAACTAATCAGAACATCGTCTCGAGCGCTTCCTGCAGGATCGCGGGATACAGGTTACGCCCTTCGGATGTTAATCCGGAAATTTGTATAGCGCGCTAGTTTTATCCTCTGTGGGATGTTGAAAGAACCATGGTTTAAAAAGATAGTCTTGTTGTGGCCAGCAACAGACGGATTTGTTGGAGAGGACTTAAGTGTTCGGGAGAAGTATCTTGATTGGTTGATGGTCTTTGGATGAGATGCTAAGCCTCGATGTTCATCTGATTTTAAGTTCGAGTTGAAGATGTTTTATGAGATACTAAGTCTCAATGTTCATTTTCCTGGGGTTTTCTGGATCCATTCGGTTTCTAGATCAAGTTTCAAGATGCTAAGTCTCGATGTTTGTCAGAACGGTGTTTTCAGGAAACTTTTTCAAGCTTTGGATGTGTTATGAGATGCTAAGTCCCAATGTCCATCTTCTTGAAATTTTTGCGAAAATTTGGAGTGTGTATATACGGACCCACTCCCCCCCTTTTTTAAGGAGAGAGGGCAACTGAACTCGTTTTTTAAGCGAGCTGCCTACGTACCCTTCGTGAAAAGGGATCAAGTCACCCGTAGTTCCGTTTTTTTTTTTTTTTTTTTTTTTTTTTTTTTTTTGTGGCGGGAAGACGGTTAAGTCTTGGTAATGGAGTTGTCCGTCACAGCTCCGGCAGTTTCTGCGGTCTTTTCGGCCGTTTTTGTCTTCTCTTGGTCGATTTCAGTCTCCGTGGGCGGAACCTCCGTTTTTTCGAACTTTTCGGTTCTGCTCACTTTCTTCCCAGTTCGGAGACTTTGTCTTCGTTCTTCCTCTTCGGGTTATCTCTTTGCGGGTTGGTCGGATTCCGGAGCTTGTGTTCCGCCAGAAAACAGATCCGAGCCTCCTTCTGATTTCCCCAAACGGTCTTGATTCCGTTTGGTGTCGGGAACTTCAGGCAGAGATGGTAAGTTGACGGGATTGCTCGCATTGAATTGATCCAGGGAGTTCCCATTATCACATTATAAATCGCGGGGTGGTTTGCCACCGCGAAGTTAACGATTTTCGTGATTCCGCCGGCACGAACTGGGAGCTGGATTGTTCCATCCGTCATTGTGACTTCGCCAGAGAATCCGGTCAGCGACCTCGGATTCGGCTTTATCATCGACGGGTCCACCTTCATCCTTTGAAGTGTCTCTCGAAAAATGACGTCCACCGAACTTCCGGTGTCGATCAAGACTCGGGAGACGTCGTGGTCGTTTATGTCCAACTCCACTACTAAAGGATCGTCGTGAGGTTGGTCGAGGCCTTCGGCGTCTTTCTCGTGGAAGGCGATCCGGTCATCGTTTTCGGTGATCGGTTCCCGCGGGTTTGACTCCTTATCTCCTCTTCTCAGAAACGCCTTTATGGAGGCCACTGTATCTCGGCAGTATTGTGATCCTCCGATGATCATGTGGATTCTCCTGCGGTTGGCGGCGGAGTCGTCTCCGTTTGGTCTCCTTCCTCGTTTGGGGGTATCCTCGTTGGGCCTTTCGGGACGTTCCTGGTTAGGTCGTCCGTCTGGGGCGCCAGCATCTTCTTCGATAGCTCCGAGACTTTCGAGGGTCACTCCGTTTCCGAGCTCCCCGGCTAACAGCTTTGCCGCGAGCCTCCTTCCGACGGTCCTGCAGTTTTCGGTCGAGTGGCCTTTGTCTTGTGGAAGGTACAGAAGGCGTTCTCGTCGAATCCTGGTCGAGTCCATGTATTCCATGGTCCCTTGCTGCGCTCATTATACGGTCTCTCCGTGTTTATCTGGTAGTTATGCGCTCCGCCCGGGTTGGGTTCTTCATCTCGGTTGGTTGCCTACTTCTTCTCTCGTTTGGAAAGTTAGAAGGTTGCACCGTGCCTTTGGCGACCGATTTTGACGATTGGTGCTTTCCGGCTGGGACCCTCATGTCTTCCTCGTAGATGACGAAGTTGGAAGCACGGTGGAGAGCATCTTGAATGGTGATTGGCGGGTTCACGGTAATTTCCTTTCGGAAGTTCGAAGTCTTCAGCAAGGACTTCTTTAGGGCGTTGATCGCGGCACTGTTGCTTAGTCCGTCAATTTTTGAGACTATCACCTTAAACCTTTCGATGAAATCTCGGAGGCTTTCTTCGGGTTCCTGCGACAGCGAGTAAAGATCTGCGTCGGATGTTGACTGTCTTATGAACAGCGAGTAATGTTTCAAGAAGGCTACCGACAATTGTTCGAAACCATCGATTGAATCTCTGTCTAGCCTCGAGAACCATGACAAGGCCGATCCTTTCAGATGTTCCACGAAGAGGAGGCAGAATCCCGCGTCCCTCTCTTCGGGTCTGAATCTAGCCCGTCCCATAGCAATGTGGAAGGCTGTCATGTGGGCCTTCGGATCAGTCGTCCCGTCGTAGAAGGGAATTCGGATTTTTCCCGGGTCAGAGAGTCTGACGCTAGTGATCCTGAAGTGAACGGGATCTTTTGCGTTTCCTCTAGGACACGGTCGATTTCCGGGGCCGCGCTTGTCGCTTTATGGACCTGCGACCTTACCTCCTTCATCTGACTCGTGGTGAGTTCTAGGCGGGCACGGAGCTCATCCAGCTCGTCCCTTCGGCTAGCGGATCGATTAGCTCTGGCCTCTCGTTCCTCCTTCTCCTGCTCTTCGATCCAGCGGAGCTCTTCTTCGTCTGCGTTCAGATCTCCAGCTTCGTCGTCAGTTTCGTTTTCGGCTCTGTTCGTGGTGTCTCTCGGGTTTTCACCGTTAGTCACCGTGGAAGTCGGCCGTTCAACGGTTCGCCCAGTGGCGCTTTTCCGGTACAGCGGGGGTGGTGCTGACAGTTCCCTCCTTGTTCCGACCGGGGTCTGTTCGTCGGGATTCTGACGGCCCGAGGGATCCGCTCGCGGGGTGAAGATAGGGCGTCTTACTCCTAGAGTCCGAGGGGCGTGTGCTGGTTCCTGGGAAGCCGCTCTTTCTCGTGCGGCTGCTCTCTCTTGCCTGTTTTGCCGCTCCGTGATTTCGGCTACCATGTTCCGCAGTTCGGTGATCGCTGCATTCTCCGGGGCGGTGTTGGCTGTTTCCGTGATGACTGGATCTTGGAGTGGCATTCCGTATCTGGCGAGGGCCCTGGGCGAAGTCCCGGGATCTCCGGTCGGTTGGTTGGTGATGTCGTCAGTTCTTCTAGTCATTGTCTTCGTTCGGTATCCTTTTCGTTCTTAGGGTTAAGAATATTTCTCGTCCCCACAGACGGCGCCAAACTGTGAGAGCCGAAACTCACACTGTCAAAACTTATATTTAATGGGGGCTCGAAAATTCTATTTATAAAGAACTAAAGGACCGAAAATGCAAAAAGATGAAAAAGGGAGATTTTATTGATATTTTCCGAAAGTACAAAGGAAATTAGCAAAAGCTGAATAGTCTTAAATTGCTAAAACTCCTAATACTCGGATCTGGGATGGATTTAACCTTTACATGAGCGTACATATATATACTGACAATCCTAGGAGGCTAAGACTTCAGATTTCCGATGTGGGACCTTGTCCTTCGCTCCCAGCCGCCGACTTAAGCTTTTTGGGCCCGATTTCCGGCCCGAGAGTCTTCCGTGATCCATCTGCGCATTCTGACCCAAATCTGGCCCGCCGGTGAATAGTGATCCGTGAATAGCAAACCGGTGAATAGTAATCCGAATCTCGGTTTATGCTTAATTCGATTTTTCGGTTAACTTTGTCTCGGGATGAATAGTGTTTTTAACGGTTTTTCCCGCGTGAATAGTGTTCCGAGCGTTTTATGACTTCCGAGATTTGAACCGCCCGTTTTTTATTTGAACTTCCAGCCGCCAGTTTCAGTATTGATGGCCAGCCGCCGGTTCCTGATACAAACTTGCCCACGATTTTAGCACTTGAATGAATGGTATTGACGATTTGGATATGGACCGGGATAAGCTACTAGCAAATCCGGAACTGGTGGATCGATGGGAGCGTTGAAGGATGCGGAAGGCCTTCAGTATACCCAACCCTTAGCCAACCTTGGATGTGACGCACCAAGACGCTGGACTCAGGGGCGTTGAATGGATGTGACGCACCAAACAACAAATTGCTCACGAAGAACAAAAGAGAGAACAAGTTCTCAAATATAGAAATTTCTATTACAAAATGATCAAAAGGTGTTTACAAAATGTGGAGAAGGAAGAATATAAAGAAAATCAAGTCAAATAGACTTGATTGTGGCACAAAAACAAATGCATAAGTTTTAGTGAAGTTTAGGAAATAAATGTGGTCAAAGTGACTCTTGAGCTCTAAAATTCCGTGTCCCTTCTTTTGGTTGGCTCTTGGGCTTGTTCAAGGATGGAAAATGCTTCAGAAAGGCCCAAGACATTAATCCAAAAGGGTCTGGTCGAATTGGGTTGATGCCAAAGAAGTCTCGATAGATTTTGCTCTCCAATCGGCCCATCTTGAGGTAAACGGGTACCTTGGGTTGATCTAGTGCAATCTTGTACTTCTTGATCCTCCTAACTTGTGGGATTAACTGTGGCTGAGAGAAATGTCCTTGGTGGCTTGAGAATAAGTCGGAAACATGAGGTTCCTTCCAGAGCTCCAAAACTAGCATAGCCGGGAAACTTTGGTCGCCTTGGTTAAGAAATGCATTGTCTTGACCAACTCCAATTCCAACACGGTCCATGAGTATTCTGATATGCTCCAGATGATCCTCATAGCTGTGGGGTTGAGTGAAAAGAACTCCACCAAATGTTGTTTTGAAGCTGAAATCCCCATGGTCTAACTTAAGCTCCATGGGTGGCCTTGTCCGGGTGCTTGGTCTACGGTCCGCGCTAGTTAGGATTGTATCATTCCCTCCCTCTTGAAAAGGATTTGTCCTCAAATCCATTTCACCTGCATCACAAGGAAATGAATTAGACACAAAGATTCTAAACAACAAGTGAACAAACTCATTAACTTTAGAGAAATGAAGTTTTGGAAAGAAACTTCCTTGGAGTATCGAAGATGTTTTCCTTATGAACTTCCAGTTCCAAACTCCAAACTGACAAGTCCCTTTTTGGCTCTCCTTGATTGCTGCCTTAAGAAACCATTCCTGTTTCAGGTTCTCCTTTGGTCCACCGTCAATCTCCTTAGCAACATGAACCTGATTTTCCTGTCTTTTCACAAACACTAGAAACACCACATCAAATGTGCAAAAGATATAATCAAGCAACTTCTTAAGTAAGTGTTTCTTTCTATGAACGTTCAAGACAAGTTCCAAATGGTCTTTAAGAATCACAAAAACGTGGACATAATCAAGAAAGTGATTACTACACCAAAAATCTGAAACTGATCTAAGAACAAACAAAGCGTTATCAGAACATGAACTGATCTTTGTAAATTCGGACAAGCTTTTATCAAGATCATTCAAACGAGATTTTAACAGTTTATGGGATGATATCAAAACACTGAAAACATTTTCAAGAAATAGTCTCAAAGAATCAGAAACAAATGTTTTCAAATGACGTGAAGCAATTCTTTTCTTTCTCACAAAAACTCTTAAAAAGAGATTGAGATCAGAAAATCCTGAGATCAGAAAATCGTTTGGAATGAAGAATCTTGCAAAGCTGAATGTTTTTAAAATTGACATCAAGTTGAAAACAATTTTATAAAATTCAGAGACACAAAACTTTTCAGGTTTTCCCATTTCAAACCGTTTTTCTAACATAAGCACATCAAGCTTTGTTTTAACCAAACCAAGTGCCTTACAGTGCTTTGAAAAGTCATGAGAAGATGAATTATGCTCTGGTTTTAGCTTCAAACCGTTTGGATGCTCACCAAATGCAGAATCATCCATTCTCCATTAACAAAATCCATAACCTTATTATCCTGTCCTTTCACAAGCACTAAAGAAACAAACTCAAGTGTGCAAAAGAAATACTCAAAAAACTCCCCTGAAGTAAGGACGTCTAGAACAAGAATCAGGTTCATTGGATCATCATCTAAAGCATTTTCATAGACAAAAATAACGTTAGGGTACACATTGACACACACAACTTCTTTTGAACACAGGGAAATCAAAGAAGTATCAATGCAAACAAGCAGGTTGAATTGTGCCAAATGAGAAATGTTTTGATCATCCTGAGATTCAGAACATCTCCTAGTCCTAAACAAATGCCTTTCACGCCATTTTCTAAGCCAAAGTTCTCTCATTACACAGCTGGATTCATGCATCTCAGAGAATGTTCTAAACTTTGGAAAATTTGTTTCAGAAAACATAAGCAATTGATCTAGCTTAGAAAAGCTTTCAGCAAAAACAATTTTCTTCAGTTTTAAACCTTCCTCACAAAATTTTAGAGACCAAAAATCCTCACAGCAAAAGACTTCACAGGTTTCTTCAAATGATCTCAAAGCGAGATTAGAATCACAGACTTTTTCAAACCGAAAGCTGTTTTGCAAAAAGAACTTATCATGCTCAAACTTCTGAAAAGAGTGAATTCCAGTTTCTGAAACAAGTTTTGCATTGTCAAAACCCTTCAAGTTTTCAAACCCAAATCGTTTCTGAGAAGTTTTAAACTTGAAAAAATTTTCAGCAAATGAAAACTCTGTTTTTGCTCTAAATGACTCAAATGTTTTCTCACTTAAAGAAACTTCAATAAGACAAGCAAGGTCACGAAATTCATCAAGGAAATCACATTTTGGCATAAATAAATTCTCAGGTTTAAGTGTTTCAAAAGACTGAATCATTTTATCAAAAACAAATTCAGAAACACAAAACTCATCAACTTTTTCCACCCCAAACGATTTTCCTCTTCAACAGAAACTAGAACAAACAAGTTAGATCTGGCATCAAACAAGCTAGTTTCCTTACAGTGCTTTGGATATCCAAATGAGAATGACTTAGAAGCTGGTTCTGGTTCAAGGTTAGGCTGATTCTCTTGTTGTTGGACGTTGTGCTGTACGCTGCCTCTTCCTCAAAATCCTGTGAAAAGAAAACAAGACTACTCGGGTGCTCCGGTTGCAAAAGGGTTAGTTCTGCACAAGTCTGTTCACTATCAAGCATTGATTCTGTTTGAGACAAAAGAATAAGACTCTTATCCTCACAAGACGTCCTTATTTCAATCAGGTCATCTTCATACTCATCAAAAATTGGTAAAGAATCAGAAAAGTCTTTTAGCTCTTCAGTGTCGCTTTCAGATTTACCTTTGGGTTTTGAACTGATGAGTAATGAATGGTCAGCTACAGGTGCACATGTGGTTTTGCTCTTCTTTTCGCACTCATTCACGGCTTTAAGTGCTTCCATCATTTCTCTCTCAAAGTTTTCACAAAACTTTTGGCTGTCAAACCGGTTTTGAAGCTTCCTTTGATCACCAAGGTTGTGGTCTTGCTCTGCTTCTTCTATGGACGATTTGGATTGCTTTCTACCTCTCCAATTAGGCTCCTCATGTTCTTCCTTAGGTGTGACCTTTCCTGCACACAATCAACTCATCAAAAGCAAACTGTTTCTTATTTCTAAAAATCAGTTTCTCTTTACCAAACAAGGTTTTAGAGGGAGATTTGAAAACGCCTTGTTGTGGGGTTTTCTCTTGGCTAGATTTCCTTTGAAGACCAAACATCTTATCCCTGAAAAACACTTAGCAAACAAATTAAATAACCAACTCTCTTCCTCACGATTTTGGTGTCTCTCAAGTGTTTCACTCAACGGTTCTAAGCAAGCAATCTGATAAAATTCAGTGTTCCACAAAACCCAACACCCCAAGAAGAAGATAGAAAGATTAAAGACTTCTTTTCTTTTATTAGAAATCCGCTTAACCACTTCCAGGCCGGCTTTCTCTTCAGCCAACTGGATTTCTCCTCAGTCACCCCAACTGGTTTTCTCCTCAGTTGTAAACGATTAAAACTCTTTTTTTTTTTAATCGTTTCAAAACAAAGGTAAGAAGTGGCCCGGATGGAGATAAGAGAAGTGTTTCAGAATTTTAGAAGATGAAAAGATGAGAAGATGAAATACCCCTTCAAGTGTGCTCTGATACCACCTGATACAAACTTGCCCACGATTTTAGCACTTGAATGAATGGTATTGACGATTTGGATATGGACCGGGATAAGCTACTAGCAAATCCGGAACTGGTGGATCGATGGGAGCGTTGAAGGATGCGGAAGGCCTTCAGTATACCCAACCCTTAGCCAACCTTGGATGTGACGCACCAAGACGCTGGACTCAGGGGCGTTGAATGGATGTGACGCACCAAACAACAAATGCTCACGAAGAACAAAAGAGAGAACAAGTTCTCAATATAGAAATTTCTATTACAAAATGATCAAAAGGTGTTTACAAAATGTGGAGAAGGAAGAATATAAAGAAAATCAAGTCAAATAGACTTGATTGTGGCACAAAAACAAATGCATAAGTTTTAGTGAAGTTTAGGAAATAAATGTGGTCAAAGTGACTCTTGAGCTCTAAAATTCGTGTCCCTCTTTTGGTTGGCTCTTGGGCTTGTTCAAGGATGGAAAATGCTTCAGAAAGGCCCAAGACATTAATCCAAAAGGGTCTGGTCGAATTGGGTTGATGCCAAAGAAGTCTCGATAGATTTTGCTCTCCAATCGGCCCATCTGAGGTAAACGGGTACTTGGGTTGATCTAGTGCAATCTTGTACTTCTTGATCCTCCTAACTTGTGGGATTAACTGTGGCTGAGAGAAATGTCCTTGGTGGCTTGAGAATAAGTCGGAAACATGAGGTTCCTTCCAGAGCTCCAAAACTAGCATAGCCGGGAAACTTTGGTCGCCTGGTTAAGAAATGCATTGTCTTGACCAACTCCAATTCCAACACGGTCCATGAGTATTTGATATGCTCCAGATGATCCTCATAGCTGTGGGGTTGAGTGAAAAGAACTCCACCAAATGTTGTTTTGAAGCTGAAATCCCCATGGTCTAACTTAAGCTCCATGGTGGCCTTGTCCGGGTGCTTGGTCTACGGTCCGCGCTAGTTAGGATTGTATCATTCCCTCCCTCTTGAAAAGGATTTGTCCTCAAATCCATTTCACCTGCATCACAAGGAAATGAATTAGACACAAAGATTCTAAACAACAAGTGAACAAACTCATTAACTTTAGAGAAATGAAGTTTTGGAAAGAAACTTCCTTGGAGTATCGAAGATGTTTTCCTTATGAACTTCCAGTTCCAAACTCCAAACTGACAAGTCCCTTTTTGGCTCTCCTTGATTGCTGCCTAAGAAACCATTCCTGTTTCAGGTTCTCCTTTGGTCCACCGTCAATCTCCTTAGCAACATGAACCTGATTTTCCTGTCTTTTCACAAACACTAGAAACACCACATCAAATGTGCAAAAGATATAATCAAGCAACTTCTTAAGTAAGTGTTTCTTTCTATGAACGTTCAAGACAAGTTCCAAATGGTCTTTAAGAATCACAAAAACGTGGACATAATCAAGAAAGTGATTACTACACCAAAAATCTGAAACTGATCTAAGAACAAACAAAGCGTTATCAGAACATGAACTGATCTTTGTAATTCGGACAAGCTTTTATCAAGATCATTCAAACGAGATTTTAACAGTTTATGGGATGATATCAAAACACTGAAAACATTTTCAAGAAATAGTCTCAAAGAATCAGAAACAAATGTTTTCAAATGACGTGAAGCAATTCTTTTCTTTCTCACAAAAACTCTTAAAAAGAGATTGAGATCAGAAAATCCTGAGATCAGAAAATCGTTTGGAATGAAGAATCTTGCAAAGCTGAATGTTTTTAAAATTGACATCAAGTTGAAAACAATTTTATAAAATTCAGAGACACAAAACTTTTAGGTTTTCCCATTTCAAACCGTTTTTCTAACATAAGCACATCAAGCTTTGTTTTAACCAAACCAAGTGCCTTACAGTGCTTTGAAAAGTCATGAGAAGATGAATTATGCTCTGGTTTTAGCTTCAAACCGTTTGGATGCTCACCCAATGCAGAATCATCCATTCTCCATTAACAAAATCCATAACCTTATTATCCTGTCCTTTCACAAGCACTAAAGAAACAAACTCAAGTGTGCAAAAGAAATACTCAAAAAACTCCCCTGAAGTAAGGACGTCTAGAACAAGAATCAGGTTCATTGGATCATCATCTAAAGCATTTTCATAGACAAAAATAACGTTAGGGTACACATTGACACACACAACTTCTTTTGAACACAGGGAAATCAAAGAAGTATCAATGCAAACAAGCAGTTGAATTGTGCCAAATGAGAAATGTTTTGATCATCCTGAGATTCAGAACATCTCCTAGTCCTAAACAAATGCCTTTCACGCCATTTTCTAAGCCAAAGTTCTCTCATTACACAGCTGGATTCATGCATCTCAGAGAATGTTCTAAACTTTGGAAAATTTGTTTCAGAAAACATAAGCAATTGATCTAGCTTAGAAAAGCTTTCAGCAAAAACAATTTTCTTCAGTTTTAAACCTTCCTCACAAAATTTTAGAGACCAAAAATCTCACAGCAAAAGACTTCACAGGTTTCTTCAAATGATCTCAAAGCGAGATTAGAATCACAGACTTTTTCAAACCGAAAGCTGTTTTGCAAAAAGAACTTATCATGCTCAAACTTCTGAAAAGAGTGAATTCCAGTTTCTGAAACAAGTTTTGCATTGTCAAAACCCTTCAAGTTTTCAAACCCAAATCGTTTCTGAGAAGTTTTAAACTTGAAAAAATTTTCAGCAAATGAAAACTCTGTTTTTGCTCTAAATGACTCAAATGTTTTCTCACTTAAAGAAACTTCAATAAGACAAGCAAGGTCACGAAATTCATCAAGGAAATCACATTTTGGCATAAATAAATTCTCAGGTTTAAGTGTTTCAAAAGACTGAATCATTTTATCAAAAACAAATTCAGAAACACAAAACTCATCAACTTTTTCCAACCCCAACGATTTTCCTCTTCAACAGAAACTAGAACAAACAAGTTAGATCTGGCATCAAACAAGCTAGTTTCCTTACAGTGCTTTGGATATCCAATGAGAATGACTTAGAAGCTGGTTCTGGTTCAAGGTTAGGCTGATTCTCCTTGTTGTTGGACGTTGTGCTGTACGCTGCCTCTTCCTCAAAATCCTGTGAAAAGAAAACAAGACTACTCGGGTGCTCCGGTTGCAAAAGGGTTAGTTCTGCACAAGTCTGTTCACTATCAAGCATTGATTCTGTTTGAGACAAAAGAATAAGACTCTTATCCTCACAAGACGTCCTTATTTCAATCAGGTCATCTTCATACTCATCAAAAATTGGTAAAGAATCAGAAAAGTCTTTTAGCTCTTCAGTGTCGCTTTCAGATTTACCTTTGGGTTTTGAACTGATGAGTAATGAATGGTCAGCTACAGGTGCACATGTGGTTTTGCTCTTCTTTTCGCACTCATTCACGGCTTTAAGTGCTTCCATCATTTCTCTCTCAAAGTTTTCACAAAACTTTTGGCTGTCAAACCGGTTTTGAAGCTTCCTTTGATCACCAAGGTTGTGGTCTTGCTCTGCTTCTTCTATGGACGATTTGGATTGCTTTCTACCTCTCCAATTAGGCTCCTCATGTTCTTCCTTAGGTGTGACCTTTCCTGCACACAATCAAACTCATCAAAAGCAAACTGTTTCTTATTTCTAAAAATCAGTTTCTCTTTACCAAACAAGGTTTTAGAGGGAGATTTGAAAACGCCTTGTTGTGGGGTTTTCTCTTGGCTAGATTTCCTTTGAAGACCAAACATCTTATCCCTGAAAAACACTTAGCAAACAAATTAAATAACCAACTCTCTTCCTCACGATTTTGGTGTCTCTCAAGTGTTTCACTCAACGGTTCTAAGCAAGCAATCTGATAAAATTCAGTGTTCCACAAAACCCAACACCCCAAGAAGAAGATAGAAAGATTAAAGACTTCTTTTCTTTTATTAGAAATCCGCTTAACCACTTCCAGGCCGGCTTTCTCTTCAGCCAACTGGATTTCTCCTCAGTCACCCCAACTGGTTTTCTCCTCAGTTGTAAACGATTAAAACTCTTTTTTTTTTTAAATCGTTTCAAAACAAGGTAAGAAGTGGCCCGGATGGAGATAAGAGAAGTGTTTCAGAATTTTAGAAGATGAAAAGATGAGAAGATGAAATACCCCTTCAAGTGTGCTCTGATACCACCTGATACAAACTTGCCCACGATTTTAGCACTTGAATGAATGGTATTGACGATTTGGATATGGACCGGGATAAGCTACTAGCAAATCCGGAACTGGTGGATCGATGGGATGGGAGCGTTGAAGGATGCGGAAGGCCTTCAGTATACCCAACCTTAGCCAACCTTGGATGTGACGCACCAAGACGCTGGACTCAGGGGCGTTGAATGGATGTGACGCACCAAACAACAAATGCTCACGAAGAACAAAAGAGAGAACAAGTTCTCAAATATAGAAATTTCTATTACAAAATGATCAAAAGGTGTTTACAAAATGTGGAGAAGGAAGAATATAAAGAAAATCAAGTCAAATAGACTTGATTGTGGCACAAAAACAAATGCATAAGTTTTAGTGAAGTTTAGGAAATAAATGTGGTCAAAGTGACTCTTGAGCTCTAAAATCCGTGTCCCTTCTTTTGGTTGGCTCTTGGGCTTGTTCAAGGATGGAAAATGCTTCAGAAAGGCCCAAGACATTAATCCAAAAGGGTCTGGTCGAATTGGGTTGATGCCAAAGAAGTCTCGATAGATTTTGCTCTCCAATCGGCCCATCTTGAGGTAAACGGGTACCTTGGGTTGATCTAGTGCAATCTTGTACTTCTTGATCCTCCTAACTTGTGGGATTAACTGTGGCTGAGAGAAATGTCCTTGGTGGCTTGAGAATAAGTCGGAAACATGAGGTTCCTTCCAGAGCTCCAAAACTAGCATAGCCGGAAACTTTGGTCGCCTGGTTAAGAAATGCATTGTCTTGACCAACTCCAATTCCAACACGTCCATGAGTATTCTGATATGCTCCAGATGATCCTCATAGCTGTGGGGTTGAGTGAAAAGAACTCCACCAAATGTTGTTTTGAAGCTGAAATCCCCATGGTCTAACTTAAGCTCCATGGGTGGCCTTGTCCGGGTGCTTGGTCTACGGTCCGCGCTAGTTAGGATTGTATCAGTTCCTTTGGCTTGTATGCTCGGCGACTGGTCCACGGCTGGCTGGACGTTCGTCTCGGTCTTTCGGGGAACGTTTATGGACGTCTTTGGGGTCAGAACATGCAAACGGATGATCTCCGGGTCGGTCCGGGCATTGAGTTACGTTTGACGGTCGGTCGACTGGACGATGTTCGGATGAGGAGTCTCGACTCGAGAAATGATCGTGGACATGTGATGAAGACCCGGCGGCTGGGACAAGTGCCAGCCGCCGGCCACGGACGAGGGGAGATCCGGCGGCTGGCCTCATCCCAGCCGCCGGCCACGGACGAGGGGAGATCGGCGGCTGGCTTCATCCTAGCCGCCGGCCACGGACGAGGGGAGATCCGGCGGCTGGCTTCATCCCAGCCGCCGGCCACGGACGAAGGGAGATCCGGCGGCTGGCCTCATCCCAGCCGCCGGCCACGGACGAAGGGAGATCCGGCGGCTGGCCTCATCCTAGCCGCCGGCCACGGACGAAGGGAGATCCGGCGGCTGGCACTTGTCCCAGCCACCGGCCGTTGGTGAAAGAGGACCCGGCGGCCGGCCATGTCCCAGCCGCCGGTTGGCTTCCTTGGACGGATCGTGGGCAGTTTGCCTTAGCTCGTTCGTTCCATGTTCGGGATAGGTTTCATTTGGTCTTGTCCGTCCCATGTTCGGATGAAGAAGACCCGGCGGCTGGCACTCATCCCAGCCGCCGGTTCGTGCCTTGGACGGGTCGTGAGCAGTTTGCCTTAGCTTGCCCGTTCCATGTTCGTGATTTGATCTCGACCTTGACTTCTCGTTCCGTCAATCTTCGAGGAGGGGATTTCGACCCCAACAATCAAAACTTATGTAAATGGGAGTTCGAAAACTCTATTATATAAGAACTAAATGACCAAAATTGCAAGATGATGATTTTATTAAATAAATACTTTCAGGAGTATAAAAAGTTCGTAAAAGCTTAATGTCTTATATCACAAAAGCTCTTATACTTGGAATTGGATAGAACCTACTACAAGCATACATATATATATTACGGGACCTAGAGAGTTAAAACTCCATGTTAGCGATGTGAGACAATGTTCCTTGCTCCCAGCCGCCGATTTGGTTCTATTGGGCCTGATTTGCAGCCCAAAACTTCTGCCAGTCCACTGCTTAACTTTGTCTTGATCCGGCCCATAACTTGGTATAGCCCTCCTTACTTTAATCTCTTCCTTAACCTCAATTGGGATCTTTCCCGGCTTTGGCTAACACATGAATAATATTTCAACGGATAACTTCAAATGAACAATACTCCGAACCAAATGTCATCGAGTCAAATTTCCAATCCCCCCATTTCCTTGCATGAACCCAACCGCCCCAGACTTGGCATGAGACCAGCCGCCCATCGCTTTGCATCAACCCACCCGCCGGAGCCTTGATGCGAGCCACACGCCCATCTCCTTTTGGCCACCCACCATATTCCATGGGAGAGACCTTAGGCGTGTGGGTGGCTGGACCAGACATGGCGGCTGGCTCCTGTCCTTAGAGATGGGCTGCTGGCTCCGAGGGAACTTGGGGGGGCTGGTTCTTGGTCATGTCTGATGGCTCCTGGTCAGGAACATGGCGGATGGCTCCTGGTCAGGGACATGGCGGATGGCTCATAGCCTTGGAGATGGTGGCTGGCTCAAGAGAATCACCCGGCGGATGGCTCAAGTGAAGCAGCTGGCAGCTGGCCTAAGGGGAGCAAGGAGTTCCAGAAAATGTCTTGAGTATAGTATCCTGAGTTCTATGTTCATCGATCTTCGAAGGGTGGGTTTTGACCCCCCAACAGTTAGCCCCCAGCTCGTTGCTTTTGAGTGCATAGGCGGTGAGTGTCTAGTGAAATGTTGATAGAGAATGATGAACTCGAATGTCTTTTGGTTCAAATTTTCTTTTATTTTGAAAAGATTCGTCTGAGAACAAAGGTCCGCATGTTGGTTTTTGTAGAAAGAAAATTTTCCTTTTCATGTCCGAGATTCTCGGGCTGTTTGCCTGGATTGGAAAAAGTCCTATTCCTTGTCGCGTTAGGGCGACGAGAGTCATGCCGTATATATTTGTGTCCTCTTCCCCTTCCTTACTCCAAAATTTTTCCGACTCTACTTCCCCTCCGAATTTTTGTAGAAACCCAGTTGCCTATCTTGACTTTCGCGGCTATGGCTGGATTGACTATTCGTGATAAGAAGGATAAGGAGAGGCGCGAGAAAGAAGCGATGAAGAAAGGTGGGCAGGTGAGACCAAGCCCTCCTGGTGGATCGGTGGATGGCTTTTCGGAGGCTAAGCCATCTGAAGGCGATTCGGTTATTCCACCTACGATGCGGATATGGCCTAGTGTGGAATGAAGGTTTGTCGATCTTCTAAGTTGTCCTTTTAATTTAATTTTTAAGTTGCTCCCTACTAACTCTTCTTTTCGCAGTTTATTTCCGCTGTGAACAAGTGCGTCAGTTCTTATGACGCTGCTGCTCGTGGAGTCTGCAAACGTGACGGGGAGGATCGAGAGGAGGTCCGGGCGGTCAGGAGGAGCTCAATGATCTTGAAGCGTCGAGTTCTAGGCAAATCAAGTCCCTCGAAAAGCAGCTTTCTCAACTGCATTAGAGAAGGACAAGGCGGTTCATTTGTCAGTCCGCTTAGAGGCCAAGGTTTTGCGTCAGTTCGATGATGTAAAGGCTACGAAGGGTCAGCTCGACCGCTTTAAAGCCGCGTGTGATGCAAAGGTGCAGTGTTCCTACGCCAACAGCCGGAAGGCTTCCCTTTCCAAGCATCGCGCTTTTCTGGGCGAGTTGAAAACGTTGTTTGAATCTCTGTCCGAAGCAAAAACCCAGGAGGGCGTCTTGCTCAGGTGAAGGGTTATCTCGAACTCATCGCTTTACTCCAAGGGAATGATCCTCCGGGTTTGGATGAGGAGAAGAAGACCCTGTCTGAGTGGAAAAGCGGCTTGAATGGGACAGAGGTCAGTTCGATAAGATCTTTACTCGGATTCAAGATGACATTGATTCTCAGTTAGTTTCACCTTCCGAAGGTGAGCTCCTTCCTACACCAGAAATTGGGTCGGTCGAGCGGAGGCCACGGCAATCGGAGTGCACGACCCGGCTGGATCGAATGATGGGGTTCTGGGAACTCGGACATTGCCATTGTTGAGGTGTTAGGTCCGGATTCTTGATTTTGTCGCTTCTGTTCTTGTTCTTAGTTTTTGCCTAGCTTCTGCCGAGTTTCGTTTAGGCTTTTACTTTAGGATTTTTTCAGCATTTTCTTTGGTTTTGCTCTTTGTTACGACCGGCCCGCTTCCTGGTCCGGGTTGGTTTTTTGTTTAAGACTTCAAATGAGAAGATGCTTTGATTATTTACTTTACCGTTTTATGGCTTGATTTTCTTGTTTTGAGATTTTGAATAATGTGCCTACTATTGGAGCAAATGTTGCCCGAATGTTTTATTTTGATAGGAGTCGGCGATTTGCCTTAGTTCTTCATGAGTTTGTTCGTGGTTTGCCTAGGGGTGTTTCTCCTGTTCCGAGTTGGATTGACGAGGGCGCTATACCGGGTGCCCTGATTTGGATACGTACGAGATTTGCCTTTAGTATTGTCGAACAAGCGTGAGGTGGAGCGCTGGGTTTCGAGTTCCGTTTAGTTGCTAGTTTTGTGAACGAGTTTATGATCTCATACCAGAGCCGGTTTGGTACTTCATTTGTGAGATGTTTTAAGACCAGCTTTTCTTGTTTGCGTTTACTAGGTTTGGCGAGGGAGCTTATTTCGTGGTTTACGCCCGTAATATCCCAATCTACGGAACGCTCCTGAAAGTAAGTTTAAACAGAATATAATCAGACATTTCCTGCATTACACAACAGGTCGTGCCTTTCGGGTATTAATCCGGAAATTTTTATAGCACGCGCATCGTTTCCGTCTAAGATGTTTAAAGAACCATGGTTAATAAATCGTCTCGTTGTGATCAGCAATAGACGGTGATAAGTATGCCAAGAGGGAGATTTTGTGTATGCCAACACGCAAAATTTTATGGGAGTATACGTATATACGGACCCACTGCACTCTAAGAAAAGATAAAAGGAAAAATAGCTGAATTCGTCGAAGGGCAAGCTGGGTACCCCGGAAAAAGGGATCAAGTCATGTTCTAGGTACGGGATTTCCCTTTTTTGTTTGCAAGCTCGTATGATCCTGGGCAAACCACTTTCGTTACTTTGTACGGTCCTTCCCATTTAGCACCTATATTTCCTGCGTTCTACTCCGCGGTGTTCTGGAAAACTTTGCGGACCACGAGATCTCCTACATCGAATTTGCGGCTTCGTACGTTGGAGTTGTCTTACTTCGCGGCCACTTGATCTCACATTTCGTTGATTAGGTCCAACTCGTTGAGCAGCATTAGATGGTTTAGGCCTTCTTATCCGGAAAGGAGTCTTTGTCTGACTCCGGGAGAATAGACTTTGAATAGGATGAGGCATTCGGTTCCGTAGACCAGTGCGAAAGGCGTTTCTCTCGTTGCTTGCCTTGGGGTCGTACGGTGAGACCATATGACTCACTCGAGCTCGTTTGCCCACCGTCCTTTCTTCTCTCCAAGGCACATCTTTAGTCTGTCAATGAAGGTCTTATTGGCCGCTTTGGCTTGGCAGTTGCCTTGCGGATAGCGTGGGGTTGACTTGCTTAGCTGTATCTTCCACTTTTCACAAAATCCTCCGAAACCAGCAGAGATGAATTGGGAGCCGTTGTCTGTGACGATATCATACCGGACTACGTGCCTGCATATAATGTTCTTCCACAGGAAGTGCTCCACTTGGGCGTCCTTGATACTGGCGTAAGAATCCGCTTTGCACACTTTGAGAAATAATTCGTCAGGACGAGTAGGAATCTCTTGTGCTTTGAGTTATGCATTGGTCGAATGATGTTCATTGACCACCTCATGAATGGGTATGGCGCCGAGATTGACGAGAGTAATTCCATAGGCTGGTGGATTATTAGTGCATGCCTATGACACTTTTCTCACTTGAGAGAGAATTTCTCGGAGTCTTTCACCATGCTCGGCCAGTAATATCCGTGACGCTTCATTTTGATTGAAAGGGCTCTTCCTCCGGAGTGGTTCCCGCATGATCCTCTATGGACTTCTTCCATGATACTCTTTGCTTCTTCGCCTTCTACGCTGGTCATCATTGGTCCGAATAGCCTCCACTTGAATATGTTTTGTCAAATAGGATTATACGGGCGGCCAGAGCTGTCAGCCTGCGTGCCGCCCACTTTTCCGCTGGGACTTCTCCGTCCATGATGTAGGCTCGTATCGAGGCCATCCACTCGCTATCGTAGCCATATTCTTCTTTCGGGTCGGTCACCAACTCTTTTTTTAGAGGCTCTTCTTCCTCTTCACCTTGCAGTAGTTGTATTAGGTTTGTGACTCGTTGTGGATCGATGCTTCATTGCTCGATGAATTCCCACGGCTGATGTTGACGCAAGGGATGCTAATGTATCGGCTGGGGCATTCTCTCCTCGGGGAATTCTCGTGAGCTCGAAATTCTCAAATTATTTTGCCAGGTCTTGGACGATTTTGAGATAGGCTTCCATCCAATTGTTTATTGCTTCGTATTCTCCATTGAATTGGTTCGCCACCAGCTGGAAGTTGCAGTATGCTTGGAGGTTCTGGATTTGAGGCCGAGGGCGAGTCTCAATCCTGCAATCAAGGCTTCATACTCCAATTCATTGTTGGAGGCGTTGAAGAGTAATTGGAACGACTGCTCGAGTATTTCTCTGGTGGGCGACGTTAACCGCACTCAACCTCCCGAACCATGCATTGATGACTACCAGCCGCATGAAGTGTCCAGACCGAGTTTGGAGTTGGCTTCTTGACACCCGCGGTTGGTAGTTCGACAGAACTTGAGATTTGGCGCATGTCCTGCTCCGGTATTAGATATCGTACTAGCTTAGCTCCACCACCCATTTTGTTAATCATCTTGACTGACTAGGACTGTGAAAGATCGTTCTGAGGGGGAAAGTTATAAGTATGACGATCGTGTGTGATTGGAAATATGGCCGCAACTTCCAGGTAGACATCATCACGGCCAAGGCCGCTTTCTGCATGAGTGGGTATCGAGTCTCCGCATCCGTCAAGGTCTGGCTCATGTAGAAGATCGGCTTCTGCTCGTCGCGATCCTCTCTTATGAGTACTCCGCTTACTGCTATTGACGACATTGTCATGTACAAGAACAAAGGCTCTCCTTCAATCCGTATCAACAGGACGGGCAGTATAATACCCCAGTTCAGAGCGGAATAGTACAGCGAAGCAACAATATTTTCGATGACTGATCAGGGAAATTTTAAAAATTATGAGACTTAGAGCGTAGCTGTACAAGACATAAGTAACACAAACGACCGCACAGACCAGTTGATCCGGAGACAACACAGTCTGGAGGTTAAGTAACGAGTCAGCTCATTCCAGGACAACTCCAAAAACAGAGCCATCCCATTGCTTAACATCGGTTACCTCTCGATTTCGGCCAAAGGGTTTGCAACTCGTACCTTATTCTAGAGTTGTGTTAGTCCGGACAAGACTAATATCAATGAGCCAACACAATTTACACAAAATGCATAATTTCATTCATCTTAAACCATTTCACAAAGTCTTACATATTACAAACCCTAAGTGGCCACACTTAACGAGTTCAAAAGCACAGCGGAAAACTTTACATACTTTTACAACCGAGTCTTTGCTAATAGCCCAAAAACAAGTCTACTTTCGGTCTTCTTACGTTCCGCCGCACGCTACTCTATGGATCTCCTGAGAAGTTTGATGTTTTGTTTTGGTGTGGAGATGGTGAGTCGGTAGTCTTTCTGACTGAGGCAGAACCGTGAGAAGCGGTTTAGTGGCGGTATGTGTGTATTATCCGAACTGGTTTACCTCCACGGCATCGATGGACTTAGAAGACTCAGAGGAAAGGGGTAGCTGCCCTGGCTGAGTGTACCTGACGGGGAACGGTGTTGACAGCGTCCGAAAGAGAAAGGACGGAGATGGGGTCAGGAAACACTTATGCGAAAGCCTGTGTATGGCCTTGTTTTTTTTGTGATGTTTCGGCCTGACGGTCTTTGTGATAGTCAAGTGCAGGGTGTTCACGGAGATTAACACGATGCTTTGAGATCTCAATGCCCACGCGTGTGTTGTGCGTTGTGAGAACGCGGCTTCAGAAGAATGCTGAGGCATCATCTACTAACGTTTTTCTGCTTCGACTATTTACTTTTATGTTGCTTCCGCTATCTTTATTTTGCTTCGGCTATTCTGTGATTGTTTGATTGTGTGTTGCATGATGGGGATTGGGTTGGGTATCCCTGTTGTTTATGTTCTGAACTCACTATGTAATGTCCCGATTACTTACCCCTTTCAAACCCCTCTTGCAGGTAACCTGTATTAAGCTAGTAGAGCGGGCGGCAGAACGTTAGGATCGTTGGAAGTAGTTTTCTTTGGATTTTGTAAAGGATTCATTTGTAAGAAAGTATATGATGTTTTCCTTTTGTATTTTAAGTGCGATCGCCAAACTGTTTCATTTTGTAGAACTATGTTTTGGATCTTTAGATCATTAATAAAATGGAATGTTTTGGGTAAACTTATCTGGCTCAATGATATTAGTCCTTGTCCGGGCTAACACAACCCGAGACCAAAGTACGGGTTGAAAAGCCTTAGGCGGCGGTCGACAGGTAATCGGAGTTTACTTTCAGAACTGTTCTGTTTTCTGTTTCGTCCTGGAATGAACTGATCTGGTTGTTAACCCCGAACTGTGGCATCCTTGGATCGGTTGGGCTGGAGTGCGATCGTCTGTGTTCTTGTTTGATTGTCGTTCGATCGCATAAAGGGATTGGCCTTGCATGATCTTGTTTGATTGTTGTTTGGCCAGTCCTGTCTAGTCCGGTTCGGGGGTGTTACAGATGGTGGTACTAGAGCATGGTTCATGATCATGCTCACGGGACCAGTGTTTTTCCGTGTTTTCAATGTTTTATCGAGTCAAAGGTGTCTCAAAAGTCAAGTAGGAATTCCATTACGTTCCGCTCAGTAGGGTATTATATATATGTTGTTTCCTTGTAACATGTGTCTGACAGGCCGAGTGGATGCACGTGAAGGAGTGGCTTTGGATTCCGCAGGACCATTCAACGGTCCCAAATCAGGTACGCATGGGTGCTAACTCTCTTTTGTGTGATGATTGAATTATTTGCTTTTGTTTGCGTTTTGGTAGTTCGGTAGAATTGTCAAATCTCATAGTAACCTATAGAACCCCTGGAACTGAAACCCTTAAGTCGGATAGTATGGTGATAGGAGTTTTCTTATGAACCTTAGATATGGTTGGTAATAGAAGTCTAGTAATGGCGTATCCTTAGAAACCAAACATAGTCGGAACCGTTCATCTTGAGGATTATGGTGAATGTGTAAGTTGAGCTCATATGTAGAGAACCTTGGAAGATTGGACGAGGGTGGTGATAGTGAATCTGATTATGGAATTGAGGAGTATGGATCTGAGGTAAAGAGTGGGATCAGTAATGGAGGCAAGCGTGCTAAGACAGAACGAGAAGAGCAAGACGAGACAGTAATCCCGAGGAAGACAGGAAGAAGGATAGTATCTGGAAGATGGT
Organism: Isatis tinctoria; assembly: GCA_010577795.1. Classification (NCBI taxonomy): domain Eukaryota; kingdom Viridiplantae; phylum Streptophyta; class Magnoliopsida; order Brassicales; family Brassicaceae; genus Isatis; species Isatis tinctoria. The sequence continues at coordinate 21,249,908 of CM021244.1, read as the reverse complement.
AATACCAAGCGATGACGTCATTGGAGAGTATCGAAGGGCGAAAGGATGATGACATCAAAGGGATATGTGAGGAGAGTGATGGCTAATCCGAAGGAAGTTTTTCTGGGCGCCGAGAATTCGAGGATCCAGTACTACCCCAGGCAAAACCAATGCAGTGGCTGATATGTTGAGTAAACGAAAAGCGGATGTAATGTAGAAGAGGAAGTGGAAGTGGAAGTCTTGAGTCAAGAGATGAAGTGAGTGAGTATGGCAGCATTAGAAGGAGAGTCAAGCGAACCAGTAGGTCTTTAAGTCGTGAGACAAATGAGGAAATCCGACGGATCCGTAAAGCGCAAGAAGAGGACGAGATGATTCAGAAGTTTGTGAGAAGGATCAAGGAATCAGGAGACCAGAAGCAGAGCTGTGGTTGCCGTGCCAACAGAGGATGTCTACTTATAGCTAAGGAGAGATAGCTTCAGGACAAATCTAGGAAAAGCCACCAGAAGCAGTGAATTCGAGGACGAATTCATTTTAAGGGGAAGTGAATGTAATACCCCAGTTCAGAGCGGAATAGTACAGAGAAGTAAAACAATTTTCGATGACTGATCAAGACAATTTTAAAACTTATGGGACTTGGAGCGTAGCTGTACAAGACATCAGAGAAGCCAGTACAAAAGGATTCAGGTCAAGAAACATTCTTATTCAACACAGAAAAATCAGAGAAGCCAGTTTTTTGTGGGCAAAAGGACATTCCCAGCGAATAAATGAGAAAGGAGTAGAAGGACAATTTTAATAATTCCAGGAATTTGCGCAGAGATACTCAGGACTGAGATGGAGCTGTTGAAAAAAGATTCAGTCAAAGAAAAATTCTCCTGTGAGAATTAAGAATCGGACAATTTGGACTTACGAAGGGAGATAGGTTGAGCAAGAAAATTCATAAGTTTAGTTTTACTTATCTAAAAATTCTGATCTTGTGGGATCAGAGGACATAAGGAGGACAGAACCAAGCAGAGCAGTTTTTGATTAAGGGAAACAGGAGTTATGATTTTATGTTGCTGTAAGTTTGGATTTGGACACCATGGGGAAAATTTTCAGAAAATTAATCTAGAAGGTGATCAAGATAATTTCTATCAGAGGATTTTCGTGGCTTATGAGCCCAGGTGGCAGTTGTGAGAGCCGAAACTCACACTGTCAAAACTTATGTTTTATGGGGGCTCGAAAATTCTAATTTAAAAGAACAAAAGGTCCGAAAATGTAAAAAAAATATTTTATTGATATTTTTCTGAAAGTACAAGAATAATTAGCAAAAGCAGAAAAGTGTTATAATGAACGCGGTCTTGTCTCGATCGTCAGGGTTCATCATGATCTGGTTGTATCCAGAGAAAGCGTCCATGAACGATAGCAGCTTGTTCTCGGCCGTTGCCTCGACTAATCGATCGATGTGCGGAAGCGGAAAGCTGTCTTTTGGGCACGCCTTATTCAGATCCGTGAAGTCGACGCAAACTCGCCATTTTCCGTTCTTCTTGTTTACTACCACCGGATTGGCTAGCCAGTCGGGGTATTTCACTTCCATGATAGATCCGACTTTGAGCAATCTCACTACTTCATCGTTTACCGCTTGGGCGCGTCTGGTCCAAGCTTCCGTCTTTTCTGCTTCACCGGTTTGAACGTCGGGTCCACGTTGATTTCATGCCTTGTAATGCCGATGTCGATCCCGGACATATCTTATGCTGCCCATGCGAATGATCCGGCGTTGTCCTTTAACAAGGTGATTAACTTCGTCTTGATTGGCTATTCCAAGTTCCCTCCGATCTTTGTACATCGCTCCGAATTCGTTTCATCTATGTTGACCGAAATCACTGGCTCGCACGGGGGATCTCTTTCCGTCTTCCGGGCTTCTTCGATTTGTAACTATTGCTCGAGTTTCGCAAGCTGCCGTTCTTCCTTTCCCTTTTCGGACTTTGCCTGGTGATGCGGTTACCGACTTCCTCAATCTGTGTTCCGTTAGGAAACAAGCTCGAGAGTCTTTTTGCCGCCCCCAGATCGTTTCAACTCCGGTTGGAGTCAGAAATTTCAGGCACAAGTGGTAAGTTAATGGAATGGCCTTCATTGCGTTTAATCACGGTGTTCCTATGATTGATTCGCAGATTCGCGGGCAATCGATCACCGAGAACTTAGTGTCTTTTTCAACTTTTTTTGCTTTTACGGGGAGTTGGATCGTCCCTATTGTCATTGTCATCTTTTCGGAGAAACCAGTCAATGGTTTTGGATGGGTTATGAGATGCCGGGTCCCAATGTTCATCCTCCGAAGGGTTTCAAGGAATATGACGTTCACCGTTCCTCCTGTGTCGACTAAGACTCTTGGTATCTCGTGCCCTCCGATCGAGAGATTGATTACAAGTACATCGTTGTGCGGGTGGTCTATTTCGGCGGCCTCTCCCTCTCGGAAAGTCATCGTCCGGCCGTGACTACCATCCCCGGAACTCCAATCCATCGCTTCGTCAGTCATCGTCTTCTTTCCGTATCCTCTCGTTCTAAGAGTTAAGAATATTTCTCGTCCCCACAGACGGCGCCAAACTGTGAGAGCCGAAACTCACACTGACAAAACTTATATTTTATGGGGGCTCGAAAATTCTATTTTAAAAGAACTAAAGTACCGAAAATATAAAAAGAATATTTTTTTGATATTTTTCCAAAAGTACAAGAATAATTAGCAAAAGCTGAAAAGTGTTATATTGCTAAAGCTCTTAATAATCGGATTTTGGATGATCTGAACCTAGTACAAGTGTCTATATTTATACTAGGAGACCTAGGAGGTTAAAACTCTTTTTGGGCGATGTGGGATTTTGTTCCTTCCTTCCAGCAGCTCGTCACGTAGTCTGATCCTGGTCCGGCCCGATTTTGACGAATAGTAACCCGATGAATAGTAATCTGTGAATAGTAAACCGAGTCTCAATTAAGCGTAAACTGATTTTTTTGGTTAACTTTTTCTCGGGATGAATAATGTTTCAAACGTTTCTACGATTTCCGAGACCGAACCGCCCGTTTTTTCTCTTTGAACCTTCAGCCACCCGCTTCGTGTATGATGTTCAGCCGCCCGCTCTCTGCTTGATGTGCATGGGCGGCTGGCTATGGTCCATGGGCGGCTGGCCAAAGCTCGTGGGCTGCTGGACAATGATCGTGGGCTGCTGGACAAAACTCGGGATCAGAACATGCAAACGTCTTGCCTTGGATCGATTCTGAGCCCAGGATTATGCTCGAAGGAAGCGTGATGGGCGGCTTGCCATGCTCGGGATAAGTCCAGCCGCCATGTCTTGATTGAAGCGTGATGGGCGGCTGATGAGTTCAGCCGCCGTACACTGATGAAAGGGTGACGGGCGGCTGAAGCGGGATGCACGGGGCAAGTTCAGCCACCATGTCTTGATGCAAGGATGCTGGGCGGCTGAAGCAATGTTCGGGATGAGTTGAGCCGCCATGCACTGATTGAAGCATTTTGATGGGCGGCTGAAGCAATGCTCGGGATGAGTTCAGCCGCCATGTACTGCTTCACGGGATACTGGACGGCTGAAGCATGATGCTCAGGATGAGTTTAGCCGCTATGCACTGATTGAAGCATGGTGATGGGCGGCTGAAGCAATGCTCGGGATGAGTTTAGCCGCCATGCACTGATTGAAGCATGGTGATGGGCAGCTGAAGCAATGCTCGGGATGAGTTCAGCCGCCATGTACTGCTTGACGGGATGCTGGGCGGCTGAAGCATGATGCTTGGGATAAGTTCAGCCGCCATGCACTAATTGTAGCATGGTGATGGGCGGCTGAAGCAATGCTCGGGATGAGTTCAGCCGCCATATACTGCTTGACGGGATGCCGGGTGGCTGAAGCATTATGCTCGGGATAAGTTCAGCCGCCATGCACTACTTGATGGGATGTTGGGAGGCTGAAGCATGATGTTCGAGATAAATTCAGCTGCCATGCACTGATTGTAGCATGGTGATGGACGGCTGAAGCAATGCTCGGGATGAGTTCAGCCGCCATATACTGCTTGACGGGATGCTGGGCGGCTGAAGCATTATGCTCGGGATAAGTTCAGCCGCCATGCACTGCTTGACGGGATGCTGGGCGGCTGAAGCATGATGCTCGGGATAAGTTCATCCGCCATGTCTGGGACGTGATCCGTTTGATCCCGATCTTGAATTCTCGTTCCATCAATCTCCGAGGAGGGGATTTTGACCTCATCAGTAGTTAGTGGAGGAAAGAGGTGATAAGTGTTAGATTAATAGCTAATTGTAAGTTAGTGGAGTCCAAGTGTCTTTTAGTTAGATTAGATTAGTGTTTTGTGATGTGTCATCCCTGAGTTAGGAACCCCCACCCTTTACCCATGCTTTACTTACAATTTTATACGTTGATGAAGCTAATTAACGATTTCGATTGGTTTATGCTTGCTTGATATTAATTAATTGCTTGCATGATCTTCTTTGCTTGGATTTGATTGATTTTCTTTATTTTTACTGAATTGGTCTTGTGATGATTCATATACTGTATTGCGTGATGTTTATTGGCGAGTTCTGGTTTTTTAAGAACTTCATGGAATTGAATTCTTGTTGTGTGATGAATTGAATTGCTGTGAATGATTATGCATGCGAATTGAGATAGACCGTGTTGAGTCTGATGTGGTATCAAGGTTTCATATAGCTGTGTTGGTAAGGGAATTAGGATGCTTGAGAATTGGATTAGTAAAGTAAAAAGGCATTGGTTGTTAACTAAGTAAGAGTTAATTGTGTAGGAAGCTAAGCGAATGATAATTGGAATTAGGCTGCGTTAGTTGTTGTAAAATGATTAGATAAAGGTTAACTTAAGTGAACGAACGATATAGCTAGATTGCATGTTTGCTAGGTTATCGGTTTAGACTTGCTCAGTTGTGGAATGTTAGACTGATTAATACTAAGTTATCGGTTTATAATAGCTAAGTTGTGGAATGATAGATTGTATATTGCTAGGTTATCGATTAGTAAAAGATTGGTGAATACGAACTGAATTAGGATGCAGGTTAGAAAGTACCAAGAATTAAGGTAATAAACATAGATGGAGAGTGGTTAGTAATTAAGGAAGAAGTCTAGTAAAGAAGTGGGGTAATGGGTTGATAAAAGATTTCTACTCGGATTTTTGGTTTGTAAAAGGAAATGTCTTTGCATGGATTTTGATTGCTTGCAAAGAAAGTACTGATTTGAAAAGAGGATTGTGTTTGATTTTTGATTGCTTGGTGTATAAGCATGTTGTCTGGTTGTTGTTGTGCTTGTGTGGAGTTGTTTTGTGCAGGTGACCCATGTGGTGTAAGCTAACGTGTTATGCAGGTATCACCACAAAGGGAGGTTGTTGAATTTGGCTAGTGAGCCGTGAGATGTAGGGATTGAGATGTTGATTATTGTGGTTTGAGGTTGTGATGTTGTTGAGAATTTTGATGTTTTGTTTTGGTGTGGAGATGGTGAGTCGGTCCGATTGACAGGTAGTCTTTCGGACTGAGGCGGAACCGTGAGAAGCGGTTTAGTGGCGTTATGTGTGTGATCCCAACTGGTTTACCTCCATGACATCAATGGACTAAGAGGTGGGGAAGACTCAAAGAAAAGGGGTAGCTGTCCTGTCTGAGTGTACCTGACGGGGTACGGTGCTGACAGCTTCCGGAAGAGGAAGGACGGAGCTGGGGTGTAACACCCCCGAACCGGACTAAGCATATATGGTCGAACGACAATTAAATAAGAACACAAACGACCGCACAGCCCAGTCAATCCGGAGACGGCACAGTCTGGAGGTTAAGTAACGAGTCAGCTCATTCCAGGACAAGTCCGAAAACAGAGCCATCCCATTGCTTAACACCGGTTACCTCTCGATTTCGGCCTAAGGGTTTGCAACCCGTACGTTAATCTAGAGTTGTGTTAGTCCGGACAAGACTAATATCAATGAGCCAACACAATTTACACAAAATGCATCATTTCATTCATCTTAAACAATTTCGCAAAGTCTTACATATTACAAACCCTAAGTGGCCACACTTAACGAGTTCCAAAGCACAGCGGACAACTTTACATACTTTTACAACCGAGTCTTTGCTAATAGCCCAAAAACAAGTCTACTTCCGGTCTTCCTACGTTCCTCCGCACGCTGCTCTATGGGTCTCCTGCACAAAGGGAAAAAAAAGAGGAGAGGTAAGTAATCGGGAGACCCATCGCAGTCCCCATCTTATTCTAGGCTTGCCACTTAACTTTTAGACACTCTCCTAACACATGCACTCCACTAACCTATAATTAAATAATTAACTAATATTTATTACCTCTTGCCTCCACTTAGCACATGAGCCACGAAAATCCTCTGATAGAAGACACCTGGTTACTTAGACAATCTTGATACACGAGTTTTAAACTCTTATTTCCTACTGCAAGTGCACAGCATACGAAGTAGTATTTAGGGGTCGATCCCACGAAGACCAGTTTCACACTTTGATCTAATGAGCTAAATCAAAAGCTAAGACAATTCAATTATGTTTTTGGTTTTGTAAATAGCAAGTAATAAAATCAAAATCGGTTGTAAATATAATATTAAACAAGCGTTAGGTCAAGGAATATCGCAGGAGATTCAGAGCAAAGGATCAAACAACTATTCAGGCAGTGATTAAACACAAGTCTAGAACTCAAACATAAAGATAATATCAATACACTCTCTTGGTACCAATATCTTTGTCTATCAACCTAGAATTCCTAACTCTCGCTGGTACTAGAAATCGTAGACAAGCTTTAAGATCAGGTTTAATATGTTCACAATTCTCCAATACATCTACTCTCGCAGGTAATGAATAAATTGCTCACCAATGTTCTTTCTAGCAACCTAGCAACTCTCGCTGTCTAAGTTAACCTGACATCAATGAATCAAGTGATCAATTCGATCCAAGCATTAAGGATAACAAGGGTGAAGACATCAATTTGAATAGCCTATTTGTGTTTAACCCTAAAGCTCATGAATTCCTTTGACAAACCTTAACCTAACTATGAGATCTACTCAGACATAATTAAAGAAGAAGAAAACAAAGAGATTATAGAGTTCATCATAAAAGCTTGAATAGATAATAAAAGCTGAAAATAACTTAATAAGAACTTGAACAAAGTATAAATATAGATAACAAAAGCTGGAAATAAACTTATAAGGACTTAATCAAAGCATAAATATAGATAACAAAAGCTGGAAATAAACTTATAAGAACTTGATTAAAGCATAAAGATAGAAAATAAGAACTGAAAATAAGCTAAATAAAACTTGATCAAAGCATAAATGTTTAAAGCTTAAAAGAGAAGAGAAGCAATGTTTAGAAGCTAGAGAAGAGTGGGAGAAGAAGATGGTGTGTTTTGAAGCATCAAGAGTGAGTCCAATATATAGGCCAAGGTGTAGGGGAGTAGGTAAGACGGGGAATGACCGTTCTGGAGGAGAACAGTCGTTCTAAGTGGTCGATCGAAGTAGGTAGGTGTTGGTGAGTCGGGGAACAGTCGTTCTTGGGGGAGAACTGTCGTTCTCTTGCTCTTTTGTCGGCAGAGAAGGTGAGACAGGGAACGGTCGTTCTCTGGAGAGAACGGTCGTTCTTCAATCTTGTAGGCAAGGTATGTGGGAGCAAGAACGGTCGTTCTCTAGGGGAATGGTCGTTCTCTTGGGGAATGGTCGTTCTCTTTGGAGAATGGTCGTTCTCTTTGGGGAATGGTCGTTCTCTTTAGGGAATGGTCGTTCTCTTTGGGGAATGGTCGTTCTCTTCGTGTTTTTCCACCTTAACTTGACTCGAACATGTCCGTAAGCGCCAAACTCTATTGGAGCTCCATAAAATCTGTAAAAAGACTCGAAACAATAGAAAAGAATCGAAAAACTAACGAAAGATGCAAATCAAAACTCAAACCGAATACTAAAAACAAATCAAAATATGTTAAAAATACATAATATCAACTCCCCCCAACTAAGACCTTTGCTTGTCCCAAAGAAAAACTAGAGATCTTACAAAGAGGAGAGGTTTGAAAAACGTGTGAAACTCGTAAAACTTATAGGACCATACTCTAAATCAATTGCCCGTAAACCGCATTCGCAAAGTTCAGATCAAACCGTACTTCATTGTACTTCTCCATAACCATAGTAAACAAGTGAAGTCTTATGATCAAGCAGAAATTAATATTTAACATTCATTATCAAATGCGTGTACTCTCACAAAGGTAATATCTAACACGTTATGGTCTAGGTATCAAGGTTGGTATTTGGTGGCTCAAGTGTTTCGGTTTCTTTTAGCAGTACAAATGGATACAAATCATTATGAAAAATCACAGTGAGACACGGACCAGTTAGGAGGTACACAACTCTCCTTAACTCTAATCCTTCTACCCTTATTTGACTGAGTCACAAACAAGAACATGATTTCTTTTAACGTTTTATGAAATTTAATGATATTACATTGACTTTCCCGGTTCCTTCTGTTTTCTTTTCTGTAATGCAAATAAAGCTATTTTTATTCTTCTTTTTTTTAAATATATATATATATATATCGGAGAATGGAACCGGTTAGTCTCTAAGATCTGCATCAAAAGAATTTCAAAGATGTAAGCTTATTTCTTGAATGTGAATAAAATCTTCTACCCATTAAAAGTTCATCCTCTTTTGAAATGAAAATTTTCGATGAATATATGAAAAAGAGACATTTCTAGACACATCCCATGAGTTTAATCAGAAAGAGACCACCTATCTAGACACAGTCCTAAAGAAAAGTTGTGTCGGTCCGTATACTCCATAGTTTTTGCACATGAATGCAATGACAGTAAATGAAAATAAGTGGTTTTCAACATGGAAATGGTAAGGGTGTGGTACTAGACTAAGGATAAGTCTAGCCATTTGGAGTTAGCAAAGATTGGTAGAAATGATGCAAAGAAAACTCCAAATGTAAAATCCAATACATGATTATCAACCCCCTAGGTGAGATAAATTAAGTCCATATTAAGTTCCAGTAATTCGATTAAGTTCAAATGATTTGAGAAATTCACTAAATGATCAAGTTATGGATTTTTCTGCGTTTCCAAACTATCCTCAAACAATGCTAAGCAGTCGTAAGGCAATGACATCGAACATGTTGCAATTCCAAAAAGTTAACAAATTCACACAGTTTTTTGACTCGATAATTTTTTTTATTTTTTTAGCTGAAAAGACTGAATTATTTTGACCCAAATAAAACAGGCTGATTCTAAAAGAAATAACAAAAGACTCAAAAAATAAATAAAGTGCTGACTCAAGGCACGACCCTCCCCAGACTTACTTCATACCGTCTCGGTGTGAAAATGAGCGAGAGAAGAGTCGTAGAGAACTTACCTGGGTCGGCAGGGAGAACACCATGGCGGAGCAGGTACTCCGGAATAGAATCGGGTGCTCGCTCCTCTTTTTTTTTTTTTATTTAACTGAAACAAAGAAAAACAAAAACAAAAATCAATAGCAAAAGAAAATAAAAGAAAAACACTTACCAGTGGGTTGCCTCCCACCAATCGCTTGGTTTAAGTCGTTAGCTTGACTTCTGAGCACAAGCGCTAATCATGAGAATCAAAAGGCTGAGCCAATACACCTTTGGTCCTTCTCTTATTGGGACAAGAAACAAAGTGCGCAAAAAGGCATACAATTGTCCAAAGGAAATAGACAATATTCTCATCAAGGAAGTTTACTACAAATGTAGCGTGTATCTTCAAATATTCCTTGACAGTGAGATGTTGTTGAGAATCAAATGCATTCGATGGAAAGATATAATCAACTTTAGCTTCAAACGAGTTTGTCACAAAATAGTCAACTTTATTTCCATCAATCTTATAAAATACCACATTCTCATTCTCATCATCATTCTCAACCTTAGGGTTCTCTATCTCATCCAAGATCTTATCTAAATCAAATTCATCCCCTAGGTCAGATTTTTCAAGAAGCGATCTAGATTCCTCTAGCATTAAAGAGTTAAGCTCGAGATTATGATCATTCAAAACACAAAGATAACTAGTATCAAAACATATTTCAAGATAATCTCTAGCAAACTTTTCTACTCTTAAGGCATCTAGTTTTTGAGTCTCACATATCAAATCATAGCATTCATCAATGAGTATGGAGGAAGGTGAATCATAAGCTACATCTCCAATAGAAGGCATGTGACTATCCTCAAAATCTTGAAATTCAAAGGCTAAATCGGATGTACCTTGTAATTGGAATGGTGGAACCCAATATATTACCTCCTTAAGTGACTGGGCTACCATTATCTCATCAAACGTAAGCTCTCTTCCTTCTAGTACTGCCCGATGTGACATGAGGTTCATCTGGATCATTACTGCTAGGTCACTCCTTGTCAGCATTGGATTTTCCACACAAAGCTTATCCAACTCCACTCTTTGTTCTGGCGTAAGTACGTTCTCATCAAAAGACTCATCTTGAATGTATTCTTCAAACGTGTCCTCCTCTTCTTTTGGCCAATCATTGTAGTCCATGGCCATCAAAGTTAGTAAAAGTTAGTGTCTTAGACTAGAAATTTCGTCGAAAACCAAAAGTGAAAATTTGGTCCCCAGCAACGGCGCCAAAAACTTGATACACGAGTTTTAAACCATTACTTCCTACTGCAAGTGCACAGCATACGAAGTAGTATTTAGGGGTCGATCCCACGAAGACCAGTTTCACACTTTGATCTAATGAGCTAAATCAAAAGCTAAGACAATTCAATTATGTTTTTGGTTTTGTAAATAGCAAGTAATAAAAGCAAAATCGGTTGTAAAGATAATATTAAACAAGCGTTAGGTCAAGGAATATCGCATGAGATTCAGAGCAAATGATCAAACAACTATTCAGGCAGTGATTAAGCACAAGTCTATAACTCAAACATAAATATAATATCAATCCACTCTCGTAGTACCAATATCTTTGTCTATCAACCTAGAATTCCTAACTCTCGCTGGTACTAGAAATCGTAGACAAGCTTTAAGATCAGGTTTAATATGTTCACAATTCTCCAATACATCTACTCTCGCAGGTAATGAATAAATTGTTCACCAATGTTCTTTCTAGCAACCTAGCAACTCTCGCTGTCTAAGTTAACCTGACATCAATGAATCAAGTGATCAATTCGATCCAAGCATTAAGGATAACAAGGGTGAAGACATCGATTTGAATAGCCTATTTGTGTTTAACCCTAAAGCTCATGAATTCCTTTGACAAACCTTAACCTAACTATGAGATCTACTCAGACATAATTAAAGAAGAAGAAAACAAAGAGATTATAGAGTTCATCATAAAAGCTTGAATAGATAATAAAAGCTGAAAATAACTTAATAAGAACTTGAACAAAGTATAAATATAGATAACAAAAGCTGGAAATAAACTTATAAGGACTTAATCAAAGCATAAATATAGATAACAAAAGCTGGAAATAAACTTATAAGAACTTGATTAAAGCATAAAGATAGAAAATAAGAACTTAAAATAAGCTAAATAAAACTTGATCAAAGCATAAATGTTTAATGCTTAAAAGAGAAGAGAAGCAATGTTTAGAAGCTAGAGAAGAGTGGGAGAAGAAGATGGTGTGTTTTGAAGCATCAAGAGTGAGTCCAATATATAGGCCAAGGTGTAGGGGAGTAGGTAAGACGGGGAACGACCGTTCTCCTCCAGAACGGTCGTTCTAAGTGGTCGATCGAAGTAGATGGGTGTTGGTGAGTCGGGGAACGGTCGTTCTTGGGGGAGAACGGTCGTTCTCTTGCTCTTTTGTCGGCAGAGTAGGTGAGACAGGGAACGGTCGTTCTCTGGAGAGAACGGTCGTTCTTCAATCTTGTCGGCAAGGTAGGTGGGAGCAAGAACGGTTGTTCTCTAGGGGAATGGTCGTTCTCTTGGGGAATGGTCGTTCTCTTTGGGGAATGGTCGTTCTCTTTGGGGAATGGTCGTTCTCTTCGTGTTTTTCCACCTTAACTTGACTTGAACATGTCCGTAAGCGCCAAACTCCATTGGAGCTCCATAAAATCTGTAAAAAGACTCGAAACAATAGAAAAGACTCGAAAAACTAACGAAAGATGCAAATCAAAACTCAAACCGAATACTAAAAACAAATCAAAATATGTTAAAAATACATAATATCAACTCCCCCCAACTAAGACCTTTGCTTGTCCCAAAGCAAAACTAGAGATCTTACAAAGAGGAGAGGTTTGAAAAACGTGTGAAACTCATAAAACTTATAGGACCATACTCTAAATCAATTGCCCGTAAACCACATTCGCAAAGTTCAGATCAAACCGTACTTCATTGTACTTCTCCATAACCGTAGTAAATAAGTGAAGTCTTATGATCAAGCAGAAATTAATATTTAACATTCATTATCAAATGCGTGTACTCTCACAATGGGAATATCTAACACGTTATGGTCTAGGTATCAAGGTTGGTATTTGATGGCTCAAGTGTTTCGGTTTCTTTTAGCAGTACAAATGGATGCAAATCATTATGCAAAATCACAGTGAGACACGGACCAATTAGGAGGCACACAATTCTCTTTAACTCTAATCCTTCTACCCTTATTTGACTGAGTCACAAACAAGAACATGATTTCTTTTAACGTTTTATGAAATTTAATGATATTATCTTGACTTTCCCGGTTCCTTCTGTTTTAACGTTCCCATCTTTGATCCAACACACTCGAGTTAAGCAAACCCAAATCCCTAATTTTCTAGAGTAGAGAAGAATCAGAAGATACACCTAAATAAATAAATAAATAGCAACATGCAATGAGATCGATTCATGTTGATGAAACCGATAGGAGAAGAAATCACTAACCATCATAAATCAAGCTCACAGATTCCATGGAATTTAACACCAAACCCAAATCCACAAATTGAATATTTCAGAAACGGGATGTGATTTTTCTTAATATACGTGGTCTCCGACCCAAATCCACTTCTCGCAGTTGTAGAACCTCCGGCGCTCCTGGTTTCGAGATCACGATCGACTCTCAAGCAAGAGAGAAAGAGCCAATAACAATATAAAAAATCAAGGGGCAGAGAGAGTTACGCACAATATTTGTTTTTTCAAAATATTAAGACAATAGAATGATGACACGATAGGGTTCTAACCAATCCTAAAAATGCTCTGATCAGAACCGGTTCTGATCAATTATTTTCTTTTTGATTTTATTTTTTAGGTTTTTCTGTTAGAACCTGTGTTTAAAACCTCCCATTTGAGATGCCCTTAGAAATCATCTTGACCACCTTCTAGATTAACTCTCTGAAAATTTCCCCCATGGTGTCCAAATGCAAGCTTACAGCAACATAAACTCATAACTCCAGTTTCCCTTAATCAAAAACTGTTCTGTTTGGTTCAGAATTTTTAGATGAGTAGAACTCGACTTATGAATCTTCTTATCCAAACTGTCAATATTCGTCGTCCCAACTTGTCTGATTTTTAATTCTCACAGTAGAATTTTTATTTGATTGAATCCTTTTTCAACAGCTCCTTCTGGGGCTTGAGTAAGTTTTAGAAAACTCCCGGAATTTTTAAAATTGTCCTCCTATTTCTTTCAGATTTATTTCTGTCATAGTATATTTTCAGCTTTGTATTGGGGTATTACATGGGGTCCGGAAACACTTGTGTGAAAGCCGGTGTATGGCCTTGTTTTGTTTGTGATGTTCCGGCTTGACGGTCTTTGTGATAGTCAAGTGTAGGGTGTTCACTGGGATTCACACCATGCTTTGAGATCTCAGTGCCCACGTGTGTGTTGTGCGTTGTGAGAACGCGGCTTCAGAAGAATGTTGAGGCATCATCTACTAATGTTTTTGTGCTTCGGCTATTTACTTTTATGTTGCTTCCGCTATCTTTATTTTGCTTCGGCTATTCTGTGATTGCTTGATTGTGTGTTTCATGATGGGGACTGGGTTGGGTATCCTTGTTGTTTATGTTCTGAACTCACTAAGTAATCTCTCGATTACTTACCCCTTTCAACCCCCTCTTGCAGATTACCAGTAGTAAGCTAGTAGAGCGGGCGGCGGAACATTAGGATCGTTGGAAGTAGTTTTATTTGGATTTTGTAAAGGACTTGTTTGTAAGAAAGTATATGATGTTTGCCTTTTGTATTTTAAGTGCGATCGCTAAACTATTTCATTTTGTAGAACTATGTTTTGGATCTTTAGATCATTAATAAAATGGAACGTTATTGGTAAGCTTATCTGGCTCAATGATATTAGTCCTTGTCTGAGCTAACACAACTCGAGACCAAAGTACGGGTTGAAAAGTCTTAGGCCACAGTCGAGAGGTAATCAGAGTTAACTTTTGGAACGGTTCTGTTTTTGGATTCGTCCTGGAATGAACTGATATGGTTGTTAACCCCGAACTGTGGCATCTCCGGATCGGCTGGGCTGGAGTATGATCGTCCGTGTTCTTGTTTGATTGTCGTTCGATCACATAAGGGATTGGCCTTGCATGTTCTTGTTTGATTGTTCTTTGGCCAGTCCTGTCTAGTCCGGTTCGAGGATGTTACAGACGGACTCGCCAGATACTTCTTCAACTCTTGGAACGCCTGCTCGCACTTCTCCGTTCATTCAAACTTCTTGTTTCCTCTGAGGGTGTCGTAGAAGGGAAAGCATTTGTCCGTTGATCTTGAGATGAATCAATTTAGTGCCGCAACCCGTCCAGTCAGCCTTTGGATCTCCCTTTTTGTTCTTATCGAAGCCATCTCTATCAGGGTGTTGGTTTGCTTCGGGTTTGTTTCTATTCCTCGATGAGTCACAAGGTACCCGAGGACTTCTCTCGACGCCACTCCGAATCTGCACTTCTCCGGGTTTAGCCACATGTTGTGTCGGTTAAGTTGCTCAAAACATTCACACAAGTGTTTCACGTGATCTTTTTCTTCTAGAGATTTCACCAGCATGTCGTCGATATAGACTTCCATCGTTTTCCAAGCTGCTCAGCGAAAATCTTGTTGACGAGTCTCTGATATGTTGCGCCAGCGTTCTTAAGTCCGAATGGCATCACCCTATAACATTATATCCCGCGATCTGTGATGAACGCGTTTTGTCTCGGTCGTCAAGGCTCATCAGGATTTGGTTATATCAAGAGAATACGTCCATGTCCGGGAGCGGGAAACTGTCTTTTGGCCATGCTTTGTTTAGATCCGTGAAGTTGACTCAGACTCGCCATTTTCCAATCTTTTTCTTCACTACCACCGGGTTGGCGAGCCAATCAGGCTATTTTACTTACATGATGGATCCGAGTTTGTGCAAACTCTCTACTTCATCGCTCACCGCTTTGGCGCGCTCCGAGCCGAGTTTTTGTCTTTTCAGCTTTAACGGCTTAAAGTTAGGTCCACGTTGAATTCGTGGCTCGTGATGCCCATGTCGATCTCGGGCATGTCTTCCGCTGCCCATGCAAATGAACCAACCTTTTCCTTCAAGAGAGTGATTAACTCCGACTTGATTGGCTCTTCAAATTTTGCCCTGATCTCTTGTACCACTCCGGGTTCACTTAGTCTATGTTCACCGAGATCACCGGTTCGTACGGGGTCTGTATCCGTCTTCCGGGCTTCCTCGAGTTGTAGCTTGTGCTCGAGCTTTGAGAGCTTCCGTTCCTCTTTCGTCTTACTGAATTTCGTCTGGGTGGCGGATTCGGTCACCGGTCTTCTCAATCAGTGCTACGTTAAGAAACAAGTTCGAGAATCTCTTTGTCGTCCCCAGATTATCTCGAATCCAGTTGGGGTCAGGAACTTCAGGCAGAGGTGATAGGTTGACGGGATAGCCTTCATTGAATTTAACCATGGTGTTCATACGATTGCGTCGCAAACTCGCGGCCAGTCTATTACTGAGAATTTCGTGTTTTTCTCCACTCCTTTTGCTTTCACGGGGAGTTGGATCGTCCCTATCGTCACTGTCGTCTTTCCGGAGAAACCATGTCAATGGTTTTGGATGGGTTGTGAGATGCCAAGCCCCAGTGTTCATCCTCCGAAGGGTTTCAAGGAATATGACTGTGAGAGTCGAAACTAACATAATCAAAACTCATTATTTATGGAGGCTCGAAAAATCTATTTATTAAGAACTTAAGGACCGAGATTGTAAAAGACGTTTAAATATTTTCTGTAGTACAAGAAAGCTTGGAAAACCTTAAGGTCTTATATTGCAAAAGCTCTTATACTCGGATTATGAATGAATTTAACCCTTACACAAGCGTACATATATATACTAGCCATCCTAGGACCCCTAAACTCCTTATTAGCGTTGTGGGACTTTGTTCTTCCCTTCCAGCCGCCGACTTCAACTGTTCTGGGACCGATCCTTGGCCAAAATTCTTAGTAGCCCACCGACCTGTTCTTAGTCCGTTCCGCCTCGGGTTCAATCCAACCCGCTTTCGGCTTGGTCCCACCCTCCTTCGATTTAGTCTGATCCATCTTTAATTCTCCCGCCTTTTTCCAGACTTCTCTTTTTTTTTTTACATTTAATACTTCGATAATAAGAGATGCGGACTCTGTCTATGGCTGCTGGTTCAAAGGAACCAGCCGCCCGTCCTCGAGACTAAAAGCCAGCCGCCCGTCCTCGAGGTCAGGAGCCAGCCGCTCTTTCTCAAGACCATGAGCCAGCAGCGATGCTCTTTTGGAAGCGTACGAGATGATGGCTTTGGTGATGGCGGATGGATTTTCCTTAGCGATGGGCGGTTGGCTTTGAGGGAAGGTGGGCGGCTGGCCCTTACCTTGGACGTGGGTGGATGGCTTCTAAGGAAGAATGGCGGCTGGTCCTACTAAGGAATATGGACGACTGGGTTCTCAGCAAGAATGGGGGCTGGCCCCTTCCTTGAAGATGGGCGGCTGTGTCGACTAGAACTCTCGGTATGTTATGGTCTCCGATAATAAGGCGGATAACGAGCAGATTGTTGGGAGGGTGATCAATTTCTGCGACTTCACCTCCTCGGAAAGGGATCGTTCTGCCGCGTTCTCAGCCCGTATAGCCCCACTCCATTGTTTCTTCGGTCATCGCATTCTTTCTTGTATCCTCTCGTTATCAGGGTTTAGAATATTTTTCGTCCCCACAAACAGCGCCAAACTGTGAGAGTCGAAAATAACACAATCAAAACTTATTTAAATGAACGTTCGAAAACTCTATTTTATAATAACTAAAGGACCGAAATTGCAAAAGGATGATTTTATTAAATACTCCTAAATATTTTGTGACGTACAAGAAATTCGTGAAAGCTTAATTTCTTATATCACAAAAGCTTTTATACTCAGAATTGGATAGATCTCAACCTAGTACAAGCATACATATATATACTAGGGGACCTAGAGAGCTAAAACTCCATGTTAGCTATGTGGGACATTGTTCCTTGCTCCCAGCCGCTGACTTGATTCTATTAGGCCTGATTTGCAGCCCAAATCTTCCGCCAGTCCACTGCTTGACTTTGTCTCGATCCGGCCCATCCTTTTTATAGCCCTGCTTACTTTAATATCGTCCTTAACTTCAATTGGGCTCTTTCCCGGCTTTGGTTATACGTGAATAATATTTTGAGGGATAACTTCGAATGAACAACGCTCTCAAGCAAATTTCATCGAGTCAAATTTCCTATCCGCACATTTCCTTGCATGAAACCAACCGCCCCGGACTTGGCATGAGACCAGCCGCCCACCGCTTTGTATCAACCCACCCGCTGGAGATTTGGCGCGAGCCACACACCCATATCCTTTGGGAGAGCAGAGAGCGGATGGCTCCATGGCGAGTGCCGTGAGGCGAGCTGACCTGATCACTGGGAGAGACCTTGGGCGTGTGGGTAACTGGACCGGACATGACGACTGGCTCCTGTCCTTTGAGATGGGCGGCTGGCTCTGAGGGAACTTAGCGTCTGGCTCCGAGGGAACTTGGGCGGCTGGTTCTTGGTCATGGCCGATGGTTCTTAGCCAGAGACATGCGGATGGCTCCTGGACAGGGATATGGCGGATTGCTCCTAGCCTTGGAGATGGGCGGATTGCTCCTAGCCTTGGAGATGGGCGGCTGGCTCTAGAGAATCACCCGGCTGATGGCTCAAGTGAAGCAGCTGGCAGCTGGCCTAACAAATGCAATGTGGTCCGGAAAATGTCTTGAGTATAGTGTCCTGACTTCTATGTTCATTGATCTTTGAAATGTGGGTTTTGACCCTAACAACTATTAATTTAAATCTTAGTTTTATAATATTCAATTTTTATGAATATATATATATATATATATATATATATATCAAATCAAATTTTCTTGCATAAAGTCTAATATTGTAAAATATTTTTTAAAGGAAGTTCTCATTCAGCTTGATTTTTTAAAAGAATTTGAGATTTGGTTTTCATTTTATTTTGATTTAAATTTTAACAATAATTTACATATATCATTAGACTAAAATACACTTAATGAAGATTTGAAAAACCATTGAAAAAACAATAATATTTTTTTTATAAATTACACGTGTAGACAAATTTAATAAATATGTGTGCATCTCTTTTTATAGTGTCTACTATATATTAAAAGCAATAGATTCCAAGGCTTCTTAGAGTGTCCACGTCACCTGAAATGCCACGTAATAAATCATCCACCAATCAAAAGTCACAAAAACTACTTCGAAGCCCAACAAAATTGTCGCCTCATTCACGCGTTGAAAAAAAAATTCCCCATCGTCTTCAACTTTCTGTTTCAGAGTTGATTCGTCTTCCTCGAAGAGTCGATTTGTATCATACCCCTTCCTCACCATAATTGCCCACTCAACCTCTGAAATTAATTGATTTCAATGGCCACTAAATCCCGATTCATTCATCCCCTCATTCAACACTATAAAACCAACCACTCCTCGAACCAGAAGCAATTGAGCCTGACCAAAGCGAATCTGAAGTCGACCTACAACTACCCGAAGTTCTCTCACTGCGATATCATCGCCCTGAAGGTTAATATCATCACTTTTACACCATAATCCTTATCTATCTCGACGTCCTCAATGATTATGTATTCCTCAAAAACCCCTTTTGTTCCTTACCGTCAATTTCGATAAACCCTTATTTTTCTCAACTTGGGGGAAATTCGAACAAGTTCGTTTTTTTTCTTTCTTCAATTTGCTTTTTTGACGTCTGGGTCTTTCAATTTCAAAATTCAATTGTAGAGAAGACAAAGGTCAAAGTTTATTTTGAAGCTTAAGAGCGATTGCAGAATCCAGATCATTATACACCTTCGGCTCAGGTTATGAATCTTTATATCAAACTGTGTATGCAATGGTGGAATGTCTACAAGAAATCAGTTTATATGATAATATGATCTGTTACAACCACAACCATACCGAACCAAGTTTTTCATCAGCCCACTTTTGAACTTTGGTCTACAGGAAAGTTTTTTCATCAGCCCACTTTTTCATCAGGCCAAAGTGTACGCGTGGCTCGGATGGGAGTACAGGAAGCCAGTGAGAGTTCCTGCAGCTTGTCCTTTCAAGCCAATTGCCAAAAACGATAACACCACTAAAGTAAGCGGAAAGATTTACTCACTTGATTGGCTGCTCTTCATTCTTCGTCGAGTCTTTTCTTAGTTGAACCAATATGGTTGATGTGATGCTGAAATGCTTCGGTTTATGTTTTAATGACATGATCAATTAGCTACCATGGATGTAGATTACCATATCTCTATGTTCAGGTTCTATCTGATTTCTGAGTTTATGCGTGTTTGCATTTGAGTCTTTGTCTAACACGTATTTTATACAGGTGGCTGTGGAAACTGGAACCGAAGGTACGGAAACAATAGCTAAACCTGTTGTTGCGGAGACTGGTGGGATTAAGCAGAATTGAAGCTGAAGCCTACTTTAATAAAGCTTTTGATATTCTGTGGATAAGACGAGAACCCTGTGAAATTAACCTGGTGCGATAATAATGCACGTTAAAGTTTTTCGGTTGAAAATGTAAGAGATAGGTTTACATGTGTGAGAGAGACTCCGAACTCCTCAGAAAAATTCTAAATTCAAAATTGAAAACTCGACAAAATATGAAACTTTTGAAAGATTTTTTTTTTTTTTTGACAACAGAAGTAAACTAAGTTCTAACACGACTCGACAAGCCAAGTCGGAGTATCAACACCCACATGAATTACGCCTGACGGATAGGATCTAGCACTTTTTGCTAATTTATCCGCTTTTGTATTAGTTGATCGGGGAATGTGCACAATCACACATCTGTCGAAAAGATCTTGACAGCGCCGAAATTCGTCCAGATGCACCGAAAAAGCCGGCCAAAGCATTGGTTCACACACCATCGTCACCAGCTCCAGACAATCCGTTGCAAAAGTAACCTCTCTGAATTGTAAAATACTCATACAATCCATCGCCCAGATAAGCGCCTCAAACTCTCCATGTAGTGAAGATAGGCTGGCCCTAACATTACGGGCCCCCATTAGGGAATCCAAACCCCCATCCTCCGTATACCACCCTTGTCCCGAGAAAATATCACCTTCTTTCCAGGAACCATCAACTTGGCAATAACGGCCTTGTATAGGCTGCAAAGTATCCTGGGTTCCTGAGATCTCCATTGTGGACAAAGGTTCCTCCACGATCTGGGCCTCTGCCCAACCCAGGGCCTCCGATTCTGCTAATTGAACTATGTCCCTAGCATCTCTATCAATATTGTTGAAACACTTGTCATTACGACCTTTCCAAATGTACCACAGTAACCATGGATATGTCAGAACTCTGTCATCCGTAGGTAAACGCCAAAACAAATGATCCATGTTTGAGAACAGGGATGTTCCCGGGAAAATCATTGGATTCGATGGTACTTGAGATAAAGCCCAAACTTGCACCGCCGGGGGACACTCAAACAAAGCATGATTGGTTGTCTCCACCTCTATTCCACAACGTGCACACTGCGTATCACACTTAACTCCTCGAGAGTTAAGATTACCGAGGACAGGTAAACAACCCGAGACAGCTTGCCACATAAAGTGTCTGAGTTTAGGAGGGCATCTCACCATCCAAGTGAATGCTTGTAACGGTTTAATATCCGGCCCAAAAACCTGAACGCCTCGCTTCTCCTCCTTGGATTCCCGTTCCGTATTGTACCCCGATTTGACCGTATAGAGTCCAGATTTTGTAAAGTGCCACCCATATGTATCCGGACGATTAAACTTACTGATCGGGATGCTTAAAATGCGAGCAGCATCATCAGGGCAGATAAGGTCCTTCACCAGATTGACGTTCCAAGTCATGGTCCGCTCATCAATCAAATGAGAAACGAGAAGTTGTGAGTAGTGAATAATAGTTTTCGGTAAAGCTGGTCTCGGGCGGTGAGCCGGAATCCAGGGATCATTCCAAACTGAAATAGATCGCCCTGTTCCAACCCTCTTGATTAGTCCTTTTCTAACCAGAGATCTAGCTGAGATAATACTTCGCCACCCATAAGATGGAGAGTATGATCGGATAGGATCCAGAGGATCCGAATTACGGTAATACCGTCCCTTAAAAACCTTTGCAAATAAAGAATTTGGCTTATCCAGTAACCGCCACAGCTGTTTCCCAAGCAAAGCAGTATTAAATTCCTCTAACATTCGAAAGCCCAAACCGCCATCAACTTTTCTCCTACATAGCTTTTCCCATGACATCCAATGCATACCCCTCGATCCACCCGAACCCCACCAGAACTGAGCTACCGCACTCATAAGCTTAGAATTAACCTTTTTAGGAACTCTGAAGCAAGACATAATGTGTGTAGGCAATGCCGTTGCCACTGATTTAATCATGACTTCCTTGCCCCCTTTTGACAGTAGTTTCGGTGTCCACCCATTGACACGCGATAATATTCGGTCATGAAGGAAACCGAATACCTGAGTTTTTGCTCCACCTAAACTCTCTGGGATTCCTAAGTAGGAGCCCATTCCACCCAGTCGTGATATTCCCAACAATGTTTTGATCTCTCCCTTGACTCCCTCATCCACCAGATGACCAAACTGAAGTGATGATTTTTCATAGTTTATCTTTTGCCCCGAAACCCTCTCATAGTCCGTAAGAATCCGTAGAATGACATGGCATTCGTCTTTATTTGCCTGACAGAAGAACAGACTATCATCCGCAAAAAGAAGATGTGAAATTGGTGGACTAGCTCTAGCCACCTTCATCCCCGTCAACAACTTCACTCGCTCTGCTTCCCGAATATTTGAAATCAGTGCCTCTGTACATAAGATGAAGAGATACGGGGAAAGAGGATCACCCTGCCGCAGCCCCCTGTGAGGCTTAATTAGACCCTTGGGTTGTCCATTAAGGAGGACTTTATATTGAACCGAAGTTACACATTGCATTACCCTGGTTACCCACTGTTGCGCAAAACCCATCTTGGATAGAACCTTTTCAACAAACCTCCATTCCACCCGATCATATGCCTTGCTCATATCCGTTTTGATTGCCAAAAATTTACTCTTACATGAAGGATTCGTACGAAGGCCATGAAACATTTCTTGGGCGATTAAAATGTTGTCCGATATCAAACGACCCGAGACAAATGCCGACTGAGTCTCGGAGATCAAGCCCGGAAGTAAAACCTTCAAACGCTGACATAACACCTTCGAGATAATTTTATACCCCACATTGCAAAGACTAATAGGTCTAAGCTCTGTCATCCTATTAGGTCTTTCTGTCTTAGGAATGAGACAAATATTTGTCAAATTCAACCGATCATCCAAAATCCCTGATCTTAAGAAATCATTAACTAGCTGCAAAATGTCCACTTTAATGAAAGGCCAAGATTGCTGAAAAAATAAAGCTGTCATCCCATCCGGTCCTGGAGCCTTTTCGGGATGCATCATAAATAATGCCGCTCTAACTTCCTCCTCCGTAGCTGCAGCGAGTAGACGGTCATTCATCTGCTCCGTAATTGAAGAAGGGATTACTCGCAGAAACTCGTCAAAGTTCTGCGGATCTGTAGATGTAAAGATATCTTGAAAATAATCCACCGCAACTTTCTCAATCCCCTCATCTGTTACTATCCAATCTCCTTGCTCATCATGCAGGCCCACAATCCTATTCCGCACTCTCCGCTGCTTAGTTAAAGCATGATAAAATTTAGTATTCTGATCCCCCGCTCGATGCCACATGTTCCTGCTCTTCTGTTGCCAAAACAATTCCTCATCTTTATAAGCTTCTTGCAATTTACGTGAAATATCTAGGACCTCCTCCGTCGTCCTACTATCATCGTTCTGGATGTCCTCCAGCGCCTTCTGAAGTACCTTAATTTGTTCCTTCCCATGCGGTACATTATTGTGCCTCCATTTCGATAACTCGTGACGACAGTTGCGGATTTTGTCAACAAAATTAGCTCCCCACATTCCCTGAGTACCTCCCCAACCCCGGGAGATCGTTTCCATTAACCCAGCCTGTCCAATCCATCTTTTATCAAATCGGAATTGGCTTCGTCTTTTACGAGCCTGTATCTCAAGGTTTGCCACGATGGGCCTATGGTCCGAACCCACCATACCAAGATATTCCACAAAGGACGAAGGAAACATATTATGACACTCCACGTTGGCTAACGCCCTATCCAGACGACACCGAATAAGTTTCTTCCCTCTACGACCCCGCCAAGACAAAGTATTACCTACCGACGGGAAATCCACTAAACCACAGTGAGTAATCATGTTGTTGAAATCGACAAAAGATGATGCAGGTCTTAAAGAACCACCCTGTTTTTCATGATTCCCAACGATTTCATTCATGTCTCCAATAATCATCCAAGCGTCGTGTCTGAGCAAGCCAATCCTTGTTAATCTTTCCCAAACGATATTCCGAAACTTCTGGACAGGTTCTCCATATAGAAATGAAATAAACATCTTCTGTCCCTGGTATACCATCTCAACATCAATTACCCTATTGGTAGCAGTGACTATTTTTAGATCAAACCCATCATTGTAAAACAGAGCGAGACCACCACTTGTTCCATGGGGATCAACCGTAAATAAATTGTCAAAACCAAAGTGACCCTGAAACCCTTGCACAAAGGCGAAGTCTTGTTTTGTTTCTGAAAGGAACAGAAATTCCGGCTTATACTTGTACCATATTTCTCTCAAGTAACTGATAGTCCATTTACTACCTAGTCCTTGACAATTCCAACTGAGGACCCGCATTTAAAATTCCACAAAAGAGAGTATTGTACAGAATGGGTATAATGAGACCCATTGTATTAAGTCTATCATGTTTACAAACCAATATCCATGACTTTTCCATCCTGTTACGGAGCACCCAAATAAATACAGTATGTCCCACAAAACATTATGTAAACGAATTTGATCCATGGTAAAGACCTTATGCAAACCTTGTGTAAACAGCTGTCTCTATCCAATCCGTTACTATCCAATCCGTTATTTGGACATACAGAAGTTACTGCCCTCCAGGTGAAAGAATATACTCTCGACAACATGGGAGAGCCCAATATTTTCGCCTTAAGGGATAAAACTGAGACACCTCTCCAGTCAGCAAGGACCCTAAGATGTGCAGAATCATTACTCCTCCGGACCACCGTAAAGAACCGAAAGCACCATATCCAAGAATGAGAAGCAGCAAGCCCATTAGGTGATTCCACCAAAAAACTAATTGTAATCCACAGACCAAATTGCAGCCCAATGTCTTGAGAATAAATCATCCCAGCCCAATTTAAATATTTCCTGTCCACAATAATCCATAAAGACCACCCCTCCTTGCAAACTTCTCGTTCCTGAGACGTCTGAGATTGTATAAAATTCCCTATCACCATTAATTTAAATACCAAAAAAACCTGAGTTCTGCTTCTCATGTGAAGTTCCTCTGCAACAAAAAAGTATTGCTTAAAATGATGCACCGTACACCATTGGTCTCCATTTGTGGTACCATCATCATGTCTTACCATGCCTTCAACGAGAAGGTCACGCCATAAACAAAGCAGTACACCTAGAGTAAAATCGAATTTGCAGAGATATCTCCTTAACACCTCAAGTAAATACCATAATCCATCAACCACATTTAAAATAACAACAATTGAACCTAGACCATGGAGATGAGCAACGCACGGGGCCGTTTCAAAGCTATGACAGTCCATATCCCACATAACCGACAAACTCCGTAACCGTAACAAGAGACGTGAAACTTCTAGGAACCTAAAAGCATATGCATTCGTACCCTGGGTCCAATTGCTCAACGCACACAGCCCTGTAATGTCTAAGAAAACAATACCGAGGATAAAACCCAACAAGCATATAGTTTCCAATTCATCCATAGCACTGTAAAAACAAACATTTAGACCGCGTTCCCCGTCATTATAAGATCTCTTACCCAGTTCTTCCAACAGCCGAAAGGGAGAACCATTGAAACCGCAGAGACAAACCATTTTACACCTGAAATAACCCCATATCACTTTGTATGAAAAATCGTAGCGCTCAAAACTTCCTTGACCAGTCTGCAATAACGCTCCTGCAGAATCTCTGGAAAAAATGTCATCCGAAATCAAGTAAGTGCCCACCTCACATTGAAATAATATCTGTAACAAACTCAGGACCACACAACCGTAAAGGTCAGACATCAGAATCCAGAGAGATAAAAAGACGGCCACGAGAATACTAAACCACTCCACCAATCTCAATACACAAAGGAAATATAGCAAAATCCTGGACCATTTACCGCAGAGCCGCAACCTAGCCACACCAAACCCAGAAAGAATAAAGTATAGTCGAGACGATTGACCGTTCTCGAATCCAAGTCCCATATCCCAATACTTTACCCCAAGAAAACCACCAAGCCAAAAAAAGATCGTTGAATTGTGAGCACCATCCCGACCATTATGAAGACAATAAACATAAAGCGTATATAAGAAGCCAGGAAACAAAGTTTTAATGATCGTTGTTGTTCTGACAAACGAGAACGATTCACCACAAAAATATACAGCCATCACTGATCCCCTCTGTAACACAAAATCCGTAATTGATTGATTCCAGGATCCTATCAGCAAGATTCGTGAGCTAATAGATAAATCAAAATCCCTAAAAATCTCCAAGAATCGGAGACGAGTATTGAGGGAGACCTTAATTGGGGTCTGTTCAAATCTCCGCAAGAGATCGTGTACCCAATCTTTCCAGAACCTGCTTGAGACGAAACCGCATTGAGAGCAAAGCAGATCACCCAAATCCGACAAAACCAATTGCCATTCCTGCTCCAGATCTTCCAAATTTTCTTTAATCCATTTCATTGAAAACAGAATCCATGACCACTTACCACCACAGATCCCATATCCTATCCCTCGACGACCGAAAATCCTCCATTGTAATGAAGAAACCAGCAAGACCAAAAATCCACCGCCTCCGAGCATCCGAAAATCCTAAATCGCCATTTGAATCGCCAGAAACCGAGAGCTTTTCTTATTATTATTAGATTATATGTATGTTTATACTTTTGAAAGATTTAACCACCTAAAGATTTAACGTTTGAAAATATGTTAAATAAAAATAAAGTTTGCCTTGGAAATTACTCATAAATTTATATATATATATATATATCAAAATAGTTTACCTATTAAGTAAAAGCATTAAAATATTATCGTGACATCATTTTTTCATACAAACAACTAAATTTTAAAAGTTTATTAAAAAATTTGAAACAAATTAAAGAAGGTATTAGGATATATCTACTTCTTCATCTTTATTGTTAGTTGAGTATTTTTTTAGTTCCATAAAATATAACCTTATTCTAAATATAAAAATTGGCTAAATTGAACATAAGGATTAAAATAATATTATTCATTTAAAAACTACAACATATAAAATTAAAACTTGTACAAATTAAGAAACTAATAGAAAAGTAAAAAAATATAACCAAACAGTTTACATAATAGTAAACAAATATAATTGAGTTTCAAAAGTCCTAGATTAATTAGTTATGGGAGGCATAATACATAGGACAAAGAATTAACAAATATTAAACATTAACATGGCAGATGATTACTTTGAAGATTTTGGTGTGAAATGCAAAGAGAGGACTTTCCTCTTGTTAAGGCTTCGAATGGTGAAAGCAGTTCAGGTGGTGAAGATCATGCAGATCATGCAGATCAAATGGGATAAGTGCAGATCATGCAGATCAGATATGACAAAGGCAGATCAAGCTGATTAAACAGTTCAAAACTCAGTTTTTCGGGTTTTTTGGATATTCGATCGGGTTCGGTTTTGATTTTTTCGAGTTTTCGGGTTTAGATATATAGGATCCATTCAAGTATTTTAGAATTTTGGTTCGGGTTCGGGTTCGGTTCCATTCGGATTCGGTTTGAGTACTAGAAATTTTATAAAAATAAAATATAATTTGATTAAATTTAAATTCGATTCAATTAAATTTGAAATATATAGCTAAAAGTTTCATATATTTTACTTATTTTGATATTTTAGTTATTTTGGTTTAAAAGTAAATCATATATTTGAATTTATAATTATAAATTAGTATAAATAAGTTATATCAAGAAAAATATAATTAATATTTTAGGTATATTGTATTTCGTTTATTTCGGGTACCGTTCGACTTTCGGTTCGGATCAGGTTCTGTTTTGGGTTTTCAAATATAGATAAATCTATAATGTAAATTAAACTAAAATTTATAATTGATATTGTTAAAAATAATATTTTAACTATTTTGAAATAATTAAATTTATATGAGTATATTCATGAATGTATTTATAAAAATAGTTGTTGTTTATATAGTAAATCTATAATGTAAATTAAACTAAAATTATAGCATAAATAATTTAATCGAATGTTCATATTTATAATACAAAATTATATTAATTTATAACAATAATCTTAAAAAATAATATTTTAAATATATTTATATATATACTATTTAATTAATTTAAATATTTCGAACAGTTTAAATAAAACATATCATATTTTATAACTACTAACATATTATATATATGTGTAAATATATGTTTAAAAACAAATTATTTTCTTAAAAAATAATTGACAAGAATGAAAGAGAAGTGGACAAGAAAAAAAATATTTTGTGATTGTGTGTATAAAGTGATGCATACAAAATAAAGAGTATAATAATTTATAGAAAAAATTAAATATGTTTTAATTTTTTTTTTAAAAACGTGAATAGTAGCAAAAAAATGGTGGACAGCCTCAAATATGTGGTGGTGAAAAATTGCATGTAGTTCTCTTGCTTTTTTGAAGAAAAAGACAAAAAAAAATGAACTGCATGCTGTTCTCCTATTGATTTGACTACGGTAACAAAAAATGGTGAATGACATTCTAAAGACAGATGAACTGCATGTGTGGGTGAACTGTACTTTTCCCATCCTTCCATTCAAAGCCTAAATATAGAAGAAACTGTTATGGGAGCAGATCGTCTTATCCTAACTAAATATTGGTATAAATCATGTTACTTTTCACGTGAATAACAAACTTAGCTGCATTATAAAAATGTGCAAATATTAACTTACAAATCGTCTTATCCTTCGATAAATATTCTATAAAAACATTTTTAAAGTCACTTAATATTGTAAACAAGTCATCATAGTTCGTATGATATTTCAAAAATTCAAGTATGATTTCAAAAATGTTTTTCTGCTATTTAAACATTATTTCAACGTAAAACACATAATATACAACCCGCGCGTAGCGTAGGACAACCCCTAGTCAATCTTATATATAATTAGGGAACCTTCTTTCTTCATATTGCGCCACGTCAGTATTTCTCTTCTGACATGTGTCCTCTTTTCCTTCCTAACTTTAAAAAACACGCAAACACTTCACTTACTATTTCGTTAACAATAACATGAAAATAATTTTTTGCAGCCCATTAATAAAATCAGCCCATTATTTTCTGCACACTCTTCTCCAGTCAATTCACCGTAGAGGAAACACCAGCCACCTCCACTTCACCATCTTTGTTTGGATTTCCCGTCTGCATTTGTAACTGACGGCCATTACGTCTTCAATCATAAACTCATGCCTTCAATTCCATTATGCCTCCTTCTTCCACCTGTTTCAAAGTCATTCGAGGAGACCTACTCTCATCAAATCCCATTGAAATCGTTATCTAAAACCCCACCACTGTCTTCCTTTTAATTTCACTCTCATCATTTTTGGTGTTCATGTTCTCGTAATTCCTGCGGATGGTAATTATGGCCCTGTTCGGTAGGGAATCGCTACGTCAGCGATCAGTGGGTAAAAACTGTACACTAAGGATTGCAAACAAATGAACGGAAATTTTAAAAATTGTCGCTGCGATTGTTTTAACATGTATTGCTGATGTCCTTGGGTATCGCTGAGAAAAACAGCGACCATCGGAATGGTAACCGTAATCAGTTGCAGGTGTCGCAGTCTACTCTTCATATATTTAAGTATCAGTTATCTTATAATTAAGGATAAAATTGCACTGCTCGTCGCTAACGCAGCGATTCGGTGCCGAACAGGGCCTATGTCAAGTTCAACGATTGGGATTCGACGGCCCCTTTGCTTTTGGGATTCAAAAAACCTTAAAAAGGTGAAGTTATGGACATTTTTCTACTCCTCTTCGATGAAAAGGTACAACTGCTACACTCTAAGATTAAGCCAATTTCATGTTTTATTAATTTCTTGCTGTGTGTCCTCTGTTTATCTGGTTACAGATTGACTTTCTGCATTAACAGTTCACGCAAATGATCAGAATAAACGGAAAAGACAGGTTCTAAATGAGTTTTTTGGACCTTAAAGGTTAGTACTCAAATAAAAAAAATAAAAAACACGATTTGTAGTTTGCAAATTTTCAGTTTGAGAGTCTAACACGACTAATTGTGTATCCTTCTGCAGAGTTCATTGATTCATGTTTTTATCCCCGCCTCTAGAGCAAACGATTACCGTCCGGCTTTACTCCAAGGTATTCTTCTCCAGCTTTAAGCATTTGTAGTATCCCGATCTACAAAATGTAAAAGGTCACGGACCACAAACTTTTTTTTTTTAAAGGTAAAGATAGATAGTCATTCCACGTAGCTAATCTCCTGTTTTCCTCCGTTAAAAGAAGAAGAGCAATAGGATAATCATAGAGAAATTTGACAGCAACGGTGATGAGGGCAATTACCGGATCGTGGCCAAGAATCATCATGTCAATCATATTGCTAGGAATCAAACTGTGAGTAAAAAAAACTTCAGAGATGTGTGTATCCTCCATGAGAAGGAGCCATGAAATTTTGGATGCGTTATGGGAACTTACTTCATCTTTCAGGATCATTTGTTCAGATTGAAACACGGAAAGACGAGGAAGATGAGTACTTGACAACCTTGGTTTCTCAGAATAAGCTTTTAAGAAGTGAACAGGTAGGTTTCTCTTCACAAAGTAGCCTTTGTCTTTTTAAACATGTGAAACCAGTTCAAACTGGTATGATGTGTTTGTCACGCAGCAAACCAGATATGGTGTCCAAAATGCAAGAAAGGAGAGGTTATGGATAATCACTGACATTCTATTACAACATGTGTGAAATGCAGTTGATCAAAGGCGAGGAGGTGCAAATATTCTTTTCTCCTTTTAAGCTCTCTTTTGTTACTCTCAACGATTGAACTTTCCATTGAGAGTTTTTTTTTTTTTAATCAGGTCCATCTGAACATTCTGCAACAACAGTTGACTGAAGCGTACAGTGAACACTTTTAGTGAGGATGCAGATTGAAACCCAATTTCAGTTTTCAGAGTCTCAATAATTTGAAGAAGTAATATATTACATGTGAATCTTGTAGATATAGAACTGAAAGATGATGATTTTTATTAAAACATTTTTTTTGCTCTATTATTTGATTTTTTTGAATAATCTACTGTATATGAAAGTAGAAGGACACGTGGCATTGTAATGAACCTATGAAAACAAAACTTTCGGCGCATCCTCTTCCATTCCAGGGTTGAGTTCCAAGTTCACATTTTTAAACGGGTTTTACGGCTTTTTGTCTTCTCCTCCATCGAACTCCATGAAACATACTAGGCCTTTCAATAATTTAAAAGAATAATACCAAAAATTAAGAGTACGCGATCTCTATTATCATTCTTTGTTTAAACCAAATATATCTTAAAACAAAAGTAACGATTCTTTTTCTTCTTCTCATGGACGATTCACGACCTTCTTTGGTCAGTTTCTTGTTTGTAATTAATAAACCCAATTAATCTTAAAACATCTCATATAACACGTATTTGGAAAATTGGAATCCTGGGTTTCCGGGATACTTTGAATTCATATCAATTGTTGTCAATTTCAATTATCTGCGAATAGGATTCTAATATTGATCGTTGGTGTTCGATGTCCTCTGGGAGCAGTATGAGAGTGTTGAGCTCTAAGATGACGCATAATCCACAAAATTCCTAGGTCTCTGTGAAGTTCAAACACCAGCATCCTTCAGTGGTTCATTACGCCACCACGATAAAGCACCATCAAACTCAGCCGCTAAACAAACCCATTGGACATGTAAAATGTACGATAATTTAGAATTTGTTTTTTTGGCTTCCTCCGTCAAACTTTGTTTCTAAAGTGTTTGATTTTCTGATTTTCTGTTCGATTCAGTTCATATTTCTTCGAAGATTGTGTATCAAGGAAGGAAGAAGAAGAAGATGATGATTGACTATATATCATGCAAGAGAGACAGAAAAGCAAATTCTTTTAAGAAATAAGCAGAAGTTTTGTGTTATTAGCTTAGTAATTGTATCGAATCTGTGCTGCAGCAATTCAAATAGGGTTATATTTACAACTAATCAGAGACTCATATTACAAGGATAGGTGATGAGTGTGTTTGCTTATAGACGTGGTGTAGCCAGCTGGAAGCTGCGTCTGAAACACTCATGGTGAATCTTAGTATCTACGATGTTACTAAGATCTGCAGCGATTTTATTGGACATTGACCATTATACTCTTCGGAAAGTATTGGTGAGGAGTTCGTATCTTATTACGTTTCTCCAAGTTACTTTGTATCTCAAATATGCTTTATGTCACATTCACCCTCATTCTTTTCGTTGGGGAGATTCACGATCAGATTTCCAATAAATCAAAGTGATTCATCTCTTTGGGTCTTGGGTTTACTCTGCTACATATACGATAGAAGAAGTTGTTATTTGTTAGTCTCACGGTTACGCCCCCCATTAATTTAATTGTTCACTCATTTTGGGAGAATTTTGGCACTTTTTTCCAGATTATAAAATGCAACTAACAACAGTCGAGTGTTAGATTTAAGTTTCACATTCAGATTGTCACGCTTAATATGATCTCAGATGCTTATGTATATATTACTAGGTAGTAACCCGCGCCATGCGCGGAGTAAAATGTTTATATAAATATTAATTAAATATAATTTTATAGTCATTTATATAGATATATAATGTGATTTCAACATTTTCAAAATCTTTTAAAATTGTATATTAATAAATGCAAAACAATTAAATCATATATAGGATAACATTGCTAAAAAATCAGTTATTTTTCTATCATTATTGATCGAGTAGAAAATTATGGCATATTATTTATATCTAAATTTATTTTTAAATTGATATAAATATGCATAAATTCAACTACTATATGTTTATTTAATTAAATATGTGGTTGCTTATTTTAATCTATATTATTAATTAAGTTTAGAAACAGAATGATTTTTCATTACCATAATTATATTACTGATTGGTATCAATACAAATCAATGAAATTTATTATAATTTTATTTTAGGAAATTTGAATTATGTTTTAATGTTTCTCAGGATTTCATTACCATAATTTTATTTTAGGAAATTTGAATTATGTTTAAATACAATGAAATTTATTATAGCTGTAGTTATATACTATAATAAATATATCTGATAATCATGGTAAGTTGATATAAATTAGTATTTATATATTAAAATTGCTTGTAAGTTGCTTTTTAAGAAAAATAATATATACTTTTTATTATATTATAATCTTTAAGAAGAATAATAGATAATTTTTATTATATTATAAGATTATAATATAATTTTAATAAAGTAAAAGTATTTATAAGTTTTATATTAAATAAAGATTAAAGAATTATAAATATATATAATATAAGATTATATAAATACATTATTATGAAGTGATATAGTTATTATTGTAATTCATAAATATAAGTTAAAACGAATAACTATACTGAAATATAATATATTTTTTTCAAGTAAAAGTTATTTAATAAACATGATATATATATTAATATAAAATTATTTGATTATATTGGTCAAATACATAATTAAAGTTATATATTTTATGAATGAATAAATAACATGTATTTTAATTAGAGTCTATGAGATATATCATAGTTTTGATTATGTAATAGTGATAATTAATATAAGTGATCAAATCATATAATAGCATTATCCCCTATATATTATTTGAGGATCCTTTTTAAAAGACTAACCTTTACTTCATGTGTTTATTACAAGAGTGCCATCCTTACTTATATTAATTACATATAATGCTGTCTTATTGTTTCAGCTTAAAAAGTTTAATATTTGATATTTATCTGGGGTCATATGACCCCCCTAAAGTCTATGTAGGTCCGCCATTGACTACCTAGTATGTAATTAATATAAGTAAGGATGACATTCTTGTAATAAACACATGAAATAAATGTTAGTATTTTAAAAAGTATCCTCAAATAATATATATGGGATTTCATTGTTTGGGTTCTCGTACATGCACTATAAAAGAGTGGCGTATAGAAAAAGACAAGTCTATTATGGTTGGAATCTCCTAATCCAGTCAATTATGGAGTTATCTGGCCGTTAATTGACTACACACGATAAATAACAATTCCTTTTTCTTTTTGGTCGCGGGTAAATAACAATTGTTGTAATGAATCAACAATTTAAGAGTTCTCGGTGCAAACCTTTCATTTTAAACTAGGTGACTCACCCCTCCATGATTTGTGCACTATCTATTTTTTTTTCTTTTCGAACATTTCCTTTCTTTTATAAAACATGAGTCTCTATTTTATCAATTTCTTGATCGGAATGAAAATTCTAGAACTGGGTTTACATGTTTTAGATATGCCACAATTCATTTTAGATATTTTAAAGTCTTTTGAAAAGGTTTTAGGAACTAAAATTAGTGTTTTTTTCTATTTTCATTGGGTAATGTTATGCGCTTAAGCTTTAATTGCATGTAGAGGAGCTAAAGTTAGTTGGGATTCAGTATGCACTACCAAATCGGCAGGTGGTTTGGGTCTTCGCAGGCTATCTATGTGGAACAAGGTTTTAGGACTAAAGCTTATCTGGCTTATATTCACTGCTGCGGGTTCTCTTTGGGTATCCTGGATCCGCCATAATCTTATAGGACAACATAATTTTTTGGATCTCGATAGCTCGGCTCGTGGTAGTTGGATATGGAAGAGCATTTGTAAACTTCGGCCATTGGCAAGACAGTTCTTGTGTTGTGAATTGGGTTCGGGAATAACTGCTAGCTTCTGGAAGGATAATTGGACGGGTTTAGGTCCGCTAATTGATCTTACGGGTGCGCATGGGCCAAGAGTTGCAGGCGTTCCGGAGGGGGCAGTCGTGAGGGAAGCTATAGGAGATCATGACTGGCGAGTTTCAACATCAAGGAGTCGTCATCCAGTTATGTCACTTCTACGTCAATGCCTCCCAGAATCAAATCCAATTTTGCTTTCAGAGGAAGATGATGTCTATTTGTGGAAGATAGGCTCCAGGGCTCCATCGGCAAATTTCTCGGTTTCAGATACTTGGTCGTCACTGCAACCACAGCTCCCGGAGGTTGATTGGCAGGCATCGATTTGGTTTAAGGATAATATTCCAAAGCATGCTTTCATATCTTGGGTTGTGGCTAGGAATAGATTACCGACACGCGATACGCTTCTTCGTTGGGGACTTACTGTCCCTTCGGATTGCTTGCTATGCAACAGTTTTCTGGAATCACGTCAGCATTTATTCTTCGACTGCGCTTTCAGCTCACAGGTCTGGTCTTTCTTCTGTTCAAAAGTACATCTTACACCTCCTCTTTTGTTTGAAGATTTGCTGAAATGGATGAAAGTACCTATCAGAGATAAGAAAGTCGCTTTTATTTTGAGGTTGGCCTTTCAAGCATCGATATATGGCATTTGGAAAGAGCGTAATTCGAGATTACACTCTGGAATAATGAAAACAGGTGAATCAGTGATTTCAGAAATACAAACAATAATCAGAGCTCGTCTAACACCTCTTTCAAGGGCTCAAGGAGACCTCCCTTCTTCAGTCACTTACTTATATGTATGGTTTGAGTTGTTTCAAGTTGTAGAAAACGTTATTTGAAGTAATGGAAATTTAAAAGTAAAAAAAAAAAAAAAATTGCATGTACTGAAAGTGTTGGTTTTGCAATTGGACTTCAAAAGAAGCCAGTAAGGGTCCACTGACTGCTCGAACTATAGCTTTTGGGATTCTTCTATTTGTGGCATGTGGTTGTTTCACTTTTGGATTTTATAAACATATAAAATATGGTTATAAAGTTCGGATTAATAGGTATTATACTTTGCATTCGGTATTAAAATCCATGGGATCTAGTGTTGTTCTGAGGGGTTTTGTTGCTCTTTCTGAAGATGTTGAGAACTTAAAAAGATTAAATGGTTGCGTCATTGGAATTTTTTGTCTTGTTTTCTCTGTTTGGTCAGTTTAGCAAAATTAAGTAATTGAGAGGATGCATTTGGCACACGAGACTGCCTTATTGTTACTGCTGTCATTAGGCATGCGATTTCGGTTACTTCGGTTTTTTCGGTTCGGATAATTCAGTTTTTCGGTTATTTTGGAATGAAAATAAATTTCCGAATTGAACCGAGTTAAACTTTGGTTTTGCTCGGTTTGGTTTCAGTTTTTTCGGTTTATAAAAATTGTTACCGAACTGAATCGAAATTCTTTTACATTGGGTTTAATTTTGGTTTATATTATTATTCGGCCGATTTCATTAGCTATTGGGCCAAATCAACCCAAAAAAAGTTGAAAAACAAACCTGGATCGAAGTAGAAAAAAAAAAAGACGAAGCCATCTTCGAATCCTTTTCCCCAATTTCGTCAATAAAGTCTTCAGCTTCTACGAGGACTAAGAAGAAATTAATCAGTTTCATAAAACCCAGCAAGACTAAAAGCTATGAGATGGGTTTAAAATACAAACAAATAAAAAACAAAAACAAAAATGATTTTATGAAAGTACAAACTCGTTAAAAAAAATGATAGATGTTAATTTAAAGTTTAAAAAAGAATAAATGATAATCGATTGAGGAGTGGAGACTATTCAAACGAAGGAGATGAGATCAAGATGAAGAATAAGATAAGGGGAACGGTTTAGACCTTTTATGAGATGAACTGAAAATAAAAAATGAAAGTGAAGACTGGGAATAGAATCGAGGGTGGACGCTGGATATAGAATCGAGGGATTAGGCTTAAACCTATTAAAGTTTTGTTTTGTTCGGTTAACCGGACAAACCGAGAACCGAACCGAAAAACCAAAAACCAATTACATTTACATTTGTTGCCAATCGGTTTAGTGTTCATAACCAAATCAAAACCGAATTACCTAAATATCGGTTCGGTTCAGACATTTCGGTTCAGACATTTCAGTTCAGTTCAAAATCTCAGGCCTATCTGTCATGACTTTGGCTAATATATCTAGCCACAAGGGGTGGTTTTTTATGGTATAGTTTTATTTTAGTTATAAGATTTCGCTAGAAGGAAATGTCGCATGTGGACAATGGACTGATGAACTCTTGAACCAGAAAACCCTAGTAGACATACCCTACTTGAAAGTAGGGCCATAGGATCTATTGTTGTACATGCTTTCATGCACAAGTTTTGTACACTATCAATTTGTTTTTTTCTTTGAACATTTTCTTTATATAATAAAACACGAGTCTCTACTTTATCAATTTCTTGATCAGAATGAAAATTCTAGAACTTGGTTTACATGCTTTAGTTTAAACAAGAATCTAGAAGGTGTGTACCTTGATCTAAAGATTCAGGTGGAGACAACATCAATTTCCCGTGACAGGGATGTCCAATGATATCCCTTTCACCTGCAAAAGCAGAGAAGTGCTTTATATATAACTACCTCAAATCACTAGAATATACGCTCCTAACTTTAAAATAAGAACCCACAAAGAAAGTACCTCGATTTACGGAGACAACAACGTCACTTTCTTGCGACAGAGATTTCTCAATCATATCTATTTGATCTGCAAGAATAGGAACATGCGGCCTGGTCTCGCTGAATCTCTTCCTTTCATAGTGACGGAAATCGCAACTCTCGCCCTTCTTGCAAGTCCCTTTTCCCTTCTGGTTGAAAGTACAACATGTAATCTTCTATTGTTGGATCTTCTTATGGGGTTTTAGGACTTCAGAAATCGGTGGCATAGCTCTTCCCGCCAGTAGTTCATAGTGCCTTTTGCAATCGTCCGTTGAATGTCTCCCCCCGGAGGAGGTGGAGACCATTCCCTTTTCACCTTATCCTCTTTGTCTACTGTTTCAATTGAGCTCCTTTCCTCATCTTTCGATGAAGAAAATCCTAGATCTATGTTGATTTTCTCAGATTTGTTAATGGCCTCTGGTTCTTTTAATTTTCGGTTTCTTTCTAGTGGTGAGGCTTCTTTTCCTTTCTGATGAGTGGATTGACATGGATTTAGAGTTGATTTTCTCTTTTGGGCGTGTAGAAGTGGTGTGGTGTTGTTTGTGGGGCTCGGTTTTTGTTGTAGTTTTTGTTCTGTATTCTACCCTTGGCTCCGGAGAATTAGGTCCTGCCGGCTTTAGTTTTCCTTAAAACATTAGGGCGTCTGGTTTCCCGTAAAACTCTCGGGCTTTGGTTTTCCTCCACATGATTCCATATGTGTGAAGTGAGTTTTTGTTGCTTTTCCTTACAATTCTTTATGTGAGGAAGGAGCTTGTGGTGTTGTTGGTTTAATGATCCGTTGGTAAAACTTAAGCTATGTTGGTCTCTGGAATTTTAGGTGTTTGGCTTTTTTCAAAGTGGTGATGTTGCAACGTTATTGAGTTTGGGCAGCATAGTTCCAGACTTGAGTTGCAGTTGTTGGTATGAGGTTCTTTGCAGCAGTGTTGGTGGTTGGTTCATTTTCTTCCTCTTGGCTTTGAGTTCTTCTGCCGTTCCGATGCTTTGCTCTAGTTCACGGGTTTGGATTATTCTGGTTCAGAGACATATTTTGATGTTATCGCGGTTATGATCTTGTGGCTCTTCCGACGAGGTTATGAGATCTTCAGCTTTCATTTCTTTCTGCTTTAGATTACTCGTTTCCTGTTTATTGATCCATGTTTGGATTGTTTATCGTTTAAGTTGGGACTACAGTATTCTTGCCGGTGTGTAAAGTCTGGAAAATCTCTATTTTCCTTGTAAAAGTTTGCTCTTCAATTTTAATAAAATCCAATAGATGAAAAAAAAATCTTAAGATGATCTCTTGACCCAAAACAGTATACCGGGTACGATGGAGATTGGTTGGGTTATATGGAGCGGTTGTTATGTCAGATTGGTACAATGCACTCGCTTTTTTTTTCACCTACCTCATTTTTCCTTATTGCCATATGTCCGACAAATTATGCGAAGGTGGTGCACAAAGTTCATAATATATGCAAAATGTAAGTTTCAAAAAAAAAAAAAATATATATATATATGTATATATATGCAAAAGGCTTAATGTACCTATTTGGCACCACTCTTTGAGCTCTTCGTGTACTTTGTACTTTCCAATATCCAATGGATAACTTTTTCGAACGTATCTTCTTCTTACCACAAGCGATGGAAAACTCTAGCTCCAAGCGCAATTTCGCTTAGAAGATTTAATGAAGTGTTATATCGGATGTTCAATGGAGCTTAGTTCACCCCAGGCATAAGTTCCCTTGATAATGTAATACTTGGGTGTTTTATGATTAGAACCACATTTAAAGACAAATGATGGCCGAGGGTGTCCTTCCTTTGAATCAGAGATAGAATGGAGGCATTGGGAAGTGAGGTGCACCTCACATCTTCTATACTAGGTTTGATAAAGCGCAAAGCCTGTAGACTCATAATATTTCACAAGGCGAACAGAATAAAGCGAACGTATTCACCGCAACACCTTTCAGCAATGTGAGTCACTTCAGAAGCAGATAGAGCTCACTATACGGAATCGAATCTTGGCTTCACGGCCACAGTTGCCAGTTGAGGCAAGTCACTGGATGCAATTATGGCTTTCTTTGGTACGATGACCATTCGGGTTTTAAAAGATTTTGTTGGGATATAGTTAGTAATCTTTCGGGTTCAGATATATTTGGTAATACCATACAAACTCAATTTTATATCCAAACTAAATTCGGATTCAGAGAAAACCACTTCGGATCCGGATATCCATTTTAAAAATAACATGTTTTAACTAAAACACACATAAAACTAAACAATATCACTAATAAAATATTATTAAATATGTTCAAACTCATTCATCTTAAACACACCAATAAAAATAAGTCATAAAATTGAATTTTCAAAAAAATTTGAAAATAACAATTTTATATAAAAATAGATTAAAATGTTTAATTTCTGATTTTTTGGATACTCGTTAGGGTTTCGGTTCAGTCAGGTATTATCCAAAACCCCAAATACCTAACTCTAAGTCCAATTTGAGAATTTTTATAGCTCCGATTTGGTTGGGTTCGGATATTTTGAACCGGATTCGTGTTAAAATTTCAAGCTCGGTTACAAATGCGCAGACATAGTATGATCGACACTCATCTACTCAATATCTCACCAACGTCCCTGGTTTTACTTACCTACCACTTCAACCAATCAATCTCCACCAATATTCAATTATGGGCTCTCGATTGGGCCACACTATTGAGGCGTTTGGGCTTTTGGGTTGCATTACTCTTGAAGAGTTAATTTCCAAATTGGGATAGTTATTGATTTGAATTACCTTAAAGGATGGTCTGTAATAATGCCACTCTTAAATTAATGCAATCAATGTTTCAAAAATAAAGTACACGTAACATGAATGTGAAATGATTTGATCGAGTATGGACACACTTTATCATATTAGCTAAAGGAATAAAATGAATTTGCAATAAAAATAAATACACACGGTTCATAAAATCAGTTGATAAATTTGACCGAAATAATGATCTAAAATATTTTGTCGTGGGTGAATCCCATATCAAAATTACAATTGTTTTCTACGAAATGTTTTAGATGTTAACAGAACCAAGGTTGAACCCACGCGTATAATTTGTATTTGTTTTTTTTTTCTTGTGTTTTTATCACAATTTTGTTTTAGTTCTTTTTTTCTCTTTTAAGAAATTATCTGCTTTTAGTCATATTTAATCTTATTATTATGTATCTATATATTAATAATAATACACTTGTAGTAAGGTTCCGTGTAGACCACATTACAATTTTTGAATCTCCAAACTAGTAGATTGTCCCTCGTAGGGCAACAGTTTAGGATCACTAAGCAGGCAAGAGATTTATGTTTGGTGACCCCCTTCTTGATCCAAATTAGCTTTTCCCAGTTGGTTGGTATTTGGGTTCATAGCTCGTGATACACTTCACAGGAGTTGAATTGTGATTTCAGTTTTTTTTTTGCTTTTCCATTGCAGGGAGTCCTCCGTATCAGACAAACTGATCACTATCATGGCGATCTGCACTTCCTCCATACGGGGGCATCTTGCGGCCTGAATATGCCAATCGTTCCCGGTTCATAGAGAAGCAAGAGATGCATCCACATGGGCGGGTGAACTTAAAAAATCGGGGTGGCAGCTGCCCGCCATAAATTATAGAAATTTGTTTGTTTTCAACATGTATCCAGGAAAATATGTTGCTCAAAGTAGCAAAATTTTATGTTATGCCCCTCCCTTGAACCAAAGTTCGAG
Source organism: Isatis tinctoria (assembly GCA_010577795.1). Lineage (NCBI taxonomy): Eukaryota > Viridiplantae > Streptophyta > Magnoliopsida > Brassicales > Brassicaceae > Isatis > Isatis tinctoria. The sequence continues at coordinate 21,209,068 of CM021244.1, read as the reverse complement.
TCCAGCTTTGCCCCTTCTCCTCTACCAGCTAGTTCTCATCTTCCTTTTTTGGTTCTAGCATTTATTAATTGTTTTCTTTCTTTTAGATGTAGTTTAGAATTATTTTCTTTTTTAAGAAATTGCTTTTACCTTTCAAATTATACATATTTAAAAATATGAGAAATATACCCACTTATTTATATTCTCTAGCTAAATCTCATCATATTTTATAGTTTCCCAAAGTTACTGCATTAATTATAAAATATGAAAAATACAAAAGGTTGTAATTTGAAATCCTTAATAATTAATAATTATATTATGTTTTATTTTATATTATCAAAATTATAACAATACGAAGTGCATGTTAAAAAAGTGATTTGCTTGAAATATTGAATATAAGAAATGAGAAGTGAGTGTTAAAATATTTTTTATTTTTATGTCCCGGATGAAATTTTTTTCCTAGATCCGCCACTGATCCATCGGGATTCCAGTTAGTCGCTGACCGTTCAGTCCAATGTGGTGAATCAAAGGCATATGTTCTGTCCAGGGGTCAATCCAGAATCTCCAGCTCAAACCATTACCAAGCAATATTTGAACCCATCAAAGAATCTTATCTCTTAATCGATTAAGAGGAGTTTTTTTAAAACCCAAGTATGCTTTTGTTTCTCTTAGAGCATTTTTATTGCAGGGTTTTAGATAGGTTCTGATCTATTTTTTAACTAAAAAAAACCAGAAAAGAGAGGAGAGATAAAACACCGTCTCTAAAAAAAGAGGTTTTAGAACCCAGGTTCAGGCACATGCTTTTTTTTTTATTGGTTTAAATTTTTATTATTTAATTAAATTATAAAAAACATTAAATTAATAATATAAAATTCATCAGAACCTTAATTTTAGGAACTCAGCGTTAATGATGCTCTTATAGCTCCCAAATACTCTCTTCCTCGATTACGTTTTTATAGATCCAAGCAACCCAGACCGAAGAGCCATAACAGCTTTAATGAGCAGGTTGTGTTCCATATTTAGGGTTCTTGAATCCCAAGTCCTCTCTCTTCTTTCCGATCCGAGACAACATACCCTGCTACCTTAGCAGAGAAGCGACCCTCCAGTGAACCCTTCCATACGTATGCGTTACACATGGAATCAATTTCATTAATGCATTCTTGTGGGAGTATGTAAGAAGAACACCAAAAATTGCAGATACCCATGATCACAGTTTAAAGAAGAATATGCCTGGTGCAAACGAAAGGTATTTTGCTGTCCATGATGATATCTTGTTGCTGTCCATGACGATATCTTGTTGCTGATTTTACTGGCAACTAAAATTGTTGTAGATGATCGCACATCCTAGATTTACTTTTACTTTCTTGAACTAGTTTTAAAACGATTTGGTCCCAATCCTAGAAAAGCTTGAATAATTCGAGGGCTAAATTAAAGTACATTGTTTGTTTTGAATGAACAAAAATAATTGTTTACTATTTGAATGATTTAAACAAAAATACATTGTTTTTTTTGTTTGAACTGACAAAAATACAGTACCATATTTTTCTATTTGTTATGAGGTACATCTTCCAGCGCAGGATTGAGAGCGAGGCATGGAAAACCATTTCTTCCATCTCTGTGGCTCCTCAAACTTATTGGTAAGAATGTGAAGAACCGGCTAATTTCAATGAGATGATTTTTAAATTGCGCCAAAACAGATTAAATTTTGAGACTAAAAAGTTGTATTATAAAGTCTATCCATTTATATAGTCCCACAACAAATAAAATAGAGATACAACAAAAGAAACATAAAAACGTATATCAATAGTGACTGAAATTTATATACTAAACTAGATGATACCCCGCACCTTGTGCGGATAAAATATATGATTTATATTTGATAATTATATAAACGGTTATCATAGTATCATAGTAGTCAGAATTTTTTATGGCTAATATACTATCTATAAATATAGTATTCAGTAGAATATCTAATCTAATAAACAATAGCAATATATCATCAAACATAATATAAATTTTATTAAAATAAAAATATTTATAATATTATAATTTTGATAAATTGAAAATAATTCTAGTATATTCACAATTTATGAAGTTGCTAATATTTAAAATTCTATCAAAAAAGTATATAAATATTTTTATATTCAATTTAATAACGTAGTTCAAATAAAACTTAATTAAATCAAATAAAAATTTTCAAATTTCGGCGTTTATTAAATACTTCATATACGTAATTCAAAATTCTAAGTAAATTTAATTATTTATAAGCAATATGCATGTCGTCCCTTTCATTTTATAGTCCATGTGGGATAAAAATTTGCATTTATATAATTTCTAAAATTTAAATATCATACAAGCCATTAAATCTATTAATTATATGCTTCTAAATGTTTGAATCTAATGATACCATAAAAAGAGAGAAAAAATCTACTGGAATATCTATATTTCCATATATTAAAAAGTATATTAATTTTTTGTTGACGTGTCTAAATATAACTATTTTATTGGTTAGTTTCCCCTTAAATTACTCAGAGTGAGACACGTGTCTGAATTTTCTCTCTCCGTCTTCTCAATTAATATATAGGGGATACTGTTGTCCCCAGTAGTAAGACCTCTTGGTTCCGTCCCTGAGCTGCGCTTGCATCATACCCGGTAATGTTTTCTTATACGCTGCATTAAAAAAATATGAGTATCAAAAGTATTACATAGCATCTACATGTAACAATTGAAAATCTATTAATATATAAAAGTTGAAGCTATAGTGCTCTAAGAGTATCCACATAGGATTGAAATTTTAAAACAACCAATAGTAATATTCCACATCAACATTTAAAGTTTAAGAAATTTTCTAAAATTTTTAATTGTATTGTTAATATAAAATACACAAGATAAAGAAATTATCTATAAATTTATATTAAACAAAAAGTCAACTTAATATTAGATTAAAAAACTTCCTAATTGAAAATATAAGATAAGAAAATTATCTATAAAGTTCTATTAAATAAAAAATCAACTTAATATTATATTAGGAAACTTTTTAATTTAAAATAATTATCTCATTTGTATAATTAACTATATATAATCTACAATGGTGAAAAAAAAACTTAGAATAAATTTAATAAAAGACTAGATATCAGAATATTAAAAACAAATAGATAAAGTAAGAAATAAAAAAATCAGCTTAATATTAGATTAGGAAACTTTTTAATTTAAAATAATTATCTCATTTGTATAATTAACTATATATAATCTACAATGGTGACAAAAAACTTAGAATAAATTTAATAAATAACTAGACATAAGAATATTAAAAACAAATAGATAAGGTAAGAAATATATCTATAAATTTTTATTAATAAAAACGTTAACCTAATATTATATTACGAATATTTGATAATTTAATATAATTAACAATTATATAATTCACCATATATAACTTAAAATAAATGTTGGTGACAAAAAATATAGATCAAACATAATATTGGTGTTTATTTTTTGGTTATACTAAAAAGATTGAAATTGTATACCTTTTAAGCTGATTAAATTAAACATTTAAATATTATACTAATATAATTGTCATTATATAGTTTTAAAATTGTTTATATTAGCTTTGAAATAATTAATTAAACATTCCAAATTATCATCTTAAGTTAATTATATTTTTGTATATTTTTAGAGTTTTAATTGATTCATATATTTTTACTTTTTAGTATTTGAATATAATGGATATGAGATTATATTAAAAATATGTACTTTAAATGCTTATTATTATTAAATAATTTTTTATATAATATATTATGCAATATTGTAATTAACTGTGAAACAGAAAAACCTAATGACGAATATTATAAGTTGAACAGAGTAAACTAATGATAATTTTAATATTAGACTTTAGAGCTACTCAACCAAATAAATAATATATTGAGTTTATGATATTTATTAAGCGATTTGATCGATTTTTTGAAGAAAAAAAAAGAATTCCTTTAGAGCTTATGAGAAAAAAATATGATGTGAAATAAAAAAAAAATTAGTAGACCATGTTCTAGAGTGTTTGTATTTAGTTTGTCGACATGATTGAATTTATTCTGTAAATTGAAAATTTTCTATAAAATTAATATTTCATAGCAAAATTTGAATATCACTTATCTAAACATCAGAAATTCTAAAAATTTAAAATATTAAATTGCATTATTCTATTTAAAGAAAACATAGGTCGGTTTTGTAAAAATATTTTAAAATTTTATTGAAAAACTATTAGGCTATAAAATTAGTTCAATATTGAGAATTATATAGATTTTGATGTACATATAAAACTATATTTCTTTTGGAAGTTTTTTAACAAATATATAATTAGAAAAAATATTTTTAAAATGACACTTGTGTACTTCTGGATAGATTTGAAAGGTTAAAATGTTTGATTCGAATCTAATATCCAATTATTTATAAAATGAAATATATACGTAAAAAATAACTTATAATATAAGATAATGAACTATTCACAAAAAATATTGACGTTACAGAAAAACGTTAGAATTCATTTTTCAAACCACTAGAACATAAAAAGTAGATTATATGATGTAAAATACATAATTAGTAAATATAAATTAAAATATTGTTAAATATACAAAAAGATATAAGTTGTTTATTATAAATAAATTATTGACAAATATATGATGTAAAATATATAACTAATAAATATAAATTAGAGTATTGCTAAATATACGAAAAATAAAGTATAAGTTATTTATCAAAAATAATTCAAATGAAAAATATGTTAAATAAAAAATTATATAAATAGCTGATTCATCCATAATATGTAAATTTAGTGATTAAATATATTATTTTATACTATTATGAATATAAAAATAATATTTCAACAAATATTATTAATGTTTTCTTATATAAAAAATATTAAAAATCCCTACGCGTAGCGTGGGTGAAAAACCTAGTATATATAAAAAATGAACGTATAGAAATAGAATTCACAGAAAAAGACTTGTATATAAAGTCCTTTTCATATAAAATAACCAATGGAAATATTTTAACTACTAACATACGACATGGTGATGGTGAGTAGTCTAATCTTAACCTATGCTGAATATGCGTACCACTGATTCAAGAGTAACTACATTTAAGCGATAACCCTTACATTACCTAACATTAAATTTGATTGACAGAATTAATCACGGTAAAATTATATCAATTTGATTCAAGTAGAAAAGCAAGGCATTACCGTGGCCAGTGGCTCCACGCGACCAGTAACACAAGTAGCACTTGGCTAAGTGCACTTCAACCCAAGCTGTTATTCCACACAACGACTTCAGCTGTAAGTTGGCTTCCTTCAAACAATCGTTACAGTCACTCACACTAAGATCTCCGGTACACTGCGCCACAGCTTTCGCTCCCTCTCCTATCCAAGCTCTGTAAGGTACGCTTTTTGTGTCCACTACAAAACTCACCATCTCACTTGGTTTAGTCAACTCGTATGAGCTATACCCCCACGGTGTCCCGCATACCCTAGCCAGCAACGTCTTATTCGCCACGCCGAAGAACTTAGTGTTCTCATACTCCAGGAAACAGCCTTCGAGAAGCAACGCGCTGCCGGCCGCTCCTTTGCAGAGACTTTGTAGTATGCGGACAGCTTGCGCTACACATCTAGGGCAATCATCAGAACTGTTAAGTATAACTCATGAAGATAGAAGCAAAAGTTTAAATGAGAAGGAGACTTGGAGGGAAAGCTTTTGGCTTAGAAGAAGCCACGTCGACTAATTTGATGCAGGACCACTTTTTGAGCTAGCCGTTTGTGTCAGCTGTAAAAGCAAAAGGAAACGCGTTTTGTCGGGTGCAGGAACGAAGAGATAAGCTCGAGTCTCTGCTATAAACCTGTACAGTTTTGGCTCTATCTTGTGGCATCAAGGGTTTTAGGTCGAGCGTGTGTTCCTATATATAAGTCTAAGCGTTTGTAAGAGAGAGTGTGACTGCGAGAGAGAGAACATTTGATTCAAAGTATAAGCTTGTTTATTTGTTCTTGGGAAACAGGGGATTACATAGAACTGGAACTTAAGCATCTTTGTAAAAGGGACTTGGGGGTTTATCTTTTGTAAGCACTGTGATTTAGTGGATTCCGGGAATGATATCCCGGCCCAGACGTAGTCTCTTTGTTAACAGGTGAACTGGGTTAACAACTTGCTGTGTGCTCATTTCTCTTCTCCTTCGTTTGCTCTATTCTTTCTAAGGTTTCGTTCAAGCTCTTTATTGGTGGTGTATGTGTTGAGATCAGTATTTGCGTGGTCAAAGAGACGTCTTTGAGTTGCAGGTGTTGCAGGTTTCTTCACATATTGGTAGAAGAGCCAGGTTCTGATAGTGATTCTCATTGGTTATCCGCTGAAAGAGAATCATGTCTTCCACCAAGGTGGAGATTGAGAAGTTTGATGGTCATGGTGACTATACTCTATGGAAGGACAAGCTTCTTGCTTAGATAGATCTCAAAGGTCTAAGCAAAGCTCTGGCACTCTCCGGAAAGGAAGCCAGAATGAGAGATCCAGACGAGACTCCTGAGAAAAGAAAGGAAGAAGAGGAAAAGGAAGAAGCTTTCGACGAGAAAATGTTGAAAGCTCGAAGCTTGATAGTTCTCAATGTTTCAAACAGGATATTGAGAAAGATAAGGAAGGAAACAATGGCTTCTGGCATGTTAAAGGCTCTTGACAAGCTTTACTTAGCCAAAGCTCTTCCAAACAGGTTTCATCTGAAACAGAAGCTGTTCGGTTACAGGATGCCTGAAAATACATCTATAGAACAAAGCATGGATGACTTTCTCCAGCTCATATCAGATCTGGAGAACATATATGTACAGATCTCTGATGAAGATCAAGCTATTCTCCTGCTCATGTCTTTACCAAGACAGTTTGATCACCTTCGAGATGTTCTAAGATTCAGCTCTGGGAGAACAACCCTTGTCCTTGAAGAAGTACTTGCTTCTATATATCAAAAGGAGCTTGACTATGGTGCTATTTACAGAGATAAAGGACAAGGAGCTGAAAGCTTGTATGCCAGGGAAAAGGAAGAACAAAGAGGCAGATCTGAGACAAAAGATAAGTCTAAAAAGTCCAGAGACCGAAGCAAGTCCAAGAGTAGGACGGGATGCTAGATTTGCGGAGAAGAGGGACATTTTAAGAATACTTGTCCAAGTAATGGCAAGTCTTCAGGCAAATCGAAAAATCAGCATAACAAAGGCAAAGGAGAAGCTAGTTCCTCAAAGGACAGTAAAGGAGAAGCCTTTGGTCTCTATGTCTCTGAAGCGCTTCATTTAACAGGTATAAAATTAGAAAATGAATGGATATTGGATACAGGCTGTACTCAACATCTTGCGCACAAGAGAGAGTGGTTTGAGAACCTAAAGGAAGATGTTGGAGGTTCTGTTCGGATGGGGAACAAGTCCACATCTAAAGTAAAAGGAGTCGGGGATATCAGGATCAGAAATGAAGATGGTACGACTTTCTTGCTGACTCAGGTATGGTTCACTCCAGAAATGGACAGGAATCTGATCTCAATCGGTGCTCTGGAAGAGAAAGGATATGAGTATGGGTCTAGGAATGGGTTTCTCAAAGTTACTGATGGCAACAAGGCTCTTCTGACTGCTAAAAGACATGACAAGCTCTATCCTGCAGGGAAGAGTAGAAAGCAATCAAGCCCTGGTCACTGAAAAGAGGAATGGTGATACAGTCTTATGGCACAGAAGATTAGGTCATATGAGTCAAAAAAATATGGACTTAATGGTCAAGAAAGGGCTTCTGGACAAGAAGAAAGTTTCTACCTTTGATACTTGTGAAGGCTGTGTTTACAGGAGAGCAAAAAGGGTGAGCTTCTCTTTTGCTACTCACGATACAAAGGACAGATTGGACTACATTCATTCAGATTTGTGGGGAGCTCGATCTGTGCCTTTCTCATTGGGAAAATGTCAGTACTTCATCTCGTTTATAGATGACTTCTCGAGAAAAACGTGGGTCTATTTCTTGAAGCATAAAGATGAAGCGTTTGCAAGTTTCTCTGAATGGTGTGTGATGGTTGAGAATCAGACTGAGAGAAAAATAAAAATCCTCAGAACTGATAATGGACTGGAGTTCTGCAATCAGAGGTTTGATAGGTTCTGTAAAGAGAAAGGGATTGTGAAGCATCGAACCTGTGCTTACACACCACAACAGAACGGTGTTGCAGAGTGCATGAACCGCACTATAATGGAGAAGGTCAGGAGTATGATGATAGATTCTGGTTTGCCACAAAGATTTTGGGCTGAAGCGACTCACACTGCAGTCGTACTTATCAACAAAACACCATCTTCTGCTATAAAGTTTGAGATACCAGATAAAAAGTGGTCAGGTAAAGCATCTACCTACAGCTACTTAAGAAGGTTTGGATGTGTTTGTTTCGTTCACGCAGATGATGGTAAACTCATGCCAAGAGCAAAGAAAGGTATAATGCTACGATATCCTCCAGGGGTTAAAGGCTACAAGGTTTGGCTACTTGAAGAACGAAAATGTGTGATCAGTCGAAATGTCTTGTTCCAAGAAAATGCAGTATACAGAGATGTTGTGGAAAGAGGAAAAGACATAGAATACGAAGAAGAAGCTGCAGATACTGTGTTTGATATTGACTTTGATCAGGAGAGTGACACTAGTTTAGGTGGAGATCATTCGGATGAAACAGTATCCCCGAATGATCATTCTGAAGACCAAAACAGTCATCACTCAGTAGTCAAGAGTCTGAGAACAGTGGTGGAGAAACTCCAAAGAGTTATCAGTTAATCCGTGACAGAGGCAGAAGAGAAGTCAGAGCTACAAGAAGATTTGACATTGAGGGTTATTACAGTGAAGATACTGATGATGATGAGATACTCTTTGATGCAGAGGTTTTGATAACAACAGTTGACGGTGATAAGCTGGAACCTACAGATTACAGAGGAGCTAGAAATGATGCTGATTGGGCTTTATGGAAAGAAGGTATGAGTGAAGAAATGGTCTCACTAGACAAGAACTTCACCTGAACTGTTGTGAATCGACCAAAAGGAAAGAAAGTGATTGGGAGTAAATGGATTTACAAACGTAAGCCATGAATTCCAGGAGTAGAATTGACAAGATTCAAGGCTCGGCTTGTAGCCAAAGGCTACTCTCAACGAGAAGGTGTTGATTACACAGACATCTTTGCACCGGTGGTAAGACATGTATCCATAAGGATCCTTCTTACTATTGTTGTGGAAGAAGATATGGAGCTTGAATAACTCGATGTCAAAACAGCATTTCTTCATGGTGAGCTCGAAGAAACCATCTATATGGAAGCACCAGAAAGTTTTGAGGATCGGTTTAAGCCTGATGAAGTCTGTCTTCTGAACAAGTCTCTGTATGGCATTAAGCAGGCACCAAGAAAGTGGAATGAAAAATTTGATGGGTATATGAAAGAAATCGCTTTTGTGAAGAGTCTCCGTGATAGCTGCGCATACATAAAGGAAAACTCAGATGGCTCTAAAATCTATTTACTCATCTATGTCGACGACATGTTAATTGCTGCAAAAGATTAGAGGTTTGTCACAGAGCTGAAACAGAAGCTAAGCGACAAATTCGAGATGAAAGATCTTGGAGCTGCAAAGAAAATTCTTGGGATGGATATTTCTAGAGACAGAACAGCTGGGAAGTTATGGTTGTTTCAAGAAGCTTATCTGGGAAAGGTTTTGGAATTATACAAGATGGACCAAGCTAAATAGGTGGTAACTCCTTTGGGTGCACATCTTAAGTTACGAGCAGCAACAAAACATCAGATAAAGGAAGAAGGCGAGTTCATGAAATCTGTACCATACTCAAATGCTGTAGGAAGCATTATGTACACAATGATTGGAACCAGACCAGATTTGGCATAAGATACGAGATGTCATTGCAGACAATATTGTGCAGGTTTTGAAGATTTCTACTCAGACGAATCCTGCAGACATTTTCACCAAGATTGTCCCAGTGAGCAAGTTTCAAGCAGCGCTTGACCTGCTCAGGGTCAAGTCTGAGTAATAAAACTCAGGAAGCAGGATCGTAAATCCTCATTCTAAATCATCATCATCACTCTCTCACAGTCTCTCAGGTATGTTTGTCTCTTCCCATATTGCTTGATCTCTCATTGCTATAGGTGGAGTTTGTTAAGCATAGCTCATAAGGATAGAAGCAAAAGTTTAAATGAGAAGGAGACTTGGAGGGAAAGCTTTTGGCTTAGAAGAAGCCACGTCGACTAATTTGATGCAGGACCACATTTTGAGCTAGCCGTTTGTGTCAGCTGTAAAAGCAAAAGGGAACGCGTTTTGTCGGGTGCAGGAACGAAGAGATAAGCTCGAGTCTCTGCTATAAACCCGTACAGTTTTGGCTCTATCTTGTGGCATCAAGGGTTTTAGGTCGAGCGTGTGTTCCTATATATAAGTCTAAGCATTTGTAAGAGAGAGTGTGACGGCGAGAGAGAGAACATTTTATTCAAAGCATAAGCTTGTTTATTTGTTCTTGGGAAACAGGGGATTACATAGAACTGGAACCTAAGCATCTTTGTAAAAGGGACTTGGGGGTTTGTCTTTTGTAGTCACTGTGATTTAGTGGATTCCGGAAGTGAGATCCCGGCCCAGACGTAGCCTCTTTGTTAACAGAGGTGAACTGGGTTAACAACTTGCTGTGTGCTCATTTCTCTTCTCCTTCTTTTGCTCTGTTCTTTCTAAGGTTTCGTTCAAGCTCTTTATTGGTGGTGTGTGTGTTGAGATCAGTATTTGCGTGGTCAAAGAGACATCTTTGAGTTGCAGGTGTTGCAGGTTTCTTCACAAGAACGTGTGGAGAGGTCGCTGCGGCAGTGGTGCATCCCGTGGACGGTTTTGCCGTAGGCTCCGACGGTGAAATCGTTGTATGTGAAGACATAAGCTGAGTTTACGAGCGAGGTGAGTAGCGTGTTGACATTTGAGTCGTAAGATGATCCGAGAAGGTACTTAGAGAAAATAGACGATCCTCGAAAGTAGTTTGGTTGCGTGCAGTGGTGGTAGTAAAAAAAGGTATTGTCGGAAGGAGATGAGAAGTTTCTGATGAGAGATGCGGCTGCGATGATGACGGATATGGCAATAACTGTGTTTAATGGTGACATTACTCTCTCTTTCACTAAATTTGCTGTTTTCGAGTGTTATTGAAATTTGTTTAAAACATCTATTAAGTTTTGAAAATTAGTCAACTATGAGATGGTGGCAGGCAACTCATTTTTCTTTCACGGCTTTTCTAAATATATAAATCCCAATATTATTAATTTACAAAGACATATCAACAACTTTACTCTTTTTTTTGTGTTCATAAGTTGCTATGTTATGATTACAATTTTTCAACCACAAAAGTATCCACTAACAATCCGTTTAAAAAGTCAAGTTGCTGATTTAATAAGGTTGAAAATCAATTGAGATCAAGATAATTGTTTTTGTCGATGACATGCTCACTTTCGCTGATGTGCTGCTTTTTGGCCTCTGGGAGGTATCCTGTCTTTTTTTTTAAACACCGGGGTATCGTATCATATGTCTATCTTACAAAATATGAATAAAAACATGAGCAGGTGGGCATGCAACTTTTATGTTCGGTGCGTTAGTATATATATCATTATGAAAACATTTGCAATAGTTACTACACTATATAAAAAGAGTTAATTACATAGAAGGTAACTTATTCAGTTAACAATATCACATTTGGTAACTTTCTGAATAATGGTAACTTTCACCTTTTTTGCTGAACAAACTTGAGAAACTGAGAAAGATCATTTTCCTTCTACGTTTTTCTCTTTTTCTCCTTTTCTCTCTCTCTCTCTTCATCTCCTTCTCCAACGAAAAGTTATTTTCTCTCTCTCTCTATCTACCTCTCTCTCTCCTCCTCCAACGAAGATTTTTTATGGATCTAAAGAACACCATTTCTTTGATGGATCAAAAAAATTGATTTTTGATTGAAGAAGAAAGTAAAAAGTAATACATTTTATTTCCCAATTGCATAGAAAAGAAGTTGAAGTTTTGTACTAATTTCTATTTTTTTTATTTATTGGATTTGAAAGAGTTTGAAAATTCAGATCTTAAAAAATTTAAATTCCTCTATCATACTCTTAATTTTAATCGTTATGTGGACATTGATCTGTGGAACGAGATATAGGTCGATGAACATGGGTCTATGGAACATAGGTCAATTGACATAGATAACAAATTTTATGTCCATGAAGACATGTGCATGAAAGAATGGACAACGTATTATATCTATGAAACCATGTCTATAAATAAATTGCAATGGACAATAAGAATATGTCCACGAAAGCATGTCCATGACAGCATGAACAACATATTTATGTCCATGAAAGCATGTTCATTACAAATTGCACTGGACAACATATTTTTATGTCCATGCACGAATGTCCATGAAAACGTGGCAACATATCAATGTCTATGTCCATGAAAGTATGTCCATGAAAACATGGACAACATATTAATTGCGATGGACAACATATTATATGTCTATGAAAGTATGTCCATGAAAACATGGACAACATATTTACGTATATGAAAGCTTGTCCATAAAAATTGTGGCATGTACATGGTGGCGTGGACATGGTGGTGTGGGCAATTTGTGGCATGGACATGGTGGCGTGGACAAGGTGGCGTGGACATGGCGGTGTGGCAATGGCCGCATGGACACAATAGTGGACTTCGCGGCGTGTACATCTCAGCATGGACACAATGAAATGAACAAAATGACATGGACATAGTCTCGTGGACATAATTGTGGACATGGTAGCGTGGACATGGTGGCGTGGGAATAGCCGCATGAACACAATTGTAATTGTGATTGTATCTATACTATAATATCCACGTCTATCCACTTCCTACCGGCTAACGATTTAATTATGATTGTATCCATACTATAACATCCAAGTCCTACCGTCCTGCAAGACAAATAGATTTTTCTATATCCATAAATTTTTATTCATAAATACCTGAAATATATAAAAGTGGATATCAAAATGTAGAGAAAAAAACTATAGTTCTTATTATAAAATAAAAACATACTTTCAAATTTTTAAAAATATGAAATAATCATATTAGTATGTGAGGGGACGAAGATAATAAAATATGAGAAGAATAAAAAGAAAAAGAAAAAACAAACAAAAATGATCGAAGAAGAGAGAGAGAAAAAAAAAGAGAAATTGGGAAGAGTGCATCGTAAAAGAGGTGTGTGTGGTTTAGTTAGGAGAAGGACTCCATCGACATTTCTCAACACAAAAGTACCCAAGTATCAAAATGTTATTAAAGTATAAAAAACAAAGACATAATTTACCTTCAATGTCACTCATATAAAAATATTTGATTTTGACTCGCGCTTCCAAAGCGCTGTAATATATTTTTGATAAAATTTTAATTTAATAGAAAGAGTTTCTATAATTTTAATTTTTAATTTTCTGATTTTTAAAAAATAATTTCTGATATTTATTTTTTAAATAATATATTTATATATTTGAAAATTTTAGTTGTGTTAACAGTTTTTTCTAATATATATATATATATATATATATATCATATAATTTACTATATTTTAACCCGTTAGTTTATATGTTTTCCTGATATTTTGACCCGCGTTTCGAAAGCGCGGGAATATATTTTTGATCAATATACACTGGTTTAAGTACTTTGCATGTATGATAATAATAATAATTATTATTATTTTTGTTGAAATGTTGAATATATTGATCAACAAAAAAAGTTTACAATCTCATGATCAAAACTATGGATCATAAGAAGCTTTGATTTCTATTACATTGAAGGAAAGAAAAACAAGATAGGGAAAAATATCATGGTGTTGATTTTTCAATCCATCTTGTGATTGTTTCACTGCACTATGTGCTCCCTTCCGCTTGAAGTGAGAGTAGTCTATTTTGAACACTCTTATGTATCATTCTAGCAATCTGTTGGGGAGAATGAACTTGGGCTCTATGAAGACGACCATTTCTCTCTCTCCAAATCCAATACACAGACGTTTGGAAGGCCATTCGAGCTAGTAATGCATCCATCTTGTTTAGTCTATTTCGTAGTAAGTTGTTTATCGTTCCCGTCCAGTCCGGCGTGATCCTACTCCCAAGAATGTTTGATGTCAACATTGTCCAGACCGTGTAAGAGTATGGGCAAGCGAAGAAAAGATGGTCACTTGTTTCATATAGTTCTCCACAGAGACTACACGAATGCATTTGACCCCAGGCACCTGTTTGAGATCCAGTTTGCAGTCGATTTTGACAAGCAAGCCATGTAATAAAAGCCTGACGCGAAACTGCCTGAGTGAACCAGACCAAACGTGTCCATGAAACCGGCTGCTTTATTTCACGAATCAGTTCCCAAGTCTTGGATGAAAGGAACTTACTTTCATATTTTCCTTCTCCTTGGAGCCATAAAATGCGGTCAGCGCCAGCTTGCGAAGAAGGAGGAGTTATGGTGTTTAGTTGATCCATAAGACGACGGACAACATTACCACGGGATGTTCAAAATTTCCATTCATTACCTTCCACCACCTCAGAGATCAATGCATTGCGCCTAATCCCAACAGAGCTCAGACCTGGGTCTCCCACTGTATTTTGAAATGAACCCTCAGGAAGCCAATTATCGAACCAGAAGTGCGTTGATTGACCATTTTTTATTTCATACTTGAGGAATTTGAATGCCAGCTCTCTGCGTTTGAGTATCTTAGTCCACACCCAAGAACCTCTTGTTGTCTTGTTCGATATATCCCATAGAGAGGCGCCACGAAGCAGATTTCTTTTCACCCAATCAGACCAGAGTGAATTCGTATTTGTGAGAAGTCTCCATATTAGTTTAAGCAGAAAAACCTTTGATGTATCCTTCAGTCGACGAATCCCCAAACCTCCCTCCTTCTTTGGAGTGCAAACATCAGCCCATGCAACTTTTGACTTCGTTGTTATGTTTGGAGAGCCCGACCATAGGAAAGCGCAACACATTCTTTCTATTGTCTCCAAGCATCTGTTTGGTAATCGAAAAACAGAACACCAGAAGTTTGTTATGCTGGATATAACCGAGCAGATTAGCTGCAGATGCCCCGCATAAGATAATGCTTTGTTGGACCAACCTAGAAATCGAGAACGAACTTTGTCGATTAAAGGCTCATAGTCTGAGCGATTCATATGCTTTGTAGTCAAGGGAAGACCCAGATATCGTATGGGAAGAGTCTCAATAACGATCTGCAACTCAGCAACTTTTGCTCGAAGTTCAGTGTGAACTTTACCTCCCATATACAACGCAGACTTATTTAGATTTATGGCTAGCCCTGAAACTTTTTCAAAATCCTGGAGCGTTTGGAGAATACCTGATAAGGAGGAAGCTTGGCCGTCAGTGAAGATGATCATATCGTCTGCGAAGCTGAGATGAGTAATGTTAGCCTCTTTACATTTGGGATGAAATCCAAACTTGCCCTGATTAGCAGCTCTGTTCAGACGGTTGCTAAGGACGTTGATGGTGATGACGAATAGTATTGGAGAGAGTGAGCATCCCTGTCTCAGACCCCTATTGCTACGAAAAAATCCAGTCATTTCCCCATTGACGTTGACTGAGAATGTGGCCGTAGAAATACAGCTTCGAATCCAGTTGGCAAAAAACATTAGGAATGCCCAAAACATGAAGAGCATTTAAGATGAAATTCCAGTTGATAGTGTCGACGGCTTTTGCTATATCAATTTTCAAGGCGCATCTGGCTGCTATATTGTCTTTATGATAACTCTTAACCAACTCAGTAGCTAGAAGAACATTTTCCATTAGTAAGCGACCTTTGATGAATGCACTCTGGTTTGGTAATATTGATTCCGGGAGGAGAGTTTTTAAGCGAGTTGCAAGAATTTTATAAATGACCTTGTATATCGTGTTGCAACAGGCTATTGGCCGATAATCCTTCATAGTTTGGGCGTCAGTTTTCTTTGGTATAAGTGCTAAGACCATGGCATTGACTCCATGAGGCATGAAACTTGTAAGATAGAAAGATTGAACCGCAGTGATGAAGTCCTGTCCAATGACTGACCATGTAGATATGAAGAACTCCTTAGTGTCCTCCACTTTCCTGATGATTCCACCATGTGAATTTGGGGCCTGTTGATTTTAGGTCCAGAAGCTCGCTATCATGGACCATATTTTGGAAGTCAAGCATTCCATTCTGATCACCCCTTGGGTTCCCCATCCTTGAGTGTTCTCTAGACACTAGAACAACATTGAAATCCCCCATCATAATCCATGGAATCGTATTCGTGTCATAGTGATTCCTTATGTGACGAGCCTCATCCCAAAGTCTTTGACGATCTGACTTGAAATTAGACGCATAAATGCAGGTGCAGATAAACGTTTCTCCACGAATTGTTTCAATACCAGCAGTTATCATCTGCGCACTCTTGTGCAAGATTGTAACCTTTGCCTCGTCAGAACAGACTAACCACACTTTCCCCAATCTGTTGTAGTCATAATTTGCTTCATAGTTCCATCCATTCATTGTTTGAGAAATGATTTCTGTACACAACTCCTCCTTTACTCTTGTCTCCAGGAGACAGCCAAAAGAAGGCTTAGTTTCATTCACCCAGGTTCGTACCGTTTTTTTCTTGCGCGGATCGTTGAATCCCCTGGTGTTCCACGCGAAAAAGGATGTCATTATGATTAGTTCCTCCGAGTGGAGGACTTCTTTGTTTGGTTTTGGCCGGCAATGGATTGATATTTTGTTGATGCAACATCCTTGCGTTGCGCGTTCCTTTTTTTATGTGCGGTACCAATCTGCGTTTTAGCAGGTGGGATCTCGATTTCATCTATGGCCGTGTCTGATTCTGAATGCTTTATTTCCCCCTCTTCCTGTCTGTCTTCCTCTGCTTGAACATAGGAGAACATAGTAAAACGTGAAGTCGAGAAAATATCTTGTTCTTTGTTGCTCTGTGTTTTGTTCTGAGGAGAGTACTTCTGCCCTGGTTGCTTTCTAGGTGAGCTTCGGCTTGAACTTGGTACCTTATTCCATTTGTTTTCCAGTTCCGAGCTATCTTTTATATCCTTTATTAGCTCCTCATTTTCAGTGTCTTTCACCACAATTTTGGCAGAGTCCATAATCCCAGCTTGAAATAAGTCAATTCCTGCAGTTAGACCTGAAGATGTCTCTGTTTCTTCCTGCAATTGTCCTGACAGTTCAGAAGCTTTCTCTTTCTCATCGGCTGCATCTCTCTCTCCAATCTCTGTTTTTTTCCTTTATCTGTAGCTTAACTTTATCTCCTGTCATCAGAGCGCATTCCTTACCATTGTGTCCCCCTGTATTACAAAGAGGACAACGGGCCGGAAGCCATGGGTATGAGAAAGGATCTCAACATCCTCGTCAAGTGATATTTTTTGGGGGAGTTGTTTTTCCAGATTCACCACGACCAGCATCCTAGCAATATCCAGACGGATGCATCTAGCCGTGTTAGCGTGAAGCTTCTGAAATTCTCCAATAATGTTCCCAAGAAATTTTAGACCAGCGTCTGAGAATAAATTATCCGGTACTCCTTGGAGATCCACCCAAATCAGCATTGCAGACAGATCCGGTTTAGATTTGTAGTTTTTGGAGACCATTCCTGGACAATCAACGGGATTTCTCCTATATGCCAAAATTGACGACGCAAGACCCTCACCTTGATGTCCGGATCTTCAATCCTGAAGAGCACCGATTTGGGGTTTAAGAACTGCGCATCAATCTTGGAGTTCTTGTTTGCAGACGACCAGATCCAATTGACCATGGCATGGACTTTGCCTATGTGTGGCGCCTCACCGATGAAGTGACCAATCACATAGTTTGACCAAAGAGGTTTAGAATCTTTCAGTAGATCTGGAGGAATCGAGCCACGAGCAACTCCGTTTACAAGTTCAACAGAAGTTTTGAAAGAGGGTATCTGTTTTTCGGAGACCAGTGAGATCCATGATTGCTTGATCTGACTAATCGGAGAGGTGGAAGAAGGAACTTCCTGTGAGGAAGAAAGAGCGGACATCGTATTCTCTCTATTTCCATGTTTGATAATTAATACAGCAATAAACATCATTCAATAAAAAAAACATCAATCCCAACCACTTTTGTAGTAAAAATAAATAAATAAAGTGATTCAATCTAATTCTAAATTTAATATAGTTTGTGTAGAAAGTTATTTTTCTACATTTACCATTTGATTTAATAATTTAACTATACTTATGAAACATATATAGCTATATATTATAGATTTCCACTTTTTTTTGTTTTATAGATCAAAAATTAATTTAATATTTAATTTTATTATTTTCTAAATTAATAATAATAATTTTTCAATTTTGAAGAAAATGGATGATATGCAAAAATATTTATTTTAGATTATGTTATAATCCCAACCCGTTCAATTGCAACACATACATTCCAAGCCGTCCGCTATGTGATCGAATAATATAAAAATGATTTTTTTTTCTATTCACCTTTTTATTAAATTGAAAATACATCAATCCAATTTCTAATATTATTAATTTTTTATTAAAGTAATGTAAAATCTTCATCTAGTAAATTAAAAATAATTACTATTAATTTGAGTCTTAGTTTATAATATTCATTTTTATAAATAAATAAATATATATATATATATATATATATATATTATTGCAAATTTTCGTGTATAAGATATTAATTTGAGTCTTAGTTATATATATTCAATTTTTTTTGTATAAGATACTCTTGCAATAATCTAAAATCAAATATTTTATAATATGTTTAAAGGAAGTTTTGATTCATTTTGATTTAAAAAGATATTCAGAGATTTGTCTTTGATTTACTTTTGATTTAAATATTAATAATAATTTACATATTTTATTTGACTAAAATAACCTTAATGAAAATTTGAAAAACAACTAAAAGACAATAGCATTACGTGTAATATACTACATTATTAAAGGTTATGTCAAAATGTTTGATTCTATTTTAATGGTATAAACTATATGATAGCCCGCACCCTTTGCGGGTATAATATTTGATATTTAGTTGATTATTATATAAACTATTATCATAGTAGTCAAGTTTTTTATAGCTAATATACTTATTGCATTGATTGTTGTTTGATTTTTTTGTTGATGTTAGAAGAATTGTATCATGTAAGATTATATATTGTGTTGATTGGTTTTTGAATAATTATATTATGTGTGTATTATATTTTGTGTTTGTTTAGTACGTTAAAAGTTATATATATTTTTATATTGGTTGGTTATATGTTTTTCTGTGTAATATTTTTATATAGTTTTTGTTGGGTCAATTAGCGCACGCGGGATCACGACATATGTTTAACTTTCTTCAAAATATAGACGTAAACCAAATAAAACACATTAAATTTAACTAAGCCGAAGTAGGAAAAAAATTTGATATATATAAATTTTTTTATAATTTTTACAAATGATAGTTAATATAATATCTATTCATTTGTAAAAAACGTTTGATATATATAACCAAATTAGAAAAAGAAATTCATAACTTTATTTGGGTTATATTAGATTGAGTTTTGCATAAACAGAAAGCTCATTGAGCATGCCCATTAAATGTGAACTTTTTAATGATATATACAAAGTTCATAACTTCATTTGAACTATATTAGATTGAGTTTTGTAAACAGAAAGCTCATTAAACATGCACATTAAATGTGAGCTTTTTAATGACATGTACAAAATAAATATTTTTATTGGTTGTTTTTCTCATTTTAATCTCATTGAAACATGTGGCAAAACGTTTTCTCAATTAATATATAGAGATATGAAAATTGTTTAATTATTGTAAGAGATTAGTAAATATCCTTCTTTGACGGGGTTTTCTATATAAATAAATAAATTAAAAATATCATAACGTTAATTTATACACACTGAAAATTGTTATAACTGCGTTCGATAATCTACATTTACTTAATTAATAATTAGGTCTATTGTTGAACAATAAATTAACTACTTTTATAAAAATGAATGTCAAACATTTTGAAACGTACAAAACAAATAAGTATATGACTGTTCAACAACTTGCTGGAGTAAATTAGTAACAATAAATCAATTTGCTAATTTAAAAAGGTTTAAGACGTGGTGACAAGTAGAGGAAAGATCAATTCCAAACATGGATATAATTCTACCAAAATTACAAGAACAAAGTGTGACTGCATTGACATGATTTGGTAGTTGTCAATGTTACATTATGCTGAAACATAATTTTACAGACCCGGTCCACCATAATGAATCTGTAATATTCCGATTTCTGGTACATATGGAAACATATGTGGGAGATGTTAAAAAAATTATTTGGGTATTTATGTTACCGAACACTACAAAAAATCATGTGTGCTGTATCATTTATTTTTTAATTGATGCAAATTCAGTTGCATCATTTAATTAAATGATTCTGGAAGTAGTGATGCTAAATATTTATATCAATATTATTAATGATGCAACTACTTTCATCACTTATATTAATTGATATTAACATATATCATTTGCAATAAGTGATACTAATTTTATATCACTTAAAGTAAATGATACTAATATTTACATCACTTAAAATAAATGATATTAATATTTACTATCAGTTATAATAAATAATATTAGATATTAAAATTCATAGATATTGAAATTAGTTTTAATTTTAAATTTTGTGATAATTTTTATAATACTATAAATTTAAGATAACTGTAATTTTATATTTATTATTCTAAGAAATGTATATAAATATATACATATTACTTAACATAAAAAAACTTAGTGTTGATAAGTTTCTTTTATAGAGGAGGAAACTAGTGCTCTTCATCACTATTAGCAATGCGGGACAAATAGTTGTTTAGTGAGAATTTTATTTGCATCACTTTTATAACTGAAATAAATATTAGCATAATTTATTATTCATGGTAATGTGAGTTGATCAAATGCTTCACTTATATAATCGATGCAAACTTATGTATTTGTGTTAGTTTTCCAAAAGTGATATAAATTAATAAAGGTTAGTATCAATTATTTTTAATTGATAATAATCAAGCTAATATTAGTATCAATTATTTTTAATTGATACTAGTCAAGTTAAGATTAGTATCAAATAAAAAACTGATGTAAAATCTTGTATCTATTGTAAATTTTTAATTAGTGATTCTAAATAGAATCAGTTATTTTAATGACACTTTATAAATGATGTAATATACATTTTTATTGTAGTGAAAGTGCACTTACATTTTCGGTTAATTATCTAGAAAGAACTCTAGGGTTAAGCGTGTTTGAGCTGGAATAGTGGAAGGATGGGTGACCTACCAGAAGTCATTCACAGTACAGTATGAGTGAGGTCAAAACACGGGAACAGTCATGTGGTGAATGCATGGATAGTGTATCATGACTTTCGAACCTCCTAGTTAACATACCGACCGTCGGACAAGGGTGGACCGGCCTATAAATCTAGTGAGAAGACATGAGGACTCACTGGTAAGGATGGTTGGAGCGTTATAAGATACATTAGTAACAACAAATTGATTTATTGGTTAAAACTCATGCATTATGTGAAAGAGATTTTAGAGATTAGATTATAGATGAGGTATGTTTTCAATAAAAAAATCAAACTATAGTCTGAGCCTCACCTAAGGGAATGTACTGGGGGTCTACACGAACCCAATTTGATAGAAACCATGATACTTAAGAGATTTGATCCCAACTTGATCGCAACCCTGATCACCTAAGAGATTAGATTATAGATGAGGTATGTTTTCACGATACTTGTTTGGGTGTCGGTTCGGTTCGGGTATTAACCAAAACCCGAAATACCTAGCTCTAATTCTTATTTGGAACCGGATTCGGGTTAAAATTTTGGGTTCACTTACAAATGCCCAGACATAGTGTGATCGACACTCGTCGATTCAATATCTAACCAAGCCTGGTTATTACTTCACCTACCACTTTAACCAATCCATCTCCACAAGCATTCATTTCTGCTCTCGATTGGGGAATACTATTGAGGAGTTTTGGCTTTTGGGTTGAATTTCTCTTAAAGAATTAATTTTCAAATTGGGTTAGTTATTAAATTTGAATTACCTTAAGGATGGTCTGTAATAAGTCCCAGTTGCAACTTTAAAATTAATGCAATCAATGTTTTTTAAAAAAAGCACATATAACATGAATGTGGAATGATTTGATCGAAAATGGACACACTTTATCATATTAGCTAAAGGAATAATATGCATTTGCAATTAAAATAAATACACGGTTCATAATGTCAGTTGATAAATTTGATCGAAATAATGACCTAAAATATTTTGTCGTTGGTGAATCCCATATTAAAGTTATAATCGTTTTCTCTGAAATGTTTTACATGTTAACAAAACCAGAGTTGAACCCGCGCGTATAGTTTTTATTTGTTTCTTTTTTCTTGTATTTTTATCACTGTTTTGTTATTGTTATTTTTTTTTCTCTTTTAAGTAATTATCTATATATTAATAAAAAGATACTTGTACTAAGGTTTCGTGTAGACGCCAGTACAATTTTTGAATCCCTAAGCTAGTAGTTTGTCCCTCGTAGGGCAACAATTTAGGATCACTATGCATGCAAGAGATTTATGCATAGGGATCTCCTTCTTGATCCATTTGCCCAGTTGGTTGGTATTTGGGTTCATAGCTGGGTGATACACTTCACAAGAATTGAATTGTGATTTCACTTTTTTGGATTTTCCATTGCAGGGAGTCCTCGGTATCAGACAAACTGATTATTGTCATGGCGATCTGCACTTCCTCGATACGGGGGCACCTTGCGGCCTGGATATGCCAATCGTTCCCGTTCCATTGAGAAGCAAGAGATGCATCCACATGGGCAGATGTACTTAGAGAATGGGGGTGGCAGCTGCCCCCTATAAATTATAGAAATTTTTTTGTTTTCATTTTGTATCCAGGAAAATCTGTAACTCTAGTAACAAAATTTTATGTTATGCCCCTCAAGAACCAAAGTACTTCTAGCTTTTCCCCTTCTCCTCTAATTTTTTGTGGTTTGGTATTTTATTTCCCCCCAAATCACCCTTTTTTATTTCACAATTTTTCCTATTATAAAACGTTTGTTTTTTTTTTTTTTTAACTTCCCGAAATTGAATTTTTATTTCCATTTTCCAGTCATTTCTTTTACTAGCTAGTTCTCAGCCTCTTTTTTGGTTCTAGCTTTTATTAACTGTCTTCTTTGTTTTAGATGTAGTTTTGAAATATTTTCTTTTTTAAGAAATTGCTTTTACCTTTCAAATTTTACATATTTAAAAGTATGAGAAATATACACACTTACTATATTCTCTAGCTAAATCTAATCATATTTTATAGTTTCCGAAAGGTACTGCATTAGTTATAAAATATGAAAAATACAGAAGGTTGTAATTTGAAATCCTTAATAATTAATAAATATATTATGTTTAATATATTAGCTTTAATTATATATACGAAGTGCATGTTAAAAAATATGATTGCTTGAAAAATAGAATATAAGAAATGAGAAATGAATGTTAAAATATTTCTCTTATTTTTATGCCCCGGGTGAAATTATTTATAGGATACGCCACTAATCCATCGGGATACCAATTTCTCGCAGACCGTTCGGTCCAATGTGGTGAATCAAAGGCTCGTGTCCTGTCCAGGGATGAATCGAGAATCTGCAGCTCAAACCATTACCAGGAAATACTTGAACCCATCTGAGAACCGTATTTCTTAATTGAAGGAGCTTTCTAAAAACCCAAGTATGCTTTTGTTTCTCTTTCAGCTCCCAAATACTATTTTCCCTGATTAAGTTTTTATAGATCCAAGCAACGCGGACCGGCTCTTTTCAAAATAACAGGAGCCATAGCAGCTATAATGAGCAGGTTGTGTTCCATATTTTCAGGTTCTTGAATCCCAGTCGTCCCTCTTCTTTCCGATCTGAGAACACATACCATGCTACCATAGCAGAGAAGTGACCCTCCAGTGAACCCTTCCATAGGTATGCGTTACACATGGAATCAATTTTATTAATGCATTCTTGCAGGGGTATATAGGCAAAACACCAAAAGTTTCAGATACCTACGATCACAGTTTGAAGAAGAACATGCCTGCTGCAAACGAGAGGTAATTTGCTGTCCATGATGATATCTTGTTGCTGATTTTTTGTAGTAGAGGTTCACAATCAGCGGTTGATAGCTTTTTGTTGTTGAGAGGAAGACCATGTATCTTATTGGAAGGTGACCCTGAGGGATGCCTGAAATCAAATCAAGCTCTTTTGTATTCGAGTCGGAAATACCACATAGAGAAGAAGCAGGAATT
Source organism: Isatis tinctoria (assembly GCA_010577795.1). Classification (NCBI taxonomy): domain Eukaryota; kingdom Viridiplantae; phylum Streptophyta; class Magnoliopsida; order Brassicales; family Brassicaceae; genus Isatis; species Isatis tinctoria. The sequence continues at coordinate 21,184,735 of CM021244.1, read as the reverse complement.
TTGAGGACTTATCGCCAAGCGTGAAAGTGCCTGGAACTCCTCAAGGACAGACATAATTCCTTGGAGAGACTAGACTGATCCATCAGAGAATATTATCAAATCAGCTGCAAAAAAAAGTGAGTCAATTCTGACTCTTTGAAGCTTGGGGGATATAAAACAATTTTCAGCTACCGCTGCATCATTCAATTTCTGAGATATGATGTTCATAACCAAACGAAACAGATAGGCCGGTAGAGGATCCTCTGCCTTATTACAATTTAGGCAAATGGAATAGGCAATAGTGGAGATGCATTGCTTTACCAGTCTGTGTAAACTGTAGGAAGATTAAGAGCAGATAGACATTCAAGTATAAAGCTCCTGATCGAGTCAAAAGCTTTTGCAATGTCTATTTTTAGAGTCATCCTTCCGGGTTCTTTATTGCCATGATATCCACTGACGATTTACGAGGCCAGGAGACAGTTCTTTAATAGTAACCTCCCTTTTATGAAAGCCGTTTGATTTGGTAAGATTATCTTGGGCAATAGGGGATTTAATTTAGTAACAAGCAGCTTAGAGATCATCCTATAAATAGTGTTGCAACAGAATATTGGTCTATAGTCCTTAATGACAGTTGCTCCTATAAAATTTGGGATAAGCGTGAGGATTGTCGAATTAAACGAAGAGGGCATGAATCTAGTTGTGAAGAAACGAGTGACTGCCACAATAACCTCGTCCCCTAGAATGCCCCATGTCGCCTTATAAAACCCTGATGTAAGGCCATCAAGACAATGAGTTTTACTGGGATTAAGCTTAAATAATGCTGATCTGATCTCATCTACAGAAGGTAGCCGAGCAAGGGACGAAGCTTCCATAGGGGTGCATCTGACACGCGAGAGCGATTCAATGACTGGTAAGATGGTGTTTGACCTCGACGAGGTAATTGGCCCTAACATGCCTCTAAAATGGTCAACCGCTTGTGATGGAGGCATGGAGCGAATCAATTTGAATGTCTGAGTAATTCTCTTGGTTTAAGGTCTTCAGTGCAAACTTAATATTCTTCTGTTTTTCATTTAGGAACTCAAGTGACCAGGACTCTTGACTTGAGGGGGACCAAGCTTAGCCAACTGCCTGAAGGAAGTCCGGATGAGAGGTAAGAAAACTGAAGAATTTTAAGGTCATTGTGCCCGCCATTTGGACCTGATATTTTAGAGAGACACAACATGGGGCGTGGTCTGAGAATTCCCTTGCGGAGAAGTTTGCCATGCTATTAGGCAACGAAGAGAGACAATGTTCATTGATAAGTGCTCGATCCAGATTTTTTCCAATAGGATTACCCGGTTGGTTAGTTGACCATGTCATTCTTGTTCCATAGTATCTCAGGTCCCCTTAGTTCCAGTTTCTCAGGGCAGGAGCGAAATGAAAGTATCAGGGCAGTGTCCTAGTTTGCAGCGGCGGAAGAATGCTCTTCAAGATGCAGAATTTCATTGAAATCGCCACCAATAATCCATGGGGAGTTACTCAGGATGATGCTTTGGCTGATATTCAGTAAATCAATCCATAAGTCGTTTCTTTCCTTAGAAGAATTGGATGCATATACAGCGGTATAGTAGAAATCAGAAACCCAAGGATGAGTAACTTTACAGGTCAAATACTTATTTGAGATGTGCATGATCGAGGTAGTTATCGGAGGCTTCCAAAGAAGTATAATTCTCCCATCTGAATCATCTGAGTGATTGGAAGTAAACATCCACTGAGGGCAGGCAGAGTTCATAACATTATTCAAGTTAGTTTCCTTGATATGAGTTTTGAGTAGACTGCCAAAAGAAATCCGATATTTACATAGACAGCGTCAAAAAGCCCGATGTTTTTCAGTTTCGTTAAATCTTCTGGCGTTAAAAAAGAAGTATGTTTCCTGATATAAGAACCGATGGGGGTGCTTATATGGATGGACGGTTGATATGGAGCCTTGAGATAGTGTTCACTCTTTCTCTTGGCTAGTTGATGATCGACGGTGGAGATCTACACAATGGCGTTCGCTTCTCTTGTGTTGGATCAATGGAAATGGATAGCGATGGTGGATTGAGACACGACACAAAGGCTATGAGTCTTCCTTTGACACGGTGTAGGCTCCTAGTTGTTCGAATCACACGAACAAGTAAAGAGTAACAAGAGAATTCGCTTCTCTCAAGAACACTTAGGTTAAAGTGCAGGTTTATTGATCTTGTGGCGTAAAAAGGGTGGCTACAAAGCTTTAGACGGACTTTATTAAATAGTCCAGCAGCTTGAACCTTCTAGGGTTCGACTCTAATGAAAACTACGAGCTAGGACTCAAATTAAATTGTAAAAGAAACTAAAACCGCAAGGCGTCCAACATGAAGCCATAAAAGGAAACTATGAGTTCGACATTTAAAAACAAAGAACAAAGAAATAAAACTAAGTACTGGATGCACCGGTTTCACCTGCAAGCACAGAATAATAATTATAAACCTTACCTTAGTGTCGGATTGGTGCAAGGCCTTCTTTGGAGACGTGAGCTTCCTCGCTTGAAGTCTTGATGTCCAAGTTGTCCTTTTCTTGAAGTTCTTGAACTTGATTCTTGGTAGTTTCTTCTTCACTCAAGTTGATTTGTCCAAAGTCTTCAGCTAGGTTCTTGATGATTGTATTAGGTGATTGTCTTCCGAGTGTAGCCTTCATGTCTTTCACTAGATGGACTCGTTCTTTTGGAGTCTGTTCATGCTCGGTCTCTTTGGGGTCGGTCCAGCCTAGTTCTTCATGTTCAAAGAGTAGAGGTGGGCTTATACAGCTGCATTGAACATCTTCCTTAGTTGCTTGGACTTATACAGCTGCATTGAACATCTTCCTTAGTTGGTGGCTCTTGTTCTGGTTGGATGTTACATCACCACCGCCAGAAATCCCAACACCATCGCCAACGCAAGAAATTTGGCACATAGGCAACTCTCTCTTCTATGTTGCGCAATGGTCTGCTGATGTAGCTGTTACACCTCCTTCTTTTACATTCATTTTCCTCTGGGCTCATGTGAAGGGAATTCCTTTCGACCTCTACACCCAAGAGGGCCTAGGGTGTGTAGGAGATCTCACTGGACGCCCAATAGAAGTTGATGACTTTACTAGAGGAATGGTTAACATCAATGTTGCACATATAAAGGTTAAGGTTGACTGCACCAGGCCCCTTCCTACTATTGGCAAGATTGAGCAGAAGAATGGAGAAATCATTCCAATTTTGATTCATTATCCATGGATGGCCCCTACTTGTCCTTGCTGTAAAGAATTGGGACATCTCCAATCTCCATGCCCTAAATCAACCTGGGCCCCAACTCAGAAAAATGAACATCTACTCCACCTATGCCTGATCCTCAGGCTGCACCTCTTTCATCTGACTCTCAACAGGATGTCCTTGCCATCCTGACAAGGCTAAAACCCAGGAGGAAACTGATAAAAATCCGCGATTGTTGGCTCTGGCCGACATTTCCACTACTTGTGAGATGCAGGCTAGCCCCCTTCTTCTCTGTCATCAGCGTAGGGTGGGTCCCTTATCAACTCATCGCAGATTGTCCTGTTCAATGAAGTAAAATCACAATCAACATATCTCATCACTCACCTAGTTGTGTCCTGCCTGCTCAAACTTCTCTGTACAGGCCAAATTTTCTTTTAAAGTGTGTTATATTGCCAAAAGGAAAACATACCTCAATTTCCCCTGCTTCTGCCTTTCAAAGGGACATCATGTCTCGCAACACTTTCGCTACGCTTGAAAAATCCACTGATTTTGTGGATCTTCGTATAGAAAGTGCTCATGGCCCCACTATGAAGGACTCCCTCGGGGATTTGTCCAAGGCACAACCTACTACCTATAAAGTGGGTTCTCTCCTGCAAAAAGGAGAGACAAATTTTTAATTTCCTTATGATAGGAAATGATGTAAACATCCAACCAGAACAAGAGCCACCAACCGTATTGGAAGGACCCATGACACGATTCAAGTCCAAGCAACTAAGGAAGAGGATCATTGCAGTTGTACAAGCCCACATCTACTCTTTGGAACCTGAAGAACTAGGATGGACCGACCCCAAAGAGACCGAGCATGAACAGACTCCAAAAGAACGAGCCCATCTAGTGAAAGACATGAAGGCTACACTCTAAAGACAATCACCTAATACAATCATCAAGAACCTTACTGAAGACTTTGGACAAATCAACTTGAGTGAAGAAGAAACTACCAAGAACTTTCTGGTGCTGTAACTTGTCTCTCACGGCACCTAAATGATCTACCTTTATGTCTTTTTTATCTAATATTTTAGAGAGGAAACTTTCTTGCAAGTACAACCTCATGTTATAATCATCTGGGTTGCCTTTGCTATACTCTTCAATGCACTTAGATATGAATCGCCTATCTATGAAAATCGTGCCTTGAAAGTGTCGAGAGAGTCGACTAAAGAGAGCTCTTGCAATAGTACTCTTGCCAATACCTGAAGGACCCCATATCCCAACTGTCCTCACTTGCTCGGACTCCCAATGCAATATTAAACTCATCTCTGCGATATGATCTTCAATCCCAACAAAGTCCTCGAAATCATTAGACGGAGTTAAGTTCAGTTTGCTCTAAACATCATTAGCGATTGCGTCAATTTGCTTCATTTTCCCTACCATCAGGAGAAACATCAATACACAAGCAAAAAACCAACAAGCATTAATAAGTGAAATACATACCAAGTTTGAGAATGAAATCCGACAAGATTTGCTACATCGATCATTACTATCACCACCCTTTGATTTCTACATTTTCCTCGTTACCTCTGACTAACAAGCGAACAAAATATATAGAAACCGTGGTAATCTTAAATTGAAAACAAGAAAGAAACATAAAAAAAGGAAAAGTTATCAACCAGGTAACAAAAGAATGACCAACTTCTTCATCATTAACAACTATATCTTCACATTGTACCTCTAGGAAGTATCAATGGCCCTAGATCAGTCTGCTTAGTCAAACGCATGGCATTTATTTGGCTTGTCATCATATTATACTAACACATACAAGCTTCTGGATCATCATCTTCTACTGACAGTGCATGTTCATCATCACGTCCTTAGCTAGTGCCTAGTGGCAACACATATCCCACTATGTCTACTTCATTACTCGTTTCACCCTGGTTAAAAGAAACGAGACGGTGCCTAATCGATCAATCAAGCTAAGTCTCATTGCATACATCAATCAGAATACAAGCAAACAAGAGATTTACCAGAATCCAAGCCTAATCTATCAGATCTTTCAAATCCAAGCTTAGTCTTCATCATCCTCGTCTTCTAATCTCTCTCTATATGAAGTGTGTTTTGTAATCATCACGTTGTGTAGAGCTGCTTTTTACAAAGACTTTTTTAAAATCCGTATTAAAAGCCTAGATTCACACTCATACCAAAGATTAGTTTTTAACCTCGGAGAGAGTCGATCGGAGGGAAACAAAGAGAGACGAGAATCTTTCCGTGATTGCCTGCGAATCCTTCTCCACCGTTGCAAGTGTTCTCAAAATCTCCCCTTTGTTCAACGACCACGGCTCCGATCTTCCCCCGCTGTCTTGATTCGACCAAGATTCCTCCCCGCTGAAAAAGTGTTTAGTAACAAATAAGATAATCCCTTCTAGGAGGCTCCAATGAGCTCTAAGATGAGTGAATTAGGACCTAGAAAGCAACCAAAAGGAAATAGAGGTCACCTCGAAGGTACAGATACGAGATTTGCCGTTAATGGCGTCTTAGCAGAGAAAGAGATAGATTTAGATAAGGATGAAATATTTCTTCTCCTCTTTGGGAAATGGTTACAGGGTACTTATAGTATATTCAGCAACTGTCACAAGTCAACCTAATTGACTGATCAAATCGAAATAACCCAAAAGCAACATTAAACCAGAGTTATAAAACCGAAAATGTAAATAAAGCGATAAAGATATGTACAGGTACATAAAGACATGTTACAATACTTCCTCCTTCAGAGCATCATTGTCCTCAAGGATCAAAGAGTGGGTACTTGGAAATAAAGTCTTGGTAATACTCCCAGGTAGCTTGATCTGGATCATAACCCTTCTACTGACCAGAACCTTTGTTGCCACTGTGTTATGGTGTTTAACCACCTTTTTCTCCAAGATACGCTCAGGAACCTTAGCGTTGCCAATGTCCACACAATACTGAGGCAGAACCGGGACAGTTGTCAGAGGATTCAGACAGAGCTTCAACTGACTCACGTGGAACGTATCATGAATCGCCGCCTCAGCAGGAAGCTACAACTTGTAAGCAACTGAACCAACTGTTTCCAATACCCGAAACGGACCATAGAAATGAGGAGACAGCTTGTGTGGGATTGCCCGTTGTTTAAGAGAATGATGCCTGTAAGGTTGTAGCTTCAAGTACACATAGTCGCCTGTCTTGAATTGGCGGTGGGAACGATGAGCATTATCAGTCTGTTTCATTCGATTCTGTGCTCGAAGGAGGTGAAATTTCAGCATGTTAATAGCCTCCTCTGGTTTCTGCAGGCTCCTATCCACCACTGCCGATGAACTCTCTCCTGGTAAGTAGGGAAGATGGATAGGAGGTGGTTGACAATACATGATCTCATACGGTGTGCTGCGGATTGTCGTATGGAACGTGGTATTATACCTCCACTCTACCAAAGCCAGCCATTTGCTCCAGGAGCGAGGGATGTCAGCCGTCATGCAGCGCAGGTAAGTCTCTAGAGTTTTATTGGTTGCCTCTGTTTGGCCATCCGTTTGTGGATGATACGCCGTGACATGCCTCAGATCAACACCCTGCACACGAAACAACTCATGCCATACTTCACTCAAAAAGGTCGGGTCTCGATCACTTACAGTGTCTTTTGGCATGCCCTGAAGCTTAAAAATGTTGTCCAGGTAAGCTTGAGCCACTTTTAAAGCAGTGTAAGGATGTGAGAGTGCCATGAAGTGTGCATTCTTACTGAGCCTATCCACAACAACCAAAATACAATGTTTACCAAATGAAGGGGGAAGACCGTATATGAAGTCTATACTGATCGACTCCCATACACCACTGGGTACCGGTAACGGCTGCAGAAGCCCTGGTTTAGCTGATAAATCGTTCTTGTTCCTCTGGCACACACTGCAGTTTCGAACATAATTCTGCACTTCTGGACCCATGCGTGACCAGTAGAATAGAGATTTAACCCTCTGCAATGTAGCATCACGTCCATTTCAGAATGTGGAGCTTAACATCGGCATCATTTCCCACTACCAGCTTCCCTCTGCGGCGCAACTCATTATTAACAAAACTATAGGCTGGGTGTGAAGACTTATTAGCACAGATGTCGGATATGATCTTCTCGAGGTTAGGATCCGATGACCACAATTTCTTGATCTTCTCATAAAATCCTTCATGAGACTGGGACAGGGTGAGATTGAGAAGCTGAGCTCCTGTCACTCTTGAAAGAGCATCCGCTGCTACATTATCTTTGCCCTGCTTATACTGGATCTCAATGGTATAGCCCATAAGCTTGGATAACCACATGTGTTGGAATGGTGTGGTTATTTTCTGCTCCATGAGATACTTGAGGCTTTTCTGATCAGTCTTAATGATGAACGGTCGGTGAGCCAGATAAGCATTCCATGTCTGCACAGCGTGCACTACAACTAGAAGCTCTTTCTCATACACACACAACGCTTGATGTTTCGGTCCCAAAGCTCGACTTATATAGCCAATAGGGTGATTATTCTGTATCAAAACTGCTCCAATTCCCAGGTTAGAAGCATCTGTTTCCACCACGAAATCCCCATCAAAGTTGGGCAAAGCTAAGACTGGTGTAGTTGAAAGTGCCGACTTAAGCTCTTGAAAAGCCTTGTCAGATTCTACCCCCCACGTAAAGCCCTCTTTTGTCAACAGCATTGAGAGTGGCTTCGCAATGATACTGTATCCCTTAATGAACCTGCGGTAGTAGTTTGCTAGGCCTAGGAAGCTGCGAAGCTGCTTCTGATTCTTTGGCACAGGCCATTGTTCGATAGCTTTTATCTTTGAAGAATCGGTGCTAACGCCATCTGCAGAGATGAAATGACCCAGATACTCTATGGTGGTGCCTCCAAAAGTGCATTTGGTCGATTTGAGATACAGCTGCTCATCCTGAAGTATACTGAACACTTCACGTAGATGTCTCAGATGGTCTTCCCAGCTCGCACTATACCGGATCCTTCTGTAATGATGACTAACGGTAAGGTCTCATGTTTACCGGATTGGAGCCTGTTTTCGTGGGAATGTTGTGGTTGAATCCCTCACGAAATGGGGAAAGACCGTTCGGCTCAGCAAATATCACAGAGAAATCTGACAGCAGAGCTTGTAATGCTGGATCCTCATCTCTTTTGTTGCCACTTGCAGCAATGTGGGACAGAAGCGTACCTGAATTGGTCTCAACTTCCTATCCTCCTGATATATCACACACCCTGAGAAAAGCAATCTGGGGTCCGTGCAATAGCAGCTTATTCAGACTGCCTCCCTTAATAACCTTACACCCGTTCTTAGTGACACCGCGCATGACATTCTTTTTCCTATTCAGTGTAAATTCCATTCGCAGGTTGCTGAAGTCCCATAGAATAGGTCCCAACGTAGATAGCCACTGAACTCCAGGGACCATATCTGAGCATCCCAAGGGCAGAGTGCGAAACTCTGCTGAATACGAGTACCCCTGTATGTTCCAATCAAACTGGCCACACTTATACTTAGTCATTAACACATTTCCTCCAGCGCCTTCCACGACCAGAGGCTTGATTGTTTCCAACAAACAGCCCAACTCATTAGCAATCCCCAAATCCAAGAAGTTGTGTGTACTACCGTTATCAATAAGAATGTGCAGCTTCTTTTTGCCATATTGTCCTACTACCCTCATACAGTTGTAGGTAGACGAACCAGTCAGGGCATTGACAGAGATAACGGGAGCAGGTTCGACTTGTTCAGCCTTAGGGAGTTCCTCCTCATCTGAGTCTTCTTCTTCAGCAGGATACTCCATCTCTTCGTCACATTCCAAAACGTAGATCTGGGATTTCTTGTGTTTCAGGTTGTGTCCAGGAGTATAAACCTCATCACAGAACGTACATAAACCTTTAGCTCTCCAGTCTTGCATTTCTTGATAGGAAAACTTACGAGGAGTTTTGTCAGTCGTGCCCTTGGATGTACGACTTGTTAATGGTGAAGCCTTGGCCTTGGCACCAGAAGGAGTTAGTAACAACGCTGTGCTAGAGCCTCGTTGGTACAACTGATAGTTGCCTTTTGAGTTAGGACTGAAGTGAGCTCGACCTTGCTTCACTAGTGCATGTGATAGAGAGGACTCGTGAAGACTAGCGATCCGTACTGCCTCAGCTATTGTTTTGACCTTGAACTGGCGAGTGTGGAACGCCAAATGAGGGTTCAGGTTGGTCAAAAATATGCTCAGCGTGTGTTTATCGGAAAGGGATAACCTTGTAAGGGCATTTTCATTTCTATATATGTATTCTTCTACTGAGTCATTACCTTGTTTCAGACTCACCAGATCTGACAAAGTGTCATCGATTAAGCTGCTAAAACGAGCTGATATAGCGGAGACGTAATCGTTACACGATGGACAAATCCCATAGTGATTGGTCATGTAGTTGTGGTGCCAGTGACCAGCTTTGCTGATATTATGTGTTTTTAACGTATTTTGATTCGTTTTTAGTATTCGGTTTGAGTTTTGATTTGCATCTTTCGTTGGTTTTTCGAGTCTTTTCTATTGTTTTGAGTCTTTTACAGATTTTATGGAGTTCCGAAGAAGTTTGGCGTTTACGGACATGTTCGAGTCAAGTTAAGACGGAAAAACGAGAAAAGGACCAAACACAAGTGAACGACCGTTCTGAAGAAGAACGATCGTTCTGGTCAAGCAAAGGAACGACCGTTCCTTCCCAAGAACGACCGTTCCCATGTTCACCTACCCTGCCGACACACCAAAGAGATCGACCGTTCTCTCCCATGTGGTCGTTCCCGAACTCACCAACTCTGCCGACAAAAGCACCACGGAACGATCGTTCTCCCCATCAGAACGATCGTTCCCCGACTCCACATCTCACCTACTACGGATCGACCATGGGGAACGATCGTTCTCCACCTAGAACGACCGTTCCCCGTCTCACCTACTCCCCTTCACCTTGGCCTATATAATGGACTCACAACACCAAGCTACAAACACACCTTCTTCTTCCTCCTCTCTTCTCTAGCTTCTAAACATTGCTCTCTCTTCAGTTTTAAGTTTTATGTTTATGCTTTTATTAAGTTTTATTTAGTTTCTTTTAAGCTTTATACATTTATGCTTATGCTTTAAGTTTTACTTTCAGTTCTTATATTTATGCTTATGTTTAAGTTTTACTTTCAGTTCTTATATTTATGCTTTAATTAAGTTCTTATAAGTTTATATCCAGCTTTTGTTATCTATTCAAGTTTTTATGATGAACTTTATAATCTCGTTGTTATCTTCTTCTTTAATTATGTCTGAGTAGATCTCTTAGTTAGGTTGAGGTTTGTCAAAGGAATTCATGAGCTTTAGGGTTAAACACAAATAGGCTATTCAAATCAATGTCTTCACCTTTGTTGTTCTTAATGCTTAGATCGAATTGATCACTTGATTTTATGATATTTGGTTAAACTTAGACAGCGAGAGTTGCTAGGTTGCTAGAAAGAACATTGGTGAGCAATTTATTCATTACCTGCGAGAGTAGATGTATTGGAGAATTGTGAACATATCAAACCTATCCTTAATGCTTGTCTACGATCTCTAGTACCAGCGAGAGTTAGGATTTCTAGGTTGATAGACAAAGATATTGATACCACGAGAGTGGATTGATATTATCTTAGTGTTTGAGTTCTAGACTTATGCTTAATCACTGCCTGAATAGTTGTTTGATCCGTTGCTCTGAATCTCCTGCGATATTCCTTGACCTAACGCTTGTTTAATATAATCTTTACAACCTATTTCGCTTTTATTATTGCTATCTACAAAAACCAAAAACATATTTGAATTGTCTTAGCTCTTAATTTAGCTCATTAAGTCAAAGTGTGAAAACTGGTCTTCGTGGGATCGACCCCTAAATACTACTTCGTATGCTGTGCACTTGCAGTAGGAAAAAAGGGTTTAAAACTCGTGTATCATTTGCCATGGAGATGGATGGACGCAAGTCTCACCTTGGATTTGGGTGGGGTTCTGTCCAAGCTGAAGAACTGGTCTCATCTGTAGAGCCATTCGCGTAAGTCTGTACCGTCGAAGGTCAGAAATCCCACTTTCGTCAGTCGTGACGATAAGCCGTTTGGGAACTGCGGTTAGTTTTCCTTGCTGCGCTTATCTTCACCAGTACCCGAATCAGGTGGATCCGGTATGGGGATGAAGCCTGGTGAGGCGGTGTCAGTGTACTGCGACGAACCCGACTCCTGAGTCTGAGGGCTGTTCATGGAGCTCGAAGCGAAGTGTTGGAGTTCCAAAGATTCAATTTTTCTCACCGTGGCCTCGATGATCTCGCTTCGGATCCTTTGTTCCTCCGCTTGATTCTCGTGGGTAGCTCGCAGCTCATCCACTTGCTCAGCTATGGTCTGTTGTCTTGTTTTATGCGGATTCTCCATGGTTTGTTGTTCCCAAGGAAAGGTAGCTCTGATACCAATGAAACAGTGTTTAGTAACAAATAAGATAATCCTTTCTAGGAGGCTCCACTGAGCTCTAAGATGGGTGAAGCAGGACATAGAAAGCAACCAAAGGGAAAGAGAGGTCACCTCGAAGGTACATATACGAGATTTGCCGTTAATGGCGTCTTAGCAGAGAGAGAAAGATAGATTTAGATAAGGATGAAATATTTCTTATCTTCTTTGGGAAATAGTTACACGATACTTATAGTATATTCAGCAACGGTCACAAGTCGACCTAATTGACTGATCAAACCGAAATAATCCAAAAGCAACATTAAACTAGAGTTATAAAACCGGAAATGTAAATAAAACGATAAAGATAGGAACACATACATAAAAACATGTTACACCCGCTGATAAAAGGAAAGTTTAGAATCTTCTCCAGAAGCGCCTCTCAACTCTAGAATCTCCACAGCATTTTGTTTTTTTTTTTTTTTTTTAAGATTAGAACGTCTGAAAAGTTCACCAATTAACGATGATCTAACTAACTTTTAATCAGAGTCAAACTTGGGATATACAAATATAGAATTAGTTATATTGGTTTTATACTTTGTGGAATTTTTCTGCCCCCAATCTCTGTGCATAAGTTGATAAAACAATTCATGTGTTCTTCTTGTTGTACAAATGACATTTTGTTCATCGTGTAGACCCTTTCTTTCATCGTTACACATAATACAAACCCTTAAAAGCCACAATAGCACAACAAATGAGCTGCCACAGAATCTCAACTACAACCATAAAAAAAATGCTTCGATTACATATGGAAAACCTCCGATGGTAGCTGCAATGGAGTTTCCACGTCAGCATGATAGAAAAAAAGTATAACTGAGTTTGAGACCAAAGTGTCTGGTTTTCAGTAGATTATCAATCTTGGTTCAAAGCTGCTTTCTGAAGAACAATACACCAATTGGACTTGTCGTAAAATCTATCAACTATCACTGCATTGCCTACTCCAGAAGCCAACCTGTGAAAGATCATTACCACATCTTACTGTCTTAACAAACAAGACTAACTATAATCAATAGAATCTACGGAGAAGCAAATCACCAGATAAAGAACGCACATACCTTTCAAGTTCGCCTTCACTGAAGACATGGTAGTATCTATTGTACACAACAGCTCCTTTTCTATCGTCTTTCTTAGCAAGTCCACTTGCAAGTGCAGAAGCAGATGCACCACTTACTTCAGCACGGTGGTACGGTAAATGCCACGGAACAAAGTACTCTTGCTGATTCATCTTCAGAGCCTCCAATAACTCTTCAACAGAGCTCTCATCTTTGGTTTCTGTGATGCTCTCAGCCTTTTGCTCTCTCGTGCTCTCCTCTGTTTCCGGAATGCTCTCAAGACTGCTCTCAACCTTTTGCTCCTTTGTACTCACCTCAGTCTCTGGAATGCTCTCAAGACCGAAGAACGGGTTGTTCCTCACACGAGGGCTGTTCATTGGACTTCCCGGTCCGACCCATTCCTCAACATACTTCGCAGACAAAGGTGTCCATTTGGTAAGCAATGTTTTGTCTTCCTGTTCTGCAGCCCAAACCGTTATCAGAACAAACCCACCTGGCTTAACCACCCGAACCAGTTCCTCAATAGCACCTTTCCTTCTGTTCTCCGTGCTCAAATGATGCAACACAGCTATAGAGATTGCAGCGTCACCAAACCCCTCTCTGTAAGGAAGATTCACAGCGTCTGCAACCAAAACCTCTTCGCCTTTATCCGAACAGATTTTGATAAGTGGGTTACTTATGTCACATCCTATGAAGAAACAACTCGGGTTCAACCCCAGATACTTCCCGTTCCCACAACCTGCATCAAGAATCACAGATCCAGAAGGCAGAGACTCAAGAAAGGCTGCGACTTTAGGCCATTTAGCAAACCTCGTGGAGCTGAAATGTGGAGCAATCGCGTCGTAAACCCGATGGACATACTTTTTCTCGATCTCAGGCGTTGATTTAACGCTCAAGGACGAAGATATCTCGTTTTCTCTAATTTCTTCTTCTTCTTCATGAGTTGACTTTGAACTAGATCTCACTTTGATGTCTCGCATTTTACTTGCGGCTACTGAATTAAACCCAGAAAACAGAGGACGTCGAGCTCTAACAGAAATTCTAATACTTCTCAGAACATCCAATATCATGAGCTTTAAGCCGCCATGAATCTGCAGAATTAAAGTGTAGGCCATGGAACAAAATTACAACTTTGATGCATCATTCAAATTCTAAATCTAGATTCAAGATCCCAGTAAGTAGCAGCATAATATCATCAGAAGGTTGTTCATCGCAAAATTGTGATTTGTAACATCGAAAGACGGATGGAATCGAGGAGACGGAGAAAGAGGAAGCTTACAGAATCAAGAAGAAACGGCGAAGAAGACGATATGGTGAATGGATTTGCAAGTGTCGGTTCGTGATCTGAAACGGAAGGTAGATTTAGGGTTTTTGGAAGGGAATTTAATTAATTTTGAGATTGGTACTTCATATTTCATCAGTTGACGATATTTTACCCATTATTTTCACTTTCTGATAAAAAAACCCCGAATGCTTAAAGCCATCATCTCACTAAGATTTAGAGCATGTGAAAATTAGGTTCTTATAGAATTTTTAGTACTAATTTTATGTTAAGAACTCTAAGATAAGAAAACTTGTTTTATGACTTCCAATAAAGAACTTAAATAGAAGTTTAAAAAAAAATGTTTTTATGGAGAGTTTATTTTCTTAAATAAAATATAAAATATATTGTATTGAATAAAATTCGAAACATACATGACATAAAAACATTTTAAACATAGATTTCCAAATCATAAATGAAGAGGAATGTTTAATTGTAAACTTGAATTCATCCAATTTTTTCCCATATATGATCAACCAAATCATCTTTCAATCGCTGATGCATTTGTCTATCACGAAGTCTAGTTCAAACGGCCATTATATTGGCGATATTTGCCAGCATGTCTGTAGAATACGTGAAATTGACATGTGAAGTTGTGTTTCCTTCTCCCTCTTGGAATTCTGATACATCATACTGAGTGTATCCATCTCGTTCATCTTCAATTATCATATTGTGGAGTAAGATACACGCTTTCATAATCTTTCCTATTTTATCCTTATCCCACAAGAGAGCTGGGTTTCTAACAATGCAAAATCGAGCTTGCAAGACTCCAAAAGCACGCTCCTCATCTTTTCGGGTAGCTTCTTGATGTTGAGCAAAAAAAGATGCTTTCGGACCTTGTGGAAGTGGAATAGATTGGATAAAAGTTGACAATTTCGGATAAATGCCATCTGCGAGATAGTAAGCCAAATGATAGTCCCTCCCGTTGACATAGAAATGCATTTGTGGAGCTTGACCTTTTATTATATCATCGAAAACTGGTGAGCGATCAAGAACATTGATATCATTTAAGGTACCTGGAGCTCCAAAAAACGTGTGTCATATCTAGAGATCATATGAAGCTACAACCTCTAAAACAATTGTAGGTTTGTCAGATCCAGGTGCATATTTCCCTTTCCAAGCGGTGGGGCAATTCTTCCATTCCCAATGCATACAATCAATGCTCCCTATCATCCCGGGAAATCCGCGATGCTCTCCAATATTAAGTAGTCATTGAAGATCATCTGTTGTGGGTCGTCTTAGGTACTCTTCTCCGAACATAGATATTATTTCTTCGACCAAATTTTCCAAGCATAAACGAGCAGTACTTGCACCAAGCCGGAGGTATTCGTCAACCACATCAGCCGCAACACCATTTGCTAATATACGAATAGCTGCCGTACACTTTTGAAGTCCAGAGAAACTGAGCCTTCCGAAGGAATCTCTAGTTTGTTGGAAATATTGAACTTCATTGGAGAGTCGATCAACGATATGAACGAACAAGTGCTTGTTCATACGAAAATGGCGTTGGAATATATTATCAAGTGCTTCTATCATGGAAGGACAGAAGAGAGAGGTTTGAGTTTTTAAAAAATTGGTTTATACAACTATATAAAGAGAAGATGAGAAAAAAAAGTTTTGGTATAAAATTACATTGTCGTGTTTTGATAGTAAGCCAAATTAGAAAACAACAAAATCAGAAGCAACAAAAAGACACTGCAATTACAAATAGAAAACAAAGTCATGTGAGTTTTTTTTGTTTGGTTCTACCGACATATAATGCTTACAAAATCCATAGATGATTTATTCTTATATTTTCCACCTCACATAGAGGACGAGACAAATGGCATATGAAAAGCTATAACAATCAATGACACAACTACTCTCAAAGGAGCTAAACAATGGTACATAAATCACTATATTAATTCGAAGATTCAAGAATCATAAAGCATTTGATCAATTCGAATCAAAGTCAAGCAAAGAAGGAGATTCGACAATAGACCTGACACTTGATGATTATTCCATAGGGGTCGAAAGCATCCTCAAGCTGCCTCTCTGTGACTTCCCAAGATAATCCTCCCATGAAGATTCAGTTGTCAAGACTTCCATCGCTTTCGCTATCTTTCATCTTTGCAACTCTCACTGGAAGTCAAAGAGATAAACGAAAGGAACAAAAATAGTTAGCCCACGATATCAAACTCCAAAAAACTTTAAAAACTCATCGTTTTCCAAAGAATCACTACCGATGAAACAAGAGAAACTCTTAACTCATACTTACACAAGTCAGGAAATTCAACAGTAGACCTGACACTAATGAACAATCATAAATCACTTGATCAATTTGAATCAAGTTATGATCAATACACATATAGAAGATTCAAGAATTTGCTATTACAATAACAAAGTTTAGACCGCTGATCAACCTCACTAGCAGTCTTGCTATACAAAATTCTACCACGAAACCTCATCGCTGGAGAATCACTGCTGCAATAACCAAGTCAACAAAACATATGTCGATAATCAAAAGGATAAGTTGCTTTGCTACATGATGATTCTTAGTTTCTACAAATTTTCACATTGAGACAATGACAATTAACTAAGCAACAAGATCTGGAGACAGATGTATGAAGAGAATCTTTGATTAAAAAAAAGCCCATTGAAGTAATGATTACATCTGCAAGGAGAGAGTTGAAATCGCTTAGACGCTGTGGGAGAAGTGATGGAAGGAGGCAACTGGCGACGGATCTGGATTCTCGTGAACATGGACAGATGTTGGAGGCAGTACCGTCGGAGTATGGGAAGAAGAAGAAGAAGAAGAAGAGGAAGAGATATGGGACGCTTCAATGGCCTCGGCAGCGAGAAGTTCCACCTCTGTAAATTCCTTGTCGGCGTCCCAACTTGAGGACATTTTTTTTGTTCGACAGAGAATAAAATAAAAATGATTACTTTGAGGGAGGGGACACGAAACGAATCTAATAAGAATCGAGATTGGGGATGAGAAGCATGAGACTTGCCTAGTTCGATGAGCTTGAACTTGTACTCTTCCATTAGCAGAGTATCTCTGACATATCCTATGATGAAATTTTCGAAGCTGAGATCGAAATCTCTTGACACGGAGACGATTCGTCTTGTTGAATTTCATCTCCATTGTCGAAATCGCCAGTCTTCTCCATTGTTGAAATCACCAAAGAGATGAGACCAAAGTCGTTTGGTCCGCTAGTTTTCTTTTTTTTTACTCACAGGAAAATTCACATCCCGAAACGTGTCTAATAAGAAGAGTTTCCAAAAAATCCCACAGAAGAAACGGTTCTCTTCTTTTCTTCTCTCAATATGATTTTTTTATTTTATTTAATATTAAAATTCTTATTATGATCCACTAAATATATGGGCTGCACTGATATGATACGATACCCCGGTGTTTCAAAAAAAAAAGACAGGATACCCCAGAGGCCCAAAAGCAGCACATCAGCGAAAGTGAGCAATGTCATCGACAAAAACAATTATCTGGATCTCAATTGATTTTCAACCTTATTAAATCAACAACTTGACTTTTTAAACGGATTGTTAGTGGCTACTTTTGTGGTTGAAAAATTATAATCATAACATAGCAACTTATTAACACAAAAAAAAGAGTAAAGTTGTTGATATGTCTTTGTAAATTAATAATATTGGCATTTATTTATTTTGAAAAGCCGTGAAAGAAAAATGAGTTGCCTGCAACCATCTCATAGTTAACTAATTTTCAAAAATTAATAGATGTTTTAAACGATTTTCAATAACACTCGAAAACAGCAAATTTAGCGAAAGAGAGAGTAATGTCACCATTAAACACAGTTATTGTCATATCCGTCTTCATCGCAGCCGCATCTCTCATCAGAAACTTCTCATCTCCTTACGACAAAACCTTTTTTTACTACCACCACTGCAGGCAACCAAACTACTTTCGAGGATCGTCTTTTTTCTCTAAGTACCTTCCCGGATCATCTTACGACTCAAACGTCAACACGCTACTCACCTCGCTCGTAAACTCAGCTAATGTCTTCACATACAAAGATTTCACCGTCGGAACCGCAAACTCAGCTAAACTCAAACCGTCCACGGGATGCACCACTGCCGCAGCGACCTCTCCACACGTTATGATGAGTGCCCAAGATGCATAGCGCAAGCTGTCCGCATACTACAAAGTCTCTGCAAAGGAGCGGCCGGCGGTGCGTTGCTTCTCGAAGGCTGCTTCCTGGAGTATGAGAACACTAAGTTCCTCGGCGTGGCGAATAAGACGTTGCTGGCTAGGGTATGCCGGACACCGTGGGGGTATAGCTTGACGAGTTGACTAAAACAAGTGAGATGGTGAGTTTTGTAGTGGACACAAAAAGCGTACCTTACAGAGCTTGAATAGGAGAGGGAGCGAAAGCTGTGGCGTAGTGTACCGGAGATCTTAGTGTGAGTGACTGTAACGATTGTTTGAAGGAAGCCAACTTACAGCTGAAGTCGTTGTGTGGAATAACAGCTTGGGGTGAAGTGCTATTGCGTTACTGGTCGCGTGGAGCCACTGGCCACGGTAATGCCTTGCTTTTCTACTTGAATCATATTGACATAATTTTACCGTGATTAATTCTATCAATCAAATTTAATGTTAGGTAAGGTAAGGATTATCGCTTAAATGTAGTTACTCTTGAATCAGTGGTATGCATATTCAGCATAGGTTAAAATTAGACTACTCACCATCACCATGTCGTATGTTAGTAGTTAAAATATTTTCATTGGTTATTTTTATGAAAAGGACTTTATATACAAGTCTTTTTCTTTGAATTTTATTTCTATACGTTCATGTTTTATATATATATATATCTTCAATTGTTAAATGTAGATGCTTTGCAGAGCCGTGCCTGTTTGTATCTTGAAGAAACATGGGCATACGACCTCAAAATTTTGAAAAAATTTGCTTAAGAGAGGTTACATCTATTTTTAATATACTATTAAAAATTAGTATAAAAATTGAAAAATTAAAATAGAAAAACGTAGAACAAAAAGTACGCAGAACAAAATAGATCAAAGGATTAGAAAATTAGGGTAAACATTAAACAGTGTGTGACTGTCTTTTTTACTGCCGATTGTTGAGTTGTGACTTGTGAGTTTACAAAGTATCACAATTTTCCAAAGTAAATTCTGTTCTATTTCTTTGTTTTGTATCTATTCAAATTATTTTGTTTCTCTTTCGTTACTTATCTTGATATTTTTTTTTATTATCGCCTAAGGCAACTATTCACCTTGGCACGGATCTGATGCTATGTAATACTTTTGATACTCATATTGTTTGAATGCAGCGTATAAGAAAAAATTACCGGGTATGACGCCAGCGCAGCTCAGGGATGGAACCAAGAGGTTTTACTACCGGGGACAACAGTATTTAGTATATAAATTTCAGTCATTATTCAGTCACTACCGGGGCTGCACATGCTCTAATGTATGAATCTCTGAAAATAGGGCTCTAAACAATTATATTATTATTTTAATATTTTTATGTACTCTAATTAAATTAAGAAAAGTTGAACTAATTATAAGAAGATAAATTTGGGGTTTTAAAAAGGGTGAATTTGCAAAAAATCAATAATATGACCTCTAATTAGAAAAAGAGCAAAAACAGAAAGCATTTTTAACAAACGGTATAAGGGTACCGGTGAATATGAAGTGTCATGCTATTTTTGGAAGTTGGACGAGGACATGCTGATGAGGACATCAAGTCATCATCAACCCATGAGCAAGGAATCATGAGACTTAGAGAAGAAAGCATGAAGCTGATGAGAGCTAAGGAGACATGTGAGAAGAGTTCAGCTTAAATGGAGGCCAATACCAAACCTTTCAGCTCAACCACCACTTGGGAAACAAACTCAACTCCCATAGAGTTCACCTCGAAGAAGAATCAGTTGAAAAGGAGTTCATATGAAGAAGATATTGAAGATACAACTTGGAGGATCTTCAATGGACCCGCTGGAGACATGCGTCTACTAATAAATTCATTCCAGCCGAACTACGACGAATCAAGAAGCAAATCCAAATATTTTGGATTCTCAACTCAAAGGGGAAGCCAGGAAAATTGGATTTACGTCAAACGGGATTCAGACTTGGAAGTTATTGAGTTTACAAACCGGGTGAAATCCAACCTATCAGATTTGGACCTAAGCGCACATATTGGAGGATTGCGACCAAAAGGTGAGGAATTAAGCTACAAACCGACCTGTTCTGGAATTTTGATTCATCAGGGAATCCGGGACAATTGGAATCAGAACGGAATTCATTATGGTTTTAAAGTTATAAAACTTTTAATCCGAGTGACTCTCCACTTGCCATATTTGGGAGCTCATGGATTCAATTGTCTACAGACGAAGATTTGGCTACCAGGAGAGATATCTAATCATTCAGGAGACACATATAACCATCCAGAAGAGCCAGAAGTCATCTTACAATGCACCAGCATCCAGAGGATCAGGCGGATTCTCCATTACTCACACTTACCATATTTGAATGCATTCACACTTGAAGCCATTAATCACCAATGTCTCTTTCACCAAGGCTGCTGCATTTTTGGAAACTTATATCACGACCAGGATGTTCCAGAGAAGCTCACCTATCCCCTCAAGCCAGCCAGATACAAAGGAGCCCACACTTTCCATTTGTTTGCTGATTTCCTCATCAATGCCCAACGGCTAGTTTGATTTGTTTGATTTATTCTTTAAGTCCAATTTCGTGTAAGAGTATTATATAAGCTCAGCTTAGATCATTTGTACAATTCACCATTCGATCAAGTAATAAGAAATATCAGTTATTTTTGTTTTAATCAAAGAGTGAGTCCTTTGATCAAATCGTTGTCATTAGAATAAAAGTGAGGATTCCTTGTTTCTATAGATTTGTCTTTAGAGTTCTAATTGTTTGAAGCATTAGGATCTATTGGCATAGGATTAATGCTTGTTTGAGTGATTCAGACATCCTTAGTTCCCACAGATTGAGTGAGTCAATCATCCCACCGATTGAGAGAGTCGATCATACATTCTATCACCACCATCACCACCTTCTATTCACTTCCGCAAGCAGCTGGCTTAGGAATCTCCTGATCATCATCTGATCAAAGCACTGGTGTGATTTCGTGCCCGCATCACATGCGCGTGGGGGAGATTTGAAGCATAATAACTTAATTAAATTTTGTTATGAGATAGTTAGACTTCGGGGGGAAAGAATGAAACAAAAGAGTATATGCATATTTATAAGAATAAACGGCGACAATGTTGTGCATGTATGCAAAAGATGAGAATAAACAAATGTGTGGTTGTTTTTTAATCGAAAGTGAGCTGTGTAATTAAATTACATGATGATGTAATGTGATGGTTTGAGAAAAGATGGCAACTTAATATTATAATATTTGACATGCATAAGATGACATGTATAAGGTTTGATATGTATTATATTATCAATTCATTAACATTAAATACATGATATATTTTTAATATAGACGTGAGTAGAAATAATAACATGCATGCAATGTAGTTGACAGTGGAAATACAATTTCCTGTTCATGCAATTATAAAGAAGGTCAGAATATTCATTATAATTATGAGTTCATTGATGTTAGATACATATACGAAATGAGAAAAATGATGACATGCACAGGGTTTGATATACATTATAATATCAATCAATTTATATTAAATACATGATATATTTATAATATGGACGTGAGTAACAATAATAACATGTATATGGTCTGGGTATCCTTCATTATATAAATTCACTAATATTAAATACATGATATATTATAATATGGACGTGAGTAACAATAATAACATGTATATGGTCTGGGTATCCTTCATTATATAAATTCACTAATATTAAATACATGATATATTTATAATATGGATGTGAAGAACAATTAATAACATGCGTATGATCTGGATTTTCTTTATTATATTAGTTCATTAATATTAATTACATGATATATTTTTTAATATAGACGTGAGTAGAAATAATAACATTCATGCAACGTAGTTAACAATAGGAACACAAATTCATGTTCATCCAATTATAAAGAAGGTCAGAATATTCATTATAATTATGAGTCCATTAATGTTAGATACATGATATGTTTGTTTAAATACGAAATGAGAAAAAGGATGACATGCATAGGGTTCGATTTATATTATGATATCAATCCATTAATATTAAATACATGCTATATTTATATATATATTTTTTTTCAACAAAGAACCTTTATTTATAATCAAATGAGTTTGATCATGATTCAGGACAGAGTATAACCACGAAGGTGGGTTATTAACAAAAGAATAAAACAACATGTGGTGAGGACCATGTTGTGCGAGAGTGTGAGCCACTTTATTAGAGCCGCGATGAACATGAGATAAAGAACACTTGAACAACTTCGCAGCCTACCATCTTATATTTTTACAGAGATTAGCTATCTCGTAGAAATGTAATATAGAATTAACACAATTAGTTTGGTTAAGAGAATCACATTCAAAGTGCAGATCAGAAAAACCTTGAAAAAGACTGTTTGGAGAGTGTGCAGAATACCCATGGCTTCAGCTTCTAAAGCCGAAGCAGCTGTACCAAGTGTTGCAGAACCCCAAAACAGAGGAGAAGCAATGTGACGACAAATTATCCAGCAACTAATTACAATACCGAGACGAGGTTGTAAGCTACATCATAATTACATTTCAAAGTAGGGGATGTAGGTCGATGCCAAGAAGGTCCGGTAATCGAAATGCATTTTGTAACAGAGCGAAACGTAATGTTATTGGCCTGTAAGAATTCAGCTACATCAACGAAGGCAGCATTGATCTCTTTTTCAATAAGTATAAGTCGTGCATTAAACAACAAATTATTTCGAGACTTCCAAATTCGCCAAAGAAGAAAAAACGGGAGGAATGTATGAGTTTGTATATGTTGTTAATTAACGTTCAATGTTATTTGTATGTTAATAAGCTAGTTGTTCATATAAATCATGTTTAGATGTTATCGGTGTGGTTTACGATGTTTGTGAACTGAAGGAGGTAACATTTACGAGAAGTGGTTTTATCATTCCAAAACTTCGCTTCGAGCTGATGAACGCTGAGTAAGTTTTGTTGTTGTATGATCGGTATTATATGCAGTTAGTCATTATAAGAGTTATTTCTATTTGTCGCTTTTGTATAAAGGACATCGTTCTACCTTTCGTTGCGTCTGGGCCCTTGGCGACGGAGTACTACGACCATTTCACGAGTCTGAAAGATGATCTAATCATCTGCGTGTTGCTGTTTTGGGAAATGTTGATGGCAGAGGTATTTAGTTTTGCTATCTTGGTTTATAGAAAAAGAGGAAATTACTACACTGACATGAATATGTAGTATAATTACTAATCTAACATATTCAAATTGAAGTTTACTAATTTAACACAAATCTTTTATGCAAAAGACAGAATAAACAAAATTTTTAAATTATTTACAGTCATTATGAAGTTGGCATCAAAGCAGTTCGTGTTCTCCGCCATGACGGTTCACCATCTCCTAACCAATCAGTTACAAACAACCAAGCCCCATGAGATATGGGTACAGATTGGTGATGAACCAATAAGATTTTTCGTCCACGAGTTTTCTACTATCAAAGGCTTCAATTGCTCTCCATTTGGTGCAGAAGATAAGTTGGATCTATGTCACAACGACATTTGGAAGGAAATGGGTGTTGACACGTGTATTGGTCCTTGTTGGCTCGACCTGAGGGTGTTTTAACACAGTGCAGTACTTGGACTGATAATAAGAAGAAAATGCTTGGTCTGCTATGCGTGTTGTCAATTGGGATTTACGGGATTTCAAAAAGTTCAAGAATTCCACTGGAGAGCGAAAAGAGTATTTGATTTTGAGGCATTTGAGATATATCCTTAGGGTAGAGTGGCGTGTGATAGTCTAATAAATGGAGTTAAGGTTGTTACTTTTGAGAGAGACTCATACGGCGTCAAAAGATTTGCTCAAGTTTTACAAGTTTGGGCATACGAGTCTGTTCAAGTGTTTGGAGAAAAATTGGAAAATCTAGAGATGAGTTGGATTTGGAATCATTGCTACGGCGGAAAGGCTCACGTAAACGGTTCAAATTGCCGGAGATTCTAGAGAAGGAGATGGAAACGCATGACAAGGTGACTGTTAAATTAGTCATATTTACAATTTCGTATGTTGTAAGTTTTGTTTATTCTTCCTTGTTTTGTAAATGTTCTTTTCATTTTGTTTCTCTTTTGTAAGTGCCTGTGCGTAACATGTTTGTCCTATCTCCAACAAAGCTCTATCCACAATGGGATGACGATGTAAAAGACACCAAAGTCGACAATCTGATTCAAGATCTTCTTCTCCAATGCTAGTTCCAATCCAGATTTGATATGCGACTTCTTAGGTCGTCCAGGCGGTTGTCTAAACAGTGGAGGCAGACACATTTTTTCGGATACATTTTCTGGAACAGGCATGTCGAAATCCCTGGCATAACAGAATTATTATACGCATTGCATAAGTAGTTCTTTGAGTAATACGGATGACACAGAGGAATCCTAGACTCCTTCTTTTTCTTTGCAACCGCTATGGCATGAACACATGGAAACTTTTCCAAGTCAAACCTTTGACAAGAACATTTCTTCTCTGTGAGATTAACAACATGTAGGCTTGATTTACCAGTCACCTGAGCTTGATGGTCATCAATTTCTTGCACAGTTAAATGTTTAGCATAGTCAACACGCTCCTATAAAAACACAATTAACCCATTAGGTTATGACAACCAACTCGAAGCAGCAATATTATTAGGAAATAGAACTTACCTCCAACAGTTTCTCTAGTCCTCGTGACAACTGAGTATGCAGTTCTCGAGCATCTTTACTTTTCTGTGAAAACCATTTAGTCATCATGGACCTTATCTCTTCAAGTAGATGCATAATAGACAGACTAAAGTCTTTAAGAACTTTATTCAAAGATTCTGCTATGTTTGTCGTTGTCATGTTGTACCTGTCCCTGGAAATAAGCATGTGACAACTATTTTATATCAGCTCTTTCCAAGTAACTATGCAATTCATGGTTCAAAATGTCAATCTGATTGAATAAAGCTTGAAACCCAGAGATCTTGAACGCATTAGCAGCTTTTTTCACCAATCCAAAGGCATCTGTACCTCTAAACTTGACAATGATATTTTGACGTTGATGATTGTTGGGGTCAAAATCACCGCCCCTTGGAGATTGACAAAACGAGGATTCAAGATCAAGAACGAACGAATCGCACCTTTGATATCGAGGCCAGCCGCCCGAGCTCCGCACATGAGCCAGCCGCCCATTCACCCTTGCATCAGTGACGGGCAGCTCGACCTTGTCCCGAGCACGGGTCGGCCGCCCAACCTCCTTCCATCACTGATGGGCGGCTCGCTCCCATCGCGGATATAAGCCAGTCGCCCAACCTACTTCCATTGATGATGGGCGGCTCACTCCATCCCGGACATGAGTCAGCCGCCGATCATCCTTCCATCAATAATGGGCGGCTCACACTCACCTTGGAACACGGGTCGGTCGCCCGGTCATCCCATCGTCCTTCTTTCGAGCACGTTTTCTAGTTCAAATCAATCCTAAGACTGAGCCTCTGCACGTTCTGGTCCTGAAATACCCGCGATCATTGCCCGGCCGCCCATGGACTGGAGACCGGCCGCCCACGATCATTGGCCAGCCGCCCGAGCATACATGACGAAAACCGGCGGCTGGAGACTTAAGGAAAAAACGGGCCGCTCGGTCTCAAAAGTCGTAAAACGTTCGGAACGCCATTTACACGGGAAAACCATAAAATACTGTTCATCCCGACCAGAAGTTAACCGAAAAATCGGTTAAAGCCCAATCAAGATCTGGTTTACTATCCGTGGATTATTACTCATCGATAACTGTTCATTAAAAAGTAAATAAAAATAGTAAAAGGCAGGCCAGACTCGGGTTAGGACATGCAGGTGGATTTCTGAAGATTTCGGGCCAGATTTCGGGCCCAAAAGAATAGGACGGTGGTTGGAAGGAAGGAGTTTTGGCCCACATCACCCAGAAAGAGTTTTAGTCTCCTAGGTCCCGTAGTATAAATATAGATGCTTGTACTAGGTTGATCCCATCCGAAATACGAGTATTAAAAGCTTTAGCAATATAAGACTTTTCAGCTTTTGCTAATTATTCTTGTACATTCGGAAAAATATCAATGAAATACTCTTTTTGCATTTTCGGCCCCTTAGTTCTTTTAAAATAGAATTTTCGAGCCCCCATAAATTATAAGTTTTGACAGTGTTAGTTTCGGCTCTCACAGTTTGGCGCCGTCTGTGGGGATGAGAAATATTCTTAACTCAAAGAAAAAGAGGACACGAGAAGGAAGATCATGACTGAAGAAGCGATGGACTGGAGCACCGTGGCTGCCAGCTGCGGCCAGACGATGACTTTTCGAGAAGGAGAAGCCGCCAAAATCGACCATCCACACAACGACCTACTCGTAATCAACCTTTTGATCGGAGGCCACGAGATACCGAGGGTACTAGTCGATACAGGAGGAACGGTGAACATTGGGACTCAGCATCTCATAACCTATCCGAAGCCGTTAACTGGTTTCTCCAGATGAACGACAATGACGGTGGGGACGATCCGACTCCCCGTAGATGCGAAAGCAGTAGTTAAGGACACGAAATTGTCGGTGATCGATTGCCCGCAAATCTGTGACGCGATCGTAGGAACGCCTTGGTTAAACGCAATGAAAGTTGTCCCGTCAACCTACCACCTTTGCCTGAAGTTTCCGATGCCGACTGGAGTGGAGACGATCTGGGGACGCCAAAGAGACTCTCGAGCCTGTTTCCTAACAGAACATAAGTTGAGGAAACCGGTGACGGACTCGCATCACCAGACGAAACTCAATAAGGGGAACGAAGAATGACAACTCGTGAAACACGAACGGAAGTTGCAGATCGAGGAAGCCTGGAATGTGGAGAAAGACCCCCCCGTGCGAGTCAGTGGTTTCGGTGAACATGGACGAAACAAATACAGAGCGATGCACGGAGATCGGAGCAAATTTAGAAGAATCGATTAAGTCGGAGTTAATCGCCCTGTTAAAGCAGAACGCAGGATCGTTCGCATGGGCGGCCGAGGACAAGCCCGGGATCGACATTGGCATCATGAGCCACGAACTCAACGTAGATCCAACATTCAAACCGGTGAAGCAAAAAAGACGAAAACTCGGACCGGAGCGCGCCCAAGCCGTAAACGACGAAGTAGAAAGATTGCTCAAAGTCGGATCTATCATGGAGGTAAAGTATCCCGACTGGCTGGCCAATCCGGTGGTAGTGAAAAAGAAGAATGGAAAATGGCGAGTCTGCGTCGACTTCACAGACCTGAACAAAGCATGCCCGAAGAACAGCTTTCCGCTTCCGCACATCGATCGCTTGGTCGAAGCAACGACCGGGAACAAGCTGTGTCGTTCATGGATGCATTCTCTTGGGCCTGATTTCCATGGCTTGCCCAAGGAACAGGTAGCTGATCCTCAGGGTTCTGCTTGTGTCGTTGTTGCGGATAAAGGGAAGGGAGCTTCCAACAGCCCGGATCGTCCGAGGAAGGGCAAAGTGGCTCGGATGGTCGAGGCGTCTGATCATGGTCTCCTTTTCGACGCTCGTAAGGCGGCGGGAGGAGATCCAGCCGAGTCCGTGAAAGTCGTGGACTACTTCGGCGCGTTGGCTCCGGCCTCCGCTGTGCCGTTCGATCGTTCAGCGGCTTACGGAGACCTGTCCTCTGGCCTTATGATGGTAATTCTTTTTTCCTTTAGATTTGTTTTGATGCAGTTTGGTCTTTGCTGATATTCACTTTTCTTTGATTCAGGTCGCCACCCGAGCTCATGCGACCCAGGTTGCGTTGGAAGTCTCGGAGAAAGAGTCCTGGAAGAAGGACAAAAAGATCAAGGCCCTTTAAGTCAAACTTCGGAATGTGGAGAGAAGATCTCAGAAAGAGCTCAAGAAGGCGCTCGCGGAAGCTGAGCGGAAGATGGAGCTGGCGCTTAAGAAATACCGCTGGGAGTTGGTGGAAAAGTACCGTCTCCGTATCGCGGGAGCAAAGGCTGCTCTCGCGCCGATGCGTCAGGCGAAGTACGGCGAGACTGCTTTGTCTGAGGTCGGCTCGAACCTTCACCTAGTCCTGGACATCAAGTTCGGTCCAAGGTCGAGGAGGAAGAAGGAGAGCTGGAGGCATCATTAGAGCGGCTCAAAGGAGGAGGCTGGGTCGGCTCCTACGATCGGGCTGCTGCCGTTCTCGACAGCTACTTGGTATGCTCTCCTGTTTCTCCGTGCCAGTCCCCGGATGCTGAGGCTTTGGACTACAGAGCTCCTACTCGTCTTGTTGAGTATGATTAGGCTTTGGCCTTGTATTTTCTGTTTCAGTTATGTTCGGGGTTTTCGACCCTTCTTATTGTATTTGCTTTGTCAACCAGACTCGATCACTTATATCTCCTTTCATGGAGATTTATTATCTATCTGATATTGCCTTTAATTGTTATGGACTTCTTTGCTTGCTTCGCTTTTATAGTCTTCATAAAGGAGAAGATGGGCGGCCGGTATGTCTTTCTTCCAAGAGGGCGGCTGGCCCATTTTGTAGAGTGAAGGGCGGCTGGCCCGTGTCTCTACGGAGGACGGGCGGCAGGCCCGTTTTGTAGAGTGGAGGGAGGCTGGCCCGTCTCTCTACGGAGGACGGACGGCTGGCCCATTTTGTAGAGCGAAGGGCAGCTAGCCCGTCTCTCTACGGAGGACGGGCGGCTGGCCCGTTTTGTAGAGTGGAGGGCGGCTGGCCAGTCTCTCTACGGAGGACGGGCGGCTGGCCCGTTTTGTAGAGCGAAGGGCAGCTGGCCCGTCTCTCTACGGAGGACGGGCGGCTGGCCTGTTTTGTAGAGTGAAGGGCGGCTGGCCCATTATTCGGGCGGCTGGCCAGTTTCGGAGCTGATTGATGTTGGAGTGTTGTCCCGGAAACTCGAACTTTAGACCAGTTCGTATTTGCGAATATCCCTGGGTTTAATGCAGTCTTTTGTTGTCGCAGGGGACCAAGCTTGTTCAGATCCCTCTTTCGACTGAACGCTTTTAAGATCTCGCATCAGAGCCGGTTTGATACTGCGTTCTCGAGATGTCTTTGACCAGTGTTCCATGTCAGGCGCTTTACTGGGTTTAGAGAGTTTACTTTGTGTCCTACGCTTCGCACTATTTGCCTATGCGAAGCGCTAGTGAAAGTAAACTAATCAGAACATCGTCCCGAGCGCTTCATGCAGGAACGCGGGATGTTAATCCGGAAATTTGTATAGCGCTCTAGTCTTATCCTCTGCGGGATGTCGAGAGAACCATGGTTAAAAAGACGGTCTTGTTGTGGCCAGCAACAGATGGATTCGTTGGAAAGGACTTAAGTATTTGGGAGAAATATCTTTGATCGGTTGGCGGTCATGGATAAGTTACGAGATGCTAAGTCTCGATGTTTATCCGATTTTAAGTTCGAGTTAAAGATGTGTTATGAGATACTAAGTCTCAATGTTCATTTTCCTCGGGTTTTTCTTGATCCATTTGTTTTCCGGATCAAGTTTCGAGATGCTAAGTCTCGATGTTTGTCGGAATGGTGTTTTCAGGAACTTTTTCAAACTTTGGATGTGTTATGAGATGCTAAGTCCCAATGTCCATCTCCTTGATTTGTTCGCGAAAATTTGGGAGTATGTATATACGGACCCACTCCCCCCCTTTTTTAAGGAGAGGGGCAACTGAACTCGTTTTTTAAGCGAGCTGCCTACGTACCATTCGTGAAAAGGGATCAAGTCACCCGTAGTTCCGTTTTTGTTTTTTTTTTTTTTGGTATGAAGACATAAAACCGTCGGTTGTAGCTTCGGTGGTTTCTGAGGTCTTTTCCTCGGCAGTTTTCGTCTCCTCTTGGTTTGTTTTAGTTTCCGTGTGTGGAACCTCCGTTTTCTCGAACTGTTCGGTTCTATTCACTTTCTTTCCCAACTCAGGGGCTTCGTCTTCATTCTTCCTTTTCTGGTTTTCTCTCTGCGGGATGGTAGGATTCGGAGCTTGTGTTCCGCCAGAAAGCAGATCCGGGCTTCCTTCTGATTTCCCCAAACAGTCTTGATTCCGTTTGGTGTCGAAAATTTCAGGCAGAGATGGTAAGTTGACAGGATCGCTCGCATTGAATTGATCCAGGGAGTTCCCATTATCACGTTATAAATCGCGGGGTGGTTTGCCACCGCGAAGTTAACGATTTTCGTGATTCCACCGGCACGAACCGGGAGCTGGATTGTTCCGTCTATCATTGTGACTTCGCCAGAGAATCCGGTCAGAGACCTCGGATTGGGCTTTATCATTGACGGATCCACCTTCATCCTTTGAAGTGTCTCCCGAAAAATGACGTCCACCGAACTTCCAGTGTCGATCAAGACCCGGGAGACGTCATGGTCGTTGATGTCCAGTTCTACCACCAATGGGTCATCGTGAGGTTGGTCAAGGCCTTCGACGTCTTTTTCGTGGAAGGCGATCCGGTCATCGTTTTCGGTGATCGGCTCCCGTGGGTTTGACTCCTTGTCTCCTCTTCTCAGGAACGCCTTTATCGAGGCCACTGTGTCTCGGCAGTACTGAGACCCTCCGATTATCATGTGGATCCTCCTGCGGTTGGCGGCGGAGTCGTCTCCGTTCGGTCTTCTTCCCCGTTTGGGGGTATCGTCGTCGGGCCTTTCGTGACGTTCCTGGTTAGGTCGTCCGTCCGGGGCGCCAACGTCTTCCTCGATGGCTCCGAGGCTCTCGAGGGTCACTCCGTTCCCGAGTTCTCCGGCTAATAGTTTTGCCGCGAGCCTTCTTCCGACGGTCCTGCAGTTTTCGGTTGAGTGGCCTTTTGTCTTGTGGAAGGTACAGAAGGCGTTCTCGTCGAATCCTGGTCGAGTCCACGTATTCCACGGCCCCTGTTGCGCCCATCAGATGGTCTCTCCGTGTTTATTTGGTAGTTATGCGCTCCGCCCAGGTTGGGTTCTTCGTCTCGGCTGATCCGCCTACTTCTTCTCTCGTTTGGAACGTTAGAAGGTTGCACCGTGCCTTTGGCAAGCAATTTCGAGGACTGGTACTTTCCGGCCGGGACCCCCATTTCTTCCTCGTAGATTACGAAGTTGGAAGCGCGGTGGAGAGCATCTTGAATGGTTACCGGCGGATTCACGGTAATTTCCTTTCGGAAGCTTGAGGTCTTCAGCAAGGACTTCTTCAGGGCATTAATTGCGGCACTGTTGCTTAGGCCGTCAATCTTTGAGACAATCACCTTAAATCTTTCGATGAAATCTCGAAGGCTTTCTTCGGGCCCCTGCGACAGTGAGTAGAGGTCCGCGTTGGATGTTGACTGTCTTATGAACAGTGAGTAATGCTTCAGAAAAGCTGCCTACAATCGATCGAAACCGTCGATCGAGTCTCTTTCTAGCCTCGAGAACCACGACAGGGCTGATCCTTTCAGATGTTCCACGAAGAGGAGGCAGAATCCGGCGTCTCTTTCTTCGGGTTTGAATCTAGCCCATCCCATAGCGATGTGGAAGGCTGTCATGTGAGCCTTTGGATCGGTCGTCCCGTCGTAAAAAGGGATTCAGATTTTTCCCGGGTCAGAAAGTCTAACGCTTGTGATCCTTGAAGTGAACAGGATCTTTTGCGTTTCCTCTAAGACGTGTTCGATTTCCGGGGCCGCACTTGTCACTTTATGGACTTGCGACCTTACCTCTTTCATCTGACTCGTGGTGAGTTCCAAACGGGCACGGAGCTCGTCCAACTCATCCCGTCGGCTAGCGGATCGATTAGCTCGGGCTTCTCGTTCCGCCTTTTCCTGCTCTTCGATCCATCAGAGCTCTTCCTTGTCCGCGTTTAGATCTCCAGCTTCGTCGTCGGTTTCGCTTTCCTCTCTGTCGTCTCCGTTTGCGGTGTCTCTCGGGTTTTCACCGTTGGTCACCGTGGAAGCTGGCCGTTCGGTGGTTCGCCTAGTGGCGCTTTTCCGGTGCAGCGGAGGTGGTCCGATGGTTCTCTCCTTGTTCCGACTGGGGTCTGCTCATCGGGATTCTGACGGCCCGGGGGATCCGCTCGCGGGGTAAAAACCAGGCGTCTTGCTTCGAAAGTCCAGGGGCCACGCGATAGTTCCTGGGAAGCTGCTCTTTCTTGCGCGGCCGTTCTCTCTTGCCTATTTTGCAGCTCCGTGATTTCGGCCACCATGTTCCTCAGCTCGATGATCGCCGCGATCTCTGGGGCGGCGTTGGCCGTTCCCGTGGTGACCGGGTCGTCGATCGGCATTCCGAACCTAGTTAGCGCGTTAGCGGAGGTCCCGGTAGTTCCGATCGCTCCGTCGGCGGATGTCCCGGCGGCAGTCGCTCCGGTTCCGACCGCCGATGTACCGATGGCGGGAATTCCCGTTCCGGCCGTTCCAGTGGTGGCTGCTCCACCCGGTTGGTTGGTGATATCGTCGATTCTTCTGGTCATTGTCTTCTTTCCGTATCCTCTCGTTCTAAGAGTTAAGAATATTTCTTGTCCCCACAGACGGCGCCAAACTGTGAGAGGCGAAACTCACACTGTCAAAACTTATATTTTATGGGGGCTCGAAAATTCTATTTTAAATAACTAAAGGACCGAAAATGCAAAAAGAGATATTTTATTGATGATTTCCGAAAGTACAAGGGAAATTAGCAAAAGCTGAAAAGTCTTAAATTGCTAAAACTCCTAATACTCGGATTTTGGGCTCGATTAACCCTTACATGAGCGTACATATATATATACTGAACTTCCTAGGGTGCTAAGACTTCAGATTTTCGATGTGGGACTTTCCCCTTTCTTCCCAGCCGCCGACCTAAGCATTTGGGCCCGATATCCGGCCCGAGAGTCTTCCGTGATCCGTATGCGCGTTCTAACCCAAATCTGGCCGCCGATGAATAGTAATTCGATGAATAGTAATCCGACGAATAGTAATCTGATGAATAGTAATCCGAATCTCGGTTTATACTTAATTTGATTTTTTGGTTAACTTTGTCTCGAGATGAATAGTGTTTTAACGGTTTTTCCCGCGTGAACAGTATTTCGAATGTTTTACGACTTTTGAGATTTGAACCGCCCGTTCTTTGTTTGAACTTCCAGCCGCCGGGTTTTCGTATTGATGGCCAGCCGGCGGTTCCTTTGGATCGTGTGCTTCGGCGACTGGTCCACGGACGGCTGGATGTTGGTCACGGTCCTTCGGAAAATGTTTATGGACGTCTTGGAGTCAGAACACGCAAATGCATAATCTTCGAGTCGGTCCGGGCTTAGAGTTATGTTTGACGGTCAGTCGACTGGACGATGTTCGGATAATGAGACTTGAATGAGAAATGATCATGGGCGGCTGGCCTTATCCCAGCCGCCGGCCGTGGACGAAGAAGACCAGGCGGCTGGCCTTATCCCAGCCGCCGGCCGTGGACGAAGAAGACCCGGCGGCTGGCCTTATCCCAGCCGCCGGCCGTGGACGAAGAAGACCCGGCGGCTGGCCTTATCCCAGCCGCCGGTTGGTGCTTGAGGAAGACCCGGCGGCTGGCCTTATCCCAGCCGCCGATTGGTGCTTGAGGAAGACCCGGCGGCTGGCCTTATCCCAGCCTCCGGTTCGTGTCTTGGACGGGTCGTGGGCAGTTGGCCTTAGCTCGTCCGGTCCATGTTCGGGATAAGTTCCATTTGATCTCGACCTTGACTTCTCGTTCCGTCAATCTTCGAGGAGGGGATTTCGACCCCAACAGGCATAACATGAAGTTAAACCAGACGAAGTGCAGATTCGGAGTGGCATCCGGCGAATTCCTCGGGTACCTGGTGACCTACCGAGGGATTGAAGCAAACCCGAAGCAAATCAATGAACCGGCGCTGAACCGGTTCATCTCGAGGTCAACGGACAAATGTTTTCCTTTCTACGACACACTCAGGGGAAACAAAAAGTTTGAGTGGACAGAGAAGTGCGAACAAGGGTTCCAAGAACTAAAGAAATACCTGGCAAGCCCACCCGTACTTTCAAAACCGGTCGAAGGAGAGCCGTTGTTCCTATACACAGCGGTATCGTCCACGGCAGTAAGCGGAGTGCTGATCAGAGAAGATCATGACGAGCAGAAACCGATCTTTTAAGTGAGCCAAACTCTGGCGGATGCCGAAACCCGATACCCATTAATGGAGAAGGCAGCCTTAGCGGTAGTAATGTCCGTCCGAAAGTTACGGCCCTATTTCCAATCACACACGATCATTATACTCACCACCTTCCCGCTCAGAACGATCCTGCATAGTCCCAGTCAGTCGGGACGGTTGGCTAAATGGGCGGTGGAGTTGAGCGAGTACGGTATCGAATACCAGAGCAGAACATGCGCCAAATCTCAAGTATTAGCGGATTTCTTGATCGAACTCCTGATCGCAGGCGTCAACGAGCCGACCCTCGTCTCGGTCTCGACTCTTCACATAGACGGATCGTCTTCAAGGCAAGGCTCCGGAGTAGGAGTGCGTTTAACATCACCTACCGGGGAAATCTTGGAGCAGTCATTCTGATTACTCTTCAACGCCTCTAACAATGAAGTAGAATACGAAGCATTAATCACTGGTCTGAGACTCGCCCTCGGGCTCAAAATCCAAAATCTCCACGCGTTTTGCGATTCCCAGTTGGTGGCAAGCCAATTCAGCGGAGATTACGAAGCAAGGGACGATCGCATGGAGGCATACCTAAGGATCGTCCATGACCTCGCAAAGCGATTCGAAAAGTTCTAGCTTACGAGAATTCCCAAGGGGAAAACGCTCCAGCCGATGCGTTGGCGGCCCTAGCGTCGACATCCCCTCTGGGAGAAATACGAGTCATCCCGTCGAATTCATAGAACAGCCAAGCATCGACCCACCACAAGTTGCCAACCTTATACAACTACCGGACGGTGAAGAGGAGGAGGAACCTCCGGAAGTAGAGTTAGCAACTAGCCCGACTGAAGAGTATGGCTGTGATCGCGAATGGATGGCCCCGATACGAGCGTACATCATAGACGGGGAAGTCCCGGCGGACAAGTGGGCCGCACGAAAGCTAAGGTCCCAGGCAGCCCGCTTCGTCCTTCTTGACGGTAATGTCTACAAATGGAGGATTTCCTGACTGTTGATGGTCTGCATTGAGAAAGAAGAAGCAAGACAAATTATGGAAGAAGTCCATGGTGGATAGTGCGGAAATCATTCCGAAGGGAGAGCCCTCGCAATCAAAATCAAGCGGCACGGTCACTATTGGCTGACCATGATAAAAGATTGTGAGAAGTAATCCCTCAAGTGCGAGAAATGCCAGAGGCACGCACCAGTGATCCATCAGCCCGCAGAGTTACTCTCGTCAGTCTCAGCTCCGGACCCATTCATGAGGTGGTCGAAGGACATTGTGGGCCCATTGTGGACATTGTGGACATTGTGCGAGAAATGCCAGAGGCACGCACCGGACCCATGCATAACTCAAAGCAGAAGAGATTCTTACTCGTCCTGATGGACTACTTCTCGAAGTGGGTCGAAGCGGATTCTTATGCGAGTATCAAGGACCCCCAAGTGGAACATTTCATGTAGAAAAACATCATATGCCGGCACGGAGTCCCTTACGAGATCGTTACCGATAACGGTTCTCAATTCATGTATGCCTGTTTCGAAGGATTTTGCGAGAAGTGGAAGATACGTCTGAGTAAGTCAACGCCACGTTATCCGCAGGGTAACGGCCAGCCCGAAGCAGCCAACAAGTCTATCGTTGACGGACTCAAGAAGCATCTCGGAGAAAAGAAAGGACGATGGGCGGACGAGCTCGAAGGAGTCATCTGGTCCCACCGGACAACTCCAAGGCGAGCAACCGGAGAAACACCGTTTGCACTGGTCTACGGTGCCGAATGCGTTATACCAGCGGAAGTAGATTTTCCCGACGTCAGACAGAGACTCTTGCCCGGACAGGAAGGCCTCAACCATCTGATGATGATAGATGAACTGGACCTGAAAACGAAAGACGGGATCAAGCGCTCATCGGCGTTCAAAACTACCAGCAAGCAGCATCCAAATATTACAACTCAAACGTGCGAAGCCGTAAATTCAAGGAAGGAGACCTCGTCCTCCACAAAGTCTTCCAGAACACCCCAAAGCCCAATGTAGGAAAGTTAGGCACAAAATGGGAAAGACCGTACAACGTAACGAAGGTGGTCCGCCCGGGAGCCTACGAGCTGGAAAACAAAGAAGGGAAGCCAATTCCAAGAACATGGAACGCGATGCACCTTATGAAGTATTACCAATAGACATTGTAAAATAGAACTACGAACTGGCTTGATCCCTACATTCGGGGTACGTAGGCAGCTCGCCTTATGACGAGTTCAGCTATTTGTCTCTTTTAATTTCTAAGGGGGGAGTGGGTCCGTAAATGCATACTCCCAAATTTTCACAGAAAATTGAGAGGATGAACATCGAGAATTAGGATCTTGAATCCCATCCGGAATCTGAACGGGACTTCCCTCGAACAATATCGCCCATCACTAGGCACGACAAAACTTCATCATTTCGAAAAACCACCCCTTGGCATACCTAAAAATCCGCCTCTCGGAATACTTACCACCGTCTGTTGCTGATCACAACGGGACGATTTATTAACCATGGTTCTTTCGACATCCCGAAGCGGATAAAAGTAGCGCGCTATACAAATTTCCGGACTAACATTCGAAAGGCGTAACCTGACATCCCGTGATCCTGCAGGAAGTGTTAAATACGATGTGCTCTTTAGTTCATCTTCACTGGCGCTTCGCATAGGCAAATAGTGCGAAGCGTAAGTCACGAAGTGAACTCGCCAAACCCAGTAAACGCCAACACGGAAAGCTGGTCTTAGACATCTCATAACGAAGTACCAAACCGGCCATGGTATGAGATCGTAAACTCGTTCGAAAACTAGCAGCTAAACCAAACTCTAAACCCAGCAACTAACTTCGCTGGTCGAATAGCACAAAGAGGACTTCTCCCGAACACTTGGATCTGAGTGCCCGGTACAGCATCCCGATCACCCCGACTTAAACCGAGACAAACAAACGAACCAAATCACTACGATAAGGGCCAGCCGCCCAATCTCCTTAAAAGGATGGGCCAGCCGCCCAATCTCCTTAAAGGGATGGGCCAGCCGCCCAATCTCCTTAAAAGGATGAGCCAACGCCCAATCTCCTCAGAGGGATGGGCCAGCCGTCCAATCTCCTCAAAAGGATGGGCCAGCCGCCCAACCTCCTTAAGAGATAGGCCAGCCGCCCAGTCTCCTTAAAGGGATGGGCCAGCCGCCCAATCTCCTCAAGAGGATGGGCCAGCCGCCCAACCCCCTTAAGAGGATGGGCCGGCCACCCAGTCTCGTCAGAAAGATGGATTAGCCGCCCACTCCTTAAGAAAGACAGCACGGCAACCGAGATCTCTATACAAAAAACAAGTGTATGGAAAGCCGCAAATCTCAAAAATTTATCTTATTAAAATCTCAAAACGAAAACCGGCCCAGACCAGAGATCAGGCCGTACATAACATAAATCCATAAACGAAAGCCCAAAGCAACGAAAAACTTGAAAAATCTAGAAACCAAAACCACTCTAAAGTCAAGAATCTGGACCAAATGCCTTGACAACAACAATATCTGAAATCCCAGAGACCGACTACCCCGAGATCAACTACCCCGAGAGAAGTAGTCTCCTCCTCGATCGAGCCCGCCTTGTGTATCGAAACATTATCTCCTCTGGAAACTGGAGCCAACTGAGAGTCGATCTTCCCTCGAATCCGAGCGATCACATCATCAAACCGAGCTTCGGACCCATCGAACTCGTCCCTCCATGTGGACAATTTCACCTTCTTCTCATCCAAGCTGGGAGGATCAATCCCCTGAAGCAACACGACGAGCTCGAGGTTACTCGTTACCTGAGCCAAGTCCACCTCCTGGGTTCTTGCTTCAGATAAAGATCCAAGGTCTTCCTTCAGCTCGTTCAGGAAAGGAAAGAGCAAGAAGAAATAAACCTTCATCCCACTCAAGGCCATGTCCTCATACTTCTCAGGCTCATCTAGACTGTCACAAGAAGGAAACTTGAAACTACCGTCCGTGATCACCGAAAAACTCCAGCAGACTGACGACGATTCTTACAAACCGCCTCAGGAAAAGCAAGTCCTGGGGAAGGACCCGGACGCTGAATCTCAGGAGAAGAACCTTTCGCGCCACTGACGGCAGGGCAACCCGCCTATTTTTGGCGCAGCAGGTCGTCTTCACCGCTCATACCATAGACGACTCTGCCGGCCGCCGCTCGAGATTTGGGCGAATGCCTCGCGATACTTTGCGCTAAAATAACCTCCTTCTTCAAAGGAGTAACCACAACGGTGGATACGGCTAACTTGTCTGCGGGCCACTCTGGTGGAGAAATGGCTTGGCTACCATCCGCCAATCCCGATCCCGAAGGGCCAGAGGCCGCCTTGTCCTTGGGATTCTTTCCAAGCTTATTTGTCTCTTTGTTTTTCTCCATCTGTTTCTTCTCACGAAAGGACAACCTAACCATGGTGTTAAGTTCAAAAAGACAAAAAGGACAGTCGGCTTTCGTGAGAATTTGTGAGGAGGAAGAAGGAGGGGTGCATATATATAGTCGGGTGTCTCAAATCCTAACTCAACTAGGAATTGGATCTTTCCAATTCCGTGCAAGCCGCCCGCAAGTCCCATATACGAAAAGGAAAGTTTTTCTTTTTTTTTTTTTAAAAAACAACATCTTCGTCAAAAAAGGAAATCTTCCCGTTCCGTCAATCCTGATAAACACTCGACTCAAAAAACTCATTGCTTTAGAACACGAAAGGAAAGAGCTGGGGGGCTAACTGTTGGGGTCATAATCCCCCCCCCCCATCGGAGATTGACAAAAGGAGGATTCAAGATCAAGAACGAACGAATGGCACCTTTGATATCGAGGTGATATTACGTGTTTTTTACGTATTTTGATTCGTTTTTAGTATTCGGTTTGAGTTTTGATTTGCATCTTTCGTTAGTATTTCGAGTCTTTTCTATTGTTTTGAGTGTTTTTACAGATTTCATGGAGTTCCGAAGGAGTTTGGCGTTTACGGACATGTTCGAGTCAAGTTAAGACGGAAAAACGAGAAAAGGACCAAACACAAGAGAGCCAAGCAAAGGAACGACCATTCCTTTCCATGGAACGACCATGGAGAACGATCGTTCCCTCCAAGGAACGGTCGTTCCCTCATCCACCAACCCTGCCGACAAAAACCGAAGATCGATCGTTCCATCCCATGCAGCCCGTTCCCTCATTCACCAACCATGCCGACAAAAACACTAAGGAACGACCGTTCTCCACAACAGAACGATCGTTCCCCGGCAAAAACACTAAGGAACGACCGTTCTACGAAGGAACGATCGTTCCCAAGTCACCTACTTCACCTACTTCGATCGACCATGGGAACGATCGTTCTACACCAAGAACGACCGTTCCCCGCTTCACCTACTCCCCTTCACCTTGGCCTATATAATGGACTCACAACATCACTCTCAAAACACACCTTCTTCCTCCTCTCTTCTCTAGCTTCAAAGCATAGCTTCTTCTTTAGTTT
Organism: Isatis tinctoria; assembly: GCA_010577795.1. Lineage (NCBI taxonomy): Eukaryota > Viridiplantae > Streptophyta > Magnoliopsida > Brassicales > Brassicaceae > Isatis > Isatis tinctoria. The sequence goes on along the minus strand of CM021244.1, from coordinate 21,145,055 downwards.
AAGTTTTATGTTTATGCTTTTATCTAGTTTTGTTAAGTTTCTTTTAAGCTTTAATCTTATGCTTTTAATCTTTGCTTTACTTTCAGTTCTTATCTTTATGCTTAATAGTTTACTTTCAGTCTTTATATTTATGCTTTACTTTAGTCTTTATATTATGCTTTACTTTCAGTCTTTATATTTATGCTTTAATTAAGTTCTTATAAGTTTATATTCAGCTTTCATTATCTATTCAAGCTTTATGATGAACTTATAATCTCTTTGTTTTCTTCTTTAATCATGTCTGAGTAGACCTCTTAGTTAGGTTAAGGTTTGTCAAAGGAATTCATGAGCTTTAGGGTTAAACACAAATAGGCTATTCAAATCAATATCTTCACCCTTGTTGTTCTTAATGCTTAGATCGAATTGATCACTTGATCTTATGAAATTTGGTTTAACTTAGACAGCGAGAGTTGCTAGGTTGCTAGAAAGAACATTGGTGAGCAATTTAACCATTACCTGCGAGAGTAGATGTATTGAGAATTGTGAACATATTAAACCTATCATTAATGCTTGTCTACGATTTCTAGTACCAGCGAGAGTTAGGATTTCTAAGTTGATAGACAAAGATATTGGTACCACGAGAGTGGATTGATATTATCTTAGTGTTTAAGTTCTAGATTTATGCTTAATCATTGCCTGAATAGTTGTTTAATCCGTTGCTCTGAATCTCCTGCGATATTCCTTGACCTAACGCTTGTTTAATATTATCTTACAACCGATTTCGTTTTCATTACTTACTATTTACAAAAACCAAAAACATATTGAATTGTCTTAGCTTTTGATTTAGCTCAATATATCAAAGTGTGAAAACTGGTCTTCGTGGGATCGACCCCTAAATACTACTTCGTATGCTGTGCACTTGCAGTAGGAAATAAGGGTTTAAAACTCGTGTATCAAGTTTTTGGCGCCGTTGCCAGGGACCAAATTTTCACCTTTGGTTTACGGCTGAATTTTTAGTCTAAGATTTACTAACTTGTTCCTCTTTCTTCTCTTGTGGTTTTAGGACAATCAGGAGATAGCAAGGTTAGAACGAGCTGATTAGAAGAAGAAGTCGGATCCAGCCAACATGGGCGACGAAACCGACGAGCAAGCTGCTAGTGGCTATGTAGCTGCTGAAATTCGAAGGATAGCCAGAAGCAGATACAACAGAAAACAGCAACAGCAGCTACACCACAACAAAAGCCTGCCATTGGGGACATTCATGCCCCTCATGCTTACTACCAAAACAGAGCCGCCATCATTCCACCCACAATTCAGAGGCAGGACTACGAGATCAAATTTCATATGATCGCCTTGGTGAAGCAACACTTGTTTCACGGCTTACCTGCAGAAAACCCGATGGACCATATTGACGATTTCGAAGAAATCTATAGCACAACCGGTTCGAGTGGTGTACCTCCGGATTTCCTGAAGTGCAAGCTTTTCCCTTTCTCTCTTGCCGAAAAAGCTTCACGCTGGCTGAAGTCATTACCACCTAGATCTTTGGCGACGTGGGCTGAGGCTAGATCGGCGTTCTTGGACAAGTTCTACACCAAGTCTAAAACCGCAGCTCTGAGGAACAAAATCTCTTCGTTCCAACAGCAGTCTGGAGAAGCTTTTTGCGCAGCTTGGGAAAGGTACAAGGAGTACCGTAGAGATTTCCCTCACCATGGGTTCAGCGATGAGCAGATCCTGAGCACTTTCTACGATGGTGTTAACTGGGACCATAAGAATGCTTTGAATACAGCCAGCAATGGCGATTTTTATACAAGGTCCAAGGAGGGTGCGTTTGAGCTGATTGAGAACTTGGCTACAAGTTCTAGAAATCGCTGCCATGAGTATGATGAGCCTAGATACATCAACAGTGTTGAATCGCAGAAGATTGATGAGCTAGCAGCAAAAGTAGACTTGTTGTTAAAAAGAAATCAGAGAAGTGTCCAGCTTTGTACGAACAAAAGCAATGAGCCGTATGCTGAGGTGAACTACTTGAATGGAGGCTGTGTGGAGAATCAGAGCTTTCAAGCTCATGCATCTAACTCCCAAGACGAGCTGAAGAACATGATGCAACAACTACTGGCGGGTCAGCAAAAGGCAGCATCTGAGATCAATGCTAAGGTTGATACAATGTACGTGGACCTCAATGGAAAATATGAAGCTGTATGGACTCATATGAAGCAGCTCGATGTTCAGATTGCACAGACGGCTGAGGCTATCAAGAGGACACCAGGAGCTCTGCCTGGAAAGACTGAAACACCTAGGAAGGATTTCGTCAACGCCATCGAATTGAGAAGCGGAAAGACGCTCCACCATACCACGACCTCAACTTCAATATCGGCAAAAGGAAAAGAAGTGGCGATGGAGCACGTGCCCCCATCCAACGAGCACATGCTCCCCCGAGATGCTCCCACCAAACTTGCAGAAAATCCTCCAGCGAGGGTTTACATTCCTAAAGTGCCTTATCCAATTCCACCTAGAGATCAGAGGGGGTCTATCAGTGCAGAGAAGCTAGCTGATTTCAACAAGATGGTGAGAAGGATTCCTAAGGAAATCTCTTTTGAAGAAGCCTTGCAAAATCGCCCCATACTTGATTTCTTTTGGAACTGCAGAGAAACTCAGGAAGAGATTAAAGCGATCTTTGTAGAAGCAAGGAGTACACCACCACCATTGAAGGTATTGCCTAAGGTTGAAGATCCTGGAAAGTTCTTGGTCCCATGCTCCATTACAGGAGTTAACTTCAAAGAAGCCCTTTGTGATTCTGGGTCTAGTGTCAATCTCATGTCAAAAGCTCTTGCAGAGAAGTTGAGAATCTCTGAGATAAGGCCTAGTCGAATGAATCTTCGATTTGCAAACTCCTCCTCAACAACATCGTCTGGCAGCATTCACGATCTACCTGTCCAAATAGGGGATTGCCTAGTTCCAACCGATTTTCAAGTTGCGGAGATGCAAGAAGGGTATGACATGCATTTGCTTCTCGGAAGACCATTCATGGCTACAGTGGGTGCAATCATTGATATGCCGAATAAGCGAGTCTGTTTCTCCAAGGTCGACAAAAAGGTCTTCTACAAAGCCGTTCCCATAGGAACAACCACACGCACCTCTTGCATCTCAGCAGTGGATAGAGAGGAAGCACGTGCTCCGATCCCGCAAACACCTGCTCCACCGCCCGGGAAATCTAGGGAGAAGGCAAAAACGCAAGAAAATGTGCCGTACAAAAAGATTACGGGAGGTCCTCAAATGACTTTGATCCCTCAAGGATATGATGGAACTCGGTTGACTACAAGGTGAAGTGCAAAGGTCGTCCTAAACCTTTCTCTAGAGTTAGAGCTATTCTTCCATCAGAGTTGAAAGAGAAGGGTATTGGTGTTGTGAATGGAATGCTGAGTAGAGTTCTGAACATGAGGATGTCTGATTGTGGAGCTTGTTTTGGAGCAAGCTCTGAAGCCCCACCTGATTGATACATGGCACCAAAGTCAAGCTAACGACTTAAACCAAGCGCTTGGTGGGAGGCAACCCACTGGTAAGTGTATTTCTTTTATTTTCTTTTGCTATTAATTTTGGTTTTGTTTTTCTTTGTTTCAGTTGAAAAAAAAAAAAAAAAAAAAATAGAAGGGGGTGACGTCTTCAGGTAAGTTTTCTTGTCCCTACACCACTGTCAAATCCATTTAGGACATTTTTATTTTTTTTATGAGTTTGCGGGTTTCTCATTCAGATTTGTTTTAACCGGGACGGTTAAAAACAAGTCTGGGGGAGGAATTCATTTGTGTACTAACGATGTGTTTTGTGGATGTTTATATTTTATTTTGGTGTGTTAAATTTCAAAAATAAAAAAAATAAACATTTATCGAGTGAAACAATGTGTGAAATTGTTAAACTTTTTGGAATTGCACATGTTCGATGTCATTGCCTTAGGACTGCTTAGCATTGTTTGAGGATAGTTTGGAAACGCAGAAAAATCCATAACTTGATCATTTAGTGAATTTCTCAAATCATCTGAACTTAATCGAATTATTGGAACTTAATATGGACTTAATTTATCTCACTTAGGGGGTTGATAATCATGTATTGGATTTCACATTTGGAGTTTTCTTTGCATCATTTCTACCAATCTTTGCTAACTCCAAATGGCTAGACTTATCCTTAGTCTAGTACCACACCCTTACCATTTTCATGTTGAAACCCACTTATTTTCGTTTACTGTCATTTGCATTCATGTGCAAAAACTATGGAGTATACGGACCGACACAACTTTTCTTTAGGACTGTGTCTAAATAGGTGGTCTCTTTCTGATTAAACTCATGGGATGTGTCTAGAAAAGTGATCTCTTTTTGAATATATTCATCGAAAATTTTCGTTTCAAAAGAGAATGAACTTTTAATGGGTAGAAGATTTTATTCACATTCAAGAAATAAGCTTACATTGTTGAAATTCTTTTGATGCAGATCTTAGAGACTAACCGGTTCCATTCTCCGATATTTAAAAAAAAAAAAAAAGAAAGAAAAAGAAAACGAAAAAGAGAATAAAAAAAAATAAAACAGAAGGAACCGGGAAAGTCGTCAAGGTAATATCTTTAAATTTCATGAAACGTTGAAAGAAATCATGTTCTTGTTTGTGACTCAGTTAAAAAAGGGTAAAAGGATTAGAGTTAAGGAGAGTTGTGTACCTCCTAATTGGTCTGTGTCTCACGGTGATTTTGCATAATGATTTGCATCCGTTTATACTGCTAAAAGAAACCAAAACACTTGAGCCACCAAATACCAACCTTGATACCTAGACCATAACGTGTTAGATATTCCCTTTGTGAGAGTACACGCATTTGATAATAAATGTTAAATATTGAGTTCTGCTTGATCATGAGATTTCACTTATTTACTACGGTTACGGAGAAGTACAATGAAGTACGGTTTGATCTGAACCCTGCGAATGCGGTGTACGGGCAATTGACTTAGAGTATGGTCCTATAAGTTTTACAAGTTTCACACGTTTTTCTAACCTCTCCTCTTTGTAAAATATCTGGTTTTGCTTGGGGACAAGCAAAGGTTTTAGTTGGGGGGACAAGCAAGTCCTGACGAAGGACCCGGACGCTGAATCTCAGGAGAAGAACCTTTCGCGCCACTGACGGCAGGGCAACCGGCCTATTTTTGGCGCCACTGACGGTGGATACGGCTAACTTGTCTGCGGGCCACTCTGGCGGAGAAATGGCTTGGCTACCATCCGCCAATCCCGATCCCGAAGGGCCAGAGGCCGCCTTGTCCTTGGGATTCTTTCCAAGCTTATTTGTCTCTTTGTTTTTCTCCATCTGTTTCTTCTCACGAAAGGACAACCTAACCATGGTGTTAAGTTCAAAAAGACAAAAAGGACGGTCAGCTTTCGTGAGAATTTGTGAGGAGGAAGAAGAAGGAGGGGTGCATATATATAGTCGGGTGTCTCAAATCCTAACTCAACTAGGAATTGGATCTTTCCAATTCCGTGCAAGCCGCCCGCAAGTCCCATATACGAAAAGGAAAGTTTTTCTTTCTTTTTTTTTAAAAAAAAACAACATCTTCGTCAAAAAAGGAAATCTTCCCGTTCCGTCAATCCTGATAAACACTCGACTCAAAAAACTCATTGCTTTAGAACACGAAAGGAAAGAGCTGGGGGGCTAACTGTTGGGGTCATAATCCCCCCCATCGGAGATTGACAAAAGGAGGATTCAAGATCAAGAACGAACGAATGGCACCTTTGATATCGAGGCCAGCTGCCCGAGCTCCGCACATGAGCCAGCCGCCCATTCACCCTTGCATCAGTGACGGGCGGCTCGACCTTGTCCCGAACACGGGTCGGCCGCCCAACCTCCTTCCATCACTGATGGGCGGCTCGCTCCCATCCCGGATATAAGCCAGTCTCCCAACCTTCTTCCATCGATGATGGGCGGCTCACTCCATCCCGGACATGAGTCAGCCGCTCGATCATCCTTCCATCAATAATGGCCGGCTCACACTCACCTTGGAGCACGGGTCGGCCGCCCGATCATCCCATCGTCCTTCTTTCGAGCACGTTTTCTAGTTCAAATCAGTCTTAAGACTGAGCCTCTGCATGTTATGGTCCTGAAATACCTGCGAGCATTGCACGGCCGCCCATGGACTGGAGACCGGCCGCCCACGGTCATTGGCCAGCCACCCAAGCATACAAGACGAAAACCGGCGTCTGAACATCAACACTAAAACCGGCGGCTGGATACTTAAGGAAAAAACGGGCGGCTTGGTCTCAAAAGTCGTAAAACGTTCGGAACGCCATTTACGCGGGAAAATCATAAAAGACTGTTCATCCCGAGCAGAAGTTAACAGAAAAATTGGTTAAAGCCCAATCAAGATCTGGTTTACTATTCGTGGATTATTACTCATCGATTACTGTTCATTAAAAAGTAAATAAAAAAATAGTAAAAGGCGGGCCAGACTCGGGTTAGGACATGCAGGTGGAATTCTGAAGATTTCGGGCCGGATTTCGGGCCCAAAAGACTAGGACGGCGGTTGGAAGGAAGGAGCATTGTCCCACATCGACCATAAAGAGTTTTAGTCTCCTAGGTCCCCTAGTATAAATATAGATGCTTGTACTAGGTTGATCCCATCCAAAATTCGAGTATTAAGAGCTTTAGCAATATAAGACTTTTCAGCTTTTGCTAATTATTCTTGTACTTTCGAAAAAATATCAATAAAATACTCTTTTCGCATTTTCGGTCCCTTAGTTTTTTTAAAATAGAATTTTCGAGCCCCCATAAATTATAAGTTTTGACAGAGTGAGTTTCGGCTCTCACAATGATACGTGCAAATACCACGGTTAGCTAGAGGGTATATCTTCTCAATTGCATTTGCAATCGATTTGTGTCTATCTGAAATTGTGGACAGCCCATCGTCATCAGGTATCACACGATTCAGTTGTGTGAAGAACCACTCCCATGATTCATGATTTTCAGTGTCGACAACGGCAAATGCAATAGGATATATCTGAAAGTTCCCATTTTGAGCTGATGCAACCAATAATGTTCCCTTATACTTTCCTTGCAAAAAAAGTTACATCTATGACCACAACTTTCGTCATGTTAGGAAAACCCATGATGCTTGCACCAAATGCGATAAATAAACGCTTGAACCTCTATTCATCAACATCTAACCGTGTTAATGTTACTGGGCTTTCTCTCCTAATACCATACAGATATGTTGGCAACATTGCATAACCATTCTCAGGGGTTCCCAAATCCAGCTCGCGTGCTGCTATGAGAGCACGATGAGCGTTCTGGTAATCCTTCTCGTAATCCATCTACAAAACAAGATAAAACATCAAAAGCTGTTCATAACCAACACCTTTACTTTTTTTATTTTAGAATAGATTAAGAAAAATAATTACCAGTGCTCCAAATCTCGCATTAAGTGTTTGGTCAACTTGTTTAGGCAAGACAGATTTGTCAATGCTACCACCACCACAAATGATATACTTATATAATACATTGTCAATGCTACCACCACCACAAATGATATACTTATATAATGCACCGAGTATGGCTGGAGAAGCTTGACGACTTCACGCTGACCATTCAGTCACTGAGCATGTATGCATATCATTATATATACGAACATAGAAAGTGGAGCTATCATCAATCGGAGTTGACCTTAACCTCCATATACAGCCTTCAAACCAGCATTAAACAAGCAGAAGTGCGGGGTTTGATCTATCCACATCGAAATCAAACTTCTCTAAAACGCTGAGGAATTGCAATCTTGTCATTAAGTTTTCTCTCATATCATATCTTTGTCCAACTGCTACGCCAAGATAGTTTAGTTGCATACAACACTCTTTTAGCACTTCACTTGCTTCATAAGTAGGTCGTTGTGAACGTTTTTTATTGAAAACTGCTTCGTCTCCTCTTCTTCCTCTACATGTGACCTTCCATACAAGCTAAAATCTTCGTCATCAGAAGTAATTCCATCACTGTCATCGCAATAGTCTATCATGTAATCATCATTTGCTCTCTACTTCCTCATCCACCATATCTTCTTCATCTCCTTCCTTCACTGTTTGTTTTTTATTACGAATAACTGTTTCAACATCTTCTTCTCGCTGATTTTACATTCTCGTCTTCATTGTGATATGCATCGAACTTCCTTTTTTGACTTTTTAAATCAATTTTTGGAGATATTTGACATTCAAACAAACACAGGGTTAAACATAAAATACATATGTCTACTATACCGAGATAGTTGCGAATTACTTAGGTATCTCGGAATTGTTTATATATGTTTAATAATTAGGTGATGTAGATCTTGATTTTTTATTGTGAGATTAGGTTTGTATATGGTTATAATTCGTCCTTATTGGATATGAAATTATGTTTTAGGAAATCTGTGTTATTTAGCTGCACAGGGTCATATCTGAATATTAAATATAATTCATAGCTGGTATTATTTTTGGAAAATTTTGTTGTTTTGTTTCTCCTTAAATTTTGTGTTTTGTAAATTGTTTACTTTTTTTTATGTTAGTTTCAGTAAACTATTATTTTAAATGATTATATAAGAACTATTGATTATAATTTTTTCCATAAATGTGAATTAGATAAATGTGATATGTTTTTATCATAGTACCCAGTAAGCAAATTAAAAAATTTTGTTTATAAGTTTCATAATTAGTAAATTATTTTGTGTTTGTCGTTTTGACGTATTTGTTGGGGTCGAAATCCCCTCCTCGAAGATTGACGGAACGAAAAGACAAGACAAGACCAAATGAAACCTATCCCGAACATGGAACGGACGAGCTAAGGCAAACTGCCCACGATCCGTCCAGGAAGCCAACCGGCGGCTGGGACATGGCCAGCCGCCGGGTCCTCTTTCACCAACGGCCGGCGGCTGGGACAAGTGCCAGCCGCCGGATCTCCCTTCGTCCGTGGCCGGCGGCTGGGATGAGGCCAGCCGCCGGATCTCCCTTCGTCCGTGGCCGGCGGCTGGGATGAAGCCAGCCGCCGGATCTCCCTTCGTCCGTGGCCGGCGGCTGGGATGAGGCCAGCCGCCGGATCTCCTTCGTCGTGGCCGGCGGCTGGGATGAAGCCAGCCGCCGGATCTCCCTTCGTCCGTGGCCGGCGGCTGGGATGAGGCAGCCGCCGGATCTCCCTTCGTCCGTGGCCGGCGGCTGGGATGAAGCCAGCCGCCGGATCTCCCCTCGTCCGTGGCGGCGGCTGGGATGAGGCCAGCCGCCGGATCTCCCCTCGTCCGTGGCCGGCGGCTGGCACTTGTCCCAGCCGCCGGGTCTTCATCACATGTCCACGATCATTTCTCAAGTCGAGACTCCTCATCCGAACATCGTCCAGTCGACCGACCGTCAAACGTAACTCAATGCCCGGACCGACCCGGAGATCATCCGTTTGCATGTTCTGATTCCAAAGACGTCCATAAACGTTCTCCGAAAGACCGTGACGAACGTCCAGCCAGCCGTGGACCAGTCGCCGAGCATACAAGCCAAAGGAACCGGCGGCTGGCCATCAATACTGAAACCGGCGGCTGGAAGTTCAAATAAAAAATGGGCGGTTCAAATCTCGGAAGTCATAAAACGCTCGGAACACTGTTCACGCGGGAAAAACCGTTGAAAAACATTATTCATCCCGAGACAATGTAAACCGAAAAATCGAACTAAGCTTAAACCGAAATTCGGATTACTATTCACGGTTCACTATTCATCGGGTCACTATTCACCGGCGGGCCGGACTTGGGTCAGAATGCGCGGATGGATCACGGAAGACTCTCGGGCCGGAAATCGGGCCCAAAAAGCTTAGGGCGGCGGCTGGAAGGAAGGACAAAGTCCCACATCGGAAATCTGAAGTCTTAGCCTCCTAGGATTGTCAGTATATATATGTACGTTCATGTAAGGGTAAATCTCATCCCAGAACCAAGTATTAGGAGTTTTAGCAATTTAAGACTATTCAGCTTTTGCTAATTTCCCTTGTACTTTCGGAAAATATCAATAAAATCTCCCTTTTCATCTTTTTGGCATTTTCGGTCCTTTAGTTCTTTTTAAATAGAATTTTCGAGCCCCCATTAAATATAAGTTTTGACAGTGTGAGTTTCGGCTCTCACAGTTTGGCGCCGTCTGTGGGGACGAGAAATATTCTTAACCCTAAGAACGAAAAAGATACCGAACGAAGACAATGACCAGAAGAACTGACGACATCACCAACCAACCAACCGGAGCAGCAACCGGAGTGGGACTTCCCGCCATTAGCACGTTGGCGGCCGGAACCGGAACAACCGCCGCCGGGACATCCACCGACGGAGCAGTCGTAAATCACCGAACTGCGGAACATGGTAGCCGAAATCGCCAACTTCCACGGTGACCAACGGCGAGAACTCGAGAGACGCCCGAACAGAGCCGAAACCGAAACTGACGACGAGGCTGGAGATCTGAACCGGACGAAGAAAGCTCCGCTATCAAGAGCAGAAAAGGAGGACCTAGAGGCCCAGAGCTAATCAATCCGCTAGCCGAAGGGACGAGCTGGATGAGCTCCGTGCCCGCCTAGAACTCACGACAAGTCAGATGAAGGAGGTAGGTCGCAGGTCCATAAAGCAACAAGCGCGGCCCCGGAAATCGACCGCGTCCTAGAGGAAACGCAAAAGATCCCGTTCACTTCGAGATCACTAGCGTCAGACTCTCTGACCCCGGAAAAATCCGAATTCCCTTCTACGACGGACGACTGATCCGAAGGCCCACATGACAGCCTTCCGCATCGCTATGGGACGTGCTAGGTTCAAACCCGAAGAGAGGGACGCAGGATTCTGCCTCCTCTTCGTGGAGCCTGAAAGGATCAGCCCTGTCGTGGTTCTCGAGGCTAGAGAGAGATTCAATTGATGGTTTCGAGCAGTTGTCGACGGCCTTCTTGAAACATTACTCGTTGTTCATAAGACAGTCGACATCCGACGCGGACCTTTACTCGCTGTCACAGGAACCCGAAGAAAGCCTCCGAGATTTCGAAAGGTTTAAGGTGATAGTCTCAAAATTGACGGACTAAGCAACAGTGCCGCGATCAACGCCCTGAAGAAGTCCTTGCTGAAGACTTCGAACTTCCGAAAGGAGATTACCGTAAACCCACCAGTAACCATCCAAGATGCTCTCCACCGTGCTTCCAACTTCGTCATCTACGAGGAAGACATGAGGGTCCCAGCTGGAAAGCACCAATCCTCAAAATTGGTCGCCAAAGGCACGGTGCAACCTTCTAACTTTCCAAACGAGAGAAGAAGTAGGCGAACCAGCCGAGATGAAGAACCCACCCGGGCGGAGCGCATAACTACCAGATAAACACGGAGAGACCGAATAATGAGCGCAACAAGGGACCATGGAATACATGGACTCGACCAGGATTCGACGAAAACGCCTTCTGTACCTTCCACAAGACGAAAGGCCACTCGACCGAAAACTGCAGAACCGTCGGAAGGAGGCTCGCGGCAAAGCTGTTAGCCGGGGAGCTCGGAAACGGAGTGACCCTCGAGAGTCTCGGAGCTATCGAAGAAGATGCTGGCGCCCCGGACGGACGACCCAACCAGGAACGTCCCGAAAGGCCCGACGAGGATACCCCCAAACGGGGAGGAGACCAAACGGAGACGACTCCGCCGCCAACCGCAGAAGGATCCACATGATCATCGGAGGATCTCAGTACTGCCGGGACACAGTGGCCTCGATAAAAGCGTTCCTGAGAAGAGGAGACAGGAGTCAAAACCGCGGGAACCGATCACCGAAAACGACGATCGGATCGCTTTTTACGAAAAAGACGCCGAAGGCCTTGACCAACCTCACGATGACCCATTGGTGGTAGAGTTGGATATCAACGACCATGACGTCTCACGAGTCTTGATCGACACCGGAAGTTCGGTGGACGTCATTTTTCGAGAGACGCTTCAAAGGATGAAGGTGGATCCGTCAAAGATAACTCCCAGTCCGAGATCACTGACCGGATTCTCTGGCGAAGTCACAATGACGGATGGAACAATCCAGCTCCCGGTTCGTGCCGGCGGAATCACGAAAATCGTTAACTTCGCGTGGCAAACCACCCCGCAATTTATAACGTGATAATGGGGACTCCCTGGATCAATTCAATGCGAGCTATCCCATCAACTTACCATCTCTGCCTGAAGTTCCCGACACCAAACGGAATCAAGACCATTTGGGGAAATCAGAAGGAGGCTCGGATCTGTTTTCTGGCAGAGCACAAGCTGCGGAATCCGACCATCCCGCAGAGAGGGAACCCGAAGAGGAAGAGTGAAGACAAAGTCCCCGAACTGGGAAAAAGTAAGCAGAACCGAACAGTTCGAGAAAACGGAGGCTCCGCCCACTGAAACAAACCAAGAAGAGACGAAAACTGCCTCAGAAACCGTCGAAGCTACAACCGACGGTTCCATAACTAAGACTTAACCGTCTTCCTACCAAAAAAAAAAAAAAAAAACGGAACTACGGGTGACTTGATCCCTTTTCACGAAGGGTACGTAGGCAGCTCGCTTAAAAAACGAGTTCAGTTGCCCCTCTCTTTAAAAAAGGGGGGGAGTGGGTCCGTATATACATACTCCCAAATTTTCGCAAAAATTTCAAGGAGATGGACATTGGGACTTAGCATCTCATAACACATCCAAAGCTTGAAAAAGTTTCCCGAAAACACCATTCTGACAAACATCGAGACTTAGCATCTCGAAACTTGATCCAGAAACCAAATGGATCCAGAAAAACCCGAGGAAAATGAACATTGAGACTCAGTATCTCATAAAACATCTTCAACTTACAAATCAGATGAACATCGAGGCTTAGCATCTCGTACTCATCCAAGACCACAATCAAGATACTTCTCCCGAATACTTAAGTCATCACCAACAAATCCGTCTGTTGCTGGCCACAACAAGACTATCTTTTTAAAAACCATGGTTCTTTCAACATCCCGCAGAGGATAAAACTAGCGCGCTATACAAATTTCCGGATTAACATCCGAAGGGCGTAACCTGTATCCCGCGATCCTGCAGGAAGCGCTCGAGACGATGTTCTGATTAGTTTACTTTCACCAACACTTTGCATAGTACAGGACACAAAGTAAACTCTTTAAACCCAGTAAAGCGCCTGACACGGGAACACTGGTCAAGACATCTCGAGAACGCAGTATCAAACCGGCTCTGATGCGAGATCTTAAAAGCGTTCAGTCGAAAGAGGGATTCGAACAAGCTCGGTCCCCTACGACAACAAAAGACTGCATTAAACCCAGGAACATTCGCAAAATACAAACTGGTCTAAAAGTTCGAGTGTCCGGAACAACACTCCAACGCAATATCAAAACGGGCCAGCCGCCCGTCCTCCGTAGAGAGACGGGCCAGCCGCCCTTTACCCCACAAAACGGGCCAGCCGCCCGTCCTCAATAGAGAGACGGCCAGCCAGCCCCCTTTACTCCACAAAACCGTTCAGCCGCCCGTAGAGAGACGGGCCAGCCGCCCTTCATTCTATAAAATGGGCCAGCCGCCCTCTTGGAAGAGAGACATACCGGCCGCCCATCTTCTCCTTTATCAAGGCTATAAAAGCAAAGCAAGCAAGCAAAGAAGCCCATAACATCTAAGGCAAAAGCTGACAGATAAAAATCTCCATGAAAGGAGATATGAGTTCGGTTAACAAAGCAAATACAATAAAAAGGGTCAAAAGACCCGAATACAACTAAGGAAAAAGAAAACACAAGGCCAAAGCCTAGTCATATTCGACGAGAGGGGTAGGAGCTCCATAGTCCAAAGCCTCGGCGTCCGGAGACTGGTACGGAGAAACGGGAGAGTATACCAAGTGGCTCTCGAGAACGGCAGCAGCCCGATCATAGTACCGGTCCAACCTCCTCCTTTGAGCCGCTCCAATTCCGCCTCCAGCTCTCCCTCTTCCCCCTCAACCTTCGACTTCCCGGACTTAATGTCCCGGACTAGGTCGAGGTTAGAGCTGACCTCAGACAAGGCAGTCTCGCCATATTTCGCCTGACGCATTGGCACGAGAGCAGCCTTGGCTCCCTCGATGCGAAGACGGTACTTCTCCACCAAGTCCCAGCGACATTTCTTAAGAGCCAGCTCCAATTTCCGCTCAGCTTCCGCGAGCACTTTCTTAATCTCCTTCTGAGATCGCCTCTCCACGTTCCGAAGCTTCACTTCCAAGGCCTTGATCTTCTTGTCCTTCTTCCGGGACTCTCTCTCCGAAGCTTCCAAGGCAACCTGGGTTGCATGAGCTCGGGTGGCGATCTGAATCAAAGAAAAGCAAATATCAGCAAAGACCAAACTGCGTCCAAACGAATCTAAAGGAAAAAAGAATACCGTCATAAGACTGGAGGACAGATCTCCGTAAGCCGCTGAACGATCGAACGGCGCAGCTGGGGCCGGAGCCAGCGCTCCAAAGTAGTCCACAACCTTAACGGACTCAGCTGGATCGCCTCCCGCCGCCTTGCGGGCATCGAAGAGAAGACCATGATCGGACGCCTCGGCCGTCCGAGCCACTTTCCCCTTCCTCAGACGGCCAGGGCTGTTGGAAGCTCCCTTCCCCTTATCCACAGCGACGGCACAAGCTGAACTCTGAGGAGCAGCAATCTGTTCCTCGGGCGCGCCATGGAAATCAGGTCCGGGCGGAAGAACAAAGCCGGACGCCGGGTCAAACTCGACTGCCTCTCCGGACGGTCCAGCCTCGCCGTACTTCTGCTTGCGATAGTTCCAAACACCCTCCATTCCGGGTACGTCGCCAGCGGGTCGATGAAGTCGGGACCTTTGAGAGGGGCACGTCCTTCTAAAATATCTCTTGCGTCAAGAAAGCGGCGCCAAAGGTCAGGACACTCCCAATCGATTTTCTTCTTATCAACTTCTGTAACGATATCCTCAAACCCGGAAATCCTGGGAACAAAGGGATCACGACCTAGAGAGAGAAAAGAAGAAAAGCTGTGAGAAATGAAGTTATGAAGAATGAAACAAATGAGCAAGGACTACTTATAGGAAAAATTCACAAAAAGACAAAACGCTTACGTGGCAAACTCCACTCGGTCCTAACCGAGCCGCCGAAGTCAGAACCGACCGTGAGCGGGCTGCGTTTCACGTAGAAAAACTCGAGCCGCGAAGCTTTGCAATGCTGTCGAAGCCCGGAGTAGAAACGCTTCACGTTCCTCCGAACGTTGATTGAGCAGAAGAAATCCGAATTGGAAACCTTCCTCATCGAAAAGAAATTCCGAATCAGATCACCCTCCAACTTGATCCCACATTCGGCACAACGGACCACAAGTCCCATCAAAATCCTCATGGCGCCAGGGGTAAGTTGAGAGATCGCAACCCATATAAATCGAGAAAATCAAAATGGCTCCCGGGATCGGGAACCAGAGGAAGGCTTCGTAGAACATCGACTCGTACATGGCAAAATAGCCATCTGGCGCCTTGTTCATCCTATCCCCATCCTTCGGGAGACGGAACTTAATCTTGTCCGGAATCCGGAAATCGTATCTAAGCTCGGCTAGCGAATCCCGATCGCTCAAAGTAGGACCATGCCTGAATGTCTCGGCTATCGATCTATAACTCGTAGACGGTCCAGGCTTCTTAAACCGCCAAGCAAAAATGTCTTCACCCCAATAGGCTTTAGCCTCTCCGGGAGAACGACACTCGGACTTCACGTCCGGATGCACGAAGATAGGCACCTCCCGGTGATCCGATCTAACTTCTTCCCGGGATGTGGCCGAGTCGTCACCGCTCTCTGGCCAAACACGACGACGTTCGGAAGGGACCAAGGATCGGGATGGCCATGCACGCCACCCGCCGTTGTCCTCAACCTGTTGGGGGGGAGTCCAGACGCCACGTGCTATGCTCGTCCTCGGCGAGACGCCGTCAGCTTCAACTCGAGAAGAGCCGACGCCCTCTCTAAGACACCTCCGGAGCTGAGCGCCCATCTTGAAACGGCTACTACGCCAGCCGCCCTCTTGGGAGCATTCTTAGAGCCAAACGCCCTCTCCGAACCAGACGCCCTACTCGTCGACCTCCCGGCCGCCGGCTCGGGTCTGGTCTCATTCCCAGCCGCCATCTCGGGAATGCCTTCATTCCCAGCCGCCGTCTCGGGTAGACCATCATTCCCAGCCGCCGTCCGGACTCCCATTGAGGAACATTAGCAAAACCAAGCGTTCCTTGAGCATTGCTAGGACCGGCCTCCCACTGCGGGACACCTTCGGGACCGTACGCTGCTTGCGGAATGGCATCTTCTCCAGCCGCCAGCAGATCTTCTACAAGTACTGCATCATCCTCCGCGGACATAAATCGAAGTCAAACTGATTATTCATTATGGCATCAAGGTTAAGTTCGAAAGAAGAACCTCCTTCACCAGCCATTGCTAAAAAAAAAAAAAAAATTATCGAAGGAGAGACTTAGAAAATTTTTGAGAAGAGAAGAGAAGTGTGAAAAAATGAAATGAAGCCACTCCTTTGATATAGCAAGCATGGCACGAAATCCCATGGAGAACTATACTCTGACAAGACACTAAAGCGAAGCGGACGAAGCGGATGAACGGAAAAACTCATAGCCTTCCCGTTTCAGTCAATCCCGATAAAACTCTCAGCTCGGAGCTCCTTGCTCCAAACCACGGAAGCAAAGAGCTGGGGGGCTAACTGTTGGGGTCGAAATCCCCTCCTCGAAGATTGACGGAACGAAAAGACAAGACAAGACCAAATGAAACCTATCCCGAACATGGAACGGACGAGCTAAGGCAAACTGCCCACGATCCGTCCAGGAAGCCAACCGGCGGCTGGGACATGGCCAGCCGCCGGGTCCTCTTTCACCAACGCCGGCGGCTGGGACAAGTGCCAGCCGCCGGATCTCCCTTCGTCCGTCCGGCGGCTGGGATGAGGCCAGCCGCCGGATCTCCCTTCGTCCGTGGCCGGCGGCTGGATGAAGCCAGCCGCCGGATCTCCCTTCGTCCGTGGCCGGCGGCTG
Source organism: Isatis tinctoria (assembly GCA_010577795.1). Classification (NCBI taxonomy): domain Eukaryota; kingdom Viridiplantae; phylum Streptophyta; class Magnoliopsida; order Brassicales; family Brassicaceae; genus Isatis; species Isatis tinctoria. The sequence goes on along the minus strand of CM021244.1, from coordinate 21,128,076 downwards.
GGATGAGGCCAGCCGCCGGATCTCCTTCGTCCGTGCCGGCGGCTGGGATGAGGCCCCGCCGATCTCCCTTCGTCGGGCCGGCGGCTGGGATGAGGCCAGCCGCCGGATCTCCCTTCGTCCGTGGCCGGCGGCTGGCGCTCCCCGGGCCGGCGGCTGGGATGAGGCAGCCGCCGGATCTCCCCTCGTCCGTGGCCGGCGGCTGGCACTTGTCCCAGCCGCCGGGTCTTCATCACATGTCCACGATCATTTCTCAAGTCGAGACTCCTCATCCGAACATCGTCCAGTCGACCGACCGTCAAACGTAACTCAATGCCCGACCGACCCGGAGATCATCCGTTTGCATGTTCTGACTCCAAAGACGTCCATAAACGTTCCCCGAAAGACCGTGACGAACGTCCAGCCAGCCGTGGACCAGTCGCCGAGCATACAAGCCAAAGGAACCGGCGGCTGGCCATCAATACTGAAACCGGCGGCTGGAAGTTCAAATAAAAAACGGGCGGTTCAAATCTCGGAAGTCATAAAACGCTCGGAACACTGTTCACGCGGGAAAAACCGTTGAAAAACATTATTCATCCCGAGACAAAGTAAACCGAAAAATCGAACTAAGCTTAAACCGAATTCGGATTACTATTCACGGTTCACTATTCATCGGGTCACTATTCACCGCGGGCCGGACTTGGGTCAGAATGCGCGGATGGATCACGGAAGACTCTCGGGCCGGAATCGGGCCCAAAAGCTTAGGGCGGCGGCTGGAAGGAAGGACAAGTCCCACATCGGAAATCTGAAGTCTTAGCCTCCTAGGATTGCCAGTATATATTGTACGTTCATGTAAGGTAATCCCATCCCAGATCCGAGTATTAGGAGTTTTAGCAATTTAAGACTATTCAGCTTTTGCTAATTTCCCTTGTACTTTCGAAAAATATCAATAAAATCTCCCTTTTCATCTTTTTGGCATTTTCGGTCCTTTAGTTCTTTTTAAATAGAATTTTCGAGCCCCCATTAAATATAAGTTTTGACAGTGTGAGTTTCGGCTCTCACAGTATTCTATTCGGTCTCGGATTATACAGTTTTATTTGGGTTTCATTAGATCTTTTAAAATCTGAGAATCATTTTTCTGTTGGATCTTACAACTTATTTTGGTTATAAAATATCAAAGATTTTGGTGGAATTATTATAAGTTAAATATACACTGTTTTCTTCTATATTAATTGCATGTTTAAAACAAGATTATGAAACTGATTATTGATGTTTTAGAAAGAAACTTATTTTTCACGTGTCTCTACCCGCATAGGGTGCGGGTCCCCACATAGTTGTTCATATAACGGGATAGTATTTTATTGAATCGGCTTTTCATTCCTCACTGTTGATGCAAAAGAATCATGTGGTTCGTTTTGAAATAAGAAGACTTTGTTAATCATGCCACTTTAATCATCTTGTTAATAGCAAAGCAAATCTTACGAGTATCTGTGTGCCTAAATATCCAAATAGTGAGAAAATCACAATGCTCCTTAAGATCACATTTGGCCACGAACTCTTTCCATCCAGAATTTAACACAGGCATGTTCTCGCTCCACATCTTGAACTTCATATTCTGAACCACCTCGTTAGGCCCATACACCGAAACATTAAGCCCGTTTATCTCTTTCAGACTTTCAGAACCTTCTAAAAGAGGAAGCATTTTCTTCTACACTTGGTCTTTCCCTAACATGAGCCTTCTTTGATCTTCCTTCACGTCGCTGACCGTCAGCTGCATTTTTATCGGTTCCCTGTATTGCTCAGCGTTGAATGAGTTATTCTCCGGGACGGGCTCTGTTTTGTTCCACTCCTGAATAATCGTCAGTGTTTCGTCGGAATCATCTACCCCCACCTTTATTCTCGTAGTCGACAATTTAGTTATATTCTTAAGATTCTTCGTTTGCTTTCACGGGTTTTGAGCAGCTTTACTTGGTTGTTGTAATACTAGAGTTGATCATGGAAGTACCTCATCATACGTAGCATATTGGCTTAGTTCCAATAATAAGTAGCATCTTTTGGTTTCCCCTGGGGAAGTCGCCATGAGCTGAGACTTTTTTCTGTTTTTCTTTTTTGGTTGATTATGGAAGAAGTGTATTAAGGTTTTTCCTTAGTTTCTTTTTTATCGTGTAAGGTTTTAAATATACATAAATTTCCTATTCCAATTAGAAAAGTAAAATAATATTTTTTTTTCTTTTTTTTTTCATTTGTAAATCAATTTCCGCTGATAGGAACTACTGATAGATGTTTAGTTCTTATTACCTTTTTGTGGGTTAAATTAGTTATTTTCCATTTAGATAAAGTAGAAATTTTTTTTGTTATATAAAATGGAATATTTTCTCTTTTCATGATGACAACTCATCAACATCAATCTTAGAAGTGTGAAACATCACTAACTCTAACATATATAACCAGTACAACATCAACAATAACCATGACCAGCAACTTATATACTATCATCAATGTCTACGATAACACTTCAATACAAACCATAAGATGTTCAGTATCATGGCAACCATAAAACACTAAAAAAAACAATACAACCATTACAAAACATCAATAATATTATTTGTGAATGTTTAACATCCATAGTCAGTCGGCCACACATATACATACCAAAAACGTCAACACATATCAATACAAATAATGTCCACTGTCGAAGTTATATCCATCAACAACCACCACATCAGCAACCATACTGAAGACCAACAATATGATAAAAACAAATATGATGACTGATACTATGACAAGCATAAAACGTCAATAAAAAATGACCAAAATAAATACCATCACACATAACAAACACAACTATCAAATCTGTTATCTGTCCAAATACGTCGATACAACATTCAACAACTTACATAGTAAACTTAGACTACATTTGTGGACATTTTTACATTGACTTATTTACATGGACATATAGTTGAGGACATGTAGTTGTGGATTTTACACATGAAAATTGTTTCATTTTTCAATTTCTTTACATTGTCAAATAGTTACATAACCATGTCCTTACATTTTCTCCATTTTCAAAAATAGTGAACACCTTGCATTTTTTCTTCTTCATAGTAGAAGTTCGCAAACTACATATCAAAATACATATCAAAATACAATGACTACCTTGCATCGACCACCTTACAAGTTTCTTGTTCAAACATTACATATCAAAATACAATGAACACACATTCTATATCCCCAAAAAATTACACATCGTCCATCACTCACTTTCCTCTTGTTATAATAAGGACATTCCCCTCATCGTCCATACCATCTTGTCCACCATTGACCGCCGTTACAAACAGTTTATAAAAAAATTATCAACACACATTAACTTGCTCTAATATATTAGCATATCCACTAACTTACATGTTATCATCAATGTCCACGATTATACCACCATAACAAGTCCATAAAAACATATCCATAAAAACTCATCTATAACCACAACGTCAAAAAAGTAGACAAACATTGGCTTTCGCAATAATACCTTCATCACAAGATCAATACAAACCGCAACATTATTATTACACACTAACCACCATCAAATACTCGATGTCCATGATAATATATCCACTACAATTAACCATACATACTAATGTCCATGTTAATACATTCACTACAATTAACCATACATACTAAGCACCATCAAGTAGTCGATGTCCATGATAATATTAACGACAACATTATCCTTACATACTAACCACCACCAAACATATACAATTAAAAAATGGTAACCGCATTCTGACCATGAACAATCGATGTCCATGGTAATACATCCGCTACAATTAATAACCATCTGTGTACGATCTAATATGAACCGGAAAGATTCTGACCATTGGGCGTTCACTGTACACTTAAACCTATAAAGCCACGTGTAAGATCTAATATGACATTTCGATTACATTGAGTATGCTTGGCGCGTGAAAGAAAGCGAGAGAGAGATGGTCTTTGTTTGGGGTTGAAAGGAGAAAGTCGAATTAAATAGGTGAGTCCATAGAAAGATTGTGTAGAAACGCTGTCTGCCATAACAAACCACCCTCGCTTTCCCACTTATTTATTTAATCGACTGTCATCGTCTCTTAATAAAACCCAACAACATTTACTCATGCTGAAAATATACTATTTTCATATTTGTTCATGAGAACACCTCGCTCAAACCCAAAATCCTCCCCTCTCGACCATTTTCTTACTCACTTGCAAACACTGTGTGTTAGAAACACAATCTTACTCACTCATCTTCTCACTCACTTACAAACATATATATAGTTTTACTCAAAAAATAACTATAATTTGTGGAGTTTATAACTATAACGATTTTAGTCTTAGTTTAGTTTAACATATTAATAACTTATAGAACTTATAATTTTGATAATTAGAGACAAAATCTAAGTAATAATATTTATAATCATATTACTATTGACACCTATTAGAAATACTTTTATAGCTTAATCTCCCAGCTTCCATTGTAATCCCTTTGCTACAATATTTGTTTGTATAGGTTTTAATTTTTCACCAAGTAATCTCACATATTCGTTTTTTTTTTTTTTTGCAATTCAGCTCATTCTCGTGCTGGTGCTGGTGATTTTGTGTCTTCTTTCTTAGATATCGACTAGGAATAATTTTCCTCATTCTCTACTTGATGAGACAAAAACTTTCTTGTATCCCTACATCAACTATGAATAATTTTCCCATAACAGCGGATCACATGGAGTGGAACAATGTGAGTCATTCGTGGATCACGGAAGGTGGCATCGAAATCCCCCAGCGGATCAAGAAGGAGGTATCACTATAAAAGTTAATATGTTTAAAATCAATTATTTTTTAAGTTAGAACCAGTTTTAAAGACACTATAATGTCAACATCAGTGAAGCCAAAATAAATTACCATCAATTTTTAATGTAACTCTAGAATTCAAATTTAGCATCACTTATTTCTTGTTAGCATCATACTTTCAACTGTTGCTATTAATATTGCCGTTTTAAGAAATGTTGGTATCAAGATTTCTACCTAATATCCCCGTTTCGAAATGAAATAAAAATTGATTTTTTGCAGTTCCGGTAAAACAACCCAATTTCCAGTAAATCTTTACATATATATTAAGAGGAGGAAATTAAAGCATGTGACGTAGGCATCCATTGTTTGTCCAAACGATAATAAATAGAATCATGAAAGGTCCAGAGTGGGAAGGATGAAAACATTTTAGGATTATTCTAGAGAGATTTACTGAGAAATTTAGGGAAAACAAATATTTAAATCCACCTTGCTTTTTCCTAAAACAAAAATAAAAACAATTAAGAGAAGCTTTTAGAGAGCAATAAAATATTAAGTATGCACCTTAATTTTTTATTTAATAGATATGAAATTGCGACTGTAATTGGATAAACTATGGTATTTTTTTGAACTGTATCAAATGAGAAAAGTATGGCAAAATTTAATAATTTAAGATGGATTGAAAGAAGGGATGCTGCACATACATGCACTTATTTATTTAAATATCAGTTTTCTAAATGATGTCAAATTTCTCTTTTCTAGTAGTGTATAGATTAATTTTGCTTGATAATTTGTTTTTTATTGTTGTACAGATGATTGTTGGTCTTAGGCATTTTACAGAGGTCATCGATATTTCACTACGATTAATGGTCTACAATGGTGGGAAAATGGAGAAAATCAACCTGAACTACTTAGTACGGATATTTTCAGACCCAAACTTTAACTAATGGTATTTTCCAACTTGAACTCCTTTTTAATTCACATTTCATACCCGAACTTTAAAAAACTGGGGAAAATCAACATTGACCTCGACGCTGTTAGTCAACCGTTAAAGTTTGGTGGAGAAAATGGGAAAAATCAACCTAAACTATTTTCTACGAGAATTTTCATACGCAAACTATAACTAATGGTATTTTTCAATATGATCTTCTTTTTAATTCAAAGTTCATACCTGAAATTTAAAAAACTGAGGAAAATCAACACTGACCTCGACAAAAATGACGTTGTTTTACTTTACAATTGATGTGACAAAAACGACGTCATTTTAATTTTGGTGACTATACAATTGTTGTGGCAAAAACGACGTCGTTTTTTTTTTAAAAAAAACAAGACATCTCACACATGGATCTCGAACCCGCGTCGAGTAGGACATGTGCATGTCGAAAATGGGATATGAGTGGACTTACTTGTCGTCATGCTTTAAGAGCCATCGCAGAAAAGAAGCTGAATTATGAAGATTACACATCCAATTGGTACTCCAATGCAAGACAGCAACATATTTACGCTAACAGAATCGAAGCTGTGAATGGTTTGAGATTTTCAAAAAATTCTGAGTTTGTCATCAAGCCAGCTCCTTATTTGGTTGAATAAATTCAAAACCGGAAACGAAGAAAGGCAAACATGAGTCTCTGATTAAGAAAGCTTCAAGAAAGAGAAGGATTATCCACGGTGGAAGATGTGGACAAGCTTTACACAATGCAACAAAGTGCCAGAATATTGGAGTGGAGATATATAGGCGGAAGAAGAAATCGTCAAAGACAATAGAAGATGGATATGAATCAATGACGATAAACTATGGAGAAGGTGCAAATCAACCAACACAAGACTAAATCAATATCAGGTTTAAATATTCTTTGTGAAATTTATTTTGAGTTTTTGAATATGTTTTGGTGTAATCTTTAGTTTCTGAAAATCTTTGTGTTTTTTGTTTTCATCTTGAGTAAGGAAAAAAAAATTAACGGTTGGCTAACAGAGTCTAGGTCAATGTTGATTTCCCCAAGCTCTTTTAAGTTTGAGTATGAAATTTGAATTAAAAAGGAGTTCAGGTTGAAAAATACTATTAGTTAAAGTTTGGGTATGAAAATCTCCGCACAAAATAGGTCAGGTTGTTTTTTCCATTCTCCCCACCAAAATTTATTGGTTGACAAACAGAGTCGAGGTCAATGTTGACTTACCCCAGTTTTTTAAAGTGCAGGTATGAAATTTGAATTAAAAAAGAGTTAAAGTTGGAAAATAACATTAGTTAAAGTTTAGGTATGAAAATCACCGTACAAAATAGTTCATGTTGATTTTCCTCATTTTCCCCTACAAGGGTTCAAGCGCTTGAACTACAACACGTTCAGAAATAGCTCTCCCAAGAAGCACCTTGACGTAGACAGTGCAATTGATAACATCGAATCAGCAAAGTCTTGTCTGATTGATAACAAGAGACATGATTGTTTACAGGCGCCGGTTAGAAAATTATGAAGATCCAGATTTTGAGGTTTTAATAGAGAAGTTGTTAAACAAAGGCCCAGTGGTTGTGTCATTTGATGCATTCCCAAGCTACCAATCCTCCTACTTTGGAATAGTATGTAGTTTTTAACTAATATTGTTAATTATTTCAAAACTTCTTTAGTGTTTAACTTTAACTAATATTTAATTAAAATATTAAAATATTTTTAGGGGATATACATTCTTAATGTCATTGAGTGTTAAACAACTGCTTATGCTTATGAGATATATCCAAGACATACTGCTGTCATTATTGGGTTCAGTGAAACAAAGGTCAATGGAGATCAGTTGAGAGAATTTTGGAAAATCCAAGATTCCAAAGGTGGAGATTGGGGAAGGCTTGGGTTTGATTATATAGCTTGTGGTATCTGTTATCGGGTATTTTTTTTCAGGTTGGGTATCTGTTATCGGGTATTTGTATTGACCGAAGCTTAAGTCTGAATAAACTAGTAGTCGAGAATTAGTCAAATAAATGACTGGTCGAAGCTGTTTCAGTTGTTCTTAAGCACTAGATTTAGGAGTTTCACTTTGGTTGTAATAAAATCCATCGTATTGCACTGAATAAGGAATCAAAATTTGTTTGTGGAAAAAAACTCTTAGTGTGGGGTCTAGATCCCCGAACAAAAAAGAGCTCAGCCATAGGCGAAGACGACGAATCCTGAGGAAGCTTCACCGAACACTATCCTCATAGGCCAAGATCGCCAAGGCAGGGCAGCGACAGATCGACAAATGGATTAGTTGGAAAGAAATTTTCTGGAAATCAACAAACGGATTTGTCACATACCTTCCATCCCTTTAACTGAAGCTGGCGATTCCAAGATATGCTGGTCGCAAGGAGAAATAGCGAACAATGATGCCGAGTTTAGCGGACGGTGAAGAGAAAAAATAGCAGTCGGCGACAAGAGATTGTCGAGGAGAGTTATGGAGGAGTGAACAGTTGGCGACGAAATATGTGAACAGTCGCCGACAAGGGGTTTGGTATTTGTTAAAAGAGAAAAACTTTCTTGATATTAAATGAATGATAATCTCGATATTAGATCTACTCTTAGGTGGTGTTATTCAATACTTAATTTTGAATTAATTTTATAGGATTTATAATCCGTTGTTATTCAAATATTGATTTTAATTTTGTTATCAAAATATGTTTTTATTATTTGTTGTATTTATAATTCCATCATTTTTTTTATAACAAGAATAAAAAACCGAAACTATGTGTCCCTAGGGAGCCAATGTGGGAGGTCTGAATTGATATACACCAATTCCGAAGGATGATTCCTTGTTGTCCTCGCTGATTTGTCTGCTTGCTCATTTTCCTTTCTGGGGATAAGGATGATCCTGAAGCTATCGAGACAACTCTTCCAAAATTGGAAATCTTCGAGTTGTATCGAGAAAGCTGCCCACTCCAATGGTGTGGAGACAATTTTGATCAAATCCAAACAGTCTATCACAAAAGCCACTGGAGTGTTCTGTAGATTAGACATACATTCCATGGCCCAAATGAAAGCTTTATATTCCACATGAAGAGGGGAGAGGCTACATCGTAAGTTCCTCATACCCACCATATGTGGCCGCTGACCGAGGTGTGCAACCACCCAGCCCTGACCTGAGAAAACAGATGTGTCCTTCCAAACTCCATCGACATAGCACCACCACCTTCTTGAAACAAGTATGGGTACCGGGTTTTTAGCAATCCTCGCCCCAAGGGACCTACCTCCAGTATGGGTACCGGGTTTCTAGCAATCCTCGCCCCAAGGAACCTACCTCCTTCACCCTTATTGAGTACTTGTGTGATATAAGACTCGGTGGTGAGACTTATATGCGGTCTGGATCAAGGGGGAAGATGGAACCACACGCTGGCTTTGACGCTCTCTCGTGATGGTTGTTGGATGGATGATGGTTCGACAAGACTTGGGACGCAAGGCTTGAAGTTGATATGGATTCCTCAAGCTGGCACGAAGGCTCTCTCTTGAAGGAACGGTTGATGGAGGTTGATGATGGATCGATGGCACCACAAGGAGGGTGAAAGACTCCTTGATACAGCAACGCTTCTCTTGGCTACTCTCCTTCACACAAGAACAAGCAAGAACACTTTCTTAGGCGGCGGCTATGAACTAGGTTGAACTGCGTTATTTTATTGATAGTAGGTCTGAAAAACAATACACGGCTGCAAGGGAGCTTTATAATAGCTCTATCAGCTAGCCCTAAGGCCGACTCAACAAAAAAGGAAAGCAATACACGCAAATGACAAATAAAAGAGCAAAAAGAAAGAAAAACAACAAAAGGAACAATGTCTTAAACCGAAATGAAACAACTAAAATAAGCTAGCTAAGACTCGATCTCTGGTTGCTGGTGAGCTCCTTAACCACTGGGAGACGCCCCTTTACCTGCACAAACCGTAAATAATGAAAATACCTTCTCTTGGGTTGGTTTGGTTCGGAGATCCTTTGATGTGGTCTTGATCGGCTCTTCCTTGCTCTCGACGTCTTCAGCTCCATTCTTTGGGACTTGTTCCACGTCTTTTCCTTGAGCTTCTAACTCAAATATCAGCTGCTTGATGACTCTAGTACCTGCCAAAGGAATAGGCTTACATTGCTCTGATTGGTATTGCTCATCTTGTAGATTAAGTCGCGCAAAGTCTGCGGTAAGGTCAGGTTCTTTGGTTGAGTTCTCATTTGGTAGTTCAGGCCTTAAGCATTGGAACTCTGGAGTGCTGATAAGTGCAGCCACAGCTCCATTGAATCCTTCCCTGAGTCGTCTAGTCTTGGACCGGGTCATGGGTGAATCTTTGACAATGGGAATGATAGGTTCTAGTTGGTCCGATTGCATGTCTACATCATTCCCTCCCTCTTCTAAAGGTTTTGTCCTCAAAACTGTGTCTTCTGCGTCATAAGGAGACAGATCAGTAACATTAAAACTATTGGACACTTTCATATCACCTGGTAGCTCTAGCTTATATGCATTGTTGTTGATACGCTCCAAGACTCGGAATGGACCATCTCCACGCGGTGCGAGCTTGGAACTCCTTTGATTAGGGAACCTCTCCTGTCTGAAATGTAACCACACCCATTCGCCTGGTTCAAACACCATCTCTTTGCGTCCTTTATCAGCTTGTTTCTTATAGTTCTCGGTCTTCTTTAAGATGTTCTCCCTAGCCTTCTCATGAAGCTTCTTAACAAACTCACTTTTCCTGACACCATCTAGATTAACTTGCTCAATTTGGGGAATTGGCGTAAGATCAAGTGGGGTTAGTGGATTAAAACCATAAACAATTTCAAATGGTGACATCTTAGTAGCAGAATGTGTGGCATGGTTATAAGCAAATTCGATAAATGGCAAACAATCTAACCATGTCTTTAGATTACGACCAAGAGTCACTCTTAAGAGTGTAGAGAGAGTTCGGTTTACCACTTCTGTTTGTCCATCCGTTTGAGGATGGCATGTCGTGGAGAATAGCAACTTGGTTCCAAGTTTTCTCCATAGGGTCCTCCAGAAATGGCTGAGGAACTTGGTGTCACGGTCAGAGACTATGGTTCTTGGCACTCCATGTAAATGTACCACCTCTTTGAAAAACAAATCCGCGGTTTGTGTAGCATCATTGGATTTGTCACAAGGTATGAAGTGTGCCATCTTGGAAAAACGATCCACAACAACAAGAATAGAATCCTTGTGTCTGATCTTGGGTAGCCCTAACACAAAATCCATAGACACATCCACCCAAGGTGCGTTAGGAATAGGCAAAGGTAAATAAAGTCCATGAGGGTGTAACCTGGACTTGGCTTTATGACACGGCACACATCTAGAGCAATGCTTCTCTACGTCTTTCTTCAAATGTGGCCAAAAGAAATGATCGACTATCACAGCCAACGTCTTGTCTACACCGAAGTGTCCCATAAGTCCTCCTCCATGTGCTTCCGTGAGTATCAAGTCTCGCATTGAACACTGTGGAATGCACAGTCTCTTATCCCTGAAAAGAAAGCCATCATGTAAGTAGAAAGATCCAAAAGCTCCTTTGCCGCATTCTTGATAGGCTTCTCCTAGCTCCGGATCATCCTTGTAAAGTTCCTTCATGTGTTCAAACCCAAGTACTTTGGCCTCCATGGTGGATATGAGAATGAATCGCCTGGATAATGCATCAGCCACCACATTCTCCTTTCCTTTCTTGTACTTGATTGCGTAAGGGAACGTTTCTATGAACTCCAACCACTTGGCATGTCGTCTCTTCAAGGAAGTTTGGCCTCTTAGATGTTTCAATGTCTCGTGATCAGTATGGATTATGAACTCCTTGGGAAGCAAGTAATGTTGCCATGTTTCTAAAGCACGGACCAACGCATACAACTCCTTGTCATATGTTGGGTAGTTGAGTGTAGCTCCACTCAGTTTCTCACTAAAGAATGCCACGGGTCTCTTTCTTTGGTGTAGCACAGCTCCTATGCCCAGCCCGGATGCATCACACTCTACTTCAAACATTTCTTCAAAGTCTGGTAGAGCAAGAACCGGTGCTTCAGTCAGCTTCTCCTTTAGAGTGTTGAAACCTGCTTCTTGCGAGGGTCCCCATGCGAAGGGCACGTTCTTCTTGATCACGGCAGTAAGTGGGGCAGCAAGAGTACTGAAGTCTCGCACAAATCTTCTATAGAAGCTAGCTAATCCGTGGAAGCTTCTCACATGCCCGATTGTTGTTGGTGTGGGCCATTCCTTGATCGCCTTGATCTTCTCCTCATCCACTCTTAAACCCTGTTCACTAACAACAAATCCTAAAAAGACAAGCTCATTAGTACAAAAGGTGCACTTCTTAAGGTTGGCATATAGACCTTCCTTTCGAAGTGTTTTAAGCACTAGTTCAAGATGTTGTAGATGATCACTTAGGTTCTTACTATAGATAAGTATGTCATCGAAATAGACAACTACAAATTTACTTATGTAAGCTCGAAGAACCTGGTTCATAAGGCGCATGAAGGTACTTGGTGCGTTTGTCAAACCAAATGGCATGACTAGCCACTCATATAGCCCTTGTTTGGTCTTAAAGGCACTCTTCCACTCGTCTCCTTCTTTCATTCAGACTTGGTGGTAACCGCTTTTCAAGTCCACCTTTGAGAAGAGTGTTGATCCACTCAGCTCGTCAAGCATGTCGTCTAGGCACGGAATGGGATGCCTATACTTGATGGTGATGTTGTTGATGGCTCTACAGTCCACACACATCCTCCATGTTCCATCTTTCTTAGGTACAAGCAAGACTGGTACCGCGCATGGGCTTAAGCTCTCTCGTATATATCCTTTGTCCATTAGGTCTCGCACTTGCCGCTCTAGTTCCTTGGACTCTTCAGGGTTCATACGGTATGCTGCCTTGTTTGGTAAGGCTGAGCCTGGCACGAGATCAATCTGGTGCTCTATGCCACGTATAGGAGGAAGTCCAGGTGGTATGTCTTCCGGGAACACATCTTGGAACCTGTCTAACAAGGTCTGAATTTCCAAAGGTAATCTTAACTCGTTGGTACCTGTCCTTAAACACTCTTTGTAAACCATTAGTAGCACAGTGCCCTTGGCACCAAGGGTCTTACAAACGTCTCTGGAAGTTAAATAGAGACTTGGTTTACTTGCCTTAGGTCCTTTGTTCATATGGATATACATCTCGTGAACTTCAGTTGGACTAAGTGGGGCAAGATTGAACTTACGGCCATTGTGTGCAAAAGAGTAATGGTTGGTGCGCCCATCATGTATGGCTCTTCGATCAAATTGCCAAGGCCTTCCAAGTAGGAGGTGTCCAGCTTGCATGGGCAATATGTCGCACATGATCTCGTCTTGGTAGTTGCCAATGCTAAAGGGTACCACCACTTGTTCAGTGACCTTCAACTCCACGTTCTCATTGAGCCATTGAAGAGGATAGGGTCTCGGATGTTTGGTTCGCTCCAAACCTAGCTTATCCACAAGAACTTGACTTGCAACATTAGTACAAGAACCACCGTCTATCACTAAGCTACATACCTTGCCTTTGATGGTGCATTTGGTGTGGAATAGGTTCTCTCTTTGCGCTTGCTCGGTTGGGCTTACTTGAGCACTTAGTACACGTCTAGTGACCAAGAGTTCTCCATGGTCAGGATACACAAGGTCTTCTTCTTGATCAGTGAGGTTCAGCTCATTTTCGTCTTCAGTCTCATAGTCTCCAGTAGAAGTAATGAGCATCACGCGTTGATTGGGGCAATCTCTTGCCATGTGACCTCTTCCCTGACATTTGAAACAAATAATGTCACGGTTCCTTGATTGAGTACTAGGAAACTTACCTTGCTCTCCACGGTTTGGTTTGAAAGTCTCATTGGTTTTACTCTTGAATTGAGAATCTATCTCAACCGCCTTGCCTTTATCTTGAGTTTTGAAAGTGCTTGCAACCCATGGCTGTGAGCTTCGGTTTCGTTGGTTGAGGGATGTCTTGCGCTTAATCTGTTGTTCGGTCATGACAGCCAAGTGTAGTAGTTCGTAGAGTCCATTGTATTGAGCTCTCTCCACTTTCCTAGCTATCCTGTCTTGCAAGCCATCAATGAATTGCGCCATAAGAGCCTCCTCGGATTCTTCTAGCTCCAATGAGTTCATCAGCTTCTCAAACTCTTCAAAGTAGTCCTCCACACTCCTTGTTCCCTGAGACAACTTACGAAAACGTTTTTGCAAATCTCTATGGAAATGTTCAGGAATGTACCTAGCCCTTAGTAGGCTTTTCATGTCTAGCCAAGCTAGTATGGGTCCGAATCGCTGCCTTCTTCTCTCGGCTACGGTTCTATCCCACCAAGCTAGAGCGTTCTCAGTCAATTGAGCTGCTGCCACAGCTACCTTCTTCCTCTCATTGTATCCGTAGCACTCAAAGATGTGCTCTAGCCTCCTTTCCCAATCTAGGTAAGCTTCGGGATCCGACTTTCCTGCAAAAGTAGGAGGAGTTAGTTTGATGCCATACTTGTTGTCTCGGACATCATCATCTCGGCCTTGGTTTCGCCGGTAAGGCTCGTGTCTCCTCGGGTTGTTTCTCCTATAACCGTTAGGTGGATCTTCTTCTTGATCAGTTTGATCATCTTCTTCATGTTCTTGGCGTGGTGGTACAATGGGATTGCCTCGTATGGGTCCCCTCCTAGGTTGCTCCAAGCGTCCAATGCGTTCACCAAACTCGGTGCGCATAGTGCCAACTTGTTGCCCGACTTGTCTCATCTCCTCACGCAAAGCATTGAGCACTTGCAACATGGCGTCTGGTGGTGCGTTGTCTCCCATAGGTTCTTGCAACACTTCAACAAACGGTTAAAAACACCACAGAAAATAAAAGAAAAGACAAGTAAAACAAGAGTAGAAATAAAAACAACGAACTCGGAAAGAAATAAAAGAAAAGGATACTTGACAAAACCAAAAAGGAAATAGCTTAAAACAAGAAAGGCAAACCTAGAACTCGACTCGACTTGATCTATCAATCCTAGGGTGACAAACTCGGCGGCTAAGGAGGCTACAAAGATCTAGCAACCTAAACCACAAGCAATAACACTCCAAGAACAAAGAACAACCCGAAATCTAATCTTAGACAAACCGCAACAAAAAACACAAACTATGGTTTATATATATATATATTTTTTTTTTTTGAATAAGATCTAAACAAGAACGAAAAGCAAAAGACAGAAACGAAATCAACTGATCTAAACAAAACACAAAGAAGAACAGGAGATCGTAAAGGATAGAAAACCAAAGGTGGAACCTTTGTCTCTGATACCAAAATGATATAAGACTCGGTGGTGAGACTTATATGCGGTCTGGATCAAGGGGGAAGATGGAACCACACGCTGGCTTTGACGCTCTCTCGTGATGGTTGTTGGATGGATGATGGTTCGACAAGACTTGGGACGCAAGGCTTGAAGTTGATATGGATTCCGCAAGCTGGCACAAAGGCTCTCTCTTGAAGGAACGGTTGATGGAGGTTGATGATGGATCGATGGCACCACAAGGAGGGTGAAAGACTCCTTGATACAGCAACGCTTCTCTTGGCTACTCTCCTTCACACAAGAACAAGCAAGAACACTTTCTTAGGCGGCGGCTAAGAACTAGGTTGAACTGCGTTATTTTATTGATAGTAGGTCTGAAAAACAATACACGGCTGCAAGGGAGCTTTATAATAGCTCTATCAGCTAGCCCTAAGGCCGACTCAACAAAAAAGGAAAGCAATACACGCAAATGACAAATAAAAGAGCAAAAAGAAAGAAAAACAACAAAAGGAAACAATGTCTTAAACCGAAATGAAACAACTAAAATAAGCTAGCTAAGACTCGATCTCTGGTTGCTGGTGAGCTCCTTAACCACTGGGAGACGCCCCTTTACCTGCACAAACCGTAAATAATGAAAATACCTTCTCTTGGGTTGGTTTGGTTCGGAGATCCTTTGATGTGGTCTTGATCGGCTCTTCCTTGCTCTCGACGTCTTCAGCTCCATTCTTTGGGACTTGTTCCACGTCTTTTCCTTGAGCTTCTAACTCAAATATCAGCTGCTTGATGACTCTAGTACCTGCCAAAGGAGTAGGCTTACATTGCTCTGATTGGTATTGCTCATCTTGTAGATTAAGTCGCGCAAAGTCTGCGGTAAGGTCAGGTTCTTTGGTTGAGTTCTCATTTGGTGGTTCAGGCCTTAAGCATTGGAACTCTGGAGTGTTGATAAGTGCAGCCACAGCTCCATTGAATCCTTCCCTGAGTCGTCTAGTCTTGGACCGGGTCATGGGTGAATCTTTGACAATGGGAATGATAGGTTCTAGTTGGTCGTCCACATCATTGTGCCTCTTCCCAAAGTCGTCATTCCATCTCTGCCTTAGCCACAGTAACTTGAGGGCTACAGTCTTTATTAGTAAAAATATATCCATTCCTGCTTTACCAAATGTACCAAATAATCCATGGAAAGTAGGTGTCCCCTACTCCTGAGGGAAGGCGTGAGAAAAAGAAATACATATTCGTTAATACTGATACCCCTGGAAATCGAAATCCATTCGTTGGTACTTCTGATAGAGCCTATTCGTAAATAGTAACCCATACCTTCAAGCTGATGAAAACCCAGGAGCTGTTGGAGTTCTACCCGGATCCCTGGATCAATCTTATGCCCAAATTGCATTGATGACTTATTAAAGTTAATTTGTTGACCCGAAATCTGCACGTAATCCTTTAGAAGACTAAGAAAAATCTGACATTCTTCCTTTGTGGCTCTACAAATAAAGAGACTATCATCTGCGAAAAGAAGGTGTGAAATCCGTGGGATACCCAGTACAATCTTCATTCTCGTAGTCAGTTCTTCGCGTTCTGCCTTTCAAATATTAGCAATTAGGGCCTCCGTACATAAAATAAAAAGATAGGGAGACAGTGGATCCCCTTGCCGCAACCCCTCTTAGGATTAATATGGCCTTTTGGTTGGCCATTGATTAACACCTTATAATTGACGAAAGTGATGCAAAACATCACCCTCGAAACCCATACACTAGAAAAACCCATCCGTAGAAGAAAATTTTCTATAAATTTTCTATAAATTAGACAACTTTACCCGATCATATGCCTTACTAACGGATCGCCATAAATTTCTCTTTACACGAAGGGTTCGTCCTTCAACCAAGGAACATTTCTTGTGCTGTGAGTATAATTTCTGATATCAATTGTCCTGCTAAAAAAGCAGACTCCATCTCTGAAACCAATCGTGGGGGTAACCGTTTTAATCTCTGACACATAACCTTGGAGATGATTTTGTACCCTACATTGCACAGACTTATTGGTCGAAGCTCCGTCATCCGAGTTGGTCGGCCCACCTTCGGAATGTGACATAATTTTGTCTGGTCTAATCGTGTGTCAAAAGAGCCTATCATAAGGAAATTATTCACCAACCCCACGACATCTCGCTTGATGAGTGGCCAACCATGCTGGAAAAATAGGGCTGTCATCCCATCCGGCCCTGGGGCTTTCTCCGGATGCATCAAGAAAAGATTCTGACGAACCTCCTCTCCATGGCTAAACTCATAAGAGTTTCATTCATGCCCTCAGTAATAAAGACCGGAACTTCCTGTAGAAAATGTGCCTCCATACCCCCCATCCGTATAGGAGACTGACGAAGTGAATAAACTATCAAAATACCCAACTGCAATATCCTCAATTCTTGCATCCGTAGTAACCCAGTCTCATGCCGCGTCATGTAATCCCACTAACCGATTCTAAATTCTTCATTGTTTGGTCAGGGCATGATATAATTTCGTATTTTTGTCCCCTAATGTATGCCACATGTTCCGGCTTTTCTATTGCCAGTACATCTCCTCTTCCCGATAAGCCTCTTTGAGTTTCCAGGAAATATCCATGACTTCAGTTTCCGTCCTACTATCATCATTCTGTATCTCCTCCAATGCCTTCTGAAGCTCCGTAATACGTTCCTTACCCATTGGTTGGTTGTCTTTCCTCCAAATCGAAATCTCATGCCAACACCTATGTATCCGCTCTACCAATCCCTTAGTCGGCTCTGGCAATTCCCATCCTTGGGAAATAAATTCCATTAAACTGTCCTTGCCAATCCAAGTTTATCAAACCTAATGGATGATCGATGGCGGATCCACTTATCCGCAATGGTCGAACCAGTGGTCTATTGTTCGAACCCACCATCCTAAGATATTCCACAAAGGAGCATGAAAACATAGAATGCCACTCCGCGTTTGCAATAGCTCTAACTAATCAGTAACGGATTAGTTGACCACTCCTGCCACGCCAAGATAACGTATTTCCCTAAGAGGGGAAATCTAACAAACCACAATTCTCTAACATATTATTAAAATCTACAAAAGCAGATGCATGTCACAAGGTCCCTCCCTCCTTCTTGTGGTTACCTTTAATCTCATTTAAGTCCCTAATGACGAACCTCAATCCCCTGCTTTGTCTCCGAAAGAAATAAAAATTTGGTTTGTGTTTGTACCATGATTCCCTAAGATAACTTATTGTCCACTGGCTGCCCAGTCCTTGGCAATTCCAACTTAAGATCCGCATACTATCAAACTTGTATGAACAGTCTCCAATCCTTGCTCGACCATCGGATTTAATGAGATCCATGTGACTTTGTCTATATCAGGATACAGCAAACCCAAATTGAGAGCCTAGTTTAGTACTCCCCCTTCGTATCATCCACTGTTTGAGTCACCATATCCGTTGTGTCCACTGGAGGTGCCATGATGATTTTCGAAGCCTCCAGTGTCATGTCTGGTACCAACTGATGAGTACTCCTTTCCTCTCCTTGATGAGACGAATCCAAGTCCATGGATTCCTCAGAGAACATGAGAACCTTACACACCTTTGAAGAGGCACCTTTCTTTGGCGATAACATCTCCTAGTTCTTTGTCTGAAAAGCCTGCAACATACAATTCTCATGATCTGTTAAACCATTCCCCACGTCCGGGTTCATCAGTGCACTTAACAGTTTAGCTACATCCACCACCAGGTGAGACAAACTCTTTAAAGGTGATTGCTGAGACCTAAAGGAAGAAGAGCCTCCATCCATTTGCCTCCGAGGATCCTCCTTATGAAAACGAGAGCCTGAAAGTGGTTCAAGTCCACGTTCAGTAGTAGACCGAGTATAACCCCTCTCCTCCAGCACTTCACCTTTACCCTTGTCCTGCATCTCCCCCCGCCTTTCCTTTCGTCTCACATCCTCCCTCTCTTGGTCCTCCATTCGACTTCCTCTGCGTGTGTGAACCACCGCCCCCTCGTCGCTCTTTGCCCCTCGATAATGCCCCGATTCCCTTGACCTAATTATGACAGAGGCTATAACACCTCCGACAAAACCCAAACATGCGTTCATATCTGAGTGTAACCAAAGTCTCTTCACCATTGTAAAACTCCACTTGAGTCTCGAACACCAAGGGCGTGAAACCATCCAAAGTCACATTTACCTTACCGTTGTCAAGATCCACCTCTGTGGTTGTGAGAGCTGAAACTCACAGTGTCGAAATTTATATTTTGCTGGGATCCGAAAATTCTATTAAACAAGAACTAAAGAGCAAAAAAGTAAAAAGGAGAAAAGGAGATTTTATTAGAAAATTTATCTCAGTACATGAATATTTGCAAAGGCTTGAAAAAAGTCTTATAATGCAAAAGCTCTTATATTCGATTTTGGATGCCTTGAAAGTGAATACATGGGTGTCTATTTATATGAGAGAGTCTAGGGTCTCAAAGACTGATCTAAGCAATGTGGGACGTTGTTAATTCCCTTTCTCCAGCAGGCGGCCAGACCTAATGGTGGTGGCCCATCCGTTCTTCTCCCTTCCGTTCCGGCCCGTTAGGCCCAGCTTGTCTTTTTAATCTTCTAGTCCGATTTTCCTTGGGTAAAAGCCTTGCTTCCATTTTATTTTAAGTAAAATCCTTGAGGTTTTTAGATGTCCAGAACATCATGAAGTTCGTACGCAAATGGCGTGATGTTTTTTCGGAAAATATTGGGCCGAAGCCTGATAGTCGGGAGATGGCGTTTACGGCGGGTCCGAGAAGGTGAATTCTGGCTGTAGCTCACGTCTTGGCTCGGTAAATGCTTCTGGCTGAGAGGATATGCAGAGATTCGTCTTGAGAGGCCTGTAAAGAGTTTAGTTCATCCGCCGAGCCGAATGCCAAGAGCTCGACCCGCGCGGGCGTTTGGTCCCATTTTGAGGGCTTGTTGCCGGGACATGAATCGTTTATTCGTTACTTCGGCTTTTTGTCCCATCAATCTCCGAGGAGAGGATTTTGACCCCAACAGTGATCTTCCCCAAACCATCTCCAATACACCGGAAAGTTGGCTCTGCCCAAAAGTGAAGCGAGATCCCCACGACCCTTACCTAGAATGTAATCGCTGAAGGGTAGGACGAATCAACAATTGGTTCCCACCTAACAATAGAGAGCATCCAGTAATTAAAATGGTATGAAGCCATCTGTAAGACCTCTTCAATATCATCTTCCTTGTCAAAGTCCAATTGAAACCTCCCCAAACACAAGTCGGCACCGGTAACCCGTTCTTCCATCTTCCAAATCCGGGGCAGCATGATTAGGAGGGACTTCATGTCCTGCATGCGAGGATTCATACATCAACCAATAAGAGACTTGGAGTAATCTTTGATAAGGGCTGAATTATCGAAATGTGGAACCGAAATCTTCAGTCTTATGGAAACAACTGCCACTTTCTTCCCAGAAGAATCCTTGCTAAGCACTGCGCTTTGAGACATTTGATTGATCTGCGTCCAAGAACCGAAAAGCAAGAAAAAAGCAGTTGTAATATTTAAAAACGAGAGTATTGAGTGATATGTGCTCCTACCCTGAACAACCCAAATATATATCGATAACTCTGATCCCATTAGAGGCGGTAGATCCGGATTTGATGAGTTCAATCGAATCCTTGAAAATCACCATAAAATCGAATGATAGGAAAAAGTATCCCAGATTTAAAATCTTCACAAATCCCCTTAAGTCAGAGATCATTCCTTCTTTCCAAAAATTCGTTAATGCGAGATCGCGATTAACCCAAATGAAGATATTTCTCTTCCCCATATCTACTTGCTCATTTTGAACCAAATCCGTCAGGACCTTTTGACTCCAGCTTAAGGAAACTGTGATTCGCAGCAAAGAAAAAGCCCTTAATCCACTCCACAACCATCGAGACCAGAATTGTCTCCCCAAACCTTGAAAAAACTCGTCACCGACTATCCCTCATCCAAGATCGCCATCAGAATTGCCGAAAATGATATAATTCCATCATTAAAAGAGTTTGAAATCTATTGTTATTCAATTAAAGATTTCAATATAAGAATTAAAATCTCTAAATTATTTTTTGAGAGGTCACTTTAAAAAAATGCATGAAAAAGCTTACTATTTACGAAACCTGCCACTGCATTAATGAATTAATCATGTTTGGCAACAGGTTTAGTATGAGTTAAAACTGACCAAAATCATTGAGTCAACTCAGTGACTCGAGTTGACCCGACCCATGCCTTTAATATAGGAACGCGGATCCTATATAACTTAAATTGAACCAGCTTTGTGAATGTACATTAAAATCGGTTTTGTTATAATTAACATTCTAGGAAATAAAGATTTAAACCAGTTTTATAAATGCATGTACATTAAATTCACATGATCAATAAATCCAATTCTCCAGAATTAAATCAGCTGCCTAAAATTAATTCAAACTCAATAGTTGTTAGGAAACTAACTTTTTCTCAGAATCATCAGCACTACCTACAGAATTATTATTCATATTTAAAAACTTCCTCCACCAAATCTGCAAAAAAAAATATAAGCAATATCTACATTAATTCAATAGTTTGAAACAATTGGTAACTACATTAAAAAAAAAAAATCGAATATGCCTTTTACAACATCTCTCAATACCTATCATAATAACTATTAACATTAAGTATTCAAAATCTATCTCCAAACATTTGCAAAAATCGCGGCCATAATCACATTTTTCCTATTAACACATATACCTACTAACACTAAATATCCAAAATATTTACCCATCAATTCCAAAAATCTCGGCCATAATCTCATTTTTCCTATCTTATTTGATAACCCTAAAACCAATAATAGCTTAATCCTATATAAACTAACCACACGATCCTAAATTCATTACCCAACCAAAAAACCAAAGCTCACATATTCCTCAGATTGTAACCATCTTTCTTCTTATTTTTATATGAATCTGAGAAATTCTTGGGTAAAGGTTTTGTAAGGTTGTTGGTTTCTTTTGAAGAAAAATGTTTAAGTCAAGGAACAACAAGAACAAGATCAAGGCTGTGTTCAAGCTTCCATTTCAGGCAACTCAGGTGTGTTTTGTCTCTTAAATCTCGAAACCCAATAATCTAAATTTTCTTTTCTCTCGGGGATATTCAGACAATGTGTTCACTACAGATCTGTCAAGTTTCAGCATTTGTGTTGTATGTCAATGTGTTTAGAGAAGAAAAAAATGTTAATGTTGGGGTCAAAATCCCCTCCTTGGAGATTGATAGAACGAGAAGCTTAGATCACAGACGAACGGATCAAGTCCTGACAACAAGCCCTCGAATCGGGACCAACCTTCCATGCTTTAAGGGCCAGCTGCCTCATGCGTTAAGCATGGAGCCAGCCGCCCATGCTTTAAGCATGAAGCCAGCCGCCCATGCTCAAAGCATAAGGGCCGGCCGCCCTCCATTCCCTCACAAAAATGGCGCCTGGTAAGATAAGAAACCAGCCTTGTATCCTGAAACCAAACTTCCGGATATCCATGTTCTGATCTCGTACACTCATCCATGCGCCCATGGAGCCATCCGCCCATCACTCTTCCTCCGGAACATGGCGCCTGGCACATCACGGAGCCAGCCGCCCATCACTCTTCCTCTGGAGCATGGCGCCTGGCACATCATGGAGTCACACTACTCACGCGAGAAATACCATTAAACACTGTTCACAAAAGGACTGTTCATCCCGGAAAATGGTTAACCGAAAGACGATTTAAGCTTAATCAAAGGTTCGGTTTACCATTCACGGTTCACTGTTCATCGCACACTGTTCATCGAGCAATAAAAAGTTGGGTTGGACCAGGATCATATGAAGTGACAGACTGCTAAAGGTTTCGGGCACGAATCGGGCCCAAATGACTAAGTCGGCGGCTGGGAGCGTGGAGCAAAGTCTCACATCGAAAATAGAGAGTTCTAGCACCCTAGGATCATTAGTATATATATGTATGTTTGTGTAAGGGTTAAAGGCATCCCAATCCGAGTATAAGAGCTTTTGTGATACAAGACATTAAGCATTCACGAATTCTTTTGTACTTCCGAGAAAATCTAATAAAATCATCTTTTTACAGTTTCGGTCCTTTTTGTTCTTATAAAATAGAGTTTTCGAGCCCCCATTAATATAAGTTTTGATTGTGTGAGTTTCGGCTCTTACAATTTGGCGCCGTCTGTGGGGACGAGAAATATTCTAAACCCTAAGAACGAAAGGATAAGGAATATAAGAAAATGACAATGGGAAGAATCGACGATGCGAATAATCAACCGGCCGCAGGAACGACCGCAGGAACAACCGGAGTCGGGACAAACGCCACTGGGACGACCGCCGTCGGGACATCCGCGGTCGGAGCAACCGCAGCTGGAATGTCTGCAACGGGAGCGACCGAGACAGCAGAAAGCGTGACGATAATGGCTGAATTAAAAACCATGCTAACCGGACTCTTGGAGCGAGAGAACCAGCAAGCTCAGGAAATGTTGGCCATCCGAGATTTGGCGCATGGCCCCCGGACGTTTGAAGCAAGACGTCTCCGTTTCTTGCCACAGATAAACACTCCGGGCGGGCAAAACGCTAGTGAAAAGACCCCCGTCGGGACCACCGCCCCTGAAACGGAAGAGCGCTGCCAGGCAGACGACCGAGCGACCAACCTCTGCGGTGACAGATGGCAAAAAAGCGGAAGATACTATTGGTCAGCAGTTAATGGGTTATGATGGTCTAGAGACAAGTTTTCTGGTCTTTGGACAAGTCTTCAGCTGGCTCAATCGCTCTCGGAGGGAGTTGGGGAGCTGGTTTGGTCATTGGACAAGTCTTTAGCTCGCTCAATCGCTCTCGGAGGGAGTTGGCGAGCTGATTTGGTCATTGGACAAGTCTTTTATGTAAATATTTAAAATTTTTGGCTCATCAATCTCCGAGAGGTGGGTTTTGACACCAACATTTCTAAGTTTTACCTTTTCATCTTAAAATTTACAGATATTCCTACCTAGTTTTGCACAATATTACACAGCCATGGAAATTCCAATTTTGTTATCAAGTTTATGGCAAGTGCTACCAAGTTCTATCTACTTGTTCAACAACTAATCAAATACATATGGTTGCTACGGTTCAGTTGCTGTCTTCCCCATCACTTCTTTGTTCCTATCGAATTGCAACCCATAAATGCTCCATTCAACTCCATCATTAGATGTATGAACAACCATTATTTTTTTTAGGACAGTTCACTGAAAAATTAATCCATGAAATAGGTAGAATCCTACACTACACTAAAATGATGAATCTGAAATTTGGTTCAATGCGGTCGCATAAAATGAAGAAATTAAATTAAAAAAATCTACTGAATGATCAAGCCCAATTCAAGGTAAACTGAACATGAAATTCTCAAGTTCATTCAATTATACTCAGTTGTTCCAAGTTTTTCTGAAACTTCGCAAAATTTATTGTTTTTGATTTTTTTGATTTTTGATTTTGTTTAGATGGATCGGGTTAATCGGGTTGATCCAATTGGATTGGGTGGACTATTAGATGGGTGATATATAATTATTATAATTTTTTGTAACATCCCGATTTCTGGTAAGTATGAAAACATATGTGGAAGAGGTTAAAAGAATTGATTTGGCTATCTATGTCACCAAAATGCACTTACCTTTTCGGTTAACCATCCAGAAAGAACTCTATAGTTAAGCGTGTTTGAGCTGGAGTAATGGAAGGATGGGTGACCTACCGGGAAGTGATTTGCGGTACCGTTTGAGTTAGGAAAAAACACGGAGAACGGTCATGTGGTGATTGCAGGGACAGTATATCATGACTTTCGAGCATTCCAAAAAATTAATGCACCGACAGTCGGATAGGGATGGGGCCCACGAGCCCGATAGAGGGATGCGTGACTCACGGGTAAGGACGGTTGGAGCGTTATATTTTTGTTGAACAAAAGAATAATAAACCATTTTTCCACCTAAAAAGAAAAAGAAACGAAATGGTATTTTATAAGAGGGACATTTCAGATTCATTTGCTTCTACGAGGGACTTTCCAGCCATTAATCCCTCTTTTGTCTACAACAACACTCGTCGTCAAGCGTTAGAGAAGGTCTCTCTCTAGTGTTTGTCTGGGTTCAACTTAAATATGCAATCTGGTGGCGATTACGGCAATGGTTTCCACGGCGACAATCACCGCGACCTTGAATGGGAAGAGAGGCAAGTCCCCGGTCTCAGCTCTTTTGGTCGAGCCAAGAGGCGTAGTCATGGCGGAGCTCGTGCCCCTAAAGACGGTCTCGTCAATGGGATTAGGGCTTCCGACCAGCTTGGCCAGCACAAGTCACAAGAATCTCCTCCGCCTCCTTGTACCGACTTCAATGTTGCCTATTTTCATTCATATGCTCACATCGGGATTCACAAAGAGATGATCAACGTACTTCCTTGAAATTGAATACTCTTTGGTTTTCGCTCTTCTTTTCTAGAACATTGGATTATCTTTCACTGGATGTTTTAATTTTGATGTTGAACCAAATTGGGTTTCCCACTTCGATTTTTCCGTGTTGCTCAAATAGAAAACTTTATGTATCTGCAGAATTTGACTGAGAATTTTGTTATGATATATCAAATTAGGTTCTTTTGTGTCTTCATCTTCACTCTTTTCTCTCTGCCGCTTGCTGTTTTTTGGGATTTCTCACTTTTTTTCCCTCTCTTTTTAGTTATGCAGATATATGTTACTTTTTCTTCTATTCAACTTTATTTTTTTATATTTTCCAGATTTTCGACAGTTTAACCTATTTAAATTCTTGAATTTATTTCAAGATCTACGGTAGAAAAACATCGATGTCAGACGCCAAAAGGTCACCGTCTATGTGCTAACAACTATGGCTTCCTCGGCAACTCCGCGACCATGAATCTATGCTCCAATTGTTATGGCGATCTTTGCCTTAAGCAACAGCAACAAGGTTCCATGAAAACAGAGAAATAACATGATAAGTTTATGTCTAACACTATAGTTAGCCAATATGAATGTATAAGAAGATTTTTATGCAAAGATTTTGTTGTTGCTGCATATGTAGTATGCATTATGTGTGTGTTGATGTATGTAAGTGTTGTTATTCTTCTATATATATATATATATATATATATGTGTATAGTCAGTTGAGAGATTAAAGAATTTCTTATCTAACCGGATAGTATAGTATGTAAGTTAGCCAGACAAACCTAGAGGTGCTCGAAGAGATAACCAAGAAGGAAGATTTTCTTGTGATATATCTGAATCGCGTTGAGATAAACCAAGAAAATACAGTTACACCTAAATAACAACAAATATATGCCCAATAGATGCAAATATTCTATATATTAGTCACTTTGGATAATATATAAAGGTCACCGGTTAACTAAATGTTATCTGTTTAAAAATTAACTCTAAATCCTGAACTACTAAACCCAAAATCAAATAGTAAACTCCAACAAGTACCGGGTTTAGAATGTAGTAGTTAAGGTTTATGATTTTTAAATTTGGGTTTTAGTAGTTTAGGGTTTAAGGTTTAGTTTTTTTATAAAATAAGAAGATAACTAAACTCTAAACTAAACCCTGAACTACTAAACTCAAACAAGTATTGGATTTAGACTTTAGTAGTTAGGGTTTATGATTTTGAAATTTGGGTTTAGTAATTTAGGGTTTAGTTTTTTATAAAGTAAGAAGATAACTAAACCCTAAACCCTGATATACTAAACCCAGATTCAAAGTTGTAAACCCAAACAAGTATTGAGTTTAGACTTTAGTGGTTAGGGTTTATGATTTTGAAATTTGGGTTTAGTAGTTTAGGGGTTAGGGTTTAGCTTTTTCTAAAATAAGACGATAACTAAATCCTAAACTCTGAACTACTAAACTCAAATTCAAAGTCGTAAACCCAAACAAGTACCTCGTTTAAACTTTAGAAATCTTTGCATAACAATCTTTTTATACATTAGTATTGGCTAACTATTGTTAGACATAAACTTATTATGTTGCACCAAAAATGATTAAAACTTGTCATGCATTACGTATGCTATAAGTCCACGGTTACTTTATTTTATAGACGGTAACCAAAATTATGGGAGATACAAACACCTTGCAGTTGTAGTGTATCTATGGGAGATAAAATCTGTGAAGATATTGGGTCATTAATTAACGCTGCCTGACAGAAGATTTTGTGATATATTTTTTAGCTTTAGACCTTACATACTCTATCATAGGTTACATGTATGTATTTTTGATTTAAAAATTCGAATTTTTTAAGGGATCATAGGTTACATGCATGTATTTTTGATTTAAAAATTAGAATTTTTTACGGGGCAACACAGACTTCTCGATATAGATGATTCGATGCTAACCTAAATTACATAATTTTTATCTGTGCACCTAAATTCGTTCCTTTCCATGTATATTAAACTAATTCACTCTAAAAAAATATTATTTTAGTTTAAATGAATGCAATTTCAGATTTATAAAATAAAATAAGTTAACCCATTAGCATGTGCATTTTAACCGAAACCGAAATACCGAACCAAACAGAATTGAAATACCAAACCGAAATAAAACCAAAATAACAAAACCGAAATAATCAAACCGAAACTGAATCGAATTTTATTCAATATCCATTGGATCTTGAGTTGAGAATTTATGGATATGTTAACTGAATCGAACCTGAACCGAAAACCGAACGGATACCCGAATAACCGAAACATGATTCATATACCTAAAACTATTATTTATATTTATATTGAAAATAGCTAAATAATTAAAATTTACCAAATATTATTAAAAACCAGATTACCCAAAATTAACAAAAATATCCGAAATTACCCGATATTAGATCCGAATTATCCGGTTTTTTTATCAAAATTATCCGAAAAATATAAAACCCGGAATCAAACCGGATCTGAAATTTTAAGGAAACTACTGGTTCTCAATTTAATTATCCGAACCAAATCAAAACTGAAAAACCGAACCAAAACCGAATAATTAACTGAATGGTTATTAAATCTCTATACCCGAAAAAACCGAAAACCAAAAAAATCGAACCGAGAAACTGAACATCTGGCGTAAGTGAACGTTTACCACCATATAAACTATAATGGCTATGCAAAACTTAATTTGTAGTGGTGGACAAAATACGTAGTGTGGTGTGAATCGTTCTCCATGTAGACGTGATTTCATCTCCACTGTTGGCTTTCACTTTTGGCGTGAGTTTAGAACACTATTGGCTCCTTTGTGTTAGTTAATATTCATTGTCTCCGTGTATGCCAGTTTCCTTTGTATATAGAAATCAGAAAAATTTAGAACCCCAAAGAGTCTCTCCATTGTAGACTTCAAAATTAAGAGTTTTTTAGAGCATGATTATTGGAAGCTTCTGAGTGAGGTTATAAGAAAAAGAAAACATTAAAATAAGTTAAAACAAATAAAAACTGTTGAAACAGGTTCTAAAAAAAGAGTTTCCAGAACCTGTATTTAAACCACATACCAACATTTTGTTTGCTGAAAACAAAAACAGGATTTTATTTATTTTCTTAGTTAACTTTGTAAACCAAAATTAATTAATTCAATAATATTCAGAACCTCTTATGGGATTTTCCCAATAATTATGCTCTAAGAGGTTGTAGAAGCTACATTTTATAACTGTGATGTATTTAAAAACCACTTTAGTAAATTATGGGACCATAGACGATAGACAATCTTCTCAAACCACAATTGTCAAAACAGAAATGATATCTTATAACCACTACAAAATAAAAGACAAACAACCAATTCTAATTTCAACCAAATAGCTTTCGTCCCCGTAGGACACAAGCAACTCCATAGACCGACCATCTTTATTGGGACACAAGCCAAAACCTCTTTTATATATCAATCCAACACCTTCCTTAGCGCATCCACTAGCTCTTCTCTCCTCGAAGGCTCCACCTGCATCACAAACACTCACTAAGGCCTCAAGAAAACACAACTCTAGAATTTAAAATCAGTTGTCTCAACGGTTCTTACCTTGTTTAGAATATTAGCAAGTCCCTGAGGCAGAGCATGCAGATCAGATGAGTTCCCAATCTCTGCAAGTTGATTCAGCAGTTTCTGTGCTCTCAACTCGCTGAGCTCCAACTCATAGTTACCAACATTGTCTTTCCATGTAAAGAACACTTGGTCGTCTGTCCAAGCTTCTTCTTTCCCCTTGGCGATATCAGATTTGCAGAACCAGTCCTGTATCAAACCCATTGCAGATTTGTATGATATGTTGTCTCCAGAAGCTTCTCTTACCTTTTTCACAAGAGAGCTCTCAGCCATTCTCCGAATCAACTTATTATAGAAGAAGGAACGTGAGCCACTCCATTCCACAACACTTTTGATCACTCCTTTTGCAGCCATTCTCATGGAAGTGTCATGAAGATCCGCAAATTTGGTGGCTATTTGGATATATAGTGGCAAGAGCTGCTTCTTCCGGTCTTTAATCTGTTGCTTGAGAAGCTCAACGTTTGCATAAGCCTTGCTTTGCTTGGCTTCTTGCAGTTTTGCTTTAAGACTGATCAGGTTCTTGTCTAACCTTCCCATGCACTCCAACATCTCTCTCTTTCTAAATTTTATCTCTATCATCCCTTCTGGCTCAAGAACATTCCCACGAGCAGTTTCATCAGCATACATTTCAACATATTCCGAATTTATCTGGCTGTCAACAACGACCCACGCTCCACCACGCAACTCTCCCATCTTAGGGATGTACACAAACACTGGTTGGCGATATGTTCTCAGATTTTCTACAATATTCGAACCAGCCTGAAGTATTCCTTCGAAAAGATCTCTCTGCCCACCTGAAAACCCTCTCCAGTTCGCTAGGATAAACAAAGGAAGCCCTTCCCTGTTGAAATCCATGAGCGCTTGAGCTGTCTTCGCTGCTGAATCAGGAAACCAGACTTGTCCTGCTTGTGGAACAACTCTTTCATGAGAGTCAAGCTGTCCAGGATCTGCTGGTATGATCTGCATTACAGTCTGTGTCTCAACAGCAACAACACCAACAGGTACGCCACCGAGCTTAGCTCTACCAGTCACTACCGTCCTTGCCCAGCCTTCAAGAGTCTCAATGAAGCTATCTTTATCAAAGATACCACCAAGCCATTTACCATTATTGTCGTTAACCCCAGCTATAGCAGCTCGTGGGTCACAAGAGTTCTCTGGGACGTACTCCACAGTTCTCTCCGGTGGATCTAAAGGAGCAAGAAGAGGAAGAGGACCACCAACGTAAGCAGGAACGTAGCTTAGCCAGTTGAGAATCGCTGATACGCCTTCAAGATCATCTGAGACTGTAAGATGAACAACACCATTTGTGCCCATGATTTTAGGCCCACCAAGTTGCATGTGAGAGCTATAAACCTCACGTCCAAGTAACTTGTTGAGTGTCGAAAATCCTGTCAAGATGATCGGCTGGTCAAGTCTCTGTATGCACCTCATACCCAGGCGGGCAAGGTAAGCACCAATGCCCACCGTTCTTCCACTAACAAAGGTTAAAGTAAATGTTTCATTGTAAGCCTTTGAGTAAGCACCCGCTATTGCCCCACTTCCTGTTAGGTTCTCTACGCCAATACCATCTTCTTTACCAATGATTGTATCAATCACCCACCTTGTTTCCCCACTAGGAAGCTTTGTTTCGTGCGCAATGACAGATGATCCAATCCTTGCATGGTCTTCAGGGTTTAGGTATATATACTGGAAACCATTCTCGGGGGAAACTTCATCCGACCATCCAACTTTAAAGCAGGCTTTGACTTCTTCAGCTACTCCGAGTCTGGCACCAGAATTAGCTGCCAAGTAAATCAATGGAAGCTTCTTGGCACAAGCAAGTTCAGTCACCGCAAGGAAAAACGCGTCCTCTCTAGGACCAAAAGAACCAGCTTTGAAGGTCACATCATTGGAGACTATGAGAAGTTTCCGTCCCATAGGAAACTCAGGAGTCAACATCTCTAGGCTCCAGGCTACCATTCCAAATTCATTGAGACCCGGTGGTCTTGTAACCGGAATAAGAGATCTACCCGAAGAACCTTCTTGACTGGAGAATACAAGCTCTTTAACATTGATCAAAGTGTTCTTACATGGTTTCTTAACTCCCGGGTGTTGTGTTTCCCACAACTGTCCCAAGGCTGTCTCAAATGCCTGAATAAGAGAGAAGCAACGTAAGTAGCGAAAATATTAATTCTATGTGTCTGAATCTTGTGAATACAGCAACTAACCAACGGGAAGTCAAAGCAATAAGTAGTGTTACTCCTCCTTGCAGCTAGACGTTGCCTATCAAGATATCCCAATGGCTTATATTGATCATTGACTTGGGTTCCATGCAAAGGTCCCTTCTTGGTTACTGAGCGGTAAATCAAACGGTTTCCCCCAGTATTTTCAACTTCTCGGTATATCTGAAACATCAAAGCAAGTCATGTCATCATGATGTGCACTCTTACTCTGAGTATAGTTTGTCCAACCAAATATTTGTAAACTGAACTTACATGAACAGTGCATGTACGGCCTGTCACGTTTGCAACCACAACTCTCCAAACGCCACTTGCCAGTCCAGAGGACGCAAATCGCAGCCGCACTTCCCACTCGCACACACCCAACCTATGCATTCTCACTCCGACATATCTGTGTATCTCTCGTGCTGCTTCTTCTAAGATCATCTCGACTGTAGTTTCTTCATCCTCCGCGTTCACTTCAACTCCCCTGTGAGAAACAGGTCGGATATTATTAATGTAAGGTCTGACACATTACAAACAATAACTAGTCAAGGACACAGCCATAGAAACCTAGGGGAAGGCACAAGATCATCAATCTGCTGCTCACGCAGTATGCAAAGGAATATATGTGCGTGGTCTGGTTTCATGGTAGCATTATGGGCATTCAGTTCAAGTTCCTCCATCGCATCAATCAAAGATCTAACAACGCATTTCGATGTAAAAGGCATGGAGAGAAGTGTTTGGCTAAGTTGGTTATCCTGCCCTTGCTGCAACACAAAGCCATTGTTCATTGTAGTCTGACGAACAAGAGATCTCAGGAACATCCTCCTGATTGGCACTGGCTTGTCTGTGACAGTATACATATGCCATTGACGATCTCGTGAAGGAGTATATTGTATATTTTCATATCCTTTCAGCTTATCCTGAGTCAGACAAACAGTAGAACATTCGTTAAAATGAATGCTGTAAAACAAGAATTTATTAACATTTCATGATCATGATGATCATACCAACTCAAGGTATATGGACAGAGGAGGTTCAACATGAAGCAGCAACGGCTCTTCTGCATAATACTGTTTCTCCATCGACCAATGGAACGAATGTCTAATGGGTGTTTGTCCTTCATCTCGCTGGATTATACAGCTTATCACACTGACACCTGCAGAACAGAGGCTCAAACTCACTTCTTCTTCTTTAAGAATTTTGGCCAGCGTATTTACTCTTGTCTGAGCTTGGTCCTCGTCCCCACTGCAAACAAACCATCAATGTCAACAAATTAGGTAGACAATATAGCACCTAAGCTCGTCTGAAACAGTCAGGCTGTGTCAAGTACCTGTCCTTAAGAAGACTCATCTGATTGTTGGTTCCCACAATAGCAATGTGCATCATATTTTTAGATAAAGGAGATCCAACAGATTCATGGTCGTTGTGGTTCATTTCTGTCAATGCTGCACTTATTATACTCGGCAGAAACTGCAGCGATTTGATTATAACCATAGCCCCCTTTTTCTTTTTTCTACGCTTCTCAACAAAAACTTTTTCAGATGTCTCTTGATCGTCTGAGTCAATGTTGTTTCGTTCTTTAAGCTCCTCTAGGAACTCCCAGGAAGCAATAAGACCATATTGGTGCCACTGTATCCTCACGCTTTCTTTAACGAGGTAGGGCTAATGACAAGACACACGTTAAAATGAAGTCATGATTGTCTGTGACCAAACATAATAAGGGTGAAAAAGAATGAACTCAGACCTGGTACAATCTGCGAATATAAGTCTCAACAACCCGTCTTTGAAGTATGCGATCGCTATGGTCAAATAGTCCCACGAGAGCATCTTCAACAGCTACAGATGCACTCGCAAGATCTTCCATCCTTTCATCAATGACACACTTCCTCTTGGGAGTATCCATGTTTTCTAACATTTCTAACTCTGACAAGCTTCTAGCAATAGTTGAGCGAATTTCACTTAGTTTGGTCTGTTCGAGTAAATGACTCGCCTTGAGCGCCAACTACACCAACAATACTGATCATCATTTGAACGGACACGTAAATGTTATGAAACTTAAAGGAACTAAACGCACCTCAGAGTAGTTACTATGGTTAAGTGTTGAGAATCGGATAAGTTTATCTCTATACGCAGCAGGATTTGCATAAACTAGCTGCTCCATGAGCCGGAGAACGAGTTTGTTTTTGTTTTTAATGCCCTGACCAGAATAAAAGATGAGCATACCAGTTCAAAGACATAGTAAATAGTAATGAAGACAAGAGAAACCTGATCTGAAAAGAATAATCACAGACCTGGTGTGAGAGCACCGTATCCACAATCCTTGACCGATCTTTCTTGTATTGCTGACGCATACGTTCTATAACATCAGCCTGTCAAAGATAAGCAAAATGATCATTAAGACTCCTCAGACATAGCTAGCAATCACAAAAAGCTGTATATCAGTAATTAAACCATATATTACCAGCATGTTATTACTGAACAATTCTTCTACTGATAGATATTCTTCAAAGAGAGAATGAACAATAACACGGGCATGACTTTCTGTACCACCTTCATAAGATTTCGCAAGGGTCATCAATGGTGCAATGACCCTTTCAAGGGCACCTCTCTCTTTTTCATCACAAGATGATAGATGAGCCTGTTACAAGAAATGGACCGATAAGAAGGCATTTTAGAGACTATGGTACGTCTCGAGCGGAAGAAAGAATTAGCAATCACCTCAAGAATGCCTTTCAGATGTTTGGCAGGGAAATCTACGGTCAGAGAGTTTCTGGAGATGTACTCAAATTCCATATACTTCGATTCTAGCTGATCAAGAATTTATAAGAAAAGCATTAAAAATCTTTGTAACTCAAAACAAATAACATACGTAAGTCTTTCTTTACCCTGTTCCTGAGATCTTTAGGTAGTCGTGTCGCCAGAACTGCAAAGCACTCTTGCCACTGCAGGAAAGGGAGTTCAGGGCTATCAAGACAAGTGAGCAACTCTTGAACAACCTGCAAGATATGGACAACCTCATAGTCAGAAACAATCTTTTAAGAAAGTTGAAGCAAACAGGAAAACTAAACTGTGGTTTACCTCATCTACTTGATGCTCGTAGCCGGCAAGAACCATGCGAGCGGCATTTAAAGCTGCAGCAGATCTCTGATGAACTTTACCAGAAATTGCCGTTGGAAAGCCTAATCTTGGGAAGCTTCCACTGAAGGGTTCGGCTTTTCTTACAGCAGAAGGATCATCAAGATCAAGCTTGGCTATAAGTTCACCAGCCTGT
This sequence comes from Isatis tinctoria, assembly GCA_010577795.1. Classification (NCBI taxonomy): domain Eukaryota; kingdom Viridiplantae; phylum Streptophyta; class Magnoliopsida; order Brassicales; family Brassicaceae; genus Isatis; species Isatis tinctoria. The sequence continues at coordinate 21,093,564 of CM021244.1, read as the reverse complement.
AAAGAAAGTAATGAATGAGTTAATATATTTCAACAAAGTCGAAGGAGACCAAAATAATGCATGTTTTTACCAGCATGACTTGTCCTTCAGACATTTTGAAATGTATAACTCCTGACGCAGGTGAAAGAAGTGGCATGCACATCTTCATGACCTCAACTTCTGCATAGGGCGTATCAGCATCAATACTGCTATTATCTAAAACCAGATACCTGAGCAACTTGCACGGTGTCTCAGCCATCAACTTTGAAGGATCGTGTTCATTCTACATAAGCCAAAAAACTGACTTCAGACAAATGTGAAATAGTAAGTTAAAACAGAGAGAAGAAAAAGACAATTCATTTGAAACCTGAAGTAAACAAGTTTTTCCGTCAATCAGAAGACGGGTTCCTCCAGCTTCTTCGTCTGCATATATTACATGGCTTTTACCATCCAGCTGCAATGACAGTGAAAATCAACCAAGTGAACAAGACATTGATTTGGATTTGGTTCTTTCGATTTGTTTTTGTGAAAATTTTAATCCTTTGGTGCTACAGATTGATAAGAATGTTCAAAGGGAGACCATCAACCACAGGTCGTTGAGACATCGTAATATTGTCCGGTTACACATGTAGCTTCTATTTTGCAGAGTGAGACTTGCCTGCATCAACAAACCTCCATCACGTAGAGTGTGTATTTCTGCTGCAACTTCTGAGTTGTTCATTCTTAGCCTGTAGCTTCCTGTTCCACTCCGGACCACATCAATCTAGAAACATTCATGTTCAGGTTTGTGAAAAAAATAAAAAAAATATGGCAGAGGCAAAGAAGAAATGCAGAGAAGTAAAAGCATACCGTATATTTACTTCCTTCAATGTTCAGAGACACTTGAGAATGCACAAGAGATATATGCTGCAGTTTAAAAGACAAAAAGTAAGCTAAAATATCATTACGAGAAAGACAAATGAGAGAACTGATATTATACTACCTTTGGGGGAATTTGCCCTTTGTCAAGATAATCAACATAATCCGACACCACAGCAGCACTGGTCGATGATGCTTTCTGTACAGATACAACATCTTGTCACTAGATAGAAACTTTTTTCAAGAGAAATAGATCTCTGAGAAAGTGGCTCTTACATAGAGAGCCCCTCCGACAACAGAGAGATACCATGGAGGCCTCTCGGCTCTGACCCGCATAGCAATTCTACTGTCCAACCAACCAGTGTGGATTTTGTTTTCCCGGTAATCAGAAGCCTAGAACAACAGTTGATCTTGTCAGAGAATGTAACATTGCAAACACAAGAGTGTAACTTTGTTGTGTAGGATGGAGAAAGCATACATGTAGAAGGTCAATCGTGTAGTCAACGTTAGTCCTAATATCTCCACGAATTTGAATTTCTTTCAACGCAAGAACCATATTTGCTATTGCTATGGCTCTGGATTCCCCAAATGCAAAAACATGTCCTGAGTAGAAGATCAAAGAAAGTTTCAATTTGGTAAAAAGAAAAACTCACCTAGTAGCTCAAATATTTCATTTAACTTACCAAACTGAGAATCTGAGAACTCGTGAATGCCTCCACCAGACTGTAAAGAAAAACATAAGTCGTAAAAATTCGAAGACATATTAAATATACGTTATACAGAAGAGCATTTATAGATATGTATACCTTGACAGAGAAGTAACCCCACACATTTGGCTTGCTTTTGAAACTCACCTCCTGTTACAAGTTCATACGAGTGTTACCCCCACAGACTTCTCAGTGAATAGACTTCCTAACATGTATAGCTATTACCTGTAATTCACCGCTGGTAGGTTTGAACCCGTCATCAGGGTCCTCGCTTGTCACACGTACAGCCACACAATGACCTTTTGGCCTTACCGATTCAGCTTTATCAAAATCAAAAGGAGAGGCTCCCAAAGATGTTTTCCTCCAAGAATCATAACTTGCACCATGTTCTATACCATAGAACCGTCTTATCTCTGACAGAACCAAAGTACATTACATAAGCGTATGGATAAGAAACAGAATCACTGCCTCTGGAAAATAAGGACCATACCAGGGATTTGCCACAGAGGAACTCCCATCCCGACAGCAACTTGGGCAGCAGGAAGATTTATCTCAGCAATCCACTCAGTTACAGGGTGCTCAACCTAACCTCGAGTCAGACAAGAGTTCATGCTATAGAATTCAAACCAAATGTGACCTTTAAATAGCATGAAACCAACCTGTAAACGAGGGTTAAGCTCTAAGAAGTAGTACTCGCCAGTGTCCATGCTGTAGAGATACTCAACAGTGGCAGCTCCAACATAGTTAACACTCTTAGCCAACCTTCTAGCTGCCTGCTCAAGCTTCTTCACGGTTTCTCGCGGAGCCACGGTGATTGGACCTTCCTCTATGATCTGTCATACAAACCATAATGTATGGAGAATACATTCGGCACAAATTATTTCTTTAAAACATAGAATCGACCATTAGAAAACCTTTTGATGTCTTCTTTGGACACTACAATCACGGCTATGCAGAGCTGAAACGTTTCCATACTGGTCACACAGAAGCTGGACCTCTAAATGCCGACTCTATACAAATACAAAGAACAGCCATTTCATTACTAAGTTAATCTAAGAACTAAGCTATGCTTAGATTAAGAGACATAGTGAAGTAGCCATACCTGCGAAGCAACCTTCATTATGAATATCGGCGAGCCAGGGACCTCACCCTGAACTTGCTTGAATAGAGCCCTAACTTCATCATCATTATGGACCTAAAAAATGAAACCAGAGTAAGTGCACTTACATATGAACTGGCTTAATGATAGTCCAAATGCATTATGGTTACCTTCCTAATGCCTTTACCGCCACCACCCCACGATGCTTTGATCATTGCTGGATAACCAACAACTTGACAACTAGCAACTGCTTCTTCAGTTGTGTATACACAAGCTTGCCTGTACATCTCCTCGGGGATGCTTCTACCAGGAGGTATTTTAACCTGAAAACATAAATAGTTAAGCATCTTTCAATTAACCAGTCTTTGGTAAGCAAACTCAGCTTCATAAGAGTTCAATGTTACTTACATGGGAACCACTCCATGGCAGAGTAGGTACATCAGCAGCTTGTGCAATCAATGACGAACCAATCTTATCACCTAATGCTAACATTGAAGCTGCTGTAGGACCAAGATATATGATTCCTTTGGCCTTTAACGCATCAGGTAACTCAGGGTTTTCAGACGCATGACCCCAACCCGGCCAAACTGCATCCACACGAGTTACTTCGGCCATCTGCTCATTGGATTTAAACAAACATGAATGAAGAAATAACTCCAAAGACCAGTACACTAAAAAGATTAAAAAAATTGCACTCACCTCTACAATAATCTGAACATTAGCATAGTTGTTATTATTTGTTCCTCCAGGGACCTCCACGAACTGATCAGCGATTCTGATGTGTTCCGCATTGATACGCATGTCTTCAGGAGTTGCCATGGCCACCAACGATATGGCTTTTTCCGAGCCAAATGTTTGGTAAGCCCATGTTCTGACACTGCGTATAAACTTGACAGCTGCCATTCCATTGGTAGCAACCAAAATGCTGTGGATTGGCCTTTTTCCACCAAGAGCTTTACAGAACTCATCGACTTGTGACACAGCTACAGCACTATGATTCCCATTAATGGAGCCAACCACTGTTTCTGTCGCTTGAGGTTCAGATATATCTGTAAAACAAGACCAAAGATGCATCATGGTTCTGTGTTTTTCAGACAAATGACATGAATGCGTAAGAATATTGTAAAGGAAATGCAAAAAGAAAATCATAAGCAAGAAAGAGATAGAAGAAGAAAGAAACCCTTTTTATCCCAGAACAAGGCCGGACTCGGATCAGGGCTGCTTGAGTCGTTCCTTCCTAAGTAAGCCCGAGGAGGACACTGTTTGTTGCGAGACAAAACATTTCTCCTGCTTCTGTTTTTGTAAACCGAAACTCCTTTAAAGGGTCGCATAGTGCCAATTCCCAGCTTCAGTGTGGCTGGAAAGTCTCTGTCCATGGTGCCACCACCAGCTGTCGTTGTCCATGGTAGAACATTGGTTAGGCTAATTGGATCAGAGCATCCATTTCCGGCGGCAGAACACGAAACCAAAGCTCTCATCTCCATTTTTCAGACAAAACTTTGCAGACAAGCCAGTCAACTCTCTGGGGTTTAGTAAGTGTGAAACCAGTCCTCGGTTGTTTTAACCTGGAACTAACCCGGTTTGACATTTTATCGTATTAGGTTTTTTTTCTTTCTATACCAGTACCACAGTTCTCGGTTAAGATTTAATTTCTATTGGAGAACCGAACAAAACAGAGATTAAATTCTTATTACTCACCAGTCACCTTGTTATTCGTTTGGGCCCTATTCGTTTTGATTCGTCATTGTCATTTGTTATGATTTTGATTCGCAGTCGTCTAACATCTACATATAATCATAATTATCAAATTTGTTCACCAAGTCTTTAAAAAAACATTGGAACAGATTGATTGACAGTACAAGACATTCATACTTCAGAGCTGTAGTTGCATTCAGACCAAAGCAAATGCACTTGAGATGTCTAAATCACTTTGTAGGTTAGATGCAATGTCTCGGTTTCTTTCAGTTTTCCTCTTTGTAGGAGCCACTTCATCTCAGCAAATGTTGCTTCTCAGTTTGTGTATGCTCAACAATACAATGATCAACCATAGCTTGGAAACTCTGGCTACGTTCTCGGCTCAGTTACCTCCATTCATCAATACACTCCTTTGCTCGGGTGCTGCAAAGTTTCAACCCTTTTTGCACCTCTTTCACGATTCTTGATCGCAATGTCTGTCTCTTTCTGCACGGTTGAGGTAACATCGTCTGCAGCAGCTTTGGTAGAACATGGTGAAGGATATGTTCTGCATTTTCTGAGCAGGCTCTTCGTCTGTCCAAACTCATTCGCCAGATTCTTTAAGAGATTTTCCACTAAATGGTTCATCGCAAGCAACTTCTTTCTGCCCAGTAACTTCACTAGCATCGCTGAACGCATTGATTTGCTTTTCCATAGAGACGGCCAATGAAGCTGCATAATCACGAAACAAGGAATCGCGAGGTGGGCACTGAAGCAGATCAATCAAAGTCTGATAATACTGTACAAGGCTAGCAGATTGTTTAGCAGCCCGGTTTTCCACGACAGACTTGTGTAAGTTTGATCATGTGCTTACATATGTAACCCTTTTCTACCCAGCTGCAACTGCAAACCCCAAACTGTAAACCTGGACTCCACACAACATGAACTTCATCGCCATCACAATCATCTGTTACTTTTGCAGACGTACCAGAGATAACAACATCAGAATCTGGTACGCTCACTGCTTTGCGGAAAGAAGTCAAGCCACTCATCCATTACTCTTTACAGTACTTAAAAAACTCATCTTTCCCAGAATATCCATCAAGCCAGAAGTAAGAATGAACCTTTGTCCCTAGCTTATCAACCAACAAATCAGCACGCTGGTAACCTTCAGGGTCCCTCTCATTCAAGAGCCTGCTTTTCAGCTGATAGTGGTAAAGCTCCATTGCTCGCAGGTCTCTTGGCATGCCAAAGGAAGACTTTGTAAAGCACTTGTTCGAGCTCCTATTATAGATTGGGAAAAGACAGTTACTCTCGAGAGGACTTGATGTCATTTACATGAAAAAAACTTGATGCTTAGGGTCCAAGAACCTTGTGACCTATCGATTAATGTAGATGCATAATCGTAGAGAGTCAAAGAAAAGAAAGAGAGAGAATCGGGAAGAAAAAGAAACTCTGGACTATCAGAATAATCTTCCACAAAACATCAAACAATGTGGCTGTCCCTTGCCTTCTGCAGATGTTATCTACAGCCTGTCCAAGGTGTCTTGAAATCCCGACACGCGTCTCTGTTTCTGAACATCTCCTGGTTATGTTCTTATGCCATGCTTGGCGACCACGCCAAAACGAAAACAAGACCGGACAGTGAAAGACATCCCTGAGAAACATGGCAATCAATATCATCAAATAAAATAGAACAATTTGGGTCCTTGTCTGAACTATAAGCTAACACCAACTTTCTTATTAACAAAGAGAACAATATGGTTCCCTATCTCTTGATGAACCTTAAAATCTAACTATGTCAAACCTTCTGCACCTGTCTAAACAGTGCTACGGTTGTACGATCTAAGTCAACCTGTCGAAACAGTGCTACAGAGTGCTTCACTTTTGAAGTTAACAATATCGACTTCACTCAATATGTTGAAATTTGGCTATGGATAGGATACTGAAAATTAAACGCAACACAGAGCTAAGAATCATCATCCTGACAATATAAAAACCAAATTTGGCGACTGAATGCAAACTGTAAGAAACTGACCTTCAGTTTATTTTGTCCCAAACCATGAATCTGAAGCCAAAAGTCTACAGTTGCCAAATCGAATCATCTGTTGCAGCTGCCACTCTGTTTGACGGGTCCTCGTCAGAAAACCCTTGGTAGAAAAACACATGACTCGGGTGACTTTCAACCCACATGCTGATACTGACATCATCATCCTCATGGAGCTCATATGTTGATCGTCGAATACTTCTCTCAAGTCTACAAACATATCTATGGGTTAGCAAATGATCTCTATTACTTGGACCACCTCGTTTCTCCACTGATTCATTATGCCTTTGCATTATGGTCTCCACAGAGACACCAACATGGAGCAAAGACAAGACACGTACCCTAAGATCTTCTGATATATATGGAGCAAACATTACTCTTGTTCCAGCCGCCTTTTTGTCTTGTCGACCGTGGCAAGGCAACCCTTTCTCATCTACATGCTTGTCATTGTTATAAATTATCAAAGCCACTATTGGTTCTGCAGTCAAGCGCCTTCACAATGAACTACCTACTCACACAAGTCAACACTAACTTATAACCAACGTGCAACTTATGTTCCACACTGACCTAAGAGCAAAATGTGCAACTTACAGGATAGACTCCAAGATGCCATCAACCTTTGGCTTATATGTTTTCTCTTTGGCTTTCCGTCTTCTAGCTTCAACATGGAAACTCGTGGGGCAGTCTTTACTCGAGGATTCACCTCTTACCAAATCATCAACCCTCGTGTACAAGATGAGTGCTAATCTATCTATATTGTCTCGGTAACCTTCAACCTTGGACCAAACAAGATCGGCAGACGAAAACTCTGGCAGACTTGGATTTTGCACTGGAAGAGAGAACATCTGATCCCATCTAGCCATCTGCGTCCATGACACAGTAAAAAAATGAGCAAAATACACGAATTGATGAGTTCAAAACATCAAAGACATAACCTTTTCAAAAGAGATTTTGACTGCAATGGAGTTCAATACTAACAGGTAGAGAGATAAAAACGTAAACAAGTTTAAAAAAAAAAGTGATCTTTTTCGGTTTTAAGTTAGATATCAGTACCTAGTCGATATATGTATCATAGTCTAAAATGAACAAGAAAAATGGTGAAAATTGTGTTGAAAAGAGAGACCCAATTATAGAAACTCTAATTTGAAGGGAATCTGAAACGACACGAAGCTCCCCTCACAAATCCTTTGCTTTAAATAACTGATATAAAAATCATAGGTAGAGTCGTAGAGAGAGGAAGGAAACGAGAGAAGAAGAAAAGATTCACCTTTCTCAACGGGAAACACGAGGGTGAAAAAGAAGAAGAAGAAGAATGAGGATGAACGATATTGCGAGTGTTTTAGTAAGAGAAAGCCCATGAAAGCCCAAACATGAAGGCCCGTACATATCGGAGGCAGGATTTTTAAGCCCAAATCTTCGTTGTTGAAGATTGAATAATCACAGTTTCGCAGATCTTGTATCGCTCTCATCAGTCGAAAGGTCAGAACTTTTTGTCGACTGGGTTCTTCACTTTCAATAAAGTGATCGATTTGCTTAGGATTTAACCTGTGACGTTGAATTGGGTTTTGCTAGTTTTGCTCTCGTAGTATAACCACAGTTCTTGGTTTGGATACGGAATGGAGATTATGAGTCTATGCGTGCACCCTTGTCTTGGTCTCAGTGAATAGGTTTTCGATTAACTAATCAACTTCATTGGAGTTTAGAATCGCGAATGGTTTAATTTTGCATCTAAATCTCCTCCCTTTGTATTTTTTGGGCTTTGGTCTTGAAATTTCAGAAGAGGATTTTTGGTCTTAAAGCTAAGAGTGTTTGTAGCGTCGTGAGAGAATGTTTACTAATAGTCAAAGACAAGAAGAACGTACTGGCAAAAACGGAACACCAAGGCTTCAATATCTACAGGTCTCTTCTCTTTTGCAGGAATCTCTGTATTCGTGTCTTCATCTGATTTCCACCTTTATCCGAGATTCTTTTTGGCAAGTTGTATGAATTGTTCGAGCTGAGTGTGTCCTCTTTTAATTGCAGGAGCTTGTGAGTCAATTTCAGAATGCAACTGATGAAGGTATGAGACCCTCTTAAGTATATGGTCATGCTTCTGTTTAGAACATTTACAAAGAATCGACGCATAAGACTGGCTTTGGTGCTTTCCTGTGATTATTGCCATCTTGAGCGAAAAGTACACACATTTTCTGCGTTGCAGAATGATTTTTAGGACTGTGTTGGGATACTTAGTATGAGGTAGCTTTCTGTCATCATCTTAGTTTGTAGTTTAGGAAATCTAACTTAGTATATCTCTGGGTTTGTCTCTTACACAATCAAAGCAAGTACTGATATATTAACATCATTACTGTCTTGCACCTGCAGAAACTAAGGAGAGATCTGTAGCAAACTTGGCGAATTTCTCCTATGACCCTTATAACTACACCATATTACGTCAGGTAACCTTGAGTTTTCTCATATTTGCAATGCAGAACTCAGATACCCCCACACCTTGTTCTTGCAATGATGAAATCTTGATGGTGAACTGGAGCAGCTAAATGTCTTGGAGCTATTCATAGACTGTATATCAGAGCCGAATGAGAAGCTTGTGGAATTCGGGATAGGAGGAATATGCAACGCTTGTGCTGGTAAAAACAAAAAAAGACGTTTAATATGCGAATATACTCTGATGCTTTTGTTCTTGTCATTGCTGAATCTTCAAACGCATCATGCTCTTTCCTGTTCTTTGTACAGAGCCAAAGAATGCTGCTACCATTGTTGAGGCCGATGGGATTCCTCTTATAATCAAATGTTTATCAAGTCCTGTCCGGAACACTGTGAGTACACAGGTTTCTCGCCTCGTTAAGTGTTTAAAATGGAAACTAAAAAAACTGTTTTGTTTCCTAATAGGTGAATTACTCGCTGGGAGCTTTGTATTACATTTGTGACTACAACAGAGCAACGAGAGAGGAGATTTTGAGAGCGGAAGTGGTGGAACTCATCGAGAGGTACGCAGCAGCTGAAACCGTCAGTGTAAGCTTTAGTAATTTGGCTAAGGCGTTTCTTGACAAGCATGTTCATGCAAGAACATAAGAGATTCTGTAAAAAAATGTTTCTAATTTTTGGACACAAGAATTCACCTGAAGCATCCCTTATCACCCAACCTGATCCTGACTTCGAAGCTTCTAGTTGATGTGTAGCATCGTAATTGCATTTAACCCAACCTTCTCTAGGGGGATCCCATTGTTTACGAACCCTATTGCTTCGTGAGTTTGAATTAGATGTTTGGTCAGACTGGTTCATTGCAAAACACCATTCCTTCGTGTCTGCAACTGCTCTGGTAAGCGTGTCTGTATCACTTATATAGCTAAAGATCAAATCTAATCTGCTCTTCCAAACACGCCACATCAGCCAGAATGGTAACAGTTTAAGCACCGACGTAGTTGGCATCTGATGAGAAAATGATATCAAGAAGAGTAACTTATCTTCAAGGGAAACAACAGGGTCAAGGTACAGGAAGATCTGGCGGATGGTCACTTTGTTCAATAAGATCGTGTAGTTCCTCTTCATTCCAGACATTTGTTCTTCTGTCAATGAGTGTAACCATGAGTGTCGGATTTGTCACTTCTAATTAAAGACAATAACGGTTTTTAGGAGTGTGATGTAATTAAAGCTAAGAGACGGTATAAAAACAAGACAAAGGGAAGCTTCTTCCTCTCAAGTTCGGTCCCTATTTGATTCGAGTTCGAAAGAAACAATTAGCCCGAACTACATTTTATTCAACTGGGTCTGAAATCCAGATTTTACATCTTTGAACATCTCTTAGTAATTGAGATCCTAAGACCATGTTTCATAGAGAATATAAAACCAAGTACAGGCTCAATCTTTTGTCCTTTCATAACCTTGATGTCATAGTTTTGCAATATCTCCATGGCCACTATCTTCATTTGAGTCATAGCTAGATGTTTACCTAGGCAGGTTCTTGGACCAGAGTTAAACGCTAAATACTTGTAGGAAGGCTCATGTCTTAAGCCACCATTCTCAGAAATCCATCTTTCTGGTTTGAATTCCAAAGCGTCTTCTCCCCAGACCTTTCTCATCCTCCCCAATGCATAAAGACAAACTATAATCTTAGTGTTTGCATTGACTTTATGCCCACTTGGAAGAACATCTGACTTGACAGAAGACTTGCGTCCGAAGGAAACAGGTGGATATAGTCTCATTGATTCACACAAGGCACCATGTAAGTAGACTAATTTCTCCAAATTCTCTTCGACATTTCCGGTTCTTGACATCTCTGTGTTGATGATCTCTTGACGAATCTTGTTTATCACTTGAGGGTTTTCAGAGAGAAGCCAAAAGAACCAAGTGAGAGCAGACGCAGTTGTGTCTCTTCCCGCTAGAATGAAAGCTAAGATAGTGTCTCGGAGGAACTTATCGTCATTCGGATTCAAAAGCTTATACTTGGTTGTATCTAGCTTCATGAAGGAAGTTAAAAGATCCTCACTTTCTCTGTTGGAATTATCAACAATCTCTTGTGATCTCATCATCATCTCTTCTCTCTTGGTTGATATGTATTTTGCGCATACACGGTCAAAAGTTGCATTAGCTTCAATCATCTTCTTTTCTTGTCCGAATCCCATCCGGTTTTGCAGCTTCCACAAAAATATTGGTTTAACATGCCTATAAACAATCCCTTCTCCAACGTCGTCGAGAGCTTTTGCTAACTCATCTTCATGCATTTCAATAGAAAGAGATCTAGGATCAGAACCGGTTATAAGGATCAAGATTGTATCGAAAGTGTACCTCCCGAACACTTCTTGCAAGTCCACAGTTGTTCCTTCCTCTGCAAAATGATCAAGAAGGGGAGCAAGCCCGTCCTTGAGTTTACTAGCCAAGGTACTCATTGCGAAGCTTTGAAACTTTTGATGATGGAGCATGGCTTGATAAGACTTCCTCAGATCCTTCCATAGCTCGGAGTCCGTGGTGATGATCCCGTCTCCGAAAACATCGAAAACTTCTTAGAACTCACGCCCTTTGATGTAGTTTGAGAAGTTTGAGCTCATTATATGTTGAATGTTAGCTGGATCAACCGTGCCCAACATATCCATTCCAGCGAACCATGGTCCCTTAAACTGAAATGTTAAGTCATAGAACTCAAGAATCTCAACGCTATAGTCATAGATCCGGTGGAGCACCACAAACAGACCGGGGATCATCCCGATGACCGGCCAGTTTGTAACAATCCGACCATGAGGTTTCTTGAAGAGCAAGCAATACAAGAGGGTGAAAAAGCAAAGGATGGATACGGATGTTTCAAGTAATTTTAATGAAGCCATTGGAGGTAGAAGCTTGATTACACACCTTTGCATTTGGTTACTTGCTCGTAGGAGTTATATTTATATGCACACATTCATATAAGATACATTTAAGGAAATGTTTTTAAAATACACTAAAACATTATCATATGCACACATTACAAAGCTCAATAAATGTGTATATTAAATTGAAAATCTATACTATTAAGGGAGGATACATCTACCTAAAAAAGTTGTTTGGACCTATTCATTAGCTAATAACATTTTTGGTCTTACCTAATATTATGGAAATTAACATTATCTATTGAATAAGTATCCAAACAATATAAAATAATGGGTCCCACTTTCCTTACTTATTAAAAAGGAAAATAAAATAAAATCATACATATTAAATTATTTAATCAAATAATAAATATAAGAAAATAATATAACACATCATTTATTTTTATAAATCACAAAATAAAAATAAATAAATATGTTTTTGAACATACTTCAATTATTAAAAAATAAAAACATACATAGATAATTAAAATATAATATTAATATAATATAATTATAAAATAAAAACTTTTAACTTGGAAAATAAAATTATTAAGTTAGATTGATATATTTTAACTTGATAAAATGAAAATATTAAAACTAAGTCTATATATATATAATTAGTTTATTCAATGATATAGTGAGACAAGTTAATTTTTAATATATATAATTACAAGGTTTTATAGTTTCTATTATAAAATATTTAAATGACAATAATATGGGTTAAGATATTTAATTAATCTGTTTTGATTCTATGACATTAAAAATAACTAATAAATTAACGGGTTAGCATATTTATTTTTATAAATGTGAAATTACATTCAAATCTATATATAATGGGTCTCAAACTATAATATTCATATATTAAAATAGTTAAAACTATATATATAAATTGATAGATAGATTATATAATCATACTATAAATATGAAATTAATATAAATTATATTATTGTAGACAATTCAAAATAAAATTAGCAACACTTCTCAAATTATGACTTACAAAAATATATCTTTATCCAAACTAGAAAATATAAAAACAAAAATCAAAATCAAAAATATCTCTATCCATCTGTTATATTACATGAAATACCACTGAATTAAGTTATTTTGTAAAAATTCATTAAAGGTAATTATGGATTATGGAAATTAACATTATCTCTATTAAATAAGTATCCAAACAATATAAAATAATGGGTTCCACTTTTCTTACTAATTGAAAATTAAAATAAAATAAAATCATATATATTAAATTTTTAAATCAAATAATAAATATAAGTAAATAACATAACATATCAATTATTTTAATAAATCACAAAATAAAAATAAATAAATATGCTTTTGAACATACTTCAATTATTAAAAAATAAAAATGTACATAAATAATTCAAATATAATATTAGTAAAATATAATTTATAGAATATAAACTTTTAACTTGGAAAATAAAATTCTTAAATTAGATTGATATATTTTAACTTGATAAAATGAAAATATTAAAACTAAGTATATATATATTTGACAGATTAAATTTATGTATATATATATATAGATATTACAGGGTTTTTATAGTTTCTATTATTAAAATATTTAAATAACAATAATATAGGTTAAGATATTTAATTAATCTGTTTTGATTCTATGACATTAAAAATAACTAATAAATTAACATGTTAGATATTTTTTTGATAAATGTGAAATTACATTCAAATCTATGTATAATGGGTCTGTCAATTTTCTCAAACTATAATATTCATATATTAATATAGTTAAAACTATATATATATATATAAATTGATAGATATATTATATATCATACTATAAATATTAAATTAATATAAGTTATATATAATTGCAGTCTATACATTAAAGAAGGAAACAAAATTGAAATAAACATTTATCCATGTGTATATTAGATGTAATGCCACTGAATATTAGTCCATGTGTTATATTACATGTGAATATTAGTTATTTTCTAAAATTCATTAAGGGTAATTATGGATTATGGAAATTAACATTATCTCTATTAAATAAGTATCCAAACAATATAAAATAATGAAAAATAAATAAATATTCTTTTGAACATACTTAAATTAGTAAAAAATAAATATACATAAATAATTCAAATATAATATTAATATAATATATTTATAAAATATAAACTTTTAACTTGGAAAATAAAATTCTTAAATTAGATTGATATATTTTAACTTGATAAAATAATATATTAAAACTATGTCTATATATATATATTAGATTATTCAATGATATAGTGAGACATGTTAATTTTTTATACATATACAATTACAGGGTTTTTATAGTTTCTATTATTAAAATATTTAAATAACAATAATATGAGTTAAGATATTTAATTAATCTGTTTTCATTCTATGACATTAAAAATAACTAATAAATTAACGGGTTAGCATTTTTTTTTATAAATGTGAAATTACATTCAAACCTATATATAATGGGCCTGTGAATTTTCTCAAACTATAATATTCATATATTAATATCGTTACAACTATATATATATAAATCCATAGATATATTATATAATCATACTATAAATATGAAATTAATATAAATTATATCATGTACAATTCTCTAAAATGGCATATTTTTATTAAATTATATGTATGTTTATGAAAATAAAGATAGTGTTTTCAAATTTCTTTATTGGAAAAAGTTTCTTTAAAACAATTTTGAATGGTAACATTATTTTGAAATAAGTATAATTTACTGTTGAAGTCCAATATCTTAACAAATATGAATATATTAAGCTAAACATTTTTATAATATTAGTATCTTAAATTTTCTATTTTTAAATTAACTTTGACTTGTCTCTCAATCACATTGATGTAAGTCATAATTTTGTTGCTTTGTAAAACTATTTTCTTTCTCTAAATTTCTAATCGAGACATAAAAGAAACTCACAAAATAATATACACCACAACTTTATGTAATTGTTTACTTTTAATAATTTTATAAGTTCTAATTATATCACAAAAGTGAAAAAAAATTCATAAAATTATGTGTGTGATTACAAAAATATTAGTCATATCCCGCGCGCCGACGTGCGGGTCCGGATCTAGTTGTAAGTTAAGTATGCACACATTACAAAGCTCAATAAATGTGTATATTCAGCTTGAAAATACCAAAGTTGTAAAGCAAAGGGTCGAAAACGCAAAACTACTATGGTGATGTTTTTGAGGATTGGGTAAGTGTCAAGTCGCACACATTATAGTGTTATACCATCACGTCGTAAAACAGCAACACATAACAACACAACAATATCAACATCACACGACTGTGGAGTGACGGATTTATGATTCTTGACAGTATAAATATATGAAGCAATAGTGACGTGTTGAATGGGATTATTACGCAATTCGCTTATATGAGAATGATAAAGGTACAACAACATTTACAGCGGGCTAACAATTTTTAAAAAGATGGTCCAAATCTAATATTTCCAGCTATCTTCGTCACCGTAGGGACACAAGCAACCCTAAAGGACCATCTTTCTTGGAGTACAAGCTAGCCCTCTCTAGTATCAACCCAACACCTTTCTTAGCGCAGCCACCAACTCTTCTCTTCTGGAAGGCTCCACCTGCAACATATTTATTCACTTAAGCCTCCAAAACACAAGCCATACAGAAAACTTATACTAGAGTACAAAAGAACTCAGTTTTCTCTAGGTTTCATTTCATACCTTGTTTAGAAGGTTAGCAAGTCCTTGTGGCAGCGCCTGCAGATCCGACGAGTTCCCAATCTCTGCAAGTTGATTCAGCAGTTTCTGCGCTCTCAACTCGCTCAGCTTTAACTCGTAGTTATTAACATTGTCCTTCCATGTAAAGAACACTTGGTCGTCTGTCCAAGCTTCTTCTTTCCCCTTTGCAATGTCAGATTTGCAGAACCAATCCTGAATCAAACCCATTGCAGATTTATATGATAAGTTGTCTCCGGAAGCTTCTCTTACGCTTTTCACAAGAGAGCTCTCAGCAATTCTCCGGTTGAGCTTTCTATAGAAGAAGGACCGTGAGCCACTCCATTCCACAACACTTTTGATCACTCCTTTTGCAGCCATTCTCATGGAAGTATCATGAAGTTCCGCAAATTTGGTAGCGATTTGGATGTAAACTGGTAAAAGCTGCTTCTCTCGGGCTTTAATCTGTTGCTGGAGAAGCTCGATGTTTGCACAGGCCTCACTTTGCTTGGCATCTTGCAGTTGTGCTTTGAGATTGATTAGCTTCTGGTCTAATCTTCCCATGCACTCTAACATCTCTTTTGTTCTAAATTTTATCTCAATCGTCCCTTCTGGTTCAAGCACATTTCCACGAGCAGTCTCATCAGCATACATTTCAACATAATCCGAATTTATCTGGCTGTCAACAACAACCCACGCTCCACCACGCAACTCTCCCATCTTCGGGATGTACACAAACACTGGTTGGCGATATGTTCTCAGGTTTTCTACAATAGTCGAACCAGCCTGAAGTATTCCTTCGAAAAGATCTCTCTGCCCACCTGAAAACCCTCTCCAATTCGCTAAGATAAACAATGGAAGCCCTTCCTTGTTGAAATCCATAAGCGCTTGAGCTGTCTTCGCCGCTGAATCAGGAAACCAGACTTGCCCTGCTTGTGGAACCACTCTTTCATGAGAGTCAAGCTGTCCAGGATCTGCTGGTATGATCTGCATTACAGTCTGTGTCTCAACTGCAACAACACCAACAGGTATGCCACCAAGCTTAGCTCTACCAGTCACTACCGTCCTTGCCCAGCCTTCCAGAGTCTCAATGAAGCTATCTTTATCAAAGATACCACCAAGCCATTTACCGGTATTGTCGTTAACCCCAGCTATAGCAGCTCGTGGATCACAAGAGTTCTCCGGGACGTACTCCACAGTTCTCTCTGGTGGATCTAAAGGGGCAAGAAGAGGAAGAGGACCACCAACGTAAGCAGGAATGTAGCTCAGCCAGTTGAGAATCGCTGATACGCCTTCAAGATCATCTGAGACTGTAAGATGAACAACACCATTTGTGCCCATGATTTTGGGCCCACCAAGTTGCATGTGAGAGCTATAAACTTCACGCCCAAGTAACTTGTTCAGTGTCGAAAAGCCAGTCAAGATGATGGGCTGGTCAAGTCTCTGTATGCACCTCATACCCAAGCGGGCAAGGTAAGCACCAATGCCCACCGTTCTTCCACTAACAAAGGTTAAAGTAAATGTTTCATTGTACGCCTTTGAGTAAGCACCCGCTATTGCCCCACTTCCTGTTAGGTTCTCTACACCAATACCATCTTCTTTACCAACGATTGTATCAATCACCCACCTTGTTTCCCCACTAGGAAGCTTTATCTCGTGCGCAATGACAGATGATCCAATCCTTGCATGGTCTTCAGGGTTTAGGTATATATACTGGAAACCATTCTCGGGGGAAACTTCATCCGACCATCCAACTTTAAAGCAGGCTTTGACTTCTTCAGCTACTCCGAGTCTGGCACCAGAATTAGCTGCCAAGTAAATCAATGGAAGCTTCTTGGCACAAGCAAGTTCAGTCACCGCAAGGAAAAACGCGTCCTCTCTAGGACCAAAAGAACCAGCTTTGAAGGTCACATCATTGGAGACTATGAGAAGTTTCCGTCCCATAGGAAACTCAGGAGTCAACATCTCTAGGCTCCAGGCTACCATTCCAAATTCATTGAGACCCGGTGGTCTTTCAACCGGAATAAGAGATGTACTTGAAGAACCTTCTTGACTGGAGAATACAAGCTCTTTAACATTGATCAGAGTATTTTTACATGGTTTCTCAACTCCCGGGTGTTGTGATGCCCACAACTGTCCCAAGGCTGTCTCAAATGCCTGAAAAGGAGAGAAGCAACATAAGTAGCGAAAATACTAAATCTATGTGTTTGAATCTTGTGGATACAGCAACTCACCAACGGGAAGTCATAGCAATAAGTAGTGTTACTCCTCCTTGCAGCTAGACGCTGCCTGTCAAGAGATCCCAATGGTTTATATTGATCATTGACTTGGGTTCCATGCAAAGGTCCCTTCTTGGTTATAGAGTGGTAAATCAAACTGTTTCTCCCAGTAGTTTCAACTTCTCGGTATATCTGAAACATTGAATCACAGCAGGTCATATCATCATGATGTGCACTCTTACTTTCTGTATGGTTTGTACAACCAAATATTTGCAAACTGAACTTACATGGACAGTGCATGTACGGCCTGTCACGTTTGCAACCACAACCCTCCAGGCGCCACTTGCCAGTCCAGAGGACACCAACCACAGCCGCACTTCCCACTCGCACACACCCAACCTATGCATTCTTACTCCGACAGATCTGTGTATCTCTTGTGCTGCTGCTTCTAAGATCATCTCCACTGTAGTTTCTTCATCCTCCGCATTCACTTCAACTCTCCTGTGAGAAAGAGGTTGGATGTTATTAATATAAGGTCTGACACATTACAAACAATAACTAGTCAAGGACACGCCATAGAAACCTGGGGTAAGGCACAAGATCATCAATCTGCTGCTCACGCAGTATGCAAAGGAACATATGTGCGTGGTCTGGTTTCATGGCAGCATTATGGGCATTCAGTTCAAGTTCCTCCATCGCATCCATCAAAGATCTAACAACGCATTTGGATGTAAAAGGCATGGAGAGAAGTGTTTGACTAAGTTGGTTATCCTGCCCTTGCTGCAACATAAAGCCATCGTTCATTGTAGCCTGTCGAACAAGAGATCTCAGGAACATCCTCTTGATTGGCACTGGTTTGTCTGTGACAGTATACAGATGCCATTGACGATCTCGTGAAGGAGTATATTGTATTTTTTCATATCCTTTCAGCTTATCCTGCGTCAGACAAACAGTAAAACAATTGTTAAAAGGGATGCGAGATGCTGTAAAACAAGAATTTACATTTCATCGTCATGACCATACCAACTCCAGGTATATGGACAGAGGAGGCTCAAGATGACGCATCAACGGCTCTTCTGCATAATACTGTTTCTCCATTGACCAATGGAAAGAATGTCTCATGGGTGTTCGTCCTTCATCTCGCTGGATTATACAGCTTATAACACCGACACCTGCAGAACAGAGGCTCGAACTCACTTCTTCCTCTTTAAGAATTTTGGCCAGCTTGTTTACTCTTTCCTGAGCTTGGTCCTCGTCCCCACTGAGGCAAACAAACCAGCAATGTCAACAGATTAGGACGACAATATAGCACCCAAGATAGTTAAAATGGCCCGGCTGTGTCAAGTACCTGTCCTGAAGCAGGCTCATCTGATTGTTGATGCCCACAATAGCAATGTGCATCATATTGCCAGATACAGGAGCTCCGGCAGATACATAGTCGTTGTGGTTTGTTTCTGTCAATGCTGCACTTATTATACTCGGCAGAAACTGCAGCGATTTGATTATGACCATAGCCCCCCATTTTCTCTTACTACGCTTCTCAACCAATCCTTTTTCAGATGTCTCTTGATCATCTGAGCCGATGTTTTTCCTTTCCATATGCTCCTCTAGGAACTCCCAGGAAGCAATAAGACCAGAACGGTGCCACTGCATCCTGACGCTTTCTTTAACGACGTAGGGCTAATGACAAGACTCAAGTTAAAATGAAGCCAAGATTGTCAGTATCTGATAAAGTGCAGTTGAATGATTAGGGTGCAAGAAAATTAACTCTAACCTGATATAATCTACGAATATAAGTCTCAACAACCCGTCTTTGAAGTGTGTGATCACTATGGTCAAATAATCCCACGAGAGCATCTTCAACAGCTAAAGATGCACTCACAAGATCTTCCATCCTTTCATTAATGGCACTCTTCCTCTTCGGAGTATCCATATTTTCCCCATCCTCTGTAAACATTTCCAACTCTGACAGGCTTCTAGCAATGTTTGAACGAAGTTCACTTAGTTTGGTCTGTTCGAGTAATTGACTGGCCTTGAGTGCCAACTACACACATAAACTGATCGTCAGTTGACGAATGTTTCAGTTATAAAAAAAAACAAAGGAACCAAACGCACCTCAGAGTAATTAGTATGGTTAAGTGTCGAGAATCGGATAAGTTTATCTCTGTATGCAGCAGGATTAGGGTAAACAAGCTGCTCCATGAGCCGAAGGACGAGTTTGTTTTTGTTTCTTATGCCCTGAAACGAATAACAGATGAGCATACCAGTTCCAATGACTTGGTGAAGATAAGAGAAACCTGGTCTGAGAAGGCTGACCACTGACCTGGTGTGAGAGCACTATATCCACAATCTTCAACAGATCTTTCTTGTGTTGCTGTCGCAGGCGTTCAATAACATCAGCCTATTCAAGAAATAACAACGGTTATTCAGACTCCTCAGACATAGTTGGTCCGTTCATTAACTATTGAACCATAAACATTACCAGCATGTTATCATTGAATAATTCTTCTACAGAGAGATATTCTTCAAAGAGAGAATGAACAATAACACGGGCATGACTTTCTCTGCCACCTTCGTAAGACTTTGCAAGGCTCATCAATGGTTCAATGAGCCTTTCAAGGGCACCTCTCTCTTTATCATCACAGGATGATAAATGAGCCTGTCGCAAGAAGTGGACCAAATCAGAGAGTGAAAAACAGGATCATGTGTCTCGAATGTGAACAATTTTTTTAGTGAAATCACCTCAAGAATGCCTTTTAAAAGTTTGGCAGGGAAATCTGCGGTGAGGGAGTTCCTGGAGATACTCTCAAATTCCCTATACTTTGATTCTAGCTGATATATAATTTTATAAGAAAAGCATTAAAGGTCTTGAACTCGAAACAAATAATGCAGGAACAGGATACAAATGAATTGTACATAATTGTTTACCAAGATTCTGAGATCTTTAGGTAGTCGTGTCGCCAGAACTGCAAAGCACTCCTGCCACTGAAGGAATGGGAGTTCAGGGCTATCAAGGCAATTAAGCAAGTCTTGAACAACCTGCAATATATGAGCAATCTCATTGTCAAATAATCTTTTAGAAAAGTTGGCTCAAATAGGAATATCAAATTGCGTTTACCTCGTCTACTTTGTGCTCATAGCCGGCAAGTACCATACGAGCAGCATTTAAAGTTGCAGCACATCTCTGATGAACTTTACCAGAAATTGCCGTTGGAAGCCCTAATCTTGGGAAACTTCCATGGAAGGGTTCGGCCTTTCTTACAGCAGAAGGATCATCAAGATCAAGCTTGGCTATAAGTTCACCAGCCTATAAAGAAGTAATGGATGGGTGATTCAATATCTACAAAGCTGTAGGAAGCCTATTTTTGTTTAGCAATGAAGTGGTATTTTACCTGCATGGCTTGTCCTTCTGACATTTTGAAATGTATAACTCCTGACGCAGGTGAAAGAAGTGGCATGCACATCTTCATGACCTCAACTTCCGCGTAGGGCGTGTCAGCATCAATACTGCTATTATCTGAAACCAGATACCTCAGCAGCTTGCACGGTGTCTCAGCCATCAATTTTGAAGGATCGTGATCATTCTGAATAACCCAAAAATGAAAGATAACTTAATGATAAAATGACTTCAGAACAATGGGAAATAATATGGTAAAACCAAAAAGAAAATCAGGTGAAACCTGAAGTAAACAAGTTCTTCCATCAATGAGAAGACGGGTTCCTGCAGCTTCTTCCTCTGCATATATCACATGGCTTTTACCATCCAACTGCAATGACAGTGAAAAATCAACTTACATGGACAGTTAAGTTACTACTATGAGTTTCTGTTTTGTAGTATGAAACAAAGGCAGAAAACTTGCCTGCATCAACAGACCTCCATCACGTAGAGTGTGTATTTCTGCTACAACTTCTGAGTTGTTCATTCTTAGCCTGTAGCTTCCTGATCCACCCCGGACCACATCAATCTAAAAACAGTTATGTTCACTTCAATTAGTCTTGGTAACTACATATTCATATGGCAAATGAAAAGAAGAATGCAGAGAAGTAGAATTGACACTAGACGCATACCGTATATTTACTTCCTTCAATGTTCAGAGACACTTGAGAATGCACAAGAGATATATGCTGCAATATAAGAGAGAAAACGTAAGCTGAACGATCATTACGGGAAACACAAATGAGAAAGCAGATATTGGAATACCTTTGGGGGAATCTGCCCCTTCTCAAGATAACCAACATAATCCGAGACCACAGCAGCACTGGTCGCTGATGCTTTCTGTACAAAGAGATCATCTCGTCATAAAGAAACTTCACAAGAAGAATTGATCTCTGAAAAAGACGCTTACATAAAGAGCCCCGCCGACAACAGAGAGGTACCATGGAGGCCTCTCTGCTCTGACCCGCATAGCAATTCTACTGTCCAACCAACCAGTGTGAATTTTGTTTTCCCGGTAATCAGAAGCCTGAACAACAATTGAAAGCACAGTGTAACTTTCATAAACAGTGTAACTTTTGTGTGTTGGAAGAAGGAAGCGTACATGTAGAAGGTCGATCGTGTAGTCAACGTTAGTCCTAATTTCTCCACGAATTTGAATTTCTTTAAGCCCAAGAACCATATTTGCTATTGCAAGGGCTCTGGATTCCCCAAAAGCAAAAACATGTCCTAAACAGAAGATTAAAGGAAGATTTAATTCGTAAACTCAAGAAAATATATTAACTTAGCAGCCCAAATATTTCATTTTACTTACCAAACTGGGAATCTGAGAACTCGTGGATGCCTCCACCAGACTATAAAAAAAAAAACAGAGTGGTAAAATATAAGACATAGTCACATAGCCAAACACATAGTATACCAGATCATATATAGATATGTCTACCTTGACAGAGAAGTACGCCCACACGTTTGGCTTGCTCTTGAAACTCAACTCCTGTTGCAGGTTCATACGACTGTTACCCCACAACAATTCTCAGTGAAAAGAATCTTAATTTTGCATTCCATAGCTATTATATTACCTGTACTTTACCGCCTGTGGGTTTGAACCCGTCATCAGGATCCTCACTTGTCACCCGTACAGCCACACAATGACCTTTTGGCCTTACAGATTCAGCTTTATCAAAATCAAAAGGGGAGGCTACGACAGATGTTTTCCTCCAAGAATCATAACCTCCACCATGTTCTATACCATAGAACCGTCTTATCTCTGACAAAACAAAGTAAACACAGTACATTACACGTATGCATGGACTAGAGGAGGAACTGCTGTCACTCGAAAATAAGGATGCAGAGGCCATACCAGGGATTTGCCAGAGAGGAATTCCCATCCCGACAGCAACTTGGGCAGCAGGAAGATTTATCTCAGCAATCCACTCAGTTACAGGGTGCTCAACCTGCACTCGAACATCAAGTGAGACAAGAGTCCATGCAATAGAATTCAAAAAAAAATGTGACATTTGAATAGCAAAAAAAAACAACCTGTAACCGAGGGTTAAGCTCTAAGAAGTAGTACTCGCCAGTGTCCATGCTGTAGAGATACTCAACAGTAGCGGCTCCAACATAGTTAACACTCTTAGCCAACCTTCTAGCTGCCTGCTCAAGTTTCTTGGTGGTTTCTGGCGGAGCCACGGTAATTGGACCCTCCTCTATGATCTGTGATACAAACCATAAAAGTAAGAAATCATGCTATAATTTGCCTGCGCCAATAAGGAATGTCAGTTGGAGAAGTAAATTGAAGTATATAAGAATACATTAGAGAGAATGTATTTCTCTATAACAAGATAATTAAAATCCAGAATCATCCATTAAAAACCTTTTGGTGTCTTCTCTGGACACTACAATCACGGCTATGCAGAGCTGAAACGTTTCCATACTGGTCACAGAGCAGCTGGACCTCTAAATGCCGACTCTACAAAGAGATTTTTTTTAAAAAATGCCATATTGTTACTAAGTTGATCTCTTTAGCAATATACCATATAAGAAGTCTTATGAATATCAAGAAAAGTAGTTAAGTAGCCACACCTGTGAAGCAACCTTCATAATGAATATC
Organism: Isatis tinctoria; assembly: GCA_010577795.1. Classification (NCBI taxonomy): domain Eukaryota; kingdom Viridiplantae; phylum Streptophyta; class Magnoliopsida; order Brassicales; family Brassicaceae; genus Isatis; species Isatis tinctoria. Next base: position 21,069,900 of record CM021244.1, on the reverse strand, counting down.
GGTGACCCTGGGACCTCGCCCTGAACTTGCTTGAATAGAGCTCTAACCTCATCAGCATTATGAACCTAAAAAACGAAACCAGAATAAGTAACAGTTACATAGGAATTGGCTTAAGTCTAAAATGAAAAGATGCGAGTGACAGTCCAAAGGGATATGTACACAAGCTGACCTTTCTAATGCCTTTGCCGCCGCCACCCCATGATGCTTTGATCATTGCTGGGTAACCGACAACTTGACAACTAGCAATCGCTTCTTCCGTTGTGTAGACACAAGCTTGCCTGTAGATCTCCTCGGGGATCGTTACCAAGCTGCTATCCGGAGGTATTTTGACCTGGAAATATAAGCCTTCATCATTCGGAACAGATCCATAATTCTCTGGTAAGCAAGTTCAGCTTCACAAGGGTTCAATGTTACTTACATGGGAACCACTCCATGGTAGAGTGGGTACATCAGCAGCTTGTGCAATCAACGACGAACCAATCTTATCACCTAATGCAGCCATTGAAGCTGCTGGAGGACCAAGAAATATGATTCCTTTGGCCGTTAACGCATCAGGTAACTCAGGGTTTTCAGATGCATGACCCCAACCAGGCCAAACTGCATCCACACGTGTTACTTCAGCCATCTGCACATAGTAGACAGAGATGAATTCAGAATAACTCCAAAGACCACAAACTTTCTCGCTTTCCCATGAGATATTAATAATTCCTAAAAAGTTGCACTCGCCTCTACAATGAGCTGAACATTAGCATAATTGTTATTGTTCGTTCCTCCAGGGACCTCCACAAACTGATCAGCGATTCTGATATGTTCCGCATTGATCCGCATGTCTTCAGGGGTTGCCATACCCACCAACAATATGGCTCTTTCCGAGCCAAATGTTTCGTAAGCCCATGTTCTGACACTACGTATAAACTTAACAGCCGCCATTCCATTGTTAGCGATCAAAATGCTATGGATTGGCCTTTTCCCTCCAAGGGATTTGCAGAACTCATCAACTTCAGATACCGACACATGATTTCTACCGGGCAGGACAGCAGTTTGATACCCGTTAATGGAGGCAGCCATTGTCACTGTCCTCTGATCTTCAGATATATCTGCAAAACAGGCATAAGCATACATACTAAATCACTTTTCAAAGAAATGCGTAGCAACATGCCTCAAGAATTTGCATTTCCAACCAGAATCAGAAGCAGGCACTTGAAAAAAGAAAATTGTATCATTATGAACTTGTGACACTACCAAAATGACTTCCAACAATCATAAGTATAGGAAACGGCTTGCGTATTTTATATGAAGAGAAAGTATAAGAAAAGCAGAACACAATCATAACCAAAAAAGATCTCTTGCAAATTAGAAAGCATCACTATAATCTCAGATACTTTTGTAAAAATAAAAACTTTATCCTCGTTTCGAATAATGAATTCCTTTTTAGAAAGGAAAAGAAATCTGAGAGATCTAGAAAAGAACTAATGATTAAAACACCCCACACCCCGAAATTGGGAAAAACAAATGAAATTCCAGAAAAAAAAACTGAAGTTGACTAAAAGGACGAGCTTAGCTCCAAGAAGACATCGAAATCAGAAACACTCAAACATACAAAGTTAGACAGAACAAAGGAGTAAACTTTCGATTGTCAGATCAGAAATCAAGAGGACACAGCAGCTAGAAATCACAGATACCCAAAAACCCATGAAAGAAAAAACACCCAAATAACGAAATCAAAGCAAGAAAAAAGAAAAAGTCCGAACCTTTTAAGGAAAAGCTAGAATACCCAATTCAGTTTGTCAAAAAATCATCTCAAAGATGCAGAAGAGAGAGAGAGAGAGGGGTTTAAAGAGCGGGAGAGGGAAGAGAAGGGTTAGGTTGGAGTTAGAGGAGAAGGAAGAAAGTGGGGTCCGGAGACTTAATAGTGGCAGATGAAGAAGAGGAGGAGAAGAAGAAGGAGAAGAGAAGGGAGTGCACGTGGTGTCTGCCTCCGCCACACTCCACACCTTCTCCATTACTTTTTTTTTTTTTTTCAAGATCCCTTTTTGTTAGGAGGCGCCGTAGTTGTTCCTCAGCTACCTCTCTCTCTCTCTCTCTTTCACCTTCCACTCTTGTTTTTTCCGCACTTTTTTATTGGTTCTTTGTGTTTTTTACAAAAGATGTCATTTTTCTGAAGTTTAAACATTTTCTTACTATTTACCGAACCATCGAATGAAGTCAAATTCTTTTGTTTTCAGGGCTCAAATGAAGTCAATTCTAAATTCTTAACCAAAGAAAATTCCAAAATTTTATGATTGTAATTTGTAGTTACACCTTGAATTAGTTCGAACCTTTATATTCGCATGCCAAATCAAGAAATTATATTCTTGATTATCTTTAGAATTACATTCTCTTTTTCTTTCACTTTTATGTATGGGATTTTAATTTTTTCCCTGTTTATTGAAACATATCAAGTAAAGATTTATTATAAAATATCAACCAACCATGTATACATCTACATTTGTACAAAACGTTTTAAGTATTCAATTTAGTCTTTAGAATTTTGGGTAGGTACATTTTGCATGAAATCTATAAAACTGTCCAAGATCCACTGTTGTGCAGATGATAAACATGCTCTAAAGAGGAATAGGACAAAATTATGTGTGGACTACAAATGTCTCTCAAAGAAATTCTGCTTTTCAAGTCTAAATGTATAGAGAAAATGTAGAAACATGGCATGTCCTATGTAAATGTGGGTTGTCTTTACCATGTTTATGAACGTTTTTTTTTAAGTGATTTCTTTTTTGCTAAAGATATTAAAAACCTATAACAATTTAGATAATGAAAACGGTGGTTTAGAAATTACATAAGCAATTAATATATAATGGTTGCATACGAGTATTTCATCAACTTATATGCTTTTTTATTAAATAGTTCCAAAAAATATTTCAATAGAAAATGATTAATTCAATAAATAATATTAATTAAATTTTATTTTCAAGAGATCACCTTACTTGAATTCGGATATCAAAATATCTGAAAGATATAGTTATTTTTTGCAAGAACTATGTAACATGTAAAATAATTTTGGCTTGCTTGCCTTATATAACATCCAGCTGAACAAACCTAAGTAATAATGCATTTTTATCCCAAATTTTTTTTGATGCATTTGTATTTTCTTTTTGGAAGATGTGTTTATCGTAATTATATATATATATATATATAAATCAGTATATAGTTCTTTTTCGAGACACATGTTTTAATATATTTATGAATCATAGTTTTATGCCTAGTAAAAGAATAGTAGTATAGTACGATGATAGAAGTTAATTATTTGTTAAACAATGAAAGAAATATATTTAGAAATTGTATTAGGTAAGCTATGAAGAAGACAGTAAATTCCTACCGTCCGTGATAAATGAACTTTTAAAATTTCTTTCAGAGCTAAAGCTAATACGTCACATGACAAAAAGGGTCGCTTTGAATGAGATGTATTATATTCCGTTTATCTTGTCGGTTTATTTCCGTTTTAAGAAATTATTTGTATTAGGAATTGATAATTAAAGATGACAAAACAAAAATAATAACAAAGTCGTGATATATGAATAAAAAAAGTAGTTAAAGCCAATATAAACTGTCTTAGTGTTGGGTTTTTGACGGAGGGTTTGCCGGTTTGGTGGTTTAGGCAACCAACCTTCCATGTATCATGTTCCTTTTGCTTGGGAATTTTTTGGTCAAATGTCTTGTTTTTCTCTTTTCTTCTTAGGTTTTTAAATTTATAATTAAACTTCGAACCAAAATCTATTCATTTTGCATCCATCATATGTTTTCTCTTATTATAGGATTTTTCATTTACCAGATCGTAATTTGGACCAATATTAGTTTTGCATCCATCATATCATATAAAACATTGGCAGACCTACCGGAAGCAAAAAAGATTTAAGTGACATTCCATAAATTTTGATTTGGATTTTTTATTATTTTATTTTATGGATTTTGAACATCTTTGTTTTTATTTTTGATAACAAAGTTTATGTTTTTGACTTCCAATAAAATTCTTCAATCTATTACTGATATGAAAAGTGAAATAACCAAAAGTTAAGCAAGGAATATAACATCAATTTATACTTTTTATTTACCATACCAAAACTAACATAATATGTCATGAACTTATTTAACGAAAACAATAAAATATATTGAATTTCATGTAGAGTAATTTTCTGCATCACATTTAAGTTAACTATGATGCGTGCATGACCAGCTTGGAAGAAGGCATGAACAAAGATGGACCAGACCCGGATGAGTAACAGCAGCTAAGTGGATTGGACAAGGAAGATTCAGAACCAGAAGAGGAGCAACAGCTCAATGATGAACCGAAGGAGATTGACCAAGCTACTAAGTGGGCATATCAAGGTCCAATGATCCGTGCCAAACTCAAGCAAATTCAGAAAGAAGTTCATGGCTTGTTAATTCAAAACCAACCGTCCAAGGACCATGAAGTTTGCAAAGCCCAATTCGCCTTGAATCTAATTCAAGTGATCAACATAAAAGCTTAAGAAGACAAATTCGATTCAGGTCCAAGCACTTAAGTAAAATTCACGCCAAAGGAGTTCAAGAGACAAGCACCGAGCAAGGAAGCTAAAGAGATAGTCTTCACCTTAGTTAATTCAGTCTTTGTTTTTTTTTTTAATTTAGTCCTTGATTTTATTTCCAAGAACTTGGGATCCGATCAGTCTAAGTCTTTATATGTTTTGTTTGAAACTTTTTCGAAGATCATCTTTTTATCAATCAACTTTTTGAGAGTTTTCTCTTCTTTGTTCCTTGTGAACTTTTGATCTCGTGGTGTGACTCCATTGGATCTTCAGTTTATTCAAGTGTTTCCATCACACTTGTTTGCCATTCTATCAACCGGCGAAGTGTTTCTTGTGTCCAAAGTTAGTTCAGGTGGTGGGTTTAATATACTCCCCATTGGCTCTACACCAAGACCAATTCAAAGGTTCCACCGCCTTGCTCTTGTCAAATCGTCCAAAGTTGGTTCAGGTGTTGTGTTTAATATACACCGCATTGGTTCCACACGATCTGTCCTTAGTAAGGATTATCAAAATCTTGGAGTGAAGATCTTGGGTTGTCGTGTGCTCTTTCTCATAAGGCACGTGCCAAGTGGTATCAGAGCAATCATTCCAAACGATTGTCTCAGTCTATTTCATCTTCTTTCTCACCATCAAATTTCTTAAACACCTTCTTATCTTTCTATCTTGTATTCGGGGTTCGGGCTACTCTACTACCCAAATTCAAAAAAAAAAAAACAGTCAGGAGAAATCGGCTGCATATTGAGGAGAAAACCAATCCGAGAGTAGTTAAGGCGAATCCCACCAAAAATCTTGCAATCTATCTCTCTGTTCTGATTCGCTTGAATCTACAGTTGATCCGTGGATTGTGTTGTGATTGATCTCGAGTTCCCTTGGAACATAGTGAAGATAAACTTGAGTGCACCCAAAATCAAGAGAGAAACACCGAGAGAAACGAGATTTTCGAATAATTAAGTGGTTTTCAGGTCTAAGCTATGGCGGATGGAGACGAACAAGAAGGAAACGAGAGCGTAGGAATATCCCCATTTCAGATGGCTGCCCTAACTGGAGAACTGAAATGATTATTCGCCAAACAATTCGAAGAACTCCATGTCCGATTAGACAAGGTTCAAGAGGATCAACAAAGCCAAACCCTAAACGGTCGTGGGCAAGGAAATCAAACATCTACAGGAGAAACTGGTTCCAGGACCAACACTCGTACCAACAGACGCTTTTGAACACATCCCAAAAGGAGACGCAACCGGATAGAAGAAGAAGAAGAGGAGGATTCCGGCTATGAAGAACCGACTGATGAAGACTCCGGAAAAGCCGACGATAGTCTTCGTGGATTAAAGTTGAAGATTCCACCATTCCTTGGTAAGAATGAACCCGACGCCTACCTGGAGTGGGAGAAAAAGATCGAACTTGTTTTTTGATTGTCAGAACTTCTCTGAATCAAAGAAAGTAAGGAGCGCAACAACAGAGTTTTCTGGTTATGCATTCAATTGGTGGGATCAAGTGGTAACAACTAGAAGAAGGTCTGGAGAGCAGGCTGTTGCCTCCTGGTTCGAAATGAAGACACTCATGCGCAAGAGATTCATACCAAGTCATTACCACCGTGACCTCCATACTCGACTTAGAAGGCTCACTCAAGGAAGCAAGAGTGTGGAAGATTACTATCAGGAGATGGAAACTTTGATGATCAAGTGTGATGCCAATGAAGATCCTGAAGCAACCATGGCTCGTTTTCAAGGAGGGTTAAGTCGTGAAATACAGGATCATTTGGAGATGCAAGACTTTGATGACATTGAAGAAATGCTCCACAAAGCCATACTTGTTGAACAACAAGTGCGCAGGAAAGGCTACACTAAGCCTAGCTTTGGAAACAAAACAACTTTCAACAAGGAAGTGAAACCAACCTTTACTTCTAAGTTTGATTCAAAGGATAAAACTGAAGCTAAGTCTCGTTTTAATGTGCAGGATAAAGGCAAAGGAGAAGGAACCACAACCAGGAACCGAGATGTGCAATGTTACAAATGTTTGGGACGTGGCCACTATGCCAACGAATGCACTAACAAAAAGGCAATGCTGTTAGTTGACAGTGGAGAGATTGTCACTGATGAAGAGGGTCAGGCAGCTTCGGAGCAGAATAGTTCTGAAGAAGAACAAAAACCTATGAAAGGTGAACTGTTAGTTACTCGGAGAGCTTTAAGTGTTCAAAACAAAGAAGGAGTCAACAACGAGCAAAGAGAGAACTTGTTTCACACCCGGTGCCAGGTGAATGATAAGATCTGTAGCCTCATCATAGATGGTGGAAGCTGTACCAATGTAGCCAGCCAGACCATGGTGAACAAGCTAGGACTAAAAACCACCAAGCATCCCAGTCCATACCCGCTTCAATGGTTGTCTAAACATGGAGAACTCTTTGTCAAGAAGCAAGTTAAGGTACCTCTTTCTATTGGGAAGTACAAAGACGAGGTCTTGTGTGATGTATTGCCCATGGAAGCCGGTCATATACTATTTGGGAGGCCATGGCAATATGACAACAAAGTGGTACATGACAGACACTCCAACAAGCATTCATTTGAATTCAAAGGAAAGAAGATTACTCTTGTTCCAATGACTCCAGCCGAGGTTTATCTAGACCAAAAACAGCTTAACAAAAGCAAAAGCCAGTCCAAAAAAGAGGAGAACAAACCAGAGGACACCACTGGATCAAAGAAGGCCACTAACTTCTATGCCAAGCAAGGTGATGTAAAACAAATTTTACACACAACTAAGCCTATGATCTTGTTTATTTACAAAGAAACTTTGCTTTCTCTAACCGATCTAGAGCCGGCAATCCCGAGCAGCATTGTTTCACTATTACAGGCTTATGAAGATGTGTTCCCTGAAGAAAGTCCTCCTGGTCTACCTCCGATTCGAGGAATTGAGCACCAAATTGATTTTGTACCAGGTGCTTCGCAAACCCTGTTGAGGCAAAGGAACTACAAAAACAAGTTGGAGAGCTCATGAGCAAAGGATACATTCGTGAAAGTTTGAGCCCCTGTGCCGTTCCAGTGTTACTTGTGCCCAAGAAGGATGGGAGCTGGAGAATGTGTGTTGACTGCAGAGCCATCAACAATATCACGGTTAAGTACAGACATCCTATACCCCGACTTGATGACATGCTAGATGAGTTACATGGGTCTAGTATCTTTTCTAAGATAGATCTAAAAAGTGGGTATCATCAAATTAGGATGAAAGAAGGGGATGAATGGAAAACCGCTTTTAAAACAAAACAAGGTTTGTACGAATGGTTAGTCATGCCTTTTGGATTAACTAACGCGCCAAGAACTTTTATGCGGTTGATGAATCATGTTCTTAGGTCTTTTATAGGTATCTTTGTGGTTGTATATTTTGATGACATCTTAGTGTATAGCAAATCCCTTGAAGAACATGTTTCGCATTTAAAATTGGTCCTGGAAGTCTTGAGAAAAGAAAAACTCTATGCCAACTTGAAGAAATGCACCTTTTGTTCGGATAATGTGGTGTTTCTTGGATTTGTTGTTGGCGCGGATGGAGTTAAGGTGGACCAAGAAAAGATCAAAGCTATCCAGGAATGGCCTAGTCCAAAAACCGTAGGAGAAGTTCGAAGTTTTCATGGGTTAGTTGGATTCTACAGGAGATTTTTGAAAGATTTCAGCACTCTTGCAGCACCTCTCACTGAAGTGATCAAAAAGGATGTAGGTTTCAAGTGGGAAGAAGCACAAGAACAAGCTTTCCAAGTTTTAAAAGGGAAGTTAACAAACGCTCCACTTCTTGCCTTACCTGATTTTCTTATGACTTTTGAAATAGAATGCGATGCTTCAGGAATTGGAATTGATGCTGTATTGATGCAAGAAAAGAGACCTATAGCATATTTCAGTGAGAAGCTTGGAGGTGCAACTCTGAACTACCCAACGTATGACAAGGAGTTGTATGCGATTGTGAGAGCTCTTCAGACTTGGCAGCACTACTTGTGGCCAAAGGAGTTCGTCATACACACTGATCACGAGTCTCTTAAGCATCTAAAGGGGCAACTGTGAGAGCCGAAACTCACACTGTCGAAATTTATATTTCGTGGGGCTCCAAAAATTCTATTAAACAAGAACAAAAGGGCAAAAAAGTAAAAAGATGAGAAATAGACTTTTATTAATAAATTCTCTAAGTACAAAAATATTCAAGAAAGCTTATTGTCTTATATCTCGAAAGCTCTTGCACTTGAGTTGGGATGCCTTGAAAGTGAATACAAGGGGGTCTATTTATATGAAAGAGTTTGGGGTCTCAAAGACTAATCTAAGCAATGTGGGACGTTATAAAAATCCCTTCCCAGCCGCCAATTACCCTAATACGCCGCCGACCTGTTGCTTCCATTGCGGCCCATTTGTCTTGTTTTGGCCCAGCTTGTCTTTTTAATTTTCTGGTCGGATTTTCTTTGGTTAAGGCCTTGACTCCGGTTTATTTTAAGTAAACTCCTCGATGTTTTTCCATGTTCTGAACAGCGTGAAGTCCGTCTTCAAATGGCGTGATGTATCTTCGGGAACTATTGGGCCAAGGCCCAATAGTCGGGAAATAGTTTCTACAACTGATCTGAGAAGGAGAGGTTCGGCCGCATCTTACGTCTTGGTTTGGTAAATGCTCCGGGCTGGGAAGATATGCAGAGATTCGTCTTGAGAGCCGTTAGAGAGTTCAGTTCATCCGCCAGACCGGACGCCAAGAGCTTGGTCCGACGGGCATTTGGTTGGAGTGATTTGATCAGCTCCCAGACGGGTTTAAGATTAGTGAATCAATTTTCCTCGTTAAAACCTTTCCCGGAAAACTCTTTGGGATAAAACCAAGGATAAGGAAAGAGTGCAAATGGTCACTACCCGTCTAGTTTATCTGCTACCGGCTAGGCCAAGAACTTTGTCCCGAACAGGCGTTCGGTCTCATTTCGTGGGCTTGCTGCCATAATATAAATCATTCGGCCTTTCGCCTCATTAATCTCCGAGGAGGGGATTTTGACCCCAACAGTTAGCCCCCCAGCTCGTGGGCCTTGTATGCATGGGCGATGAGCGTTAATGGAATGTTTATCGGGATTGATGGGCTAAAGGCCTTAGCGTGTAATTGAAATGAATCTTTCCTCCTTGGCGACTGAACTCGTTTTTTTAGGCGAGCTGCCTACGTACCCTCTATGAGAAGGGATCAAGTCACCCGTAGTTCCGGCTTCATTGAGGAAGAGGCTTCGTTGATCGGAGTTGTTGATCTGGCTGGATTCGACCAGACCGTTCCTGGGGTCTCGGACCCTGCCGTGTTTAAGGCGGTTGGACCATATTTGAAGAGATGGTTCGTTCTGCTTGCCTAGAGGTGCTGTTTGCCGAGAGGCGATGTTTTGCCAAGAGGCGTTTGCCGAGAGGCGATGTTTTCCGAGAGGCGTTTGCCAAGAGGCATTTTGCCGAGAGGCGTTTTGCCGAGAGGCGTTTGCCGAGAGGCGTTTGCCGAGAGGCGATGTTTGCCAAGAGGCGATGTTTGCCGAGAGGCGTTTGTCGAGAGGCGTTTGCCGAGAGGCGTTTGCCGAGAGGCGTTTGCTGAGAGGTGATGTTTGCCGAGAGGCGTTTGCCGAGAGGCGTTTGCTTTTTTTGTCGCATGCCAAGAGGCGTTTGCGTTGTTTGTCGCTTGCCAAGAGGCGTTTGCGTTGTTTGTCGCTTGCCAAGAGGCGTTTGCATGGAGCTGGAGTGTTTTTCCATACACTCGAACTTTTGGCCAGGTTGCGATGTTTTCTTGGGCTTATGTTTTGGTGTCGAGGAGTTACACGTTTAAATTCCTCTCTCGACTGAACGCGTTTAGAATCTCGTATCGGAGCCGGTTTGATACTGCGTTCAGAGATGTTCAAGACCAGCTTTCCATGTCAGGCGTCTTACTGGGTTTACGAGCTTATTTCGCGGTTTACACCTCGCACTATTTGCCTATGCGAAATGCTCCTGAAGATAAGCTTAAAAGAACATTGTCTTCGACTCTCCCTGCAGGATCGCGGGATGTCAGGTCACGCAGTTCAGATGTTGTCCGAAAATTTATATAGCGCGCTAAGTTTATCCACTGCGGGATGTTAAAGAACCATGGTTAAGTCACCCTGTTGTGATCAGCAAAGGGCGGTTGATACGTATGCCGAGAGGCGATGTGTGCCAAGAGGCGATATGTGCCGAGAGGCGATATGTGCCGAGAGGCGATATGTGCCGAGAGGCGATATGTGCCGAGAGGCGAATTTTTATTTATTTTTTATTATTTATTATAGCTGAACTCACGAGAAGGTGAGCTGCCTACGTACCCCGATCGTGGGGATCAAGCCGATTCGTAGTTCTATTGTATGATTCTTCAGTGATAGTACTTCTTGAGATGCATTGCATTCCACGTTCTTGGCACTGGTTTTCCTTCTTTGTTTTCTAGTTCGTATGCTCCTGGTCGGACCACCTTTGTCACCTTGTATGGTCCTTCCCATTTTGCTCCTAGCTTTCCTGCGTTTTGTTCTGCGGTATTCTGGAAAACTTTGCGGAGGATGAGATCACCTTCCTTGAATTTGCGTGTCCATACGTTTGAGTTGTAGTATCTTGCTGCTGCTTGCTGATAGTTCTGGATTCGGATGAACGCCTGGTCTCGTCTTTCGTTTATTAGATCCAATTCGTCCAACATCATTAAGTGGTTAAGGCCTTCTTGTCCGGGCAGGAGTCTGCGTCTGACTCAGGGAAAATCCACTTCTGCCGGGATTACACATTCGGCGCTGTAGACCAGCGCGAATGGCGTTTCTCCGGTTGCTCGTCTCGGGGTTGTGCGGTGAGACCACAAGACTCCTTCGAGTTCGTCGGCCCACCTCCCTTTCTTCTCTCCGAGGCGTTTCTTGAGCCCGTCTACGATGGTTTTGTTTGCTGCTTCGGCCTGGCCGTTTCCTTGCGGGTAACGGGGCATTGATTTGCTTAACCTTATTTTCCATTTCTCGCAGAACCCTTCAAAGCGTGTGGAAATGAATTGGGAGCGGTTATCCGTGACGATCTCATACGGAACTCCGTGCCTGCATATGATATTCTTCCAGATGAAATGCTCGACTTGAGCGTCTTTGATGCTTGCGTAAGAATCTGCCTCGACTCACTTCGAGAAGTAGTCCGTTAGGACGAGGAGAAACCTTTTTTGCTTCGAGGCGTGCATTGGCCCGACGATGTCCATCGACCATCTCATGAACGGATACGGCGCGGAGATTGATGAGAGCGCCTCCGGGGCATGTCTTTGGCATTTCTCGCATTTAAGGGAGAATTTTTAGCAATCTTTCACCATCGTCGCCCAGAAGTGCCCATGTCGTTTGATCTTGATGGCGAGCGCCCTTCCTCCAGAGTGATTTCCGCATGATCCATTGTAGACTTCTTCCATGATTTTTCTTGCTTCCTTTCCTTCTACGCAGGTCATCAATGGTCTGGATAGCCTCCATTTATACACGTTACCATCGAGGAGAACAAAACGAGAGGCATGAGCCTTTAACTTTCGTGCGGCCCACTTCTCTGTTGGGACTTCTCCGTCCATGATGTATTCTCGTATCAGGGCCATCCAGTTGCGGTCACACCCGTACTCTTCCGTTGGGCCGATCATCTGTTCTTCCTCCGGGGGTTCTTCTTCGTGTTCGCCTTTATGTATAAGGTTAGCGACTTGTGGTGGGTCAATGCTCGGTTGCTCAATGAACTCCACGAGGATGACTCGTTTTTCTCCGGGGGGTGATGTTGATGCTAGGGCCGCCAATGCGTCGGCTTGAGTGTTCTCTCCCCGAGGGATTCGGGTGAGTTGGAAACTTTCGAATTGCTTTGCCAGGTCTTGAACGATCTTGAGATAAGATTCCATTCGATCGTGTTTTGCTTCGTAATCTCCACTGAATTGGTTTGCTACCAGCTGAGAATCGCAAAACGCTTGAAGGTTTTGGATCTTGAGCCCAAGGGCGAGTTTTAGCCTGACAGTCAAAGCTTCGTACTCGGCCTCGTTGTTTGAGGCGTTGAAGAGTAATCGAAATGACTGTTCCAGGATTTCTCCGGTGGGCGATGTTAGGCGTATCCCAATTCCCGAGCCTTGTTTTGACGATGATCCGTCTACGTGAAGAGTCCAGATCGCATCCGGCCTTGACTCGTTTACGCCCACCATTGGCAGTTTGATCAGGAAGTCGGCTAGGACTTGGGATTTGGCGCACGTCCTGCTTCGGTATTCGATATCGTATTCACTCAGCTCCACCGCCCATTTTGCCAGCCGTCCTGATTGACTAGGACTATGCATGATCGTCTTGAGAGGGAAGGTACTGAGTACGTCGATCGTGTGTAATTGGGAATAGGGCCGTAATTTCCGAGCTGACATCACTACTACCAAGGCTGCCTTTTCCATTAACGGGTATCGGCCTTCTGCGTCCGTCAAGGTTTGACTTACGTAAAAGACCAGTTTCTGCTCGTTACGATCTTCCCTTACGATCACTCCGCTCACCGCTGTGGATGATACCGCCGTGTATAAGTACAGGGGTTCTCCTTCGATTGGCTTGGTTAGTACAGGCGGATTCGCCAGATATTTCTTCATATCCTGGAAGGCTTGCTCGCATTTCTCTGTCCATTCGAACTTCTTGTTTCCTCTGAGAGTGTCGTAGAATGGTAAACATTTATCAGTCGATCTCGAGATGAACCGGTTTAATGCCGCGACCCGCCCGATTAACCTTTGGATCTCTCTATTTGTCTTCGGTGAGGTCATCTCTATCAGGGCGTTGATCTGTCTCGGGTTTGCTTCTATTCCGCGGTGGGTCACGAGGTACCCGAGGAATTCTCCTGATACTACTCAGAACATGCATTTAGCGGGGTTCAACTTCATGTTGTGTCGGTTGAGCTGTTCGAAACACTCTCGCAGATGCTCCACGTGATCTTTTTCTTCTAAGGACTTCACCAACATGTCGTCGAATATACTTCCATTGTCTTCCCGAGTTTCTCCGCGAACATCTTGTTGACGAGTCTTTGGTATGTCGCTCCGGCGTTTTTTAATCCGAATGGCATTACCTTGTAACAATATATCCCTCGATCCATAATGAACGAGGTCTTGTCTTGGTCGTCGGGGTTCATCATGATTTGGTTGTAGCCGGAAAACGCGTCCATGAAGGATAATAGCTTATTTCCGGCTGTGGCTTCGACCAATTGATCTATGTGTGGTAGCGGAAAACTGTCCTTCGGACAAGCTTTGTTTAGATCTGTAAAATCCACGCTGACTCGCCATTTTCCGTTTTTCTTCTTTACTACCACCGGATTGGCTAGCCAATCGGGGTATTTTACTTCCACGATGGATCCGACCTTAAGCAACCTTTCCACTTCGTCGTTTACCGCTTGGGCGCGCTCCGGACCTAGTTTTCGCCTCTTCTGCTTTATCGGTTTGAACATTGGGTCCACGTTGAGTTCGTGGCTTGTGATGCTGACGTCAATTCCGGGCATATCTTCCGCCTTCCAGGCGAACGAGTTGGCGTTCTCTTTTAGGAGGGTGATTAGCTCTGACTTGATCGGTTCTTCTAGATTCGCTCCAATTTCCGTGCATCTCTCCGGGCTCGGTTCGACTATGTTGACTGAGATCACGGGCTCGCACGGTGGCTCTCTATCCGCCCTTTGGGCTTCCTCCATCTGCAGCTTATGCTCGAGCCTCGCCAGTTGTCGTTCTTCCTTCGCCCTACCGGTTTTTCCTTGCTGGTTTGTTTCGGTCACCGGCTTCCTCATCTTGTGTTTGGTTAAGAAGCAAGTTCGGGAATCTTTCTATCGTCCCCATATTGTCTCCACTCCTGTTGTGGTCGGGAATTTCAAGCAGAGGTGGTAGGTGGACGGAATGGCTTTCATGGCGTTTAACCATGGCATCCCTACGATTGCGTCGCAGATCCCAGGGCGATCAGGTACCGAGAACTTCGTGTCTTTCTCCACTCCTTTTGCTCTGACGGGGAGTTGGAATGTCCCTATCGTCATTATTGTCTTTCCGGAAAAACCGGTTAGTTGTTTCGGATGTGGCGTGAGATGCCACGCTCCGGTTCCCATTCTTCGAAGGGTTTCAACGAATATGACGTTCACCATTCCTCCCGTGTCGACCAAGACTTTCGGAACTTCAAATCCTCCAATCGAAAGGCTAATAACGAGCAGGTCGTTATGTGGATGATCGATCTCCGCGGCTTCTCCTTCTCGGAAAGTCATCGTCTGGTCGCGATTTTCACCTGTCGAGCTCCAGTCCATTGCTTCCGCTACAGATGCTCCGACCGCGAACGTCCTAGCTGCTCCTCCGGTCGGCCGATTACTCGCGTCGTCTCTTCTTCTTTCTTTTGCCATGGTCCTCCGCTCCGTATCCTGTTGTTCTTGAATAAAGAATATTTCTCGTCCCCACAGACGGCGCCAAACTGTGAGAGCCGAAACTCACGAAATTTATATTTCACGGAGCTCCGAAAATTCTATTAAACAAGAACCAAAGGGCAAAAAAAGTAAAAAGATGAGAAATAGACTTTTATTAATAAATTCTCTAAGTACAAAAATATTCGAGAAAGCTTATTGTCTTATATCTCGAAAGCTCTTGCACTTGAGTTGGGATGCCTTGAAAGTGAATACAAGGGGGTCTATTTATATGAAAGAGTTTGGGGTCTCAAAGACTAATCTAATCAATGTGGGACGTTATAAAAATCCCTTCCCAGCCGCCAATTACCCTAATACGCCGCCGACCTGTTGCTTCCATTGCGGCCCATTTGTCTTGTTTTGGCCCAGCTTGTCTTTTTAATTTTCTGGTCGGATTTTCTTTGGTTAAGGCCTTGACTCCAGTTTATTTTAAGTAAACTCCTCGATGTTTTTCCATGTTCTGAACAGCGTGAAGTCCGTCTTCAAATGGCGTGATGTTTCTTCAGGAAATATTGGGCCTTGGCCCAATAGTCGGGAAATAGCTTCTACAACCGATCTGAGAAGGAGAGATTGCTTGGATTTGAACAAATGAAGACTTTGTATGAACTTGACCATGACTTCAAAGAGGTTTATCAATGATGTTCTAAGTTCGCAACCGGCAAATATCATAGGCTGGATGACTTTCTCTTTTATGATAACCGGTTATGTGTTCCAGCTTGTTCTTTGCGTGAGCTATTTGTCAGGGAAGCACATGGAGGTGGCTTAATGGGTCATTTTGGAGTGACCAAGACTCTTCAAACGTTGCAAGAACATTTTGTCTGGCCGCATCTAAGGAGAGATGTTGAGAGAATTTGCCAACGATGCTCAACTTGCAAACAAGCTAAGTCCAAAACTCAAAATCAAGGTCTGTACACTCCTCTTCCGATTCCCACTGAACCTTGGACTCATATATCTATGGATTTTGTCCTTGGACTGCCTAGGACTAGGAAGGGAAGGGATTCAGTCTTCGTTGTGGTAGATAGGTTTTCTAAGATGGCACATTTTATACCTTGCCACAAAACTGATGATGCATCCTTGATAGCCGAGTTGTTCTTTAGAGAGGTCGTGCGTTTGCATGGAATGCCTATGACAATAGTTTCTGATAGAGACACGAAATTCCTTAGTCACTTTTGGAGAACTTTGTGGTCTAAGTTAGGAACTAAGTTGCTATTTTCCACAACATGTCATCCGCAAACAGATGGACAGACTGAGGTAGTGAATAGGTCCCTGTCAACTCTCTTGCGTGTGGTTATCAAGAAAAACATTAAGAGTTGGGAAGATTGTTTGCCACATGTAGAATTCGCATATAATCATGCTGTGCATTCATCTACGAAGTTTTCTCCATTTGAGTTGGTATATGGTTTTAAGTAGAAATTGGAGAGTTTATATACAATAATCAAGATAGTTCTTTTTATAAAATTTATGTGTTGTTGATAAAATTGTACATTCAAAATAGTGGAAATGGGTCAGAATAACCCATTTCCAAACATTAATGTAAAGGAAGACCCACCCAAAAGGAAAATATCGGAAATGACCCACTATTTTCAAAATACCAGCGCTACTCTTACTAATTTGCTTGGGTTCACTGTTCTCTAAGGGGGTTGGGTTTAGTATTCCCTAAAGGGTAAATCGTAATTTCACACCAAAATGGGTCATTTCTAAAATTTTCCTTCTCGGTGGGTTTCCCTTCACATGCTCAAAAAGGTCATTTCAAAAAATCTCTCTTCAAAATACTTATATTTATCTATTACATTTATCATAACTAGTTATGTTACCACCCCGGTTTGATTTCTTTGCAAATTGCCAACGTAGGAGAATGAAGTAACATATCCATTGTGCTCCACTCCAAGGTCCTTCACTTCCCATTTAGAATTAGCAATTTGGTCAACATAACTGCAAATTTAGTTAAAGGTGAATGGACATAAGATGGAAACCAAGTTTCAAGAATACGTGATTGTTCCTTGAGTTCTACTAAAGATATAGAGCAGACAGCTAATTGATGCAATTAAAAAAACAAATATGAATTGGGGAATAGAAGAAATCAATAGCAAGAAGAAACTTTACCAAACTGGAGTGAACAACCAAACCGTTGAGAAAATTATTGAGGTTTTGACAGGTTCTACAATTCGATGTTAGTCTAATGGTACCATCATTCGACCATTTGGTATATGCACAAACATTTTTTGATAGAAGAATTGTACGGCTCATGACCAAACAATTTTTAGTAGAATGACTATTCGTATGAAATAATAAATTTCCAGAGGTATACATCCTTTATATATTGTGATCTAATTTTCAATACTATGTGCCTCTCTTTACCCTTATTCCCCAAATACAAAGCTCACCTATTCCAGGAAGCTGTCGTGCCCTGTTTATCAATCCTTCCCACTCCTTGTGGGATAGTCTTAACTCTTAACGTTTCGAAAACTGTTGCTTAAACTTGTAAATCACTCTTAAGAAAAAAGATGATAAGTTAAAGTAGCAGCTTACTTGAACTTGTGCTCTGACTTCCAGAAGAAAGAAAGTGGTTGGTTATAATACTTTAAAAAATATTCATCATTTTCTTGTGAACAACAAAGTAATCTGGGTAGTAATGTATCTCTCTCCCAAAGGTTTTCAGCATTGAAGAAGTTCATGTATGCAAGGTCAATATTTCTGACATCTTTGTGAAATTTCTTGGCATTCTTTCCTTGACCACTGCATATTCACGTGAAAATGTAAGAGAATCAATTAATCTAAAAACGTCTCACATTCAAACTTTTTTTCAATCAAACCAATATACATATTAAAAAAAAAAAAACACAAAGTTGCTTATAGTGATGACTTAAAACTAAAACTAATCAATTAAAAAGGAGTGACTTAAAGCTGAGGAATTAATGTTAGCTTGCTTAGTTTGAAGGATTCAGGAAAGATTTAAGGACTCACAATCTTTAGTTTATAGTTTCATATGTCAAGATCCTTTGCAGACAGAGCCTTCCTTGTCAATTTCGTTAACAGGTTGGATGGTGGTATAAAGCTCCATATGAGAATTTTTAATGAAAATGATGAGTCACTATCACCCTGATGTAGAGATTGTGTGTGATTTACTAAATAGATATAATCTAAAAAAGCAAAATGGCGAACTAATAACACGTTATAGAACTACTTTTTTCTTGTCAACAGAAAAAATAGCAACAACAGAGACTACAGACATAAGAAATCAGGGTTCTAAAACAAAGTGGAAACAAAATGGAAGAGAAGAGAGAGATTACATACTAAATTTCCACTGCTGATGAGCGATTGGGATTGTGATTTTGATGTCAAGAGCCAATCTTTCTTACAGTTCCAATTTTTATCGGGAGAAAAATTATTTCGCGGTGAACACATAATGAACATCGATCAGGATCCCATCTCCAAGCGACATTATGTAAATAAAGATGTTTATATAGTCCCCTCAATTTTCTTTGTAACGCCACTGCCTCTATAATCATTCAACTAAAATCAGATTTAAAGCATAAAGGAATCAAACGTTTCCGAGAAAGATAGCAGAAGCGACAATCAAGGGTGGGAAAAAACTTCTAAGACTATGTCTCTTACATCTTGAATTCCTTGTCTCTCTCCTCGATTCACTGGGACATGAACAATTCCTCTGGAAAAATCACATCGACTTTCTTGTCTCTTTATTTTTCTTACTGCAACACAAAATCTGGATTTTCATTTGCCTTTGAATTTTAAAAACAAAACTATGAACAAAGAAGTGGAATCCTTCAGGAAGAGGACCCAATTTGAGTAGTAGGACTCAACGGTCGTGGAGAAGGATTTGATGGAACTGGGGACATTGGGCGAGGAAATCAAAACTTAGAGGAGAAGATAATCATTAATTTGTACTTAATACAATGAATTGTATGTTGCTTTATCGTTTCAGTTTCAGAGGAGATGAAAAGAACATAGAAGGGGAAAGGATAGAAGCGGAGACGTTTACGAAAAAGGTTACTCGAGATATTGGGTTTTGGGCTTTGGGCTTGGACCAACTTTGTGACAAACGTAGTGCTACGCTGCGTTTAGTTTATTACAAAAAAAGACACGTGGCGGAATGCATATGCTGACGAGACGCACTAGGGGGAGAGTAGGTTGCGCAATTATATAATAGATATGATATTATATATTTGACTGATTCTGGGATTGAAAAAGTGGCGGTGGATTATTTTCAAGATATTTTACTTCTACGGATCCGTAAAATTTCGAGGAATTTTTAAGGGTAATTCCTTCCTCAATCACAGAACAGATGAATGGGCGACTTATAGCTCTAGCAACAGAGGAGGAGGTAAAAGCGGCATTTTTTATGATGCATCCCGAAAAGGCTCCAGGATGTTTTGAGTCTGGTTAATGATTTCTTTAGATCAGGAACCTTCCTCGTCTGAACCTGACAAATATTTGCTTGGGTCCTAAAACAGAGAGGCCTACTCGGAAGACAGAGTTACGACTTATTCGTCTCTATAATGTGGGATACAAAATTATCTCCAAGGTTATATGTCAACAATTGAATATTTTACTCGCGAACCTTATCTCGGAAACACAGTCGGCCTTCGTCTCCGGATGGCTGATTTCAGATAATATTTTAGTCGCTCAGGAAATGTTTCATGGGCTACGGATGAACCCATCGTGCAAAGGGAAATTCTTGGCTATTAAAAACAGATATGAGCAAGGCTTATGATCGGGTAGAATGGGTTTTCATTGAGAAACTTCTTCACAAAATGGGGTTTGCATCGTTATGAGTGTCGAGAGTAATGCAGTGTCTTACAATGGTACAGTACAGAGTCCTCTTAAATGGGCAACCACTGGGTCTTATCGTACTTAAACAGGGACTTAGGCAGGGGGATCCACTTTCCACATATCTCTTTATTATATGTACAGAGGCTCTGATTGCGAATATATGGGAAGCGGAAAGACTGAAACGGTTAACAGGTCTTAAAGTTGCCAGAGCTAGTCCACCTATCTCGCATCTTTTATTTGCGGATGATAGTATCTTCTTCTGTCGGGCTACGAAGGAAGAGTGTCAGCTGATTCTTCATATCCTCAGAGGGTATGAGACGGTCTCAGGTTAAAAGATCAATTTTGATAAATCATCAATACAGTTTGAGCATTTGGTAACTGATGGGGTTCGTGAGGAAATTAAATCTTCCCTTGGTATCTCATGATTAAGGGGTATGGGTTCTTATCACGGAATACCCGAAAGTTTGGGAGGTGCCAAAAATCAGGTTTTTAGTTTTCTTCAAGACCGCATGTGGTCTCGAGTCAATGGATGGGCACTGAAATTATTATCCAAAGGGGGGGAAAGAGGTGATGATCAAGTCTGTGGCAACAGCTTTACCTACACATAGCATGTCCTGCTTTAGAGTGCCAAAAAAGGTAACGTCGAAGCTTACCAGTACAATTGCCCAGTTCTGGTGGACATCGAGTGGGACATCGAGGGGTATGTACTGGATGTCCTGGGATAAGTTATGTCGGAAAAAAGTGATGGAGGTTTGAGCTTCCGGATGTTAGTGTTGGTTTTGTGTGTGTTTATCTCACATAAGAGTGAACTCGCTTCAACAAAATTAAGATGCATTAGTATGATACACAATCTGAGTATTACAAGTAACATAACCAAAGAGAGGTTCAGTAATCTAATGACTAACTAAGAACATAAAAGTTTGAGTGGTGAGACAAGAATGGTCAGCCTTTAGGCTGACCCACATGCTTAACTCTCCCTCTTCTACATTGCAACGAACTGAATCAAGCAAGAGAAGGCAGAGAGCTAAGAGCTAATGCGCTTTAATGGAAACTTGTCTATTGATTCATTTATTCCTGTGTGTGTTAACATTGTTTCTCTATGTCTTTATATAGACAGAACTACAAGAGTGTGATTGATCAACAAGAGGAGCCTGTGTAATAAACAAATAAGAGGTGGAGAGGAGCCTGTATAATAAACAAAGGAGAAGTAGGAAGGAGCCAAGGGAGCACCAAGAGAGCGTGGTGGTCCTTGCTTACCACTCAATGCGTGGTCCATAGCTTCCACCAAGGTTTTCACTCTCATCTGATCAAGATAAGAAAGGTTTTCACTCTCATCCGATCAAGGTAAGAAATTGTAACTTTTACTTTTTACTTTTACTTCTTCTTCTTTGATTTTTACTGTCATCCTCTCTTCTCTTGCTGAACAAGCCTGAGTTTCTTTGCAGCACAAGTCTTCATTACTTGCAACACACTTCATGACTTCACAGCCTCCTTTTCTTGTGTACACATGGTTTGATTGTGTTTTGACTCAACTCCTCTTTTCAGTTTGATGTGGGGATGCTTGACCTTCACTTCCTTTGTTTGGCCTTCACATCTCCTTCTCATTGCTTCACTCTAATACCCTCCCTCAAGCTTGGACTGCGGGAGCCATTGGAGACCAAAGGCCAAGCTTGCAACACGCAAATGACTACCTCATTAAGAACCTCATCATGTAAAACCTCTTTGGGATAAAACCAGGATGAGGACAAAAAGAGTATAGCCTCCACGGTACATTTGGGATAGCTATGACCTTGGTTTTGATTTGGACTAGCTTTCTCCTCAGAAGTCTTCAATGAATTCAGCTTTGGCAAGAACGGCCCTAAAGGTTTGATCTTTAGGGTTGCGGATACCAAGAACTGAACTTGTACTTGACACCGGCTTCTCTTCTCATTCCTTAGTCCTTCATGTCTTGACTTTTCAAATGAATCCTTTCTTTTCCATCTCCTTTGAAGCTCTTCAGCATTTGAAACTCTCATTGATTTCTTTGAGGCTCTTATGGTCTTCTTTTCCCTTAAAAAAAGATAAAGAAGAAGAGATTAAGTATTGCCATAAGGAATATCAAATGATCAAATGATGAGTATTAAAGCCTAAGAGATATCAAGGTTTAATGTTGCAATTCAGAGTTTGCCCAAAAAAAAAAAATGTTGCAATTCAGAGTTCAAATGAGTAAATAAACAAGCAACTGAACTAAGGTAATTAAATATGCGGATAATTGAAATGGAAGATAAGGTTTAGAGGACCGCCTTTTCTTTGAAGAGGATTGGTCTTTGAATGGAATGAAGGTGGTTTTATTCCATCTTGGAACCGCCAATGGTGAGAGCATTGGACACAAACATCAAACTTAGGCTTAAAGCGGTTTGAAGTCTGGCCAATCTCTCTTGTTTGAACCGCCCATTTCTCTTTTTTTTTTTGTCATCTTCCTTAGTCTTCATCCAAGCTTCTCATGACTTGTGCTTCAAAGTCCTCTCCTTTGATCCTTTGATCAGGAGATTCAAGCAAACTAAGGCCTAAAGCATTTGCATGAAATTCACATGATAAACTAAGTAAATAATGAATAAAAGATCAAAATGGATAATGGACAAAATGGAGTTTTAGAGTTCAGCCTTTTGAATGTGAAGGCTGAATTGGTGGAATGCGGTTTGAGCATCTTGCTTGGGACCGCCTTTTGGACTCATGGTTTGAACCATGGCCTTAAGTTGAATCACAAGCGGTTTAAGCTCCATCTTGGAACCGCATTGTGCTTTGGCTTGGACACCAACAACATACTGAAGTTGATTCATCACTTTCCACCATCTTGTCCATCCACTTGAATGCCCATCTTAGCCACCTTTGGTCTACTTGTCCAAGCTAGCCATGAGGACAAGATTAAACATATCTTGTGGACTTCAAGTTGGTGACACTTGGTTCTAACTCCAGGCTTGAGCTGATTCAACACCTTCCATTGCCTTCATTGAAGCTAATGGCAATTGGTTCTAACTCCAAGAGTGTGGCGCCTTGTTAAGCCATTAATCTACACCATTTGATGTGTGAGTACCTGAAATGTTTCTTCACAAATGATGGTGAGATATCCAAGAAAATAACAGAATGATAGAAAATTGAGAATATAGAATTGAGATATGAAGAATAAGTAACCAGAGATTTTGGAGAATTGGTAACCAAGAGCATAAGAGAATAATGGAGAATGAGTAACCAGAATATGGAGAATAAAAGAGTTTTCTCAAGAGTTCTTATGGACAGATTTGAATTCTGCTTTCTTGAGTTAGAGCGGAAGCATTGGAACAACCATGAACACCACAAATCTCACTACCGTGGGTTACATGGACTGAACAAGATGGACCAAGCACAACATTGAAGTTTGTTTGCTGGCCTTTAACACACTTTTTTAGGATCGTGCTTATACCACTTTGGTTATAGCACAATGGTGAAGCCAAACTTGGACTCTTCCCCCCCCCCTCCCCCCGGAAGCATGAATCCATAACAACTATGAAGTGTATGAATCACGTTCCTTTTCCCATTTGGGTAACCTTAATTCCCGAGGGATTAAGTGTGATACTCAAGTTTGCTTGTTGTGGAGTTTAGGTGAAGACGCTTAATCCTATTATTTTTTAGTGTCCTCCAGCAGTGCAAGCATGGGTCTTATCCTAGGTGCCATCAAATCCCTCAATATTTCTGGGATCTTCAATTTTCACAAATATGGACTAGTTTTCCCCACTTTCGGCAGCACCAAAAGGGGAGGTTTACCCCTGGCTCCTTTGGTATATATGGAAAGGAAGAAATAATAAGGTTTTTAGTAATATTGATAGAGACACTATGGACATTGTTCGGATGGCCGAGGCTGAAGCAATATCTTGCGCCGAGGCCCAATTAATTGAGGACTCGAAGGTTTTGCCCGTGGCTCCACGATCCGTTCCTGTACAGGGTAACCACGACCGCTTGTGTCAAGTGGACGTCTTAGAAGGAAGGAGATGTTTTTTGGACAAGGTTGGATTACGGAGACGGTAGAGACGGGTGTAATGATGGGGCCCGAAATGTTAGGGGGAGCCTCTCTCCACTACACGCGGAATTTGAAGCGTTCATTTGGGCAATAGATTGTATGAGTATTTTACAATTCCGAGAGGTTACATTTGCAACGGATTGCTCAGAGTTGGTAAAGATGGTGTATGAACCAAACCTATGGCCGGCGTTTGCAGTGCATTTGGAAGAATTTCAAAGATTAAAGAAGTTTTTGAAATTTTCAAGATCATCTTCAACCCACGCTCAAACAATCGGAGAGCGGACACACTTATATGCAGTGCTAGAATTTATCTCTCTTGTATAATTCATGTTAATGTTAATGTACCGACATGACTTGTCCAGTCAAATTAAGGTTTAGTTTAATCGATATTGACAAAAAATGATATTATATATTAAAAATGAAAAAAACGTGCAGCGTAACGCAGAAACATACATAGTCAACACTATAATAACATAAGTGTCTTTCATGTAGTTGACACGTCAACTTTTAAAAGCTTTCTGAGCACCACATCATTTGACGAAAAAACAGTTAAAAGTTAAAACCAATACAAATGTTTTATTTGTAGACGTCAGATTTTGTAATCAACATAACCTAGGGATTGGTCGACTTACAAGACTTCTAGAAAACCTAAAAACCGTGGATCAGTGGTGGTGTTGTAGAAGCACAAATCCAGCTCTTTGTCTCTGATGAAAGCAAACAAATCTTTCTTTCTATTAAATTAAAATGTTGTCAAAACAAAAAATCCTGCGTTTTTACTAACTAGAAAGTTTCCTTTACCAATCTGAAGAAAAAAGTTTTAGAAGATTAAAATGGTATAGGCAAACTCAAATATTCTGTTTTTACAAATAAATGATATTAAAATGATATTGTAAATGAATTTAAATTGGATTTAGAAATGATATTACATATGGTATAAGAAAACTATAAGCCATATAGTATGCTTTCACAAATGAATTTAAAATATTTGATGGAATTTTTTTAAGAAATATTCAATATTTTAACCTCGATTTAGTTATTAAATTCATGCAAATTACAAGCATAAAACACACAAATTGTATAATAACTATGTCAAACAAAATAACTTAAAAATTTTCTGTAAATCAGAATCGGGAAGGTAAAGACATAAAATTTTATGAAACACAAAAACAAATTAGGAAAGAACTAAAACACAAAAAGGATTCCGGGTTTTATTTTTATCAGTTTCATAGTGAGAAATTTCATTAGTGCCATAAGTATTACGTATAGGTATAATATACATGCCCATTTTTTTTTACATCAATAGATGCCCATTATAAGCCTATTAGGTTTTAACTTGTCACATCTCTTCTTGTACTCATATATAAATAAGCTAAAATAAGCAACATTTGGTGGAAGAATGGTGGATAAGATTCACACTTCCTGCAACTTTCATCTCTTCTTTTCTTTTACTAGAGTTTATCCCGGGTTATGCCCGGGTTATTCATAAAAAAATTAATTAAATGTAGATTATTGCATATATGCATTGGTTATTCATAAAAAGTTTAATTAAACGTACATATCATTAATATTAGTATTTGTATATACTGCAACTATATTAATAAATTTAAATCATAAGACGAATTTGAAATTATTAGAAAATTTGTTGTTTTTTTAATATCAATGGTGAGAAAGATAAGTAAAACATTAATTAAACTGTAATTATAGTCTTATTACTCTTTTAAAGAAATTGTTAAATTTACAACTGGTTCAAACTTTGTTTTCCTCAAGGGACATAGTCTTAGCTTCTGCTTCTTTTTCACCTATGGTACACTGTTTTACATACTCTCCTTCAACTTCATCACACAGCATAGCTAAAATCAGTCCATTGTGCTTTCTTAGACTTTTCTTTTTGCCACATCATAAATGTTTCTCAGGATTTTTTCGAGCAAGTCTTTGACCTTTTAAATCAAGTCTCTTCTGATGACATCCATCTTAGGTCCAGTGCCACGCCTCACTATTCTCATCTTCTTTCAGAATCCAAGCTGTTAGCCTACACACAGATTATGAGACCTTATCAGTAGTAGAGGAAAGTCAACACGACTGAACTGTTTTTTAGTCAAATCACTTGGACCAGTTTCGATTCTCAATGGAACACCTTTCAGTTCCCGATTAGAATATTTCCACCCAAAGAATAGTTGTCGTCTTTATTTATACACTTTACACGCATGAAAGAGTGCTTCATAGTCGGTATCTTTGAAGGGAAATGCGATCAACAACTTGAATGAATATGACATTTGGAGGGCCTTTTTCATCTTCATCAGTCATAACCATTACTCTAATATATATTAAATATACCCAATTTTGTTGATTAGAGAAAACAACATTACCAAAAACATAAACAATTACCGACCAATTTGGTACTAATTCCCATGAATTCTGTCACGCTATTGATTTGTGTCCCTCCTTGTTTTTGAAAGGTAATGTAAAACATCTTTGCAAATGTAACACCCATCCTCACTCGAGACAGCGTGCCACTAACCACATCACATAACTCAAATTCTCTATTTAACCAATAAAACACATCTTGATTTTTGGAAATCCATAAATACGTCTCATAACCGAAATAACTCGAATAAATCGTAAAAGTAAAGTCTGAAATAAAATACGAATAAAAGCATAAAAACTCCCAAAGTAGCACCCCGTCCAATAAACATCTACTCATTCGTCTCACCTGAAAAAGAGAGGAAGAGAGATGAGTAACAGGGGAGTTACTCAGTGAGGTACGGGATGCTAAACACAGAAAAACGCAGTTCCGATCATAGCACTCCAAACACGGTAAAAAGAAACTAGACATGAACAAACACGACACCTAAAGCACCCAATGAGCAATCAACAACCCTACGAACGGTACCAGTGACCGTAAGCACCCTCCAACTAGGAGGTCAGTATTGGATAGTGCCCACTCACACCGCCGGGTTTGACGATTTACGATCTTAAGACACCAGACAGCAGATCGACTAGGCTGCCCGTACCCCCTCTCACACAAGGCGTAGCTAGTACAGAAGTCCGTCTCTGTACTCCCGCAATCTCTAAACTCTAACATGCTCGACTCCTCGTATAATATATATATATGTATATATAGGTATATTAAAATATATATAGCAAACAATTATCAATTTACATGCACGATCAATGGGTTGAATCATCTATTCCTATCTCCAATTTACAAACAAAACTACCTACACTCAATCAAAGAAACAGATCATATATAGCTCTAAATCCCATCTTAGAAGTTCTAGGCGAAAGTACGGAATTCTGTAGAAAGCCACCCTCACCTTGGCCAAAACGGACGACAGCTACAGCTTCTGAACTCCGGATGCTCAAACGGATATTAAAACTGAAATCGACAAGAAAATTCGAGTGAGGAAGACCTTCGACTGACGAAAAAACGGTTAACAGGTCAACTGGTCAAAGTCAACAGAAAAGTCAACGGTCAACGGTCAAACCGGACCTAAACCAAACCGGACCTGACCGACCCGGTTACCCAAACCGGATCCAAATCCAACTGAATTCTTAAACCAACTTCAATTAAACCAAACCAGGATTAAACCAACTTAACTAAACTAAACCGAAATTGAATTAAACCAAACCACAATTAATAGATTAAACCGATTATTATACTACTAAAACTAAACTAAATCGTGGAGATGGAGATCATTTACGAGTTGATGCGGACGTCGCGGTGAGCACGAAATCGATAGAACGGTCAGTGGCTAGGAATGACGGAGGTGATGAGACGACGCCGGCAAGGAGGAGAACACGGTGGAGATGAGATCGGAGGAACGCAGAAGATCAGAGATGGTGGTTGCGTGATGGCTTGTGGAGCAAGCAACGGCTAGATCGCGTCTTCTTCTCCCGGATTTACCCGCAGCGACTTGAGATGGCTTTGGCGAGACTTTACGGTGGTGGCTGGTGCAAATGAAGTGACAGTGGTGGCGGAGGAGGACGAGACGGTGAAGCTTCCACACACGGTGATGCGGTGCAGAGGCGACAATGGTGGAGAGAACAAACACGGATCTCCTTCTTCTTCTCTTCTTTCCTCTATCACTAACCCTCCTTCTCTCTCTCACTCTCTTCTTCAACGACGGCTGCACATTAGGTAACGAAGATGGAGATGTGTACATCGATACACATATACACACAAACACTCGATTTGCCAAGAGATGGGCCACTTGGGCCATAAGAACACAAAAATCAAATGGGCCACGAGATCAGGGTCGTTACATTTTTGTCCGGAACAATGTGAGTTACAATTTGTATACTACGACCAATTGTTGGGATTGAAGCCTGAAATGTATTATTGGACCCTCAACACTTTTTGCTTAACTTCTTCTGTTTTTTCTGCATACCAAGGCCCTGTTCGGCCCGTGATCACTGCGTTAGCGACAAGAGATCAAAATTATCTCTATTTATAAGTTGATTGATACTTAAATATGTAAAGAGTGAATTGCAGCGATAGCCACTATTGATTACGACCATTAGCGACTAGTCGCAAGTCGCTGCGACTTGTAAACGAACAAAAATCTCTCGCAGGTCGTAGTCGCAGGTCGCTGTGACTTGCAAAAGAACAGGCCCATCATAACCCTAATTTTTCGCCGCCTCCTCTTTTCTTTTCACGATTCTCAACGGTTTATATTGTTTTTTATGTGAATTTTGTTGGACTATGACAGATTTACAACAGAACTCTCATTTCAAAACATTAAAACTAATAAAAACGAAGTTTTCATAGGACTCCCGATTTATTTCTCGAATTGGTTCAATTTGCGGCGGCTCCCGGCCGCCGAGCGATTTTCCGGCTACTAGGCGGCCGCGGAGGCCGCGTTTTAGAACACGGCTTGTACCTGAGGCGAAGCCGAAATAATTTTTGAATAAAGTATTTTTGTTTGTAGGAATAATAAATGTAGGGTTTGAATTTGAACCTGTGTTTGTATCTTCGTCTTTACCACTGCTAGCAAGTCACCAAGACTCTGCAATTTTCCAAGAGATAAATCAGTTCTTCGACCATGAGTTTGAAATCTCAACTGTTGGAATCCCTTCTTTAATGTCTTCTTCCTCCAAGGTGCAATCTCTCAATCCAACTGCTGTGTCATACAGTGCCGGTCACTAACTTTCACTTTTCTACATGTTGTGCTGAGAAAACTTATAGATATATAGATGAAAACAGTCATTATATACAAAGCTAGAGGCAGGAAACAATATAAACCTCAAGGTTATCTAGTTCGAGTAAGCGTTGGGATGGTGGCAACATTAGAAAACTTTGGTAGAAAAAAATATCATTTGCTGATCAAGAATACGAAGAGAGAGGAGTAATATATATGGTTTGCAAAGGTTAATATATTTAACTCCAGAATATGAAAATGCGTCAGGCGTCGATCGGTTTTAACAAAGAAAAAACAAATTCACACTAATTGTACAAAATTGTCACAACCCACATACTATAAAAAAAACACCACTTCTCTGTTTGCAAAAGCTGCTGTGATCTCTTTTCTTTCCATCCCATCCTTGATGAAGCCTTGCAACTATAAAGAGTCAAACCAGAGTGTGTGGTTACACATAACTATAAATTACTATAAATTATGGATAAGATGAAATGTGAAGATTTTGAAACAAAGCCTGGTGGTGGTATTTGGTAACAGCTGCTCAGAGACTCTCTAAATGAGGCATGGCTTGTGTGAGATAGGATTGTACAAAGAAAGAAGCATTTCTTTCCCTCCTAGTGAATGTCAAAGGCTTCATGAACTTTGGGCAGATGTTTTCCTTGGATGTCGCTCATTATTTAAATACAGATACACAAGGAAGAAATGAAAGACTTATGAGATGATTAAACAGTGGTTTAAGCTTCCATTGCTCAAATTTGACATCATTTTAAGCCTGAACACTGCATTCAGATTTTATCTTCAAGATAGTGCATATGCTAGGCATGTGATGCCTTCGGCTATTTGAAAATGAAATAAGAACAAACAAAAAAACCCATACTACTTAGTGAAGATGCTTAGCCTGAATCCACTACTCCATAACAACTTCTTTCATCAAAAAATGATCAGAAAAATAAGTCAAAACCACTATTAGGTCATAGAGCATTTGGTAATAGAAACAACATAAAAATTCATTTACATTAAAAACCATATTAGAATCAAAGAGATTCCATTTGATATCACAGCAAAATAACTTAATTAAGCTCATAAACGAAAATCAAAGGTGCGTAAAGAAAGATGAAAATGACAAATTAAGTTACATATTGATGCTTAAATAACTAACAGTCACAAGTTATAAGCCACTATATGCATAACCACCAGAGGATCCACACATGGTTTCTCTATATAAGTTATAAAGTATATGCTTTAGATAATTTAAACATTGAGAACCAAACCAACCTCGAAGTTGTATGAAGCAGATCACAAATCAAGGATCTGACTTTTGACATTTTTGATCAACTTCTCACGCTCTTTTAAGTAAAGGTTTTTAGCATCCACCTTCTGCATGGTCGCGCGAAGAACACCTTTTATATCATCAAAGCCAGCCGATTCCCAGAAAGCAAAAGAATAATAATAAGCCAAAAGCGAAACTTTAAACAAAAGGTGAGAATTTTTTTCTATTTTACCATGTTGTGATATTTTGACCTTCGCTGCGTCATGATTATTAAGCAATTGCTGGTTAACAATGATCTGCAAAAAAAGGTAGGGGTTTAAAAGCGAGAGAACTAAGAGAAAAATAATAATAGAGGATTAGATTTGGAAACGATCTATCTTTAAATCCAGCATTATCGAAACGAAAAAAATAGAAGTGAAAGAGTTATAAAATTTATGAATTGATTTATGTAATTAAATGTATAAGAATCAGAAGTGAATTTGTAGTTTTGCAGAGGAAAGGAGATGAAGAGATTAATCCTGGAAGTGAAAGAAAAATGTTTGTTCGTGGAAAAATTGACGTGGAGAATATGCTGACGTGGCAATCATACAAAACTTTGGAAAACAATTGAGGTGGACACCCTCTCGAGCCTCAAGGAGCTCCTTTTATTAATATAGATTCACATCAATAAAAATATTTTATTGGTAAAAGTGACACAATTTTATAACCTTAGCCTTAGGAATAGCAAGCGCTACACATAGATCAAAATACAAATTTGAAGAGTAAACTATGGAATCGAGTCACGAATCCACCAAAAAGAGAAAATATATCAACCTTGATCAATATAATAATATGATTTGCCTCACGGCTACAACTTTGAAGTGTTTAAATAGAAAAACAAACCCTAAGAATATATCCAATACTAAAAAAATTAAGAAAAGGGAAAAACATAGTTAAAGAAAAAAGAAACCAGCTATACCAAAAACTTTTGTTCAGAATCCGCAACTTTGTGTGAACCATCTTATCGATGGACGGTCAATGACCTGGAAGGTCAACTTAATCAAGGACCTTGTGTGTGCAGAAGATGCAGCTATTATTCTGGGTATTCCAATCAGTAGATTATATCGGTCTGATTCTTACGGGTGGCATTTTACTAAATCTGGTCGCTATACTGTTAAGTCAGGGTATAATGTGGAGCGGGAATCTCAGGTTGCGACTAGAGGTCCCCCTATGTTTGGGCCAGATATAAAACCATTATAAGCCTTTACTTGGATGGTGAAGTGTCCTCCAAAATTGAGACACTTTATGTGGCAAGTTGTCTCTGGATGTTTACCGGTGCTTGGTAATCTTAAAACACGGGGGATCCAGTGTGATACTCAGTGTGGCCGATGTGGGGTGGAGGTGGAGACAATTAATCATGTTCTTTTCGAGTGTCCTCCCGCTGTTCAGGTTTGGGCCTTATCTCCGGTCCCGTCGAACCCTTCTGTTTTTCCAACGGCTTCAGTATTTACGAATATGGATTATTTATTTTGGAGATTACCCCCAGAGGATAGGGGGTGGGTTTACCCATGGCTACTTTGGTATATTTGGAAAGGTCGAAATGACAAGTGTTTTAATAATATTGATCGTAGTGCAAATGATATTGTTCAGTTGGCGGAATCGGAAGCTCAAGTGTGGGCAGAGGCACAATTGCTTGAGGTTTCAGACACTTCAGGAGAGACCTCTCGGAATAGCACAATCAGTCATCCTGTACAGGCTATTTACGGTAGATATTGTCAAGTTGATGGTTCCTGGAAAGCAGGTGATGTTTTTTCTGGACAGGGTTGGATCACTGAGGGTGTAGGGAGTGAGACAATGATGGGAGCCCGAAATATCAGGGGTAGTCTTTCACCATTACACGCTGAATTTGAGGCACTTATTTGGGCAATGGATTGTATGAGTATTTTACAATTCAAGGAAGTTACTTTTGCATCAGATTGCTTGGAGCTGGTGAAGATGGTATCTGAACCAATGCTATGGCCGGCGTTTGCAGTGCACTTGGAAGAATATCAGAGAGCAAAGAGTGTTTTTGATGCTTTTGCGCTCATCCATATTCCTCGATCAACCAATTCAAGAGCGGACAAACTAGCAAGAAGTGCTAGATCTTATCCCTCATGCATTATTCATGTTGATGTTGATGTTCCGACTTGGCTTGTCGAGTCGTTTTAGTTTAAGTTTCTATTGCTGTTGACAAAAAAAAAAAAAAGATTCCTAAATATTTCCTGCATAAGACTCCTCCAGTTCCAAAGAACTCATTCTCGAGTACTTTCTTGATAACAAACCACATGTGTCTTGCATGAACCATATTTTCTAGGTTGTTGTTTGTTGTACTTCAAGGTCTCTTTTTTCGGATAAAGAATCACATCTTGCTTTAATGAACCATAATTGTTAGGTTGTAGTTTATCAAACGTACTATCTTAGAATTTCTTTTATGGAAAAATGCCATCATAACTTCACACTTTTTGATAAATAATGCTTTAATGGACCATAATTGTTAGGCTGCAGTTCATCGAATGTACCATCTTGGAACTTCTTTTATGGAAAAATGTCATCACAACTTCATCCTCTTTTGAAAAATTTGGTTCTCATATGCTTGTCTCTTGTTCACCTCAAATCATCTCTTTGAAATCCTTTGGATCACCAATACCTCTTCTGAAATTATTATGTCTTTTTGTCTTTTGGTCATTAATATTGAACAGCAAATTAGCATCTTTCACCATCTCTGAAACATAAACTGATTTGATGAAAACTGATCCCTTTGGAGAGTTAACAAGGAAGTTAATAATGTTTTTTTGAACAACTGAATCACAACATCCATCATAATTGACCTAACAGCCTTTAGTTGCTCATTCTGTCTTGTGCTTCACCAACTGATTTTCTGTTGCTTTGAGTTCTTTCTTCAGTAGAGGAACTTGTAGTTCATACATAGTTGGTGGCTTAAAGCCAGAACTATATTCACCAACTAACTCAAGTGCCTCTTTAAAGCTATCATAATTGACTACATTAAACGGAATCCCAGCATCATAGAACCACCTAGCAATAACACTACATGCATTGTCCCTAAATTCCTTGTCACATAGTCCAAAATATATTTTCTGTTTTTTCTTCCTTTAAAGACATCAGGAGTAGTTGGAGCAACAAACATGTCCATTGGACCCTTACGTTTCTTCAAATTAATTTACGGATAAAAAAAAATGATATATAAAGCAACGGAACCATCATACCTTGGCGTCTGTGCTGAGGTTCAACTAGTTCTTCCTCATAATCAACATAGCGAGTGGCTAATGGTGACATCATTTGATTAGTGGCTTTAGCTTCAGCCTTGTTCATGATGAAACATTTGATTTCTTCCTTCACATGGTCTAGAACTTTAGGACATAGAGTAACATTGGGTAGCCTCCAACCAGATGCTGTTTTACACGTTGAACTCCACCATTTGTGATTTTATCACAAAATTTACACTTTCAACAACCATATTTGTTAGGATCAGCAGTTGCATATTTCATTTCTGGATCAACTTGAGTGGCTGATGATGGCATCATTTGAGTAGTGGCTTTAGCTTCAGCCTTGTTCATGATGAAACATTTGATTTCTTCCTTCACATGATCCGAAACTTTAGTACATAGAGTAACATTGGGATAGCCTCCAGCCAGATGCTGTTTTACACGTATAACTCCACCATTTGATTTTATTACAAAAATTACACTTCCAACAACCATATTTGTTAGGACCAGCAGTTGCACATTTCCTTGCTGGATCAACTTGCTTAGTTGAAAGGTACTCAAACATGATAAACCGATGTTGAAAAAATAAAAGAGCCGAGAGAATAGAGGATATAGAAACTGGAATTGTGAGAAACTGAGAATATAAGAGGAATAAAGTTACGTGAGGAGATGAAGAGGTAAGGTGTCAGAATAGACCCTTAGCCTTAGCTCGCCACACGCCTAGGCACGTCTTTTAAAACACATACTCTATTGTCATATAAATCGAAATGTGCTCTTGACCTTTTTTTCCAATAGTAATACATGATGCATTTTCTCACTGGACTGGCGTACTACCATATAAAAGAAGTTCTTCACCGTGATATTGAAGGTGCAAACATCCTTGTCAACAAGGATAGATAGAAAGTTGAAGGTTATAGATTTTGAGATATCTCGCTTTTTGAAGGATGATATAGATGTTGAGGATGTAGTTGTTGGTGATAACCCTGAGTCATTTGAATGTTTAACAATAGTAATGTCAGACGGGCCAACCTGTGTCCAAATGACCCGTCCGTTGCAGTCTCAACTTTTTAGTCAGACCATGCGGGTTGACCCGTCGCGGGTTGCGGCCACTAAACTTATGTCCAAACCCGCAAAGTTAGTGTTTGGCGGGTTTGCGGGTTAGTCCATGGGTTGAGTTTGATTTTGGTTTGTGTCTTTAAAATGAGTCTCTTTTCATTCCTTTTGAAGTTTGAACTTCGTATAACACTTCCGACTCTCTAAAATAATTTTGTAGATAGTCTTTCATCTCATCGTTTGGCACACTTGTGCAAATTTGATTAGTTTTATTAGGACTAATGTTTCAGTTGCTACATATCATTGAATTGATTGATGAGAATGAGAGAATTGTGTCTTATGAACGTGAAATAGTACAAAAAAACAAGATTATCAAGACTGAAATTTAAATTCTTAACTGAATCCGAGAAAGAACATTAAATTAATTCTAAACTGAAAAATAAAATGTTAACTGAAATCCAAAAATCAATAAAAGAAACTCAAACTGAAAATTTTAAACTAAATCCATAAGCAACAATAACACACCAAACATGAATTTTCTATCAGCTTTCATCTTCTTCATCTTCATTGTCCTCCTCATCTTCATCTTCATCTCCATATGCATCTTCATATTCATAGTACTCATCATCTTCAGCATCTTCATCTTCATGTTCAGCTTCAACATTGATGATGGATTCGAAAGTTGGTTTTGTCTCTTCCTCATCATCACATTCTTCGTCTTCTTCTACACATAATAAGTTAGTTAAAATTATATGACTATCAAATATTGTAAACAATCAAACAATAGATTTACCGTTTTCATATGCTTCAAATCCTTTTAGCCAATTGCGACTACAAATCAAAGCTTGAACATTTTTTGGGAAGAAGTCGACTTCTGTATTTATTCAAAACTTGAGCTCCAATGCTGAAAGATGATTCTGAAGCTACTGTTTTTATAGGAATGCTAAGAAGGTCACAAGTCATTGAAGCCAATTCACCATATTTGTGAGAGTTGTCTTTCCAATATTTCAGGATATCTAGACTCTCATTGGTCATGTCGAATGCTGGTTCTTCAAGATACATTTCTAGAGAAGTCTTTCCACTAACAACAGCACTTGACTTTTGAAAAGCGAAAAAATCCTAAACCAAAAATTATGTAGTAGTTAATAACTTGTTATAAAATTATGAGAAGATCACATATTAAAACTCTAAGTAGATAGGCACATTTAAATGCCTATAATACATGTCAAAGACAGACAGAGTTATATGACTTTTTTTTTGACATCGATAAAATATACTACGAGCACTATGCTGGCGCAAGAAGATTCGGACAGCACAAGAAGATTAAGATGGTGTCCTAACCACTGTGGGACCAACTGATCAGAAGATGAGAAAGGGTCGTCTCGACGTCTAGAGGCTTTTGCTAAGAGGTCGGCCCTGAAGTTCGCCTTGCGGGGGATATATTCAAACGAGACTTTTGTAAAGCATTTGCGAATATCATAGAACTCTTCTAGTTCCGTATCGATTGATGACCATTCTGCTTCCTCGTTAATGATCTTTATGAGTTGTGCGCAATCTGTCTCAAACAACACTTCTCGCTTTCCTTTCCTATGTAGCTCCTGCATTGCCCATACGAGTCCCCTCTAATTCCGTGTGGAGGGAGGATCGAATATTGGTTCTGGCTCCAAGACCGAACAATACTGGCAGAGTTATATGACTATATGAGTTATATAAGTGATTCCTAGTTTCGTAGGACCTGACGTTTTACTTAGAAAGCTACCAAGAAAATCTCTCCCACACATAAATAAAAAGTCAAAGAAAAAACATAACGTAAATGTGTACACTACAAGAAATTATAGCATTGATAGCATTATAAGATAGCGTATTTATAGCGTAAATGTGTACACTACAAGAAACCAATATTCTGTTGTTGAGAAACCCATCAGTTTTTTATAGCGTTTACAAATTTTCTAACGCTATCATAAATATAGCACCTAAACAATTTTAGTGCCCGCCCATTTTTTTCAAAATCCGCGTAAAAAGTTTCAAGTATCC
Organism: Isatis tinctoria; assembly: GCA_010577795.1. Taxonomy (NCBI): domain Eukaryota; kingdom Viridiplantae; phylum Streptophyta; class Magnoliopsida; order Brassicales; family Brassicaceae; genus Isatis; species Isatis tinctoria. Next base: position 21,033,392 of record CM021244.1, on the reverse strand, counting down.
AAAAGGGGATCCAAAATTTAACTAAGTAATTTTTTTTTATCATTTTGCCTTCACAAACTTAATTAAAAAAAAAAACGCAGAGAAAGAAGAAAAAAAGGTTTGCCTTTGATGTTTTCTCTCCATCATTCCTCTTGTTTAGGTTTTAGATCTTCAATTCGATGTTCATTCTTATTTATTCATCCAATTCACATGCTTTGGTTCCACAGAACAAGACGAGTATTCCTGGATGTTCCTGGATCTCATTCGTGGAGGATTAGGGTTTCCGAGCGGTGGAGGCGGCGGTAACGAGAGAGGAATGAAGGGAGAGAACCACTGAAAGCGTTGTGCCATAGAGCGTGATTAGGTGAGACATCGAAGAGCTTTGATGTCAAAAATCTCTTATGGAGAAGATCTTGGGCTCGTGGTAATGGTGGAAGGAGGGATAGTATAGCGGAGGATGAGATAGTACTCGCTGAGGCGAAGCGGCGGATACGGTGGAGGAAGGGAGGAGATTAGGATGTTGTTTTGGGATCCGCTGTTGTTGGTGCTGAGATTGGGAAGATTCGACGCGACCTTACTCCTCAAGTATCTCCGATGGGACTCGACTTGGGTTTCAGATCGGTTAAGCGAAGGAAGGAGAAACTATTGGTTGAATCACGTTTGAAACCATTAGTTCATATTGATTCGGATTTATCTGTTACTGGTTCTAATTATGAAGAGAACTGGTTTAAGCCTTGTCACTATGAGCTTGCTCTCTGGATTGTTTTTGCTCTTTGGCTTGTTCTTCATACCTGAATCTCGCAGATGACTTGTATTGGATTCATGATATTATACATCTTTTTGTTTATCTATTAAGTTTCCTCAGCTATATCTAACCATTCATGCTCTCATCTAAGCAGGCTGTGAGAAAGAGTTTCGTGCTGCGCGAAAAAACCTTCAAGGAAGAGATACATATATCACAAGTGAAGCATAAGATATTCAAGTGTTGGTTCAAGTTCCATTACCTTGTCTTGTATCACAACCAAATCCATATGCCTTTCTAATATAAAAAAAAATGCAGGACTTTCGTTTCAGAAGCCGTTCTTGGGAAATTCTTGCTTGATAAATCTGGAAGAAGGTCACTAATTGTGGTAAAAATTCTTTTAATCTACAGATAAACGCTTTTCTAGTCAAAAGTCAAAATATTATTTACATATATAAATGTTGCTACAGATATCAGCTGGTGCTTGTTGGGGTTATTGCCGCCCAGAAGCTGCTTGGTATAAGCCTCGCTGACCATACTTTCTTGTTTTTGGGTGTTGTGTAGGAGCATTATACTCTTAAGCAATCAGTCCTCGTTTAATTTTTGTTTCTTCACTACAAACATGTTGATCTAATGATTCATGTTCTGATTTGTTGCAGTCCAAGAATGCTTTGTTGTCTATGTCCTTGTTCCTCGTTCAAATTGTGTGGCTTCACAAGACTGAGATTTACAAGGTGAGAAAGAAGAAGTCCTAGCATAATAATAAGAGACTTGCACTCTAGGTTTAAACTCCGGTTTCTTGTTTTCTGCTAGGATGGAGTCTAACTCGGTTCCTCAAAGACAGTGAGTTATGGAGTCCGAAGAAAATGTAGTTCAAGAAGGAGAGAAACGCAAGCACCAGGTTCTCAGTTTGTAGTTCAATATATCATTTTGCTATTTGCAGAAATTTTCGATTACTTAAAACCAGTGCAATTTGTGTGGTTCTTGATTGTGTTTTGATGCAATTTGTCTTGATTTTGGATTCATATACACTTTACCCAAGATTTTTGATGAACATGCAAGTCTGAATTTACTAATTACAGAGATTTAAATTTGATGATTTTGTCATAGTGAGACATGATTGCTTTGGAGTTGCTTTGACATATGCTGCAAAGGTTGAAGAAGAAGAAGCTGCAAAGGTTGAAGAAGAAGATGATAGAGATAACTAGAAGCATGCTAACTACATAGTATTTTGTTGTTTCTCATTTTCCATGTTTTGACTTAGTGTAAAACATAAATTTTTGTTATATAAATAAGTGGGGCTTATTGGACAAAAGAATTGAGAGAATTTGAATATATATGAATCCAAAGAGAATTTAAGAAATATGGGATTTGATTTGATATTTGATTTAATAATCCAAAAGAATTTTAAGAAATCTAGGATTTCATTTCTTTTAAAAAGTAATTTTTGGGATTTCAATTTCTTTTAAGTAATTTAATAATAATAAATTAAAGAGATATATGAAAATTATTTGGTTTATGTTTCTTATTCATATAAAATGTTAAAAATTGAAATTTGGGTATATTTGAAACAAATAGGATTTTCAACTTTTAAAATTATTTAAAATGATATATATATATATATTTTTATCAATTTTTGTATTCTATAAAATGAAAAAATGATATTGAAAATTTCAAATTTTATATTTCAACTAATTTTTGTTTCTCATTTTAAAGTTTTGATTTACTTTTTTGAAATTAAAACTAAAAAGTTAAAAAAAACTTCAAATACCACCCTAACAGGTGGTATTTGTATTCCTTCATTTTTAACTATAAATTGTCTTTCAAATTCCTTCAAATTCTATCAGATGGAATTTATTAATGAAATCCCAAATTTCCAATAAGGTATAATTTCAAAGGAATTGTACAAATGTTTAATCCAATAAGCTGAGATTTTAAGAAAATTTTACAAATGTTTAATTCAATAAGGGAGAATTTATAAAGAAAACGAATTCCTCTCAAATCATTGATCCAATAAGCTCCCCTAAATTTTTGTTAAATAAATCCAAATGAAACAAAAATATATATAATAATAATAATTCAATACGGCTTGGCTCGGCTCCAAAATATTTTAATTCGGCTCACATTAATACAGCAAAATTAAAAAGCGATTATAAAATATAAAATAGCCCTAATTATTTGTTATTACAAAAATTGTTATGGCAAATAAAAAAGCTACTGTAAAATATTAAATACCGAAAATATAGAGCTATTGTAAATAATATTACAACAATAAAATCCGCGCTATCGTAGATCGATATATAATAGCAGGCTAAATTAACGCTATTGTATGGGAGGGGTCTAAGATAGCAGTCACTGACATAGCATTTATGAAAACGCTATTAAAACGATATTATAGTGTTTTTCGTATGCTATCAATGACCACATTTGTTGTAGTGGTACTTACGTTGTAGTTGGCGAAACTCCCTTTCTTTTCTCCATCATCCTCTTTATGTTGATCACTTTCATGTGTCTGTGTAGCTGGTGCTGTCGCCTTTGGTTTGCTCTCGTACGATTCAAAAAGCTTTCTCAGTTTAGCATGTAATTGTGCCATATTTCCTTCACGAGAAATTCGATCAAGATTTCCAAAGCAAAATTCTTCTAGTGTAAGCTTCAACCGTGGATCAAAGACAGAAGCCACAAAAAAAATATTACTAACTTCTTCCCAATATTTATCAAACTTTCTTTCATGGGTACGACCAGTTTTCTCACAATTTCATCTTTACTTGCTTCATTCACTTTAAGCCAATTTTGTATCTTCCAAACCTGCATGAAATACAAGTTTGAAATTGGATATGTAGAACCTGACATTAGCTGTGTGATCTCATCAAATGGCTCCAAGAAATCACACATCTCCATAATTCGATTCCACTCATCTTCTGATGGATTAAACTTGTAGTTTTTTCCATCATACACTTTAAAATGAGCAAAAGCAGCTCGATACTTGATAGACCTATCAAACATTTTATAAGTTGAATTCCATCTAGTTGCCACATCCAATACTAATCCGGCCTTCATGTTTATACCCACAGATTCCACGCATTTCCTAAACAAAATCTCACGAGATTCAGAACCTTGAACATATGTAATACTCTCCCTGATTATATGCAAGGAATTGCCAATCACTTTGAGACCATCTTGAACAATAAGGTTAAGAATATGAGCTGCACATCCAACATGAAAGAACTCTCCTTTACACAACAAATCATTCTGCAACAAAAGCTGACTTTTCAGAATGTCTTGCATTGAATCGTTGCTTGTTGAGTTGTCCAATGTGATCGAAAACATTTTTTTATCGATCCCCATTCTTTCCATGAATCAAGAAGCTTCATTGCTAAATGCATACCTGTATGTGGAGGAGGTAGAGCAAAAATGCAATAATCTTGTTGTTCAACTTCCAGTTTCTGTCGACGTAGTGTGCTGTCAAACACATGTACCCCTCGTGAGTGGTTGCCGTTCACAAGTCAGAGGTGAAACTAATCCTTCCAGGAATATTAGCTAGTTCTCTTTTCAAAATATCGGTCTTACTTTGATAAAACTTGTAAACACCTGCTGCGGCTGTATTGCGACTGATAAACCTCACTTCAGCATTTAAGTACTTCCAAACTGACCTAACTCTCTCGTATTCAACATATGTAAATGACAAATCATGTTGAATGATACACTTTGCTACCATCACACGAAAGACAGAGTGATCAATTTTTCGTGCTTGTAATTTCGCTTCTGTATTGATCATCATCTGACGAACATCACCAGTCGTAGCCTTAAGATTGCATTCTGTAAGATGACGCCTCATACAGTTAGTACCATTCTTGTGGGAGTCATGCTTATATTCTATCTTGCAATGCTTGCATTATGCTTTTTCTGAGCCATCCGGCTTAGTAATCACTGTAAAATGTTCCCACACAGGTGAGTACTGCCTTCTCGGTTTCTGATTCGATGACTTTCCATTGTCATCTTTAGAATCATCTGCTTTTTTTTCTTCTTCTTTGGCATCATGATCAGCTTCACCCTGCCGTTTTTTCTTTTATTGAGATGAGATGACTTCCCTTTCCCATCACCATCTTCAGCCACACCCTGTCGTTTCTTTTTCTTGTTGAGATCATCATCATCATCCACATAAACCTTTTTTCTTACTTGTTTAGATGACTTTCTGTTGCCATCATCTTTGTTGGCTAGAAACTTTTTCTCTGTCTCGGTTCATGCAAATTTTCTCTGTCATTATCATCTGATTCATCTTCAACCTCAATGGTCCTTCTTATACGAACCCTAGATGGCTGCGATCCATCATATTGCCTTTGTTCGTGCTCAGCGTTTGCAAGGTTAACAAATTCTTGAGACTGAAAATCTACTGAATGCAAGTGGCTAAAGTCCTAAGAATTCTGTAATAATAACGTCAAGAAATTATCATTCTATTTCTTGTGCTTTCGTCTCTGTTTATGAATCAAAAAATTATGAATAAAACTATGAACCAAAGTAGATCATGAATCAACTTACCATTATTAGTCGAAGTCCTCTAATTCTCCTCAAGCTTTTTCTCCTTTTTGTGGTTTAGCCAAAGAGATTATGAGAATTTAGGGCAGTTGTTGTCTAATTTTATAAGCCGCTTAGTCGCTTAGAGTTAGAGGGCCAAATTAGGTTATTAGGGTTTAACTTAACTTACGTTAAGCTACTTAACGACTAACAAATTAACATAAATTACATAATGTACTAGTTAGTGCAAAAGGTTTCAAGACTTAAAAGTCTTGAATTTAGAAAACCTGCTTCGAAATATTAATAATCCAATCCATGTAAATTACGGAACTTACGTAAGTAAACAGACAAAATAATAAACTTCATTCAGTGAAGGTTTCGACTACTTACATTATAACTATATAATTTTATAACACTACCACACGAGTCAAAGAAACCAAAGAAACCATATATGGTGAATCAAGTCCAAGTTAAGTAACGATCAACATGCTAAGAGCCAAGGCAAACTAAGTGATCAAGTCAAGTCTGAAGCTTCAAAACATTAAAAAGAATTACGATGCTACATACATTATCTTTCAGTTGTTTAGAAAGTAATAATACTAACCACTTGGTCCTCTATGGCTGGACTTTGTGATTTATGGACAGAAACACAAGAAGTACCATCAAAATAAGACTTTCAGCTACCAAGTAGCTCTCGTATATCCTGACAAAGTTAAAAAAAAATGAAGATTAAAGTTACATGAAGCCAATCTGTAATTGTATATCTTTAAGTGTTTGTACGCTATTCTTTTCTCACTTAAGGATCTCAGGCTTGCTCATGAGATCGAATCCGAATAACCTACAGTAACCTGTGGGTTGAGTATCGGTTTTCTGGCATTGTAATCTGATTGAAAAGACGGCTTTGTTCGAGTTTCTTTTTGAAGGTACCTGAATCTGATGAATCAATGGGTCTGGACCGTTAAGACTTCAATTGTGGTTGAGGAGGTATTGAGGTTAGCGCGGATAGTGAGAAAAGCTCGATCTCCCATGGTGAGACCTTGTTTGGTCTCTGAACCGTAGATGGCTCATCCCATTGGATCTTAAGATAAGAAGAAAAATAATAAAATTATACAGAAAGTTTGCAACAAGAATCGTGTAATAACAATCTATCATCAACAGAGAATGACTCATATTCATTAAACCTGCAACAACCTCCATTTTGAAGCTGGCCATTGAGAAGATAGATCGCTAGTACCAGTAATCGTACTCTAAATCTAAAGAAGTAACCAGCTAAAAATTTAGGAACAATGGGACGACGGAAGCATGCACATAGTTGGGTAAAGCTTCAATTAGGAACAATAGAGAAATTGATAAGAAAATCTTCATCATCAACCCTTTTTTTTTGTTTACCGCCATCACCGACTCATTGATCAAAAGGAATCAAAGAAGATGACAAATAATATTTTCTCAAACGGGTTAACCCGCTAAACCATTAACCCATTACGGGTTTAGCCTTGACACCCGCAAACCGCAACGGGTTTCAACCCACGAATCAACAACTTCATAGACATCTATTTGTATGTCCAAGTCCGCCCCGTTGCGGATCTACTTGGGCCAGACCCGAGGGTTAAAGCCCGGATTGACATCACTATTTAACAACCATATTTGATTATTTTACAAATATGGTCATGGCATTTGCCCTACAGGTACTCTCTACTTATCCTTATAAGTTATGTTTTTAATTTCTCTATAAAATCTCTCTTACTTATGCAAAATTGTCAGGCCACCTTAGATACTACTAGGCTCAATAAACTACGGTTTGGAGGTTGACATTTGGGTGGTGGGTTGCCTTTTCGCTGAGCTTCTCATTGGAGGATCGAAGATCTTCCCAAGCCAGGAGACAGTATAAAAAGATGATTTAGTATACATGTACATCTAGTCCTACAAGTCCGTTTGGACATGTCTGTCTCCAGGTGAATCAATAGTTAGATAAGATTTATCAAGTTTGTGGAACACTTGATGAACACAACTGGCTGGGGCCTCTAAGTGTAGATTGTTTGACGCTTCAGTGCAACCCGATCCTCCTTTGAAGAGACGAGTTAGGGAGGTGTTTGGAAATTTTGATCAGCATGCTCTTGAACTGTTGGTTAAAATGTTGGTGCTTGATCCAACCTAATTATTTGTTTGAAACATTAGCAAATTTTGTAAGTGTAGATTGTTTGATGCTTTAGTGCTACCCGATCCTCCTTTGAAGAGACGAGTAAGGGAGGTGTTTGGAAAATTTGATCAGCATGCTCTTGAATTGTTGGTGCTTGATTCAACCAAGATATTTGTTTGAAACATTAGCAAATTTTGTGCAAAATTTGTTCAAGATTAGACATGTTCAAAATTATTTGCTTGAGATATCTTTGTATCATTTCTATTCCAAAGCCATCTAAGATTTTTGGATGTCATGATCAACCTCGCATGCATGGCATGTGCTTAGTGGTCTCTATGTCTATGTCTCTTCCACTCATATCTCTAGTTCTTGTTAATTTTTTCTCTAACTCTAACAAATTGTCCCGTCTTTTTTTGTAACATAATTTTTGTTTTGTTATAAAAATATTTCCTTAAAAGAAACTAAGAGATTACAAGTGGTTGATAGTTCAGCTACGTAAAGTTGATTTTACCAAAACATCTGCGAAAGATTTCTCCTTCAGAAAAATATCACTAACAAAAAAATAGATGAACTAAATCACTTAAATTGTATCATAAAAGTAAATGATTCTATTTTAAAATACTTATTTATAAATGAGACAAATATAAATAATTTAACATCAATTATAATAAGTAGTGTTATTATTAATTGTTTAGCATCAATTCAATATAAGTAATGTAAAATAATTATATTTTTATCACTTTAACAAAATTAATATTATAGTATAAACTTATATCGATTAAAAAATGATGTATTTCATTTTTTGATTAGCATCATTTATTAAATTAATTTAAATATCGTATCAATTGAACAATGATGCTAACAAAAATTTTTAAAAAATGTTTGTCCCACGTTGGAAACAAAAAAAGAGAGAGGAAAAAATTTATCTTCTGTACAGGAAACTCCTCATTCCATAAAGTTAATGTCATTTGACACTTAATTCTAATTATAACATATTATTTTAATTATGTATATAAGATAATTTAAAATACTAAATTATACTATAATTTTTTTTATAAAAAATCAATCTTATAATTAATTAAAAAACCATATATGAAATTACCAAAACATTTTGTATCATTTATTCTAATTAAATCCATGTTCCAAAACGCGGGCACTTAGTCGATTAATCGGCCGGCTAGGCGCTTGGCGGAGGCTAGGCGGCAAGGTGAGTTGTGACCACAGAACTCCGACTAGGCGCTCCAAATCCGCGTAATTCTGTGTGGCCTCAAGAGGCGAGTTAATCAGAGACGAACAAAACTGAAGGTGAATCCGGTTGGAGACACTATCAGAATTGAGAGTTGGTACTACAAATATGTGCGATCGAGGTTTATTCCTTTGTTAAGCAACTCTAATACTCCCTCTGGAAATGTTGAATTATACCATATGTTTCCGTGCAACGAGCACCTGTAACTGCTAGCTATTCTGTTTCTTATTTTTTTTACAAGTAGGCGTTATCTCTTTTAAAAATTGTTTATGTGAGGGCCATGAAACTCCAAGACTCCTAACCATTAAACCATGTTGTTTTATTGACATTATCTACCAAACCAAATATATAAACAATATCATAGTAAAAAACATGTTTTAAAATTTCTCCCCGATTAATTCCCGAGTAATCCCCAACTTTTCTATAACTCGCTAGGTCCAGACCAACCGCCTAGCGAGTTTCTGAACACTGTTTTAACTGATGCAATTATAATATGAATTATAAAATTGATATAAATATATATCATCAGTTGTTATAAGTGAAACATCATTTAGTATAACTGATATAAACATTAACATCATTTTTTACAATTGACACATATTGACATCGAGTACAATAACTGATATATATATATATTATATATTTATATCGGTTATTAATAAAGCGATGCAAATTATTTGCATCACTACTTTCTGAGTCATTTGTTTAAGTGGTGCAAAAGATTTTTTACATCATTTATAACTAATGGAAATATTAAAAATAAATGATGTAAAACAAGTTTTTTTTAATAGTGAACGAACTCTAAACTCAGAAGTTGACAATTTATTTCCTTCTCTGAACTTTCATATAGCAACACTTCCACACGAAGTTTAAGCCTTATCCCAGATCTCCCTAATATAAAAGTTAAAGACCAATTTTCCCATTAAATAGAAGTTCAAAACTTAGTTCCCCACAATCGTAAAGTTCGAAACTCAGTTTCCCACAAACCACAATACGAATTGGTTTACTGTATACCAATTCAGTGTTAAACCAAATCAACACTAAACAAAATCAAAATTGACCCGATTAAAATCCGATTAAACAAAAAAATTAAACCCATCCGCCCCACAAAATCTTAAAACCCTTTGAAACCAAATATTCCCAAATCGAAAATCTCCAAATCGTTTTAAACCCTAAAACTGTAGAATCCTAAATCGAACTCAGAATCAAATTCGCTTATGATTCAAAAACTGAATGGTTCACATCGACCTTTTACACAAAATCTAATTAGAAAACTATGAATTTCAAATGTAACATTGGCTTACACTTGATTTCGAAAATTCGAAGCTGAAAATCAAAACCGTAATTTAAGGTAATCAGAATTGAGAGTTGGAAGACAAACTGAAGCTGAATCGGGTTCATCAAATTTTGCTTCTTGATTTAAGGTAGCAGTGGAACAATCTATTTCTCAAAAAATATGTTTGAAACCTGTTCGGAGAATCAAACAGAATTGTTAGTTTGAAACCTGTTTGATAAAGTATGAGTTAGATTACATAATCAATAGGAAGGGTTAGTTTGAAACAATCTTAGTTTACTGACCGCTGATGATTTTGGGAGTTGTGTTGTCTAGAGGATCTTGAGTTAGAGGAAATCAATTTTCTCAATTTGCCAAACTGGTTTTGCTAGTGTTAGACCATCTCCAATGGTTTACTCTATTTTTCACTCCAAAATAGAGTAATTCTAAAATAGAGTTGTGTTTTTCTCCAATGGATTACTCCATTTTTCACTCCAAAAAAGAATATTCTATATAGATACTATTTATATTGTTTTCAATACCTTTTATTTATAAAATTTACAAATTGACCCTCTATCTTTTATAACTTTCATAAATTATGAAATATTTCTATTAAAACTTAATTAAATAAAAATATTACATTATATCATAAAAATAAAAAAATAAAAAAATATAGTAGTTTATTTAAGAATCACGATAGTGTATTTTTTCCACAAATGATCAACTATTGCCGAAGAGAAAAATGTTTTTCTTTATCTTTGATTTCTCTAAATCGACCAAGAAACTCTTGGAATCGGATTTTGTCATCTTGTGCTATTTGGACATCCAAAAATTCAGGCGTGTTTTGAAGGTCAACAAGCAGAAAAATTACAAAAACGAAATACTCAACAGCAAGATGAACAAGTTTCTCATCCATCAACTTTATTTGGACAATATTTTGATTACCTTGGTGAGTCACGAAGTGATTTACCTCATTATTAAACTGCCAATAATTGTTTTTTTAAATTTGCTAGTGTTGCTTATTTTTAATTTCAGTATTTGTTATGTATCTTTAAGTCTTTCTTTAATTTGCAATCTCTTAACATGAAAAATTATTATTTGATTATTTATAAATAATTTTCATGAATAAAATTCCAAATAGAAATTTTATATAATGTGATATTAAGACAAAATAATATTATCTAATAAATGAGATGTTATAACTAATATAATAGTTTAAATAATATTTTAATATTATAATTAAAGTGATATATTATAAAAAGTTATTGTTATACAGAAAGTGATAAATTTAAATAAATTAGTATTCAAATGAACTTTTTATAAATAAAAATTTCAACTCCAAAATGGAGTAAAAATGGGATAACTCGTGCATAATCGGGGTGGAATTTCAAGACAATTTTTGTTTACTATGATATTGTTTATATATTTTTTTTTGGTAGATAATGTCAATAAAACAATATAGTTTAGTGGTTAAAGAAAAGGAGTCTTGGAGTTTCATGGCCCACATAGAAACAACTCTTAATAACGCCTACTTGTAAAAAAATGAGAAAAAAACTCTTAAAAAATTAGTATCCATATTTGGAATCCTATTTATTTACTCCATTTTGGTGTGGAAAATAGAGTACTATTGGAGGAAAATTTACTACAAAATGGAGGAAAATGTGAAAAATACAGTACAATTGGAGATGCCCTTAGAGAATCTCTCCTATGTTTATGGACAAGTTAGTAATGTGTTGCTCTGGTTCTTGGAGTTTTATTATAATTTTGACTGAGTTACAGCAGATCAAAGTATGGTGGTCTTGAAAAATCTTATCTTTGTCTCTCTCTACTTTTGTGGCCTAAATGGCTTTATTAAAATTTCAGGATGTTGCTAGAACTGGGTTTTTTGAAATTTTAAAAATTGGGAATTTTTGATGAAATTTGGATCTTTTACCCGAGCATATGGGTCTGGTTTTAAGTCATATTCAGATTTTTATTCGGTTTGAAATAGGGTTTAAGTGGTTTGGTACCTGATTATGTCGCAAACCAAGAAAACCATAGATTACGTGGAATTGTGTTTCAAACTTCTATTTGATGGGGAAACTGGTCTTTAACTTTGATACAAAGGAGGTCTGGCATTAGGCTTAAACTTCGTGTGGAAGTAATGCTATATGGAAGTTACCAATGGGAAATAGATCGTCAACCCATGATTTAGGTATCTCTATAATGTCGTTAATGATTTTGAATAACTCTTGAGGTGGATCAATTTTTTTTATTGCTCTGATCAAGTTCATATCCTTTTTGTTTTTTGTCAGAACTGCTATATAGAGAAAGTAACTGTTGAGCCTCAGATTGGTTTAGCTAGTAAGGAGGGTCAGGTCTCTTTAACTGAGAAAGCAGTTGATAATGATATTAATGCAAGTACAGAGGAGGCTCATATTGATCTAAGAGAGAAAGCAACAACTAGTAGTGAGGTTGATGTAGCTATGAAGGAGATTATAAATGTTGAAGATACAGAAGAACTCACAGATGATAGTGCATATGAGACATATGATGGTAATGAAGAGGAAGACGATGCTGGTGATGAGAGTGGAGATGGAGAGATCTTTCCGGATACTGATGATGATGAGGTTGTAGAGGAAGACTTAGCTGTGTTGGATAGTAATAACTATGAAGATCAAATAGAGGATGAGGATGAAGTGTATCCTGATACAAATGATTCTTCAGGAGACGAAGACGAACAAGCTGAAAGGCTAGTTAGAGATGATTTACTCGATGGAGTTTTTAACTTAATACAGACATTTAACAGTAGGCTCAGTTTAAAAAGCAAGTCATCAAATACATTCTGAAGACACAGCGCAATGTTGTTTAAGGTAGATGGAAAAAGGAATAGCTTGGAGCTAAGTGTTGAGGAAAAGATTGTCCATGGCGGATTTACAGTTCTGTTGAGCCTCCAGTTGGGAAGTGGATGGTGAAAGTGTACTATAACAAGCATAAATGTAATGCAACAGGAGTGTGCAAGAAGATTAAGAGCCCCATAATTGCTGATCTGATGCTAGAAGATATAAGGAGAAATCCTGATATGTTTGGGGCAGACATCAAGTATGAGATGAAAAAAAGATGTAACAGTATTATCTCAAAACCTCAATCTCGCGTTGCAAGGAGGAAGGCTTTCGATAAATTACTAGCTCAATGTAATGAGCAGTTTACAAGGTTACGAGACTACGAGATGGAACTTCTACGGTAAGTCTAGCCATTTACTACTCACATTATACATAAATGGTATGATAATTGACTGACTTTAATTGACTTTTGAAATTTCACAGTTCAAACCCTGGATCAATGGTTGAGATAAATACAACAACCAAAAACAATGGAGCTGAGGTATTCAACACTATATACATCTGCTTTGATACATTGAGAGTTGCATGGAAGCAAAATTAATTGTAGGTCTATAATTGGTTTGGATGGAACCTTTCTGAAGGGATCAGTTCATGGGATGTTGCTTACTGCTGTTGGAAGGGACCCTAACAACCAAATATATCCAATTGTGTGGGCGGTTTCGGTTGAGAGCAATGATACTTGGCAATGATTATTCATAGGTTAAAGGTTGATTTGAACGTGAAAGATGGTGAAAATTAAATGCTTTCTTTTTGTTTCATGGTACTATTATTGTTGTTTTATGAGATGTGGTGTTGATGATTATGTGGACTTTTTTAGGTGAGCACGTTACTATCATATCAGATATGCATAAATGACTGATTCATGGGGTGTCTGTGGAGCTCCCATTGGCAGAACATCGACATTGTGCAAGGCACATATACTCAAGTCTGAAGAAGAATCACAAGTCCGAAACACTCAAACCAATGTTCTGGAGACTAGCAAGCAGTTTCAACATATCAGATTTTGATACAAACTTGGCTGCTTTCATAGAGTCCGATGCAAAGGCATGTGATGAGCTTCTGAAGAGGGACCGCAAAATATGGTGCATAGCTTATTCTGGAGTAGGTTCTTGCTGTGCGGACACACATAACAACCACACCGAGTCATTCAATAGGACTTTGAAGATAGCTAGGAAGAAGCCATTTTTTCAGATGTTGGAACTGATTAGAAGATATGCAATGCAGTGGATTGCCACATGGTCTAAAATTGCTAACAACGAGACGGACAGATTCACTCCTAAAGCAAGGAAAGAGATAGGTAAGTCATGTGAAGAAGCTGGAAGTTGTTTGGAAACCAGTTTGAGATCATTGAAAGCGGGAATGGTTATAGTGTAAGCCTCACTTGGCGTACTTGTGTCTACCGGAAACGGGACATGACAGATATTCTTTGTCGTCATGCGGTATGTGCCATCAGAGAGAATGAAAAGAAGTTGATGACTATGTCAATGACTACTACTTAACATCACATTGGCAAGTCTATTACCAAACCGGGTTGCGGCCTGTGAATGATCCGAAATTTGGAAAGTTTTTGGTGGTGCACTTATTGAAGCTCCTCCTAATAGAAGGCCACCAGGAAGGCCAAAGGGCGAAGCTAGGATTAAAGGTGTTAACGAATTTCTAACAAAGAAGAAGAAAACTCAAGATCCTCACAAGGTTGGCCGTGAGAATAGAGTGATTCACTGTGGTATATGCAAAGCTGGAGGACACAACTCTAGAAAGTGTCCCAAAGAGGTAAATTTGTTACATTCAATCTTTCATCTTATTCTTCATCTCACTTTTGAGTCATATTTTGTCACTGTTTCCTAGTCTAAGGAAAGTCGAGCAAAGAGCACAAAGCTGAATGAAGAAGCAAAGGCAGCAAAGAAAGCTCAAGCTTAAGTTTAAGAGGGATCAGTAACATCTCAAGCCCAAGTGGAGGACGTGTACATCATCAACCCCATCGGGAAGCCAGCAGATGATTATATTAATTTCAGATTTGGTGTAGTTATTAGAACTAATCGGCTTTTTTTAATGATTTTTGCTTAAGAGATAATCTATCTAGTTAGATTTTCAATATGTTTTTAACTAACGGGCTATTCGGATGGGTTTCGTTAAGTAGGTCATATCTTTTGTCAAGGTTTAATCGGGATCGAGATATCTGTTGATAATGTCAAACATTATGTAGTTTTTTTTTTCATTTTGGTTAACCACCCTTAACACCTATAACTAGTCATTTTCCTATATTTGTCTTACTTATCACTTTACACGACCTTAGATTCACACATCTCTTATTCAAAACCATCAAATGTTATTCTCCTCTCAATTTAGCTTCAACCTTGAGAATTATGAATTGTAACTCACTTCTTATCACACCATAAGAGTCCTTTTTTTGTCCATTAGTCTTCACTACACCGATAACATTGACTAACTTTAAATTAAAACAAACATTACGAATCAGTTTTTAAACATAAGGAGCATCAAAACCATAAATCTTTAAGTAAAAACATTACAAATCAGTTACACCAAAATAAAAAACATCACATGTTTTTCCTTCTTTCCACATGTACCAAACTAATGTAAGCTTAAATTAGTGGCAAATTCAGCAAGATAGCCAGATCTTAGCTGCTCCAATTCTCTTCTAAATTAGTCATTTCGCTTGGTCTAGCATCCGGATTTCTTCTCGAGCCTCGATCAAAGCTATCTTAGGCCATCCGGAAACTTCCTCTTTGTCAAACCAACCAAAAAATTTGCAATGCTCATGACCACCAACCTTGCAATACATGTATATTTTCCAATAAATTGTTACATCTACCACATTACTAACAATCTAAAAGAACAAAACACCAAACCTTGTATCTTAAACATCCAAAGAACTTCCGACCCAGATTTTTGTCTGTCCAAGCTGTCAAAATTTTTGGCGCCCATCCGCAGTCACATAGAATGCGAGCATTCTTCAACCCACTTCTCTGGCTACACGACCCAGATTCCATCTACGTATATGAAATCGTTTTTTCAAATTCCCACTCAAATTCATAATCAAAATTGAGATTTCAAATGAAGGAAAAAAATCACTTCACATGTTCGTCACTGATCCCAGTCGACTCTCGTGATGATGATGCCTTCTCTCCACAAGATTCTGGGTTTTGGTTTTGAGAACCCCAAAATCGAGTTAACGCTGAACCCTACTCTCTGTTTCTCCAAATTTTGACGACGAAAAACAACGACGATGATTTCTTTTATTTCGATTTTGAGCCAAAAAATACACCAGGCCCGTTTAATTTGGATTGGATAAACCAACAAAGATATAAGTCTCGTTTGGACAATACTTATGTTCACCCCCTGGGGTGAACATTTATATTCACCTCTCATCCCATAACCAATGAAATTGCCACGTCATATGCTAATTAAAAGAAAATTAAACAAATTAAAAATAAATAAAAACTCAATTATTGACAAAACAAATAAATTAATATGATTAAAATAAATAAAAAGACAAAAACTAGCGTAGGGTTTATATTTTTGCGTTTAGGGTTTAATGTTTTGCGTTTAGGATTTAATATTTTGGGTTTAAAGTTAAGTGTTTTGGGTTTAGGGTTTACTATTTTGAGTTTACGGTTTAGTATTTTAGATTAGGGTTTACTGTTTTGGGTTTAGAGTTTAGTATTTTGGGTTTAGGGTTTAGTATTTTGGATTTAGGGTTTACTGTTTTTGGTTTAGGGTTTACTATTTTGAGTTTAGGGTTTAGTATTTTAGATTTAGGGTTTACTGTTTTGGGTTTAGGGTTTAGTATTTTGGGTTTAGGGTTGAGTATTTTGGGTTTAGGGTTTAGAATATTGGGTTTAGGATTTACTGTTTTGGGTTTAGGGTTGAGGATTTAGGATTTAAGGTTTAAGGTTGAGTATTTTAGGTTTCGCGGTTTAGGGTTTATGGTTTAGGAATTAAAAATTAATACCTAAAATCTAAAACCAAAAACGAATACACTAAAACCTAAACCCAAAACAATAATCCCTAAACCCAAAATATTAAACCCTAAACTCTAAACCTTAAATCCTAAATCCTAAACCAAAAACAGTAAACCCTAAATCCAAAATACTAAACCCTAAACCCAAAATACTCAACCCTAAACAAAAAATACTAAACCCTAAGCCCAAAACACTAAACCCTAAACCCAAAATACTAAACCCTAAACCCAAAATACTAAACCCTAAACCCAAAACACTCAACCCTAAACCCAAAATATTAAACCCTAAACCCTAACCCTTAAATCCTAAATCCTAAACCAAAAACAGTAAACCCTAAATCCAAAATACTAAACCCTAAACCCAAAATACTCAACCCTAAACCCAAAATACTAAACCCTAAACCCAAAACAGTAAACCCTAAACCCAAAATACTAAACCTTAAACCTAAAATACTAAACCCTAAACCCAAAGCATTCAATCCTAAACCCAAAATATAAAACTCTAAACCCAAAACAGTAGACTCTAAACGCAAAAATATAAACCCTAAACTAGTTAGGTATTTACTTTCTGTATTTGTAAAATAAACCATGGATGACGGAGTCTATGACCGGTTAACGGAAATGGTGATTCCAACATAATTTCAGACTGTTTGTGGATGTGGTTATGTGTTTTCAATTGTACGTATATTTATGAGAACATATTATTAGTTCGCATGTGTGGCCATGTAAAGTCTAATAATTGGCGTAGCTGGCAACGATTTTTCCTATTTCCTTAACAAGAACCAAGGATGTGGTCATTACATTGTTTATGGTTTATAGGCATTTAAAATCACATTTTGTTCACATTCCAAACGAAACTTCTTTAAAATCTTGTTTGGCATTGACTATTTTTAGTGTCCATGTGAATACCTTGAAATCTTGACCATTTTCTAATGAACATATGGATAACTTTAAATTGTAACTATTTTTTTTTTCTGTCCATATGGATAACTTTCTAAATCTTGACCAATGTTTCCTGTCAAGATGAATACCTTTGTAATTTGACCATATTCTGAAGTCCATATGGATAAAGAAACATGTTGAATCCTCTGCGAACTGTCTCATTTAGCTAAGGATTTTTCTTTGTCCATAAGGATATTGATGAATGAAAGCAGGGGACTCACACCAACGGTTAACACAGAACATAGAAAACTTAACAAAGAGATGTTTATGTTGGAAATGTTATTAAACATACACCATGATTTATATTTAAAGTGCTTAACATAGATATACAATCCAAACTAAAGATGCACACATATCTGCTCAAGAACTATTACAAAAGGATCAAATCCATGATCAATCTCGGACCAAGAAGAAAACAAAACATGTCAATTTGTTTACGATCCATTATTCATAAATAATTGTCCATAAAACAATATCCCTAATGATGTGCATCAAAAGTAGGAATCAAAAGATAATGAAAAAGAAAGATATCTTATACTCTTCTTCCTCCACATGGACAGAAACAATGATCATGTTTGTATGGTTATGTATCATTCGATTACAACAAATTTAAGGCAATATATGTTTTTTATGTTTTGTTGGAGCCTGCAGGATTTAGTCTGTAACACTCACCTTTTGTAAATTGATCAATGAAGAAGCTAAGCATTAACCCAAGTCCTTCCAATGGTCCACGACTTAAGATGTCATATGAACACAAGTCCATGTGTTCAGCTTATTCAGTTCGAAACAAAATTCCTTCTTCTTGTATTGAACATTTGTTAGCTACTAAATGTACACAAATTCTTGTATATTTGCTCCATTTGGTCCAAACCTGCATCATTTTAAGGTTTCATCGTGGTTGAGTGTCTTGAGTCAATCTCCACAATTTTGATAGATTTGTTAAATGAAAAAAAACTAGCTTCAGTGGTTACAAGTGTTCTGTATAATTCATTGACAATACCAGAATCAAACAAGACAAGCCATTCAAATTCATTTAGATGTTAATTTTATATGAACTCAAAAATTGAAGCTCTCAGATCTACGAAGATGTACATGAAATACACCAATTCTACACAAACCCCAGATTTAACTCATCAAATTCAACATGAAATTAGAATGTGATAAAGTTGAATTTGATCGTAACAAGAGATGAGAGTGAGGGAGAAGGGTATCAATTAATGGAAGCGTTGGCTTCTAACGGGAGTGAGAGATTGTAGTGAGGGAGAACAATATCAATTAATGTAAGAGTATATGAGTTTCAAAATATTCGATCTACCACCAGCGCAACCCAGAAAGTATAAAATTTGCAGAAATTTTTATCACATCCGAAACTAGAAATTAGATTATCTTAATTAACGAGAGGCTGATAGCCGGCCGGTATATATACTGTTTATTTTATTTTGGCAGATTAAAGAATTTTGTTGAGCATTAGATGATTTGATATTGTAGCTTGTGTCTATTTTTGCATGAAACCATTGAAGAAAAAGATGGAGAAGGAAAGGAAAAAGAGATTGTAATAAACAAAGGATAATTGACTTTGCATATAGAATAAGTTCCCTAATAGTTGTAAGTGCTTTAAATAGTAAACTATGTTAAGGAAAATGTCTATAGATGTAAATATCTCTTAGATTCCTTAATAGTATGTATGTGTTTTAGGGAAAGTTTGGCTACACACATCCGAATTTTCAAAATTTTTGACATATCCAATTGCACCTATATGAAAAATAATTTAAATTACATACGATTATAAATAAAATTTAAAATTTAAAAAATAACAAATTTACCGTATAAGGCGAGATCTCCAACAACATGTACAAATCCTTATGTCCATCTCCTCTGGTGAGGAACTGTTGTGTTCATTTGTCCTTTACAACAACACCATCATAATCAAATTACAATAACACAAGGATAATCAGAGGTAAGCTTAAAGACAGACAAAAGCGACTTAGTGATACCAGTACAGATAAGAACGTCCAACTGAGGCAAGTTACCTTGATTACCAGGGAGAATTGCAGATCCGATGTGAGTGATAGGCAGAAAATCACAATTCCCAACAATTACTGAGTCATCTCCGCGATAAGGTTGAGAGGACTGGAGTTGTGATTGAGAGAATTGGTAATGTGTGCAATGGTACCAATGTCAAGATACCATTGGTGTCCTGACTGTGAAGAGTTCTCAGATACGCGAACAACAGCGAACACGTTGGTGAGATCTTCATGTTGATAGGCATGATCAAAACATTTGTAAAAAAATTCAGCAGAATGACCAAACTTATGGCAAATCTGACATGTTGGTCTGTTTCCAGAGCTAAAAGAGGAGCCATTGTTAATTTATTGCTGAAAACCCCTGCCTCGAGTTGAGTAAGAACCACGACCACGAAAGCTGTTAAACCTGCCACCACCACGACCTCGATTGGAATAGTTTATGTCTGTATTGAAGGCTTAATGTTAACTCACAGAGGAGCTAGTAGCACAGGTTTGAATCTTGTTATTGAAGTTGATGAGCTTGGACTCCACATCATCCATCAAACGTAAGAGTCGAAAAAGAATCAAGTGTATTGTCGATAACCACAACAATAACTTTATATTCTTGACCTAAATTATTCAAAATGCCACCGGTTTTCTCATTTTTTGGAACAGGGGTGCCAATGAAGTCTTGTTGATCCTATATTGGTTTCACTTCAGTCAGATACTCAGACATAGATTTTTTGTTGTTTTGAAACAGACAAAAGCCTACGCTGTAAATCATACTTCCTAGAGGCAGAAACCCTATTGTATTTCTTGGCAAGAGAAAATCATACCTCTTGAGCAGTGTGAAGGCTGTAAACAAAACGAAGCGCTTCTTCTGTCAAGTTACCAAAAAATCAAGCTATGATTTTATGATCGTTATGGACCCGCTTAATGAAATCTGCATTAGGTGCTTCAGAGACCACATCGCCAGTTTTTACATGAATGATCGGAGCTGGACGAGGAGATCCCCAGTGACATGAAAAGCATTTGTGTGTTGAGCCATGTCTAGTGTTGGGCTTTGGTGATGAAAATCATTGAGTTATAACTAGGCCCGCGACAGGGTAGTCATTAGGAAACGGGTTTGTTTTCTTTGGGCTTCGGTTTGGTTTAAACCGTCTTATCTTTGTAATTGACTTAGTATATAAAGCTAAGCATGTGGGGAATTAGGGTAAACACAAAATTTCTGATTTCCTCTAGGTTTTAGAAGGAGGCAGAGAGAAACCTAAAAGCTTGTAATCTGTGATATAGTGGATTACTTGAAAAACTCCACGCCGAGACGTAGGATCACACATCGTGGTCTGAACTCGTTAAATCTCTGTGTCTTTACTTTATTGCTCAAGAACAAACTAATATTTCGTGCAAAAGAGAGGTTCAATTCTCTACAAGTGGTATCAGAGCCAGATTTATTGGTTTCGGGAGCAAGGGCAGAGAAGATCGGCGGTGGTCGCTAGGTTTTCTTGTTTGTGTGGTTGATTGCTGGGTTAAAGGCATCGGCGGCGAGGTCAGAATCAAGCGTCGCGTTTAGTGTCGACCGACACCCGTTCAGTGTCGAGCAACACCCGTTCAGTGTCGACCGACACCCATTCATTGTCGATTGACACCGTGTCTGAACAGAGATAAATTAACACTACGGGAAAAAATGGATATTGTTACCATTTATTTGGTCACAATATATGGATATTTCGTCACAACACAGCTATTGTGACAAAATTGTTACGAATTCTAAAAGGTCACAATAAAATCGTCACAAATCTACTTTAGTCTCAAAAACGTCACAATGTTTTGTGACTGATAATTATGGTAACAATTCGTCACAATTTGTGACACATTTTAAACGTCACAGAAATGACACAGCTCGTGACGAATAATAGTTATAAATATGTCACAAATTGTAACAAAAAAATGTCACATATTTGTCACGTGTTGTTACCATATTTTAATCACCAATACGTTACAAAATTATGACGAAAAAATGACATAAATAGGTCATAATTAGTGACTAAATTAGAATCACACAATGGTCACTATGTTTTTAATTGTAACACTTTTTTCTTGCTAAATCTGTAACAATTTGTTACAAAACTAATAATACAAAAAATCTTAAAACTTTAGTAACAAATCGTCACCAATTTTAGTTAAATTAATTGTAATCATCATGTACTTAAATAAAATCAAAATCAAAATCAAAAAGCAAATGATAAATATATAATATTTACTTGAATCTTAGAAATAAACATCCCAGACAAAGAAAATATACAAACACAATTCAAAAAAAATAGTCTTACCAAATACAAATTTAAACAATAATACAGATACATAAATACTGAACATTCCAATGTAGGTTTGCGTGATTGAAGGCTGATCAACTTTTTTGTTACCTCGGACTGCACATAGATCACCATGCTCACAAACTCGAGCACCTTGTGCAACCTATCACAAATAAACCACAAACTATAGGCATGCACAAGGTTTTCAACATAAGTGAAATCATAGAAAGTTGCTCCCATCACCTATAATGAAGTGGACAATAAAGAATTGTAAATGTAAAGTAAAAGATTGAATGTGAGAGACAAAGCAGAAGACCATGCATACAATTCATCTTTAACATTTCATTTTGTTAGATAGATAAATGCACATGTGCAAAATGTCAAATCTTTCAAGATGTAGCTTGGTCACTCACTCATGTAAGTAGCAAGAATGATTATCAATTAAAAGCAGAGACAAGAGCATAAAAGATTACAAGGATGAAAACAGAGAAGCAGAGGAAAAATAGATACAACCTTGGATTTGGCAGCAGCTACAAGCTGAGGGAACCAATAATCTACCAACATGACCAAAAATGCTGTTGGGACGTATGCAATAAGT
Source organism: Isatis tinctoria (assembly GCA_010577795.1). Taxonomy (NCBI): domain Eukaryota; kingdom Viridiplantae; phylum Streptophyta; class Magnoliopsida; order Brassicales; family Brassicaceae; genus Isatis; species Isatis tinctoria. Next base: position 21,010,787 of record CM021244.1, on the reverse strand, counting down.
AAGTAGTCCATTTCTCCCATTCGCTTTCATAATCAAAGCTATATCGGAGGTTTATTACGGAGGTCAGCGGAGACGTACTGAACTCGACAGGATCTCATTCATTCGCCGAGAAGTCCAGTCTCCTAATTGAGATTCGAGCTATATCGCCGGAGCTTAACCAGCTGTCCGTCTCTGTAACTACCGTCGTCACCATTGTCTTCTTCGCCAAAACTATTCAAAAAGAAGTAAGGCAAAACTCATTATTATGTATATAACAATCAATAGAGCTCAGAACAAAACCAAGAGGAGAGCCAATCTCGAATTTGAAGAAATTACAGTTAACGGTGAGGCGGAATCGGACGGAGGCGGTGGCATCGAAGGGAGAAGACATCCACAAATATTTCAGGAAACGATTCATTGATTACCTCATTACCCAGAAGAAACGATGTGCATCTTTCATCTTCGTCGATCTCAGCAGCAACTCCATCTGCAATCTCATAAAGGGGAAGGTAACAGATGATGGGGCTTAGAGACACAGATTCGCTAGAGAGCGAGAGAGATCGAGAACTACTGTTAGTGGGTGAAAGGGAAAAAATAATTAGATTAGATTTTATTAATTGTTTTTTATTGGCCACCACCACTAATAGGTAGTTACAAAAAGAATGGTAGGAGAGGGAAATCTTCTCGGGGATTAAAATTCTTAAGAATATGATAACTGTTTAGAATTCTTTCATCACCAATGCTACAATGCTGTTTAGAAAAAGAAAGTATAAAAAGCTCAGTTTATAATTTTTTTGAAAAGAAGTTTGTATTTACATTTATAAACAAAATAGATTTTATTCCGCACTCAGCGTGGAACTAATATTTTTATAGATAAATTATATAATGTTTATAATAGAAAATTTATCATAAATAAAATAATATTTATACTTCTAAAATTTACGATAATTGATATATAGTATGCTAAAATTTTAATCTGAGTTAAAATATGTTAAATGATAATAGTTTAATTTTAATAATAATATAATTTTACTTTACATATGTATATTCCATAATTCAAATTTGGTGTGCTTGTGATGGAGTTTGGAATTTTGGTTTTTCGGTGGGGAATTTGTTTTCATGGTGTTAAGCATTATTTTTGTAAAAATAATTTAAAAAATAATTATAATATTATAGTTCATATGAATTTGTTTATGAAAAAAATGTTGATAGTGTATTTTGTATTGGTCTAACATGTTTTTAATTTTTATTTAATCATATTTATTATTTGATTTAACAATTTAATATATATGAATGATTTTAAGTTTAGTCACAAAAATCGTATCATTTAGTTACTAGATTCGGTTGCAAATCCGTAACAATATTTGTTACTATATATTTTGTAACATCTATGTCACTATTAATGACCAAAATTTGTTACTTTGGCTCTAGTCATAATATTATGACGAAGTTGTACCACTTTTATGACTAAATAATTTCGTCACGATTTGGTATGTAAATCGTCACAATATTGTGACAAAATAATTAGTCACAATTTTTTGTAACAATATGAGCTTTTTCTTGTAGTGTAAGGCGTGATGGATTCTAAGAAGACTTCGAAGGTGAAGATGGCTATCTTCGATGGGCAAGGAGATTTCTCCTTGTCGAAAAGGAGGATGGTGGCTCATATTTCACTTGCCGGTTTGAAGGATGAATTATCAATACCTGCAAAAGAGCCTAAAAGTCTGGTAAAGAAAAAGGACGAGTCTGAAGAGGATTTCGCAGAAAGACTTCAAGAAGAAGAAGCTAAGAGAGAGGAACGGGCTGAGAATGCTATGAACATGTTGACTCTCCATTTAGGAGATCATGTCCTCAAGAAAACAGAGGAGTGCACAACAGCACGTGATCTTTGGGCTGCACTAGAGAGGTTATATAATACCAAAACTCTACCTAGTAGAATTAATCTTTTGTATCAGTTTTATACATTTAAGATGGATGGATCAAAGTCAATCGATCAGAATGTCGATGATTTTTTGAAGACTATTTCAGAGTTGGCTAGTGTGAAGGTTACAGTTGCGGATGAGGTGCAGGCAATTCTATTGCTCAGTTCATTGCCATCACAGTATGACTCCATGAAGGAGACATTGAAGTATGGTAGAGAATCTATCTCTATTGATGACGTGATAAATGCAGCGAGATCTAAGGAGACTGAGCTCAAGGCACTGGGAATATCAACTTCTCAGAAAGGTGGTGAAGCATATGTGGCTCGTGGGAGACAGTCCGAGAGGAGTCAAAAGAACTCCGGTGATAGAAGCAGAAGCAGGTCGAAATCGGGATCAAGAATCACCTGCTGGTACTGCAAGAAGGAAGGACATAAGAAGATTGATTGTTATGCTAGGAAAAAGCGCATGGGCAATGATGATGATGGCGAGGCAGCAGTAGTCATTGATCAATCAGCAGGAGTTGATGCATTAACAGTCTCAGAAAGCTGGCATCATGAGAAGTGGGTGATTGATTCGGGTTGTTCATATCACATGACCTCAAGGAGAGACTGGTTTGATAAGTTCGAGGAGCTCAACTCTGGACAAGTGCTACTGGGGGACGACTATTCCGTTGAAGTTAAAGGAATAGGTTCTATCAATATCAAGGCATATGGTGGCACGGTGAAGACATTGACAAATGTCAGGTATATTCCCAAGCTGAAGAGAAATTTAATATCTACAAGTACGTTAGATAAGCTTGGGTTTGATCATGCTGGAGGCAAAGGAAAGACAAGGTTCTATAAGAACGGGAAGATGGGTCTTCAAGGTTCACTGTGTGGTTCTTTGTATTTGCTTGATGGAGAGACTGTAACAGGACAGTCAAACATTAGTGTTTCCAGGAAACCTGCCTGCGATGAAACAGTGTTGTGGCATAGAAGGTTGGGACACATGAGCATGAAGAATCTGATGATCCTGGCAAAAAGGGGCATCATTGACAAGAGGAGAATTGGAGAGATGGATTTCTGTGAGAGTTGTGTAATGGGAAAGCATAAGAAGCTGAGCTTCAACGTTGGGAAGCACTGAAGTATGTTCATTCAGATCTTTGGGGATCTCCGTCGGTTACTCAAAGTTTGTCAGGTAAACAGTATTTTCTGTCTATCATTGATGATTACACGAGGAAAGTGTGGGTATTCTTCTTGTCTACTAAGAGTGAAGCGTTTACAAAGTTTTGTGAATGGAGAAAGCTGGTTGAGAATCAAGTCAGCAAGAAGGTGAAGTGTCTGAGAACAGACAATGGGTTGGAATTCGTGAACAAGGATTTCAATGAGTTTTGCAAGCAGCATGGGATTGAGAGGCACAGGACATGTGCATATACTCCATAGCAGAATGGAGTAGCTGAACGCATGAATCGAACAATAATGGAGAAAGTGCGTTGTATTCTTGATGAGAGTGGCTTAGGAGAAGAATTATGGGCTGAGGCGGTTAGCACAGCTGTGTACCAAATAAATAGAAGTCCCTCATCAGCCTTAGATGGCAATATTCCTGAAGAACTATGGCTGGGAAGAAAGCCAGGTTATAAGCATCTTAGAAGATTTGGGTCATTGGTCTATGTGCATGTAGATCAAGGGAAGTTAAAACCAAGAGCTATGAAGGGAATTTTCATAAGCTATCCAGAAGGAGTCAAAGGGTACAAGGTGTGGCTCCTGGATGAAGAAAGATGTACAATAAGCAGGAATGTAGTCTTTGTTGAAGATAAAGTGTTCAAAGACTTGAAGGAAGGAGTTTCTGGGTCAGAAAAACCGCTGGAGAACCCGAGCCCAGAGACGGTGTCGATCGACACACCTATTGGTGACGATCGACACCCCCCGTCTGAATTGACAGTTCCGGCTTCTGAAGATCAAGGTGAAGGTTCATCTTCAGGTGGAGTTGTTGGAGATTCAGAATCAGATGATATACCTCAGAATGACTATCAGTTGGTTCGAGATCGGACTAGAAGAGTAACAAGGCTGCCTGACCGTTTCAATGATTATGATTTGGCAAGTTTTGCCTTAATAGCTGCTGTTGAGATGAGTTCTGAAGAACCAAGGGACTATCAGGAAGCTGTTGAAAGTAGGGATAAAACTTTCTGGAATGGAGGTATGAATGAAGAGATGGTTTCTCTTGATAAGAACAAAACCTGGAGGCTGGTTAAGAGACCAAAAGGAAGAAAAGTTATTGGCTGCAAGTGGGTATTCAAGTTAAAGCCGGATATACTAGGAGTAGAAGAACCAAGATATAAGGCCAGGCTGGTAGCCAAAGGATATTCTCAGAGAGAGGGTATTGATTATCAGGATGTGTTTTCACCAGTAGTGAAACATGTTTCTATCAGGTTTCTTCTATCTATTGTTGCAAATTTAGATCTGGAACTGGAGCAGCTTGATGTTAAGACTGCGTTTCTTCATGGTTTGCTTGAAGAGGAGATCTATATGGAACCACCAGAAGGTTTTGTGGTTAAAGGTAAAGAGGACTATGTTTGCTTGTTGGAAAGAGCACTGTATGGACTGAAGCAAGCTCCAAGGCAGTGGAACAAGTGTTTTGATCAGTTTGTGGTTAGTCATGGGTTCAAAAGGAGCGATGTCGATCACTGTGTCTACATAAAGGAGAGTAAAGATAAGTGCTTTATCTATCTACTCTTGTATGTTGATGACATGTTAATTGCTTCAAAGGACATGAAAGAGATACAGACTGTGAAAAATCTGTTGAGTAGTAGGTTCGAGATGAAAGACCTAGGAGCTGCGAGAAGAATTCTTGGTATGGATATTGAGAGGGATCGTGAAGGAGGAGTTCTTACTCTGTCTCAATCCGGGTATATCAAGAAGATTCTTCAGGTATTCAATATGGATGAGTCTAGATCTGTTTCAACACCTATAGGTTCGCACTTTAAGTTGTCTGCTGTCAAAGATAATGAAGCTGAGACAATTGTGGATGATATTCCATATGCTAATGCTATCGGAAGTATCATGTATGCGATGCTGGGAACTAGGTGTGATCTAGCATATGTTGTTGGCTTAGTGAGTAGGTTTATGAGCAAGCCAAGTATGGTTCACTGGTCGGCAGTGAAGTGGGTACTAAGATATTTGAAGGGTACTCAGGATCTGAAGATTGTATTCAGGAAGAACAAGGAGTTTAAGGTTGAAGGTTTCTGTGATTTTGATTTTTCGTCGGATTTGGACAGAGGTAGATCGATTTCAGCATATGTTTTCACCGCTGGTGGAAGTGTGATTAGTTGGAAGTCGAGTCTTCAACAGGTGGTTGCACTGTCTACGACAGAGGCAGAATACATGGCGTTGGGGGAAGCTACGAAAGAAGCTATCTGGCTAATGGGTTTGGCTGAAGAGTTCGGTTTCAAACAAGACTCGGTGGAGATCTGGTGTGATTCTCAGAGTGCTTTGAGTTTAGCCAAGAACAACGTTCATCATGAGAGAACAAATCATATTAAACGAAGGATGCATTTCATCAGGGATATAGTTGCTTCCGGTGACGTAAAGTTGTCCAAGATCCCTACAGAGAGGAATCCGGCTGATATGTTGACAAAGGTTCTTCCAGTGGATAAGTTTGAGAAAGCCTTGAGTTTTCTCGGCTTAGAAGAGCACTAAGGTGCTGGTTTGTCTGGAGTTTCACATGGATGCAAAGATGAAGATGTTATACTCTGGAGTGATTGTCATCAAGGTGGAGATTTTGTTGGGCTTTGGTGATGAAAATCATTGAGTTATAACTAGGCCTGCTACAGGGTAGTCATTAGGAAACGGGTTTGTTTTCTTTGGGCTTCGGTTTGGTTTAAACCGTCTTATCTTTGTAATAGACTTAGTATATAAAGCTAAGCATGTGGGGAATTAGGGTAAACACAAAATTTCTGATTTCCTCTAGGTTTTAGAAGGAGGCAGAGAGAAACCTAAAAGCTTGTAATCTGTGATATAGTGGATTACTGGAAAAACTCCAGGCCGAGACGTAGGATCACACATCGTGGTCTGAACTCGTTAAATCACTGTGTCTTTACTTTATTGCTCAAGAACAAACTAATATTCCGTGCAAAAAAGAGGTTCAATTCTCTACATCTAGAACGGAAGTTTCCAGAGAAGATAATTTGTAGACAAGAGGCGGAAGGTAACACATTGAGTAATTGTAAGAGGAGAATCAGAAGTAGTTTCAGATGGTCAACCCATGGTCGGCTAAAGCTTTGATACCATGATAGACAAACTGGAAGAGAAATACTTTCTTAATTTTTTATTTCAACTGGACAGAAAGGATTACATAAGCTTAGTATATTTACAAAAAAAAAACCTAAATAGAAAGAGAGCATTTGGATCTAGAATAAATATCCCTCCGTCACTAAGACTATCTTCTAATCTCTTCCTTTTCACTAGAAACCTCCGTCAAACTTGTCGTCCGGTCACCGACTCCGGCTGCTCCCTCAGAGCCGGAGTTGGGTTAAGTCCTCTTCTTCGTTTTGTGTATATTAGGCAGGGATCTTCATTTTGTGTCCTTTTTATTGGACGGATGGTTAGATTCTAGATCAAGTTTTTGGCCATATTCCAGGGTAAAAAAAAAGCTTTTGTTGATCTGCTATAGTTTTTTAGTCAGTTTGTCAGAATGCATGCCTTACCAAGCTGGCCTTGGTTGTGGTCTCTTCGAATCCATAGTAGATATGTTTATCGGCCCGGACTCTGGTGTCTAGTTTTTGATTTTGCATGCTTTCTTTGAGGTTCCTTTGGTTCTTCTCCGGTTCGATCTTTCACCCTTCTCAATTTTTGTGAATTCGGTGGAATCCGGTGTGGATCGTCTTCGCTCCTTGTCATTTCTTAACAGATCTGATTGAGATCTGGTCTTTACTTCAAGCTTTTATCTAGGCGAAATCAAGTCGCTCTAAATTGACATTGCCGCATCCGGAAGAAGACCTTTGGATCCTGTTGAAGTTCTTTCTTGGCGGGTTATGAAGCTTTCATTTCTTGAATTTGTTTGGGCTTATTCACTATAGAAGATTGCAGTAATCGGTGGTTTAGCCAGGCTTTGACGTCCTTGATTAGTCTCTCTCAAAGGATCTCTTCCAAAGATTGCTTGTAAGTTGAGGTTAGGCCTTGTTCTCGGTTTCGATCATTCCATCTACTTTGGTTTCAATCCTTTTCGGTAATATGCAAATCTAGAAATGATTTTTTTTCATAAAGAAAATGAAATGTCCATCCAAATAAGGATGAAAAAACAGAGCTATCGAAGCCAACCCGTAAGGGACTGCTACCCAGTCATTTAAAAACAAGGGAGTAAAATTGTGGTTCATGAAGTAGAAATAATCAAAGTAGAAATCCAATGCAACCTCTTCCATATGGCTGGGTAAGATGCAATTTCAATAGTAGCTTTAAGAGTGAAAATAAAGATATACTGTATGTTTTAAATGGATCATCAAATATTGCACAGGTACATTGAATCAGGCTTGGCCAAATTTAAAACTAGTGAACACAGTTTACAAGCAAAAGCATGTAGTTTTCTTCACGCATTTCGAAATGATTGGATGAGAGGATTCAAATATGTTTATGTTTTATTTGGTTGTTTTTATGAAAGAATAAATGCACGTTGCCAATAAGAAAAAAAAATCTGATTCAATTGATTATTTTATATTTGTGAAAGATGATTAGTTGACTCGTTGAAGAAGAAAACAGTAATGACTTATGAATGAATGGGGTTGAGATATAGTTGGGAGTTAGGTGTGGGTTGCATCTATCATCGTCTTTCTCATTCTTTCTTCATTGTTTTAGATTGCAATAAAAAAAATTCGAAATCGTCGTTGAGTTATATATGTCAAATTTTCAAGAAGACATATGGCTACTTCATCCTATAAAATATTCTATTATATTGATTCTTAATTATTCTAATATTAGTAACATCTGCTATATATGTATTTTCTTATGTCAGAGGAAGACTTTGTTCACCTACGACAATAAAAGAATCCAGAGTTATTAATTATTATCCGATATTTCCAATCCATTTACCAAGTTTACTAATCAAATATATGACATGCAATATAAGAAGAACAAAAATATGTCAATCTGGTAGACTCGATGAAAAATTGTAAAAAAGTATAATTTATTTGGCCTTCCACACAGAAGAATATACCTTAGTTGAAAAAAAAAAATATACAATACTTTAATTTTCAACAAAAAAGTTAATATATATATATAGTCTAGTTATAAATCTAGTTATAATTCTGTTTACCTCAATTTTTTATTTGAACTTTTGTTTGCGTCAGTTTTACTTATGTGATTCTGTTAAATATAAAAATATAGAACTAAAATAACTGAATCAGTATTTTATAGTTAGGATTAATAGTAACTAAAATGTATACAAGAAATTTGTTAATAGATCTTCGACAGATTTTTAGTTCGAATGCTGGAGTTCGCTGAAAATAGATATTCTCAGTACAAATGAATAAGGAATCACTAACAGAATTATGCTAAATATCGGAATATATTTTAGTAAAAAAAATATACAACTCATTTTCTGTTTGAATGCTTACAGAGATACAGATGTTGAAAATCTTGTGAATAACAAAAAGAAAATTGTAAGTGCTATTATTGTGCATAAGCCAACGTTTCCTTAGATATAATATGTATATCAGTTTGATATTATTGATACGATTCATAAAAAAAAAAAAAAAAATTCAGCTTTGGAGTTACAATAAAGATAATTTTAATGGATCTAAAATCAAAACAGCTTGGCTAGGTCCGAAAAAAAAAAACGGCGTGATAAGATAAACATGATCATTCCTTGTACACCAAAAAACTAAAATCTAGCAAATGAAATAACAAAAAGTTGTAAAAAATGACTTCCAAACCATATAATAACCATCAGTAAATTATTTCTCCACAGTTTGTAGAATAAAAATATTTCAAATCATCGTTCACTTATGTCAAATTTTTAAAAACACACATAGCTACTTCATAGTACATCCTATAAAATAATCTTCTATTATATTCATTCTTAGTTGTTATAATATTAATAACATCTGTAACACCGGCGTTTAAAATAATATTAGTAATCGACTTTGTTCAGCTATGATAATAAAAAAATATCCAGTAATTAGCTATCATCTGATATATGACTTGATGAAAAACTATAAAAAGTATCATTTGTTTGGTTTTCGACACAAAAAATATACTTTAGTTTTCAACAAAAAGTAGTAAATATATATAATCTAGTTATAATTCTGTTTGCTTCAGTTTTTTTAATTGTATTTTTGTTTTTGTCGGTTATATTTATATGATTCTGTTAAATATGAAAATATAGAACTAAAATAATTGAATCAAGATTTATAGTTAGGATTAATAGTATCTAAAATGTATCTGAAGAAATATATGAGAATTAGTTGATAGATCTTCAGTAGAATTTTAGTTTGAATATTCTGAAGTTTCAAATGAATATGAAATTACTAACAGAATTATGCTGAGCCATAAAATCAGTGATATGATATTTTTTCTGCTATCTGAATATCTTGGTAACAAAATATGCTACTCATTTTCTGTACAAAGATGACATTAAAATTTTGTGAAATAATAAAAAAAAATTATAAAGTGTTATTATTATATGTTATGCAGAAGCCAACTATTCGTTAGTTATGAAATGAATATGAGTTTTATTTTATTGATACGGTTTCATCACAACAATAAAGTTTTCAGCAGTGGTCAGTGGAGATAATTTTAATGGCCAAAAAAACGAATAAGATAAATACTATCATTAATTGAATACCAAGAAAATAAAAATGAACAAATCAAAACAGAAAAAAATCGTAATAGAATTTCGAAACAATAACCATCACTAACTTATTTGTCCACAATCGGTAGAATAATAACAAAAAAGAAAGATTTCAACTAAATAAAATTTGAAGGAAAGAAAAAAACTAAGTCAAAACGTAAACAAAAGATGAAATCAATATGATCACTAGGGATAGTTTGGATACGGACAAATTCTTGGTTCCAGATTTAGATGGCGAAGGAGCAATCATAGCAGGTGAAGGAGCATGAACAGTTGGTGTAGATTGTGCAATTGTTGGTGGTGAGGCGGTTCTATAAGATGAATGCCTAACTTCAGGTGGTGAAGAGGTAACAGATGATGATGGAGTGGTTCTAGCCGGTGGTGAACTCGAAGATGGTGAAGTTGGAGTGGTTCTTGCTGGCGGTGAAGTTGTAGGTGGTTTTGAAGGAGAAGCTGAATAGATACCATTAATAAAATACATATTCAATAATCCTAAATTTTAATAAAGTATATATATATATTATAATTTTTAAAAATATATAAATTATATGTGATTTTAAAAATATATAAATTATATGTGACAAATGACTTTTTTAAAACGTCTTACTCTAACACTTTTTGGATTAATTAGATAATCCATTTTCGATCAAATATAATATATACTATTCTTTTACGAAGATAAATATGAAAATATATGAGCCAATGACAAAAAGTAAAAAGAAATATATAACTCTTTTTCGATAAGTGTAGAAGAAAATCGTTATTCATGATAGTTGAGACTTACCTGTAGGTCCAATTGGTGTTGATGCAGCAGGACTTGATGCAACATCTACAAAAAATTAATTTAAGGAAAAAGAATAAATACTCCAAAGTAAAAAAGAAAACAAATCATTATTAGATGAAAGGAGAAAAAAAAGTTTACCACAATGAGGATCAATGGGGACGTTACAAGTAGAAGGCAAGGCAAGAGCTCTGCTGTTAATTAAGTCAAACCCCATTCCACGACTACTCTCCAATGCAATGCATAGACAGCTAGAGTTATATTCAAGAACAATTTTAGTACCATCACAACACGATTTGGTCGGACTATGATCCGTTGATCCGACTGTCAAGAACGAGAGACAATCCATCATGCCGTAAATCACAGTGGAACAATCATTGTTTGATGGTGCCGATGATGGAGATAACATAGGTGGTTCTGACGATGGAGGCAACACAGGTGGTTCTGTGTGACAGGGACACTCAGCTGCATCACATGAGTATACGAGTAGTAATACCATAGATAGAACAAAAAACTGTTTCATTTTTTTCTTTTTCTATTTTTGTTCTGAGTTGGATCTATTTTGTTTTTCTGTAGACACGAAGACTCCTACGTGACTACGTCTATATATATAAGATTGAAAATGTTTTCTTCTACCATTTTACATCTTTTTAATTTTATATAGTTACGTCAGTCAGTTAAGATTTTATTTGATTTAGGTTTATCTATTAGTTATATCAGATTTTACCAAGCTGTAATCATTATTGAAACATAAATTGTGTTAAGTCTATTCTCGTTTAAACTACACGACCGTAAATGAAGTTCTTATCAGTTTATAGTATTGTTTCACCTTCACTTTATAAGCGACGTTATATATTGACCCTTTAGTCTAATGATATTTAACAATGTAGTCATTATAGCACCATTTTTTCCTGTTACTGTTCTTAAATCCATTTTATGCTATGTTTTTTTGGTTTTCATGTCAAGATTTTTTTTTGGTCAAATTTTGTTCATGTTAAGATCTTTTTTTAGGTTAGGTTGGTTGCTTTTTATCAATCATGGTTCCTTTTGTTTTACGAATTCGTAATAAATGATTAGATGAGCAGGCGGCTGATTCAGTTTAAAAAAAAACAATAAAATAAACTCTTTTTTAATCAAAAGAAAATAAATCGTTTTTAAAAAATATATATATATATATATATATATACCAAAATATCTAGATACCTTAACTAACATTCAAAAATAATTGATAGATTAATCTAAACTTATAAAACGCTATTAACACCTAGAATATCTAGATACCTGAACTAACATTCAAAAATTTAAGGGACCTAACAAAAACAAAAACTTTAAATCTATAAATGCACAAAAGCATATAACAAAATAAAAATCTTTACAATTTAACGAAGTTCCAAATACTCGAATCATTTTAAATCCTTTATATAAAATGAGAAGATTTATATTATTCAAATTCTAGATTTTAACTACCCTATCCTTTAAAATCTTATTCATAATCAATAAACCAAAAACTTAGTCGCCAATCTTAACATAACATATATTCTACAAATTTTATATAAACCTATTACAAAAATATAAAAAAATATATATTAACAGCTTCAAAAATAATATTAGACCTTTTCCCATTTCCTTTCTACAAAAACGTTAAACTTTTCAAAAAGGTTTGGAAAATCCAAATTAAAGTTCTGCATACATAAATACAGTAGAAAGCCAAATCAAAAGAGACTCTTGAAATGTTTCGGGCCAACACTAAGATATATTAATCCAATTTATATGATCCATATTGTCTGTATATTTATCTACCATTACTAGAATATAAGTGCCACCACTAATCCTCTTTTGAAATACTATTCTGTTTGTTTATGTTTGCTGAAATCAAAGATTAAAATGGTGAATTTTACGTAATTTAGTTAATTATTATTAGGTTAAGAGTAAAGATTATCCTAGACAGTTTTCAAAAAAAAAAAAATGCTTGAGCTTCTTAAAGCTACCAAGGTTATATTGTTCTCTACTCATTCTTTATCGTATTTCTACCAAGGTTTACATTTTGCTTTTTAATTTTCACATTTGTATTCTATTTTCTACATCATTACTAGTGCTAGTTTCAATTTAAACCGGAGTAGCAATGACTTGATCGATGATTGGAGAATTGGGTGTCAGAATACAAAACCTTCTTTGATTCGAGTTGCTGCAAAGAATGAAAACAGATAATAGAAAATTTACACATTTTGAAAAAGAGTACATGGAGAGACCTGGATTTTGTTTCATATCTTTTCAAATTAAATCATTTAAAAAGAAGAAGAAGATGAAGAATATATGATGAATCGATCATGTTAAGTGTAAGATAGATATTTGATTTGTAATCGGGAATAGGTGAATTTATCTTATGGATTGGACATGGAGAAGCCAAGAAGAAGCTGGGATCATTTAGGTTTTATAAGAATTTTTTTAATTAATTCTCTAATTTTTCTTTCAGTGGTTATGTGTCAGGAGAAAGGATGTGATGTGTAAGGCTGTCCTGATACTAAACTCACTTTTATAGTTATCTTAGATTCTGCTTAATCTTCGGGAATGTGGTGAATTTATTTTATGGATTGGACATGAAGAAGCCAAGAAGAAGTTGGGATCAATTAAGTTTTTAAAGATTTTTTTAATTAATTCTCTAAATTTTTTTTTTTCAGTGGTGATGTGTCCGGAGAAAGGATGTTGATGTGTAAGGCTGTTCTGAGACTCGAACTCACTCTTTTTTTTAGTTTTCTGGGGAGATGATACGATCGAGGAAGACGACAGTCGTTGCTAAAGAGGAAGAGGAAAGATTAGGGCCAATTTGGGCCTTCTGCAAATAGTTTTTAATTTTCCTTCTCTCGTTTGAATTATGGGCTTCTCATATTTTTTTTTCCGTTTCTCGTTTTAAAATTTGTTGACGATTGAAACAGAAATTTTTTAACACTGATGATATGCCACGTGGCCAAGAAATAGAGAAGCCTACGTGGGTGGCCAGCCCCAAAAAGCTCCTTTAATTTATTATAGATTTTAGATCCTGTTTAATCTTTCCAGATCTTCTTTGCTTGTGTCATGTGGCAAAAAGCTCCGCTTTCTTTTCTTCTCGACTCTTCTCTATCAAAACTCGTTTCTTTCACAGCCGTCTTCTTCCACGGTTGAAACGGTATGATCAACGTATTCTTTTTCTTTGTGATTCTACAAAATGATCTCTGAAGCTCTATCTTATGTTGTCGTGTAAGATAGAGAGTGCTATATAAGCTCAAGAGGCAAGAAATGGTAAAGACATTCAAGGGACTTTGTGGGAAGTGTTTAAGTACACTAGAGACTAATTTTGTGAGAACAAGAAATGGCAAAGAGAAAGACATTCTCTCTTTGTTGGCTGATCTATTCTTCATTTTCACTTTTTCTTATGTTTTTTTCCAAATTAATCTCTCTTCGCTTATGAGTTCTCTTTGTTTCTTTCTGTTATTATAATAATCGGTGCTCTATTTTTTTTTAATATATATTTGATTCTTCTTTCTTTTGAACGATTTGGTTCTAACGATTATCCTCAATTTCGTTTGGGTTCTGATCCCGAGTGGTGTCGATCGACACTAACCATTGGTGTCGATCGAAACCCTCACAGAAACTCGATATTAACGTATATCTTATATACATTGATCATGATCATTACTCTAATGATTAAACTCAATTTATATTATCCAGTTTGCTTAGGTGTGTGACCCTATATGATCATATGATACTGGTAATGAGTTCATAACTCATAAGTTATAAGCGGATTCTAGCAAAACATTATAACCGACCAATATCATATGATTGTCTTATCTCGACATCACGACTCTACTAGAGTAAATACAAGTATGATTTCAGGACATTCCCTTCAGTCTCCCACTTGTACTGAAATCAACTATTCCCATAATCCCTTTGTCTCTGTATCTCGATCTGGCATAAGGCAATAACTCGTGTCATCCTCAATCAACCAGATCATGTTTGTCGAACTCCGATTTATACTGATGAAAGACAAACGATTGTCATTCAACCCGTTTGAGCATGGCCACGCATTTTTCAGTATCAAATCTTCGATATGCCCATAGATATTTATCTCCCGTTATATGGGAGGGACAAATTCCATCTTGTTCCATCCCTGTCCCCTACATACTTCATGATATGTCCAATCAATGCATTTATAGTCACCAGTTATGGCTGACGTTTGACAGAGTCAAAACATACCAATTCATATGTAAGAAAACATGATGAACTCAGGTCTAAGGACTATACTCTATAGTCGTAATGAGAAACTCTTATGACACTCATATAACAATCTTGTAGAGTTCTCATTAGCGGGTCAGGTCCGATCATGTGTTCTCTAACACATATCTATGTGATTGACTTTAATACTCCTATTAAAGACTCCATGAAACTTAGTCATCAGTCACCTCACATACTAGTCTCGCGCGGTTATTAATGTCCAACTTTAATAACCTCGACTATGAACACAAATAATTTATGTCATCTATCACTTATAGAGTTTCATGATCAAATCACTTATTTGAGAAACTTAAAAATGTTTAACCTATATATAGAACCAAATTCTCATTAAACATGAAAATAAAACCTAGTCTAGTGGTTCGGGTTAAAAAATCTTGCACTCCGCACCAAGCTCTGAACCGCCTTTATGTCATTTTCCTTTTTTCCTCGTTTTAAAATAAAATAAAAATATTTTAAGATTTTTATTATTCTATCGTTTTATATAGTAGTACTGTTAGATCATGACAATAAATATAAGGTGGATGGGTGGCTTATGTACGTGATATACATCTTCAATGTCTTGAGTTCGACTCCAGCTATTGCAAAGTTTTGGTTTCTTTTGTTGGTGTAGTTTTTTATACATTTGGATAGTTTGGGTGTGCAGCCATGTGTTTTCCTATAGTTCGTGTAGCTCAGAATACCTTTAATTTGGTTAACCGGAGTTTCAATCGACGTTTTCAACTCCGGTACTGCTCATCACTATTCTGGTGCCTTAAAAAAAAGTTGTAATGTTAAACACATAATTTTTTCGGAATTATACATGACACATGTCGTATCATATAGTTGGTGTAGCTTTTAATGCATTTAGTTAGCTATGATGTGTAGCCATGGATTGCCTTCTAGTTTGTGTTGCTGGCAATGATTTTTTCTATGTTTAATCATGTTGTAATCCTTCCAATTAATTGAAAATCTTCATTCAACAGAAAAAAAACTTTTAAACGTATCCTGCCATTTTATAGTTTTTTTTTTGTTTAGCGCTGATACAAATTATGAAAACTATTACAAGGATAATTATACAACGGACAACTTTATCCGTTTCACTAGGATCCACGATCATGATGAACGGCTCCGCTTGCACCATGTTGAAAATCTCTGTAACACCCATCTCCCGACACTCGGGAACGGCGTGCCACTAACTATAATAAAATAATATATATCCAAATCTCATAAATAATTCACGTCTAGATTTCCGGAAATCCATAAAATACGTCTGTCATCTCACAATCGCAATACCGTAAATAAATTGTAAATACCAAGTCTGAAATACGATACGAAAATACAAAATAACATAAAGCCCAAAAGTAGCACCCGGTCCGATAAAACGTCTACTACTCCTCATTCTCACCTGAAAGGGGAAAAAGAGGGGTGAGTAACAGGGGAGTCACTCAGTGAGGTATGGGATGCTAATCACAGAAAACGAAATCTGACCATAGCACGCCATACATAGGAAATAAACTAAACATGCACAATCACGGTACCTAAAGTACCCAATGAACAGCCAACATCCTATTACCAGATCCAGTGACCGGTGGCACCCTCCTACCCGGAGGACAACTTATGGGATAGTGCCCACTACACCGCCTGTAGACGATTATCGACCTCGAAGGTACTGGAACAGCAGGTCGACTAATTCTGCCCAGCACCATCTCCTCAAACAACATGCGACGCAAGTACAGAGATAACATATCTGTACCCCCGCAATCCCTAACGACCCACATGGTCGACTAATCCTAGTCCTAGCATGAATAAAAGAATCAGTTGACAATTTAATGCACAATCAATGGGTTGAATCATCTATTATTCCTAAATCCGAATTACAAATAAATCTAAAAGACTCTAGCATAGAAACGGAACACATTTAATACTAAATCCTATCTACAGCGCTTTTTGATGAAAAGTACGATATTTTGCGGAAAGCCCTCACCTTAGCTAAAACGGATGATTACTGCGGCTTCTGAACTCCGGATGCTAAAACAGACACTGAATCTGAAATCAGAACGAAATTTTGAGTCAGAACGGCTTTCGAACGGCGAAAAACGGTTAACGGGTCAAAACGGTCAAAGTCAACGGTCAACGGTTAGAAAGTCAATGGTCAACAGTCAACCCGGTCAAAGTCAACGGTATGACCAGTCAAAATCAAACCGCGACTAAACCGGATTAAACCGAACCAAACCAGACTAAACCGGACTCAATTGATTTAAACCAGAAATTGAATCAAACCGAAATTAAATTGAATTAAACCGATCGAACCGGATCAAACCGAAACCAAACCGATCAGCTTAACCAAACCGGACTCAAACCGTCGGCCAGATCGCCGGCGAGTCTCCGGCGACCGGCGACGGCGAGGCGCGGCGGTTTCCGGCGACCGGCGACGGCGACAAGCGGCGGCGGAGCTTACCGGCGGCGACGGCGGCGGTGGCGCGTGTGATTCACGCGCGGCTGCGATCGACGGCGCGGTGGCGCGTGGCGCGCGTGGGCTTCACGCGCCTGTCTTCTGGTGGCGCGTGCGTGCGCTTACGGCGGAGCTGGAGGCTGAGCTTCTTAGCGTGGCTTCGTCTCGTCGTTCTGAATCCGATGGTGGCCTTGGAGTTTCGAGAAACGCCACGGTTAGAAAGTTATGATCGATTTACCAATTGATCAAAAGAGCAAATCGGAAGTGGGTTTTCCGGTTTACCTGAGGAGCGGTTGACGGCGGCCGGCGAGCAGCTCCTCTTCTTCTTTCTCTTCTTCCTCCTCCTCTCTTTCTCTCTCTCTCTCTCTCTCTCTCTCTCTCTCTCTCTCTCTCTCTCTCTCTCTCTCTCTTCTTCTTCTTCTTCTTACGGTGGAAGTGTTGATGGGAAAAACCATTGTTTAAATGGTTGGATGGGGGAGTGGGGTGGTTGGGGGTGGAGGCAAGGTGGAGGAGGAGAGTGGAGGGGTCCGGGGTGTTACAATTCTCCCCTACTAACGAGGAATTCGTCCTCGAATTCTAGTCCTGAGTCAACTGCTCGACATTCTCAAATAAGTCTGGATATTCGGATCTCATCTGAGACTCTAACTCCCAAGTCTCCTCCTGAATACCGTCTGTCTCCCAAATAACTCTGACCATCGGTAGCACTTCCCCCTGAATAACTCTATCTTGGCGCTCTAGGACTGACACTGGCTGGCTGACTGCAGTCAAATCTCTTCTGATGTCGCTAGGTGGCTGCTGAAGGATGAGCTCTGGCTCTCGGACGACTTTCCTCAGAACAGACACATGAAACACATCGTGAAACCCAGCCAACTCTGCTGATAGCGCTAAGCGGTATGCTACTGCCCCAATCCGCTCGATGATAGGGTACGGACCCATATATCTCGGCTTAAGTTTCTTCAGCTTCCGGGTCTCGGAACCTCCCTGAAATGTCCTCATCTTAAGGTATACCAGGTCGCCCACCTCAAACTCTAGATCTCTCCGACGCTTATCTGCATAGCTCTTCTGACGATCATGGGCTTCCTTAAGCCGTCTCTTGAGTATTTCCACTTGCTCAACTGTCTCCTGAACCAATGCTGGTTCTAAGTCTCGGCACTCTCCCACCTCTGTCCAACAAAGTGGTGTACGACACGGTCTGCCATAAAGAGCCTCATACGGTGCCATCTCAATGCTCGAATGATAACTGTTATTGTACGCGAACTCTGCCAGCGGTAGGTACTTAACCCAGCTCCCTTCCCAATCCAAAACACAAGCCCTGAGCATATCCTCAAGTGTCTGAATAGTCCTCTCAGACTGACCATCTGTCTGCGGATCATAGGCAGTACTCATATAGACCTTAGTCCCCAATGCCTTATGAAAGGCTTGCCAAAACGTCGATGTGAACTTCGTATCACGATCCGACACTATACTGACTGGTACTCCATGCAACCTCACAATCTCAGCAATGTACCTCTGTGCTAGCTGCTCTGCTCTGTCTGTTTTCTTAATCGCTAGGAAGTGAGCTGACTTGGTGAGTCGATCCACAATAACCTAGATAGCATTCTTTCCGCCAACTGTCTTCGGTAATCCGGTGATGAAGTCCATAGTCACCATGTCCCATTTCCACTCGGGTAGTGGAAGACTCTGCAGTAAACCACTCGGTACCTGATGCTCTGCCTTAACCAACTGACAAGTCTGACAACACGACACAAAGGTAGCCACATCCCTCTTCATGCCGGTCCAGTGATAGTATCGCTTAAGATCCCGATACATCTTATTACTTCCTGGATGAATGGAAAACTGAGAATGATGCGCCTGCTGGAGAATCTCTCTCCTCAACTGTGCATCATCCGGTACGCACACTCGGTTCCGGTACAAGAACATCCCATTATCTGCAGTCGTATAACCAAAAATCCCTTTCTCGAGCTGATTACAAAGAGCCTCGTCTTTTCCTTGAGCAGCTCGAATCCTCCATAATAAATCGGCCTGATCCACGGCCTTAAGACCAACTGACTCATCCTCTGACGTAACTGCACATAATCTGAGACAAGAAAGTGTCTCTGCTAGTTCTTACACCTCCTTGGTCCCTGATACATCACTCCTACACCTACTCAAAGCATCTGCCACCAGATTGGCCTTACCGGGGTGGTAAGTATTCTCCAGATTATAATCTGCCAGCAACTCGATCCATCTGCGCTGTCTCAAATTAAGGTCGGTCTGAGTGAAGATATACTTTAGACTCTGATGATCGGTGAGAACCTGCACCTGCTCTCCATACAAATACGCCCTCCAGATCTTCAAGGCGAAGACAACCGCTGCTAACTCCAAATCATGGGTGGGGTAATTAGCCTCGTGAGGTCTCAACTGACGCGAAGCATATGCAATAACCTTGCCCTCCTGCGTCAAAACGCAACCCAATCCCGATCCAGACGCATAAGTGTACACTGCATATGGTATCCCTGGCCGCGGGAGTACCAGGACTGGCGTCTGTGTCAAGAGCCTCTTAAGCTCTGCAAAACTCTGCGAACAAGCGTCTGTGCACTCGAACTTGACGTCTTTGCCTGTCAACTGTGTCATTGGCTTAGCTATGCTGGCAAACCCATTGACGAACTTCCGATAGTATCCTGCCAAACCCAGGAAACTGCGGACCTCGGTAGCATTCTTAGGCGTGGACCACTCGGTAATAGCTGTAATCTTTTCCGAATCTACGGCGACTCCCTCTTCTGAAACCACGTGGCCTAGAAATCCAATACACCTCTGCCAAAAGCTGCACTTACTCAGCTTGGCGAACAACTGCTGCGACCTGAGCCTTTCCAGTACCATCCTCAAATGCTCTGCATGCTCACCTCTGGTCCGAGAATAAATCAAGATATCGTCGATGAATACAATCACGCACCGATCCAAATACTCACGAAAAACATTGTTCATGAGCTTCATAAATGCCGCTGGAGCATTCGTCAACCCAAAAGGCATCACCACGAACTCATAATGACCATAACGAGTCCGAAACGCTGTCTTACGCACATCCTCCTCAGCTATCGCAATCTGATGGTATCCAGATGCCAAATCAATCTTAGAAAACCAAGAAGCTCCCTGAAGCTGATCCAATAACTCGTCAATCCTCGGCAATGGATACTTGTTCTTGATTGTCACCTTATTCAACCCCCGATAATCAATGCAAAGCCGAAACCTCCCATCCTTCTTCTTAACAAATAGAACTGGAGCTCCCCAAGGTGAACTACTCGGCCTGATAAAACCTTTCTCTGTCAATTCCTCCAACTGCTTTTTCAGCTCAGCCATTTCTACTGGTGCTAAGCGATACGGTGCTCGAGAAACCGGAGTCGTCCCTCGCTCCAACTCAATAGTAAAAGCATCTCCTCTAGCTGGCGGTGGTCCCGTCAACGGTTCAAAAACATCTGCGTACTCAGCGACAACAGATATATCTTGCAGCTCCTGCTCCCCATCACTCGGGACCATGGCTATGGTAGCCAGAAATCCCTCAGCTCCACGCTCCAATAACTCCTCAGCCTGCAACATAGAAATAATGGAGACTCCCAAATCCGTCTGTATCCCCTGAAAGATAATCATCCCCTCTGGGCCCAGAATATGTACTCTCGCCTTCCGGCACTCTAGTCTCACATCATGACGCGACAACCAGTCCATCCCCAAGATCACATCGTAGTGACTAAGCTCCATCTGAGATAGGTCGCTGCTGAACTCAACTCCTCCGAGTACAACCGGCACTCCTCGATGAATGCCTGAAGTTGCTAGCTTCTCAGAACCAGCTGTCGAAACCCGCTTGAGCCTCGAATCGAATATACCATGAAAAGACCAATGCTTGACCAAACTCGGTGAAATGAAGCTACCTGAAGCTCCCGAATCGAATAAAGTGAATGCTGCACAATCCCCAACCATAACCGATCCTACACGAACACGCTACTAAACGAAATGCTCCACAACAACAAAATCTCGAAACAAAGGAAACTAAATAAAATACACATACCGGCTATCGGCTCGACTGCCTCCTCGTGGTCAACACCGATCGCGAACACTCGTGGAGCAATCGCCTGGAGCTTGGCTGGTGGTGGAGGTAATGCCGGCACTCTTCTCGGTCTCGGACACTCCCTCTTAAAATGCCCTGGCTGGTTGCAGTTAAAGCAAACCCTCGGTCCCACTGCTGGTGCCGCTGCTGGTGCTGCTACAATCTGTCTGCCGACTGGTGCTACTGCTGGCGCTGCGATCTGTCTGGAGACTGGCGCTACTGTTGGCGGTGGAATCTGTCTGATGACTGGCGCATCTACCGGCTTAGACCGGCAAAACCTGGAAATGTGACCATGCTGACCACAGATGTAGCACTGAGCACACTCTCCAGTATGGTGACGACGACAACGCGAACAAAAAGGAAGTCTTGAAAAGTCTGGCGCCCTCCTCTGAATCTCTGGAGCCCTCACATGTTTAGGCTGACTCAATCTGTTGAATCTCTGCTCCTCAATCAGTCCTTTCTCCAATGCAACGGCCTTCTCCACTAAGTCGACAAGCCGCTCATAATCCCGGATCAAGCAACGGTTGCGGATCTCCACTCGCAGCCCGTCCAGAAATTTCCGGATCAGATCCTCCTCAGCGATGGTGACTACTGCGAATCTGCGCAGCCGGGTGAACTCCCGTTCATACTCTCTGACCGACATCGCCCCCTGCATCAGATGCTCGAACGCGATGGCATTCTCATGCCTAGCCTCTCGGGTGAAAAACCTACGGTCACACTCCCTCAGAAAATGCTCAAACATGAGCACAACTCGGCCATGGTTACTCGCGACAACTGCCTCCCACCAATGCAGAGCGTCGTCCCTAAGATACTGCATAGCCAACTCCAACTTAAATTCTTCTAGGCACCTTGTGAGCTCAAGGTTGCGAAGAAGCGACCTCCTCCAATTGTCAGCGGCAGCAGCATCTGAACCTCCAATAAAGTGCTCATGTCCCATATCTCGCATCTGCTTAGTGATCACCCAGTATGTAGGTCTCTCTGCAGCTCCGCCTGGTGGCGGTGGTGGCGGTGGAAAACCTTCACCCTGAGCGTTACCCACCAATGGTACCTGGCGAGCGGCAGCGGCTGCCTTTTCCGCCTGAGCAGCAAATTGGCGAGCAACCTCTTCAGCAGCTACCCGTGCAGCCTCCTGAGCAGCTACCCGAACAGCCCCCTGAGCAGCTACCCGAGCAGCCTCCTGGGCAGCAACCCGAACTGCATCCTGAGCCACATTCCTGGCAACCTCCTCAGCGATCTGCCTCACCGCATCATGGTTGCCATCCTGAATGACGGTCTGTGTGACCTCGACATTTCCTGCGACTCCGCTAGTCTCTGCTGTGCGGCCACAACCTCTGCCTCTACCTCTAGTAACTCGAGTACTCTTCCTTGGCGGCATCTGAACAAGGAAGAAAACTGGTTAGAATCTGTTGAAGGACGGAACTAAGTTAAAAGAATAGTAGACTAATACCGGATAGGTGCAACTTTTTTTTTTTTTTAAATTCCCCAGATCCCAAAAATTGAAATCGTTGAAAAATGATTTTTTTTTTAAAAAAAAAAATCCGCCTCCCGGGTCAGAACCGGGATGGCTACCTGCTCTGATACCAAAATGTAACACCCATCTCCCGACACTCGGGAACGGCGTGCCACAAACTATAATAAAATAATATATATCCAAATCTCATAAATAATTCACGTCTAGATTTTCGGAAATCCATAAAATACGTCTGTCATCTCACAATTGCAATACCGTAAATAAATTGTAAATACCAAGTCTGAAATACGATACGAAAATACAAAATAACATAAAGCCCAAAAGTAGCACCCGATCCGATAAAACGTCTACTACTCCTCATTCTCACCTGAAAGGGGAAAAAGAGGGGTGAGTAACAGGGGAGTCACTCAGTGAGGTATGGGATGCTAATCACAGAAAACGAAATCTGACCATAGCACGCCATACATAGGAAATAGACTAAACATGCACAATCACGGTACCTAAAGTACCCAATGAACAGCCAACATCCTATTACCAGATCCAGTGACCGGTGGCACCCTCCTACTCGGAGGACAACTTATGGGATAGTGCCCACTACACCGCCCGTAGACGATTATCGACCTCGAAGGTACTGGAACAGCAGGTCGACTAATTCTGCCCAGCACCATCTCCTCAAACAACATGCGACGCAAATACAGAGATAACGTCTCTGTACCCCTGCAATCCCTAACGACCCACATGGTCGACTAATCCTAGTCCTAGCATGAATAAAAGAATCAGTTGACAATTTAATGCACAATCAATGGGTTGAATCATCTATTATTCCTAAATCCGAATTACAAACAAACCTAAAAGACTCTAGCATAGAAACGGAACACATTTAATACTAAATCCTATCTACGGCGCTTTTTGATGAAAAGTACGATATTATGCGGAAAGCCCTCACCTTAGCTAAAACGGATGATTACTGCGGCTTCTGAACTCCGGATGCTAAAACAGACACTGAATCTGAAATCAGAACGAAATTTCGAGTCAGAACGGCTTTCGAACGGCGAAAAACGGTTAACGGGTCAAAACGGTCAAAGTCAACGGTCAACGGTCAGAAAGTCAATGGTCAACGGTCAATCCGGTCAAAGTCAACGGTCTGACCAGTCAAAATCAAACCGCGACTAAACCGGATTAAACCGAACCAAACCAGACTAAACCGGACTCAATTGATTTAAACCAGAAATTGAACCAAACCGAAATTAAATTGAATTAAACCGATCGAACCGGATCAATCCGAAACTAAACCGATCGGTTTAACCAAACCGGACTCAAACCGGCGGCCAGATCGCCGGCGAGGCGCGGCGGTTTCCGGCGACCGGCGACGGCGACAAGCGGCGGCGGAGCTTACCGGCGGCGACGGCGGCGGTGGCGCGTGTGATTCACGCGCGGCTGCGATCGACGGTGCGGTGGCGCGTGGCGCGCGTGGGCTTCACGCGCCTGTCTTCTGGTGGCGCGTGCGGGCGCGTACGGCGGAGCTGGAGGCTGAGCTTCTTGGCGTGGCTTCGTCTCGTCGTTCTGAATCCGATGGTGGCCTTGGAGTTTCGAGAAACGCCTCGGTTAGAAAGTTATGATCGATTTACCAATTGATCAAAAGAGCAAATCGGAAGTGGGTTTTCCAGTTTACCTGAGGAGCGGTTGACGGCGGCCGGCGAGCAGCTCCTCTTCTTCTTTCTCTTCTCTCTCTCTCTCTCTCTCTCTCTCTCTCTCCTTCTTCTTCTTCTTACGGTGGAAGTGTTGATGGGAAAAACCATTGTTTAAATGGTTGGATGGGGGAGTGGGGTGGTTGGGGGTGGAGGCAAGGTGGAGGAGGAGAGTGGAGGGGTCGGGGGTGTTACAATCTCTTTATAAGTTTGCCTCCATTAATCTGCAGAAATTGTTTCCTCGAAAATTTGAATCCAAAAACTCCTGGTGTAAAAACATTAATGAATTCTTAGTCAACCACTACACAAGACCTTCCACAAAAATCATATATATATAGAATAGACTCAAAAATCATTTGATACGGGAGACATTAGAATCAATGTAACTAAATGTAACAAGAAAGTCAACCCCATCCCACGTGGACTGTAGGTGAACGTAATGTCTGAGGCTACATTTGAGAACCCTTCATGTACGTATATTATGAAAGTGAAAATAAAATAAAATAAAAAGATTATGAAAGTGTAATACCATTTAAGAAGTATATATATAAAATGATATTCGAAACGAAATAAGGCTAAGATAAACCAAATCATACGATTATTTAGACTTTACATGGTTGAATAGGCGAATAATGATTTACGTCATGATCATACCATAATCCTTCTCATTACACTACAGAAAATTCTAATTTTTTTTTATGGTATCTTATAGAGAACACTAAATTAATACTCATGTCTTGATACCTATTCCAAAGAGAGTATGCATTGTAAAATCGGAATTTTTGTTGTTAACAAAATCAACTTCAGCCAAATCGATTTAAATTTTTTTTTTGCTTCTGCGGTTCGTCTGTCCAACATCTCTCGTCGAAAAAAAATATAATCTATTTTTTTATGCTTTATGCCTTTATCCATAGCATGATTTTATCTCCTAATAAATTATGACGGCTGCTTCTGATCTCTAACATGTGTTTGCAGCGACTCAGATGGTAGGCCTAAGGCGGCGATGGTCCTATATAGTGCTGGATTCGCGGATCAATCCACCCCACGAGACAGACACTCCCCAACTAGCAAAAAACCATAAAATGAAATATTCAAACTATTTTATCTTGAAAAATTTGTAATATCCCGATTTCTAGTACATGATGGTGTATGAGAGAAACTTAAGAGAATTTATTTGGCTGGTCTATGTCATCAAATGCACTTGATTACCCTGTATCATTGAGCTATGAATTGAGTAATGCAGACCAATCCCTCCAAACAGAGTTCATGTTCTCCAGCGAATACTCAGCATTTGCAGTTTGGCTCAGGCTCACAAATGATAAAGATGATGCAAGAGCCATATATCTTGGTCTCAAGCCACATACACTGGATCTAACCCAAACAGGTAAACATACTCCAACTGATGTGATTTGCGTATTCCTTAAGCTGATAAAATATCTTCAGAGAGAATCTACTGAAATAGCGTTTTTTGTGTAAAACGAATAATATTTTCTAGATATCATTGTTTTAGAACCATCATACAACATATGAGGTTTGAATCCTTCCGATCTTTTTTATGGAAACAAGCTAA
Organism: Isatis tinctoria; assembly: GCA_010577795.1. Lineage (NCBI taxonomy): Eukaryota > Viridiplantae > Streptophyta > Magnoliopsida > Brassicales > Brassicaceae > Isatis > Isatis tinctoria. The sequence continues at coordinate 20,984,780 of CM021244.1, read as the reverse complement.
GTAGTCATGGACAATTTTTTTGGTCGATTTTATGTGGCTGTATCCACACGCAACACATGGATGGCCGTTGTATAGCTGACCATTATCTGTGTGATAGGTCTAGCCCCACGACACGAAAGACGAAGACTTTTATAACTCGGCTGCAGAAACGTTCCTTTAATCGTATGTCTTGTCCAGCTCAGAAAAAGACAATAAATAAGAAAAGCATATGAACCTCTTTCTAAAAATAGAGATATTTGAGAGAAAGATAATTGAGGAGAGGAGAACAAAATTCATAATCTCTTTGGATCAGCTAAATTGACTGCCAAAAAATCAATTTTGAATCTATTTTTTCATGACTTATATATACCAAATTGTCATGTGACCATCATACTGATTTAATATTGTTTACCCATTGGCCATGGTTTCATTCTTTCCAAGTTCCAACTCTACTCAAAGAAAGTTAGCTTTGATGTGTATATACATTCCCGAAGATATCATATATTTCGAATATATTATCTTATTTCTGTAATAACGTTGACGCCAAATAAAAGAACGTATTGTAATAATATTTAAATAATTTCTCGACTTTATGTCTCGTGCTGTCATCCATTTTCTTACGTAGATATCTATGCAGTTGTATAAGGTTCAACGTACCAAATAAATGTAGTCTTGCAAACTCGAGTTGAATTCCATAAATGTAAACCCAACGAATTGAATGTGCTAGTGTTATTGGTATTCCCGAAGATAATAGAAGAAATTAAACTATAACTTTTAACAACTATTCCATAAGGAATCCAGAAATTTGCATTGGATCAAAATATTTCATTGTTCAAAAAAAAAAAAAACTCATTCCCATCAACATATTAATGATTTAAAATCTCCAAAGAGAATGTAATATTAGTACAAGATATCATCAAACTTGTTTCTCAAAAAAGATATTATCATTCTGTAATAGAGTCCTCAGTGATTTCAATGTACCAGAGACTTTAACATTAGTGCAAGATGTTATCAAACTATTACAGTTTGCAGAGCTTAAGAACTGAACATATACTCAGGACTCTGCTAATGATTGGTCAAAAAAAAAAAAACTCTGCTACTGTTCTTCATAACTCATAAGCCTTGCAACTCTTTTCCTTAGCCGTGTTAAAAATAAAGAAATTTTTATTCATTAATTTTTTTTTCTTATTTACTTCTTCTATATAACTTTTATATAATTTTTAATAAATATATTAACTTCTTTTTTTACGTTCTTGCAATTTCCATTTTCTTATTTACAAATTTATTTTATATTACTTTTTGATAACTATTTAATTTTAATTTTTTTGGTAACAAAGAAAAGTTTTATTTTTAAAATTTCTATTTTATAGAATACGTTTAAAACTAAATAATTTTTTTAAAAAAAAAATTTAAAAAGGTTGAAACTTATAAATAAGAAAAGGGAAATTTCAAAAAGAAAAGAGAATTTAAAAAAAAAAGAAGCTAATATATGTATTAAAAAGTTCTTAACATGATTACAAAAATAAAGAAAATATTTATTTTACACTTTCTTTGCAACAAAAGCTTTTTTTTAAAAAAAAAATTTAAATAATTTTTTATATATATTTAAATACAGAGGTATCCTTAATAAGATAAAATTAGTATATTCAATTTTTTTTAAAATAATAATTTTCTTAAATGTCTTTTTAAAATATGATTAAATTTTTTTTAAAAAATCAATAAAATAAAGTCTTTTTAAAATATGATTAAAATTTTACAAAATTTATTTTTTTTGCAATAAAATAAAGTTTATTTTAATTTGTTTTTTAAAAAAATAAGTCTTTTATATTAAAAACGTGATTAAAAAAATAAAGGAAAGTTCTATTTTATAAATTTATGTTTTTGTTTAAATAATTTTTTAATAAAAATGAGAATATCATAATTAAATATATAGAAAAGATATAGATTCAAGTGCCATTTTTTGATAATTATCCAATCAATGAAGAGGATGATGGTATTTGATTTTAATTTTTGTTAAATTTCCAATTTTTTACTCTTAAAGTTTTGCAATTTCGGGTTGTGCAATAAAGGAAAGCTTTAAAATTTATTTTTCTTTCATCAAAAGGAAATCTTTAAATTTTTCTTTTTTTTTGCAATAAAAGAAATTTTTATCTCTAAAAATACTTTAAAAAGGAAAAAATAAACATTTTTATAACCATAAAGTTAAAACTTTATGAAAAAATAAACATCATTACGAAAATAAACGAAAGTTTTAGTTTTAAAACTTTTTTTGCTAAAATAAATATTTAATAGAAATGGAAATATAATAAACATGGAAATATCATATTTTAATATATAGAAAGTTATTTTATATACAGAGTATGAACCCAATTTAAGACTCGTAATCTTAGACAATAACAACGATCTTGTAGAAGTCAAGACACTCACACACCTAAAACATGTAAAACATCAATATCCAACTAGATTATTTCTATGTTCTCACACATTATTTATATTGACGATGAAAAACATAAACAGCTATATTCTTCAATAGTTAGGTTTTTGAATATAGTGTTTTAGAAAATTATTATATCAATTTATAATTATGTAACTCTGAACCAATTTTAATGAGTCTAATTGGTTTAATGCTACTAAATTAAATTCTTAATTTTTGGATTCAATTTTAAATTGATCAGTAGGTTTAAAAAAGTTCAAAAAAGTAAGCACATGTATATAGAATTAACCAGTAAAATAAAAAAAATCAAAATAACAGAAATTAATCAAACTAACCGTAATTAACCATATTTACTAGATTTAAAACAAAAAATAAACTAGAAAACAAAAACCAAGAATGAAACTAGAAATTTTTTTCAAAATAAAGTAATCCAAAACAGCAATCGTAAATAAAACAACAACTTTAACATTATTTTATTTTTAATCTTAAAACATAAAAGTTGCAAACAAACAATTTTTTTTTTAAAACATGCGAATATGCGCGGTGAGTCACCTAATAAACTATATTTAGTACTATAAATATTTTTTTCACTAAAACTGGTAATGGTTGTAGTTAACTTATAATTAAATTAACGCGTTTTTTATTTTGACTAATTTACCAACCCGAACGACAAAAAAAAAACAAGTAAAGTAGATAACAGACAACTCATTCAAAAGCCATTCTATACTTATATTATATAGAATACCCTCTTGAATACTTAAACCATCAAAACCCTCAACTAATTGCATTTATCAATGAATAGATGCGAATTATGAGCGTATCTCCATCATTTGATGAATGATGAAGTCTCTGATTATATCATATAATAATACAATAATAGAAAAACTTTGGTATTGGTATTGACTATTGAGGGCTCTCCCGCCCAACACGGTCCAGGAATCATTTCCAATTAACCCTAATTATATTTTCATCCCTTTTTCTCCAATATATTATAATCCTGTTATTTTCCCTTGGTTTTCTGTTATTACAAGTTAAACAAAGCGATTTTTCCATTGAGTATGAGGAAGTTCTCTTTGAATCCGAAACCACGTCATGTAAAATTAATTTCATTTTGAGCATCATTCTATTTTAGAGGGTGTTATTGGTTTATGTATTTTAATAGATTTATAAATCTGAACAAAATCTAGTGCTATTGGTACCATTTTAAAAGCTAAAATTAAAATCAAGTTTTGTTGGTTCCATGATTTATAAATCTAAAATACTTATTAAAATTCACATATTAGATTTGGAAATCAGTATATTTGGCTTAGATTTATAAATTCTATACAGATTTCTAAATCAGTCAAAACACATAAACGAATAACACCCTCTTATAATCTCTAGAATTTACTTTTATCTTTTTAACTAAACTAAAAGTTGATGTAAACATCCAATCGGAGCTGGAGCCACCAACCGTAAACGAAGGTCTAATGACACGGTCCAAGTCCAAACAACTAAGGAATAGGTTCAATGCAGCTGTACAAGCCCACATATACTCATTGGAACCTGAAGAACTAGGATGGACCGACCCTGAAGAGACCGAGCAAGACCAGACTCCCCAAGAACGAGCCAACCTTGCAAAGGACATGAAGACCACACTCGGAGAGCTATCACCACACACCATCATCCAGAACTTAGCCGAGGACTTTGGACAGATTAACTTGGGAAATGAAGAAGCTGACAAGAACCAAGACCAAGCTAACAAGAACCGGGATCAAGAACTTCAAGAACCAACCGAGTTGTTCATCAAGACTTCAAGCGAGACAGTTCACAACTCCAAGGAAGCTCACGCATTGATCCATCCGACCATTCCAAGAGGTAAGTCAGGTAAGGTTTATAATTACTACATTGTTCTTGCAGGAGAAACCGAAGCCTTCAACACTTAGTCCTATTTTCGTGTTCTTTTCTTTGTTTTAAGCACCGAACTCTAGTTTCCATAAATGGCTCCATGTTGGACGCCTTGTAGTTTTGTTTCTTTCTTTAATTTAAATGTCTTGTTGTTTAGAGTCTTTTCTTGCTGTTTTTTTGTCGAACCCTAGAAGGTTCAAAGCTGAAGGACTATTAATAAGGTCCCATATGCAGCCGTTGTAGCTACACTTTTTACTTTGATCAATATATGAGCCAGTTTGTCTAAGTACAAACCGAGAAGAGAATTCTCAAACCCTTGTTCTTGTTCTTGTTCAAGTGATTCTTACAAGGATTGGAGCTGCACCGTATCAAGAGGAAGAGCCTGTTCTGTTGTGTCGTGGTTCATTCCATCAGCCTCATTCATCCATCTGATCCCACACGTGAGAATCGATCACCAACGTGTTAGGTCTCCACCATCAACCATCAACCGAGCTAAGAGATTGGTGACCACCATCTTGAAGTTCCCATCAATCGGATTCCATCCCAATATAAGTTCCACCACCCGGTTCTTATATCAGTTTGGTATCAGAGCCGAAGATTCAATCTTTGGTTCTTTCTATCCATTAACTCGTTTCCTTCGTGTTCTTCTTTCATCCGTTTGTTTAGTTTCTTGTTTGCATCATCCAAATAAAAAAAAAAGTTTGCATTCGGTACTTAGTTTTGCACAACTAGTTAATTGTTGCATCCGAAAATATATAAAAAATATATATATATATTGGTAATAGCTTGTCTACTTGTCAATCCTGTTAGCTCTTGCATCCGTGAACCTGTTCATCCAAGTAGCCGCCACCATTGTTTGCTTCACTTGTCTAGGTTTAGTCGAGCATTCCATATTGTTGCATTGCACCTTTCCTTTTCTTTATCCCTCGCATCTAGTTCTTTCCTTTTTAGTCTAAGCCGCGTAACTTCACAAAAAAAAAGCATTGTTCCTTTTCTTTTGTTTCGTTTGTTTTATCACACTTGGTACCTTTGATCATTTTTCTTGTTTGTGTTGAGTGCAAGACACACAAGGAGAAAAGCAATGGGAGAAAATGAAGAGCAAGCCACGAACCCTATGGCCCAGATGATGGCTGCCTTCCAAGAAACCGACTTGAGCAGCATCCAAGATGACAGCCAATCCGCAATGTGCATGTGCGGAACCGAGATACCGAAGACGATGACACCGATGAAGACATGCCACCATTGGAGGATGATCAGCTGGATCAATACCAAGGCCAAAGGAGGAGGAGACAAGACCCTCTTTTCAACAACCGAGATAGAGAGGTGAACAACCGAGGCAAGAATCATGAGATTAAGCTAAAGCCTCCTACTTTTTCAGGTAAAGCCTATCCAAAAGCTTACATGGATTGGGAGCGACGCATGGAGTACATCTTTGAGTGCTATGGGTACAAAGAACACATGAAGGTTGTCGTTGCCGCAGCTCAACTTACCGAGAATGCATTGTCTTGGTAGGATAGAACACTAGCCGATAGGAGAAGACAACGATTCCAAGTACCTCCTACGCCAAAGGTATGTACCTGAACATTACTATAGAGATTTACATAAACGCTTTCGGATGTTGGCGCATGGAAACAGATCAGTTGATGAGTACTTCGAAGAATTTCAGAAGCTGATAAAATCCTAGGAGCTGGAGGAATCCGAGGAAGCCTTGATGGCTCAATTCGTTGATGGTCTTCATGATTGGATTGCACGCAAGGTGGAACGAGCTCAGTACTACAACTTACATGAGCTTATACATCTCGCAGTTCAAGTGGAGAGCCAAATCAAGAAGAAGACATCCTATTCCAACCGTAACAAATCAAATCAACCATGGGCTTCAAGTAGTAACAAGGCTGTGGACAAAGGCAAGGCGGTTGATTACGACTTACGGAACAAAGACAAGGCTAAAGAAGCAACCAAGCCAAACCGTTACGAACCAGGTAAGAATACAAACCCTAATCAAGCTAGAACACGTGACGTTGTTTGTTTTAAGTGTCAAGGTAGAGGACACTATGTAAGAGACTGTCCAAACCGGAGAGTGATGGTCATCACTGCCGATGGAGGATACGAATCTAAAGACGAAATGGAGGAAGCTGAGGAGAGCTCAGAAGAGGACACAGAGTATCCGGACACAGGAGAAATGCTTGTGACTAGGAGGGTGTTGCTAAACCACCTGAAGATCAAGCTCAACGAGATAACTTGTTCCACACTCGTTGTACTATTTCGGAAAAGGTATGTAACCTCGTGATTGATGGAGGATCTTGTGCTAATGTTGCTAGCAAGTATATGGTATACAGGTTAGGTCTTGAAAAGACCAAGCACCCGAGGCCATACAAGCTTCAATGGCTCAACAACTCCACAGAACTTAAGGTGAATGAGCAAGTGATCGTTTCATTCAGTGTTGGCAAGTACAAGGATCAAGTCCTGTGTGATGTAGTGCCAATGCAAGCTGGACATCTGCTGTTAGGGAGACCATGGAAATTTGATAGATCCACACTTCATGATGGACGTACAAACTACTATTCTTTCACGCATGAGGATCGCAAATACAACCTAGTTCCACTAAGTCCAGCCGAAGTTCATGAGCTTCAAAAGAGAAAGAACAAAGAGTCCAAGGTAAGTAAAACTAGTCTCTACATCAATTTTAGTGGATTAAACCGTGTCATGAGTGCCCAGGGCACTATATTACTAATAATCTACAAAGAATGTTTAAGAACAGGATTTGAAGAACTAGAATTGCCTGCCGAAGTTAATACTGTGCTCAACAAGTTCCAGGACATCTTTCCTGAAGACATGCCACCAGGATTGCCACTAATTCGTGGGATAGAGCACCAGATTGATCTTGTGCCAGGCTCGGCTTTGCCTAACAAGCCTGTGTATCGAATGAACCCACAAGAGAATAAGGAGCTGGACAAATAAGTTCAAGAACTCATGGATAAGGGGTACATTCGAGAGAGTCTCAGCCCATGTGTCGTGCTAGTGCTTCTAGTGCCAAAGAAAGACGGTTCTTGGAGGATGTGTGTAGATTGCCGAGCAATTAACAACATCCCAATTAAGTACCGACACCCCATTCCAAGATTGGACGACATGCTAGATGAGCTTAGTGGTTCCACCATCTTTTCCAAGATTGATCCAAGAGTGGATATCTCCAAGTCAGAATGCGAGAAGGAGATGAATGGAAGACAGCCTTCAAGACCAAGCAAGGCTTGTACGAATGGCTTGTGATGCCATTTGGTCTCACGAATGCACCAAGTACATTTATGCGACTTATGAACCAGGTTCTAAGATCATTTATAAGCAAATTTTTGGTAGTCTATTTTGATGATATACTCATCTGTAGCCGCAGCTTCACTGATCATCTTGAGCACTTAGAACTTGTTTTAAAAACACTTCGGAAGGAAGGTCTTTATGCCAACCTAAAGAAGTGCGTCTTTTGTAATTCTTAAGTTTTGTAGTGAGTAAACAGGGACTCCAGGTTGATGAAGAGAAGATCAAGGCAGTCCAAGAATGGCCAACACCAACGACCATTGGACATGTTAGGAGCTTTCACAGCTTCGCTAGCTTCTACCGGAGGTTTGTGCGCGACTTCAGCACCATGGCTGCACCACTCACAGCCGTGATCAAGAAGAATGCACCATTCTCTTGTGGGCCAGCTCAAGATATTGCTTTCCAGACTTTGAAGGACCGCTTGACTCACGCACCAGTCCTAGCCTTACCTAACTTTTAAGAGACATTTGAGGTGGAATGCGATGCATCAAGCTTGGGGATTGGAGCAGTTCTACATCAAGGGAAGCGACCCGTAGCCTTTTTCAGTGAGAAGCTAAGTGGGGAAACTCTGAACTACCCTAATTACGACAAGGAGCTCTATGCATTGGTCTGAGCCTTAGAAACTTGGCAACATTATCTTTTGCCAAAAGAGTTCATCATACACACGGACCATGAGACTTTGAAGCATCTAAGAGGCCAGACCAACCTCAAGAGGAGGCACGCAAAATGGCTAAAATTCGTGGAAACATTCCCATACATAGTCAAGTACAAGAAAGGGAAGGATAATGTGGTTGCCGACACCTTGTCCAGAAGACATCTACTGATTGCAACCATGGAGGCCAAGGTTTTGAGATTTGAGCACATCAAGGAGCTATACAAGGATGATCCCGAGCTTGGAGAATGCTACAAGGAACACGGCAAAGGGAGTTTCTCAGCCTTTTACTTACATGATGGTTTCTTGTTCAGGGATAAACGCTTGTGTATTCCACAGGGTTCCATGCGAGAGTTGGTGGTGACTGAGGCTCACGGAGGAGGACTCATGGGACAATTCAGAGTAAACAAGACCTTAGCTGTTGTAATGGAGCACTTCTTTTGGCCTCACTTAAAGAAAGATGTGGAGAGATTTTGTGCTAGATGAGTTCAATGCCACAAGGCCAAGTCCAGGTCACATCCACACGGTCTTTACATTCCTTTACCAATTCCTAATGCTCCTTGGTAGGATATTTCTATGGATTTTGTTTTAGGCCTGCCCAAGATTCAACACAAGGATACAATATTTGTTGTTGTTGACCGGTTCTCGAAGATGGCCCATTTCATTCCATGTGATAAGAGCAATGATGCCACTCAGACCGCGAATTTGTTCTTCAAAGAAGTTGTGCGTTTGCATGGGATACCAAGGACCATTGTCTCTGACAGAGACACCAAGTTCTTGAGCCACTTCTGGAGAACCTTGTGGTGGAAGTTAGGAACCAAACTTCTTTTCTCCACCACTTGTCATCCCCAAACGGATGGACAAACCGAAGTGGTAAACCGTACTCTTTCCACTTTACTTAGAGCTACGCTTGGAAAGAACATAAACACTTGGCTAGATTGCATTCCATTCATTGAGTTTGCATATAACAGGTCCCGACATTCAGCTATTAAGTTCTCACCTTTTGAGATTGTTTATGGCACTAACCCCCTATCGCCAATAGATCTTGTTCTTATTCCTTTAGTTGACCAGGTTAGTCAAGATAGAGTCAAACGTGGGGGAGCTCATCAAGAAGCTTCATGAAACGGCCAAGGCTAACATTGAGAAGAAAACCGAGGAGTACAAGCGCAATGCTGACAAAGGAAGTCGCCAACAAACGTTTGACGCAGGAGATTGGGTCTGGATGCATATGAGGCAGGAGAGGTTTCAAAACAAACGCGCCTCAAAGCTGGCACCAAGAGGAGACTGCCCATTCAAAGTCCTAGCCAAGATTAACGACAAGGCCTACCATTTGGACCTGCCAGGTGAGTTTAACATTTCTCACACTTTTAATATTGCTGACCTATCTCCATATGACGCAGGAGGTTCAGTTTTTAGGTCAAAACCTCTTGAAGAAGGAGGGAATGATGTAAACATCCAATCGGAGCTGGATCCACCAACCGTAAACGAAGGTCCAATGACACGGTCTAAGTCCAAACAACTAAGGAAGAGGTTCAACGCAGCTGTACAAGCCCACATATACTCGTTGGAACCTGAAGAACTAGGATGGACCGACCCTGAAGAGACCGAGCAAGACCAGACTCCCAAAGAATGAGCCAACCTTGCAAAGGACATGAAGACCACACTCGGAGAGCTATCACCACACACCATCATCAAGAACTTAGCCGAGGACTTTGGACAGATTAACTTGGGTCATGAAGAAGCTGACAAGAACCAAGACCAAGCTAACAAGAACTGGGATCAAGAACTTCAAGAACCAACCGAGTTGTTCATCAAGACTTCAAGCGTGACAGTTCACAACTCCAAGGAAGCTCACACATTGATCCATCCGACCATTACAAGAGGTAAGTCAGGTAAGGTTTATAATTACTACATTGTTCTTGCAGGAGAAACTGAAGCCTTCAACACTTAGTCTTGTTTTCGTGTTCTTTTCTTTGTTTTAAGCATCGAACTCTAGTTTCCATAAATGGCTCCATGTTGGACGCCTTGTAGTTTTGTTTCTTTCTTTACTTTAAACGTCCTGTTGTTTAGAGTCTTTTCTTGCTGTTTTTGTGTCGAACCCTAGAAGGTTCAAAACTGAAGGACTATTAATAAGGTCCCATATGCAGCCGTTGTAACTACACTTTTTACTTTGAACAATATATGAGCCAGTTTGTCTAAGTACAAACCGAGAAGAGAATTCTCAAACCTTTGTTGTTGTTCTTGTTCGAGTGATTCTTACAAGGATTGGAGCTGCACCGTATCAAGAGGACGAGCCTGTTCTGTTGTGTCATGATTCATTCCATCAGCCTCATTCATCCATCTGATCCCACACGTGAGAAGCGATCGCCAACGTGTTAGGTCTCCACCATCAACCATCAACCGAGCTAAGAGATTGATGACCACCATCTTGAAGTTCCCATCAATCGGATTCCATCCCAATATATGTTCCACCACCCGGTTCTTATATCAAAAGTATTTGGTATACAAAGCAATTTTACATTTTATAGAAAAATGGTATTACGAAAATTTATATAAAGAAAATTTGGTAGTATTTGTTTAAGAAAATTGAAAATATGATATAATTATAAGATTCATGATTAAATTTCTATTAGCACAATCATGATTTAGGATTGATATTTTGTTAAATGGTAAAACTCTGAAAAGAGGAATCAGTCATTGTAGGAAATAGTATAATTATATATATATATATATATATATATATATTTCTTTTTGGGTACTGATAGTATAATTACAGTTTATAACACTAATTAAAAAGTTGGAAGATTGTTTAATAGAAAAAACTATCTGATTTTGATTTAACTTTGTTTTCTAAAAACATTAAATTCAATTAATTCCGTTCAGCATTTTTTCATTTTAGAAATTTTTAGAATTCTTGAAAAATAAACTTTACAGTTTTTTTTTAAAAAGAATGAATTTCGTTTGATGGCTTGTCTTGTTTTCTACATATAGTCAAAATACAACATTATTAGAACTACTGAAAATGTGTAATATCATCAATATAAATGAGATCCTATATATATGTTTGTAAAATATAACTTTATGAATACAAACCAATAAATTTGTAAAACAAAAGGAAAATTTTGAAACCAATATCTTATATAAACATAACATGCGAATATTCTTATAAAATATTGCAATCGAAACTCGTTAGTAGGGTCAATTATTAGTAGGCAATAGTTACTAATTGGTTTAAACTCTAGTCTAGAGTAGCTATAGCAATTAGCAAATGAATCATAGACAATAATGATTGATTCTTCTACGGTACAAAACAAATGGTAGAATATAAACTTATAGGGCAAAATTAAATAATTTATGAAATAAAAGGGTGCCTACGCAAAAAGGAATGAGTAAGTAATAACAAGGATAAATGAAAACGCACACGCGCCGAGGCCACGCGTGAGTCTTGATATCGAGACAACGCCAACGTAAAGTCCAATCTCTCTCATTTGCAGCGAATTGCGCCTGAGATCACGTGCTTCACCCGTACCCCACGTGACTCCTCTGTCTTCCAACTTACTTAGTTATCACTTAAACATTCAGCAATACTCAAATTCCTTTTTCTTTTCTTTTTTTCTCTCATTATTTCTCTGTTTCCGACGTTAACGGTATTTGTTTTTTTTCTGATAAAATATTAAATTTTATACCAATTTTAATTTGTGACAGAATTACAAAGATAATTGAGAAATCAGACAAACCAAAAATAAACTACAAACATAGACCAAATTACAACAGAAACAAAGAGACAGATATAAACGAAAAAATAAGCACGCGTTTTTAGCATACTGCATACCCAGAAGTTCTGGACGCAGAAACACCGATTCCAATACGGAAGTTTGGTATTTGTTGACGGCAGATGCAAGTGAAACAGTAATGTGAAGATCGTGTGTTCGATCAACGTTCATGAATCACCCTACACAATTTGATAAAATTGTGAGTCGTAACCTACATTACTTATCTAAATAGAATACTATATATATCTTTTATACAAGTTGTCAAAGAAAACAAATTAAGATAATAAGATAGAGTAAATAATCTTTCTTCTTATCTATGAAATGCTTTTCTACGTTTACTTCTATACTGTGAATCTATTTTTCTAATCAACTCTCTAACTTCTTTGACTGCTATATGCCAGCTCAGTTTCATTGTCCTTTTTATCTTTCGAAATTCGAACCATACACATTTGTGAAACACGAACATCATCCTTGTTATCTTATAGTGAATGGATGGATTTTAATAGAATCTTATTAAAAACTGAGTATTTGGTTATCCGGTTCAGTTTAGTTCGAATTTTAGAAAATCGATTTCATCGGGATTATATATATGATTAAATCCGATTCAGTTTAAATTTATCGTGTTTTACGTTTTTCAGATTATAGAAAATAAATCTCATTTGAAATCAAATTATATTATTATTTGGTTGTTAATTAAAAAAAAAAGCTGTGATAAAAGCAAACATGATTTATTAGATTAGTATTTTCTATAGGTATATTAAAAAATTAACTATAAATAAATTTTAGTTAGTTAGAGTTAGTTTTAACCCGAATATATATTAAATATTAAACATGATTTAGGTTTAATTCAAATTAGTTAAATATATAAATACATATTTTATTTGGAAAATTTTATAATTTGGCTCAATTCGGATTTGAGAATTTTGATTTTATCAATCTTATCAACAACTGTCTTACAAATTTATAGAGAATTTTTTTTTTTTTTGGGTGAACTGAACTAATAACTGATACTACTAGATTATATGATGGAATTGATAAGTGATGGGATAAGGGTTTGAGAGTCTTGATGACCGTAATCTCGATCATTTCAGAATTGTCTTGATTAATAGACACAATACTCGTTCATTACCGTGTTAGAACTAGGTAATTCGTTACAATACTTTTTTGATGTATGTGATGAGTAGTCATTAATCAGTAAGCGCAGTATCATATATTAGTATATTTGGATTGGGTTTTTCAACTGGTTATATTTTAGAAACTGTTTATAACCATTAGACACTTTGATTATATTGGTTCTATAATGAAGTTGGGATCATATCATAAGATTTATATCTGAGTGTATTCAAAATTTAAATTCTTCATTGTTTTTATTTTCTTTCAAGATAGAGATACTTCACACCAGCCAGATGGCTCCTAATTAACAAATCTGATGTTCTCCGACTAAAACAAGCATCACGATCTAAATCGGTCGGTATATCCAAAAAAGCCATCTCCAAGAATAATATAATAGTAGTACTAATTTATCCTGGAAAGGCAGTATATGAGTGATACAAATAAACTCATAACTTTTTTTCTCCTAAGAATTTTAGAATTGTTGTAAGAAATTTTTTCTTTCTTTCTTTTGCTACCGCAAAGTGCGCAGGGAGATGAGAATGAATGCCAAATGGATAAACCCTGCGGCCAAGTGGTGACCGTAGAGACACATGCCTTGGTTTCACTGGCTTTGAACCCTTAACGTTTCTTCTGCATGGATTCTTCGATCATCAGAAATCAGAGTCAAAAAGTCCCAGAAGATGTCAAAATTTTAGCTCTATATCGTATACCAATTTTTCATAAGAAAGAAACCTTATAATGTCATGGAATCTTCAAGTTAGCGTCCTCAATTTTGATATAGTTTAGATAAATGACTCAAATCAGATAGTTGTTTCACATAACTATACCGAATAGTTATGCATACAAACTTTTTAGATCTATAGTTGTGAATATAACAATTATTTTTTTGTCAAAAAAATTCACTAAAAGATTATCTTCGTTTTAAATGTTATAACTTTAAAACAAAGCAATATGTAATTAAATATTATATATATATGTATCAGTATGCATTATATGTGTATATATAATAGTATATTAGATATTTGAATTATGTTATTGTACAATGTTCTCTGACTGTTTGATTAATAGAAAGTCACCAATATATAATAATATTTTAACGTCTCCACTAGAGGAGCCTCTATATAAACGGTGGGACTTGAGTGAGAATCTCCAAGGTGAGGTCGAGAGCTTCTCCCAAACAAGAGAGAAAAAAATAGAGAGAGTGAGAGAGAGAGAGTGTGTGTGTTGTGTGTGAGTGAGAGAGTAAAAAAAAAAAAAAAATTCGAGTGAAATTAGGGTTTATCTCTCTTCTTCTTTTTCTTCAAAAGAAAAAACACCAAAACTTCCCCAACCTTCAAGTCCTAGCTTCTTCGGTTTCCTTTTATGTTAATCATCTGTCTTTCATTATTAACACAAATCACGATTTTCTTATGAAGTGTTGTTTTATGGATTTATATTTTTCCAAAATTCATCCAAAAGACAAACTTTAGCCCCCCCACCAAAAAAACTTTAGATCCATCATTATATTGTTTTCCAAAATATTATGATTTTTTCTGTCATGTAACATTCTTTCATTCTTTTCTTTGTTGATTTATAGAGTTGATCAACTTCATGGGCATTTTATAGTTCCCTCAAGTCTGATCCTCTTTTTATTTTTAATGTTTGTGGATAAATATCTCTAGTTTTGATCTAATGGAGGTTGCTTATTTCAAACCTCTTTGATCAAATTTATTTCTTCAAAAAAAAAACCCAGTCTTTGAATTTTTTTATAAAAAGACAGGCTTTTTTACAACATTTTTTTAAAATATAATATTCTGTTCTTGTAGTTTTTTTCTTTTTCAGGAAACTCCGATGGCGGATTTCTTCAGTAGCGGCCATGGCGGCGAACTAATGGAAGCACTTCAACCTTTTTACAAAAGTGCTTCCACGTCTGCCTCAGACTCTGCGTTTGCATCTTCAAACGCTGCGTTTGCGTCTGCGCCAAACGACCCCTTTTCTTCCTCTTACTATAATGATTCTCACCCTCAAAACGTCTCTTTCTTTTCCACAACCCAATCCGATTCCGGGTCCTACCCAGATATTTATTCCGGATCCATGACCTATCCATCTTCATTTGGGTCGGATCCTCAACAACCCGACCAAACTTACCAATCTCAGTTTCATTACCAAAACGATTTCACTTACACTCACCAAGACAACCATTGTATGCTCAACTTCATCGACCCAAACAACCCGGGTTTTCTACCCCAACCGGGTCCGGTTCCAAGTTCCGGTTCTGTTCCAAAACCGGTAAAACTCTATCGTGGAGTGAGACAAAGGCACTGGGGAAAATGGGTCGCTGAGATCCGTTTACCCAGGAACCGAACCCGGCTCTGGCTCGGAACATTTGACACAGCCGAAGAAGCCGCGTTGGCCTACGATCGAGCCGCGTTCAAGCTTCGCGGCGACTCCGCTCGGCTCAACTTTCCAACTCTCCGATACCAGACCGGCTCGTCTCAGTCTGATTCCGGCGAATATTACGGACCTATTCAAGCTGCCGTTGACGCCAAGCTCGAAGCCATTTTAGCCGAGCCGAAGAATCAGCCGGGCAAAACGGAGAGAACGTCGAGGAAGCGAGCCAAAGCCGCGCCTTCTTCTGTTGAACAGTCGGCGCCTCAGCAACATTCCGGGTCGGGCGAGAGTGACGGTTCGGGTTCGCCGGATCCATATATGATGGCGCAGGAGATGTGTGTAGAGACGCCGATGCCGTGGAATGATAATTTCATGCTTGGGAAGTGTCCCTCTTACGAGATTGATTGGGCTTCAATTTTATCGTGAAAAATTTAGGATTCAATTAATTTTTTTTAATTCAATATTTTGTATTTGTGTGTTAAATTTCTAGTGGTCTTAGCTGTGCCTAATTTTCGAATTTGTGATTTAGGATTTTGTATGAAATGCAAAGTATAAATTGTAAATTATGGACATCAGAAGTTTTTGTTCAGGTCCTGCCATGCAGATCTCTTTATTTAAAAACTAAATTGAGCTTTTGGTTGGTAATTATCACATTAGTATAGTTAAGAAAATGATAAACGCATTACTAGGAAGAGGATAAATATTAAGAAGGAGAATCAAGCTATGGATAGCAGAAAGTTTTTTGCTCATGCTATACGATGTAGATCTCTTCATTTTAAAATTAAAATGAGTTTGGTTGGTGAAAACTTCCTTTTTCTATTGTAACACAACACACTTACACATGTAAAATAGTAATACTTAAGACAATGGAAAAATTCTACGAATTAATGAAAATTAAGAATAAGAAAGTGATTGTGTTGTGAACTGAATGTTCTGTGTGTATTATTATGAGGACCAAAGGTCTCTTTATATAATGATTACACTAGGTAGAGAAAAGGTAATTATCCTTTTACTACACATACAATGAAAAGGAAATTTTCTATTAACCTATTACTTGTTGAACAAAGAATGATCAAGACTAATCTAGAATATTCCTAAGGACTGGTTATGCAATAACTTCTACGTGGGTCGGTCTATATTGAGTCCATTAAACCAAACGGTTCATAACACTCCCCCTTGGACGAAATGACCGAACCCGATGCAACCAAGGATCTTTGTAATACGCTTGGGGATGCTGCCTCATTAAAACCTCACTAAAGAAAAACCCAGTGGGACAAAACCTTAGTGAGGAAAGAGTACAGCACGTATTACTCCCCCTGATTTAGACATTCCTAAAAGTCCTTTAACTGACGCATGCCAATCTGGTACATCAACTTCTTGAGCGTGGAAGTAGGGAGCGACTTCGTGAAAAGGTCAGCCGAGTTTTCACTTGAACGGACTTGGAGCACTTGAACTTCTCCGGCCTTCTGTAGGTCATGAGTGAAAAAGAACTTGGGCAAAATGTGCTTTGTCCGGTCTCCCTTGATGTATCCGTCTTTTAGCTGAGCTATGCATGCGGCATTGTCCTCATAGAGGACGGTTAGCTCTTCTTTCTTATCAGTCATTCCAGAATCTCGCCTTATGTGCTGAGTCATCGATCTCAACCAAACACATTCACGGCTAGCTTCGTGAATTGCCAAAATCTCTGAATGATTTGATGAAGTTGCCGCAATGGTCTGTTTCATGGACCTCCATGAAATTGCTGTTCCTCCGTGAGTGAACACATATCCTGTCTGAGATCGTCCATTATGTGGATCCGATAGATAACCTGCATCAGCAAAACCAACTAAACCTTTGTTGTTATGGTTAGTGTAAAATAGACCCATGTCTTTCGTTCCTTTCAGGTAACGAAGTATATGTTTAATCCCGTTCCAGTGCCTCTAGGTCGGACAAGAACTGAATCTTGATAGGAGGTTCACGGCAAAGCAAATGTCTGGTCTACTATGACTAGCCAAATATAATAACGCTCCTATGGCACTGAGATATGGCACATCGGGACCAAGGACTTCTTCATCCTTCCTTTTCGGACCGAATGGATCACTGTCCAATCCAAGGCTTCTCACAACCATTGTGCTACTCAATGGGTGGGCCTGGTCCATATTAAATCTCTTGAGTACCTTTTTTGTATATGTCATTTGATGCACAAGGATTCCATTATTTACGTACTCAAGCTGTATTCCCAAACAGAACTTAGTTTTTCCTAAGTCTTTCATTTCAAATTCGGCCTTTAAATATTCAACTGTTTGGGCGATCTCTCCAGAGGTTCCGAGGATGTTCAAATCATCCACGTATACTGCTATAATCACAAATCCTTTGTTTGCAAACTTCTTTATAAAGATACACGGACTGATGGGATCATTTTTATATCCGGATTTAATCAAGTACTCGCTTAAACGATTGTACCACATGCGCCCACTCTGTTTCAGTCCGTATAAGGATTTGGTTAGCCTAATGCAGTGTTCTTCTCGATAACTTTTCTTATCTTTGAGCTCAATACCCTCTGGTAATCGCATATAAATCTCATTCTCCAGTGGACCATATAAATAGGCGGTTACTACATCCATTAACCGTAAATCCAATTTTTCTTTTATGGCCAGACTTATCAGGAATCGGAATGTCGTTGCATCCACCATAGGGGAGTATTTCTCCTCTTAATCGATTCCTGGTCTCTGTGAGAATCCTTGTGCCACAAGCCGTGCTTTGTGTCGAACAATCTCTCCTTGTTCGTTTCTCTTCCTCACAAAGACCCATTTATGTCCAACTGGGATTATATCTCGAGGTGTCCGAATTATGGGACCAAAAAAACCTCTCTCTTCTTTTAAAGAGTTTAACTCCACGTCTTTTAAGCCAGTCTAATCGGCGAGTGCACTCTAAAATGGACGTGGGTTCTATATCCTCATTTATTACATCAAGGGCTACATTGCATGCAAATATTTCATTGATGTCGACATCTTTTCTGTTCCATTGGATTCCGGACTTAACAAAATTTATCGAGATCTCATTGTTATTTTGAACTTCAGGACCATGATGCTCGGCGTCCCAAGCTTCATTTTGCGGTACCTTAGGCTCATCTGTGTCCGGACCATCCACTATCTCCTCGGTCTGAATTTCAGCACCTTTCTTTAATTTCCGAGGAGTCTTATCTTTGGAATCAGTAGGTCTCCCACGTTTCAAACGGGGTCTAGACTTTGTAGCCACTTGCGGTCCATCATGGACATCAATTCGTATAGGTGCATTCACGGCTGGTATATACGATTTAGTTACTCTCTGCGGGTCAGCAAAGGAATCTGGCAATTGTATAGCTAGCTTTTGCTTATGAATAATCTTTTGGACTTCCAAGTCACTTTCTTGGGTTCGAGGATCTTGCCAATTTAAGGATGTATGATTCCATGAGATTTCTTTTACCAGCCGGTTCTCACTACCTACTGTTGGAAAAACGGACTCATCGAAATGACAATCCGCGAACCTGACCTTAAAAAATCACTGGTAGTTGGCTCTAGGTACTTTATGATCGTGGGTGAATCATATCCAACATATATTCCCATCCTCCTCTGAGGTCCCATCTTAGTTCTCTGTGGTGGAGCAATCGGTACATAAACTGAACAACCGAATATTTTAAGATGGGATATGTCTGGCTCTTGACCCGTAATTAATTGGGAGGGGGAATATTCATGGTCACTTGATGGCCTGATACGGATTAATTCAGCGGCATGTAAGACTGCGTGTCCCCAGGCTGATACTGGAAGCTTTGACCTCATGAGTAATGGTCTAGCGATCAGCTGTATGCATTTGATGAGAGATTCGGCCAAGCCGTTTTGTGTATGTACATGTGCCATGGAGTGTTCCACACTTACCCCCATGGACATACAGTAATCATCAAAGGCTCTGGAGGTAAACTCACCCGCATTGTCCATACGGATGGTTTTTAAAGGAAAGTCTGGAAAGTGTGCCCTTAGGCGAATTATCTGCGCAAGGAGTCTTGCAAATGCCAAGTTCCGTGTTGACAATAAGCATACATGTGACCATCGTGTAGATGCGTCAATGAGGACCATGAAATATCGGAACGTCCCACAAGGTGGGTGTATTGGTCCGCATATGTCTCCTTGAATTCTTTCCAGAAAATTTATCGTTTCCTTAGTCACTTTTACTGGTGACGGTCTTACAATCAATTTACCTTGTGAACATGAGGCACAAGTTTGAATTTTCGGGATCACTCTCCTTTCTTTCAAGGCGTGTCCTCTCGTGTTTAATATCAATTTCCGCATCATTCCTGACCCGGGATGTCCCAGCCGGTGATGCCATAAAGTGAACATATCCGTAAAAGCTTTGTTTACGGTGGCATTGGCTTCTATCATACTGATCTTAGTACAGTATATGCCAGTAGCTATAGCAGGTATAGTCTCAAAGACTTTCTTTTGGCCTTGGGCGATTCTAACAATCTGGAGAAATTCTCTGTTTCCTCCGCCCATTGTTTCCACATGAAAACCATTCAAACGAATGTCTTTAAAACTCAATAAGTTTGGATTTGAGCTTGGTGAAAACAATGCATCAGGGATTTCTAGATGCGTGCCTTTAGGCATTAAAATGTTGGCCTGGCCGTAGCCTTCTATAAGGCTGGCCGGTCCTGCTATAGTACTTATGCTTGCCCACAAGAATTTATGTTTTAAAGCCTTAAAAATTATTCATTCAAATCAAAGAAACAAAAACATAAAATCCAAACACAAACAAAAGCAACAAGAAATGGAAAAACTTAAAATCTCGGATTCACTTCAAACAGTCGGAAGTCTCATAATCCATGTTATCGTTCCGATCTGTGTCCATAAGATCATCTTTTTCATGATCGAAGTCACCCTCATTATCATGTTCATGCTGGATCATGTGGGCCTCAGGATTCTTCCCATTAAGGCTCTCTTGATAGCATTCTACAAGATGCTTGGGAGTCCTGCAAGTCTTAACCCAATGATTACTCATCCCACAACGATGGCAAACAGATTTGGTCGGGTCGGACTGATGTCCAGATTGATATCCGTGTCCATTTCCACGGCCACGGTCACGGCCGCGGTTAGAGTCCTCTTGGAATCCGCGGTCGTTACGACCTTTGCCTCGACCATAAGGGTGGTAATTATTTCGACCACGCCCTTTTCCTTTTCTACCACGTCCACGGCCGTAATGCCTTTGATCTCTATGGACGTGATTTGCCTCGTTTTCTTTCTTTGCCTCAGCGGCCATGTTGGCTTCAGGTAGTGGGGCTGTTCCAGCTGGTCTCATTTCGCTGTTGACCAGAACAAGCTTGTTGTTCTGTTCCGCAAGCAGCAAACAAGCGATCAGGTCTGAGTAAGTCGCAAAACCTCTTTCGCGGTACTATTCTTGTAACAATACATTACTCGAATGGAAGTTGGAGAAGGTCTTTTCCAGAATATCCTTCTCCGATACAGTCTCATCACATAGTTTCAACTTTGAAACTATCTGGAACAAGGCTGAGTTGTACTCATCCACAGACTTAAAGTCCATGAATCGCAAGTTCAGCCAGTCAAATTTTGCCTTAGGCAAAACGACCGTTCTTTGATGGTCATACCTCTTTTTCAATTCCTTCCATAGTTCTAACGAATCTTCAATCGTTAGATACTGATCCTTGAGACTCTTAGTAAGGTGATGGCGTATGATTTGAATCGCCTTGTATCTATTTCTCACGGACTCATTGTTTCCGTCGTTGATACATTCACCAATTTCTTTTGAGTTGAGCATGATTTTTGTGTCAAGCGCCCATTTGAGGTAATTATCTCTAGAGAGATTGAGGGCCGCATAGTCTAAGTTTGCAACTTTAGACATCTGAAAATATCCAACAATTTTCAGTTAGGGCTTTAAATATGATCCGGACCTTAGGAAAATGGCCGGTCATGCATCAAATTTTCATTCAGGACTTTTAATAAAACTCGGACCTTAGGAATATGGCCGGTAATGTTTATCCGATTTTAAGCTTTACAAGCAATCAAGCAATTTAATTAATTAAATCAAGCAACTGATTTTTAAGTATGATAATATCGATTTTAATCAACTTTCTTTTTTGTAAAAATTAATCCTAAGACAATTAATTAAAGGAATAAACCAATAAAGGAAATTAAGCAAAAGGGAAAAAGATATTCTTAAAACTTTCCTTTTTTACTAAAAGGAATGGATTAAGATTTTCCTATTTGGATTAAGATTAGGGCAAATTGATTTCAACCTTCTTTTCTATATGGCCGATTTCGATTAATGATTAAACAAGGTGATCTAACAACCTAACTCATGAAACAAGCAATCCAAATTCGATTTTCATGATTAAACAATCTTAAACATGCGATTTCTATATGAGCCAAATTCGATTTTAATGAATGATGCAAACAAGCTCTTATGCGATTTTAAACAAGTAAACGAGCAGGCTAAGGAACCAAATTTAATCATGCAATAATCGATTTCAACAAGCAAGCAAACAATTATTCAAGCAATCCGATTTTAAAGGTTTCATATAGCTTAGGTCAAATTCGATTCTTTTAAGCAAGATCAAACAAGTTTAAACAAGCAAATCAATTTTAGGTCATATCCTTAGCTTAGGTTCAAGTTCAGATGATGGTTTAAACATGAACAAACAAGTTCTTAAGAGAGATTGATTTTAGGGTTTCTTATTCTTCTTAGTCCAATTCGATTTGCTCTTATTCTTAGCTTAGGGTTTTACCTTGATCTTCTTTGGGGTTGAATTGGAATGGACCGGGAGCTAATGACCTCGGAAAACACAAGCTGAAATCGGATCTCCTTGGTTTATTTGGTGGATCGTCGTGCACTGTATGCGTGCGTGAGAGCGCGTCCGATGTCGGATCGAGAAGGGGTTTTCACCGGTAGATTCTTCTCGTCGAGGGCTTCGATTTGATATCTAGATCGCCTTCTGGTTCCGCACGGTTTGAAAGATATGACTCTTTAAAGTTTCGGCGGCTACTCAGGGTCTCTAGGGCTTTAGGGTTTAGGAGCTTTCGTGCTGATAACGTGTTGTGAACTGAATGTTCTGTGTGTATTATTATGAGGACCAAATGTCTCTTTATATAATGATTACACTAGGTAGAGAAAAGGTAATTATCCTTTTACTACACATACAATGAAAAGGAAATTTTCTATTAACCTATTACTTGTTGAACAAGGAATGGTCAAGACTAATCTAGAATATTCCTAAGGACTGGTTATGCAATAACTTCTACGTGGGTCGGTCTATATTGAGTCCATTAAACCAAACGGTTCATAACAGATTGAAGTTATGGATATATATTTTCTGTTAAATTGTTTTTGCTATGAACATAAAAATTACATAGTTGGAATAAATGAAATTGGTAAAACAATACAAAATAAGGCAAATACATAGCAACGGTTTGACGGTTAAGTAGTGCTTCTTAAGTACGTAACCGACAGTACCATACTTGTTGTCATTTTAATTATTGGTGCTAGTCCTATATATGATCGCGGATTAACGAGAGTGATGAGCTGGATGTAACTTATAAAAAAGCCAAAATACTGAGTCAAAATTACAAAATAAAATTAATAATAAAAAAGCTTATTAAAGTGACATTTTAAAAAAAAATTTAGAAAAAAATGAAATACGGAGCTGAGATGTGATCTCTTTACTTGAAATCGTCTACAATATATGAAAGTTCTATGTAATTTTTGAATACCAAAATACAATCATGACGAACTGTTTCGTAATATTTTTTTATTTTCTTAACACTTTATTTCATTGAAACTGGTTTGAAACCGATTACATCATATAAGAAATTCAACAATTTCATATTAGAAAAAGAGAAACTAATGGTCTTTCCACACCAATAATGAAGGAAAAATCCTTTGATGACACATTAGCAATACCACATCAGTCTTGATTCGCGACACAAGGTAAACAATTAGATGTTCTCGTATCCACAATAGCAGTCAGACTTCTAATACCTTTACGATAAGGTGGCAACTCATAGTTTAGATAGAGATTCTTCTTTGGATTCACCAGATCTAGAAACTTCGACACTAAAAACAAAAACAAAAACCCCATAAATACTTGATAAAAAGATCAGAAACCAGTAACTGAAAAGCGAAAACCTTTGCGATTATTGCCGAGAACCGTTGCTGCAACACCCGATCAGATATGCCGATACAAGAAGACCAACTTCTGATTCTTTCAATCAATCGATCTTTAATAAAGAACACCAAGCCATGAAGGATGTAGCCGGAAATCGTCGAAACAATATCACTCCAGATCCGACAAAATCAGAACCAAAATCGAAAAAACTATTCTCAACATAGATCGTAATCTATGAATAAAAAGAAAAAATAAAGGAAGGCGCAACGCCGGGGCTTGTAAGCCACCGGGCGTTGGCCGAAAAAAGCAAACGAAAAAAAAGTTCTGAAAGTCGGCGGCCTGGGTTTCATAAGAGAGGGATGACTGTTTCGTAATATCAATGAACTGTTTTGTAATATCAGGATATATTATATTCATGAGCGATAAGTTTATGCGAAAAAATTAATATTTTCGAATATTTTTCTTTTTTTTGCAAGTAGAGAGAAAAATATATATATTTTTTTTGTAATTATTTGATCCAATCTTTAATGATTTAGATTATCAGATATTGTAAATGTAATCTTTAAAATTTATCTCTTATTATTATGTAATTTTTTAATACGAATTTGTTCCAAAAACTTATTTTTATGTAAGCTCTGGGGAACATATTTTATCAAGACCCAAGTCCAAACCCAAACCTGGTCTAGCTCGGCACAATATGGTGGGCAGGCACATGTGTGTAGTTTTGCATAATAACCTCTCAAATTTATCTAGAAATACACAACTTCCACTAACAAAATATTTTATTTTTCCTAGTTGAAGCCTTTTTAATTATATATTTGTTAAAAAAACTACCAATATAAATATAGTTTTATACTCACATCAAAATCTATATGATTCTCAATATTTAACTAACTTTATAGCTTTAAATTTTTCAATAAGAAACGAACATATTTGTACAAAACCAACATAGTTTTAAATGGAATAATGCAGTTTAATATTTTATATTTTTAGAAATTCTGAGGTTTAAAAACGTGATATTTAAATTTTACTGCGGAATATTAACTTTATAAAATAAATTTCAATTTCCAAAATAAATTCAATCATGTTGAGAAACTTTAAATTTGAGAAGTTAATTATAATTATTAGTGCATCATATAACAATTAAACTAAATGCAAACACTCTAAAGCATGATCTACTAATTTTTTATATGACATTATATGTTTTTCCGTTGAAACTCTAGAGGAACACTTATTATTATTACTAGTAGAGCTGCTAACCCCGCACATGTGCAGGGTGCTGTTCCGTTGGTTATATTAGTTTCTTCGTATTATATTTAGTATCAATAAATTACGCAATTCAGAATATTTTAATATTTATTTGTCTGTATGTATATTTTAAGAATTAAGATATCATTATTATATATGTATTCTACCAAAATCTCCCACTGAATATAATATTTGTGAAAAGCAAGGTGAAATATTAAACAAATAAATTAAAACAATATGTTTATGGTTTTTTTTAAAAGGAAGGCATTTGAAATGTTTGATTCATTGTTTTTTTCTTCTGCTCGGCGGATGTCTTTTGGTTTCATTGGGGTTCCTGTGTGAATTGTGTAATTTATCAGTTAAAAACATGTATGTTTTATGAACCTTCCGTTTAAATGTTTTTTTGTAATTTAATAAGTTTTTACCTTCTTTTGTGTTTTTTCACCTTTTGGTTACACATCATTCTTCCGTGTTGATAGTTCTTTTTCTTATCTGTAATTTGTAGGTGAAGATTTCTAATTATGATTTTTTTTAATTTGTAATAAACAAATATATTATGGATTTACATACTTACTTTCAGCTGAAAGCAGCCCGCAAAAATTTTCAGATCAAAGAAAAATATCAAGATCTACGGTTTTATAAAATATATTTGGAATAAAATGTCAAACAAATATGATAGTCTAGTGATTGTGATCTTTGTAATGAGTTTAATGATTACAGTTCGAATCCCATAGAAGCAATTGTTGTGGTTTTTTCTGTTTTTCTTTATTACAAATGTATAATTGTCATTTACTCGTAGAGAAAAGGATAAGTGTCACATAGAGAGAGAAAGTTGGCTAACTATATATAAAATTATTTTTAAATCCATCAAATCTCTCAATGAATATCATAAGCTCAATATGTTCTTTTTTGTTAAGTGGTTCTAATTGTAATGTTAAAAATATCATTATTTTACTCAATTATAGTCATTAGATTCGTCATTATATTTGTCTAATAACTTGTTATACTAAATTATCCATATGTTCTGTTTTTTTTCTTGTAATAAATCGAAAATTATTAATGATTATCCAAAACAATAACTAAATATTTCGAATTCATTATTACATTTAGTCTAATATTAAATGAAGAATCAATAACCAAATCACTTTTAGAAGCATTTGAAAACCAAGTGAAGTGAATGAACAAAAGTTTTTATTACACTACTGCATAATCTATTATGTAACAACTTATTAAATAATAATAAAATCTATTCAAATATATATATATATATGTATTTAACATAATCTCATATCCATTATATTCAATTGTTTAAAGATTTAAATATATGATATTTAGATTTAAATTATAAAAAAGAAAATCAATTAAAGCTCTAAAAATATAAAATTTTGTATTTCCGAGATATGTATTTTCTTCTCACAATTACAATTCCATATCAATTAATGATTTTGTTATTTTTTTAATATTTCATTTTTATTGTATTTTTTCAGGATTTAAAAGTTTTTTCTAATAACTAAAAATATTCAAAAATACAGTTAAATTAAGATGATAGTTTGGAATATTTAGTTGGCTATATAAAAGCTAATATTGACCTATACAAAAACTTTTCTATTATTATATTTGATCTATATTTTCTGGTCAACAATATTTATTCTAAGTTATATATATATATATATATATATATATGGTGAATTATGTAATTGAGATAATTATCTTAATTTAGGAAATTTTTGTAATATAATATTAAGTTAACTTTTTATTAATAGAAATTTGTAGATATGTTTTCTTACTTTCTCTATTTGTTTTAATATTCTTAAATGTAGTTTTTATTAAATTTATTCTAAGTTTTTCTATCACCACTGTAAATTATATATAGTTAATTATACAAATGAGATAATTATTTTAAATTGAAAGTTTTTTAATCTAGTATTAAGTTCATTTCAAAAATTTATAGATAATTTCTTTATCTTATAATTTAAATTAGAAAGTTTATTAATCTAATATTAAGTTAACTTTTTGTTTAATATAAATTTATAGATAATTTTCTTATCTTATGAATTTTTATTAACAATACAATTATAAAATTTAGAAACTTTCTTCAATTTAAATGTTGATATGGAATGATACTATTGGTTGTTTTAAAATTAAAATCCTATGTAGACACTTTTAGAGCATTATAGCTTCAACTTTTATATATTAATAGATGTCTACTGTACTACTAAATCTTATTGTGGGAATGTCACACAATAAGATTTAGTATATATATATGAGATTTTTTTCTATTGTTTCCAGTGTGAGAATTTTACTCTCTAGCCAAAAACATAAGGTTTATTAAGATCCAAAGATCCAATTTCTCTTCACATTTATCAATTTTTCATAACCTATTACGCTTATAAAATTTGGGTTCTAAAAATTTCCTACATGAACATAAATTACCCTAAACATATGCAGACTCGATAGACTATATAGACTCAACAAACTCTACTGACTAAACTTGACTACATACTAGATAAACAGTTTTCGAGAGCATAAACGAAAATTAACTATATGCCTGTTCGGAACAAGACGCTGGCGGCAGCATCAAGGGACAAAAAAGCTTTAATTATAACTAACTTATGACACAAGTATGTGGAGAGTTAACCGCAGCGACTTGCCGCAGCTGACACAGTGGCCACTCTAACTGCCGCTGCTTTTTTCAGCCACACAAGCCGTAAAAAATATTCTTTGCAAAGTAAAACGCAGCGGCAGACGAATCGAGGAGGCTATATCAATGCTTCAAATAAATAGTGAGGGAAAAAAAGAAGATATTGCAGTCTGGAAACAGAAGGAAAATAACTTTAAGCCGATCTTCAACTCTGAGAGTACCTGGAACCAAATCCGATCTGAGAAGACAAGCAACCATGGGCTCAGTGTATCTGGTTTTCGAAAGCTACTCCCAAGTTTGCTTTTATCACATGGCTGGCGCAACAAAACCGACTGAGTACCGGCGACAGAGCACACGTTTGGAACCGTTCTATCAACCCCACTTGTGTTCTATGCTCTCAACACCTCGAATCCCGAGACCACATTTTTTTCGAATGCTCTTACGCAGCTGAGGTTTGGGCGGAACTTACCAGGAAACTTCTACAAACGGACTACACAACAAGCTGGTCCAACATCATCACCCTCTTTCAAAACAAAACAATGAATTACATACAGCGATTTATATTGCGATATGTGTTACAAGCAGTGGTATATGGTATTTGGCGAGAGAGGAACTTATGGAAGAATGGAGAGAAACATTCACCTCCAGCTCGGCTAATCAAGCTTATTGATAAAACTATCAGAAATCGGCTCTCCACGGCTAGATCGGATGGGGACCATCGACTTAACGACAGCTTGGAGTTTTGGTTTAGCATCAGCACGTAGTCGTATTTTCTCACGGCTGCAATTTTTCTTCCTTTGTTTTCTCACTTTCCAAAGTAGTTAACAAAGCTTTTCTCAATCAAAGAGGCAGACACATGTAACAAAGACTTTTTGGGTATGAAATTTAACAATCATTTCAAAAAAAAAAAAAAACGCAGCGGCAGACATGGAAGAGAGATGAAGGCTGTTTTCTGCTCGTTTACGCTGCCGCTAGCGTCTTGTTCCCGAACAAGGCATATGTTTAAGGTTGGGAAGGAACAATATGTGAGTGCATAAACGAGAGCATAAACAGAATTCTCGAGAGCATAAACGAAAACAAACTATATTTATCCAAGTTGGGTTCCAACAGTTGTGACCTTTATGGTGCGATGCTCATTCCATTCTCTCCATAGTCGATGAGTGTATAATTACAGGGAAGGAACAATCTGTGATACGACGGATACTATACATAAGGTCTGGAAGGATTATATTTGGTTCAACCAATATGACCATTCAATTTTATATACGGAGGAATCATTATGTTTAGCTTAAAGTAAAATATGATTATAAAGGAAACTAGACTCTCTTTTCTAGTAAATCTACTATATTAAACCAGGAGTCTCTTAAGAAATAAACATATTGTCATGTGTTATATTACGAAATATGCCACTGAAATTTAATGAAAAGATAGAATTTCATTAAAGGTAATTTAGGCTATACATATATGTAGTCTATAATAGTTTTAATACACTTGAACACATCTGATTATGTAGAGATTAATTACCATAAATAAAATTATATTAATTAGATATGTATCTTAACAATTTAAAATAATGGGTCCCACTTATGTGATTAATTAAAAATGAAAATAGTAATATATATATATATATATATTAGATATTCAATCAAATGATAAATATAATTAATTAACATAATAAATTAATTTTTAAGACATAAAATCTAATTTTAGTAAATATACACATAAAGTAACATAAAAATATATTTGGTAAATATACACAGAAAGTAACATAAAATATATTTTTTATTTTTAATTTGATATATATATATATATATACTTTTGGGTTTGTATAGTTTGTTTTATTAAAATATGTAATATATTTAGACAATTAGAAAACGGGTTAAAAAGACTAATTAACTCATTTTAATTATCAAACTATTAAAAATTATTAAGATGCAATGAGTTTCATAAACGGATTATCATATTTTAACTTTCCTAAATATATATAAAAAATTAAATTCAATTATAAAATGTAGAAAATAAGACTATATAATATTATCATATACTTAAAATAAAACTATCAGTACATCTCAAACTATAATTTTTAAATTTACAAATTTACACTATTTAAAAAAAACTACACATTAAAAAAACTTATCTTAAGGACGGGATATAGTCTATTATATTATTATTGAATATAAAAGTAACATTAAATTTTATATTCTTATAAAATAAGTTAAACTTTTATTTAGATATTAAATCAAAAGATATTATTTTGAAATCAGAATAATGTTTTTAAAAGTCCAATATATTAACAAATATAAATATTAAGCTAACTATTTTCATAAATATTAGTATGTAAATATTAAATTTCCTAATTTATCTTCTAATTACTTCCACTTATCTTCTAATTATATTGATGTAATTTTTCATTTTTTGCTATTGGTTTAAAACTATCTTCTTTCTAGAAATGCTAAACATTTTCATAAATATTAGTATGAATATAATAAATTTTATAATATTAAATTAACTTCCACGTATGTGTGCATTAAATTGATGTAATTGAAAAATTTCTTACTGCTTCTCTACTTTTTTCTGTTTAAAATTAATTTCTTTCTGTAAATTTCTAATCAAGCCATTAAAAGATCATAAAATAATTCACACTACAACTTTAAAGTATAGTGTTACAAATTATTTGCAATGTTATTTTTTAAATAATTTTTAAAATTATTATTATATCAAAATATATTAAAAATTCTTAAGGTTATGTATTTAATTGAAAAAATATTATTCATATCCCACGCGCCGACGCGCGGGTTCGGATCTAGTTAGAGCTAAAAGTGAAATTTTGAAAATTTAAGCTTAATATTGGGAATTAGAAAAGGCAAAGAGAAAGACCAAACTGCAAGAAAAAGAAGCTTTAGTTAAACTTTAGGTGATACCAAATGATGAACTGATATGATTATGACCAGCACATATCATGAACCCGATGCACCAGCCAGCCATCCAATTGAGATGCAGCTTGACAAGGATGAAACCAATCTCAATACAACCAAAAGATGACATTTTGGCCGATTATTCAGCTTTGGAGAGCTTGAACCGGAAACAGAACCAGATGCTGACACCATGGAAGGACTTGAACCGGAGCTTGTAGCTGAGGATGCTTTGCTTGTACCAGCTAGAGCCAAGACCAGGGGCCGGACCAGGCAGTTATCTCAGTCCCTAAGTTCACTACTTAGCTCAGCCGTGAACCAGTTCAACCTCATGGAAGATCAAGTACAACACATCACCTTAATAAGGTTTCAAGAGAACTCAGGAAGACTTCACTAAATCGTCCTTTATAAGGTTCCTTATAAAATCATCTTTTATAAGATCCCTTATAAAAACCTTTCAAACCTTATAAAATCCGTCCAAGCCTTATAAACCTTCCAAACCTTATAAAACCTTATAAAATCCGCTCAACCTTATAAAATCCGTCCAAACCTTATAAACTCGGGATCAGGAAGGGAATTCAAGACAGCAAGGATCTGAAGAATCATTCAACACATTTTTCTTCAGTCAAGTCTTTAGTCTTTATTATTTATTGTCTTGTTTTCTGGGATTGACTGTTCTCATTCCCGAGAAGTCACAAACATAACTCTATATGTATTTCGATTTCATTTCAATCAATAACAAGTTCTTTTTGCTAATCATCTTTGTGATTATCCTAGAGAGTGATTCTCTGTTGTTCATTGTGAACAAACCTCTGTTGCTTGGTGAGTCATATCCAAACAACAAACCCTCTTCGGTCGTCTAAGTGCGTCAAATCTTAGGACTGCTGAGGTTGGAATATCAAGGGCCTTCCGCAACCCTTGTGAGACCAATTGATCCATCACTTTGTTCTTTCAAGCTAGTAGCTTACCGAGTTCAAAGTTTATCCAACAAAACATCCCTCCAAGGCCCTTGATATTCAAACCTCAGCAGTCCTAAGATATGACACACTTAGACGACCGTAGAGGGTTTGTTGTTTGGATATGACTCACCAAGCAACAGAGGTTTGTTCCCAAAGAGCAACAGAGAATCACTCTCTAGGATAATCACAAAGATTAGCAAAAACAACTTGTTATTTGATTGAAATGAAATCAAAATACATATAGAGTTATGTTTGTGACTTCTCGGGAATGAGAACAGTCAATCCCAGAAAACAAGACAATAAATAATAAAGACTAAAGACTTGACTGAAGAAAAATGTGTTGAATGACTCTTCAGATCCTTGCTGTCTTGAATTCCCTTCCTGATCCCGAGTTTATAAGGTTTGGACGGATTTATAAGGTTGAGCAGATTTTATAAGGTTTTATAAGGTTTGGAAGGTTTATATGGTTTTGACGGATTTTATAAGGTTTGAAAGGTTTTTATAAGGGACCTTATAAAAGATGATTTTATAAGGAACCTTATAGAGGACGATTTTGTGAAGTCTTCTTGAGTTCTCTTGAAACCTTATTAAGGTGATGTGTTGTACTTAATCTTCCATGAGGTTGAACTGGTTCACGGCTGAGCTAAGTAGTGAACTTAGGGACTGAGATAACTGCCTGGTCCGGCCCCTGGTCTTGGCTCCAGCTGGTACAAGCAAAGCATCCTCAGCTACAAGCTCCGGTTCAAGTCCTTCTATGGTGTCAGCATCTGGTTCTGGTTCCGGGTCAAGCTCTCCAAAGCTGAATAATCGGCCAAAATGTTGTCTTTTGGTTGTATTGAGATTGGTTTCATCCTTGTCAAGCTGCATCTCAATTGGATGGCTGGCTGGTGCATCTGGTTCATGATATGTGCTGGTCATAATCATATCATCCCCTCCCACTTGAAAAGGATTTGACCTCAAATCTGTTTGACCTGCATCAAGAGAAGATATTTTAAAACCATTGGAATTTAAAGTCCAATTGAGTTTTACCTTGGCATTTTTCATGAACTGGTTTCAAGACTCGAAATTTTCCCATTTTAAGGTAGGCAGATTGCTTGGGACGATCTGGTGCAATTTTGAACTTCTTGATCCTCTTAGCTTGTGGACTGGCGTGTTGCTGATTTGTAAGGTGCAGTGCATCACGAAATTCAATGACATTCCCATGAAGCTGTTCGGGTGGCCGAACCAGCTTACTATGACCGAGAAGAGACAATCCTCGACCACCTCTTGATCCAACACTTCCCATGTGGATTTTGGCTTGACCAATTCGTTCACCATACACACTTGGTCGTTTGGAATGTCTTATACTGCCTGAGAAGAGGTCGGGATCACATGGTTCCTTCAATGCTTCCTCTTGATCATTCTTAGAGCTTCCACTGATCCTGTCAAAAGAAAATGGATTAGACTCTGAAACTCCAAAGTAGAATGCATCAGTGTAGATAATGTTATCCACAAAAGGATTGGGACTTCCTTGGACACTAGATGGTAGAATCCAGATGTGATTCCAAGTCCTTGCTCTAGACTGATAAGTCTCTTGTAAGTGTCTGCAGCTTTCTTCCTCTTGGTACAGATTCATGTACAAATGATCCAATGGTCCATAATCATCTTGAGTCACTCTTGCCCTTGGAACATAATTTTTAACCTGTCTTCCCTGTGCTTTGACAATGACTAGAAAACCCGAATCACATGTGCAAAAAGGATGATCAAGCAACTTCTCAAATTGTCCAGACAAGTTCTCCATGTGTAAAACATTTAATACAAGTTCCAAATGCTTTTTATGAACCTCAAAGATTTTATCAAAGACTAAGAACTGATTTGAACACCAAAAATTCGAAAGTGTTCTTCAGACAATCAAAGCTTTTTCAAAGCATGAGATGATCATTGTAAATTCAGAAAAGCTTTTTGAAACATGATCATTCATATGCTGTTCACAGTTGAGTGCTTCAGAAATTGTAATCAAGTTGAAAACAAATTCAGAAAATTCAGAAACACAAAACTCTTTATTTTTAACAAGGCCAAATCGTTTTTGCAACACAGACAAATCTAACTTTGTTTTATGCAAATCCAATTCCTTACACCGTTTTGGGAAGTCATAGGACAATGACTTATGATCAGGTTTTGGCTCCAAACCGTTTGGCTGAATCATCCGTACTCTAGAATCAGAATCCTTCACTTGCTTAACCTGTCCTTTCACAAACACTAGAAGAACCACATCAAGTGTGCAAAAGAAATACACAAACAATTTATTTTGAGTAAGGACATCTAAAAGAAGACTCAGATTCCTCGGATCATCATCTAAAGCATTTTCATAGACCAGTTTGGCATGATGACACACATTGACACATAAATCTCTTTTTGAACACAAAACAAACAAAGAAGTATCAATGCAAGCAAATTGTTGGATATGTGTCCAATTAGAAACCTTTTCAGGATTTTCAAACATCAAGATTCTGCTATTTCTAAGCAGCTCACGCAGTTTCCTAAACAAAAGCTCATTCAGAGAACAATCAGATGCGCACATTTCCTGAAATGATCTAAATTCAGACAAAGCTTTTTCAGGAAACAAGAACACTTGCTTCAGCTTAGAAAATCTTTTATCAAAAACGTTTTTCTTCAAAGTAAAGCTTGTCTCTCCAAGTTTTTGATGCCACAAATATTCACAGCAAAAGTTTTCAGAGGTTTTGCCAAAGGGTTTCAAATCAAGATTAGAATCACACACTTTTCAAACCAAAAACTGTTTTGCAAAAGAAACTTATCATGCTCAAACTTCTGAAAAGATTGAATTCCATGTTCTAAAACAAGTTTTGCATTGCCAAAGTCCTTTAAGTTTTCAAACCCAAATCGTTTCTGAAAAATTTTAAACTTAGGAAAATTTTCAGCAAATGAAAACTCTGTTTTTGCTCTAAATGGCTTGAATGTTTTCTCATGCAAAAAAATTTCGATAGGACAATCAAGGCCACAAAATTCATCAAACAAAACACAATTTGGCATAGAGTATTTTCCATGTTCAAGTGTTTCAAAAGCCTGAATCATTTTATCAAAAACAATTCCAGAAACACATAATTCTTTCACTTTTTCTAAGCCAAAACGTTTTTCCTCTTGAGCAGAAACCAACACAAACAAGTTAGGCTCTGTCCTAATCAAATCAAGTTCCTTACAGTGCTTTGGATGGTCATAAGGAATTGACTCAGGTTTAGAAACTAGTTCACGGCTGGTTGGTTGCTTCAAGACTTCATTCAATGGCAAACAACTTTGTGCTTCCTCTGGTGGGTCTTCTCCTTGGACCTGTGTAGAAGAAACAATGCTACTCGGCTGCACCGGTTTCAAAGGGGTAAGTTCTTCAAAAGTAAGTTTAATTTTAAGCACACAATCAGATTGATAAGAGGGAAGAGAACACTTAGCTTTCACGGTTATTCCTTCAGCTTGCTCTTCCTTCGTGCTTAGGTGTTGTTGATCTTGTTGAATCTCCTTAGTAATGAAAACGCCTCCTTGATTTGAATTGGCCAATGAATCAGAATCCTCTTCCTCCTGCATCTTAAGCACTTCTTCTGTAACTTCTCTCCTGCCATGACACACGATATAATCATTAGCACATGTCTTTGAATCAGAAGTTTCAAAAATACCTGTGCGGATTGATGTAGGCTGCTTTGTTTCTGATACTGAAGAGGAGCGTGTGGTTGGACTCTTCTTCTGGCTATTCACCACGGCCATAACAGCTTTCAGCATCTGATTCTCCATCTCATCATATTGTTTTTCTCTCTTCAGTCTTTCCTGAAGTTGTCTAGCTTGTAGAGAACTCATTTGATCTCCACGGCTGGAATCATGATCTAATCTATCTTTGGCTGATCTAATTTGATCTCTGCTTCTCCAATCAGGTTTCTCATGTGGCTCTTCAGGTGTGGCTTTTCCAGCACATAATCAAACTCATCAAAAGCCAATTGCTTTTCTTTTTTTGAAATCGAATCTCTCCTCCTATCCATCACGGCCTCATAAGATGATTTAAAAATGCCTGATTGTGGAATTCGATCCTGGCTGCTTTTCCTTTTAATACCAAACATCTTAAATCCTGAAAACAAGAGCAAACAAATCAAATAAAAGTGATCTTCAATCTGTTGGATTGCCTTGGAACCTGCAACCAATTAAGCAAACGAGTTAGTGAAAACTCTCTTCCTCACAAGTGTTTGGTCTCTCAATTTGGTGGTGGTGTGGTGAAATCTCCAGAGTTCTGATAGAACAAATTCTGATCAAACCCAATGAATCAATCCAAACAACAAAGGAAGTTGAAGAGACAGATAGACAGATTGCAAGATTTTTGGTTCTGGTTGATTGATCTATCCTAGAAACCGATTTTTCCTGGTTCCTAAACTCTTTATTTTTCCAAAGAGACCGATTTCTCCTAGTCTCTGATTTTTTTTTTTTTTGAATAGACTCAACCTGAGAAGAGATAGACAGAAAAGATTTTTCGAATAAGAAGATGAATAGATGAGAAAGGTGACTAGAATTCGATACCAAACCCCAAAGCTGCTCTGATACCACTTGACACGAGGTCTCCCACGGATTGAACTTTGGAGGGATGGTTTGTTGGATAAACTTTGAACTCGGTAAGCTACTAGCTTGAAAGAACAAAGTGATGGATTGATTGGTCGCACAAGGGTTGCGGAAGGCCCTTGATATTCCAACCTCAGCAGTCCTAAGATTTGACGCACTTAGACGACCGAAGAGGGTTTGTTGTTTGGATATGACTCACCAAGCAACATAGGTTTGTTAACAAAGAACAACAGAGAATCACTCTCTAGGATAATCACAAAGATTATCAAGAACAACTTGTTATTTGATTGAAATGAAATCAAAATACATATAGAGTTATGTTTGTGACTTCTCGGAAATGAGAACAGTCAATCCCAGAAAACAAGACAATAAATAATAAAGACTAAAGACTTGACTGAAGAAAAATGTGTTGAATGACTCTTCAGATCCTTGCTGTCTTGAATTCCCTTCCTGATCCCGAGTTTATAAGGTTTGGACGGATTTTATAAGGTTGAGCTGATTTTATAAGGTTTAGAAGGTTTATATGGTTTGGACGGATTTTATAAGGTTTGAAAGGTTTTTATAAGGGACCTTATAAAAGATGATTTTATAAGGAACCTTATAAAGGACGATTTAGTGAAGTCTTCCTGAGTTCTCTTGAAACCTTATTAAGGTGATGTGTTGTACTTGATCTTCCATGAGGTTGAACTGGTTCACGGCTGAGCTAAGTAGTGAACTTAGGGACTGAGATAACTGCCTGGTCCGGCCCCTGGTCTTGGCTCCAGCTGGTACAAGCAAAGCATCCTCAGCTACAAGTTCCGGTTCAAGTCCTTCCATGGTGTCAGCATCTGGTTCTGGTTCCGGTTCAAGCTCTCCAAAACTGAATAATCGGCCAAAATGTCCTCTTTTGATTGTATTGAGATTGGTTTCATCCTTGTCAAGCTACATCTCAATTGGATGGCTGGCTGGTGCATCTGGTTCATGATATGTGCTGGTCATAATCATATCATGAACGGTGTTCAAAGTTAAACCTAGTAAATATCACATTGTCATAGACTGAACTTTTCTTTTTTTGTTTACAACTTTCTCGAATAATAGATGAGTTTGCAAAATACATATATCTCGAATATCTAACTCTATCAAAGGAGAAAGGAAGGGTGAGTGGATTATAAAAGCTCTATTAAAAGTCTTGCAAACAGAGAAACAACGTAAACTGAGTCAAACTTAGGAAATCATGAAATATATTAAGAATCATAATATTCTCTAATGACAAAACTCTCGTCAAAATACTAACAATATTTTTTTTTTGTTTTACAAGAGCTCATAGTTATGGAAATTGCTATGGTCTTCATGCAGATTAGATTATATGATAGAATTGCATGTTTTGTTATTTTTTTTAGTTTTAGTTTTTGTTTTCCATTCATTGAATCCATACTCTAATTTAGAGTCAAAGATTAATAACCTCTGATTCAACTCATAGTCCATCGATATAACAAATCTTCGGAAGACAAAAAGTCAAAAGAGAGAATTAAAACGCACGCGTGAGCTGTCAACAGCTGTGGCAATACACTACGCAAGACATGTCTATTTGTTAACTCAACTCCCAACCTATCCTTGAAGTCAAAGAGTTCATTAAAAATTTTAAGAGCGTAACGTATGAACACAGCCCATATCTTAATTCATGGACCGTTCGTTTTTTTATCATGATTATACAGTTCAAACGAGAAAAATGCAATTTTATAGTTTTGAAAAAAAAACGTGATTGTATATTTTGACGGGAAAAATACAATTTGACGGGTTTTTGCGAAAAATATTATTTTACGGTTTTTGCAAGAAACTAAAATTCTACATTTTGTGTGAAAAAAAGTTACGGTTTTGGTAAAAATTATAAATTTTTAGTTTAACGAAAAATACAATTTTGCAGTTGTGGTGGCATAATACAATTTTTTTTAAAATTTTGGCTGGTAAGACCACTTAGGCAAAAAATGTTATTTTGATAATTATTAATTATTATTTATTTTTTTTGTTGAAATGTTAAATTGATTTATCAACAAAAATAAAAGGTTTACAATCTCATGGCCTTCAAACTTTATAGACCAAAAGAGCTAAGAAAATGGAAAACAAAGAAGGGTTTGATTCCAGAATTTAAACAAACTCTGTTTTTAATAGGAAAAACAAAGCATAACAGAGTATTTTATAAAATGAGCATGAACTTAATCGAAGATTCAGATGGGGAGATGGACTGCTTCAGTCCAACGTTTACGGAGTTTGTCGTCTTCATCCGGAACCTGAGCAAGGGCAGACAAACGATGTTGCATTTCTTTGTGGATTTGGTGAGCAATCGTGAGTGGTGGGTTGGAGGGCTTGTTGTGCCATCGTCCATTACGTTCTCTCCGTACCCAGTACAGGGTTGATTGAAAAGTCATCTTCACCAGAAGAGCGTCGACAACGGAGAGCCTTTTGGACGTGAGGCTCTGAACGGTTCGCGTCCAGTCTGGATTAATTCGAGTACCAAGGAAAGAAGAGAGCAGCATATCCCAGATTGTGAAAGAGAATGGACATGCGAAGAAGAGATAATCTCGCGTCTCGTTCCCTTCACCACACAACATGCATGCCTGATTTACTCCCCATTGTCTCATTCGATCTCCCATTGAAAGTCTATTTTTGAAACTTAGCCATGTCATGAAAGCTTGACGAGGAATGGCTTCTTTGAACCATACAAGCCGATGCCATGATACCACTTCCTCAATTCTCCTGATTTGCTCACAGGTGTTCTTCAACAAGAATCTTGGTTCAAATTTGTCTGGTTTCAGTCTCCACAAGCAATGATCGTCGCCCTTGTCAGGTGATGGAACTGGATGTTGACGTATGGTGGTTAAGACCTCTTGGATTGTGGGACCACGGCAACGTCTTATTTTCCATTCCCCTGCCTCTATCGCGTCTGCAACTTTTGCTGCTTTGTGAATACCCAGTATCCGAGTACCAGCACTGCCCATTATGTTGATCAGAGGGCCATTACCTAGCCAATTATCAAACCAGAAGAAAGAATCCAGCCCATTTCGCACCTTTGCTTTGATAAAAGTTCCCGCAAGAGGTCGAAGCTTGAGCAATCTTCGCCAGATCCATGAACCCTTTGTAGTTGATTCCGATATAGCCCAGAAGGAGGAATCTTTTAAAAGGTACCGTTTTGTCCATGCTACCCATAAGGAACTTTTACCACTTAGGAGGAGCCAAATAAGTTTCAGTGAGAAAACTGTTGCAGATTCGTGTAGCTTCCGTTGGGAAGCACAAGTCTTTCCAAGCAACTTTCGATTTTGTTAACGTATTTGGGGATCCCGGCCAGAGAAAAGCCCCACACATTGCTTCAATAGCCTCGTAACATCGTTTTGGAAGTTTGAACGCTGAACTCCAAAAGTTTGTAATACTAGCAATAACTGATTGAATCAACTGAAGCCGACCAGCATATGATAGCGTTTTACACGACCATAATAATAACTGAACTCTGATCCTATCCAGCAAGGGTTCGTAGTCTAGTCTAGTAAGGCTTTTAGTTGTTAAAGGTAGACCTAAATACCTGATAGGTAGTTGTTCAATCGGGATTCCAAGTGCTGTCCCAGTCTCTTGAAGATCATGATGAACTGTTCCAGCCATAAACAGAGCTGATTTTGTCATATTGATTCCTAATCCTGACTCACACTTGAATCGTTTCAGAACCTCAACAACACCATTGAGAGAACGAGCCGTACCATCCGTGAAGATAATCATGTCGTCAGCAAAACTGAGATGTGTGAGATTGACCTCTTTGCATGTAGGATGGAATCCAAACTCCTCATTGGTAGCCGCAACATTCAATCGATGAGAGAGCACATTGGTTGCGATTACAAACAGGATTGGTGAGAGAGAGCAGCCTTGCCTCAAACCTCTTGAGCTTTTTAAAAATCCCTCCAACTCTCCATTCACACAAACCGAGAAGGAAGCTGTTGTAATGCAGCCCTTAATCCATAAGATAAAAAGATCAGGCAGACCCATAGCTTTCAACGTGTCTAGAATGAAGTCCCATTTCACTGTGTCGAAGGCTTTGGTGATATCAATCTTGAATGCACACCGAGGAGAGATGGTTTCTTTGTGATAGTTTTTGACTAGTTCTGTTGCCAGGAGCACATTTTGTAAGAGGAGACGACCTCTTATGAACGCACTCTGATTGGGAAGCATAGCTTCTGGTAGTATCTCTTTCAATCTGTTGGCAAGAATCTTTGAGACCACTTTGTACACAGTATTGCAGCAGGCAATTGGACGGAAATCTTTCAACACCTGTGCATCTGTTTTCTTTGGAATGAGAGCCAGCACCGTAGAGTTGACACCACTGGGCATGAAACCATTCAAAAAGAAGGATTGCTCCGCAGTTACAAAATCTTTGCCCACTATACTCCATGCAGCAACAAAAAACTCTTTAGTGTATCCATCAGGTCCTGGAGTCTTACCCGATGGCATGGAAGAAAGCACATTTTTTATTTCTTCTTCTGTAACTCGCTTGATCAGTTTTTCAGCCATTTCTTTTGTACATCGATATGTCAAAAGATTCTCAAGATCTGTACCATATATTGTGTTTAAATCCCCTTCTGGTTGCAGAAATCTTCTAAAGTATGAAACTGCTTCATCCTTTATATCCTGAGGGTCGGTTTTCTCTACACCTGCATCATCACAGATTTTTCTGATGGTGTTCTTTGATTGCCGAGTTTGAGAAACTCTATGAAAGAAAGATGTGTTCTGGTCTCCAAATCTCAACCAAGTAATGCGAGATTTCTGCTGAAAGAACTGCTCCTCTATCACCATATAATGCTGCCATTCTCTTGCAGCATTAGCTTCTGCTTCAAAATTTTCAGCAGTTGGTTCATCCAGTGCTTGTCGTTGCCGAGCACAAAGGACATCATACGCAATACGAGTTCTCCGAGTAATGTCTCCATACTTGTTCTTGTTTTATGCTCGCAGCAGAGGTTTTAGCAGCTTTAACTTTCGATTCAGGATGAATAAAGCTGAACGAGAGTGATATATAGGTTCCATTGTTTTCCAATATTCCTCCACTGTAGCTAAGAACGTCGGATGCTTTGCTAAGTAATTGAAGAACTGAAAATGTCTTCTCTTACGGTGCATGGCATTTGTGATGCGAACAACACTTCTTGTATGATCAGAGATCCCATTTGTTTCAAACGTAGCAAAATATTCCACAAATGTATTATTCCAACTTCCATTAACCATCACTCGATCAAGCTTCTTACTTACCGGGTCTCTTACTTGATGATTCCACCAGGTGTAGCGAGGTCCTGTGCAACTTAGATCCATTAGTTCACAATCTGCAATAAGGTTCTGAAAATCATTCATGCTAGCTAGGTCTCCCCGAGAGTGGATAGATTGAGAATGCTCTTCCGAGGAAAGTGTGACGTTGAAATCTCCCAGTAAAACCCAAGGGAGACTTGCATCTTGAAATAGTATCTTGTTTTGTCTAATCTCTTCCCATAGAGTTTGACGATCACATCGAGTATTAGATGCGTATATACAGGAACAGATGAATACTTCTCTGCGAACTGATTCCACACCAAATGTTATCATCTGCGGACTCTTAAACAGAATAGTGACTTTAACTTCATCTGACCAAACCACCCAAATTCGACCCAACCTATGATAGTCATAGTTTGTTTCGTAGTTCCAGGTTGGAAAGACTGTTTCAAGAATTTTTTTACTTTTTACCTCCTGCACTCTTGTCTCCAGAAGACAACCAAAGGTAGGAGTCGAACTTGCTATCCAAGACTTGACCAATTTATGTTTGCGCGTTTTGTTGAAACCCCGGGTATTCCACGCAAAAAAAGTCGTCATATCATTTAGTTCCTCCGTGAGGAGGACTTTTTTGATTCTGTGTTCACTGCCATAGTTTGATCTTGTTTATGAGATTGGTTCCTTCGATTGCCGTTCTTCTTCCTTTGGCTAGTTCCCACTCGAACTTTTAATGCCTCATCCTCGAGCTTCTTATCTTTTTTCAATGCATTATCCTCTTCCATTTGATTTGTGGCAGTATCTGCAATTTCTCCTTCCTCCTTCTCTTCGTCTTCTTCTGCAACTTCAGAAAGGACAGTGAAACGCGAGGGAGAGGCAGAGTCCGTCACGTCTAATCCTTCCTGGGGTTGCTTTGATTTATTTTCTTGATTTGTCTTTTGCTTCTGCGGTGAATTTTTCCCATGATGAGTAACAACAATTCATTGGTGGTCAGTCCTCACAGTTTCTTCTTGCATTGAAATCCTCTGTCCCACTCCATGTGTTTCAGGAAGTGAGCTCTGCCCAGTGACATTCAAATGTGTGGAGCTGGCCATTCCCATTTCCATTGCTTGCTTCTTTGAACTAAGCATTTCATCCGCTGGATTCTGAGTTACTACTGCTCCCATTTTCATCTGAGCACATTCGTTATCTTTGTGGCCCCATGTGTTACAGGTATTGCATCGTGGTGGAAGCCATGGGTAGCTTACCTCAATCGTAACTTCTTCTGGAGCATTTAATTTTAGTGATGTCAGAAGAGTTTTATCCAGATTCGCCACCACCAGAACTCGTGCGATATCCAATCTGGTGCAGCGTGCGGTATTGGGATGAAGTTTCACATAAGCTCCAATGATATCTCCTAAAAACCTCAGTCCCACTTCCGTGAATAAATGATCCGGCACTCTTTGAAAATCTACCCAGACAGGCATGGAAGAAAGATCTGGTCTTAGACTGCTTGTCTTTGGGCTCCATTCCTGAACCACCATAGGGATTTCTCCAATGTGCCAGAATTGTCCTTTCAAAACTCTCGATCTCATACCATTGTCTTCAATTCGAAACAGAACCGTTTTTGGGTTAAGAAACTGTACCTCCACTTTCATCTTCTTGTCACCCGTTGTCCAGATCCGATTCACCGTCGCGTGCACCTTTCCTATATGTGGGGCATCTCCCATGAAAAAACCCACCACATAATTTGACCACAGTGGCTGAGGATGCTTGAGAACTTCTTCAGGTACTGTTGCACAAACAACGCCGTCAATGATTTCAACGTCGGGAGCAAAAGATTTAGGGGAGGCTTCATTGTTTGTGAGAGCATAGATCCATGAAGATTTTTGAATCTCTTTAGATGCGGAGGGGTTGTTATTGATCGGGAAGTGAGCGTCTCGAGAAGAGGGACTGCCCGGTGGAGTCGATCCCATGGCCGACTCCCGATCAACTTTTTTTTTTGTTTTTTTTTACTTTTTTAGCTTCTCGATTTTTTTAATTATTATTTATTTATAATAGTTAACACACACTTTTGTTTATATTTATTAAATGATATTTAAGTCTTTTGAATTTTGAGATGTAAAATTTGCATCCAAACTCTACTATTTTATGCATCTCAAATATCTAGATTCTCTAAATATTATGGATGCAACATTTAGATGCAGATTCCAAAATGTTCGAACGAACAACATTTGAGCATGCATCCAGATGCCAGCATCTAGATGCAAAAACGAACATGCCTAGTGATTATTTACTTTTAAATCATAAATATTTTTATAATAAAAACTTATTACATTGCACACAATAATTTACAAAATTATTTCTATTTTTAAATAACTTATTGAATTGTGAAAAATAAGTAACTTGTTGAAATGTTTTAGCGATTCGAAACGCTAATTCTAAATTTTGTCAAGACAAATTATAAATTAAACTGATAAGTATCTTTGTCATTTTAAATTATATCAAGACAAATTATATATATCTTTGTCATTCAAAATTGATAAATAATGTCATATTCTAAAATAAATAAAAATATATAAAAATTTAATGTAATTATTAATTATTTATAATGTACAAACACAACTTATATCTTAACTTATTAGAATATGGCTAGAAGCTGCTCCAGTATCTCAAAAATAAAGAAAAATAAAAAATAGAAAAAGAATGAAAAAGTAAGAGAGAAATACACAAGAATATCTCAAATGAGGATGCTGCCATTATTCAGCCGATGCCGATTAGCTGTTTAGT
This sequence comes from Isatis tinctoria, assembly GCA_010577795.1. Classification (NCBI taxonomy): domain Eukaryota; kingdom Viridiplantae; phylum Streptophyta; class Magnoliopsida; order Brassicales; family Brassicaceae; genus Isatis; species Isatis tinctoria. Next base: position 20,940,775 of record CM021244.1, on the reverse strand, counting down.
TAAACTGGATGTTTATGGATGGCATTTAACAAAGACCAAAACATATACGGTCAAATCGGGTTGTAAAACTGAGCAGTTATATCGGGATTCAAGGGCGATTGATATTTATTATGGTCCGGATGTGAAGACACGTTTGGCTTTTGCATAGAATATTAGATGTCCACCGAAAATAAGATTTTTTTTTTCTGGCAAGTTATCACAAGGTGTATTTTGGTGACTTAGAACTTACAGGCACATGGAATACATCACAAGTTGCAATATGTACGATGGGGAGCAGAAGAAGAATCGATAAATTGTACCTTCTTTGAGTGTCCCCCCAACAGTTCAACCCTAGATCCGACCTGGGTCTCAACTGCTTTCAAAAATCTTAGAAACTTTCGAACCATAGACACAATTGAAGATCGGGCCTGAAAGATCATTTCCTAACTCTCGAGTTCCTCTGTTGGTGGTAATCTCAAGCGATGGTATGGCATGGGTGTTATGACAATGTTTTGTAACAAAACCTCCAATGGAAATGATTTACTCATCACGACCAAGCTTGAACTGCAAAAAAAAAAAGCGTAAATTGAGAAAAATTATTAAAAAATGGGAAAGTGTTTTAAGTTCAAATTAATTAGAAATAATTTCCACAAACCGTTGCCTCTCTTTCTTGGATTCTGTACTCTCCATTTTCATCACCAGAGACAACAGCACCGTCATCGACGTAGAGAAACATAACATAGCTTATGTTAGGCATACCACAAAACACAGTGATCATCTGAATGTCTTGATAGATTTCGTCGTCCCAGACAACCCCAAAGTCCACTCCTTTCATCGTAAGTATCTGGTAGGGAGGCGCGACGGTGAAGTTTGCTTTGAGAGCATTGAGACGGTAGTGCCAGGGCAACGTTTTGGACTGTCTTAAGCGAGTTCAAAAATTGTGCATTATTGTTAAATATCATAAAATGATAACAATATATAAAAAAATATGTTAAAATTTCATAAGATAAATCAACTCCAGAAAATGTTTATAAGAAAAAGTAAAAATAAAAACAATTTATTACTGAAATATAACTATTTTTGTATTTTTTTCCATGCAAAATCACTTATTAAACTCGAATATTCAAGTTTTTCAACAATAGGTGTCTAAATTGACAACAAAGCCAACTATTTAATATCTCTTCTGACAAGGTATACCACAAAATTTTTTTTATTAGCTTCGATTTTGAAAATCTTTTTTCAGCTGTGGCGACTGATACTGAAATAGTCAACAATATGTGATAAGCAACTTCTGTATTTTGATAACAATTCTCCATTTTTTTCAAAAAATCATTTCAATAGAGTTTCATTGGTATTGATTCTCGGAGAATCTATAATTTCATAATACATTGTTTCACCTGCTTGCTCTATAAGCCAGGCGCTGGAACAGACAACTAAGACCATCGCCATTAATGAACCTCTTCTTGTGGTTTATAGAAAGATATTTTAATAATTTTTCTTTTTTTCTTTTTCTTTTTCAAAAAAAAATTTGAAAAAAAAGCTCATTCAATGGAATGTTGCCACCTAGTGAACCTGGAGAGAGAGAAGTTCATAAATAAGGGTTTTGAGAGAGAGGTTCAACACTTTGTGGTGGAACCCACAAATTTTTTATTGTTTTTTTCTCTAAAAATTTGTGTCATGAACCTCACTTAAACCTATAATGGAGCTGCTCTAAGTTCTTCTACATACCTATCATTTAACTGTCTCTTTATTAGCCAATTTCGATTATTACGAATTGGTTCTAGAGGATAAACCACTAGAAAAATGTCAAGAGATCATAATGGATTAGGAAAAAGAGAGATGTCACAATGGCTTTCCTCTATCTTTGAGCTTTCATGTGATCGTATGTTTGTTTTTACTCTTGTTAGGAAGAGCAGGACTGCTGCAATTCATGTGAGGATGTTGTGAAGCATATAGAAAAAAGGTTGGGGAGTTACGAATCCAGATTTAATTGACCAGGTGAATTGCTGAGAGATATGATTGTTAATCTTTTGAATTCTTGGCATCTGTGTGTTTCATTGTGTAGTAGCAAGTTTACTTCCACTTCTATCTTCCTCTATGTAAACGAGATTCACTTGTGATTCAGTGTAAACGAGAAGGTTTCTTACAAAGAGTAAAGGATGAAAGAGGTTGAAGGGTGTAATATCTATGGGTTCTTGGAGGTGAATAAAGTAGCTTTGAACTTCCACTTTGCTCCTAGGAAAAGCTTTCATCAGGCGGGCGTTCACGTTCATGATCATCAGGCGGGCGTTCAGAGTCTTAAAGTAAGGGAAATACTTCATTTCATTCTTTATGATTTTAAATTTATATTGTGAGAGCCGAAACTCACACTGTCGAAATTTATTTATTTGCGGGGCTCCGAAAATTCTACTTAATAAGAACTAAAGGGCAAAACTGTAAAGAGATGAGAAAATAGATTGTATTAGAATATTTATCTCAAGTACAAGAATATCTGTGAATATTTAATGTCTTAAATCACAAAAGCTCTTGCACTTTTTTGGTGTGTCATTAAAAGTGAGCACAAAGGTCTCTATATATACTAGAGAGTCTAGGGTCTCGAAGACTGATCTAAGCAATGTGGGACGTTGTTAAAAGTCCCTTCCCAGCCGCCAACAAGTCATGATGGGCCGCCGCCGAACCGCCTTCCTTCCTTCCAATCGGGCCCGTTTGTCTTGATTTGGCCCACCTTGTCTTTTTGGCCACTTGGTCCGTTTTTCCCCGGTTAAGGCTTTGACTCCGGTTTATTTTAAGTAAACTCCTCGATGTTTTTAGATATCCGGAACATCGTGAAGTCTTCTCGTGAATGGCGGGGACGTTTCCCTAGTCGAGACCCAACGGTCGGGAAAGACGGTTGCTTCCGAAATGCATATCTTCTTGAGGGCACCTTGCCAAAAATTGATCAGAGTAGATTTTTTCCTCCTCGGGCCCGAAACTCATAGGCGGCCGATTTTGGGGTAAGGATTTTCCTTTTCTTGCCGTGTTTGAGAATTGGAAAAATCCTTCCTTTTTTTGTTAAGTCTAGAGACTGAAAGTTTTCTTTTTCCCTGTTTAAAAAGAAATTGGAAAAAGTTCATTTTCCTAAAAGAGCTAGGAATTGGAAAAAATCATTTCTTTTTCCTTTTTCCTTTTTGCTGAGTTAGAAATAGGAAAATTCTCAATCCTTGTTGAATCAGGATCTAGGTTGCCTTGTTGTATATATAGGCGCCATCTCCTCTACCTCTTCCTCACGATTTCTGGCCTGCACCTTGTGATATTATGTATTTTTAACATATTTTGATTTGTTTTTAGTATTCGGTTTGAGTTTTGATTTGCATCTTTCGTTAGTTTTTCGAGTCTTTTCTATTGTTTCGAGTCTTTTTACAGATTTTATGGAATTCCGATGGAGTTTGGCGTTTACGGACATGTTCGAGTCGAGTTAATGTGGAAAAACACGAGAAAAAGACCAACTGAGGAGAACGACCGTTCTTGGAGAAGAACGACCGTTCTTGCTCCCACCTACCTTGCCGACAAGCCAAGAGAACTACCGTTCTCACAACAGAATGATCGTTCCCCGTCTCACCTACTCTACCAACAAAAGAGCAAGGAACAACCGTTCTCCCCCAAGAACGACCGTTCCCCGACTCACCAACACCCACCTACTTCGATCGACCACTTGGAACGACCGTTCTCCTCCAGAACGATCGTTCTCCGTCTCACCTACTCCCCTACACCTTGGCCTATATATTGGACTCACTCTTAATGCTTCAAAACACACCATCTTCTTCTCTCACTCTTCTCTAGCTTCTAAACATTGTTTCTCTTCTCTTTTAAGCTTTAAACATTTATGCTTTGATCAAGTTTTATTTAGTTTATTTTCAGTTCTTATTATCTATCTTTATGCTTTAATCAAGTTCTATTAAGTTTACTTTCAGTTCTTATTATCTATCTTTATGCTTTAATCAAGTTCTATTAAGTTTACTTTCAGTTCTTATTATCTATCTTTATGCTTTAATCAAGTTTTATTAAGTTCACTTTCAGCTTTTGTTATCTATTCAAGCTTTTATGATGAACTCTATAATCTCTTTGTTTTCTTCTTCTTTAATTATGTCTGAGTAGATCTCTTAGTTAGGTTAAGGTTTGTCAAAGGAATTCATGGGCTTTAGGGTTAAACACAAATAGGCTATTCAAATCAATGTCTTCACCCTTGTTGTTCTTAATGCTTAGATCGAATTGATCACTTGATTTTATGATATTGGGTTTAACTTAGACAGCGAGAGTTGCTAGGTTGCTAGAAGAAACTTGGGTGAGCAATTTATTCATTACCTGCGAGAGTAGATGTATTGGAGAATTGTGAACAAATCAAACTTATCCTTAATGCTTGTCTGCGATTTCTAAAACCAACGAGAGTTAGGATTTTAGGTTGTTAGATAAAAGTTATTGATGCCACGAGAGTGGATTGATATTATCTTTATGTTTGAGTTCTAGACTTATGCTTAATCATTGCCAGAATAGTTGTTTGATCCTTTGCTCTGAATCTCCTGCGATATTCCTTGACCTAACGCTTGTTTAATATTATCTTTACAACCGATTTTGCTTTTATTACTTACTATTTACAAAACCAAACACCATAATTGAATTGTCTTAGCTTTTAATTTAGCTCATTAGATCAAAGCGTGAAACTGGTCTTCGTGGGATCAACCCCTATGTACTACTTCGTATGCTGTGCACTTGCAGTAGTAAATAAGGGTTTAAAACTCGTGTATCAAGTTTTTGGCACCGTTGCCGGGGACCAAATTTTCACCTTTGTTTTACGGCTGAAATATTAGACTAAGAACTTTACTGAACTCGTCGGTTGTATCTTTGACGGTTTCTGAGGTCTTTTCCTCGGCAGTTTTCGTCTCTTCTTGGTTTGTTTCCGTGGGCAGAACCTCCGTTTTCTCGAACTGTTCGGTTCTGCTTACTTTCTTTCCCAGTTCAGGGACTTCGTCTTCATTCTTCCTCTTCGGGTTCTCTCTCCGTGGGATGGCCGGATTCCGGAGCTTGTGTTCCGCCAGAAAACAGATCCGAGCCTCCTTCTGATTTCCCCAAACGGTCTTGATTCCGTTTGGTGTCGGGAACTTCAGGCAGAGATGGTATCTTGATGGGATCGCTCGCATTGAATTGATCCAGGGAGTTCTCATTATCACGTTATAGATTGCGGGGTGGTTTGCCACCGCGAAGTTAACGATATTCGTGATTCCACCGGCACGAACCGGGAGCTGGATTGTTCCGTCCGTCATCGTGACTTCGCCAGAGAATCCGGTGAGCGACCTCGGATTGGGCTTTATCAATGACGGATCGACTTTCATCCTTTGAAGTGTCTCCCGAAAAATGACGTCCACCGAACTTCCGGTGTCGATCAAGACCTGGGAGACGTCATGGTCGTTGATGTCCAGTTGTACCACCAATGGGTCGTCGTGAGGTTGGTCAAGGCCTTCAGCGTCTTTTTCGTGGAAGGCGATCCGGTCGTCGTTTTCGGTGATCGGCTCCCGCGGGTTCGACTCCTTGTCTCCTCTTCTCAGGAACGCCTTTATCGAGGCCACTGTGTCTCGACAGTACTGAGATTCTCCGATGATCATGTGGATTCTCCTGCGATTGGCGGCGGAGTCGTCTCCGTTCGGTCTCCTTCCCCGTTTGGGGGTATCCTCGTCGGGCCTTTCGGGACGTTCCTGGTTAGGTCATCCGTCCGGGGCGCCAACGTCTTCTTCCATAGCTCCGAGACTCTCGAGAGTTACTCCGTTCCCGAGTTCCCCGGCTAACAGCTTTGCCGCGAGCCTTCTGCCGACGGTCCTGCAGTTTTCGTTTGAGTGGCCTTTCGTCTTGTGGAAGGTACAGAAGGCGTTCTCGTCGAATCCTGGTCGAGTCCATGTATTCCACGGCCCTTTGTTGCGCCCGTCAGATGGTCTCTCCTTGTTTATTTGGTAGTTATGCGCTCCGCCCGGGTTGGGTTCTTCGTCTTGGCTGATCCGCCTAATTCTTCTCTCGTTTGGAACGTTAGAGGGTTGCACCGTGCCTTTGGCGACCAATTTCGAGGATTGGTGCTTTCCGGCCGGGACCCCCATTTCTTCCTCATAGATTACGAAGTTGGAAGCGCGGTGGAGAGCATCTTGAATGGTTACTGGCGGATTCACAGTAATTTCCTTTCGGAAGCTTGAGGTCTTCAGCAAGGACTTCTTCAGGGCATTGATTGCGGCACTGTTGCTTAGGCCGTCAATCTTCGAGACAATCACCTTAAATCTTTCGATGAAATCTCGAAGGCTTTCTTCGGGCCCCTGCGACAGTGAGTAGAGGTCTGCATCGGATGTTGACTGTCTTATGAACAACGAGTAATGCTTCAGAAAAGCTGCCGACAATTGGTCGAAACCATCGATCGAGTCTCTTTCTAGCCTTGAGAACCACGACAGGGCTGATCCTTTCAGATATTCCACGAAGAGGAGGCAGAATCCGGCGTCTCTTTCTTCGGGTTTGAATCTAGCCCGTCCCATAGCGATGTGGAAGGCTGTCATGTGGGCCTTTGGATCGGTCGTCCCGTTGTAAAAAGGGATTCGGATTTTTCCCGGTTTAGAAAGTCTAACGCTTGTGATCCTTGAAGTGAACGAGTTCTTTTGCGTTTCCTCTAAGACGCGGTCGATTTCCGGGGCCGCACTTGTCGCTTTATGGAGTTGTGACCTTACCTCCTTCATATGACTTGTGGTGAGTTCCAAACGGGCACGGAGCTCGTCCAACTCGTCCCTTCGGCTAGCGGATCGGTTAGCTCAGGCCTCTTGTTCCGCCTTTTCCTGCTCTTCGATCCATCGGAGCTCTTCCTCATCCGCGTTTAGACCTCCAGCTTCATCGTCGATTTCGCTTTCCTCCCTGTCGTCTCCGTTTGCGGTGTCTCTCGGGTTTTCACCGTTGGTCACCATGGAAGTTGGCCGTTCGGCGGTTCGCCTGGCGGCGCTGTTCCGGTGCAGCGGAGGTGGTGCCGATGGTTCTCTCCTTGTTCCAACTGGGGTCTGCTCATCGGGATTCTGACGGCCCGGGGGATCCGCTCGCGGGGTGAAGATAAGGCGTCTTGCGTCGAAAGCCCGGGGGCCACGCGTCAGCTCCTGGGAAGCTGCTCTTTCCTGCGCGGCCGCTCTTTCTTGTCTGTTTTGCCGTTCTGCGATTTCGGCTACCATGTTCCTCAGCTCGGTGATCGCCGCGATCTCTGGGGCGGCGTTGGCCGTTTCCGTGATGATCGGGTCCTCGATCGGCATTCCGAATCGGGTGAGTGCACTGGCGGAGGTCCCGATTATCCCGATCGCTCCGTCGACGGATGTCCCGGCGGTAGTTGCTCCGGTCCCGGCCGCCGATGTGCTGATGGCTGGAATTCCCGTTCCGGTCGTTCCCGTGGAGGCTGCGGCCGGTTGGTTGGTGATATCGTCGGTTCTTCTGGTCATCGTCTTCGTTTCGTATCCTTTTCGTTCTTAGGCTTAAGATTATTTCTCGTCCCCACCGACGGCGCCAAACTGTGAGAGGCGAAACTCACACTGTCAAAACTTATATTTAGTGGGGGCTCGAAAATTTTATTTATAAAGAACTAAAGGACCGAAAATGCAAAAGAGAGATTTTTATTGATATTTTCCGAAAGTACAAGGGAAATTAGCAAAAGCTTAATAGTCTTAAATTGCTAAAACTCTTAATACTCGGATTTGGGATGGATCTAACCCTTACATGAGCGTACATATATATACTGACAATCCTAGGAGGCTAAGACTTCAGATTTCCGATGTGGGACCTTGTCTTTCCTTCCTAGCCGCCGACCTAAGCTTTTTGGGCCTGATATCCGGCCCGAGAGTCTTCCGTGATTCATTCGCGCATTCTGACCCAAATCCGGCCCGCTGATGAATAGTGAACCGTGAATAGTAATTCGAATCTCGGTTTAGGCTCAATTCGATTTTTCGGTTAACTTTGTCTCGGGATGAATAGTGTTTTCAACGGTTTTTCCCGCGTGAACAGTGTTCCGAGCGTTTTACGACTTCTGAGATTTGAACCGCCCGTTTTTGTTTGAACTTCCAGCCGCCGGTTTCGGTACTGATGGCCAGCCGCCGGTTCCTTTGGCTCGTGTGCTCGGCGACTGGTCCATGGACGGCTGAACGTTCGTCACGGTCTTTCGGGTAATGTTTATGGACGTTTTTGGAATCAGGACATGCAAACGGATAGTCTTCGAGTCGTTCGGGCTTAAAGTTATGTTTGACGGTCGGTCGACTGGACGATGTTCGGATAATGAGACTTGACTGAGAAATGATCGTGAGTATAAGATGAAGACCCGGCGGCTGGCCTTATCCCAGCCGCTTGTTGATGGATCAAGAGGACCCGGCGGCTGGCCTTATCCCAGCTGCCGGTTGATGGATCAAGAAGACCCGGCGGCTGGCCTCATCCCAGTCGCCGGCCGTGGGTGAAGGAAGACCCGGCGGCTGGCCTCATCCCAGCCGTCGGCCGTGGGTGAAGGATGACCCAGCGGCTGGCCTCATCCCAGCCGCCGGCCGTGGATGAAGGAAGACCAGGCGGCTGGCCTCATCCCAGCCGCCGGCCGTGGATGAAGGAAGACCCGGCGGCTGGCCTCATCCCAGCCGTCGGCCGCGGAACCAAGAAGACCCGGCGGCTGGCCTTATCCCAGCCGCCGATTCATGTCTTGGATGGATCGTGGGCAGTTTGCCTTAGCTCGTCCGTTCCATGTTTGGGATAAGTTCCATTTGATCTCGATCTTGACTTCTCGTTCCGTCAATCTTCGAGGAGGGGATTTCGACCCCAACAAGCTGGCCTAGATATAATGAACTTAATTTTTCTCATCTTGGGGCTTGGTATACTTTGAATCGGATTCCTTGCTTAGCTCTGATATGATTAGTCTGTGATTATGGTTTCTCTCTCTCTTCCCTTCATTGTCTCTAAAAAAAAAAAGAATGAAAAAGAGGTATAGCTTTGAAAAGTAGTTAAATCATTGGATACTGGTCTAACAAAAAAAAAAAAAAGAACAATCAGTCGATAAAAAATAAAATGATACCCTAGTAGGGAAAAATCGACTGACTGGAAGCGAGAAAAGAGGAAGAAAGGAAACTAGAAGCCGACTGTCCATAAATTCAGTACTTGGGTGAGTAAGAGTCCATTTGTCCTTTGATCGATAGTCCCTCGATGAGACTGCACATAAAACTTAATAAGGTCAGCAATGAGGATTTTAGATTACTCTTATGGGTTGTGGTTTGGAAAATGGATGGTTAGTAAATCTGCGGAAAATTGCAAGAGGTCTTAACTTAAGTTGGTACTGTTTGATGTGGCTTACTCTAGTGCTGGTTGATTAAGGGTTCTAAAGAATAAGTGATTTTCCCATGTTTTCAAACATTTCTTCTCGGTTTAAGCTTTAGTTTGTTTGAGGACAAACAAATGTTTTAGTTGGGGGGAGTTGATATTATGTATTTTTAACATATTTTGATTTGTTTTTAGTATTCGGTTTGAGTTTTGATTTGCTTCTTTCGTTAGTTTTTCGAGTCTTTTCTATTGTTTCGAGACTTTTTACAGATTTTATGGAATTCCGATGGAGTTTGGCGTTTACGGACATGTTCGAGTCGAGTTAATGTGGAAAAACATGAGAAAAGGACCAACTGAGGAGAACGACCGTTCTTGGAGAAGAACGACCGTTCTTGCTCCCACCTACCTTTCCGACAAGACCAAGAGAACGACCGTTCTCACAACAGAACGATCGTTCCCTGTCTCACCTACTCTACCAACAAAAGAGCAAGGAACGACCATTCTCCCCCAAGAACGACCGTTTCCCGACTCACTAACACCCACCTACTTCGATCGACCACTTGGAACGAACGTTCTCCTCCAGAACGATCGTTCCCCATCTCACCTACTCCCCTACACCTTGGCCTATATATTGGACTCACTCTTGATGCTTCAAAACACACTATCTTCTTCTCTCACTCTTCTCTAGCTTCTAATCATTGTTTCTCTTCTCTTTTAAGCTTTAAACATTTATGCTTTGATCAAGTTTTATTTAGTTTATTTTCAGTTCTTATTATCTATCTTTATGCTTTAATAAAGTTATATTAAGTTTACTTTCAGTTCTTATTATCTATCTTTATGCTTTAATCAAGTTTTATTAAGTTTACTTTCAGTTCTTATTATCTATCTTTATGCTTTAATCAAGTTTTATTAAGTTTACTTTCAGTTCTTATTATCTATCTTTATGCTTTAATCAAGTTTTATTAAGTTCACTTTCAGCTTTTGTTATCTATTCAAGCTTTTATGATGAGCTCTATAATCTCTTTGTTTTCTTCTTCTTTAATTATGTCTGAGTAGATCACTTAGTTAGGTTAAGGTTTGTCAAAGGAATTCATGAGCTTTAGGTTTAACACAAATAGGCTATTCAAATCAATGTCTTCACCCTTGTTGTTCTTAATGCTTAGATCGAATTGATCACTTGATTTTATGATATTGGGTTTAACTTAGACAGCGAGAGTTGCTAGGTTGCTAGAAGAAACTTGGGTGAGCAATTTATTCATTACCTGCGAGAGTAGATGTATTGGAGAATTGTGAACAAATCAAACATATCCTTAATGCTTGTCTGCGATTTCTAAAACCAACGAGAGTTAGGATTTTAGGTTGTTAGATAAAAGTTATTGATGCCACGAGAGTGGATTGATATTATCTTTATGTTTGAGTTCTAGACTTATGCTTAATCATTGCCAGAATAGTTGTTTGATCCTTTGCTCTGAATCTCCTGCGATATTCCTTGACCTAACGCTTGTTTAATATTATCTTTACAACCGATTTTGCTTTTATTACTTACTATTTAAAAAACTATAACCATAATTGAATTGTCTTGGCTTTTAGTTTAGCTCATTAGATCAAAGTGTGAAACTGGTCTTCGTGGGATCGACCCCTAAGTACTACTTCGTATGCTGTGCACTTGCAGTAGGAAATAAGGGTTTAAAACTCGTGTATCACCTTGTGATAGTTTTCTTAAGTCTGCTGCCATGGTTAGAATGTCGTTTCGTGAGAAGATGGAGATGGAGAAAGGCGGGAAGAAAGCGAAAGAGGCGAATGGTCGGCCGGATTCCAAGATCGGAACCAAGTCGGCAGCTCGCTCTTTCGCTCCCAAACCGGCAGAGAGCTTGCTAGCCGTTCCTCCGCCGGAATGGCCTGCTGGGAGGTCGGACTCGACGCCGGCCACGGTCACTCCGTTCAAGAAAGACGTCATCTTGGCGCGGAACGGTGCGAGACGTGCTCCTGAGTCTCGGGGAACCGTTTACACCGTCACTGGATCGGATGGCGCGTTGCGGCCGAGGCGAGTAATTGGACTAGTCGAAGGTGGAGTGGAGAACTCTTCATCGCCCGGGTCGTTCGCGGATTCCCGGCCAGGGCTTGCCTTTCCCGAGTCCGCTTGTAAAAACCGTCGTCAGGCGGCTATGAATTTTTCGCAAACCGTGGATGGGAGTTTTAAGTTTCCCCCGTATAATGATCTTGACGACTCCGAGAAATATGAAGATATGGCCTTGTGTGGATCAAATATGAATTTTCCTTTTTCCACTTTCCTTTTCTCTGATATATTATTTTTGCTTCTGACATTATTTTCTTTTTTCTTTTCAGTTCATATCTTCCGTGAACAAGTGTGTGGGCTCGTACGACGCCGCAATTCGCGGGATTCGCAAGTGTGCTGAAGAGGATGTCCGCTCGGTGAAAAGGAAACTCGACATTCTTGACATGTCGAGTTCGCGTCAGATTAGCTTGCTCGAGAAACAGGTCTCGGCATTGCAGACTGAAAAAGACGAGGCCATCTGTTCGTCGATCCGCCTAGAGGCAAAGATCTCGCGTCAGTCCGCCGACCTAAAGACTTTGGCGGGCCACCTTATCACTGCCAGGGCTTCGCGCGATGCTCACGGGTTCATAGCTTGTACCACCGAACTTCCGGTCTTTCTGAACGAGTTGAGGGAGACGCTTGTTTCGTTGTCCGAAGAAAGTACTCGAGAGGTTGACTTGGCTCAGATAACGAGAAATCTTGAGTTGGTTGAGTTGCTCCAGAGTGGTGAGTCTTCTAGCTTGGACCAAGAAAAAGCGAAGCTATCCAGATGGAAGGACAACTTCGACAAAGACGAGAGTCAGTTTGACGATGCCTGAGGCCGCTCCGATTTCCGAAGCCGGCTTAATTGAAGAGGAGGCCTCATTAATCGGGGTCGTTGACCCAGCCGGATCCAATGAGGGCGCTCCCGGGATCGCGGACCTTGCCGTGGCTCAGGCGTTTAGCCCGGACCTTTGATCTTCGCAGTTTCACCACCGAAGGTCAGGGCTTGCCAACCCGTCCCACTCGACAGTGCGTTGTGAACATGTTCGGACTAAACAATTCATATCAGCGGAAGTAAAAAACAATATAACTAAGTGCAAGAGGTTTAGACAAACGATCCTTTATTGATTTCTAATGGTTTATTACAAGGAGTTCTTAAAAACAAAACGAAACAACGTACATTTTAAAACATGCCCATGGGCCTTACACATAAAAACGACACTGACTCTTAAAACCAAAAGACACAGCTTTTTCCTTTTATTCAAACTTACTATACACATCTTGAAAAGCTTCATGAGTAGGCCGATCCTAAGCACGCCCATTGCACACATCTGCCTAAGGGTTCCTGTAGGGAAGAGGGGAAAAGAAAATGGGGTAAGTAATTGGGAGGTTACTTAGTGAGTTTCAAGATTCACTAACGAGACAACAACCAACCCAAAACCCAAGATAAACACGAAAACAACTAAACCAAGCAATAGCCGAAGCAACAATAATTAAAATAGCCGAAGCATGCAACTTAAGCTATATGACCTTCTCTTTCACTTCACACGCGTGGGCACTGAGATCTCAAAGCGTGTTGATTTCCCCATGAACCTTCCCAACGCTTGCCATCCATGATAAACAAGGCGGGATTCATAGCTCCACCATGTGCCCACAAAGAGATCCCCCACGACAAGCCTACTGAGTGCCCACAAAGGAATCCCCCTCAGCGACACACCCCGTCGGGTCTTCCCACTACGTGAGGACTATTGGGAAATACAAACACACCGCCACTAAACCGAATCCACGGTTCTGCCGTTGGTCCGAACGATCACACAGAAAACGGACCAACCCACCATATCACTCTTTCACTTGGTCACGGCAGGTCACACAGCCGCCGTACCATACACCACACCACCATCACACTTGGTCACGGCAGATCACACAGCCACCGTACCAACACCACATCACCGTACACGCCGGAACGCTTCCTCCACACTTAGTACCGGAAGAAGGAATGTGCTATGGACCCACGGTCTCAGCCGTCATTAAACCGTACCTCACACTCGTTCGTATATTACCTCACTTCTTTCTCTTAGTACTGGAAGAAGGAACGTACTATGGACCCACAGTCTCAGCCGTCCTTAAACCGTACTACACATCTTCTGGGCTTAGTGGCTCTGAGTTTTCGGTGGAGAGAGTGCAAAAGGATCTAAAGATCACGACAAGTCTCTCACACCATCCGTGTTAGTGCTCGGTAGGGAGAATAACATAACTCGTAAGGCCATGTATCCAACCAGCACCTCTCCCATCGGGTTCTCAGCACACGGATCTATAAACTCAGTCCACGATTCTTCATACCGCTCCATTCTCTTCACACTTTACCATATCACATCATGTTCACGGTTCCAACACCTCCAAACCGTGAACCCTCTTCTCCGTGGTACTCCTGCATAACATGTTAGATCGTGTACCACGGGAAGGACCTGCAACATTAGCAAATCATCACCATTCAAAACCAACCATAATCGCAAATCACCAAAGTGATTTGGACTAGGTTGATTCATGCATCACAGAAACAGTCTGACTCATAAACACACAACAAACCACACCAAGACTTCACGCAAACGACTGTAATGCAACCAGCACAACAACCGCTAACCAAAAGAACAAGGGGAGAAAGAAGTTCCATTGATCACTTAGGATTGAGTTACAGCGTGAGCCCATCCTTTTGGGATCATCACGTTGCAAAACTAACCAAAGATAATCACCGGCTAGCATGCTAACTACGACTCACACAAACAACCAAGAAACAGCATGAACCAACCACATGGACTGAAAGGAAAGGGAAAGAGAAGGAACTCCACCATATCCATGCCCATAGCATAACGTTTTCATGCATGATACAGAACATGATTACGTTGAGCAACTAACTCGGAACCCTACACCACTAACCCACTTAGCACACGCCTTACTTAACACACGCGGACTTGAAAGAAAAGAAGAGAGAAGAGATTTCATCGCATGCTGAACTAGAACGTGTCGTGAGCCCATCCTCTTAGGATCATCATGTACGGTGTAGTTCAAAGACGCACGCTAGGCTACCAGGAAAATCTGAAACCCACCGAGAAGAAAGGAGAAAGACGGGGAGATGGAGACCACCAGAACAACCATCACCACCCTCTAAGACTTCTTCTCTCTCTAGATCTCTCTCTCTTAACTCACAAGCTATGGTTTCTAATCAGGGAGAGTCGGTTGGATGGAAGAGGAAGACGAAAGGCTTAAGTAACATCTTCAGCGATTTCCACAAGGAAGAAAGAAGACCATCCATCACGCCTCTCTTACACCTCACAGCCTAGCCTTGCTCAATCACTCCTATAGATCCCTAGGCCTGCAGCAACCGAGATCCCAGAGCTTCCCACTTGGTGTTCATGTAAATTTTCGGTAATATCTCTTCCTTACTCCCTTTTTCTTTTTCAGGCGGTTTATCTAGCATCTAAGGAACATCTGTAGCTTCGATACCAACCCTAGGCCTCCTGAGTTAGATATTTGTGTTAAGAAAAGCAGTGGTACACGTCTGGCCCTCTGACTCCACCGCTTGGACATTTCCCACCTAACCTTGTCTCTTCTCGCAGGTTGTTAGTAAATAATGTGTAGACCGAGACTCAGACATCCAAATGCGATCCTGTTTCATCCTGTTGCTTCATATATCTATCCCCTACAACCGCTCCAAATTTCAGAATTTTCTGATAGGTACTGCTCGGTCTTTTGGCTCCGTTCGTGCTAACTGTTTCTCTTCTGACCCGCTTTGGCATTTTGTGATTAACTTATGCTCCAGTCGTCCAAAAGTAGTTCTGTTTCATTCTGTGTCTTCAGGCACGTGGATTTTATGTCTCCACAAAAATTCAGCATTTTTGAGCGACTGTAGCTTAGTCGTTAGGGTCAAACTGCTTCAAACTATCTTTCATCGCACCTCTTCAGAGTTTCATACGTATCTTGAGTTTCCGTCATCCAAATGATGCTATGTTTCTTTAAAAATACTCTTCCAGGTGTCCTTAACATCTCCACAAAATTTCACCGGATTTGGACGAGTGACACTCCTGCTTTGACTCAAACTCTTGGACTTATCTCATCTCGGTGCTCCTTGGCGTTTTCCTCATAACTTTCGTGTCCACCGTCAAAAAATAGATTTTCTTTGACCATAATCTTCCTCTAAGAATCCGTAAGAGCTCCAGCGAGTTTCATAATTTTTTGACAGGTGCTACTACTCCTTTGATCCTTATTTTCTCGAACCGTCTCTCCTCGGTCGGTCTTAATATCACATGTATATCTTCTTATCCACTCGTTCAAAATTGATTCTGCTTCCACCCGTGTCTTCCTCTGAGGGTCTACTATGCCTCTGAAAAATCTCAGGATTTTTGAATAGATATAATCCCCTCTTTTGGCTCCATCGTTTTCTCGAATAGCTGTCTTCTGAAAATTTTCTACGCCGCTTCAGAATTTTCTTTTGCGTAAACCCTTTTGATTTAGCTTTCTTGGTGTCCTAAGCATCTACGTTCCAAGTGGCACAATTTCTAAAATTGTCTTTGACGGTTTCCAAAAATTATCTTCCTTCGCGGTTATCTTAGTCCTTAAGCGGGGTTATTACAGATGGTCTCCTTTTTATACAGAAATGAAAGGTCGCGTACCTCTGGAATACGAAATTGTTCCCCAGACACTTATTACCCTCCAACTTCCGTAGAGAGGAGACGTGAAACGTCATCACAGAAAGATGGGACGGGTCCTAACACAATCATGACCATCCAACTTCCTTGCATTCATAATGCAATGTCGTAGATATAATGTTACGACGATAGATTTATAGATTTAAACGGTAGATTTAGTTTTACACACGTTACATTTAATTCTACTCAGTGTAGATTATAAGTGGACGGCAGATCTAACTGAAATCTATCGTGACAGAGTAGATCAACATATAGAACAAGGCAGGTATAGGTAGATATGATATTTCATAAGGAATAAAGTAAATAATATAAGGATAGGTTTTTCAGATACGAAAGCAAGCTAATACAACGCAACGTTCTTAAGGAAAATGATCCGAGATACGCAACTTACAGCTTAAAATACATGCATAAAACAGTAACTAAAAACATTAAAGCCACCATAATCCTGAGCTCCACGGAGGATATGGGTCTTCCCTTCTCAGACACGAGCTTCGCTATCTTCTCCTCGTTCTGATGTTGCAACTCTTCGAGTTTGCAATGTCCATAGTGGCCGTTATATAGTCGTTCGTCAGCGAACCTGCAACAGCATTCAGATCATTCTTCATATATGTCAAATCTGTCTTCACGTCCGGGAAAACATTCAACTTGAGCCTGTGCACATCTTCCATTATCGCTTTGTCCCACCACTTGAACGTATGGAACCACCCTGGTTTGTCTGCATCTTCACAGACGATGGAATTCCTTCCAGGATATGCAGAAGAGTTAAAACGCTGGAGCTTAGGTCTACCACCACAATCACACTTTTGAGGGATTCCTAATGTGGTGAGAGGATTGTATTCATATTCATCATCTGGTAGGCTACGAGCACTGCCTACAGATACGGACGACGGCGGGCTGTTACTGTAAACCATATTTCCTGTGAGTGTTATGTGAAATAGAAATTAATGAATCTACCATCAACGATATTAAATCTACCGAGTGTGTTAACTAAATCTATCATAAGTACAGTACACTAATCACAATATATCCCCCTTTAAAAGTAATGGAAATGAACTAGCGTGATCGAGGGTCGGGGGATACTAACGACGTAATTGATTGATAAACGAAGTTAGTTACTATTCTGAGCGTACTCGTTGGATACTAACGACGTAGCTGAAAGTCCTCTTTCATCGTTTTCACAATGGTATAACTGCCTCCCGCTTAGACGATCAATAATCTGAGGGGTACCGCAGGCACATCTTCTGGGGATTCCAACCTCTTCCAATGGGTGGAACTCCCCCGGCGTCTGCATCGCACGATGAATTCGGGAGCTACAACCAGATGATGCAGATGAGGATGACCGATGAGTTTGACTGTGAGACATTTTCCTGCTTACAAAGAAAGAACAACACTTCTGTTAGTTAATCTACCGTTTCAACACATTAATAAACACAAATCTACGGTCCACCACAAGCATATATAAATCTACCAAAACTCTATCATTTCTGATTACGAAACAGAACCGTAAATTCAAGCGTCTAAACACAACCTAATATACGTAACAGGTCCTCAAAGGAAAAAATGAACACAGAATCGTTCCATTCTTCTATGTATCGGAAAAGGAAAGGTAGTTCACAGTGTTTCTTATAGGTATCTTGTCTGAGACTTCCGTAACTCCTCCGAATCTGTAAACAGCATCGAAAGAAGTCGAAGCGTTAGGGTAGAAGGAACCGAAATATTAATATATTAATCGAACCGACCCTTTATAGAATTAGAACCGTCAGCGAAGTAGTAAACAGTTACTTCTTACCTCTGGGAACGCTGTGCATGCAAAGTAACCGTCAATGGTTCGTCGTCTGTCGGCGGTGGAGGAAGGAAAATAGATGCAATTGTTTTCGTTTAATATCGAAAAAGAAAGAAATGACCGTAAAACGAGACAAAATTGGTGCTATTTGCGAGTTGAAGTTGAGCCTTATTTGGGAATACGATGTTGGGCCCAGCACTACATTTGTGGATCCATTTTTCCAACTCTTTTTTACGTCACTCTCCTCACGCCATATAATATAGTTATATTAAACTTATTTTAATCCTTTTATAACTAAGAGATCCCCCTAAACCTACGGAGCGGTAGAGTTAATAGACTTATAGAAAAAGAAATAGATTTATATATCCCAATGGTAGACTTGTCCACAACATTTCTTATATCATTGTAAAACTGCTGACGTATTAACTCTACATAATATCAAATCTCTGATTGAAACAGATGCGGTAGAGTTATTTTTTTTTTGTACAGAGATAGATTTAGTATTAGAGATTGTTCAAATATCCTCCACCAATTTCGTCTCTATCCACTACTCCGGGTGAAAGAAACGAAGCCCCATAGAAACATCAGTCACGAAACTGGAATTAAGTTATTGAAATTGGAAGTAAGAAGAACATAGATTAACGAAATTGTCTTCAAGAACAATACAAACAAAAAGTTCAGAACAATTGAAATGAGAACTTGAAGGAAATTGCAAGCACATCAATTGACACGAAAGTTAAACATCATCCCGGGGGTTTCATATATAGTCTACCATCTGGTGTCACAACACAAGTCTACCTTCACAACACAAGTCTACCTTCATTCGAGGAGTTTCATTTCAAATGTCTACTGCCACATATTACATGAACTTACATTGTCGCTTAACCACCCGTATTCCGGTGTGGGCCAGTCCTCTTTAGGGGTCATCAGCGTTAGGAAGAACTCCACTTTTGCTAAGCTGACATCGAACGGATTGTCCCTGTAATAATAAAGGTTGGACATTAGGATATTAAAAAACACAAATCATATTATGCGTTGCAGAGCAAAGAAAAATCACTTACAAATATGTCTTCACGAAAGCAAGCAACCGGTCTACTTTTGCTTTTTCCGGACCCTCAAAGGGATCATATATATAATCAGAATGATAACACACAAAAATAATTCGCCTTACTGCACAACTTCCTTCGTAAGGCGAACGTTGGTTCGCAGCAAGATGTCAAGCCCTTGGGACTTCTGCTTCATCCTGACTAATGAAGGCCTCCAGGTTATTAAGTACACCGGTCAGAGCTTTGTCTGCCATATCTAATGACGATCCTGAGTCCGGTTGAGTTTGCTTTTCCTCCTTTTTCTTCCCGGGTTGCTGGACTTCCGTAGATGGCAGTTCCCATGAAGGAACTGCCATGCCCGCACCTCCGGAGTCTGACAAGGCGACCTCGGCAAAACGGGTTCGTTCATCTGCGAAAATTTATTACGGCCTTCTTCCATGAGGGGTATCTCTGGGGACGATTTCTTCGGCTCAGGTTCCTTCGGGGACGGTTCCTTGGGTCCGGTTTCTTCGGGGGCTGTTTTTTCGGGAACGGTTCCTTCGGGTGCGGTTTTTTCGTCCCTGAGTTCTTGGTACCAGGTTCCTCCCTTCCTGGTTCCTTCCTCGCTGTTTCGTTTGTCTCTGGTTGTTTTTTCTCGGGTTCCCTCTTCTTAGCTTGTATCTTTTGCGGTTGTATCTTAGGAGGATTTTCGATGCCGGCGTTTTTCTTCTCCATTGGCTTTGCTTTTAGGTTCCGAAAGCACCGCTTATGTGTCACACCACTCTCTGAAGTTTCCTCCTCCTGCACTAGCCATGTCTGTATGAAAATTTTTAAAAACGTATTCAACAGTTCACATCAATCCTCCAATTTTGAATTACATAAATCTTCTCAATCAGTACATTGAAGTATGAAAGAAAGAGAATGTAACACCTGTCTCATCCTCACTCGAGACGGCATGCCACTAGCCACATCACATAATTCAGATTCTCCAATTAACCAATAAACCACGTCTTGATTTCTGGAAATCCATAAATAAATTCATAACCGCAATGACTCGGAATAAATCATAAAATAATATCTGAAATAAAATGCGAAGTAAAACGTACAAATAATATTTTAAAATAAAATACTGGAAACCGTAAGATCCCAAAGTAGCACCCGATCTGATACACGTCTAATTGTTCGTCTCACCTAAAAAAGAAAACTCAGTGAGGTACGGGATGCTAAACACAGGAAAACTCAGTTATGATCATAGCACTGTGAGAGCCGAAACTCACACTGTCAAAACTTATATGTAATGGGGGCTCGAAAATTCTATTTATAAAGAACTAAAGGACCGAAAATGCAAAAGAGAGATTTTTATTGATATTTTCCGAAAGTACAAGGGAAATTAGCAAAAACTGAATAGTCTTAAATTGCTAAAACTCCTAATACTCGGATCTGGGATGGATTTAACCCTTACATGAGCGTACATATATATACTGACAATCCTAGGAGGCTAAGACTTCAGATTTCCGATGTGGGACCTTGTCTTTCGCTCCCAGCCACCGACCTAAGCTTTTTGGGCCCGATTTACGGCCCGAGAGTCTTCCGTGATCCGTCTGCGCATCCTGACCCAAATATGGCCCGCCGGTGAATAGTAATCCGATGAATAGTAATCCGAATTTGCGGTTTAGACTCAATTCGATATTTCGGTTAACTTTGTCTCGGGATGAATAGTGTTTTTCAACGGTCTTTCCCACGTGAACAGTGTTCCGAGCGTTTTACGACTTCTGAGATTTCAATCGCCCGTTTTTTGTTTGAACTTCCAGCCGCCGGTTTCGGTATTGATGGCCAGCCGCCGGTTCCTCTGGCTCGTGTGCTCGGCGACTGGTCCATGGACGGCTGGACGTTCGTCACGATCTTTCGGGGAATGTTTATGGACGTCTTTTGAGTCAGGACAGGCAAATGGATGATCTTCGGGTCGGTCCGGACATAGACTTATGTTCGACGGTCGGTCGACTGGACGATGTTCGGATAATGAGTCTTGACTTGAGAAATGATCGTGGGCATATGATGAAGACCCGGCGGCTGGCCTTATCCCAGCCGCCGGCCTTGGACGAGTGAAGACCCGGCGGCTGGCACTTATCCCAGCCGCCGGCCATGGTCGTGTGAAGACCCGGCGGCTGGCCTTATCCCAGCCGCCGGTTGATGGACCAAGACGACCCGGCGGCTGGCCTTATCCCAGCCGCCGGCCGTGGCATGATGAAGACCCGGCGGCTGGCCTTATCCCAGCCGCCGGTTGATGGACCAAGACCACCCGGCGGCTGGCCTTATCCCAGCCGCCAGCCGTGGCATGATGAAGACCCTGCGGCTGGCACTCATCCCAGCCGCCGGCCTTGGACGAAGAAGACCCGGCGGCTGGCACTCATCCCAGCCGCCGGTTTGTGTCTTGGACGGGTCGTGGGCAGTTTGCCTTAGCTCGTCCGTTCCATGTTCGGGATTTCATCTCGACCTTGACTTCTCGTTCCGTCAATCTTCGAGGAGGGAATTTCGACCCCAACAGTTAGCCCCCCAGCTCTTTGCTTCCGTGGTTTGGAACAAGGAGCTCCGAGCTGAGAGTTTTATCGGGATTGACTGAAACAGGACGGCAATGAGTTTTTCCGTTCGTCCGTTCGTCCGCTTCTCTTTAATGTCTTGTCAGAGCATAGTTCACCATGGAAGTTCGTGCCATGTTTGCTAAATCAAAGGAGTGGCTTCATTCATTTTTTTTCACACTCCCTTCTTTTTTCAAGCTTTCTTCTTAAAGTTTCTCCTTTGAAAACTTTTCTTTAGCGATGGCTGGTGAAGGAGGTTCCCCTTTCGAACTTAACTTCGATGCAATCATGAACGATCCGTTTGAGTTTGATTTTATGTCCGCAGAGCAGGATGCAGTACTTGTGGAAGATCTGTTGGCAGCTGGGGAAAATGCCATTCCACAAGCAGCGTACGGTCCCGAAGGTGTTCCTCAGTGGGCGGCTGGTCCGAGCAATGCTCAAGGAATGCTCGGTTTTGCTAATGTTCCTCGGTGGGAGCCCGGAACGGCGGCTGGGAATGAGGACATGCCCGAGACGGCGGCTGGGAATGAGAGCATTCCCGAGACAGCAGCTGGGAATGAGACCAGACCCGAGCCGGCGGCCGGGAGTTCGACGAGTATGGCGTCTGGTTTGAAGAGGGCGGCTGACTCTAAGAAAGCTTCCAAGAGGGCGGCTGGCATAGTAGCCGTATCAAGATGGGCGCTCGGCTCTGGAGGTGTCTTAGAGAGGGCGTCCGGTTCCTCTCGAGTCGAAATTGAAGGCGTTGCGCCGAGGACGAGTATAGTACGTGGCGTTTGGACTCCTCCTCAACATGTTGAGGCCAACGGCGGATGGCGTGCATGGCCGTCCCGAGCTCTGGTCCCCTCCGAATATCGTCGTACTTGGCCAGAGACGGGTGATAGTCCGGCCATATCTGGGGAAGAAGTCAGGTCGGATCACCCGGAAGTGCCTACCTTTGTGCATCCGGACGTGAAGTCCGAATGTCGCTCTCCCGGAGAAGCTAAAGCCTATTGGGGTGAGGATATTTTTGCTTGGCGGTTTAAGAAGCCTGGACCGTCTACGAGTTACAGATCGATATCCGAGGGATTCAAGCATGGTCCTACTTTGAGCGATCGGGATTCACTAGCCGAGCTCAGATACGACTTCCGGATTTCGGACAAGATTAAGTTCCGTCTCCCAAAAGATGGGGATATGATAAACAAGGCGCCAGAGGGCTATTTCGCCATGTACGAGTCGATGTTTTACGAAGCTTTCCTCTGGTTCCCGATCCCAGGAGCCATCTTCGAATTTCTCGAGCTATATAGGGTTGCGATCTCTCAACTTACCCCATCCGCTATAAGGATTTTGATGGGACTTGTGGTCCGTTGCGCCGAATGCGGGATCAAGTTGGAGGGTGATCTTATACGGAATTTCTTTTCGTTGAGGAAGGTTTCCATGTCGGATTTCTTCTGCTCGGTCAATGTTCGGAAGAACGTGAAGCGTTTCTACACCGGGCTTCGACAGCATTGCAAAGCTTCGCGGCACGAATTTTTCTACGTGAAGCGCAGCCCGCTCACGGTTGGTCTTGACTTCGGCGGCTCGGTTAGGACCGAGTGGAGTCTGCCACATAAGCGTTTCGTCTTTTTGTGAATTTTTTTCTTCTATAAGTACTCCTTACTCCTTTGCTTCATTCTTCATAACTTCATTTCTCACAACTTTTCATCTTTTTCTTCTTTCTCTAGTTCGAGATCCCTTTGCTCCTAGAGTTTCCGAGTTCGAGGATATCGTTGTAGAAGTTAACAAGAAGAAGATCGATTGGGAGTGTCCTGATCTCTGGCGCCGCTTTCTGGACGCGAAAGATATTTTAGAAGGGCGCGCTCCTCCGAAAGGCCCCGACTTTATCGATCTGATGGCGACGTACCCCATTATGGAGGGTGTTTGGAAGTACCGCCAGCAGAAGTATGGCGAGGCTGGACCGTCCGGAGAGGCGGCTGAGTTTGATCCGGCATCCGGGTTTGTTCTCCCGCCCGGGCCTGATTTTCATGGCGTGCCCGAGGAACAGATTGCTGCTCCTCAGGGTTCTGCTTGTGCCGTCATTGTCGATAAAGGGAAGGGAGCTTCCAACAGCCTGGACCGTCCGAGGAAGGGCAAAGTGGCTCGGACGGCCGAGGCGTCTGATCATGGTCTTCTCTTCGATGCTCGCAAGGCGGCGGGAGGCGATCCAGCTGAGTCCGTGAAGGTTGTGGATTACTTTGGAGCGTTGGCTCCGGCTTCAGCTGTGTCGTTTGATCGTTCAGCGGCTTACGGAGATCTGTCCTCCGGCCTTATGATGGTAATTTTTTTCTTCCTTTGGATTTGTTTTTGACGTAGTTTGGTCTTTGCCGATATTTGCTTTTCTTTGATTCAGGTGGCCACCCGAGCTCATGCAACCCAGGTTGCAAAGAGTCCCGGAAGAAGGACAAGAAGATCAAGGCCCTGGAAGTCAAGCTTCGGAATGTGGAGAGGAGATCTCAGAAAGAGCTCAAGAAGGCGCTTGCGGAGGCTGAGCGGAAGATGGATCTGGCGCTCAAGCAAAGCCGCTGGGAGTTGGTGGAGAAGTACCGTCTCCGCATCGAGGGTGCTAAAGCTGCCCTTGCACCGATGCGTCAGGCGAAGTATGGCGAGACTGCCTTAACTGAGGTAAGCTCGAACCTTGATCTAGTCCGGGA
This sequence comes from Isatis tinctoria, assembly GCA_010577795.1. Taxonomy (NCBI): domain Eukaryota; kingdom Viridiplantae; phylum Streptophyta; class Magnoliopsida; order Brassicales; family Brassicaceae; genus Isatis; species Isatis tinctoria. The sequence continues at coordinate 20,916,681 of CM021244.1, read as the reverse complement.
CATTAAGTCCGGGAAGTCCAAGGTCGAGGAGGAGGAAGGAAAGCTGGAGGCTTCGTTGCAGCGGCTCGAAGGAGGAGGCTGGGTTGGCTCCTACGATCGAGCTGCTGCCGTCCTTGACAGCTACTTGGTTTGCTCTCCGGTTTCTCGGTGCCAGTCTCTGGAGGCCGAGGCTTTGGATTACGCTGCTCCTACTCCTCTTGCTGAGTATGATTAGGCTTTGGCCTTTGTATCTTGCATTTTCTGCTTTGGTTGTGTTTGGTCTTTTGACCTTTTTATTGTATTTGCTTTGTTAACTGAACTTGGTCACTTATATCTCCTTTCATTGAGATTTATTATCTATCTGCTTTTGCCTTCAGTTGTTATGGACTTCCTTGCTTGCTTTGCTTTTATAGTCTTGATAAAGGAGAAGATGGGCGGACGGTATGTTTCTCTTCCGAGAGGGCGGCTGGCCCATTTTGTAGAGTGAAGGGCGGCTGGCCCATTTTGCGGAATGAAGGGCGGCTGGCCCGTTTTGTAGAGTGAAGGGCGGCTGGCCCGTTGTCCGGGCGGCTGGCCCGTTGTCCGGGCGGCTGGCCTGTTTTGCAGCTGATTGATATTGCGTTGGAACGAAGGGCGGCTGGTCCGTCTCTCTACGGAGGACGGGCGGCTGGCCCGTTTTGGAATTGATTGGCGTTGCGTTGGAATGAAGGGCGGCTGGTCCGTCTCTCTACGGAGGACGGGCGGCTGGCCCGTTTTGGAATTGATTGGCGTTGCGTCGGAACGAAGGGCGGCTGGTCCGTCTCTCTACGGAGGACGGGCTGCTGGCCCGTTTTGGAACTGATTGGCGTTGCGTCGGAGTGTTATCCCGGACACTCGAACTTTGGACCAGGTCATCTCTGCGAATATTTCCTGGGTTTAATGCAGTTTTTTGTTGTCGCAGGGGATCAAGCTTGTTCAGATCCCTCTTGCAACTGAACGCTTTTAAGATCTCGCATCAGAGCCGGTTTGATACTGCGTTCTCGAGATGTCTTTGACCAGTGTTCCATGTCAGGCGCTTTACTGGGTTTAAAGAGTTTACTTTGTGTCTTGTGCTTCACACTATTTGCCTATGCGAAGTGCTAGTGAAAGTAAACTAATCAGAACATCGTCTCGAGCGCTTCCTGCAGGATCGCGGGATACAGGTTACGCCCTTCGGATTTTAATCCAGAAATTTGTATAGCGCGCTAGTTTTATCCTCTGTGGGATGTTGAGAGAACCATGGTTTAAAAAGATAGTCTTGTTGTGGCCAGCAACAGACGGATTCGTTGGAGAGGACTTAAGTATTTGGGAGAAGTATCTTGATTGGTTGGTGGTCATGGATAAGTTACGAGATGCTAAGTCTCGATATTTATCCGATTTTAAGATGTGTTATGAGATACTAAGTCTCAATGTTTATTTTCCTCGGGTTTTCCGGATCAGGTTTCAAGATGCTGAGTCTCGATGTCTGTCGGAATGGTGTTTTCAGAAACTTTTTAAAATTTTGGATGTGTTATGAGATGCTAAGTCCCAATGTCCATCTCCTTGATTTGTCCACGAAAATTTGGGAGTATGTATATACGGACCCACTCCCCCCCTTTTTTAAGGAGAGGGGCAACTGAACTCGTTTTTTAAGCGAGCTGCCTACGTACCCTTCGCGAAAAGGGATCAAGTCACCCGTAGTTCCGTTGTTTTTTTTTTTTGTGGTAAGAAGATGGTTAAGTCTTAGTTGTAGCTTTGACCGTTTCTGAGGCAGTTTTCGTCTCTTCTTGGTTCGTTTCTGTGGGCGAAACCTCCGTTTTCTCGAACTGTTCGGTTCTGCTTACTTTCTTTCCCAGTTCAGGGACTTCGTCTTCTATCTTCCTTTTCGGGTTCTCTCTCTGTGGGATGGTCGGGTTCCGGAGCTTGTGCTCGGCCAGAAAACAGATCCGAGCCTCCTTCTGATTTCCTCATACGGTCTTGATTCCGTTTGGCGTCAGGAACTTTAGGCAGAGATGGTAAGTTGATGGGATAGCTCGCATTGAATTGATCCAAGGAGTTCCCATTATCACGTTATAAATCGCGGGGTGATTTGCCACCGCGAAGTTAACGATTTTTATGATTCCACCTGCACGAACCGGGAGCTGGATTGTTCCATCCGTCATTGTGACTTCGCCAGAGAATCCGGTCAGCGACCTTGGATTGGGCTTTATCATTGACAGATCCACCTTCATCCTTTGAAGTGTCTCTCGAAAAATGACGTCTACCGAACTTCCGGTGTCGATCAAGACTCGTGAGACGTCGTGGTCGTTGATGTCCAACTCTACCACCAATGGATCGTCGTGAGGTTGGTCAAGGCCTTCAGCGTCTTTTTCGTGGAAGGCGATCCGATCGTCGTTTTCGGTGATCGGTTCCCGCGGGTTTGACTCCTTGTCTCCTCTTCTCAGGAACGCTTTTATCGAGGCTACTGTGTCTCGGCAGTACTGAGATCCTCCGATGATCATGTGGATCCTCCTGCGGTTGGCGGCGGAGTCGTCACCGTTTGGTCTCCTTCCCCATTTGGGGGCATCCTCGTCGGGCCTTTCGGGATGTTCCCGGTTAGGTCGTCCGTCCGGGGCGCCAACGCCTTCTTCGATAGCTCCGAGACTCTCGAGGGTTACTCCGTTTCCGAGCTCCCCGGCTAATAGCTTTGCCGCGAGCCTTCTTCCGACAGTCCTGCAGTTTTCGGTTGAGTGGCCTTTTGTCTTGTGGAAAGTACAAAAGGCGTTCTCGTCAAATCCTGGTCGGGTCCAAGTATTCCACGGTCCTCGGTTGCGTTCATCAGACGGTCTCTCTGTGTTTATCTGGTAGTTATGCGCTCCGCCTGGGTTGGGCTCTTCATCTCGGCTGGTTCGCCTACTTCTTCTCTCGTTTGGAAAGTTAGAAGGTTGCACCGTGCTTTTGGCGGCCAATTTCGATGATTGGTGCTTTTCGGCTGGGACCCTCATTTCTTCCTCGTAGATAACGAAGTTGGAAGCACGGTGGAGAGCATCTTGAATGGTTACAGGTGGGTTTACGGTGATCTCCTTTCGGAATTTTGAAGTCTTCAGCAAGGACTTCTTCAGGGCGTTGATCGCGGCACTGTTGCTTAAGCCGTCAATCTTTGAGACAATCATCTTAAACCGTTCGATGAAATCTTGAAGGCTTTCTTCGGGCTCTTGTGACAGCGAGTAAAGGTCCGCGTCGGATGTCGACTGTCTTATGAACAGTGAGTAATGTTTCAAGAAGGCCGCCGACAATTGCTCGAAACCGTCAATCGAGTCTCTTTCTAGCCTTGAGAACCACGACAGGGCTGATCCTTTCAGATGCTCCACGAAGAGGAGGCAGAATCCCGCATCCCTCTCTTCGGGTTTGAACCTAGCCCGTCCCATAGCGATGTGGAAGGCTGTCATGTGAGCCTTTGGATCGGTCGTCCCGTCGTAGAAGGGGATTCGGATTTTTCCCGGGTCAGAAAGTCTGACGCTTGTGATCCTCGGAGTGAACGGGATCTTTTGCGTTTCCTCTAGGACGCGGTCAATTTCCGGGGCCGCACTCGTCGCTTTATGGACTTGCGACCTTACCTCCTTCATCTGACTCGTGGTGAGTTCTAGGCGGGCACGGAGCTCGTCCAACTCATCCCTTCGGCTAGCGGATCGGTTAGCTCGGGCCTCTCGTTCCGCCTTTTCCTGCTCTTCGATCCACCTGAGCTCTTCCTCATCCGCGTTTAGGTCTCCAGCTTCGTCGTCAGTTTCGCTTTCAGCTTCGTTCGCGGTGTCTCTCGGGTTTCCGCCGTTAGTTACCGTGGAAATCGGCCGTTCAGTGGTTCGTCCAGTGGCGCTTTTCCGGTTCAGCGGGGGTGGTGCTGACGGTTCTCTCCTTGTTCCGATTGGGGTTTGCTCATCGGGATTCTGACGACCCGGGGGATCCGCTCGCGGGGTGAAGATAAGGCGTCTCGCTTCGAAAGCCCGGGGGCCACGCGTCAGCTCCTGGGAAGCTGCTCTTTCCTGCGGGGCCGTTCTTTCTTGTCTGTTTTGCCGTTCTGCGATTTCGGCTACCATGTTCCTCAGCTCGGTGATCACCGCGTTCTCTGGGGCGGCGTTGGCTGCCTCCGTGATGATTGGGTCCTCGATCGGCATTCCGAATCGGGTGAGCGCACTGGCGGAGGTCCCGGTTATCCCGATCGCTCCGTCGGCGGATGTCACGGTGGCAGTTGCTCCGGTCCCGGCCGCCGATGTACCGATGGCTGGAATTCCCGTTCCGGTCACTCCCGTGGCGGCTGCTGCGGCAGGTTGGTTGGTGATATCGTCGCTTCTTCTGGTCATCGTTTTCGTTTCGTATCCTTTTCGTTCTTAGGGTTAAGAATATTTCTCGTCCCCACAGACGGCGCCAAACTGTGAGAGCCGAAACTCACACTGTCAAAATTTATATTTAATGGGGGCTCGAAAATTCTATTTATAAAGAACTAAAGGACCGAAAATGCAAAAGAGAGATTTTTATTGATATTTTCCGAAAGTACAAGGGAAATTAGCAAAAGCTGAATAGTCTTAAATTGCTAAAACTCCTAATACTCGGATCTAGGATGGATTTAATCCTTACATGATCGTACATATATATACTGACAATCCTAGGAGGCTAAGACTTCAGATTTCCGATGTGGGACCTTGTCTTTCGCTCCCAGCCGCCGACCTAAGCTTTTTGGGCCCGATTTCCGGCCCGAGAGTCTTCCGTGATCCGTCTGCGCATCCTGACCCAAATCTAGCCCGCCGATGAATAGTGACCTGTGAATAGTAAACCGGTGAATAGTAATCCGATGAATAGTAATCCGAATTTTCAGTTATACTCAATTCAATTTTTCGGTTAACTTTGTCTCGGGATGAATAGTGTTTTTCAACGGTCTTTCCCGCGTGAACAGTGTTCCGAGCGTTTTACGACTTCTGAGATTTGAACCGCCCGTTTTTTGTTTGAACTTCCAGCCGCCGGTTTCGGTATTGATGGCCAGCCGCCGGTTCCTCTGGCTCGTGTGCTCGGCGACTGGTCCCTGGACGGCTGGACGTTCGTCACGATCTTTCGGGGAATGTTTATGAGTCAGGACATGCAAATGGATGATCTTCGGGTCGGTCCAGACATAGAGTTATGTTCGACAGTCGGTCGACTGGACGATGTTCGGATAATGAGTCTTGACTTGAGAAATGATCGTGGGCATATGATGAAGACCCGGCGGCTGGCCTTATCCCAGCCGCCGGCCTTGGACGAGTGAAGACCCGGCGGCTGGCACTTATCCCAGCCGCCGGCCATGGTCGTGTGAAGACCCGGTGGCTGGCCTTATCCCAGCCGCCGGCCATGGCATGATGAAGACCCGGCGGCTGGCCTTATCCCAGCCGCCGGCCGTGGCATGATGAAGACCCGGCGGCTGGCCTTATCCCAGCCGCCAGTTGATGGACCAAGACGACCCGGCGGCTGGCCTTATCCCAGCCGCCGGCCGTGGCATGATGAAGACCCGGCGGCTGGCCTTATCCCAGCCGCCGGTTGATGGACCAAGACGACCCGGCGGCTGGCCTTATCCCAGCCGCCGGCCGTGGCATGATAAAGACCCGGCGGCTGGCCTTATCCCAGCCGCCGGCCGTGGCATGATGAAGACCCGACGGCTGGCACTCATCCCAGCCGCCGGCCTTGGACGAAGAAGACCCGGCGGCTGGCACTCATCCCAGCCGCCGGTTTGTGTCTTGGACGGGTCGTGGGCAGTTTGCCTTAGCTCGTCCGTTCCATGTTCGGGATTTCATCTCGACCTTGACTTCTCGTTCCGTCAATCTTCGAGGAGGGGATTTCGACCCCAACAAGCACTCCAAACACGATAAAAAGAAACTAGACATGAACAAACACGACACCTAAAGTACCCAACGAGCAATCAACAACCCTACGAACGGATCCACTGATCGTCAGCACCCTCCCACTAGGATGTCAATATGGGATAGTGCCCACTCACATCGCCGGGTTTGACAATGTATCGATCTTAAGACACTGGACAGCAGATCGACTAGGCTGCCCGTACCCCCTCTCACACAAGGCGTAGCTAGTACATAAATCCGTCTTTGTACCCCCGCAATCTCTAAACTCTAACATGCTCGACTCCTCGTATAATATATATATATGTATATATAGGTATAATAATTATATATAACAAACAATTATCAATTTAACATGCACAATCAATGGGTTGAATAATATATATTCCTATCTCCAATTTACAAACAATACTACCTAGACTCGATCAAAGAAACAAATCATATATAACTTTAATTCCCATCTTAGAAGTTCTAGGTGAAAGTACGGAATTCTGTGGAGAGCCACCTCACCTTAGCAAAGACGGATGATAACTGCGGCTTCTGAACTCTGGATGTCCAAACGGATGCTAAATCAGAAATCAGTACGGAAATTCGAGTGAGGACAGCCTTCGAACGACGAAAAACAGTTAACGGGTCAACTGGTCAAAGTCAACAGAAAAGTCAATAGTCAACGGTCAAACCAGTCAACAATAAAACCGGATCTAAACCAAACCGGACCCGACCGACCGGTTACCCAAACTGGATCCAAACCCAACAGAATTCATAAACCAACTTAAATTGAACCAAACTAGGATTAAACCAACTTAACTAAACCAAACCGAAATTGATTGCATTAAACCGGTAATTGAACCAACTAAATCTACTTAACTAATTGAATCTAAACCCATGAACCATCTGAGATCGTGAGACGTTGATGCAGATGATGCGGTCGGAGTTCCGGGGAAGTGATCGGCGATGTAGTCACTAGCAGGCACTGACGGAGGTGATGTGACGACGCCGGAAAGAAGGAGAACGTGCTGGTGTCCAGATCGGAGAACAAGAGAAAATCAGAGATGGTGGTTGAGTGATGGCTTATGGAGCAAGAAACGGCTGGATCACGTCTTCTTCTCCCCGGATTGACCCGCAACGACTTGACTTGAGATGGCTTTGGCGAGACTCTACGATGGTGGCTGGTGGCAGAGGAGGATGGCACGGTGAAACTTCCACACTCGGTGATGTGATGCAGAGGGTGACGATGGTGGAGAGAGCAAACACGGATCTCCTTCTTCTTCTCTTCTTCCCTCTCTCACTAACTCTCCTTCTTTCTCTCTTCTTCAATGGCGGCTGCACATTAGGTAACGAAGATGGAGATGTGTACATCGATACACATATACAAATGAACCCACAATTTGCCAAGAGATGGGCCACTTGGGCCATAAGAAAAACAAAATCAAATGGGCCACGAGATCAGGGTCGTTACAGAGATACCAGTTCTTTGGACGGAGAACTATGTGATTGTGCATTATCTCCGTCGCCACTTCTCATATTCGAGTGCGCATCTTGCTCATCATGGGCATTGTGCATATTTCCCCTCTAATGACACAAGTCTTACCAAGAATTCGGAAAATTGTCAAACCAAAGTATTCAGCAATTGTTTGATCTCACCATTCCCATCGGAGGACGTGGCCTTCGCCTTCACGTTGGCACCTTCTTCTTTGCCTTTTTCCGGTCAGGCTTTTCAATGAAGTCATCATCGCATTCATGGCTTTCCTCAGCCACCTCCTTTCTTTTCTGATCGTCTCGAATAGGTTCTAGACCTTCCAAAACGCGTCATCTAAGGTTCCCGCGAGAATATCAGCGATCATGATGTGAAGCTTCTAGTTCTCGTGTGTCATGGTCCCCATACTGTGACTATCGTCGTCAGGCCAATACGAATAGATGTCGTCATTAGTACATATCGACAAAAAATGTTGCATGTGGACCTACAACATGAAATAAGAAGATGGGGGTTGAGGAGTCTGTTGTTCCCTTAACTGTTCCATAAGTATACTATTACATCCACAAAAATTAACTACCAAAATGTCTACCACGTCAATAAATTTTGCTTACTAAAAGTCTGTCGATAACTGAACGAAAAAGTCTACCTACACTAAAGAACAGATGTCTAATAATAATATTGTTTACCTAAACCATGCAACGTAAGTCTACGTCTAAGTATAACAAAAAGTCTACCGCCAACTTTTCACGTACATTCCCGTCTGCAGTTGTTTTTCTTTTCTTATTTAGCACCGCTTCAATATCCTCTATTTTACGGCCTCCTTGCCACCGTTATAGCGGAATTTTTTGACAAATTGCTCGTTTCTTCCCAAAAAATTTCCCCATAATTGGCAAGCTCTCAAATACCCAAATAAGTAAGGCATGTACACAGCTGTGAACAACGTATGTGTTTCCCTCCACATTTTCCATCTTCAAAGAATCGATCAACACCTTGAAAGCTAAGCGCCCCTTAGGATACCTCTCAAATGCCTCCGGGTCAAGGACTCTTTTCGCGGCCTTCAAGGGGGTCTTGCTATTCCGAGCGGTTCCGTACGTATATCCCGACGCACAAAATGAAGAGAAGTGCAACCATTGTTTTCTTCTCATCTGACCATGTATTGCATCGGCCAAACGCAACACGGATTTGATACCAAGAAGGTACTTCTCTTGTGCTGATCTTCAGCTCTTTCCAAAAATCTACGTGATCAGCAATCCACTTTTCCTGTTCATCTATGAAGTCGCAGTTCAATCCGGTGATATATTCGAACTCGTACAGGGAAAAGCGGATTGGCCGACCGCCAACCAACAACCACATCTCGTACGGGCGATGGATGGCAAGCTGGTTGGTTATAAGATAATGGACCGTCTTCGAACACCACATATATTTTAACTAACTGAGCTTCAGCATCACTCCTATTTGTGACCTGTTCATGAGCTTGTTGAAGATTGTCTCCCCAACCGCATCTTCTATGAATCCGAAGTCTTTGATCTTGCAATTATGGTGGAAGCTCCTGTTCTGAAGCGGAGACTTCCCTACTGGATAAAGTGTTGAGGGGTAACTTTTGAAGGTATATGCCATTTCTGTAGAAAACATAACAGTAAATAAATCTACCATTAAAACCGAATAATGTAAGTACAGTCTACTACAAGATATGAACTGCGACACCACGTGATCTATCATCTAAGCCACGACATTGCTAATCAATAAGTCGACAATAACCATTCAAAACCAACCATCAAGTGTAATTATATTCAACAAATCTATCATAAACTTTATAATTACTTACATTTTCTGCTTAATCTATCATAACAAACTCACTCCGACAGCATCACTTTCTTTAATACCTACCACTACAAATGTGGGTTTCTTATGACAAATTTATTGAAACTCACTCCAAAAATCGAATTATGTAAGTACAGTCTACTATAATAGAATAATGTAAGTAGAGTCTACTATAAGATATGAACTGCGACACCACATAATTTATCATCTCAGCCACGGAATTGCTAATCAATAAGTCGACAAGAACCATTCAATATCTAACATATTCAAAAAGTCTACGAAAATCATACTGCAATAAAAATCTACCACCAACTGTAATTATATTCAACAAATCTATCAACAACTTTATAATTACTAACATTTGCTGCTTAAATTTATCATAACAAACTCACTCCGACATCATCACTTTTTTTAATACCTACCACAAGCCGGGTCTTGGCTTCCTATTAATTCCCTCTACACTGTCACAAACAAAATCAACGACAAACGTAACCAACTTGTTGCAGAAAAGACTGTAAAACGCTAGCCACTTCCGTTTCAACCTACAATATAGGGGTGACGATGAACAGTTACAAAGCCAAGTCAAAATTTAAGGGAAGACATTCGAAAAATTCGTAATGTAGACTGAAGCAGAAAACTTACCGATTCACCACGTCACTCTTTGTTTCTTGCGCAAGTATCGTCGTCAGATTCTTTCAATCCGCCGTCGTTCGTCCAATGCGTCGCCGAAATTTAGGGTTCGTAAAAAGTTCAAACAAATTTTTGTTAAAAGTAAATTAACTTTTCGGTTTACTGAACATAAATGTTAAAGCGAAAAAGAGAAAACATTTTAAAATAATAAAAGTTTTTTTTCCGATGGCATTTTCGTAGTATACGCGAAAACTCGAAAATTTTAGGTCTTTTACTCATTTTTACAGATCCAGAGTACTAATCTAGTAATTATTCAAAAAGAGGTACTATTCTAGTAATTATCTCTTTGAAATATACAGTTTTTTATTGGAATTGCAGTACTATTTACAGATGAAGATACAAATACATGAAAAAGTAAAATAGTTGTTTAACTGGGGTGAGAATTAGAAGAGCAAAATAAGAATCTTAAAATTAATGTGCAAATTTTATACTCAACAATATGCCATAACACAAGTCACTTGGCCATTCAAATTCTGACACATGGTTTTGTGTTCTATAATTTAAATTTAAAGAGAAAAATAAGCAAATGCAGAAAAAAATTTTAAAGGCAAAAAAGTAGTTTCGTTTATTAACTGATTTCTAATGATTTATTTTCTATATAAAATCAAAATATCCCTAATATTCCTCCCACTATACCATGATCTTACGATGTTTGAAACAATTATTTTTTAAAAAAAATTCAAGATGCCATAAATTCAAACTCATTTTTTTCTTGCATAAATATATTGTAAATTCCTAGATTTTCTCTCTTTAAAAGTGTGATGAAATTTAAATATATAAAACAAGCTAAATGTTTCAATTGTAATCTTAAAAACCAAACAAACTATCAAACCATTGGAACTTGACTGGGTTCTCAACCCAGACCCCGACCAGGCCCTCGACCGCGGGCAATATTCACCATCGACCGAGGAAGATATTTCATCAACCAAGGGTGGCCACAAGTGACAAGCCAGCCTTGCATCACAATGATCTGATCTTGCCTAAGGGATCAATGACTCTATCCAGAGATAAGAAGTATCAGCATACAATTCATGTTGAAAACACATTGGAGCATTAAAGGTACTTGAGGCAAAGGGATGGATGGAACAAAACTAATTTGTTTTGCTACAAGGGTTGGACGACTAAAGGCCTTTAAGGAGTGCAAATTGCCTTGTTCCATTTCACACCGATTTTTTTCGCGTGAAGGCCAAGGGTTATTCAAACTCATCATTAATATTTTTTTAGTCTTGTTATACTTTACTGATCCAGCAATCACCACATGAATGTTCCCCAGGGTTTTTTTCTCACTCACATGGTACCAAAAATCACTTCCTGATATGTCACCCATCATTTGATTGCTCGAGATCAAATACGCTTAATTTTGCAGTTCTTTTCAGATGTTTGACTGAAAAGGTAAATGCACTTTAAGTGACATAAATATCCAAATCAATTTTTTTAAGTCTTGAAAATGCACCACCATACACCAAGAAATGTGAATAATTCTCGGAAAAAGAATTGTTGTCCCCCTGGTTATGAAATTTTACTAGCTATTATAATTCGAATTATGTTAGAATAAATTTTGAAACAAATACCAACAGCCAATAGCTCAACTGGTAAAGATCTTAGACAAAGTTTAGAGGTTGTCGGTTTGAATGGCTTTTGGGGACGGGACCATATAACACGCTCTGGTCTCGGGCCTGAGGAGATGTACGGCTTAGACCCATAACCTCTTGGTAATTAAGAGAAAATGAAAAAAATCGAAAACAAATATAAGTAAATTTTCAAGGCAAGTTTCCTTTCTCGTATGTAGTGATCTAATGCACATATGCTTTAGGGAGTTGGTGATGAAAACTAAGATTGTTTCTTTGTTCAACCTTACACATCAGAGTATTTAAAAATTCCAGACATAGTGACAAATATATTTTTCTACATCAAGCTTATCTTAACAAAATAAAAAGTTAAAACCCAGGAACAATCATCATCCTGATTAAGATGCATCTAACAAATATCTACAAATATATATACTTTTCTAAACAGATTTTTCTACCTCTTTTGATGAATCCTGATTAAGATGCATTTAACAAAGCAGAAATAGATTGATGTAATAGGGAGGGAAAGACCTAATTACATTTTATAACATAAATCTATATTTAAAAAAAAGAGAATTTTGACCCAAAAAAAAAAAACAGAATATCCATCGATACAGAGAATCGAGGAAGAGGAATTGATTGCTTGTGAGAAAGAGGAGATTGATGTAGTATTGCTGAGAAAAGAAAAGTAAAAGATTGCATTTTTAATCATCTTTAATCAGATAACGGTCTTGAAACTATCTATTATTTGTCGCTACTCTATGTAATTGTAAATTTGAATTTGAATTCCAAATTTGAATTCCTGCTCTTGCATGTGAATTTCCTATTACTGCATTGTAATTGATTGATTGTGTCATTACTCATAGCACATGTTATAAGTATATGAGTTCAAGCATTTGTGGAAAAGAGGTCAGATAAAGAATCGGTGAAGCTGCCAACCAACAGAGAAACAAACAGAAGTATAGTTACGAATTTCACTCAATCTTCAGGTTTAGTTCGCCAGGAGATTTTTGTTTCAGTTAAAATATTGATTGAACTTGACAAAAAAGAATTAAACATATAATTAATATGAAATTACATTTGACGCATTGACCTCATATTATCCGCAAAACGAAAAAGAGAGACCAACACCAGAAAAAGGCTTAGAACAAAAAAAAGTAAAACCACCTGATAAAAGGATCAGCTAAATTTACCAATCTCCATCTTCTTCTTGATTACTTTATGACCATGGTATATAAACGCATCTATTATCCCAGACACCGTGAAAACACCTGCCATTATCGAAAAGGTTTTAGAATTTTGAATGCAGAACATGCAACAAAGAGGGGTAAAGGTATATAGAGACATCACCTCCGACTATGGCACAGACATTCGTCAAGAAGTGCAAGAACGATATATGTTCCTCTGTAAATGTTACCTGGTAAAACAACAAATTTAGATTAAGATTCTACATATTACATTTTTCTCTTCAGAACTGGAGTTGAAACACACGCACACACTAACCTTGATTGGAGAGAGATCATAGAAGAAGAAAACTCCTGGTAAGGATTGAAGTTGACCTGCTTCTGAGCTCTTAACATGTTCGGTCACTGAGAACTGTTGCCATTTTACTTTTAAGTTATCATCATAAAAGGACGAGAATGAATAGATTATATAAGGTTGAATTGTTAAGGGACTTGTGGGTCACCTGATTTGATTGAATTGTATGTCCACTGATATCTGTGTATACTGTTGGTACAACCTTCAAAAAAGAAGACAAAGCAGAATAGAGTAAACACAGGTAATTTTGTAAAGACAAAGTATGATATTAAAGTTTGTCTCGGAACAAACCTTAATAAAATATTGATACATAGCATTAGGTGTGTCTTGACTCCATTGGACTCTGTAGATTTCAAGTACCTTAGAGAGCATGAGAGAATAAATGGAGTGTGAATGAATGGACTAGACTTGAATGGTAAATTACCTGTCGAGAGGGTTAACGACGCCAGGAAAGTATTCCCCAAAAGTCAGTCGTTTGATCTCGTGACTTATCTGCAGGGCGACGCAACGATTGAGTTATATAAATTTAAAGTCATAACGAATGAAATGAAAGTCTTTCCCTTACGTTAAAACTGTCTTTCTGAAAAGCAAGAAGATCATGAACGTGAACGCCCGCCTGATGAAAGCTTTTCCCAGGAGCAAAGTGGAAGTTCCCAGCCACTTTATTCACCTCCAAGAATCCATAGATATTACACCCTTCACCTTCTTCATCCTTTACTCTTTGTAAGAAACCTTCTCGTTTACACTGAATCACAATTGGAAGATAGGCCCGCACACAAGTCTTTAAGACTCTAACATAGAAGTAGAAGTAAACTTGCTACTACGCAACGAAACACGCAGATACCACGAATTCAAAAGGTGAACAAACATATCTCTCAGCAATTCACCTGGTCAATCAAATCTGGATTCGTAACACCCCAGCCTTTTTTTCTATATGCTTCACGAACATCCTCACATGAATTGCAGCAGTCATGCTCTTCCTAACAAGAGCAAAAACAAACATACCATCACATGAAAGCTCAACGATAGAGGAAAGCCACTATGACATCTATTTTTGTCTGATCCCTTATGATATCTTGACTAGCACCAAACAATCAAGCGTACTCAGAACATGACCATGATAAACAAAATTACCGCTTCAGCACCATAGCAAGAACCACAGTAAGTCTCATTATGTTCCAGCCTACCACCATGTTTCTGCAGTGGATTTTCAATCTGCACAGGCACATAAAGTATGAGACTTTACAATCTCAGACTTTACAAAAAAAAAAGGAAAACTGCTTTCGGCACAGGAACCAAACCTTAGTAGCGCCTATACCGCCCTGTCTTGCTTCTATAGTGTTCCCATGAGAATCTAGTCTCCTCTTTACGATATCATGCTTCTGTTAAATCCAGAAAAATCAGATTAGCCACACATTTTTCACAGAGTTTCAACCAAAAAAGCATAAAAATTCAACCTACCACGTCAAGATGCAACTCTCCACTAATATCCATAGCGTCAATACTGAGAATCGAACATGCTAAAGCAGGAAAAGTAATATCAAACTGCAATTATCAAAGTAAAAACATCTGAGAGATCTAATTGAGAAAAAAAAAAAACAATAATCATCCCTAAGATTAGTTCATACATTGATGCGTAACGTTTCTCCTCTTGAAGTGTCCACCACGAGCTTCGTCTCCGTAACGGTATGAAGATATAATCCTAAACAAGAATCCAAAAATCATCATCATGCAAAATCATAAGAATATCGAAAAAAATCAAGTAGTCAGATCTCTCACGTACGTAGCTCGGAGAAGAAGAGAAGGAACATAACAACGGACGAGACGAGGGTGATGACGCCGCCGGATAACGTACGGCTGTAAAAATCCTCGTTGATCTTAGGATAAGCATCCAGATTCCGCAATTTATTCAGGATCCCGGCCATTTTAAGCCACGAGATTCGCAGATTCGGTTTATTCAGGAACCTTAATCGGTGAGAAACGTCGTCGGAAGCAAAATTTCTTCCGACGATGCGTCGAAGAGACTCCGGGGAAAGAGAATAATCGATCTGATTTTTTCCTTTGGTTTGACTCCGTCTCTGTTTCTTCACCGTCGGACGGAGAAGCGTTTACGGTTTACGTAAAACACGTTCGCGTTTGCCGTCTTCTCTGCTGAAGACGACAACGACATCGTTGTTTGAGGTTTCAAGAGGCTTTTGCAATTGGATCATTTTTTGCCAACTAAAATATAGGCCCAAAGTTGGTCCATGATTGATAACAAAACCAAATCTGATTCTTTTTCTATTCTTTGTATACTCTTTACGATTACAAAAACTGTTTTGTGAATCGAATATTGACCAAATGTCTATTTATATAGTGATTACACAAAGGATAGAAAAAAGAAATAGTCCTTTTACTACTCATACAAGAATAAGGAAAACATATACTAATCTTATGGGCCGGAACGGACACTGACTCTCTACGACTAGGCCGGTTATGGAGATCCAACCTCAATGGATTATAACACTCCCCCTTGATTGACATAACCTATTATGATGATGGGATCACCGTAATACGCTTAGGGATGCTGCCCCATTAAAACCTTTCTAAGAAAAAACCAGTGGGACAAAACCTTAGCGAGGAAAAAGAGTACAGCACGCATTACTCCCCCTGAAATGATCATCACTATAAGTCCTTTAATCAGCGCATGCCGATTTGATGCATTAGCTTCTTCAATGTGGAGGTTGGAAGCGACTTAGTAAATAGTTGGGCTGAGTTGTCGCTGGAACGGACTTGGAGCACTTTGAGTTCACCGGCCTTCTGTAGGTCGTGAGTGAAAAAGAACTTTGGTAAGATGTGCTACGTCCGATCTCCTTTGATGTATCCATCCTTCAACTGAGCTATGCATGCGGCATTGTCCTCGTACATGCTGGTCGGTTCTTCTTTGCCTTCTGTCATCCCACAATCTCATCTAATGTGTTGAGCCATTGACCTCAACCAAACACATTCTCGGCTGGCCTCATGGATCGCCAATATTTCCGCGTGATTGGACGATGTAGCCGTCAGTGTCTGCTTCATGAACTGTCATGAAATGGTTGTTGATATTATGTGTTTTTAACGTATTTTGATTCGTTTTTAGTATTCGGTTTGAGTTTTGATTTGCATCTTTCGTTAGTTTTTCGAGTCTTTTCTTTTGTTTTGAGTCTTTTTACAGATTCTATGGAGTTCCAAAGGAGTTGACGTTTACGGACATGTTCGAGTCAAGTTAAGACGGAAAAACGAGAAAAGGACCAAACATAAGGAACGACCGTTCTGAAGAAGAACGATCGTTCTGGTCAAGCAAAGGAACGACCGTTCCTTCCCAGAACGACCGTTCCCACACTCACCTACCCTGCCGACAAAAACTGAAGATCGATCGTTCTCTCCCATGTGCTCGTTCCACACTTCACCAACCATGCCGACAAAAACACTACGGAACGATCGTTCTACCCATCAGAACGATCGTTCCCCGACAAAAGAACTAAGGAACGACCGTTCTCCCCGTCAGAACGATCGTTCCCCAACTCCGCATCTCACCTACTTCGATCGACCAAGGGGAACGATCGTTCTCCCATCAGAACGACCGTTCCCCGTCCTACCTACTCCCCTACACCTTGGCCTATAAATAGAACTCACTCTTGATGTTTACAAACACACCATCTTCTTCCTTCTCTCTTCTCTATCTTCTAAACATTGCTCTCTCTTCAGTTTTAAGTTTTATGTTTATGCTTTTATTAAGTTTTATTTAGTTTCTTTTAAGCTTTATACATTTATGCTTATGCTTTAAGTTTTACTTTCAGTTCTTATAAATATGCTTATGCTTTAAGTTTTACTTTCAGTTCTTATATTTATGCTTATGCTTTAATTAAGTTCTTATAAGTTTATATCCAGCTTATGTTATATATTCAAGTTTTTATGATGAACTTTATAATCTCGTTGTTATCTTCTTCTTTAATTATGTCTGAGTAGATCTCTTAGTTATATTGAGGTTTGTCAAAGGAATTCATGAGCTTTAGGGTTAAACACAAATAGGCTATTCAAATCAATGTCTTCACCTTTGTTGTTCTTAATGCTTAGATCGAATTGATCACTTGATTTTATGATATTGGGTTTAACTTAGACAACGACAGTTGCTAGGTTGCTAGAATAAACATTGGTGAGCAATTTATTCATTACCTACAACAGTAGATGTAGTGGAGAATTGTGAACAAATCGAACCTATCCTTAATGCTTGTTTGCGATTTCTAGTACCAACGACAGTTAGGATTTCTAGATCGCTAGACAAAGTTATTGAAACCACGACAGTGGATTGATATTATCTTTATGTTTGAGTTCTAGACTTGTGCTTAATCAGTGCCTGAATAGTTGTTTGATCCTCTGCTCTGAATCTCCTGCGATATTCCTTGACCTAACACTTGTTTAATATTATCTCTAAATACCGATTTTCGCTTTTATTACTTGCTATTTACAAAACCAAAAACATATTGAATTGTCTTAGCTCTTAATTTAGCTCATT
Organism: Isatis tinctoria; assembly: GCA_010577795.1. Lineage (NCBI taxonomy): Eukaryota > Viridiplantae > Streptophyta > Magnoliopsida > Brassicales > Brassicaceae > Isatis > Isatis tinctoria. The sequence goes on along the minus strand of CM021244.1, from coordinate 20,899,218 downwards.
AAATCAAAGTGTGAAAACTGGTCTTCGTGGGATCGACCCCTAAATACTACTTCGTATGCTGTGCACTTGCAGTAGGAAAAAAGGGTTTAAAACTCGTGTATCAAGTTTTTGGCGCCGTTGCCCTGGGACCAAATATTCACCTTTGGTTTACGGCTGAATTATTAGACTAAGAACTTTACTGAACCGTTTTCGCTTCTTCTTTGTTTTTGTGTTTCAGGTGCAAGTCCACAAGGAGCACAAGGAGAAAAAACAACAAAGACCTTCTTAGCTTGACAAACGACAAGCTAGCAAGGATAGAACGAGGAAACAAAAGACGCAACACACCCGTTAAAGAAGCAGAAACATCTGACACCGCCAACTCAGAGATGGGCGGACAAATAGACATCGCAGCTCAGCTGCAACAACTCCAGACATCCATGGAGCATCTTCGTTTGCAACAAGAGAGGCAACTCGTTGCACAACCTGCTTTCGGGGACAAAGATGCGGCTCACGCATACTACCAAGATCGATCTGCGATCATTACCCCAACCATCCAGAGGCAAGATTACGAGATGAAGTCTCAAATGATCGCCCTCGTGAAGCAACAACTGTTCCACGGTCTGCCTGCTGAGATTCCGATGGATCATATCGAGAACTTTGAAGAGATCTGTAGCACAACCAGCTCCAATGGTGTGCCCCCAGATTTTTTGAAGTGCAAGCTTTTCCCTTTCTCTCTTGCGGGAAAAGCATCACAGTGGTTAAAATCTTTACCACCACGCTCTCTACCGACTTGGGCTGATGCAAGATCAGCCTTCTTGGATAAGTTCTACACGAAATCCAATACCGCAGCCTTGAGGAACAAGATCTCCTCATTCGAACAACAATCCGGTGAATCCTTCAATGAAGCATGGGAGCGGTTTAAGGAATGCAAACGCGAGTGCCCTCACCATGGGTTTAGTGATGAGCAGCTGCTCAGCACCTTCTATGACGGAGTAGATTGGGACTACAGAAACGCCCTGAATGCAGCTAGTAACGGTGACTTCTACACTAAGTCAAAGGAAGGAGCTCTGGAGCTGATCGAGAACCTAGCCGCAAGTTCCAGCAACAAAAACCCAGAGTACGACAGAAAGAAGGTCAATAGTGTGGAGTCCAAGCAGATTGCGGAGCTCACGACCAAGGTTAACCTTCTCCTTAAGGGGAACCAAAAGTCCGTCCTCGCTCAAGTCCATGAGGAAGAAACCGTGATGATCGGAGGGAGGTCAATTATGTGAACGGGCAAGGATTCGGACAGAACCGCGGTTTCAACAACCAAGGTTTCAATACCCATCCGAATTTGTCCTATAGGAGCACTAATGTGGAGAATCCTCAAGACCAGGTTTACCCTAAGAAAGGAGGACAGAATCAGATGGGCTTACAGGAAGGCTACTCCAACAACTACCAGGTAGACATTCGTCCCAAATCAGAACCGATTCCATGGAGGAAATCAACAAAAGCAGCCCTTAATAAACTCGCAGCCCCAACTTTCACAAATCCGCAGCCTTCATCTTCAGCAACCGGCTCCCAAGACGAGCTGAAGAACATGATGCAACAACTACTGGCGGGACAGCAAAAAGCCGCGGCTGAGATCAATACAAAAATTGACACCATGTATGTGGACCTTAATGGGAAGTACGAAGCAGTACAGACTCACATGAAGCAGCTTGACACGCAGATTGCACAAACCGCTGAATCAGTTAAGAGGACGTCAGGGACTCACGCAGAGGTGAACTACGTGAATGAAGGCCATGTGGAGAATCAGAGCTTGCAAGCTTCGGCGTCTAACTCTCAAGACGAGCTGAAGTCTCTTATGCACTTAGTTCTACTCAACCAACAAAAATCTGCTGATGAGGTCAATATCAAGGTGGACAGCATGTACAATGATCTCAACAATAAGTTTGAAGCTGTTTGCACTCGCATGAAGAAGCTTGAGATTCAGATTGGTCAAACTGCTGAGGCATCAGAAAATCTTCCAGCAAGGGTATACATTCCTAAAGTGCCTTATCCAGTTTTACCTAAAGATCAGAGGGAGCCCATCAGTGCAGAGAAACCAGCTGATTTTAAGAAGATAACTCAAGAAGAGATTAAGGCAGTCTTTGTAGAAGCAAGGAGTACACCACCAGCACTGAGGGTATTACCTAAGGTTGAAGATCCCGGAAAATTCTTAGTCCCATGCTCCATTGCTGGAGTTGAATTCAAGGACGCTCTTTGTGATTCCGGGTCTACTGTGAATCTCATGTCAAAGGCAATTGTAGAGAAGTTGAAAATTTCTAAGGTAAAGCCTAGTCATATGACTCTTCGATTTGCAAACACCTCCTCAACAACATCGTCTGGCAGCATTCACGATCTACCTGTCCGAATAGGGGATTGCCTAGTTCCAACCGATTTTCAGGTTGTGGAGATGAGAGAAGGTTATGGCATGCCCTTACTTCTTGGAAGAACCGTTCATGGCTACTGTGGGTGCAATCATCGATATGCCAAATAGGCAAGTCTGCTTTTCCAAGATTGACAAGAATCTCTTCTACGAAGCCGTTCCCATAGGAACAACCACACGCGCCTCTTGCATCTCAGCAGTGGATAGAGAGGAAGCACGTACTCCGATTCCGCAAGCACCTGCTCCACCACCCGGGAAATTTAGGGAGAAGGCAAAGACGCAGGGAAACATGCAGTGCAAAAAGATGACGGGAGGTTCTCAAATGACTTTGATCCCTCAAGGATATGATGGAAACTCGGTTGACTACAAGGTGAAGTGCAAAGGTCGTCCTAAACCTTTCTCTAGAGTTAGAGCTATTCTTCCATCAGAATTGAAAGAGAAGGGTATTGGTGTTGTGAATGGAATGCTGAGTATGGTTCCGAACATGAGGATGCCTGATTATGGAGCTTATTTTGAAGCAAGCTCTCAAACACAGCCTAACTGACACATGGCACCAACGTCAAGCTTAGCAACGTAAAACAAGCGCTTTCGTGGGAGGCAACCCACCAGGTAACATGTAAATAGCGTGAAGTTTTTTGTTCTTGTTCTATTTACGTTTCTTGTTTTGTTTGAGATTGTTTTTGCAGGCTTTTATTAAGCGTTCGAGAAACCGCTCTGCTGGGAGCGAAGAGACCGATCGTTCCTAACAAGAACGGTCGTTCTATATGGGAGAACAATCGATCCCAAGGATAGAGAGCAACACCGATGCCTCCACCAGCGACCACTGAGCTTGTGGTTATTTCTATCACCCTTGTTATATCCATTTTTTTATGACACTTTTATTTTTACGGTTTTCTCTTTCAGTTTGTTTAAACCGGGGCGGTTAAAAACAAGTCTGGGGGAGAGATTTATTTGTGTACTAACGTTATGTTTTATGGATGTTTATTTCTTATGTTTTATTTGTTTTATTTTGGTGTGTTATTTTCAAAAAAAAAAAAAAAAATTTATAGAGTCAAAACAGTGTGTGATTTTATTAAACTTTTTGGAATTGCAACATGTTCGATGTCATTGCCTTAGGACTGCTTAGCATTGTTTGAGGATAGTTTGGAAACGCAGAAAAATCCATAACTTGATCATTTAGTGAATTTCTCAAATCATTTGAACTTAATCGAATTATCGGAACTTAATATGGACTTAATTTATCTCACTTAGGGGGTTGATAATCATGTATTGGATTTTACATTTGGAGTTTTCTTTCCATCATTTCTACCAATCTTTGCTAACTCCAAATGGCTAGACTTATCCTTAGTCTAGTACCACACCCTTACCATTTCCATGTTGAAACCCACTTTTCTTCGTTTACTGTCATTGCATTCATGTGCAAAAACTATGGAGTATACGGACCAACACAACTTTTCTTTAGGACTGTATCTAGAATAGGTGGTCTCTTTCTGATTAAACTCATGGGATGTATCTAGAAATGTGATCTCTCTCTTTGAATATATTCATTGAAAATTTTCGTTTCAAAAGAGGGTGAACTTTTAAAAGGGTAGAAGATTTTATTCACATTCAAGAAATAAGCTTACATTGTTGAAATTCTTTTGATGCAGATCTTAGAGACTACCCGGTCTCCGATATAAAAAATATATATATAAAAAAAAAAAAAAAACAGAAGGAACCGGGAAAGTCGTCAAGGTAATATCTTTAAATTTAATGAAACGTTAAAAGAAATCATGTTCTTGTTTGTGACTTTGTTAAATAAGGGTAGAAGGATTAGAGTTAAGGAGAGTTGTGTACCTCCTAATTGGTCTGTGTCTCACGGTGATTTTGCATAATGATTTGCGTCCGTTTGTACTGCTAAAAGAAACCGAAACACTTGAGCCACCAAATACCAACCTTGATACCTAGACCATAAAGTGTTAGATATTCCCTTCGTGAGAGTACACGCATTTGATAATAAATGTTAAATATTGAGTTCTGCTTGATCATGAGATTTTACTTATTTACTATGGTTATGGAGAAGTACAATGAAGTACGGTTTGATCTGAACTTTGCGAATGCGGTTTACGGGCAACTGATTTAGAGTATGGTCCTATAAGTTTTACGAGAGTCACACGTTTTTCAAACCTCTCCTCTTTGTAAAATATCTGGTTTTTCTTGGGGACAAGCAAAGGTTTTAGTTGGGGGGAGTTGATATTATGTGTTTTTAACGTATTTTGATTCGTTTTTAGTATTCGGTTTGAGTTTTGATTTGCATCTTTCGTTAGTTTTTCGAGTCTTTTCTTTTGTTTTGAGTCTTTTTGCAGATTCTATGGAGTTCCAAAGGAGTTGGCGTTTACGGACATGTTCAAGTCAAGTTAAGACGGAAAAACGAGAAAAGGACCAAACATAAGGAACGACCGTTCTGAAGAAGAACGATCGTTCTGGTCAAGCAAAGGAACGACCATTCCTTCCCAGAACGACCGTTCCCACACTCACCTACCCTGCCGACAAAAACCGAAGATCGATCGTTCTCTCCCATGTGCCCGTTCCACACTTCACCAACCATGCCGACAAAAACACTACGGAACGATCGTTCTACCCATCAGAACAATCGTTCCCCGACAAAAGAACTAAGGAACGACCGTTCTCCCCGTCAGAACGATCGTTCCCCAACTCCGCATCTCACCTACTTCGATCGACCAAGGGGAACGATCGTTCTCCCATCAGAACGACCGTTCCCCGTCCTACCTACTCCCCTACACCTTGGCCTATAAATAGAACTCACTCTTGATGTTTACAAACACACCATCTTCTTCCTTCTCTTTCTCTAGCTTCAAACATTCTCTCTCTTCAGTTTTTAAGTTTTATGTTTATGCTTTTATTAAGTTTTATTTAGTTTCTTTTAAGCTTTATACATTTATGCTTATGCTTTAAGTTTTACTTTCAGTTCTTATATTTATGCTTATGCTTTAAGTTTTACTTTCAGTTCTTATATTTATGCTTATGCTTTAATTAAGTTCTTATAAGTTTATATCCAGCTTATGTTATATATTCAAGTTTTTATGATGAACTTTATAATCTCGTTGTTATCTTCTTCTTTAATTATGTCTGAGTAGATCTCTTAGTTATGTTGAGGTTTGTCAAAGGAATTCATGACCTTTAGGGTTAAACACAAATAGGCTATGAAGGGAATGTCCTGAAATCAGACTTGTATTTACTCTAGTAGAGTCGTGATGTCGAGATAAGACAATCATATGATATTGGACGGTTATAATGTTTTGCTAGAAGCCGCTTATAACTTATGAGTTATGAACTCATTACCATTATCATATGATCCTATAGGGTCACACACCTAAGCAAACTGGATAATATAAATTGGGTTTTGATCATTAGAGTAATGATTATGATCAACGTATATAAGATATACGTCAATATCGTTTTTCTATGAGGGTGTCGATCGACACTAATAGTGGTGTCGATCGACACTGTCGGCATCGTCTTCTCGATGTTGACTTTCTGTGAGGGTGTCGATCGACACCAATGGTGGGTGTCGATCGACACCTGTCGGCAACTCCAGCCTATATATGATATAAGGGCTCGGGTTTGTGATATAGAAGTAACAAGAGAAGCTCTTGGTTACCACAGAAAAACCACAGAAAAACATAGAAAGGTTGAGAAACCCCAAACGCGAATCGTTCGCGAAGGCACTAGCATCCCGTCGTCCAGTTTGTGTGCGTGTGGACTTCTGTAGAGGCGCAGCACTTGAGGCGCTTCTTGATCTCGATTACCTGTTCTTCTTCCGCTGCAAATACTAAGGTATGTTCGAGATTTGACATATATTCAATAACACAAGATCCGTGGGTTAGGATGTTGTTAGGGCTGTTTTAATTCGATTAAAACCTGAACAAATCCTCAGTGGTATCAGAGCGGTGTGTTTTATTGAATCTGTTGAATATTTGTTAATCCACCTGTTAAAAAGTTTTTTTTGACGAAGAACGCCGTTCTGGTTCTTGGTGTCGACCGACACCAATTCGTGTCGATCGACACCATTATTTTCTGAGAGAAGGTGTCGATCGACTTGGTGTCGATCGACATCACTCTCTGGTGACGACCGACACTAATGTAGTGTCGATCGACACCAATCAGGTGGTGACGACCGACACTAATGTAGTGTCGATCGACACCATTCGGTGACGACCGACACTAGGTAGTGTCGATCGACACCAGTTCAAAACTCGCGTTCTAACTTGTTTAACTTGAGAAATTTTACAAGTATAGAACGAGAATATCTAGAATATATAAGTGATATAAACTAGATTGATGTTCCGTTCCTCAAACATAATTAAGCTTTTAATATCTTCCCAATCTTGTCAACTGTCAAGGCTCGTTTCATTGTGTGATGGGTCTGCCAAAGCAGGGTGTCCGCAATTACATGAGTGAGGCAGGTTGTAATCGTTACTACGGACTTAAAAGATTGGTTTGCTTAACTGGGCTATCAAAATAGTTTTGGGCTCAGAGATATAGGATCGGATTTGATATAAGATATTAATCCGAGACAAGAATTATATATGATATAATTAGCAAAGTGTTGCTTACCTAAATAGCTAAAGTTTGGGCGATGGGCCAAAGCTCACTCAAATTTTTGTGAAATATGGATCTTGGATCATTATATTCAATTGAGGAAAATTGTTTTGAATATAATGTGAGTTTCTTAATTGTTAAGATTTCTCATTTCTTGAACATCGAAACTAAACTCTCATTTTGTGTTTTTCAGCTATGGCTAGCTCCCCTCACAGAAACACATTCTCGCTTCGATCCGTCCTTGAGAAGGACAAGCTTAATGGATCGAACTTCCTTGAATGGTATCGGAACTTGAGAATTGTTCTCAAGCAGGAGAAAAAGGAATATGTCCTTGAGAAGGTTCTCCCTGAGAAACCGAAATCCAATGCCGGACACGCTGAAAGGAATGCTTGGGAGAAGCATTCCAATGATGAGGTCGATGTGAGTTGTCTCATGCTGGCTACCATGAACTCGGACTTGCAGAAGCAATACGAGAACGTGGCGTCACCTGTTGAGATGATCACTAGCCTGAAAGGGATGTTTCAGGAGCAAGCACGAACTGAGAGATACCAGACGGTTAAGTCTCTCATTGAGTGCAAGCTACCAAAGGATGGTCCAGTTAGCCCACATGTCATTAAGATGATGGGTTATATTGATAACTTGGCAAAACTGGATTGTCCCCTTAGCCAAGAGTTGGCTACGGACATCATTCTGCAGTCGTTGCCGTCAAGCTTTGATCAGTTTATCATGAACTATAACATGAACAACATGACAAAGACTTTGACGGAACTGCATGGCATGCTCAAGACAGCTGAGCCAAACATCAAGAAGGGCACCCCTAATGTACTTTGGTGCAAGGGGGTAAAAAGTTTAAGAAACATGCTAAGGGTAAAGGAAAAGCTAAGGCATTCCGATTGAGAATCAGGATAAGCCTGAGACTTCTTCCAAACCCAAACGCGGCCCTACTGATGCTGATAAATGCCATTACTGCAATAGTCTGGGCATTGGAAGAGAAATTGCAAAGAGTATCTGGGAGATCTAAAGAACTCGAAGAAGACGTATGAGACGACTTCTTCAGGTATCTATGTTATAGAAGTAAATGTTACTACTTCAGGTTCTAAGTCTTGGGTATTAGATACCGGCTGTGGCGCTCATATTTGTACAAATATGCAGGGTCTAAGCAACAGTAGAACGCTGGAGAAGGGACAAGTGGACCTGCGCGTTGGGAATGGAGCAAGAGTTGCTGCATTGGCCGTAGGAACTTATCATTTGTCTTTGCCGTCAGGCTTGGTTTTAGAATTGAATAATTGCTACTATGTACCTGCTATAAGCAGAAACATCATTTCTATTCTGTTTTGGATTTAGAAGACTTTCATTTTTCGATTAAAAACAAGTGTTGTTCTTTTGATCGTAATGAAATGTTTTATGGTAGCGCTCCATTAGAGAATGGACTTTATATTCTTAACCAATCTTTGCCTGTCTATAACATAAGTACTAAACGGTTAAGAACCAATGACTCGAACCCTACGTTTCTCTGGCATTGTCGTTTGGGCCACATCAATGAGAAAAGGATTCAAAAGCTTCATAATGATGGACTTTTGGACTCATTTGATTTTGAATCATTTGAGAAGTGTGAATCCTGCTTATTGGGCAAAATGACAAAGGCCCCTTTCAACAAATTTAATGAAAGGGCCGGTGACCTATTGGGACTAATACATACCGATGTATGTGGTCCAATGAGTGTTAGTGCTAGAGGAAACTTTCAGTACTTCATCACGTTTACTGATGACTTCAGTAGATTTGGTTATGTCTATTTAATGAGACATAAATCGGAATCCTTTGAAAAGTTCAAGGAGTTCCAAAATGAAGTACAGAACCAACTTGGCAAAAGTATCAAAGCTCTTCGATCAGATCGTGGAGGTGAGTACTTAAGCCAAGAGTTCAGTGATCATCTGAGTAACTGTGGAATTGTTTCACAACTCACTCCTCCTGGAACACCTCAGTGGAATGGTGTGTCTGAAAGGAGGAATCGGACTTTATTAGATATGGTTCGATCGATGATGAGTCAAGTAGATCTTCCATTATCCTTTTGGGGATACGCTCTAGAAACGTCTGCGTTTACGCTAAACAGAGTTCCATCAAAATCAGTCGAGAAGACGCCATATGAGATGTGGACTGGAAAAGTTCCAAGTTTGTCTTTTCTTAAAATTTGGGGTTGTGAAGCTTATGTCAAGCGGTTGATATCTGATAAGCTTGAACCCAAATCTGATAAGTGCTACTTCGTTGGTTATCCTAAGGAAACCAAGGCTTACTACTTTTACAACCGTTCTGAGAACAAAGTGTTTGTTGCTAAGAACTGTGTTTTTCTTGAGAGAGAATTTCTTTCCAAGAAGAACAGTGGGAGTAAAGTACAACTCGAAGAAGTTCGAGAATCACAGGAGCCTGCTCAACCTGTCGAGGAAGAGCAGCGACTGGATCTACAAAGAGTTGTAGAGTCCGAACCTGTGATGCCAGAAGTTCGCAGATCCGAAAGGATTCGTCAAGAGCCCGAGAGATATGGATTTCTTGTGACTAATTGTCATGATCTCTTGATCATTGACAGTGACGAACCTGCGACTTTCGAAGAAGCAATGATGGGCCCTGACTCCGAAAAGTGGTTTAAAGCCGCTGAATCCGAAATCGGTTCCATGTCACAAAACCAAGTATGGACTTTGGGTGATTTACCTGATGGTGTAAAAGCCATTGAGTGTAAATGGGTCTTCAAGAAGAAGATCGATGTGGATGGAAACGTTCAGATTTACAAAGCTAGGTTGGTGGCAAAAGGTTTCAAACAAGTTCAAGGTGTTGACTATGATGAAACCTATTCCCCAGTCGCTATGCTTAAATCTATTCGGATTCTCCTAGCAACAGCCGCTCATTATGATTATGAGATTTGGCAAATGGATGTGAAAACAGCTTTCCTTAACGGGATTCTGGAGGAGGATGTGTACATGACACAACCTCCGGTTTCATTGATCCTAATGCTGCTGGGAAAGTATGCAAGCTTCATAAATCCATTTATGGATTGAAGCAAGCATCTCGGAGTTGGAACCTACGTTTTGATGAAGCAGTTAAAAAGTTTAACTTCATCAGAAACGAAGAGGAACCTTGCGTTTACAAGAAGACTAGTGGGAGCGCAGTTGCATTTCTCGTATTGTATGTAGACGACATACTTCTCATAGGAGATGATATTCCGTTACTTCAGTCAGTAAAGGACTGGCTCGGAAGTTGTTTCTCGATGAAAGACATGGGTGAAGCCGCCTATATTCTTGGAATAAGGATCTATAGAGATAGATCAAAGAGGCTGATTGGACTGTGCCAGGACACTTATATCGATAAGGTTCTACACAGGTTCAACATGCATGATTCCAAGAAGGGCTTGCTTCCGATGTCTCATGGCATTACTCTCAGCAAGAAGCAGTCCTTCGACACCTGCTGAGCGAGAGCGCATGAGTAGGATTCCTTTTGCTTCTGCAGTAGGATCTATTATGTATGCCATGCTTTGTACTCGTCCAGATGTTGCTTGTGCTTTAAGCATGACGAGTCGATACCAATCAGATCCCGGTGAGAGTCACTGGACTGCCGTCAAGACAATCCTGAAGTATTTGAGAAATACCAAGGATAAGTTCTTAGTGTACGGAGGAAGTGATGAGCTTGTAGTGAGTGGTTATACGGACGCCAGCTTTCAGACAGATAGAGACGATTTCCGATCTCAGTCTGGTTACGTCTTCTGTCTGAATGGAGGTGCAGTTAGTTGGAAGAGTTCCAAGCAGAGCACCGTGGCGGACTCAACGACCGAGGCTGAATACATCGCTGCTTCTGAAGCGGCGAAGGAGGCTGTTTGGATTAGGAAGTTCATTACTGAGCTTGGTGTGATTCCTAGCATTTCTGAGCCTGTGGCATTGTTTTGTGACAACAATGGAGCCATAGCTCAGGCTAAGGAGCCCAGATCACATCAGAAATCCAAACACATTGAGAGGAGATATCATCTGATTCGTGATATCATTGAGAGAGGTGACGTCAAGATCAGCAGAGTTCCGACAGACGAGAACGTTGCTGACCCGTTGACTAAGCCACTCCCACGACCGAAGCATGAGAGTCATGCAGCTGCTATAGGCATTAGATTCCTTAAGCAGTAATCTTGTTTTAGTGGGAGTTATCATATTTATGTTTTGATGTTCATGTAAACATACATTTGGTTATGTTTTATTTAATGAAATTGTTTCAGTATTATTTAATGGTGTTATTAAATAATTGTCCAAAAGTAATTTATGGCATTCTTATAGATCATCAAATACGTGATTTGATCATGAAACTCTATAAGTGATAGATGACATAAATTATTTGTGTCCATAGTCGAGGTTATCAAAGTTGGACATAATAACCGCGCGAGACTAGTATGTGAGGTGACTGATGACTAAGTTTCATGGAGTCATTAATAGGAGTATTAAAGTCAATCACATAGATATGTGTTAGAGAACACATGATCGGACATGACCCGCTAATGAGAACTCTACAAGATTGTTATATGAGTGTCATAAGAGTTTCTCATTACGACTATAGAGTATAGTCCTTTGACCTGAGTTCATCATGTTTTCTTACATATGAATTGGTATGCTTTGACTCTGTCAAACGTCAGCCGTAACTGGTGGCTATAAAGGCATTGATTGGGCATATTATGAAGTGTGTAGGAAACAGGGATGGAACAAGATGGAATTTGTCCCTCCCATATAACGGGAGATAAATATCTCAGGGCCTATCGAAGATTTGATACTGGAAATGCGTGGCCGCGCTCAAACGGATTGAATGTCAATCGTTTGTCTTTTATCAGTATAAATCGGAGTTCGATAAACATGGTTTGGTTGATTAAGGATGACACGAGTTCTTGCCTTATGCCAGATCGAGATATAGAGACAAGGGATTATGGGAATAGTTGATTCCAGTACAAGTGGGAGATTGAAGGGAATGTCCTGAAATCAGACTTGTATTTACTCTAGTAGAGTCGTGATGTCGAGATAAGACAATCATATGATATTGGACGGTTATAATGTTTTGCTAGAAGCCGCTTATAACTTATGAGTTATGAACTCATTACCATTATCATATGATCCTATAGGGTCACACACCTAAGCAAACTGGATAATATAAATTGGGTTTTGATCATTAGAGTAATGATTATGATCAACGTATATAAGATATACGTCGATATCGTTTTTCTATGAGGGTGTCGATCGACACTATAGTGGGTGTCGATCGACACCTGTCGGCATCGTCTTCTCGATGCTTGACTTTCTGTGAGGTGTCGATCGACACCAATGGTGGGTCGATCGACACCTGTCGGCAACTCCAGCCTATATATATGATATAGGGCTCGGTTTGTGAAATAGAATAACAGAGAAGCCTTGGTTACCACAGAAAAACCACAGAAAAGCATAGAAAGGTTTGAGAAAACCCAAACGCGAATCGTTCGCGAAGGCACTAGCATCCCGTCGTCCAGTTTGTGTGCGTGTGGACTTCTGTAGAGGCGCAGCACTTGAGGCGCTTCTTGATCTCGATTACATGTTCTTCTTCCGCTGCAAATACTAAGGTATGTTCGAGATTTGACATATATTCAATTAACACAAGATCCGTGGGTTAGGATGTTGTTAGGGCTGTTTTAATTCGATTAAAACCTGAACAAATCCCATCAGGCTATTCAAATCAATGTCTTCACCTTTGTTGTTCTTAATGATATTGGGTTTAACTTAGACAACAACAGTTGCTAGGTTGCTAGAATAGACATTGGTGATCAATTTATTCATTACCTACGACAGTATATGTAGTGGAATTGTGACAAATCGACTATCCTTAATGCTTGTTTGCGATTTCTAGTACCAACGACAGTTAGGATTTCTAGATCGCTAGACAAAGTTATTGATACCACGACAGTGGATTGATATTATCTTTATGTTTGAGTTCTAGACTTGTGTTTAATCAGTGCCTGAATACTTGTTTGATCCTCTGCTATGAATCTCCTGCGATATTCCTTGACCTAACGCTTGTTTAATATTATCTCTAAATACCGATTTTCGCTTTTATTACTTGCTATTTACAAAACCAAAAACATATTGTATTGTCTTAGCTCTTAATTTAGCTCATTAGATCAAAGTGTGAAAACTGGTCTTCGTGGGATCGACCCCTAAATACTACTTCGTATGCTGTGCACTTGCAGTAGGAAAAAAGAGTTTAAAATTCGTGTATCAGTTGTTCCACCGTGAGTGAAGACATATCCCGTCTGGGATCGACCGTTGTGCGGATCCGAAAGGTAACTTTTATCAACAAAACCAACTAAACCTTTTTGTTAAGGTTAGTATAAAACAGCCATATCTTTCGTTCCTTTCAGGTAACGAAGTATGTGTTTAATCCTGTTCCAATGCCTTTAGGTCGTACAAGAACTGAATCTTGATAGGAGGTTCACAACAAAGCATATGTCCGGCCTAGTGTGACTAGCCAAGTACATTAACGCTCCTATGGCACTGAGATATGACACTTCGGGACCAAGGACTTCTTAGTCCTTTTTCTTTGGACCGAATGAATCACTGTCCAGACTAAGGCTTCTCACCATCAGTGGCCTACTCAGTGGGTGAGCCTAGTCCATATTAAAATGCTTGAGTACCTTTTCTGTATATGCCATTTGATGCACAAGGATTCCATTATTAACGTACTCAAGTTGTATTCCCAAACAGAACTTAGTCTTTACTAAGTCTTTCATTTCAAACTCTTTCACTAGGTATTCAACCGTTTGGGATATTTCTCAGAGGTTCCTGGGATATTTCCTCAGAGGTTCCTAGGATATTCAGGTCATCTACATACACCGCAATGATTATGAATCCCTTGTCGAATTTCATATAAATATGCATGGACTTATGGGATCGTTTTTATATCCCTCTCTTACTAAGTACTGGCTTAGTCTATTATAGCACATGCGACCTGATTGTTTCAATCCATAGAGTGATTTTTTCAGCTTAATACAATGCTGGTCTCGAGAACTTCTTTTATATTTCAGCTCTATTCCCTCTGGGACTTTCATATAAATTTCATTATCCAGTGGACCATATAAGTATGCGGTTACAACATCCATTAACCACAAATTCAATTTCTCTCTTATGGCCACACTTATCAGGAATCTAAAAGTCGTTGCATCCACCACAAGGGAGTATGTCTCCTCATAATAGATTCCTGACCTTTTTGAGAATCCTTGTGCCACAAGCCGTGCTTTGTGTCTAACGATTTCACCTTGTTCGTTTCTCTTTCTCACAAAGACCCAATTATGTCCAACTGGTATAACATCACGAGGTGTCCGAGTTATGTGACCAAAAATCTCTCTCTTCTTTAAAGAGTTTAACTCCACGTTTATAACTTCTTTCCATTTATTCTAGTCTAATCGACGAGTGCACTCTATAACGGACGTGGGTTCTAGAACCTCATTCATGAGCTCAAGTGCTACATTGCATGCAAATATTTCATCAATATCGACATTCTTGCTGTTCCATTGGATTCCAGACATGACATAATTGATCGCGATCTCTTTGTTATCAGGAACTTCAGGCCCATGAAGCTTGGCGTCCCAAGCAACATTTTCCGGCACCTTAGGTTCATTTATGTCTGGAACTTCCATTATCTCCTCGGTCTGAATTTCAGCACCTTTCTTTAATTTCTGAGGAGTCTTATCTTTGGAACCAATAGGTCTTCCACGTTTCAATCGTGGTTTAGACTCAGTAGCCACTTGACTCGGTCCTTCTTGGACATTAATACGAATTGGTGCATTCACGGCTGGTATATGTGATTTCGTTACCCTTTTGGGTCTACAAAGGAATCTGGCAATTGTATAGATAACTTTTGGAAATGTATTATCTTTTGGACCTCTAAATCACTTTCACGAGTCCGAAGATCTTGCCATTTTAAGGATGTTTGATTCCATGCAATTTCTTTTACCAGCTGATTTCCATCACCTAATGTTGGATAAACGGATTTTTCAAAATGATAATCCGCGTACCTGGACTTAAATAAATCACTAGTGGCCGGCTCAAGGTACTTTATGATTGTGGGAGAATCATATCCAACATATATCCCCATCCTTTTTTGAGGTCCCATCTTAGTCTTCTGTGGTGGTGCAATTGGCACATAAACTGAGCAACCGAATATCTTAAGATGGGAAATGTCTGGCTCTTGTCCCGTTAATAATTGGGATGGGGAATATCTATGGTCACTTAATGGCCTGATGCGAATTTGTTCGGCAGTGTGTAAGACAGCATGTCCCCAAGCGGATACATGAAGCTTTGACCTCATGAGTAATGGTCTAGAAATCAGTTGTATGCGTTTTATGAATGACTCGGCCAAGCCATTTTGTGTATGTACATGTGCCACGGAGTATTCAACACTTACCGCCATGGACATACAATAGTCATTAAACGCTTGGGAAGTGAACTCACCAGCATTATCCATTCATATGGTTTTTAATGGAAAGTCTGGAAAGTGAGCCCTTAGGCGTATTATCTGAGCAAGGAGTCTTGCAAATGCCAAATTCCGTGTTGACAATAAGCATACATGTGACCATCTTGTAGATGCGTCAATGAGGACCATAAAATATCGGAATGTCCCACAAGGTGGGTGTATTGGTCCGCATATGTCTCCTTGAATTCTTTCCAGAAAATTTATTGTTTCCTTAGTCACTTTCACTGGTGATGGCCTTACGATAATTTTCTCTTGTGAACATGAGGCACAAGTAAGATTCTTCGGGATAACTCTCCTTTCTTTTAAGGCGTGCCCATTAGTATTGCCCATTAGTTTCACATCATATTTGACCCGGGATGTCCCAGCCAGTCGTGCCATAGGGTAAACCTATTCGTGAACTCTTTGTTTACGGTGGCATTGGCCTCAATCATATTGACCTTAGTGCAATATAAGCTGGTAGCTATAGCAGGTATAATCTCTAGGACTTTCTTTTGGCCTTGGACGATTTCAATGATTTGGAGGAACTCTCGGTTTCCCTCGTCCATTGTTTCAACATGGAGACCATTCATTCAAATGTCTTTAAAGCTCAATAGGCTTCTCTTTGAGCTGGGGGAAAACAATGCATCCACAATCTCTAGATGCGTCCCCTTAGGCAATAAGACATTGGCCAGGCCGTAACCTTCTATGAGGCTTGCTGATCCTGCTATAGTACTTATATTGGCCTTTTCAAACTAAGATTTATAAAATATCTCTTGTCATTTAAAATCGTGTGGCTTGACTCTACCACGAATTCATCCATGTTGCCTTTCACAAAACAAGAGTTATGCCTTAAAAGCCATTAATTATTAAGCAAGCAAAGCCAAACAAATCCAAAAACATAAAAACAAATATAAATGTGATGCCTATTTTTAAAATTTCGGATGTCTCCATGAGATCATCTTTTATCATAATCCATAAGATCATCTTGTCCATGATCGAAGTCGCCTTCCTTATCATGCTGGATCATGTTGGCCTCGGGATTCTTCCCTTTAAAACTCTCTTGATAAAGTTCCACAAGGCGTTTGAGAGTCCTACATGTCTTGGCCCAATGATTGTCCATCCCACATCGATGGCAAACATACTGTCCTACATGTCTTGGCCCATTGATTATCCATCCCACATCGATGGCAAACAGACTTGGTCGGGTCGTACTAATGTCCGGTTTGGTTCCCATGGCCACGCCCTCGGCCACGGCCTCAACTGCGTTAGAATCAGATCCGCGGCCATTCCCTCGACCATAGGGGTGGTAGTGACCACGCCCATGCCTCTTTCCACGTCCACGGCCATTATCTTTTTGGTATCTTTGGACATGGTTTGCCTCGGTTTCCATCTTAGTGTCGTCGGCCACGTGGGCTTCAGGAAGTGGGGTTGATCCAGGAGGTCTCATTTCGCTGTTTCTCATCAGCAACTCATTGTTTTGCTCCGCGAGCAATAAACACGAGATCAAACTTGCATAAGTCATGAAGCCTTTCTCACGATACTGTTGTTGTAACAACACATTGCTTGAGTGGAAGGTCGAGATGGTATTTTCAAGCATATCCTTATCTGTCACAATCTCGCCACATAGCTTCAATTTTGAAACTATCTTAAACAGGGCCGAGTTGTATTCATCCACGGACTTAAAGTCCAGGAGCCTTAGGTTCAACCAATCGTATATGGCCTTAGGTAATATGACCATCTTCTGATGATTATACCTTGCCTTTAATTCCTTCCAAAGATCAAGAGGATCCTCAAGTGTCAAGTACTGATCTTTGAGACTCTCAACAAGATGATGGCGTATGATTAAAATCGCCTTATACCTATTCATCTCGGATTCGTTATTTGCATCATTAATGCATTCACCGAGCCCTTTTGATTTCAGGATGATTTTTGCATCTAAAGCCCATTGCAAGTAATTATCTCCTGAGAGATTTAGGGCTGCGAAGTCCAAATTGTTGACTTTCAGCATCTGAAATCAAGCATCGGTTTTCTCTTAGGCTTTTAAGGTTTCTTTCAACCCATTTCAATTCATGCATTTATCATGCGATTTTAATTCATGCAATATCCGATTTCATCCGATTTCAATTCAAGAAAGTTTCCAATTTTAATCCTAACATGCGATTCTAGGTGATAAAACAATCAGGAAATTTTCCAAATTCTAATGTAGCAATCAAAAATGAAATTTTCCAATTTCAATTAAACAACCTATCATGCGATTTCTAGGTTGGTTTTTAAACAAGTAATTTTCCAAATTTAGTTAAAGCAATTTACCAAATTCGGTTAAGGAAAATTCAAATAAAAGGCAATTTTCCAAATTCCAAATAAGAAAATTTTCCAATTTCGATCCTAGCAAACAAGATCTATGGTTTTCGGTTTTGATCAAATTTTAATGGTCTGATTTTTATCAAGGAATTCCAAGTTCGATTATGATTTGGCCAAACAATAGATCAAACAACCAAATTCGATTTTAGCTAGAGCATGCAACTATGGTTCATCCAATTTTAGGGTTTGATATTAACAAGCATGAGATCAAATTCGATTTTGGTTACTCAAACAATCAATTTTAAACAAGCAAATCGATTTTAGGGTTCAAGTTTAGGTTAGATCCAATTCGATTTTAGGGTTCTTAAAAGATCAAGCAAGTAGAAAATAGAGGAATCGATTTTAGGGTTTAAGAATATTAGGTCAGAATTTGATTTTCATGTTCTAGGGTTTTAGAGATTTTTTTCTACCTTTGATCCTTCTTTTGGGTTGACTGGAAAAGAACCGGGAGCTAAAGACCTCTGAAACAGCAACTAAGGGTCGGATAGGCTGGCGAAGCAAGACGGCGGCGGCGACCGACTCTAGGGCTTAGGGTCGTCGGTGGCGGCTAGGGTTTGCAGAGCAAGTCATGCTGATAACGTGTTGTGAATCGAATGTTTCTGTGTATTATTAATGAGTGTGAACAAGTCAGCTGAGTTGTCGCTTGAACGGACTTGAAGCACTTGAATTTCTCCAGACTTCTGGAGATCGTGAGTGAAAAAGAATTTGGGCAGGATGTGCTTCGTCCGATACCCCTTAATGTATCCATCCTTCAGTTGAGCTATGCATGCAGCATTGTCCTCATAGAGTATGGTTGGTTCTTCCTTCCCATCGGCCATCCAACAATCTCGTCTTATGTGCTGAGTCATCAATCTCAATACAACAATTGGATGTCAAAAACGCTTTTTTACAAGGCGAGTTAGAAGAAACCGTGTACATGTATCAGCCCCCAGGCTTTGTGGACAAGCGGTTCCCAAATCATGTTTGCAAACCCAATAAGGCAATCTACAGATTAAAACAAGCATCAAGGGCCTGGAATTCTCGATTTGCAACATTTATAACTCGAATTGGATTCCTTAGAAGCAAAGCGGATTCCTCCCTGTTTGTCTTCAGGAAGGGAACCAAGCTTGCTTATGTCTTCTTATATGTTGATGATATTCTGTTAACAGCTTCTTCAAACTCCCTGCTGCAGAACATCATTCACGCATTGAAGCAAGAGTTCCCAATGACAGATATGGGGAAAGTCTGACACTTCCTCAGAATTAAAGCTGATTACAACGCTCAAGGTTTGTTTCTGTCTCAGACTTTGTATCACTACAAGAAAAACGTGTATTAATAGCATCGGTAAAACGCTATTGTACCATACGATAGCAGGTAAGAAAACGCTATGTCATCGACCGCAATAAAAAGTCTAGATCTTTAGATAGCGGTTTTATGGCATGCTATGATATCTATTTTTAAGATAGCGTTTATTTGTTGCAATAGATTCATTTTTAACAGCGTTTGTTTTGTATCATGAAAACCTCAATAATAGCATTAATGAAATGTCATCGTAATATTATATATAGCATTCGATACATGTTATCAATTCTGGTCGATTCACAGAATTTAATTATTAATTTTTACCTAAATTCTGATCTATAATAATTTATAATAAAATTTCAATTGCGAAATTATTAATAATTGAATACAAAATTACATGAATTAGAAGAAAGTTTACAAAATCTAAATTACCAATCCATCTTCATACAAAATACCAAATTCATATCTCATAAGTTAAGAAAAGTTTATAAGCAAATACTGAAAAACTTCCCCTTCTGCTCCTTACTCTCTACGACCATACTTGCTTCTTGATGACTCTCCTTGTTCTTGATTGGTTCTTATTTGAGCTGAGTTGCGTGCTTCCATTTCCCTTCTTGCTTCCTTTTCCATTCTTCTAATGACTATGCAGTAGCTTGGGTCAATGTCTTCATCGTCTTCCTCAATGCGGATCAAGTATCCCATAGCTCTCCGGTACTCTACTCGTGTAATCTCCACGACATCATCATCTGCTTCTTCTTGTTGCTGTTGGTTAAGCTGTGCTTCTTCTTGCTGTTGTTGGTTAAGCTGCTCTTCTTCTTGCTGCTGTTGGTTAAGCTGCGCTTCTTGTTGCTTCTGTTGGTGAAGCTGTGCTTCTGGTTTTGGCATTAGTGGTGGTATGATTCCATGTGCAGAGAGTCCGAGCACGATTGGTTTCATTTCTGAATCATAAAAGTAAAGGAAAACTGAGATTAATAAATCTGAAACCATATAAAAAAGTGAATTACTTGATATATTACCTCAATATGAAACCATGAATCTTACCTTGACAATATAAAAAAAGTAAAAATCTAAGTTTCGGAACTGAACTGCAGAAGTTGGAGGAGAGAGTAATGGAAATATCTAACCTTGACAATAACGATATCCTTTGAGAAATCTCGAAGGTTATCTGAGAAAATAACGATGAACAATTCAAGTGAAGATGATAATCCATCGAAATTTTGTATGAGAAAAGAAGTTGAGATTTTACCTCTTTTCCGTCGCTGCTTCTGTCTTTGAAAACGAATCAGCTTACGGCTTAGATCTAAAAAGGAAAACGAAACGGTTTCTGAAACCCTAATTACACATACGGCGATGGAAGAGTAGTAGATTTAAAGAGTGATAGAGACAGACAAGATTAAAAGATTTATGCACTCACCCTACGAATATGAAGATCTCGACAATCTGGAGTGCCTTCGATCTGTAGAGAGAGAGCATAAAACCTAAGGGAGCCAGAGCAAAGACATAAAACCCAAGGGAGCGATAGAGAGAGAGCTTCGATAAGATTGGTTTAGTTTTATATAAGGCCCAAGAAAATCTATAAGGCCCTCTACTTTTAATCGTTTTTCTAAAGTGTTTTAGCTAAATTTGTGAGTTAAGTTTTGGTCTTTACACAAGCTTAACTGAAATTAAAATAGAGTTTTATAACACAAGCACAACTGAAGTTTTTAAAGAAAATATGAGTTTTGGTCTTTACACAAGCTTAGCTGAAATTAAAATAGAGTTTCATAACACAAGCACAACTGAAGTTTTCAAAGAAAATATGAGTTTTGGTCTTAACACAAGCATAACTGAAAATAGAGTACTAGTACATTGGCATAAAACAACACCATTGAAAATATTAATCCGAACACACTCAGATCCTAATATAGCAACAACATCACAGGAAAACAACTTTATCGTTAGGCCATGCCACGGTTGATCCCATTGCATCAGAAACCAATTCTATCTCTGAGTTTGGCTTCCACACCTCTGCATTTGCAATCTTAACAACTTCCACCAATATCTTGCTTGCATTTGGACCAAATGGAACGAAATGAACTCTATCTTCTGGATTGTTGGATAAAAATTTACGTTCTGCAACGATTTCACCAGAATTATTTACATCTACCAGCAGACATTTATTCTGTCCACTCGATTTGCTGTTTGTCAAGCTACAGCTCACACTCTGCAAGATACATATATCAAACAATTGAACTTAATATCCAACAAATGAAATTCATCACACCAAATCAGAACTAGTGAAATATAGCAAACAAATTAAGATTATTACCCCAGGGGATGATGCTTTTGGTGATGCTCTGTCTTGATGAGTACTCATTCCTAACTTCGAAATAGGTCATGCTATGATCCCGTTAAGAGCACTGCCCATCAGGTATTTCTTCTCATTGATAGGTCTCCACATATAACTGTCCTTCATAACCACCTTATCAACTGTAACTATTGCGGCATTGGGTCCGATAGGTATATTGTTGGCCATTCCTTTTTGATATGTGGAGATCAGAGTTCCCTCAGCAACTACGACATCATCCTTATTCAAATCGTAGATGATGACTTTATCACGTGAAACCTAAGTCATGCATCTTACATATATTAGACAACTGGATGCACACCATTCGAAAAAATTAAACCATTTACTTGGAATGAAAAATAGCAAACATTACCGATGAACCAGCAGTGTGAGTTGGGGTTGGAGAGTTCGTATCATTGTCCAACATTATTTTATCAGCTAGCCATGGAGTTTTCATACCCAGAGCTTGTCCAAGCTTGAGACCTCTGATGTTGGCCTCCATACAAATGCATCTTCTCTGCACACCAATGTTACAAGAACAGCCACTGCTCCGGGGCCGATAGGAATACCTCCAATCTTAAACATTGCATCAATCGAGCATAACTCTCCTTCCCCTACTACAACATCTTCTACTGAATACCAATCTAGTAGTTTACACTTAGTAACTAATCTGCTACCAATACTAGAATTGTAAGACATAGAGACGTCTTCCTGCTGCATTAATAAAAAGATGAGTGAATTCAAAACTCTTATAAGGTCTACTATTGATTCCATTATTTGGAACTTACAAACCTGGTTTCCTTTAGCTAATCCACGAACTTGAATCTGTAGAGCCTCAACCGTGTTGATCAACTCAGCCTGTTTAGCTTCAAGCATCTGCACATGTGCATCTCTACATTGCACTATGGCTATCTTTGTTGCCGTCACCCCTCTGCCCATCCTTCTAACTCGTCCATGCCTATCTTTTCCAAGCACTTGACTCACCGCATCATCCCTAACACTAGAACTATCACTTGATCCCATCTCAGTATCGAGACATTTTATTTTTTCCTGAGACAAAAAGTACATTGTTCATAATACACATAATGAACCTTTCTTAAATTGCTCTTTCATTACTTACAATAGTATCGGCATATTCAGGTCTCACAGGTGTCCCATCTGCATGAGTGTGTCCTGCTACCCAAATTTGACTCCTAGTCACCTTTGAAGGATCGACACTCTTCTTCTTCTACAAGAGACATATGGAGCTTAACTACATAATCAACCCTAAAACTACACAATAAAAGCTATTAAATAGCCATACCATCTCTTGCGCTAAGCGAGTCATTCCTTTCCTGCTGGTGTATTGGGGTCGAAATCCCCTCCCCAAAGATTGACGGAACGAGAAGTGAAGATCGAGATCAAATGACATGAATCCCGGGCATGAACCGGACAAGCTAAGGCCGACTGCCCACGATCCGGGACATGACCCGGCGGCCGGGATAAGACCAGCCGCCCGTGATACCTCCAAGACCATGTCCGGTGGCTGGGATAAGGCCAGCCGCCGGGTCTTCATCATACACCGACCGGCGGCTGGGATAAGGCCAGCCGTCGGGTCTTCATCATACACCGACCGACGGCTGGGATAAGGCCAGCCGCCGGGTCTTCATCATACACCGACCGGCGGCTGGGATAAGGCCAGCGGCCGGTTCTTCATCACACACCGACCGGCGGCTGGGATAAGGCCAGCTGTCGGGTCTTCATCACACACCGACCGGCGGCTGGGATAAGGCCAGCCCCCGGGTCTTCTCCATACATCAACCGGTGGCTGGGATAAGGCCAGCCGCCGGGTCTTCTTCAAGCACGGAACGGCGGCTGGGATAAGGCCAGCCGCCATAATCATTTCTCAGTCAAGACTCATTATCCGAACATTGTCCAGTCGACCGACCATCAAACATAACTCTAAGCCCGGACCGACCCGAAGACTAGGCATTTGCACGTTCCGACTCCAAAACGTCCATACACATTCCCCGAAAGACCGTTCAGTCGTCCATGGACCAGTCGCCAAGCACACAAGCCAAAGGAACTGGCGGCTGGCCATCAATACCGAAACCGGCGGCTGGAAGTTCGAATAAAGAACGGGCGGCTCAAATCTCAAGAGTCGTAAAACGTTTGGAAGACTATTCACGTGGGAAAAACCGTTAAAAACTATTCATATCGAGACAAAGTTAACCGAAAAATCGAATTAAGTCTAAACCGAGATTCGGATTACTATTCACCGGCGGGCCAAATTTGGGTCAGAACGCACAGACGGATCACGGAAGACTCTCGGGCCGGATATCGGGTCCAAAAGGTTAGGTCGGAGGCTGGGAAGAAAGGAAAAAGTCCCACATCGAAAATCTGAAGTCTTAGCACCCTAGGAAGTTCAGTATATATATGTACGCTCATGTAAGGGTTAGATCCATCTCAAATCCGAGTATTAGGAGTTTTAGCAATATAAGACTTTTCAGGTTTTGCTAATTATTCTTGTACTTTCAGAAATCATCAATAAAATCTCTCTTTTTGCATTTTCGGTCCTTTAGTTCTTTAAAATAGAATTTTCGAGCCCCCATAAAATATAAGTTTTGACAGTGTGAGTTTCGGCTTTCACATGGTGGTGTGTGGAATCTGTGCTTTCCTCAGCTTTCTAAATCGTTCCCTTTGATTCTACAAAGGCAAACCAGAAATAATTGGTTCTCAATCTCTAAAATAAATAATGTCCATAACCATTCAAAAGTAAAGGGAACCTGAGCCTCTT
The DNA here is from genome assembly GCA_010577795.1 of Isatis tinctoria. Classification (NCBI taxonomy): domain Eukaryota; kingdom Viridiplantae; phylum Streptophyta; class Magnoliopsida; order Brassicales; family Brassicaceae; genus Isatis; species Isatis tinctoria. The sequence continues at coordinate 20,874,993 of CM021244.1, read as the reverse complement.
CGGTCATCTTATTTTTCACCCAATTTCTCCAAACTGTCTGAGACTGGATGTTGCTAGGTTTCAAAGCCGGTATCTCTGCCCTGGTTGCTTTTTTAACTTCAGTCAAAAGCTTGGATTTAGAAGCACGCCACGGGGTACCCATGTGCTTGAAAACAGCATCTTTTTTCCATTCATCATCAATATTGAACCTTGCCTGTATATATAGCACATAAATATACATTTGTATAAGTATCAACATCACACTTACAAGAAATGTTTAACTTAACTGAGAATACCTGAATTTCATGCCACATTCTGTGTTTCGTTGGCTCATCCACATGCCTCCAATCATCAACCACTACTGGTACATATTCCCTCACCAAAGGACCAAGGAAAGAGGAAAGTGTCACTGAACCTTTTCCCACGGGCACGCCTAGTGATGTGAATTCAACATTAACCTTTTCATCAATATGTTTAACAACTCCACGCATCTTTGTTGACCCTCTTGTTTTCTTCTTCTTAGCAATAGGTTCATCAACATCAAAATGCTTATGTGAATTACCATCTTGTTCATGTTGATTCAAGATCTCCTCTTCATCTAGAGAAACTTCTTTCTCAGTGACTACAGGATTTGCTTCGTTCTCAGCCTCTTCAGGACAAACTTGTGTCTCAGGCACATCAGGAGAAGCTTCATTCATATTCGCTTGCCTAGTGCGTCTCATGACCAAGTTTGGAGGAACTGGTTCAATACCTAGTTTACGTTGACTGCGTCTAGTAGTTCCAACTACTTGGTTCTTCATTTTGTAACACCTGCAACATAACTAACTTATCAACTTAGCCACACTAAAAGATGAACACAGCAATTGTCCTACTCTACCCAATGCCATATCAATCCATAACTACAACCCCTTCACAATTATCTCTAATGTAGAAACTTTCATCATCAGATGACTGGTTCCCCAAATCATCATTTTCAGGAACTGTTAACGGTGCTACAAACTCCTCTTCTGTCTCTAACTCATGGTAACCTCTTGGTGGTGCCCTCATAACCACATACCACTGTGAAGCATCATCTGTTGAATAGAAGACTTGTTTTGCTTGTGACGCCAATATATTAGGATCATGTAGGTATGCAGATTGGTTTACGTTGAGGTTAACGAGTGTAAAACCGTCCTTTTCTTTTACACCGTTACCTTTGTTGGCCCACTTACACTTGAATAGTGGTATCTTGAACATGTGATAATCTAACATGATGATCTGTTGTATAACTCCGTAGTAAGCAACAATGTCAGCCATATGTCTGGTGTCTTTGGCACTTGATCTGCATTACATCTTGGGCAGCTTTGTAAATCTTTGTATTGCTTCCGATATAAGATGCAGTTGTTCTTGCAAGCGTGAATCATGTCGTAACCAAAACCAAACATCTTCAAGAATCTTTTCATCTCATCTGTGGAGCTAGGAAGCACATTGTCTATGGGAAGCATGTCATGAACTAAGGTCAACAGCTGATCGAAAAAGTTTTCTGACATCCCGCTCTTCACTTTAATGCAGTAAAGTCCCATAATAGCAGAGACCTTAGTGTAGTTGGGACAACTGGAGTATAATGGAGTTTCAGCATCTTGTAGCTTCTTCTTAAACTCTAGTTCTTCATTGCAATCAATCCCATAGGCTTAATCTTCCTTATGTGGCTCTGAATTTTCTTCACCATCGAAGAATGCTGTTCTAATCAGATCATAAGCTTCATTGTCATCGCTCGGACCATCATTTGCTTTGTCAGTCTTTACATCACCATGTAGACTCCAGCACGAATTCCTCTTGTATCTCTGATCCATACCCCTAATCACTAAGTGATCCTCCACTGTATTCACAGGTTGATGGCATAAATTGCGGCAATCAATGCAGGGGCATAGCATCTCAGTAGGATTACCCAATCTCCCTGATGATGCTTTAACAAAAGTAGATACTCCGTTCTGATACTCTATACTAGCCCTGAGATGCATAAAACATTGTGTACTTCAGTTTTTACTCACATAAAAAAACTTTTACTGTCAAAGCAATGAAGATGTCAACAAAAACCATACCTTGGATGCCAAACCCAACCCTTGTCCATGTTTAAACAACACCAAAACTCCATGACCAGTTATACATACATAAAAGGTAATAACAAGCAAATAGATCAGGCACAGAAAAACGTCAAACAAACGCTCAAAGACCATACCATTCAACACAGAGTAAAGGAATGAGTGAAACACTCACCTTCTAAATTAGCTTTCTCCTTTCACCTGCTAAAGCTCTCTGCAAAAAAAAAAAAAAAACACAATTTCAAACGAAGGTCTCTGCAACATCGATTAATTCAACCCATACATCCTTAAAAATCGATTGCAATTAGAGTAACAGTGGCTTAAAAAACACAATTTCAAACTAAAATCTAACCAATTTCACATACCTGTGCAGATATTCAAGTTGTAAATCGCCAAAGAAGCTGAGGATCCAAGTGGAGATTTCAGATTTCGGTCGGATTAGGGTTTTAGGTTACCAGAGATTGTGATAATTAGAGATTGAGAGTGAGGATTCAATTGGGTAATTGAGATCCGAGCTCAAGAACACATGCAAAGATTGCTGTTTCAGACAGAGAAAATTATGGGTTTCAAGAGAAAGAAAAAAGCAGACTCGATTTTTTTTGGGGGAATTTGGTACTTAGTTTTTTTCACAAAGGCGGGGAAAAATTAAAGAAAAAAAACAATCCCGCTCAAGCATACGATAGCATTTTTTAACATACACTGCTATCTAAGCAGAGGCGCGAAAACGAATTAACACCCGCCTTTGTCCGCCCATATTTTCTATTGCATTATTTTGGACAAACACTATCTAAAATAAGCAGCTCAGTCATAGATAGCATTTTTAACCAAAATGCTATCTTCAACTGCTATCAATACTCAGTTTTCTTGTAGTGTATGCTCAACACATAATTGACAGAGCTGGGATGTCAGACTGCAAGCCAATGGCCACACCAGTCGATTTGAAATTGAAGCTCTCAGCAGAGGTTGGCAAACCAGTCAAGGATCCTACGGCATACTGAAGTCTCGCTGGTGCACTTCAGTATCTAACATTTACACGCCCAGATATATCCTATGCCGTTCATCAAATTTGTCTCTATATGCACTGTCCACGAGAGCCACATTTCCAAGCCTTGTGACGTATCATTCGGTACGTCAAAGGTACGTTGTCTCATGGTCTCCAGCTTGCTAAGGGGCAAACAGATTCACTCACAGCCTACTCAGATGCTGACTGGGCCGGATGCCCTGACACAAGACGTTCTACATCAGGCTATTGTGTTTTTCTATGCCCCAACCTTGTGTCTTGGTCTGCAAAAAGACAACCCACTGTGTCCAGGTGAAGCTCCGAGGCAGAATATAAAGGTGTGGCAAACACGGTTGCAGAATTGTGCTGGATTTGTAACCTAATGTTGGAACTTCATTGCAAAATTTCAAAGGCCTCACTTGTCTATTGCGACAACATAAGTTCTGTCTACTTGTCAACGAACCCCGTCAAGCATCAACGTACGAAGCACATTGAACTTGACATTCACTTTGTCAGGGAGAAAGTAGCTGTTGGTGAGGTCAAGGTTATTCATGTGCCGTCTTCCCTTCAATACGCTGATATTTTCACAAAGGGCCTACCAACGTCCCTGTTCAACGAGTTTCGTACCAGTTTAAGTGTTCGACCATCTCACACTTCAACTGAGGGAGGGTGATAGCGTATAAAGCATATTCTGTATTTAGATATGCATCAGTTTATATATAAGATGTTGTTATGTATATTCCTGATTTTGTGTAACAACTCTGTAACAACTTAAGCTTTATATAGCCTCATATATACAATGAACTCTTCAAGGGAAATACATTTAATTTCAACCAAACACATTCACGGCTAGTGTCATGAATCGCCAAAATCTCTGCGTGATTGGACGACGTGGCCGTGAGCGTCTGCTTCATGGATCGCCATGAAATTGTTGTTCCTCCGTGAGTGAACACATATCCTGTCTGAGATCGACCGTTGTGTGGATCCGATAGATAACCTGCATCAGCAAAACCAATTAAACCTATATCGTTAAGATTAGTATAAAACAGACCAATATCTTTCGTTCCTTTCAGCTAACGAAGTTTGTGTTTAATCCCGTTCCAGTGCCTTTGGGTCGGACAAGAACTGAATCTTGATAGGAGGTTCACAGCAAAATATATATCCGGCCTAGTGTGACTAGCCAAATATAACAACGCTCCTATGGCACTGAGATGTGGGACTTCAGGACCAAGGACTTCTTCATCGTCCTTCTTCGGACCGAATGGATCACTGTCCAATCCTAGGCTTCTCACCACTGTGAGAGCCGAAACTCACACTGTCAAAACTTATATTTTATGCGGGCTCGAAAATTCTATTTTAAAGAACTAAAGGACCGAAAATGCAAAAAGAGAGATTTTATTGATGATTTCTGAAAGTACAAGAATAATTAGCAAAAGCTGAAAAGTCTTATATTGCTAAAACTCATAATACTCGGATTTGGGATGGATTTAACTCTTACATGAGCGTACATATATATACTGACAATCCTAGGGTGCTAAGGCTTCAGATTTTTGATGTGGGACTTTGTCCTTTCTTCCCAGCCGCCGACCTAACCTTTTGGGCCCAATATCCGGCCCGAGGGTCTTCCGTGCTCCGTCTGCGAGTTCTGACCCAAATCTGGCCCGTCGATGAATAGTAAACCGTGAATAGTAAACCGGTGAATAGTAATCCGAATCTCGGTTTAGACTAAATTCGATTTTTCGGTTAACTTTGTCTCTGTATGAATAGTGTTTTTAACGGATTTTCCCGCGTGAACACTATTCCGAACGTTTTACGACTCTTGAGATTTTAGCCGCCCGTTCTTTATTCGAACTTCCAGCCGCCGGTTTCAGTATTGATGGCCAGCCGCCAGTTCCTTTGGCTCGTGTGCTTGGCGACTGGTCCATGGACGGCTAAACGTTAGTCACGGTCTTTCGGGGATTGTTTATGGACGTTTTGGAGTCGGAACATGCAAATGCTTAGTCTTTGGGTCGGTCCGGGCTTAGAGTTATGTTTGATGGTCGGTCGACTGGACAATGTTCGGATAATGAGTCTTGACTAAGAAATGATCGTCGGCGGCTGGCCTTATCCCAGCCGCCGGTCCATGCTCAAAGGAGATCCGGCGGCTGGCCTTATCCCAGCCACCGGTCCATGCTCAAAGGAGATCCGGCGGCTGGCCTTATCCCAGCCGCCGGTCCATGCTCAAAGGAGATCCGGCGGCTGGCCTTATCCCAGCCGCCGGTCCATGCTCAAAGGAGATCCGGCGGCTGGCCTTATCCCAGCCGCCAGTCATTGCTTGAAGGAGATCCGGCGGCTGGCCTTATCCCACCCGCCAGTCGTTGCTCGAAGGAGATCCGGCGGCTGGCCTTATCCCAACCGCCGGTCGTTGCTCGAAGGAGATCTGGCAGTTGGCCTTATCCCACCCGCCGGTCGTTGCTCAAAGGGGATCCGGCGGCTGGCCTTATCCCAGCCGCCGGTCGTTGCTCGAAAGAGATCGTGGGCAGTTGCCTTAGCTTGTCCAGTTCATGCCCGGGATAAATTCCATTTGGTCTTGATCTTGGCTTCTTGTTTTGTCAATCTTTGAGGAGGGGATTTCGACCCCAACAGTTAGCCCCCCAGCTCTTTGCTTCCGTGGTTTGGAGCAATGGGCGTCGAGCTGAGTGTTTTATCGGGATTGACTGAAACGGGAAGGCAAGGAGTTTTTCCGTTCGTCCGTTCATCCGCTTTTAATGTCTTGTCAAAGTACAATACATCATGTTCATACGGAAGTTCGTGTCATGTTTGCTATATCAAAGGAGTGGCTTCATTAGCATTTTTTCACACTCCCCTTCTCTTTTCAAGTTTTCTTCTTCAAGTCTTTCCTTTGAAGATTTTTCCTTTAGAAATGGCTGGTGAAGGAGGTTCTCCTTTTGAACTCAACTTCGACGCAATAATGAATAATCGGTTTGAGTTCGATTTTATGTCCGCAGAGCAGGATGCGGTAGGAGAAGATGCCATTCCACAAGCAGCGTCCGGTCCCGAAGGTGTTCCTCAGTGGGCGGCTGGCCCCGAGCCGGCGGCCGGGATTGGAGGTTCGACGAGTAGGACGTCCAGCTCGAAAAGGGCATCCGGCTCCAAGCGGGCAGTTGGCTCTAAGAATGCTTCCAAGAGGGTGGCTGGCGTAGTGGCCGTATCAAGGTGGGTGCTTGGCTCTGGAGGTGTCTTAGAGAGGGCGTCTAGCACTTCTCGAGTTGATGTTGACGGCGTCTCGCCGCTGGCGAGCGTAGTACGTGGCGTTTGGACCCCTTCTCAGCATGTTGAGGACAACAGTGGATGGCATGCATGGCCATCTCGATCTCTGGTCCCCTCCGAGCATCATCGTGCATGGCCAGAGACAGGTGACAACTTGGCCATGTCCGGGGAAGAAGTCAGGTCGGATCACCCAGAGGTGCCCATCTTTGTGCATCCGGAAGTGAAGTCCGAGTGTCGTTCTCCCGGGGAAGCCAACGCCTATTTGGGTGAGGATATTTTTGCTTGGCGGCTTAAGAAACCTGGACCGTCTTTGGGGTACAGGCCTATATCTGAGGGGTTTAAGCCTGGACCAACTCTGAGCAATCTGGACTCATTGGCCAAGCTCATATATGACTTCCGAATTTCGGACAAGATCAAGTTTCTGATCCTGGTCTCCTTTTCGACGCTCGCAAAGCAGCAGGAGGAGATCCAGCCGAGTCTGTGAAGGTCATGGACTACTTTGGAGCGTTGGCTCCGGCCTCTGCTGCGCCGTTCGATCGTTCAGCGGCTTACGGAGACTTGTCCTCTGGCCGGATGATGGTAATTCTTTCCTCCTTTGGATTTGTTTTGACGCAGTTTGGTCTTTGCTTTGATATTTGCTTTTCTTTGATTCAGGTCGCCACTCGAGTTCATGCGACCCAGGTTGCGTTAGAGGCCTCGGAGAAAGAGTCCCGGAAGAAGGACAAAAAGATTAAAGCCCTGGAAGTCAAGCTTAGGAATCCGGAGAAGAGATCTCAGAAGGAGCTCAAGAAGGTGCTCGCGGAGGCTGAGCGGAAGATGGATCTGGCGCTTAAGCAATGCCGTTGGGGTTGGTGGAAAAATACCGTGTCCATATTCAGGGAGCCAAGGCCGCTCTTGCGCCGATGCGTCAGGCGAACTATGGCGAGACTGCTTTGTCCGAGGTGGCTCGAACGTTGGTCTGGTCCGGGACATCAAGTCCGGCAAGTCCAAGGTCGAGGAGGAGGAGAAGAAGTTGGAGGATTCGCTGGAGCAGCTCAAAGGAGGAGATTGGGTCGGCTCCTACGATCGGGCTGCTACCGTCCTCGATAGCTATTTGGTATACTCTCCTGTTTCCCCGTACCGATCCCCGGAGGCTGAGGCTTTGGACTATGGAGCTCCTACTCCCGTCGTTGAGTATGACTAGGCTTTGGCCTTTTTATCTTGAGTTTTCTGCTTCGGTTGTGTTTGGGTCTTTTGACCCTTTATCGTATTTGGTTTGTCTACCGAACTTGATCACTTGATGTCTCCTTTTATGGAGATTTATTATATATTTGCTTTGCCTTTAATTGTTCTGGACTTCTTGCTTGTTTCGCTTTTAAATCCAAACAAAGGCTTGTCTTCGGGTTATAAGTCTTGATAAAGGCAAATTGGACGGCCGGTATATCTTTCTTCCAAGAGGGCGGCCAGCCCATTTTGTAGAGTGAAGGGCAGCTGGCCCGTTTCTCTACGGGGGATGGGCAGCTGGCCCGTTTGTGCAGAGTAATCCGAATCTCGGTTTAGACTAAATTCGATTTTTCGGTTAACTTTGTCTCTGTATGAATAGTGTTTTTAACGGATTTTCCCGCGTGAACAGTATTCCGAACGTTTTACGACTCTTGATATTTGAGCCGCCCGTTCTTTATTCGAACTTCCAGCCACCGGATTCAGTATTGATGGCCAGCCGCCAGTTCCTTTGGCTTGTGTGCTTGGCGACTGGTCCATGGACGGCTGAACGTTAGTCACGGTCTTTCGGGGATTGTTTATGGACGTTTTGGAGTCAGAACATGCAAATGCTTAGTCTTCGGGTCGGTCCGGGCTTAGAGTTATGTTTGATGGTCGGTCGACTGGACAATGTTCGGATAATGAGTCTTGACTAAGAAATGATCGTCGGCGGCTGGCCTTATCCCAGCCGCCGGTCCATGCTCAAAGGAGATCCGGCGGCTGGCCTTATCCCAGCCGCCGGTCCATGCTCAAAGGAGATCCGGCGGCTGGCCTTATCCCAGCCGCCAGTCATTGCTTGAAGGAGATCCGGCGGCTGGCCTTATCCCACCCGCCAGTCGTTGCTCGAAGGAGATCCGGCGGCTGGCCTTATCCCAACCGCCGGTCGTTGCTCGAAGGAGATCTGGCGGCTGGCCTTATCCCAGCCGCCGGTCGTTGCTCAAAGGGGATCCGGTGGCTGGCCTTATCCCAGCCGCCGGTCGATGCTCGAAGGAGATCCGGCGGCTGGCCTTATCCCAGACGCCGGTCATGTCTCGGACGGATCGTGGGCAGTTGCATTAGCTTGTCCAGTCCATGCCCGAGATAAATTCCATTTGGTCTTGATCTTGGCTTCTTGTTTTGTCAATCTTCAAGGAGGGGATTTCGACCCCAACAGTTAGCCCCCCAGCTCTTTGCTTCCGTGGTTTGGAGCAATGAGCGTCGAGCTGAGTGTTTTATCAGGATTGACAGAAACGGGAAGGCAAGGAGTTTTTCCGTTCGTCCGTTCATCCGCTTTTAGTGTCTTGTCAAAGTACAATACATCATGTTCATACGGAAGTTCGTGTCATGTTTGCTATATCAAAGGAGTGGCTTCATTCGCATTTTTTCACACTCCCCTTCTCTTTTCAAGTTTTCTTCTTCAAGTCTTTCCTTTGAAGATTTTTCCTGTAGAAATGGCTGGTGAAGGAGGTTCTCCTTTTGAACTCAACTTCGACGCAATAATGAATAATCGGTTTGAGTTCGATTTTATGTCTGCGGAGCAGGATGCGGTAGGAGAAGATGCCATTCCACAAGCAGTGTCCGGTCCCGAAGGTGTTCCTCAGTGGGCGGCTGGCCCCGAGCCGGCGGCCGGGATTGGAGGTTCGACGAGTAGGGCGTCCAGCTCTAAAAGGGCATCCGGCTCCAAGCGGGCAGCTGGCTCTAAGAATGCTTCCAAGAGGGTGGCTGGCGTAGTGGCCGTATCAAGGTGGGCGCTTGGCTTTGGAGGTGTCTTAGAGAGGGCGTCCGGCACTTCTCGAATTGATGTTGACGGCGTCTTGCCGCGGGGGAGCGTAGTACGTGGCGTTTGGACCCCTTCTCAGCATGTTGAGGACAACAGTGGATGGCATGCATGGCCATCTCGATCTCTGGTCCCCTCCGAGAATCATCGTGCATGGCCAGAGACAGGTGACGACTCGGCCATGTCCGGGGAAGAAGTCAGGTCGGATCACCCGGAGGTGCCCATCTTTGTGCATCCGGAAGTGAAGTCCGAGTGTCGTTCTCCCGGGGAAGCCAACGCCTATTTGGGTGAGGAAATTTTTGCTTGGCGGCTTAAGAAACCTGGACCGTCTTCGGGGTACAGGCCTATATCTGAGGGGTTCAAGCCTGGACCAACTCTGAGCAATCTGGACTCATTGGCCAAGCTCAGATATGACTTCCGGATTTCGGACAAGATCAAGTTTCTGATCCTGGTCTCCTTTTCGACGCTCGCAAAGCAGCGGGAGGAGATCCAGCCGAGTCTGTGAAGGTCGTGGACTACTTTGGAGCGTTGGCGCCAGCCTCCGCTGCGCCGTTCGATCGTTCAGCGGCTTACGGAGACTTGTCCTCTGGCCTGATGATGGTAATTCTTTCCTCCTTTGGATTTGTTTTGAAGCAGTTTGGTCTTTGCTTTGATATTTGCTTTTCTTTGATTCAGGTCGCCACTCGAGTTCATGCGACCCAGGTTGCCTTAGAGGCCTCGGAGAAAGAGTCCCGGAAGAAGGACAAAAAGATTAAAGCCCTAGAAGTCAAGCTTAGGAATGCGGAGAAGAGATCTCAGAAGGAGCTCAAGAAGGTGCTCGCGGAGGCTGAGCGGGAGATGGATCTGGCGCTTAAGCAATGTCGCTGGGAGTTGGTGGAAAAATACCGTGTCCGTATTCAGGGAGCCAAGGCCGCTCTTGCGCCGATGCGTCAGGCGAACTATGGCGAGACTGCTTTGTCCGAGGTGGCTCGAACCTTGGTCTGGTCCGAGACATCAAGTTCGGCAAGTCCAAGGTCGAGGAGGAGGAGAAGAAGTTGGAGGATTCGCTGGAGCAGCTCAAAGGAGGAGGTTGGGTCGGCTCCTACGATCGGGCTGCTACCGTCCTCGATAGCTATTTGGTATACTCTCCTGTTTCCCCGTACCGATCCCTGGAGGCTGAGGCTTTGGACTATGGAGCTCCTACTCCCGTCGTTGAGTATGACTAGGCTTTGGCCTTTTTATCTTGTGTTTTCTGCTTCGGTTGTGTTTGGGTCTTTTGACCCTTTATCGTATTTGGTTTGTCTGCCGAACTTGATCACTTGATGTCTCCTTTTATAGAGATTTATTATATATTTGCTTTGCCTTTAATTGTTCTGGCCTTCTTGCTTGTTTCGCTTTTAAATCCAAACAAAGGCTTGTCTTCGGGTTATAAGTCTTGATAAAGGCAAATTGGACGGCCGGTATATCTTTCTTCCAAGAGGGCGGCCAGCCCAATTTGCGGAACGAAGGGCGGCTGGCCCGTCTCTCTACGGAGGACGGGCGGCTGGCCCGTTTTGCAGAGCGAAGGGCGGCTGGACCGTCTCTCTACAGAGGACGGGCGGCTGGCCCATTTTGTAGAGTGAAGGGCAGCTGGCCCGTTTCTCTATGGGGGATGGGCAGCTGGCCCGTTTGTGCAGAGCGAAGGGCGGCTGGCCCGTCTCTCTACGGAGGACGGGCGGCTGCCCGTTTTGTAGAGTGAAGGGTGGTTGGCTCGTCTCTCTACGGAGGAGTGTTGCTGTCCCGTTTTTGCAGAGCGGAGGGCGGCTGGCCCGTCTCTCTACGGAGGACGGGCGGCTGGCCCGTCTCTCTACGGAGGACGGGCGGCTGCCCGTTTTGTAGAGTGAAGGGCGGCTGGCCCGTCTCTCTACGGAGGACGGGCGGCTGGCCCGTCTCTCTACGGAGGACGGGCGGCTGGCCCGTTTTTACAGAGTGAAGGGCAGCTGGCCCATTTCTCTAAGGAGGACGGGCGGCTGCCCGTTTTGTAGAGTGAAGGGCGGCTGGCCCGTCTCTCTACGGAGGACGTGCGGCTGGCCCGTTTCTCTAAGGAGGACGGGCGGCTGCCCATTTTGTAGAGTGAAGGGCGGCTGGCCCGTCTCTCTACGGAGGACGGGCGGCTGGCCCGTTTTGTATTGCGTTGGAGTGTTATTCCGGACACTCGAACTTCAGACCAGGTTGTCTTTGTGAACATTTCCTGGGTTTAATGCAGTCTCTTGTTGTTGCAGGGGACCAAGCTTGTTCGGATCCCTCTTTTGACTGAACGCTTTTAAAATCTCGCATCAGAGCCGGTTTGATATCGCGTTCTCTAGATGTCTTTGACCAGTGTTCCATGTCAGGCACTTTACTGGGTTTAGAGAGTTTACTTTCGTTTCCCATGCTTCGCACTATTTGCCTATGCGAAGCGCAAGTGAAGGTAAACTAAACAGAACATCGTCTTGAGCGCTTCCTGCAGGATTGCGGGATGTCAGCTTACGCCCTTCGGATGTTAATTCGGAAATTTGTATAGCGCGTTAGTCTTATCCTCTGCGGGATGTTAAGAGAACCATGGTTTTAAAAGATAGTATTGTTGTGGCCAGCAACAGACGGATTTGTTGGAGAGGACTTAAGTATTTGGGAGAAATATCTTGATTGGTTGGCGGTCATGGATAAGTTACGAGATGCTAAGTCACAATATTTATCCGATTTTAAGTTCGAGTTAAAAATGTGTTATGAGATACTAAGTCTCAATGTTCATTTTCCTCGGGTTTTCTGGATCCATTCGCTTTCCGGATCAAGTTTCAAGATGCTAAGTCTCGATGTTTATCCGATTTTAAGTTCGAGTTAAAAATGTGTTATGAGATACTAAGTCTCAATGTTCATTTTCCTCGGGTTTTTCTGGATCCATTCGCTTTCCGGATCAAGTTTCAAGATGCTAAGTCTCGATGTTTGTCGGAATGGTGTTTTCGGGAAACTTTTTCAAACTTTGGATGTGTTATGAGATGCTAAGTCCCAATGTCCATCCCCTTGATTTGTTCGCGAAAATTTGGAAATATGTATATACGGACCCACTCCCCTCCCCCTTTTTTAAGGAGAGGAGCAACTGAACTCGTTTTTTAAGCGAGCTGCCTACGTACCCTTCGTGAAAAGGGATAAAGTCACCCGTAGTTCCTTTTTTTTTTTGGGTAAGAAGACGGTTAAGTCTTAGTCATAGATTCGGCGGTTTCTGTGGTCTTTTTCTCGGTAGCTTTCGTCTCCTTTTGGTTAGTTTCAGTTTCTGTGGGCGGAACCTCCGTTTGCTCGAATTGTTCGGTTCTGCTCACCTTCTTTCCCAATTCAGGGACTTCATCTTCCTTTTTCCTTTTCGGGTTTTCTCTCTGCGGGATGGTCGGATTCCGGAGCTTGTGCTCTCCCAGAAAACAGATTCGGGCCTCCTTCTGATTTCCCCAAACGGTCTTGATTCCTATTGGTGTCGGGAATTTCAGGCAGAGATGGTAAGTTGACGGGATCGCTCGCATTGAATTGATCCAGGGAGTTCCCATTATCACGTTATAAATCGCGGGGTGGTTTGCCACCGCGAAGTTAACATTTTTGTGATTCCACCGGCACGAACCGGAAGCTGGATTGTTCCGTCCGTCATTGTCACTTCGCCAGAGAATCCGGTCAGCGACCTCGGATGGGGCTTTATCATTGACGGATCCACCTTCATCCTTTGAAGTGTCTCCCAAAAAATGACGTCCACCGAACTTCCGGTGTCGATCAAGACCCGAGAGACGTCATGGTCGTTGATGTCCAGCTCTACCACCAATGGGTCGTCGTGAGGTTGGTCAAGGCCTTCGGCGTCTTTTTCGTGAAAGGCGATCCGGTCGTCTTTTTCGGTGATCGGCTCCCACGGGTTTGACTCCTTGTCTCCTCTTCCCAGGAATGCCTTTATCGAGGCTATTGTGTCTCGGCAGTACTGAGACCCTCCGATGATCATGTGGATCCTCCTGCGGTTTGCGGCGGAGTCGTCTCTGTTCGGTCTCCTTCCCCGTTTGGGGGTATCCTCGTCGGTGCTTTCGGGATGTTCCTGGTTAGGTCGTCCGTCCGGGGCACCAACGTCTTCTTCGATAGCTCCGAGACTCTGGAGGGTTACTCCGTTCCCGAGTTCCCCGGCTAATATTTTTGCCGCGAGCCTTCTTCCGACAGTCCTGCAGTTTTCGGTTGAGTGGCCTTTTGTCTTGTCGAAGGTACAGAAGGCGTTCTCGTCGAATCCTGGTCCAGTCCACGTATTCCACGGCCCCCTATTGCGCCCATCAGATGGTCTCTCCGTGTTTATTTGGTAGTTATGCGCTCCGCCCAGGTTGGGTTCTTCGTCTCGGCCTATTCGCCTACTTCTTCTCTCGTTTGGAACGTTAGAAGGTTGCACCATGCCTTTGGCGACCAATTTCGAGGATTGATGCTTTCCGGCCGGGACCCTCATTTCTTCCTCGTAGATAACGAAGTTGGAAGCGCTGTGGAGAGCATCTTGAATGGTTACCGGCGGATTCACAGTAATTTCCTTTCGGAAGCTCGAGGTCTTCAGCAAGGACTTCTTCAGGGCATTGATTGCGGCATTGTTGCTTAGGCCGTCAATCTTCGAGACAATCATCTTAAATCTTTCGATGAAATCTCGAAGGCTTTCTTCGGGCCCCTGCGACAGTGAGTAGATGTCCGCGTCGGACGTTGACTGTCTTATGAACAGCGAGTAGTGTTTCAGAAAGGCTGCCGACAGTCGGTCGAAACCGTCGATCAAGTCTCTTTCTAGCCTCGAGAACCACGACAGGGCTGATCCTTTCAGATATTCCACGAAGAGGAGGCAGAATCCGGCGTCTCTCTCTTCGGGTTTGAATCTAGCCCGTGCCATAGCGATATGGAAGGCTGTCATGTGGGCCTTCGGATCGGTCGTCCCGTCGTAAAAGGGGATTCGGATTTTTCCCGGGTCAGAAAGTTTAACGCTCGTGATCCTTGAAGTGAACGGGATCTTTTGCGTTTCCTCTAGGACGCGGTCAATTTTCGGGGCCGCACTTGTCGCTTTATGGACTTGCGACCTTACCTCCTTCATCTGACTCGTGGTGAGTTCCAGGCGGGCACAGAGCTCGTCAAACTCGTCCCTTCGGCTAGCGGATCGATTAGCTCGGGCCTCTCGTTCCTCCTTTTCCTGCTCTTCAATCCAGCGGATTTTTTCCTCGTCCGCGTTTAGGTCACCAACTTTGTCGTCGGTTTCGCTTTCCTCCCTGTCGGCTCCGTTTGCGGTGTCTCTCTGGTTTTCGCCGTTGGTTACCATGGAAGTTGGCCGTTCAGCGGTTCGCCTAGTGGCACTTTTCCGGAGCAACGGAGGTGGTGCCGATGGTTCTCTCCTTGTTCCGATCGGGGTCTGCTCATCGGGATTCTGACGGCCCGAGTGATCCGCTCGCGGAGTGAAAACAAGGCGTCTTGCACCGAAAGCCCGGGGGCCACGTGTTAGCTCCTGGGAAGCCCCTCTCTCCTGCGCGGCCACTCTCTCTTGGCTTTTTTGCCGCTCCGCGATTTCAGCTACCATGTTCCTCAGCTCGGTGATCGCCGCGATCTCTGGGGTGGCGTTGGTCGTTTCCGTGATGAGTGGGTCTTTGATCGGCATTCCGAATCTGGTGAGCGCACTGGCGGAGGTCCCGATTATCCCGATCGCTCCGTCTGGCGGAGGTCCCGGTTATCCCGGTACTGATAGCGAGAATTCCTGTTCCGGCCGTTCCCGTGGCGGCTGCTCCGGCCGGTTGGTTCCTGATATCGTCGGTTCTTCTGGTCATTGTCTTCGTTCCGTATCCTTTTCGTTCTTAGGGTTAAGAATATTTCTCGTCCCCACAGTTGGTGCCAAACTGTGGCGAGCCGAAACTCACACTGTCAAAACTTATATTTTATGGGGGCTCGAAAATTCTATTTTAAAGAACTAAAGGACCGAAAATGCAAAAAGAGAGATTTTATTGATGATTTCCGAAAGTACAAGAATAATTAGCAAAAGCTGAAAAGTCTTATATTGCTAAAACTCCTAATACTCGGATTTGGGATGGATTTAACCCTTACATGAGCGTACATATATATACTAACAATCCTAGGGTGCTCCTTCTGAGATCTCTTCTCCGCCGACCTAACCTTTTTGGCCCGATATCCAGCCCGAGGGTCTTCCGTGCTCCGTTTGCGCGTTCTGACCCAAATCTGGCCCGCCGATGAATACTAATCTGAAGCTCGATTTTTCGGTTAACTTTGTCTCCAGATGAATAGTGTTTTAACGGTTTTTCCCGTGTGAACAGTCTTCCTAACGTTTTACGACTCTTGAGATTTGAGCCGCCCGTTCTTTATTCGAACTTCCAGCCGCCGATTTCGGTATTGATGGCCAGCCGCCAGTTCCTTTGGGTCGTATGCTTGGCGACTGGTCCATGGAAGGCTGAACGTTAGTCACGGTCTTTCGGGGAATGTTTATGGACATTTTGGAGTCGGAACATGCAAATGCTTAGTCTACGGGTCGGTCCGGGCTTAGAGTTATGTTCGATGGTCGGTCGACTGGACAATGTTCGGATAATGAGTCTTGACTAAGAAATGATCGTGGGCGGCTGGCCTTATCCCAGCCGCCGGTCCATGCTCAAAGGAGATCGGGCGGCTGGCCTTATCCTAGCCGCCGGTCCATGCTCAAAGGAGATCCGGCGGCTGGCCTTATCCCAGCCGCCGGTCCATGCTCAAAGGAGATCGGGCGGCTGGCCTTATCCCAGCCGCTGGTCATTTCTCGGACGGGTCGTGGGCAGTTGGCCTTAGCTTGTCCAGTCCATGCCCGGGATAAATTACATTTGGTCTTGATCTTGGCTTCTTGTTTTGTCAATCTTCGAGGTGGGGATTTCGACCCCAACAACCACCATTGGCTGCTTAATGGGTGGGCCTGGTCCATATTAAATCTCTTGAGTAAGTTTTCTGTATATGCCATTTGATGCACAAGGATACCATCTTTGATGTACTCAAGCTGTATTCCCAAACAGAACTTAGTCTTTCCTAAGTCTTTCATCTCAAATTCGGCCTTTAAGTATTATACTGTTTGGGCGATTTCATCAGAGGTTCTGAGGATGTTCAAATCATCCACGTATACTGCTATAATCACAAATCATTTGTTTGCAAACTTCTTTATAAAAATGCACGGACTGATGGGATCATTTTTATCGCCTTCTTTGACTAGGTACTCACTCAATCTATTGTACCATATACACCCACTTTGTTTCAATCCGTACAAGGATTTGTTCAGCCTAATGCAGTGTTCTTGTCGAGAACTTTTCTTATCTTTGAGCTCAATACCCTCTGGTAATCGCATATAGATTTCATTATCCAGTGGACCATAAAAATAGGCAGTTACAACATCCATTAACCGTAAATCCAATTTTTCTCTTATGGCTGTGAGAGCCGAAACTCACACTGTCAAAACTTATATTTTATGGGGGCTCGAAAATTCTATTTTAAAGAACTAAAGGATCGAAAATCCAAAAAGAGATACTTTATTGATGATTTCCGAAAGTACAAGGGAAATTAGCAAAAGCTGAAAAGTCTTAAATTGCTAAAACTCCTAATACTCGGATTTGGGATGGATTTAACCCTTACATGAGTGTATATATATATACTGACAATCCTAGGGTACTAAGACTTCAGGTTTTCGATGTGGGACTTTGTCCTTCCTTCCCAGCCGCCGACCTAACCTTTTGGGCCCGATATCCGACCCGAGAGTTTTCCGTGATCCATCTGCGCGTTCTGACCCAAATCCGGCCCGCCGATGAATAGTAAACCGGTGAATAGTAATCTGATGAATAGTAAATCGAATCTCGGTTTAAACTTAATTCGATTTTTCGGTTAACTTTGTCTCGAGATGAATAGTGTTTATAACGGTTTTTCCCGCGTGAACAGTATTCCTAACGTTTTAAGACTCTTGAGATTTGAACCTCCCGTTCTTTGTTTGAACTTCCAGCCGCCGGGTTTTCGTATTGATGGCCAGCCGCCGGTTCCTTTTGCTCGTGTGCTTCAGCGACTGGTCCACGGACGGCTGGATGTTGGTCACAGTCCTTCGGAAAATGTTTATGGACGTCTTGGAGTCAGAACACGCAAATGCATAATCTTCGAGTCGGTCCGGGCTTAGAGTTATGTTTGACGGTCGGTCGGCTGGACGATGTTCGGATAATGAGACTCGACTGAGAGATGATCATGGGCGGCTGGCCTTATTCCAGCCGCCGGCCGTGGAAGAAGAAGACCCGGCGGCTGGCCTTATCCCAGCCGCCGGTCGTGGACGAAGAAGACCCGGCGGCTGGCCTTATCCCAGCCGCGGCCGTGGACGAAGAAGACCCGGCGGCTGGCCTTATCCCAGCCGCCGGTCGTGGACGAAGAAGACCCGACGGCTGGCCTTATCCCAGCCGCCGAGCAAGGACGAAGAATACCCGGCGGCTGGCCTTATCACAGCCGCCGGCCGTGGACGAAGAAGACCCGGCGGCTGGCCTTATCCCAGCCGTCGTTTCGTGTCTTGGACGGGTCGTGGGCAGTTGGCCTTAGCTCGTCCGTTCCATGTTCGGGATAAGTTCCATTTGATCTCGACCTTGACTTCTCGTTCCGTCAATCTTCGAGGAGGGGATTTTGACCCCAACAGTTAGCCCCCCAGCTCTTTGCCTCCGTGGTTTGGAGCAAGGAGCTCCGAGCTGAGAGTTTTATCGGGATTGACTAAAACGGGAAGGCAAGGAGTTTTTCCGTTCGTCCGCTCATCCGCTCCTCTTTAGTGTCTTATAAAAGTACAGTCCATGGAAGTTCGTGCCATGTTTGCTATATCAAAGGAGTGGTTTCATTCTCATTTTTTCACACTTCCCTTCTCTTTTCAAGTCTTCTTCTTCAAATTTTTCCTTTGAAAATTTTTCCTTATAAATGGCTGATGAAAGAGGCTCTCCCTACGGACTTAACTTCGACGCCATAATGAATAATCAGTTTGAGTTTGATTTTGCGTCCGCGGAGCAGGATACGACACTTGTGGACGAATTGCTGGCGGCTGGAGAGGAAGCCATTCCACAAGCAGCATCCGACCCCGAAGGTGTTCCTCAGTGGGCGGCTGGTCCAAGCAACGCTCAAGGAACGCTTGGTTTCGCTAACGTTCCTCAATGGGAGCCCGTCCAGGGAGAGATTCAGCAATGGGCGGCCGGGATGTTTGATTCCATTCAATTTCTTTTACCAGCCGGTTTACTTCACCTAATGTCCGAAAAACGGATTCGTCAAAATGACAATCCGTGTATCTGGCCTTGAATAAATCAATGGTGGTTGGCTCAAGATACTTTATGATTGTGGGTGAATCATATCCAACATATATTGTCATCCTCCTTTGAGGTCCCATCTTAGTGGTGGTGCAATAGGCACATAGACTGAGCATCCATATGTCTTAAGATGGGAAATGTCTGGCTCTTGACCCGTTATTAATTGGGATGGAGAATATTTGTGGTCACTAATGGCCTGATACGGATTAGTTCAACAGCGTGTAAGACCGCATGTCCCCAGGCTGAAACCGGAAGCTTTGACCTCATGAGTAATGGTCTAGCAATGAGCTGTATGCGTTTGATGAGAGATTCAGCCAAGCCGTTTTGTGTATGTATATGTGCCACGGAGTGTTCAACACTTACCCTCATGGACATACAGTAATCATCAAATGCACGAGACGTAAACTCACCAGCATTATCCATGCGTATGGTTTTTAACAGAAAATCCGGAAAGTGTGCCCTTAGGCGTATCATCTGCGCAAGGAGTTTTGCAAATGTCAAGTTCCGTGTTGACAATAAGCATACATGTGACCATCTTGTAGATGCGTCAATGAGGACCATAAAATATCGGAACGTCCCACAAGGTGGGTGAATTGGTCCACATATGTCTCCTTGAATTCTTTCCAGGAAATTTATCGCTTCCTTAGTCACTTTCACTGGTGATGGCCTTACAATCAATTTTCCTTGTGAACATGAGACACAAGTGAGATTTTTAGGCATCACTCTCCTTTCTTTCAAGGCGTGTCCACTTGTATTTGATATTAATTTCCGCATCATACTTGACCCGGGATATTCCAGCCGGTCATGCCATAAAGAGTACATGTCCATAGAGGCTTTGTTTACGGTGGCATTGGCTTCTATCATACTGATCTTTATCCAGTATAAGCCCGTAGCTATAGCAGGTATAGTCTCAAGGATTTTCTTTTGGCCTTGGGAGATTTTAACTATCTGAAGAAATTTCTATGTTTCCTCCGCCAATTGTTTCCACATGAAGACCATTTAGACGAATGTTTTAAAACTCAATAAGTTTCGATTTGAGCTTGGTGAAAACTATGCATCAGGGATTTCTATATGCATATGCGTGCCTTTAGGAATTAAAATGCATCTCGCCACGCAAAGCGACATCCTCCAAAACTACTATTACAACCATCTGCTTTAAGCCCATCAAAGTCTGATCCATTTAAACCGACACGACGAAGTTCTTGATCGCGTTTGGCTGATTCCTCTCTGTATAATGGGTTTGAATATCGAGGGTGTTGGATGAAAGGTACACTCTTCCACCAGAGTTTAAGTGCCTGAAAGAAAAAAGAACAGCACGTGTGAAACCGAGCCTTCCAAGTACGATACTTTAAAGGATTTGAGTACAATATGTCACTTACATGCCAATAGATCCATATCGCAACCTTATGAGGCATCAACCAGAAGAAAACTGCGGGATCAGAGACCTCGTGTTTGGGGTATTCTTTTGGCCTTTAATGTCGCAGAGAAATAGTTACCGTGATGAGGATGCTGTGACTCAATGGAGACAGATAACTCATCTCCGGGTTCATTTGCTCTGATTTTCCAGTTCCCAAGCATATCCTGAACCAAAAGTTGAAGTACACCTCTGATCAATCACACAAACTAGCAAAAGATCAATGAAAGACGGTAGAAATATCAGAGAGCATACCATGAAAGGACTGACTTGTAATGATTTAGCAACCAAGTCAGCTTCAGGGTCGAAAACAAACGTCACTCGTTCCCCCCATGGCGTATTTGTAACCTACAAAAATCCTCTAATCATATCAAAAATCCAATCCACCATCAAAGGTCTCGACTAAAAGATTGCACCTTTCTCTTCTTTTAATACATTTCGTTGAAACATATAGCATAGTTATTCAGTTCTCTTCTCAGGTCATGACAAGTTTACACAGTTATGAGAGTAGATATGAATGAAGCAAGTGAAGTCTGAGAGACAGAACAAGAAACAGAGGAGAGGCTAAACATATATTTATATGCATACCTGTGCGATGCATTTACTTAAGCGCTTACTCGACCCTTGTAAATTGTAGCAATAATACAAACTCAAAGGGTTCTGTTCATATCCAACGCTTGGAGGTATTGTCAATAGAAAACTGCAACCAAAAGTAAACAGATTCATCACTCTTCTTCTAGCCCCCATTTGCATCAGCACATAGCCATGAAAGTTTTAAAATGATATGATTCCATCTACTCTTTCAGACCATACACCTAATCTCTTGTAGCAACAACACTGAGATTTTTTTCCGGTTTCTGTTAATACTTACATTGGCCCGGTGGTATGAGCAAGAAGGCGAGCTTCGTCGGCGGAGAGATGATCCGGGGGGGCGTTAAGGGCATTGTCGAGGTCGAAGAGCGCGTAACGGACGGAGTAACGGAACAAGTGCCGGACGGGACGGAGACGGTCGTGCCAGACGGTGCCTTCGTAGTAGGAGACGCTGGAATCTACGACGGCGCGTGAAGGGAAGAGACGGTGGATAAGGAGGCGAAACGGGAGGAGGAGAGAGAGGAAGAAGGATGTGATTGAAGTGTAGAGGATTGAGCAGAGGAGATAGAGCAGTTCCATAGTCTCCGAACGAGAGAGAGAGAGAGAGAGAGAACCTTCTTCAACCTCTCTGTCTCTGATCCTTTCAAAGATGAGAGATTGACCCTTCAAATGCAGAGGATTCTTATATTACACTTTGGTCCTTTGCTAAGTAATTATCACATTTATCATCGATTAAATTAAAGATAACGCTACTTTTACTTGTAACTAAATCCAATAATCCCGTTTTAAAGTGCGATATATAACATAATTAGCCAGTAGGTTTTGTGCACTGTTAACCCCAAAAGGTTATTTAAGAAGTTGATTAGGCATTTTGATCAATGTGTTGTGGACCCAAAACTTTTGAAAGGATTATTATTTATTTTGTTTGATTGTTTTGACAACCAAGTATCATGGGGTAGCCCTGGGAATATTATCCGGGATCCGGATTCGGATCCGGGATCCACTCCGTATCCGCTCCGAAAATCCGGATATTCGGAGGGCCGGATCCGGATCCGGATAATAAAACTTCAGATCCGTTAAGCCGGATCCGGATCCGGATATCTAATTTTTCAAGTCCGGATATCCGGATCCGGATCCGGATCTTTTAAAAATATTATATTTTTTATTTTATTAGTAAAATTTTAGATATATTAACATTTATACATAAAAAATAATTTAAAATTACTTTTCTAATATTCTATTTTTATTTTTAATATTATATTATATTTTCTTATATAATATATTTATTTTAAATGTATATAAATAATTAATTTAATATTATTTTTAAATTTAATATATTTTTAACGGATCCGGATCCGGATATCCGCGGATATCTTGATATTTAGATTGATATCCGAAATCCGGATATCCGGGAATCCCAAATTCGGATCCGGATAATAAAAATATGGATCCGGCCGGATCCGGATCCGGATCCGGATACCTCAAAAAAATCCGGATATCCGGATCCGTCCCAGGCCTATCATGGGGTACAATCCTGATTGCTGCGTGGACGGTATTGAACCGCCTATTATATTTCATTTGGATTATTTTATTTGAATTGAACCGCCTATTATATTTCATCTGGATTATTTTATTTGAATATTTAATGATAATTTAGTAAGTTATGAAATGTAGTATATATTCCGCAAGTTTTTGGGCTGCATGTTTCATTATTTTTTTGTATGGTGAACTTGTTAAAAAGCATTAGTATTAAATCATCTTTTGTAGATCCTTCAAATCTCATTAAACTATTCTGAAATCAACGTTGACAAGGACAACAAACATATATGTGTTGATTGTTAATATGAAGAAATGATTGATTTTGTATTGTTTTGTGATTCATATATCCCAAAAGATCGATAAACGACAACAACAAGAACACCATAATTTTATCTCTATCTGATGAACATATTATTTTATCATGGTTAACAAAGAGGTAGATTAAGTTAACATCCTAGTTGTAGCTGTTATAATATTTTTTTTGCTAACATTTCACGATGTTACAAACAGAATCTATACTTTTGCGTTTATTAGTTTGCGAAGTCACACGATTAGTCCAAAAAGGCAGATTGGATCAGGACTTTAAGAATTGTCAAAAACTTGCCAACAATCCAAAAATCAATCTTCTACAATTTTGAAATCTTTCGAAGTTTAAAATTTCAAAATATATGATTGAAAACATTAGTGTCTATTTTTTTTTACTTTTTGAAGGTTTTCTCATAATTTTTTATAAATGCATAAGTGATGGAATGCAGGCACAATTATTTTTCTCAACTGATATTCAAATTTAGAAACCAAAAACCAAAATTTTCTATGATAATAACTTTGCAACCAAATAATACATCTTTATTTTATTTTTTTCAAGTTCCAACATAACCACCCAAACCCAAACCTATAAATGACCAAAATTAGATAATATAGTAGGAACAAGAACATTAGATAATATAGTAGGAACAAGAAAACAGTTCACTTTAGCTATTCACTGCAAGAAAACACTAGGTTTACAACAGCAGTATTGATCGGTAATTCGTCGTGAAACCTCTATTTATATATAGAAGTTTTTACATAAACTTTCTGACTTGTAAAAACTTTGATTTAGGATTTTCTGTGAAAATTATTTAGTCAACTCTGCTTATAATCTTGTTACTCTTCTTCTTCTTCTTTTTGTGTCCTTTTAACGAGAAAAATTCCAGAATCCTTTTGAATCCGTAGTCTCCCTCGATCGAGGATCATCTTGTAAACTATACTCGATTAAAGGCTTCGGAGATCCTTCCCAAATAAAGTTCGAACCGTGGTGCATAGTGCAACCTTTTTTTTTTTTTTTCCATAGTGCAACCTTCTTTTAGTTTTTGGAAGATACAAATTGTATTAGCCTTCGACATTCGGGTTTTCGGGTTGGGTTCGGGTCGGTTCTATTCGGGTTCGGGTTTTTCGGGTATAAGAGTTTAAGACCCGTTCGGGTATTGTAGAATTTCGGGTCGGGTTCAGGTCGGTTCCTTTCGGTTCCGGATTGGTTCGGGTCTGAAAATTTAGAACATTAAAAGCAAAGAATTAGGAAGAAAAGAAGAAAAACTTTAACTTTGTTAGTGTATTTTGGTTTCGGGTCTTCGGGTACCCATCGGGTTCTCGGGTTCGGGTTCGGGTCTTTCGGGTAGAGGAGTTTAGGACCTGTACGGGTATTTTACCGGTTCCGGATTCGGTTCGGTTCCTCTTTTTTCGGGTCGGTGTCGGGTCGGATCTTCGAGTCCGGGTAAAATGCCCAGGCCTAAATTGTATCACACAATGACTACATACACTTGGTTTTTGTTCCTCTTCTTACTAGGTCATACTATTGTTTTTTCTTTTATTTTGGGTTAGTACGTTTGATTCTACACTTTTTTTTCTTGATTTGGATTTTAATATTAAAGATAAAGTCATATAACATTAACCGAAACTAAAACTCAAACAGAGGGAACCTAAAACCCAAACAACGGGAACCAAAGCCGACAAAACAAATTGATATCCCCGGAATCCAAACTCTATGAAAGAGCAAATACTAAAACAAACAAACAATGGGCTATAGTTGATTGTTCAGAGAGAGAGATAGAGAGAGAGAGATAGAGAGAGATGGCGATTTACTAGCCTCTTAGGTTTTTCCGACCAAAAACCGGTATCTGGCCTCACGCCGGCAACCGAGAAAGTTTCCCTTTCCCTTTGTTTCTTCCGAGATCTGTTATGGCTTCTTCTTCTATTCATCAACCTGTCGCCTTTCCCACTGTTGAACGTGAACCTCCAGAGCACACATCCCCAGAAGTACAGTCTAATGAAAACAGTCCTCCGAACTTGGCACAACGCTTCAAAGCTTCGCTAAGAAATCTTCGCAAAATCTCAGCTCCATCCTTCGATGAGGATGGAACTCCGGTGGTCAAGGCTCCGGATTCGGTTTTGCTCGAAACAGCGGCTATGTGGAAGGGTCACATAGTAGCGCAATTTCATGGTATCATTCCTTCTCCCGGAAAAATCTTTCACGATCTGAATCCTGTCTGGGGGAAATTTGGGAATATTTCAATCAAGATGATGTCCGAGGATTCTTGCTTAATTTTCGTCCCAAACTTGGACACGAGAGAGTGGATCTTGCAAGTTGGATACTGGCAAGCGGGAAACTGCGCTTTCTCGGTCTTCCCCTGGTCGATAGACGGTAATCTTGCTCCTCAGGAACTCCGTTCTGCTCCCACATGGGTCATCTTGAAACAGATCCCACCACAGCTTTATTCATTAGACGGCATAAGCGTAATCGCTAGTGCTATTGGAGATCCACTACATACTGAAAAATCAAGACTTGATCCCTATCATTTTGGTGATACAAAAGTAAAGATTGAGATCGACTTGGAGAAGCCTCTACCGGATAATGTTCTTGTCAAAGATTCTCAAGGTCACAAAGCAAGAATCAAGGTTGTCTATCCGCGTTTACCTCCCAAGTGTTCGAATTGTCGCAAGTTTGGACATCTCCTAACCCGTTGCCCCAAGCCTCTGACAAAAAATCAATCACAATCTGACCAGAAAAGCTTACAGAAGAAAGAGGTTACTAATCCTACTCAGATTCTTCCAGCCGATAAGGAGGTAAGTTTAGAGGTTGGGGAGCTGCCTGTTATTACTCATGAACCGTCTCCTTCTGGAGATCAGGAATCACTTCCTCCTACGGACATCACTCCACCCGAAACTGAAGCTAATCAAGATGCATCGTATGAAACATCCGTTACAACAATACCTTCAGCTACCACAAAAGAGGGATCTTTGTCTGATTCGGAAAAAAGTTTCTCCACAGAAAACAATTCGTCCATTCCTGAGCCCCTACCACGCGACGGCGACAAGGATTCCGACGGGTTCTCGCTTCCTAAGGAGGCAAGGAAAAAAGCAAAACAGAAATTGAAAGCCCATGAGATTGCGGCAGCAGCGAAACTAGCTAAATTCTCCCGTGGTTCCAACTCAGCCGCAGGTCGAGGTAATCCCTCGGTTTTGCGTAAGTAACTCCTCAGGCTCCTCAGCCTCTTTGTTTGTATATAATGAAGTTGTTCTTCTGGAATGTGCGTGGTCTGTGTAGTCCGAGCAGACAGAGAGTGGTTCGGTGTAAATATGGTGGTTTTTCGTCGGCTATTGGAGCCATTTTAGAAACTCGTGTGAGGGAAGGGGACGCAAAACGGATTATTGCTTCTACCTTTCCTGGTTGGCGTTACGAATGTAATTATTCTGGGACGGAGGGAGGTCGTATATGGGTTGTTTGGGATCCATCCCTCTCTGTTATAATATACAAGTCTTCACCGCAAATGGTTCTTTGTGGGATTTTTGAACCGTCTTCTGGATCATATTGTTCAGCGGCTTTTGTTTATGCGTCGAACTCAGAATCTGAACGGGATGATCTATGGAGAGACCTGTCAGAAATCAATTCTAATAACCACATCAAATCAACTCCTTGGATTGTTCTGGGAGACTTCAATCAGATTGCTGCTGCTAACGAACATTACTCGATCAACAACTATCGTTTGCCCATTCGGGGGATGTCAGACATTCAACAATGCTTGGCGTCTATTGACCTAACTGACCTATCTTCATCGGGAGCCTTCTTTACTTGGTCAAACTGCAGAGTTGAGGATCCTATACTGAGGAA
This sequence comes from Isatis tinctoria, assembly GCA_010577795.1. Classification (NCBI taxonomy): domain Eukaryota; kingdom Viridiplantae; phylum Streptophyta; class Magnoliopsida; order Brassicales; family Brassicaceae; genus Isatis; species Isatis tinctoria. The sequence goes on along the minus strand of CM021244.1, from coordinate 20,848,699 downwards.
GCTGGATAGGGCGCTTATTAACGACCATTGGTTGGATATGTTCCCTAATTCTTTCGCAGTTTTCGATCCTCCAGGCCCTTCAGATCACTCTCCCTGCCAAGTTAATCTGGATGCGGAATGGCGAGGAAAGAAACCGAGCTTCATGTACTTTTCTTTCATCTCCACCCACCCTCGGTTCAAGCAAGAGTTGGAGAAGGCTTGGAATCTTCCCACGGCCGTTGGTTCTATGATGTTTACTCTTGGACAGAAGTTAAAAGCGGCAAAACAGTGTTGCAAACTTCTAAATAAAGAGGGTTTTGGTAATATACAACAGAGAACATCAGAGGCGCTGACAATTCTTGAAAATGTTCAATCATCTTTGCTCTCAGCCCCTTCAGATGCTCTTTTTAGAGAGGAATTCCAAGCACGAAAGAAGTGGACTTTTTTCGCAAAAGCTCAAGAGGATTTCTATAAAGCAAAATCGAGGATAAGATGGTACAAAGATGGAGACTCAAATACGGCTTTTTACCACAGAGCAGTTACCTCTAATCAAGCTAAGAATTCAATTCACTTCCTGAGATCAGAGGATGGGACAAGGGTTGATAACGAAGGCCAAATCAAAGGTATGGCGGCCGCTTACTTTGCCAATCTTTTAGGTTCCGCAGATGCTTCGGTGCAGGCATATTCGGTAGATCGCATTAAAAGCTCTCATTCTTTTAGATGCTCCGAGGAATTGGGAATAATTTTGACAGCGATTCCGTCAGACGAAGATATTATCTCGACTTTCATGAACCTTCCAAACAATAAAGCACCGGGTCCGGACGGATTTACAAAAGAATTCTTCGTCGAGTCTTGGTCCATTGTGGGAAAGGATGCTGTGGCAGCCGTAAAGGAGTTTTTCACAAGCTCACGTTTACTTAAAAGATTCAACGCAACAACTTTAGCTTTGCTTCCCAAGTGCAAAGACGCGGAATCTCTGAATCAATTCAGACCAGTATCTCTCTGCAACACGATATACAAGGTTATTGCAAGACTCCTGAAGAAAAGATTAAATATGATTATGCCGAGTGTGATTCAATTGAATCAGGTAGGGTTCATGGAGGGGCGTTATCTGTGTGAAAATGTTTTACTTGCCTCGGAACTAGTGGCAAACTTTCATCAGAGAGGACCTACCGCACGTGGCTGTCTTCAGATTGATCTCACGAAAGCATACGACAACCTAAACTGGGAATTCTTATTTAATATCCTCGCTGCATTCGATCTTCCCTCTCAGTTCATTCAGTGGATACGGCAGTGTGTTTGTACACCATCGTATAGTGTCGCAGTCAATGGAGAGCTCACTGGTTACTTTGATGGCAGGAAAGGAGTCAGACAAGGAGATCCTCTATCCTCAATGTTGTTCGTGATTGCCATGGACATCCTCTCTAAAGATTTGGACAGTGGGGCGATATCAAACAAATTCATTCCACACCCTTTATGCTTCGCTCCTCTGATTACTCATATCAGCTTCGCGGATGACGTTCTGATTTTCTTTGATGGTACAGAAAATTCAGCATCTGCCCTTTTGGATATTCTGGATACTTTCAAGATTGGCTCAGGTCTGCGGATTAACAAGCAGAAAACAGTTCTGTTCTTGGATGGGGGATCCTCAACTAGAAGTAGGATTTTAGCCTCTCGTTTGGGGTTGTCTATGGGGGAGCTACCGGTAAGATACTTGGGAGTACCGCTGACAACAAGGAAGCTGCGCCATCAGGATTATCAGCCTCTATTAGATAAGCTGTATCTGCGCTTTTCCAAATGGACAACAAAACATCTATCATTTGCTGGTCGACTGGTATTGATCAAGGCGGTTATTGTCCCCATTATATCCTTTTGGCAATCGGTCTTTTTGCTTCCTAATAGCTGCATAAGATCTATTGAAAAATTATGCTCAGCTTTTCTTTGGAAGGGACTTCCTGTATCGGCAAAGGGAGCTAAAGTCTCATGGGTATCTGTCTGTACTCCGAAAGAAGCAGGTGGTCTTGACATTCACAACTTCTCACTTTGGAATCAGGTGTTGGTTCTAAAACTTATTTGGCTAATCCACTCGGCTCACAACTCTCTCTGGGTGTCATGGATCAGGATTAATTTGATCGGAACTAAGAACTTTTGGGAACTTAATGCTACAGGCGCAGGGAGTTGGATTTGGAAATGCATCTGCAAACTCAGACCTATAGCTAAGCCATTTATTGTATGTGAGGTTGGAAGTGGAATGACGGCAAAGTTCTGGTTAGATAACTGGACAGATACAGGTCCTTTGATTGATTCACTAGGACAGCTTGCTCCTACAATTACTGGCCTGCATGTGAATTCTACGGTTGCAGATGCTATTACCAATGGTAACTGGTGGATCACGAGAAGTCGTAGTAGAAACCGAATCGTTGCATCCTTACAGCAACTTCTACCTAACGTGAATCCTATCGTTCATTCTCAAGATGATGATTGTTATATGTGGAAACCGGGACTGTCAAAAGCAAATTTTTCGTTCTCCAGCAAAGATACATGGGCTTCGTTACAGCCTCAGTTACAGGAAGTGGAGTGGTACGACTCGGTGTGGTTTAAAGGTAACATTCCTAAGCATGCTTTCATTGTTTGGCTTGCTGCTCGTGATAGACTTCGTACAAGTGATAAGCTAATTTCTTGGGGAATGGATGTGCCACCTACCTGTTTACTATGCAACTCGGCTATTGAAACACTACAGCATCTGTTCTTCGATTGCCCCTTCAGTCATTCGGTTTGGTCATTCTTTTACTCGAAGTTCAATATTCATCCTCCAAATTTGTTCAGCGAAAGCCTGAAATGGATGAAAAAACCAACGCGGAACAAGAATTACAATGTCATCCTAAAGCTGGTTTTCCAAGGAGTTGTTTATCTAATTTGGAAAGAAAGAAACTGCAGGCTTCATTCAACAACTCCTCGCTCGACAACGTCGATCACAACAGAACTTCGACAGATTATGCGTCATCGACTAGACTCACTGACACGGGGACAAAGAAATCTCCCAGCCGTAACTCCACTTTCGCTTTCTTGGAGTGAAAAGTTTAGAACTCTCTAATTGGTGTAATCTACGTATCGTTACTCTCTTTTTTGATCTGTTTGCTTTGTGTGTTGTTTTCATTTCACGGGTTGTTCATCGTTTGTAAGTTAAAATCTCTTCGGAGATAGATTGAAATAAAATATATTTAAAAAAAAAAAAAAAAAAAAAAAAAAAAAATACTAAAACAAAGAGAAAACATCTTGATCTACAATCCGATACAATAATCTCAAGCTGAAATTCGTCTGAAACTCCTAAAAACTTAACCATAAAAAAGCAGATAATGCCCGCAGCTAACCAATCTATTATATCTTCCTCCTCCTTAAATAGAATAATGAAATACCTCTCCATCACCAAAAACCACCTCTTCTACACTTCTATTGTATAATATTATTAGAAAGACAACAAACATAAAGAGAAAACACAATGACAAAAAGGACTAAAATTTTGATTTGTGAGGGGCTTTATGATTATAGGCGCACATAATAAGTTGTAGACACAAAAGATAAGGCCATATAATGAAACCCTCTTATTTATTAATGGGCCGATACATCTGAGGCCAACCCATCTCCTAGACGTCATAGCTAAATTCGGTTGGTCCGAGTGGTTAAGCGAACCTCAACCTTTTACTCTCTACAAAGCTTGTGCTCACTGTTGTGCCCATTGAGTAAATATAGAATTCCACAATTAATGTTGGTCTGGCCGTAGCCTTCTATTTGGCCGGCCAGTCCTGCTATAGTACTTATGTTTGTCTTTTTGAGTGTAAGATTTATGAAGTATCTTTTATCTTTTAAAATCGTGTGGCCACTATCCACCAAAAATTCGTCCATACTTCATAAAACAAGAATTTATGTCTAAAAGCCTTAAATTATTCATTAAAAAACCAAAAAAATGAATCCAAAGACATCAAATCAAAGCAAAGCAAACATAAAAGAAACAAAACAAACAAAAGCTAAATTATTTTAAACAATCGGAAGTCTCATATTCCATTTGATCATCCTTTTCATGATCAAAATCGCCCTCATCGTCATGCTCATGCTGGACCATGTGGGCCTCAGGATTCTTCCCTTTAAGGCTCTCTTGATAGCATTCTACAAGATGCGTGGGAGTCCTGCAAGTCTTGGCCCAATGGTTACTCATCCCACAATGATGGCAAACAGATTTGGTCGGGTCGGACTGATGTCCAGATTGATATCCGTAGCCATTTCCATGGCCACGACCACGGCCGCGGTTAGAGTCCTCTTGGAATCCGCGGTCGTTACGGCCTTTGCCTAGACCATAGGGGTGGTAATTGTTGCGACCACGCCCTCTTCCTTTTCCACTACGTCCACGGCCGTAATTTGTTTGATCTCTATGGACAAGGTTTGCCTCTTTTGCTTTCTTTTTCTCAGTGGCCAAGTTGGCTTCAGGAAGTGGGTCTGTTCCAGCTGGTCTCATTTGGCTGTTGGCCAGAACAAGCTTGTTGTTCTGTTCCGCAAGCAACAGACATGCGATCAGATCTGAGTAAGTCGCGATGCCTCTCTCGTGGTACTGTTCTTGTAACAATACATTACTTGAATGGAAGGTGGAGAAGGTCTTTTCCAGCATATCCTTCTCCGATACGGTCTCACCACATAGTTTCAACTTTGAAACTATATATCTGGAACAAGGCTGAGTTGTACTCATCCACAGACTTAAATTCTATGAATCGCAAGTTCAGCCAGTCGAACTTGGCCTTTGGCAAAATGACCGTTCTTTGATGGTCATACCTCTTTTTTCAATTCCTTCCATAGTTCCAACGGATCTTCAATAGTTAGATACTGATCCTTGAGACTCTCAGTAAGGTGATGGCGTATGATACGAATCGCCTTGTATCTATTTCCCATGGACTCATTGTTTCCGTCGTTGATACATTCACCAATTTCTTTTGAGTTGAGCATGATCTTTGTATTAAGCGCCCATTTGAGGTAATTGTCTCCAGAGAGATTGAGAGCCATGTAGTCTAAGTTCGCAACTTTAGATATCTGAAAATATCCAACAATTTTCAGTTAGGGCTTTTCGACAAAATCCGGACCTTAGGAATATGGCTGATTTTGATCCATTCGATTTTAAGATTTCAAGCAAACAAGCAATTATGCAATTAAACACTTAACTATATGTGGCCGATTTTTAATTATGGGTTTGTGCAATTTGTATTTGTATTTTCGATTTTTTTAACAATTTCTTTTATGCAAGATTAATCCTCAACAATGAATAATAGGATAATCATGCAAAAAGGAGAAAAGATATTCTAAAACTTTTATTTCTCTTAAAAGGAAGGGAATAGAATTTCCTATTTGGAATAGGATTAGGGTTTATGATTTCATTCATTTTTTTGTCTTTCTATGGGTGCGAATTTTTTTTTCTTAGAGTTTTCGATGTCATGCTTTGGCTAAACAAACAAGAACATTCAATATAGCAATCCTAACTCATGAACAAGCAAACCGATTTCAAGAGATGATTCAAATTCGATTTCAACAATATGCAATCCGATTTTTTTTCCCCTTTTTTTTTCTTTTTTCAATGATCAATAAGCTTTATGATTTGTTTTTAACAAGCAAGCAACCAATCCATGAAAACACAGCAAGCGATTTATGCAAGCAAGTTCATTAATCATAGAATTCTATTTTTAGGGTTTTTAGAATATCTCAAGTCCAATTCAATTTGGGTTTAAACAAAGATCAAACAAGGTTTAAACATAAAACTGATTTTAATGTCTTGACTTTACCACAGATTCAAGTTCAGATATTGGTTCAACAAAAACAAACAAGTTTTGAGAGAATCGATTTTAGGGTTTTATTTTTCTTAGTCCAAATTTGATTTTCTCTCGTTCTTAGATTAGGTTTTACCTTTAACACCTTTTGATTAAGAACTTGTATGAACCGGGAGCTAAAGACCTCGGAAAACACTTGCAACCTCAAACAAAGAAACTGGAACTCCTTATTGGAGACGGCGGCCGGCGGCGGCGGCGGTCGGACGGCGGCTAGGGCTAGCTTAGGGTTTTAGAGCTTCGTGCTTATAACGTGTTGTAAATTATATATCAATTATTGACGAGACCAAAAGTCTTTATATATAAGTTTATAAGGATAGAAAATGAAACATTCCATAAACCTATTCCTTGTCTAACAAGGAATGGTTAAGACTAAACCTAAGGACCGGTTATGATATAACTTATACTGGGCCGGTTTCGTGAGTCCATAACCAAATGGTTTTTAACAATTTTTCATTTTTTTTTATAATTTCATTTCTCATCTTATTTATGTTATCTACACTGTTGGTTTTTGTTATAATCCATTGAGGTTGGATCTCCATAACCGGCCCAGTCGTAGAGAGTCCGTGTCCGTTCTGGTCCATAAGATTAGTAGATGTTTTCCTTATTCTTGTAGGAGTAGTAAAATGACTATTTCCTTTTTTTTATCCTTTGTGTAATCACTATATAAAGAGACCTTTAGTGATGTCTAAAACAGGGGGAGTAATACGTGTTGTACTCTTTTTCCTAGCTAAGGTTTTGCCCAATTGGGTTTTCCTTAGAAATATTTTAATGAGGCAGCATCCCCAAGCGTATTACAAAGATCCTTGATAGCATCGGGCTCGGTTGTTTTGTCCAAGCGGAGTGTTAAAAACTGTTTGGTTATGGACTCACGAACCGGCCCAGTAGAAGTTATATCATAACCGGTCCTTAGGTTTAGTCTTAAACATTCCTTGTTAGACAAGGAATAGGTCTATGGAATGTTTCCTTTTCTATCCTTATATAAACTTATATATAAAGACATTTGGTCTCATCAATAATTGACATAGAATTTACGTATACTTTGGAAGCTGTGTTTTAGTTAGAATATTTGCCTGTAATATTGGCCCGTTGATTTGATGATCCTAAACATCATGTGAAACTGGCTTATTCAAATCTATCTTTCCAATCTCAAATGTTCAGGATCCAGTTAAGCATTTCAAAGTACAGTAATATTTTTTCACCAGATTCACTAACTCTTGACAATCTCTTTCGATGCAACTTTCCAATATCATTTACACCAGTAGTTATGTATTACAATTATCAGCGATTGGCATTTCACTTCAATACCACTCATAGCCTTAATATCTTCTGCTTTACATAATCTCCTTTATAAAAAACATTTTCATCACAAATTATCCAACTAGATTTTTCAGTTCCTTTTACATTGATATAAGACCATCACAGTTACATTTATATTGTTCTTTATTTGGTCTCTTCCATCTCTATTTTTCGGGGATTTCGATTGTGACGCATTGTTGACTGAGATCTTCCACCACTGTTCTCGATGTAGTCTTGGTTATCCAACCATTCATTTGCATCTTGTTTAGCTTGTTGTAGTGTTTTCCTCCAAATAAAATTTGTCTATGTTGGTATATGCAAATGTTTAAAATCTATAAACGCCATAGTATCCAGAAAGTTAATAGTTGGACTTGGCAAAGAATTGTTTCTTGTCAATAGTGCATGAATTTTATCATTTAACAATACTTGATTATTGTGAACAATGGGATTCAGGAAGTTAGATGCATGCTATAGTAATTGTGCATGTTCACACTAAAAGACCAGATATTTGATTGTCTCTTCGTCTTTAACACATTTCATGCAGGTAGTCATTGTACTTATATGTCGATTGTTTAACAGCTCTCCCTTAGCGAAAGCATTTGACACAAATTCCACAGGAAATTCTTGAACTTTTGTGTTACTTGGAATTTCCATATTGAGTTCTTGAGAAAGATAGAACCTAGTAGTGACTCTGTTTTTTGTACATATGGAAGATGGATTACTAGCCAATCCACTGATTTAATTGAAAATATACCAAACTTGCAGTAGTGTCATCCTAAATAGTTTGCTGTATCTTTTAAAATCAAACGAAGAGACAAAATTCCTTTAATACAAGTTCCCGTATCCTTTATTTATTATGTTTTCTTGTATATGTAATCCACTCTTTAACCAAGCAGTGAACTACTTGTACTTCTTTTGAATGAGGCTGTGGTGGGTACAATGGTAGCCACAGATTAGTTCATGCATTTACTATAAATCCATCTCCAATAATAAAGTGCATTCCCTGTTTTAAAAGATCTCTTTTAGAAAGGAGAGATTTTCAAACATATTTATGAAATTTTCTTTGAAGTTCATGCTATAAAAAAAATTTTCTCTCCAAATGTCACTCATGAAAAGTTAGAAACTTAAAGATTTTATAGAACACCATATTGTTCATCACTCTTGTAAACACACATAAAATATAATTGAAATTAGATAATATGCTAGTGTGTTCACCACAAGCTTTGTAGTTGTCCCAAATCTGACCAAACAGAAACACTTACCTGTCCGAGTTCAAACTCTCTGTCTTTGAGTTTTATTATAATCGGTTGTGTCCATCCATGGTTCAAAGCTTGTTGAGAATTGTAGTTTGATCTGAGCAAAGACAAAGTATCTGGTGGCTCATATTTGAACATTGAGGATCTTTCAAAAGCATTTCCAAGCTCCTTGTAATACTCCTTTGTAGTGCTCTTTACTCCAGCTTCTTGAGTTTAGTAGTTGTTTGGGTTGGTAACAAACTCATACTATCTTGTTGCATCAGGTCTGGCCTTTATGATAGTTGAACCTGTACCAACCAAAAGCAAGTAAGGCTTCATGCGTTTTTGAGAGTCTAGAGAGGTACCTCGAGTTTGTTGGCATAAATCTGGTGGCTTTTCTATGATTACCAACGCGTTCAGTGCTTCTCCAGTTCCTTTGTTTAGGCTTTGAAGATCAACCACCAAGGTGCTGTTCGTTGGTGTTATCTCTCCAAAGTATTTATACTTATCCATGGTTCCTGTTTCTTTTTGAGCACTCATAGGACAGAACAAGTGCATTAAACTCGAAAAAAGAGATGAGAAACAAAGTAATTGAAACTATAACCTGTTACAAAATTTTGCCAATATGAAATCAGGTTGTGAGTTTCACTTATTCTAGTACCAAACAAGAGATGTGGTATATGAATAATGTCAAGCGCAAGTTGATCATTGGCCTTAGCTCGTTCTGCTTCAAGTTTCTCCTTTTGACCTGTACTTTTCTCAGCTTCTTTTGGACAAGACAAGAACTTTATCATATCTCACTTACCTCAGCTCGTTCTGTTTCCTTAAAATTAGTGATCTCAGAATTTGCGACTTGATTCTGAACCGTGATCAAGCCTAGCTCTTCTCCTTGGCTTACGAGCTTCCCTTGTATGTCCATAGATTTATCCAGGTGCTCTTCTTCAGTACCTGATCCTGCATCAACGCCCTTTGACCAAGACAAGTGATTCATACTAGAAGTAAGAGTGCTAAGAACATCAACAGAATCATGACTAGTATCAGTATTAATTCCTTGCGGTTCTAGAGATGTAAAATGTGAATCATGACTAGTATCAGTATTAATTCCTTGCAGTTCTAGAGATGTAAAATGTGTTTCTCTTTTAGTTGGACAATCTCTAGCATAATGACCACTATCTTTGCACTTAAAACAAGTTATTTCACTTAGATTCAAAGTGTTAGAAGACTTATCTTGAGTGTGCTTCCCTTGTGATTCAGATAGAGGTGAAATCGGTTCTGGTTGCTTTGAGTTTTTCTGATCAGTTTGAACACTTGATTGCTTCGGATTTGAGCTCTACTGAAGCTTTTGTCGAAATACATCACTCATGATCTGTTCCATCCGAGCCTTAATCTCTTTCACCAACAGATCCTTATTTCGTTGTTGGTTTCTTTGCCATAATCAGTTTTCTTGTTCACAGGTTCCTCAGCTTTGAAATCTGTTGAAGTTGTCCTCTTCTCTCTTGGAACCTTAAAAACCGTGTGGTCCCTCTTTGTCTTTGGCACATACTGATCCCTTAGGAGCTTCTTCATTTCGTCCCAAGTGATGATAGGTGGCTCCTTGTAGTACCAGCGATCCACATGCTCTTGCCTCCACCCCCTACGAACCTCTCCTCTGAGCTGATCAATTGCATAATCCAATCTCTTCTCTTTTCTGATGTTGTTGTAGTAAAACCAATCCTCCATGTTTCTTTCCCACTCTAGATAGATTCCTTCTCCTGAAAAAGAATAGAGTTGAATCTCTTAGCAGATTGCTGACAAGTAAGGGAAAAAAACCAAAGCGATTAGAGGTGTGAGAGATTTTATGTGATCTTCTCCATGTTGAACTCCTTAGGTCGTCTGGTGGCTTGGGTTTAAAAGTCTTGTTCTCTCCTTTCCTGTACTATGTTATACTCCACACAAGGTGAATCTTTCTCTTCTCTCATTACTTGTTTCATCTTTTCGGTAATGGATTCAACAGGAGGCTGGTGGTGTTTAGGGCTTGATCTCTTCTCTGCCCTTGACATACCTGAGAAACAGAGAAAATATACACCAGTAACTAGTCCTTTTTGCAACAGAATCGATCGCACACAGCATATGCTAACAGATTCTTCAAATCACAACCAAAACGCACTCTCTCTAGTTTCTGATCACGCAAACAGCTTTGATATGGTTCCCTTTTCCTTTCCTATTTTTGGATTTTCCCTATTTTTCTGGGGTATCACTTTTTCTGTCGGCTGATTTTATTTAGTGGATTAATTTCTCCTATTTCGTAGGATATAATTTATTTTTATCTATCCTCCATTTTTTTATTGAAAGGGGAAATAGAAACCGTATTCACAGATACTTGGCTTTCCAAGTTTTGAAGAGCTGTCATGTTTGATGAATAACCAAGCCCCAAGATGAGATCTTAATTCAAATTGGTGTGGAGTCAACCTTTGAATGTTCCAGATATATTAGCTTTCTCTGATACATCGTGATACAATCATGGAAAGCGTCTAGTATAGGAAGCTGGAACCAAAGCCAAGAGATGACCTTATGGCCAAGAAGCTTGAACAAGAAGGGTTTACAACTCATTTTAAGGAAGCCTCTGTTCGGATTCAAGATGATCTTCACAAATACCAAAATCAGGAAGGATTTGTTTGGATTCAGGATGGATGTGTTCGGATTCAGGAAGGTCTTCCCAAATCGACTGAACAAGGATTTATGAATCCCTTCCAAAAGACGGACCAAATTCAGAAGCTCAAGGGTTTCATGACTAATAAAACCTTGTGGTGTCAAAGAGGCACTCATCTTTATTATTAATTTAGTCAAGTCTTTTCAATTTCCCAAGTACTTGGTTTTCCACAAAACAATTACTTCTTTGTCTCCCTCTTCTCTATATGTACGATTTGCTTAACAAGAATAAGATGAGCTATTTTTGATTTTGAAACTTCTGTGTTTTTGTGAGAGAGTGATTCTCTTTGTTCCTTGTGAACTTTCTTGTTGTTGGTAAAGGGTTACTTCCACAACACAAATCTGTTGCTAGGTTAAGGGTTACTTCCTTGCAACAACCTCTTGGGTTAAGGGTTACTTCTCAAGAGTTCTGGGTATATGAGGCTATTCTGCATCCTTTGACGTTCCCATCAATCCATCATAGTTCTGCGAAGGGCCAGTAGCCTTCTAGTCCATATCCAACATTCGGCTTTGAGTATTCCTTCCCGGGATTGTATCAAGTGGTATGAGAGCCACTCATTGCTGGTTTCTTTTCGATTTCATCTGTTCATTTTCTCATCTCTTCATCACCAAAATTCTGTCAAACACATCTTTTCTCTCTATCTATAAATAAGGAATCCGGGTCACTCTGTTTATTGTTTACGATCTATAAAAAAATCTATTCAGAAAGAAAAGGAAAGGATCAAGCGGTTGATATTGAGGAGAAATCCAATCTGAGTTGGTTAAAGCAGATTCCTGCCAAAAATCTTTCAACTATCTATCTCTTCTTCTTTTTCCCCTTTGTCGTTTGGAAGTCCTTACCAAAGCTGATCTATTTTGCTTGCAACATTGGAAAACTCTCAAAGTGACCAAAAAAATCAGTGAGCAAACATGAGAGAGAGATTTATTGATTTACTAATTTGTGTGTTCAGGGCTTGTTGGGGTCAAAATCCCCTCCTCAGAGATTGATAGAACGAAAAGCCTAGATTACGAACAAACGGCTCGTGTCCTGGCCACATGCCCTCGAATTGGGACCAAACGCCCAGAATGCATGGCCATCCGCCCATCCTTCTTTCAAGGCCGGGTGCCCATCATAGATCATTGAGCTAACCGCCTATGAATCTCAGCAAGGGCCATCTGATATTATGCGTTTTTAACGTATTTTGATTCGTTTTTAGTATTCGGTTTGAGTTTTGATTTGCATCTTTCGTTAGTTTTTCGAGTCTTTTCTATTATTTTGAGTCTTTTTACAGATTTCATGGAGTTCCGAAGGAGTTTGGCATTTACGGACATGTTCGAGTCGAGTTAATGCGGAAAACACGAGAAAATGACCAAGTGAAGAACGACCGTTCTTTGAGAAGAACGACCAGCCAAGAACGACCGTTCCCTCATCAGAACGGTCGTTCCCCATCCCACCTACCTTGCCGACAATATTGAAGAACGACCGTTCCCTCCAAGGAACGATCGTTCCCCGTCTCACCTACTTCGCGATCGACCATGCACGGAACGACCGTTCTCCGCCAAGAACGATCGTTCCCAAGCTCACCTACTCCACCTACTTCGATCGACCATTGGGAACGATCGTTCTACACCAAGAACGACCGTTCCCCACTTCACCTACTCCCCTTCACCTTGGCCTATATAATGAACTCACTCTTGATGCTTCAAAACACATCTTCTTCTTCCTCCTCTCTTCTCTAGCTTCTAAACATTGCTCTCTCTTCAGTTTTAAGTTTTATGTTTATGCTTTTATTAAGTTTTATTTAGTTTCTTTTAAGCTTTATACATTTATGCTTAATTAAGTTTTACTTTCAGTCCTCATTATCTATATTTATACTTTGTTTCAAGTTCTTAATAAGTTATTTTCCGCTTTCATTATCTATTCAAGCTTTTATGATGAACTCTATAATCATGTTGTTTTCTTCTTTAATCATGTCTGAGTAGATCTCTTAGTTAGGTTAAGGTTTGTCAAACGGATTCATGAGCTTTAGGGCTAAACACAAATAGGCTATTCAAATCAATATCTTCACCCTTGTTGTTCTTAATGCTTAGATCGAATTGATCACTTGATTTTATGATATGAGGTTTAACTTAGACAGCGAGAGTTGCTAGGTTGCTAGAAAGAACATTGGTGAGCAATTTATTCATTACCTGCGAGAGTAGATGTATTGGAGAATTGTGAACATATTAAACCTGATCTTAAGGCTTGTCTACGATTTCTAGTACCAACGAGAGTTAGGAATTTTAGGTTGATAGACAAAGATATTGATACCACGAGAGTGGATTGATATTATCCTAGTGTTTGAGTTCTAGACTTACGCTTAATCATTGCCTGAATAGTTGTTGATCCTTTGCTCTGAATCTCCTGCGATATTCTTTGACCTAACGCTTGTTTAATATTATCTTACAACCGATTTCGCTTTTATTATTTGATATTTACAAAAACCAAAAACATATTGAATTGTCTTAGCTTTTGATTTAGCTCATTTTATCAAAGTGTGAAAACTGGTCTTCGTGGGATCGACCCCTAAATACTACTTCGTATGCTGTGCACTTGCAGTAGGAAATAAGGGTTTAAAACTCGTGTATCAAGTTTTTGGCGCCGTTGCCGGGGACCAAATTTTCACCTTTGGTTTACGGCTGAATTATTAGACTAAGAACTTTACTGAACCGTTTTCTCTTCTTCTTTGTTTTTGTGTTTCACGTGCATGTCCACAAGGAGCACAAGGAGCAAAAACAACAAAGACCTTCTTAGCTTGACAAACGACGAGCTAGCAAGGATTGAACGAGGAAACAAAAGACGCAACACACCAGTCAAAGAAGCAGAAACGTCTGACACCGCCAACTCAGAGATGGGCGGACAAATAGACATCGCAGCTCAGCTGCTACAACTTCAGACAGCCATGGAGCAGCTTCGTTTGCAACAAGAGAGGCAACTCGTTGCACAACCTGCCTTCGGGGACAAAGATGCGGCTCACGCATACTACCAAGATCGATCTGCGATCGTTACCCCGACCATCCAGAGGCAAGATTACGAGATCAAGTCTCAAATGATCGCTCTCGTGAAGCAACACCTGTTCCACGGTCTGCCTGCTGAGATTCTGATGGATCACATCGAGAACTTTGAAGAGATCTGTAGCACAACCAGCTCCAATGGTGTGCCCCCAGATTTTTTGAAGTGCAAGCTTTTCCCTTTCTCTCTTGCGGGAAAAGCATCACAGTGGTTAAAATCTTTACCACCACGCTCTCTACCGACTTGGGCTGATGCAAGATCAGCCTTCTTGGATAAGTTCTACATGAAATCCAAGACCGCAGCCTTGAGGAACAAGATCTCCTCATTCGAACAACAGTCCGGTGAATCCTTCAATGAAGCATGGGAGCGGTTTAAGGAGTACAAACGCGAGTGCCCTCACCATGGGTTTAGTGATGAGCAGCTGCTCAACACCTTCTATGACGGAGTTGATTGGGACTACAGAAACGCCCTGAATGCAGCTAGTAACGGTGACTTCTACACTAAGTCAAAGGAAGGAGCCCTGGAGCTGATCGAGAACCTAGCTGCAAGTTCCAGCAACAAAAACCCAGAGTACGACAAAAAGAAGGTCAAAAGTGTGGAGTCCAAGCAGATTGCGGAGCTCACGACCAAGGTTAACCTTCTCCTTAAGGGGAACAAAAAGTCCGTCCTCGCTCAAGTCCATGAGGAAGAAACCAGTGATGATCGGAGGGAGGTCAATTATGTGAACGGGCAAGGATTCGGACAGAACCACGGTTTCAACAACCAAGGTTTCAATACCCATCCGAATTTGTCCTATATGAGCACTAATGTGGAGAATCCTCAAGACCAAGTTTACCCTAAGAAAGGAGGACAGAATCAGATGGGCTTACAGGAAGGCTACTCCAACAACTACCAGGGTAGACAATTCGTCCCAAATCAGAACCGATTCCAAGGAGGAAATCAACAAAAGCAGCCCTTAATAAACTCGCAGCCCCAACCTTTCACAAATCCGCAGCCTTCATCTTCAGCAACCGGCTCCCAAGACTAGCTGAAGAACATGATGCAACAACTACTGGCGGGACAGCAAAAAGCCGCGGCTGAGATCAATACAAAAATTGACACCATGTATGTGGACCTTAATGGGAAGTACGAAGCAGTACGGACTCACATGAAGCAGCTTGACACGCAGATTGCACAAACCGCTGAATCAGTTAAGAGGACGTCAGGGACTCACGCAGAGGTGAACTACGTGAATGAAGGCCATGTGGAGAATCAGTGCTTGCAAGCTTCGGCGTCTAACTCTCAAGACGAGCTGGAGTCTCTTATGCACTTAGTTCTACTCAACCAACAAAAATCTGCTGATGAGGTCAATATCAAGGTGGACAGCATGTACAATGATCTCAACAATAAGTTTGAAGCTGTTTGCACTCGCATGAAGAAGCTTGAGATTCAGATTGGTCAAACTGCTGAGGCATCAGAAAATCTTCCAGCAAGGGTATACATTCCTAAAGTGCCTTATCCAGTTTTACCTAAAGATCAGAGGGAGCCCATCAGTGCAGAGAAACCAGCTGATTTTAAGAAGATAACTCAAGAAGAGATTAAGGCAGTCTTTGTAGAAGCAAGGAGTACACCACCAGCACTGAGGGTATTGCCTAAGGTTGAAGATCCCGGAAAATTCTTAGTCCCATGCTCCGTTGCTGGAGTTGAATTCAAGGACGCTCTTTGTGATTCCGGGTCTACTGTGAATCTCATGTCAAAGGCAATTGCAGAGAAGTTGAAAATTTCTAAGGTAAAGCCTAGTCATATGACTCTTCGATTTGCAAACACCTCCTCAACAACATCGTCTGGCAGCATTCACGATCTACCTGTCCGAATAGGGGATTGCCTAGTTCCAACCGATTTTCAGGTTGTGGAGATGAGAGAAGGTTATGGCATGCCCTTACTTCTTGGAAGACCGTTCATGGCTACTGCGGGTGCAATCATCGATATGCCAAATAGGCAAGTCTGCTTTTCCAAGATTGACAAGAATCTCTTCTACGAAGCTGTTCCCATAGGAACAACCACACGCGCCTCTTGCATCTCAGCAGTGGATAGAGAGGAAGCACGTACTCCGATTCCGCAAGCACCTGCTCCACCACCCGGGAAATTTAGGGAGAAGGCAAAGACGCAGGGAAACATGCAGTGCAAAAAGATGACGGGAGGTTCTCAAATGACTTTGATCCCTCAAGGATATGATGGAAACTCGGTTGACTACAAGGTGAAGTGCAAAGGTCGTCCTAAACCTTTCTCTAGAGTTAGAGCTATTCTTCCATCAGAATTGAAAGAGAAGGGTATTGGTGTTGTGAATGGAATGCTGAGTATGGTTCCGAACATGAGGATGCCTGATTATGGAGCTTATTTTGAAGCAAGCTATCAAACCCAGCCTAACTGACACATGGCACCAACGTCAAGCTTAGCGACGTAAAACAAGCGCTTTCGTGGGAGGCAACCCACCAGGTAACATGTAAATATCGTAAATTTTTTTTTTCGTTTTTGTTCTATTTACGTTTCTTGTTTTGTTTAAGATTGTTTTTGCAGGCTTTTATTAAGTGTTCGAGAAACCGCTCTGCTGTGAGTGAAGAGATCGATCGTTCTCTTACAAGAACGGTCGTTCTAGGCGGACGAACGATCGATCCGGGAGGAAGAACAGTCGTTCTATAAACCAATCCGTCTTCTCGCATATCACGACGGAACGACCGTTCTCTGCCCAGAACGGTCGTTCTCATCATTTTCCACGACGGAACGATCGTTCCCGGGTAAGAACGATCGTTCCCAGGTTTGATTTCTTCCCCAAATTCAAAATTAAACCGGTTTTTACTTAGAATAAACCGGAAGACACTCGATTTATTATGGAGAACGATCGAAATCCTCTCATTCCACCATTGCTCATCGTTCTTCAAGTTCTTCCCAAGAACAAAACCTAGAAAACTTTTGATTTGCCATAACTCTCTCAATTTTTGGGGGTTTTTGTTGATTCTTGGTTCCAATCCACTTGATTTTTCACACTCTTTCTGATTCTGGCAACCGTTCTAACAATTAACAAAGGTATGAGTTCGAAATTCCTTGGAACCAATTCGCCTTTCATGAAGAAAAATTGCTTGTCTCTTGTGTCCATTGTTGTTTGATGGTGAAATATTGCTAGATTCTTGTCTAGGATGGATATAGGAACTTGATTTTAGGTTGAATTGATGGTTTCATAGCATAAAACGAAATTGGGTTTTTGTTGTTCGAAAAAATCCGACCATGTTGAGAAAAATGAGTTGTGCATTCGAATTCAATACTTGGAAGGAGATTGATTCTTGTTTCTAATGATATATGAACTCATGTTTGATGAATTTTCCATGAAAAGTAGCTCATGAAAATTTTTGTGAAAATTTGCTAAAATGGATCGAAAGTTGTCGGTTTTGTAGGATGAGCGGAGTTCAACGAGAAGTAGGAAGCTCTAGCAACACGAGCAGGAAGCGTAAGACAACGCGTGACAAGAACCCGCTCAACAGACCCATCACCGGAAAGTGGGATGCATACGACAGCAAGTATTTGTCGGACTTGCGACAAACGAAGCTTATGCCAAACCGGTTGGGCAGTGAGGCTACATTGGAGGCATTGGGTCTGAAAGAGGATGTAGAGACTGTGTTCGAGAACATTGGGTTCGGACGGCTGTGGAAGATGAACATGCCCATCTATCCTAAGTTGGTGAAGGAGTTCCTCGCGACTTGCCGTCTCACCTACACCAATCCCGAAAAACCAAAGGCGAGTGAGGGTACTCTCACCTTCTTCCTCAACAAGAAGCACTACGAGTAAAGCCTCTTCGAGATTTGCGACATCTATGGTTTCCACAAAGGAGAAGACGTCAAGTTCTTCAAGTTCAGAAAAGAAGATTCGGATGAGTTCTGGTCGATCATTGCTAGTGGGCAGTATATCCCGCGAAATGCTAAGATAACCGCGATCAGGAATCCGGTTTTGAGAGTTGTGGTAAAGATCATCAGCAACACCTTCTTCTGCAAGAAGGAATCGGGAGCTGTACGAGATGATGAGTTGTGGATGCTGTTCTATGGAGTGAAGCATCTCATTCCGATGTACGCAGATTCGGACGGTCCTACCGAGAACTTTGCTGCTGTGTTGTGTGACATGTTGGTGAAGATCAAGACGAGGCCTCCGAAGATAACATATGTAAGCAACATCCTCACGCCTATCTTCCAACACACGCAGGTTGATCTGTCCGGAGATGAGGTTTTGAACAAATGGGAGAGTATTGACATCGACCATCTCATCCGTTGCACAGTCCTCAACAAGAAGGACGTCTACCAGTTCTATGGGCGCGACGGAGTGGCCCGTTTTTGTAGACTCCCGAACAGAGGTATCACTTCTCTCATTGATCAGGACAGTTTGGAGTTTAATGTTGGTCAGGAGTTTTTGATAGCAGATCCAGCGGGGCAAGTCGCACAAGTTTCGCGACCTCGCAAGATACATCGACCACTGCGCGCACGCCAGCCTGAAGAAGAGAGTGATGATGAGATGGCGGAGGGTGGAGATGATATCGAAGAAGAAGAAGAATCACAGCCACGACAACTCCTCCCACACAACGGTAACAGATACCGCTTGCCGCCGAGCCCTCCAGCAGATGACACCGCGCAACAACTCCAGTGGATCATCAAATCACAAAAGAAGAACAACTCGATGATGAGGAAGATCTGGGGAGCGATCCAGAAGATTAGACCTTGTTCTTGTGCATCAGGTTCGCAGACACGAGGAGATGACAGCGACGTCTCCAGCGATGGCCATGAGAGGAGGACCAAAGCGAGACAAGATCGGTTGAGCGGATGACGGATAGAGAGCAGCACCGATAGCTACACCAGCGACCACTGAGCTGTGGTTATTTCTATCACCTTTGTTATATCCATTTTTATTTTAGGAACTTTTTATTTTTATTTATGACTTTGCGAATTTCTCTTTCAGTTTTGTTTAAACCGGGACGGTTAAAAACAAGTCTGGGGGAGGGATTTATTTGTGTACTAACGCTGTGTTTATTTCTTATGTTTTATTTTCGTGTGTTTAGATTTTCAAAAAAAAAAATTATACATTTTTATCGAGTCAAAACAGTGTGTGATTTTGTTAAAACATTTTGGAATTGCAACATGTTCGATGTCATTGCCTTAGGACTGCTTAGCATTGTTTGAGGATAGTTTGGAAACGCAGAAAAATCCATAACTTGATCATTTAGTGAATTTCTCAAATCATCTGAACTTAATCGAATTATCGGAACTTAATATGGACTTAATTTATCTCACTTAGGGAGTTGATAATCATGTATTGGATTTTACATTTGGATTTTTCTTTGCATCATTTCTACCAATCTTTGCTAACTCCAAATGGCTAGACTTATCCTTAGTCTAGTACCACACCCTTACCATTTTCATGTTGAAACCCACTTTTCTTCGTTTACTGTCATTGCATTCATGTGCAAAAACTATGGAGTATACGGACCGACACAACTTTTCTTTAGGATTGTGTCTAGATAGGTTGTCTCTTTCTGATTAAACTCATGGGATGTGTCTAGAAATGTGATCTCTCTCTTTGAATATATTCATTGAAAATTTTCGTTTCAAAAGAGAATGAACTTTTAATGGGTAGAAGATTTTATTCACATTCAAGAAATAAGCTTACATTGTTAAAATTCTTTTGATGCAGATCTTAGAGACTAACCGGTTCTATTCTCCGATATAAAAAAAAAAAGAATAAAAAAAAAAAAAACAGAAGGAACCGGGAAAGTCGTGAAGGTAATATCTTTAAATTTCATGAAACGTTAAAAGAAATCATGTTCTTGTTTGTGACTCAGTTAAAAAAGGATAGAAGGGTTAGAGTTAAGGAGAGTTGTGTACCTCCTAATTGGTCTGTGTCTCACGGTGATTTTGCATAATGATTTGCATCCGTTTATACTGCTAAAAGAAACCAAAACACTTGAGCCACCAAATACCAACCTTGATACCTAGACCATAACGTGTTAGATATTCCCTTTGTGAGAGTACACACATTTGATAATGAATGTTAAATATTGAGTTCTGCTTGATCATGAGATTTCACTTATTTACTACGGTTATGGAGAAGTACAATGAAGTACGGTTTGATCTGAACTTTGCGAATGTGGTTTACGGGCAATTGATTTAGAGTATGGTCCTATAAGTTTTACAAGTCTCACACGTTTTTCTAACCTCTCCTCTTTGTAAAATATCTGGTTTTGCTTGGGGACAAGCAAAGGTTTTAGTTGGGGGGAGTTGATATTATGTGTTTTTAACGTATTTTGATTCGTTTTTAGTATTCGGTTTGAGTTTTGATTTGCATCTTTCGTTAGTTTTTCGAGTCTTTTCTATTGTTTTGAGTCTTTTTACAGATTTCATGGAGTTCCGAAGGAGTTTGGCGTTTACGGACATGTTCGAGTCGAGTTAATGCGGAAAACACGAGAAAAGGACCAAGTGAAGAACGACCGTTCTTTGAGAAGAACGACCAGCCAAGAACGACCGTTCCCTCATCAGAACGGTCGTTCCCCATCCCACCTACCTTGCCGACAAGATTGAAGAACGACAGTTCCCTCCAAGGAACGATCGTTCCCCGTCTCACCTACTTCGCGCTCGACCATGCACGGAACGAACGTTCTCCGCCAAGAACGATCGTTCCCAAGCTCACCTACTCCACCTATTTCGATCGACCATTGGGAACGATCGTTCTACACCAAGAACGACCGTTCCCCACTTCACCTACTCCCCTTCACCTTGGCCTATATAATGAACTCACTCTTGATGCTTCAAAACACACCTTCTTCTTCCTCCTCTCTTCTCTAGCTTCTAAACATTGCTCTCTCTTCAGTTTTAAGTTTTATGTTTATGCTTTTATTAAGTTTTATTTAGTTTCTTTTAAGCTTTATACATTTATGCTTAATTAAGTTTTACTTTCAGTACTCATTATCTATATTTATACTTTGTTTCAAGTTCTTAATAAGTTATTTTCCGCTTTCATTATCTATTCAAGCTTTTATGATGAACTCTATAATCATGTTGTTTTCTTCTTTAATCATGTCTGAGTAGATCTCTTAGTTAAGTTAAGGTTTGTCAAAGGGATTCATGAGCTTTAGGGCTAAACACAAATAGGCTATTCAAATCAATATCTTCACCTTGTTGTTCTTAATGCTTAGATCGAATTGATCACTTGATTTTATGATATGAGGTTTAACTTAGACAGCGAGAGTTGCTAGGTTGCTAGAAAGAACATTGGTGAGCAATTTATTCATTACCTGCGAGAGTAGATGTATTGGAGAATTGTGAACATATTAAACCTGATCTTAAGGCTTGTCTACGATTTCTAGTACCAACGAGAGTTAGGAATTCTAGGTTGATAGACAAAGATATTGATACCACGAGAGTGGATTGATATTATCCTAGTGTTTGAGTTCTAGACTTACGCTTAATCATTGCCTGAATAGTTGTTGATCCTTTGCTCTGAATCTCCTGCGATATTCCTTGACCTAACGCTTGTTTAATATTATCTTACAACCGATTTCGCTTTTATTATTTGATATTTACAAAAACGAAAAACATATTGAATTGTCTTAGCTTTTGATTTAGCTCATTTTATCAAAGTGTGAAAACTGGTCTTCGTGGGATCGACCCCTAAATACTACTTCGTATGCTGTGCACTTGCAGTAGGAAATAAGGGTTATCTCTTAGTTAGGTTAATGTTTGTCAAAGGGATTCATGAGATTTAGGGCTAAACACAAATAGGCTATTCAAATCAATATCTTCACCCTTGTTGTTCTTAATGCTTAGATCGAATTGATCACTTGATTTTATGATATGAGGTTTAACTTAGACAGCGAGAGTTGCTAGGTTGCTAGAGAGAACATTGGTGAGCAATTTATTCATTACCTGCGAGAGTAGATGTATTGGAGAATTGTGAACATATTAAACCTGATCTTAAGGCTTGTCTACGATTTCTAGTACCAACGAGAGTTAGGAATTCTAGGTTGATAGACAAGATATTGATACCACGAGAGTGGATTGATATTATCCTAGTGTTTGAGTTCTAGACTTACGCTTAATCATTGCCTGAATAGTTGTTGATCCTTTGCTCTGAATCTCCTGCGATATTCCTTGACCTAACGCTTGTTTAATATTATCTTACAACCGATTTCGCTTTTATTATTTGATATTTACAAAAACCAAAAACATATTGAATTGTCTTAGCTTTTGATTTAGCTCATTTTATCAAAGTGTGAAAACTGGTCTTCGTGGGATCGACCCCTAAATACTACTTCGTATGCTGTGCACTTGCAGTAGGAATAAGGGTTATCTCTTAGTTAGGTTAATGTTTGTCAAAGGGATTCATGAGATTTAGGGCTAAACACAAATAGGCTATTCAAATCAATATCTTCACCCTTGTTGTTCTTATGCTTAGATCGAATTGATCACTTGATTTTATGATATGAGGTTTAACTTAGACAGCGAGAGTTGCTAGGTTGCTAGAGAGAACATTGGTGAGCAATTTATTCATTACCTGCGAGAGTAGATGTATTGGAGAATTGTGAACATATTAAACCTGATCTTAAGGCTTGTCTACGATTTCTAGTACCAACGAGAGTTAGGAATTCTAGGTTGATAGACAAAGATATTGATACCACGAGAGTGGATTGATATTATCCTAGTGTTTGAGTTCTAGACTTACGCTTAATCATTGCCTGAATAGTTGTTGATCCTTTGCTCTGAATCTCCTGCGATATTCCTTGACCTAACGCTTGTTTAATATTATCTTACAACCGATTTCGCTTTTATTATTTGATATTTACAAAAACCAAAAACATATTGAATTGTCTTAGCTTTTGATTTAGCTCATTTTATCAAAGTGTGAAAACTGGTCTTCGTGGGATCGACCCCTAAATACTACTTCGTATGCTGTGCACTTGCAGTAGGAAATAAGGGTTTAAAACTCGTGTATCACCATCCGCCCCTTCATCTCCTCTTGGAAACATAGCGGATGGCGGATTGCATGGTTGGAACCGATTCAGCCGTCCTTCATGCTAGCCGCCCATCAGGACATCAACCCATGCATCTCGGAAAAGAGATTGGCGGATAGTCACCATCAATGGAACGGGCGGCTGGAGGCTCGACAGGAGGAGGGCTGATCGGTGGCCAAATTCGTAAAACGTTCAGAACACTATCCACGCGGAAAAGCCGTTAAAAACTGTTCATAACCCGGGAAAATAAACCGAAGACTGGCTAAGACTTAATCCGGACTAGTTTTACTGTTCACAGTTTATTGTTCTCCGAGTATTATTCATGAGTTACTGTTCAGGGAACAGAAAAGATCGGGTTGGATCAAGTTTAAATCAAGTGATGGGCTAACCAGAATTTGGGCCGTAGGCAGGCCCAAATTGGCTGAAGATTGGCGGCTGGAAGGAAGGGAAAATTGTCCCACATTGCTTACAAATAGTTTTAGCCTCCTAGGTTCACTAGTATATATATATATGTATGCTTGTACTAGGGTTAAAGGCATCCCAATTCGAGTACAAGAGCCTAGCCGCCTCTTGACAAAAAAAAATACGGAACTACGGGTGACTTGATCCCTTTCCACAAAGGGTACGTAGGCAGCTAACTTTAAAAACGAGTTCAGTTGCCCCCTTCCATTAAAAAAAAGGGAGGGGGGGAGTTGGTCCGTATATACATACTTCAGAAGAAAATTCAAGAAAAATTCCTCGAAAAAGTTCGAGTGGATGAACACTGGGACTTAGCATCTCAAAACCCATCCAGGCTCGAACAATTTCCCTAGAACATGGATCAAGAAGAAGATCCGGATAGACATCTAGACTCTGTTTCTGGCAATCCATCCGGATAAACAAGGAAAGAAGAGTTCCGAGAAAATTTCGAGAGGATGAACTTTGGGACTTAGCATCTCAAAACCCATCCAGGCTCGAACAATTTCCTGAGAACATGGATCAAGAAGAAGATCTGGATAGACATCGGGACTCAGTATCTTGCAATCCGTCCGGATAAACAAGTAAAGAAGACTTCGGGGAAAAGCTCGAGAGGATGAACATTGGGACTTAGCATCTCAAAACCCATCCAGGCTCGAAAAATTTCCAAAGAACATAGAACAAGAGAGTCAAGGACTCTGGATGAAAATCGGGACGTAGTATCTTGAAACCCATCCGGAATCCCTCACTTAAGTTCCTTCTTAAAGAACAAGAAAGTCGAGAATTCCGGATGAAAATCGGGACTTAGTATCTTGAAACCTATCCGAAATCCCTCGCTCGAGATTTCTTCTTAATGAGCGACTAAGTCAAAAATTCCAGATGAAAATCGAGGCTTGTGTCTTAAAACCATCCGGAATCCCTCACTCGAGTTTCTTCCAAAGGGATGACAAAAATCGCGAACTCTGGATGAGCACCGCGACATAACATCTCGCGACCCATCCGGAACCATCCACCCAAAGCTAAAATACTAAAAGAATCTTTCGAGTCTTCTCACTTGAGTCTTTTCAAACAAAACCGTCTGTTGCTGGCCACAACAAGACTTCATCATTTCGAAAATTCGCCCCTTGGCATATGTAAAAATCGCCTCTCGGCATACTTATCACCGTCTGTTGCTGACCACGACGAGACAAATCCTTAATCATGATTCTTCTAACATCCAGCACTGGATAAATTTAGCGAGCTATACAAATTGTCGGACTAACATTTGAGAGGCGTAACCAGATCGGGAATGCGGGAAGCAACAAGACAATGTTCTATTTAGCTTATTTTCAGGAGCGATTCGCATAGGCAAATATTACGAGGTGTAAACCGCGAAATAAGCTCGCTAACCCAGTAAACATCAGACATGGAAAACTGGTCATGAACATCTCACGAACGCAGCAACAAATCGGCTATGATACGAGATCTTAAACGCGTTCCGTCGAAAGAGGGATTCAAATGAACTCAGCCCCCCTCGACTTTGACCTAGCCGACTTTCCTTATTTTGGCCACGAATTTGTTATTAAAGGAGGTGCTGGCCTCCTAGTTTGAGATACCTTTAATTTTCCTATTTATCAGAGACTTTACTTTAGGTTTTCAGAGCTTTGTATTAATTTTGGGAGAAGAATCTCTGCAACACCTTGAGACGAATTCGGAACCGTCTTTACTTATTTTCTATTTCATTCATGGATTTCTCTTCATCTATTGCTATGCTTTGTTTCTCCATGTCTGAGTAGTCATCTAGCTAGATTAGGGTTTTCAAAGGATTTCATGAGTTAGCAACTGAATGCAAATAGGGTTTTAATATTCGATTGTCTTCATCTATTGTTGATCTTAATGTTGAAACACGATTGTCTGCAAATAGGTTGTTTAATGCACCAAAATGATCATTTAAACTCCTGAAAGAACATAGATGAGCAATTTGTCCTAGACCTGTGAAAGTTGATGTGTAGGCAATTTGTGAACATATCTAACCTGTTCTTAATGCTTGTCTGCAATTTTGGAATCAAACGACAGTTTAGGATTCTAGGTTGTTAGATAAAGTTGTTGATGCCACAACAGTAGATTGACATTAATTTTACGTTTGAGTTCTAGACATGTGCTTAATTCATGCCCTGAATAGTTGTTTAGATGCTATCTCTGAAATCCCTGCGAACTGCCCTGATCTAGTGCCTTTCTTTATTGACTTTATTCATCCTTTATTCTCGGTTAGTTGCTACCCAAAAAATATTGATATGTCTTAGATTTAAATCTAGCTTATAAAACCATAGTGTAATACTTGGTCTTCGTGGGATTCGACCCCTAAATAATACTTTGTTTGTTGTGCACTTGCAGTAGGAAAATAGGGTTTAAAACTTGTGTATCAAGTTTTTTGCGCCGTTGCCGGGGACCAAATTATTACCTTTGGTTTTCGATGAACTTTTTAGTCTAAGATTTACTAACTTGTTCTTCTTTTCTTCTCTTGTGTGTGTTTCAGGACATTCAAGAGATAGCAAGGTTAGGACGAGCTGAATAGAAAAAGAAGTCGGAACCAGCCAACATGGGCGACGAAACTGGCACCCAAGCTGCTAATGGCTATGTATCTGCTGAAATTCGACGGTTAGAACTGTAGATGCAACAGTTTCAACAACAGCTACATACCGCTTGGAGACATTCACACGCCTCATACCTCTTACCAAAACAGAGCTGCTATTTGTGCACTTGCCATTCTAGGGTAAGATTTTGAAATCAAGCCCCAACTAATAGGATTGGTGAAGCAGCATTTGTTCCACGGTTTGGCTGCATAAAATCCGATGGACGATATTGAAGATTTCGAAGAAATCTGCAGCACAACCGGTTCGAATGGCGTTCCCCCAGATTTGCTAATGTGCAAGCTGTTCCTTTTCTCTCTTGCGGACAAAGCTTCACCCTGGCTGAAATCATTGCCACTTGGATCTCTGGCGACATGGGCTGATGCTAGGTCGGCATTCCTGGACAAGTTCTATACCAAGTCCAAAACTGCATCTCTATGGAACAAAATATTTTCGTTCCACCAGCAGTCTGGATAAGCTTTTTTTAAGCTTGGGAAAGGTACGAGTACTGCAGTGATTTCCCTCACCATGGGTTCACTGATGAACAGATTCTGGGTATTTTCTATGATGATGTTGAATGGGATTATCGGAATGCCTTGAATGCAGCCCAGCAATGGCGATTTTTATACAAAGTCCAAGGAAGGTGCTTTTGAGCTGATTGAGAACTTGGCTGCAAGTTCCAGAAATCGCTGTCATGAGTATGATGAGCCTATATACTTCAGTATTGTTGAATCGTAGAAGATTGATGAGCTGGATGCAAAAGTGAATTTGTTGTTGGAGAGAAATCAGAGAAGTGTCCAGCTTTGTGCGAACAAAAGCTATGAGCAGTATGCAGAGGTGAACTACGTGAATGGGGGTGTGGAGAATCAGATCTTTCAAGCTCAGGCGTTTAACTCCCAAGACGAGCTGAAGTCCCTTATGCACTTGGTTTTACTCAAACAACAGAAATCTGCTAATGAGGTCGATGTCAAGGTGGACAGCATGTACAATGATCTCAACAGTAAGTTTGAAGCTGTTTGCACTCACATGAAGAAGGTTGAAATTCAGGTTGCTAAAAATGCTGAGGCATTAGAAATTCCTCATGGAAAAGCAGAGGTGAATCCTTGGAAAGGGTATGTCAATGCATTTGAGACAAATAGTGGTAGGATACTGAATTCTGCAGTAAAAAACGTCATAGCCTCAATAAAAGCTATATAGAAGGCTGAAGAGCACCCGCTTTAAGGTGAGAAATTTTCTTCTGGTATAGAAAAACGATGGATTATGCCTCATCATCTGGATTACCTGCCCCATGTCGTAGTTAGGTTGATCCTGGCATAAAAAAATTGAGAGAGCACCCTAGCTCATCGTCTGAGTACCTGCTCTGACAGGGTTCTCCCACAAAACCTGCAGAAAATATTCCAGCGAGGGTTTACACTCCTAAGGTGCCTTATCCAGTTCCACCCAGAGATCAGAGGGAGCCCATCAGTGCAGAGAATCTAGCTGATTTTAAGAAGATGGTGAGAAGGATTCCTAAAGAAATCTCCTTCGAAGAAGCCTTGGAAAATCGTCCCATACATTATTTCTTTTGGAACTGCAGATAGACTCAAGAAGAGATTAAGGCAATCTTCGTAGAAGCAAGGAGTACACCACCACCATTGAGGGTATTGCCTAAGGTTGAAGATCCTTGGAAATTTTTGGTCTCATGCTCCATTGCAGGAGTTGAATTTGAAGAAGCTCTTTGTGATTCTGGGTTTAGTGTTAATCTCATGTCAAAATCTATTGCAGAGAAGTTGAAAATTTCTGAGGTAAATCCTAGTCATCTGACTCTTGGATTTGCAAACTCCTCCACAACAACATCGCCTGGCAGCATTCACGACCTACCTGTCCAAATAGGGGATTGCCTAGTTCCAACTGATTTTCAGATTGTGGAGATGAGAGACGGTTATGATATGCCTTTACTTCTTAGGAGACCATTTATGGCTACAGTGGGTGCAATCACTGATATGCCTAATAAGGGAGTCTGTTTTTCCTAGATCGACAAAAAGGTTTTCTACAAAGCCATTCCCACAGGAACCACCACACACGCCTCTTGTATCTCAGCAGTAGATAGAGAGGAGCTGTTAGTTGATATTGTGAAAGAGCTTGGTGATAAGAATGAGATCAATGAAGTTATAAATGGAAATCATCCTCCTTTCACCAAGAAACTTAAGGAAAAGGCAAAGGTGCAGGGAAAAGTGCAGTGCAAAAGGATCACGAGAGGTCCTCAATGACTTTGATCCCTTAAGGATATGATGGACACTCGGTTGACTACAAGGTGAAGAGCAAAGGTCGTCCTAAACCTTTCTCTAGAGTTAGAGCTATCCTTCCATCAGAGTTGAAAGAGAAGGCATTGGTGTTGTGAATGGAATGTTGAGTAAGGTTCTGAAAATGAGGATGTCTGATTGTGGAGCTTGTTTTGGAGCAAGCTCTCAAGACCCAACCTGACTGATACATGGCACCAAAGTCAAGCTACTTAAACCAAGCGCTTAGTGGAAGGCAACCCACTGGTAAGTGTACACACTTCCTTTTTTCTTTTGTTTTTGATTTTTGGTTTTGGTTTTCGTTGTTTTAGAAAGTAAAAAAATGAAGACAACAAGTACAAAGTTGTGAGAGCCGAAACTCACACTGTCAAAACTTATATTTAATGGGGGCTCGAAAATTCTATTTATAAAGAACTAAAGGACCGAAAATGCAAAAAAGATGAAAAAAGGAGATTTTATTGATATTTTCCGAAAGTACAAAGGAAATTAGCAAAAGCTGAATAGTCTTAAATTGCTAACACTCCTAATACTCGGATCTGGGATAGATTTAACCTTTACATGAGCGTACATATATATACTGGCAATCCTAGGAGGCTAAGACTTCAGATTTCCGATGTGGGACCTTGTCCTTCGCTCCCAGCCGCCGACTTAAGCTTTTTGGGCCCGATTTCCGGCCCGAGAGTCTTCCGTGATCCGTCCGCGCGTTCTGACCCAAATCCGGCCCGCCGATGAATAGTGATCCTTGAATAGTAACCCGATGAATAGTAATCCGAATCTCGGTTTAAGCTCAATTCGATCTTTCGGTTAACCTTGTCTCGGGATGAATAGTGTTTTAACGGTTTTTCCCGCGTGAATAGTGTTCCGAGCGTTTTACGACTTCTGAGATTTGAACCGCCCGTTTTTTGTTTGAACTTCCAGCCGCCGGTTTCGGTGTTGATGGCCAGCCGCCGGTTCCTCTAGCTCGTGTGCTCGGCGACTGGTCCACGGACGGCTGGACGTTCGTCACGGTCCTTCGGGGAATGTTTACGGACGTCTTTGGAGTCAGAACATGCAAGGATGATCCTCGGTCGGTCCGGGCATGATGGTCGGTCGACTGGACGATGTTCGGTAATGAGTCTTGTCTTGAGAAACGATCGTGTGCATGTGATGATGATCCGGCGGCCGGCCTTATCCCAGCCGCCGGTTGGTATGTGATGAAGATCCGGCGGCTGGCCTTATCCCAGCCGCCGGCCTTGGATGGAGAAGACCCGACGGCTGGCAATCATCCCAGCCGCCGCCATGGACGCATAGGATCCGGCGCTGGCACTTGTCCCGGCCGCCGTCATGGACATGTGATGATCCGGCGGCTGGCACTTGTCCCGGACGCCGGTCATGGTCGTGTGAAGATCCGGCGGCTGGCACTTGTCCCGGCCGCCGGTCATGGACGTGTGACGATCCGGCGGCTGGCACTTGTCCCGCCGCCGGTCATGGACATGTGATGATCCGGCGGCTGGCACTTGTCCCGGACGCCGGTCATGGTCGTGTGAAGATCCGGCGGCTGGCACTTGTCCCGGCCGCCGGTCATGGACGTGTGACGATCCGGCGGCTGGCACTTGTCCCGGCCGCCGGTCATGGACGTGTGATGATCCGGCGGCTGGCACTTGTCCCGGACGCCGGTCATGTCGTGTGAAGATCCGGCGGCTGGCACTTGTCCCGGCCGCCGGTCATGGACGTGTGACGATCCGGCGGCTGGCACTTGTCCCGGCCGCGGTCATGGACGTGTGACGATCCGGCGGCTGGCACTTGTCCCGGACGCCGGTTGATGGACCAAGACGATCCGGCGGCTGGCCTTATCCCGGCCGACGGTCGTGGATCAATGAAGACCCGCGGCTGGCACTCATCCAGCCGCCGGCCATGGACGCATAAGGATCCGGCGGCTGGCACTTGTCCCGGCCGCCGGTCATGGACGTGTGACGATCCGGCGGCTGGCACTTGTCCCGGCCGCCGGTTGATGTCTTGGACGGATCGTGGGCAGTTTGCCTTAGCTTGTCCGTTCCATGTTCGGGATAAGTTCCATTTGATCACGACCTTGACTTCTCGTTCCGTCAATCTTCGAGGAGGGGATTTCGACCCCAACAGTTAGCCCCCCAGCTCTTCGTTCTCGTAGTCCAGGACGATGAGCTTTAAGCTGAGGTTTTATCGGGATTGATCGAAACGGGAAAATTTCCTTTTCGTATGAAAGACTCGTGGGGGTCGGCTCGGAATTGGAAAGACTCAATTCCTTTTCGAACTAGGACTCGAACCGTCCGACTATATATATGGACCCTTCCTTCTTCTTTTTCCTCACGAGTTCTTTCTCTTGTCGAGTGCACTTTCTGTTTTTTAAGATAATGGTTAGGCAATCTTTTCGCGAGAGGAGGCAGATGGAGAAGAAGAGTGAAGTGAATAAACTCGGGAAGGATTCTAAGGATAAGACGGCGGCGGTCCTTCAGGATCGGGATTGACGGACGGTAGTCAAGCCGTCCCTCCATCCGAGTGGCCTGCGGATAAGTTGGCGGTATCCACCGTTGTGGTCACTCCTCTGAAGAAGGAAGCTATTCTTGAACGAAGTATCGCGAGGCGTTGCCCAAGGATAAAGCGGCGGCTGGCGGGATCACCTACGGTCTGAATGATGAAGACAGCCGGTTGCGCCAAAAGCAGGCGGATTGCCTTGCTGACCC
The DNA here is from genome assembly GCA_010577795.1 of Isatis tinctoria. NCBI lineage: Eukaryota > Viridiplantae > Streptophyta > Magnoliopsida > Brassicales > Brassicaceae > Isatis > Isatis tinctoria. The sequence goes on along the minus strand of CM021244.1, from coordinate 20,817,544 downwards.
CGGAGTGAAAAACTCTCCTCCCGAGGCTCGGCGCACAGGTCCTTCGCCAGGGCTTGCTTTTCCTGAGGCTGTTGTAAAAATCGTCGTCAGTCCGCTAGGAGTTTTTTTCGTGATCACGGATGCTAGTTTCAGGTTTCCTTCTTGTCATAGTCTGGATGAGTCCTGACAAGTACGAGGATATGGCCTTGAGCGGGATGAAGGTTTATCCATTCTTGCCTTTTCTCTTTCTTCTCCCCCCCTCTTTTTTTTTTTTTTTTTTTTTTTTTTTATATACTGACTCTTCCCTGTTATTATTTCAGTTCATGTCTTCCGTGAACAAGTGTATCAGCACATATGATGCTTCTGTCCGTGGAATCCGCAAGCGTGCTGAGGAAGCTAGGGAGGATGCTCGGCTGGTGAGGAGGAAACTTAACGAACTTGAAGCGACGTCTTCGCATTGGGTCAAATCGCTCGAGAATAGCTGCTTCGTTACGTGCGAGAGATCAGTGGCGTTGCAGTTTAAGACCCGTCAAGAGGCCAAGGATGCGCGTCATGCTAAGGAAGTACAGGCTTTGAAGGATCAGATGGCCAGTGTAAAAGCGGCGCGCAATTCGAAGGTGCAACGGGCTTACGCGGATGGCCGCCAAGGCTTACCGGATGGCCGCAAGCTTCCGTTGCCAAATTCCGCGCTTCTTGGATGCGCTGAAAGAAGACCTTGGATCTTTGTCTGAGGCAAGGAATCAGGACGTAGATTTGGCTCAGATAGAGAGTAATGTTGAACTTGTCGCTTTGCTACAAGGGACTGATCCTCCCACCTTGGACGAGGAGAAGGTGAAATTGTCCACATGGATGAACGAGTTCGATACATCTGCAGTTCGGTTGATGATGTGATTGCTCGAATCCGTGGGAAGATCGATTCTCAGTTATGTCCAGCCCACAAGGATGACAATGCTTCAATACCCGAGGGAAGATCCGTTGAAGAGGAGGCTGTTTCTCTCGGGGTGGTTGACCTATCGGATCGAACGAGTCTGTTCCGGAATCCCTGATATTGCTATTGCCCAGGCGTTTGGTTCTGATTCTTAACCATGCGGTGGTTTTTCTTTCTTGTTATATTTTTTGAGTTTTTGGCTTTATAGCGTATGCTATGTATGGCCTGATTTTTGGTTTGGACCGATTCTTTTTGTTTTGAGACTTCAATAAAACTAGCTTTCGAGATTTGTCTCTTGCCATACGCTGTTCTTTGTACAGGATCCTGATTGAATGATCGTGGGCGGCTGTGTTTAGTCCGAGACGAACCCGCCGCCGTGTATTGATTTGGAGAGGATGCTATATCGATATCGGGCGGCTGGCATGTCCCGGCCGCGATTACGTTGACTGATCCTAGGCGGCTGGCATGTCCCGGCCGCCGATTATGCTAGTGATCCTGGGCGGCTGGCATGTCTCGGCCGCCTATTTTGATTGATCCCGGGCGGCTGGTATGGTCCAGCCGCCGGGCGCTGGCGTGTCCGAGTCGCCGGTTATGCTTTTTTGGAGCGGGCTGCTGGCCGTTTATTTGAAGAGATCGGGCGGCCCGTTTATCCGACTGGATTGGGCGCTCGACCTTCCTTGTATCGGTTTGGTTTGCTTGCTAGGTTAGTCGGGTTATCGGGCGCTGTTCCGGGCGCTCGGACCTGATTGTCGGAGGAGTTTCCCTTGAGTTATTCGACCAGCGGAGTTAGCCGCTGGGCTTTGAGCTTGGTTTAGTTGCTAGTTTCGGACGAGTTTATGATCTCGTACCAGGGCCGGTTTGGTACCTCGTCGTGAGATGTCTAAGACCAGCGTTCCAAGTTGGCGTTTACGGGGTTTAAGGAGTTCATTTAGTGACTCACGCTTTGCATTTTCTACCTATGCGGGCGTTTAGTGGAAATGAACTCAATAGAACATCGTCTGAGACGTTTCCTGCCAGGATCGCGGAATGTCAGGTTACGCCTTTCGGATGTTAGTCCGGAAATTTGTATAGCGCCTAACGTTTTATCCGCTTTGGGATGTAAGGGAACCATGGTTAAAAAGATCGTCCCGTTGTGATCAGCAACGGACGGTGGCATGCTTGCTAAAACAGGTTTATGTGTGCCAAGGGCCGATTTTTGAAGTGAGGCATATCCGGCGGCCGGTACTCATCCAGCCGCCGGCTTTGGATGAAGAAGATCCGGTGGCTGGCCCTATCCCCAGCCGCCGGTTCATATTTCAGATGATCGTGCGCAGTTTTTCTGAGTCCATTCGTTTTCCGATCAAGTTTCGGGATGCTAATTCCGATGTTTGCCTGGATGATATCCTCGGGGAACTTTTCAAGCTATGGATGTGTTATGAGATACTAAGTCCCAGCGTCCATCCTCTTGATTTGCTTCCGAAAATTTGGGAGTATGTATATACGGACCCCCTCCCCCCTTGAAATTATAAAATATAATAGCTGAACTCGTCGGAAGGCGAGCCGCCTACGTACCCTGAATGTAGGGATCAAGCCGGTTCGTAGTTCTATTTTACAACGTCTAGTGGTATACTTCTTTAGGTGCATTGCGTTCCATGTCCTTGGGACTGGCTTCCCTTCTTTGTTTTCTAGCTCGTATGCTCCTGGACGGACCACCTTCTACTTTGTACGGTCCTTCCCATTTCGCGCCTAGTTTCCCTGCATTCGGCTCCGCGGTGTTCTGGAAAACTTTGCGGAACGGGTCTCCTTCCTTGAATTTGCGGTGGCGCACGTTTGAGTTGTAGTATTTGGCCGCTGCTTGTTGATAGTTTTTGGATGCGGATGAGGGCTTGATCCCGTCTTTCGTTTATTAGGTCCAGTTCGTCTAACATCATCATATGATTAAGGCCTTCCTGTCCGGGCAAGAGCCTTCGTCTGACGCCGGGAAAGTCTACTTCTGACGGTATAACGCATTCGGCACCGTAGACCAGTGCGAATGGCGTTTCTCCGGTTGCGCGTCTTGGAGTTGTCCGATGGGACCAGAGCACCCCTTCGAGTTCGTCCGCCCATCGCCCTTTCTTCTCGTCAAGATGCTTTTTGAGTCCATCAACGATAGTCTTGTTGGCTGCTTCGGCCTGGCCATTACCCTGCGGATAGCGTGGCGTTGACTTGCTTAGGCGTATCTTCCACTTTTCGCAAAATCCTTCGAAGCGGGTGGAAATGAATTGAGAACCATTGTCCGTGACGATCTCGTAAGGGACTCCGTGCCGGCATATGATGTTTTTCCAGACGAAATGCTCCACTTGGGCGTCCTTAATACTGGCGTAAGAGTCCGCTTCGACCCATTTTGAGAAGTAATCTGTTAGGACAAGTAGGAACCTTTTCTGCTTTGAGTTATGCATTGGCCCCACGATATCCATCGACCACCTCATGAATGGGTACGACGCAGAAATTGACGAGAGCAGTTCTGCGGGTGATGGATCACCGGCGCGTGCCTCTGGCATTTCTCGCATTTGAGGGAGAACTTCTCGCAATCTTTTATCATGGTTGGCCAATATGTCCATGCCGCTTGATTTTGATCGCGAGAGCTCTTCCTCCGGAGTGATTTCCGCACGACCCACTATGGACTTCTTCCATCTTCGTCTTGCCTCTTCTTTTTCCACGCAGACCATTAATGGTCCGGAGATCCTCCATTTGTAGATGTTGCCGTCGAGGAGAACGAAGCGGGCCGCTTGGGCCTTTATTTTCGTGCAGCCCATTTGTCCGCCGGGACTTCCCCGTCCATGATGTATGTTCGTATCGGAGCCATCCATCCGCGATCGCAGCCATATTCTTCCGTTGGACCTTGCTAACTCTTCTTCCGGAGGCTCTTCTTCGTCTTCTCCTTCCGGAGTTGTATAAGGTTATGACTTGTGGTGGATCGATGCTTGGTTGTTCTATGAATTCGACGGGAATGATTCGACTTTCTCCCCGGGCAGACGTTGATGCTAGGGCCGCCAATGCATCGGCCGGGGCGTTTTCTCCTCGCGGATTCTTGTGAGTTCGAATTTTTGGAATTGTTTTGCGAGCTCCCGGACAATTTTGAGATATGCTTCCATCCGGTCGTCTTTTGCTTCATAGTCTCCGCTGAATTGATTTGCCACCAGCTGGGAATCGCAAAATGCTTGCAGATTTTGGATTTTGAGTCCGAGGGCGAGTTTCAGTCCAGCGATCAAGGCTTCGTACTCCGCTTCGTTGTTGGAAGCGTTGAAGAGCAACCTGAACGACTGTTCTAAGATTTCCCCAGTTGGTGATGTTAACCGCACCCCGACTCCCGAACCTTGCTTTGACGAAGACCCGTCTGCGTGGAGAACCACGTCGAGTTTGACGTCGGCTCACTAACGCCTGTGGTCGGGAGCTCAATCAAAAAATCTGCAAGGACCTGTGATTTGGCGCATGTTCTACTTCGGTACTCGATATCGTACTCGCTTAATTCTACCGCCCATTTTGCCAGACGTCCCGATTGACTGGGACTGTGCAGGATCGTTCTGAGAGGAAAAACCGTGAGTAAAATGATCGTGTGCGACTGGAAATAAGGCCGTAATTTCCGTGCGCACATCACCACTGCCAAGGCCGCCTTCTCCATTAGCGGGTATCGAGTTTCTGCGTCCGGCCAAGGTCTGGCTTACATAGAAGACCGGTTTTTGCTCGTTGCGATCTTCTCTGACCAGCACCCCGCTTACCGCCGTTGATGATACCGCCGTATACAGAAAAGGGGCTCTCCTTCGACCGGCTTTGAAAGTACGGGTGGGCTTGCTAGGTATTTCTTTAGTTCTTGGAACGCCTGTTCACACTTCTCTGTCCACTCAAACTTTTGTTTCCCCTGAGTGTGTCGTAGAAGGGCAAACATTTGTCCGTCGACCTCGAGATGAACCGATTCAGCGCCGCGACCCGTCCGGTCAGCCTTTGGATTTCTCTCTTGGTTTTTGGTGAAGCCATCTCTATCAGGGCGTTGATTTGCTTCGGGTTGGCTTCTATCCCTCGATGAGTTACCAGATATCCGAGGAATTCGCCGGATGCTACTCCGAATCTGCACTTCGCCGGGTTTAGTTTCATGTTGTGCCGGTTGAGTTGTTCAAAGCATTCCCGCAAGTGTGTGACGTGGTCTTTCTCCTCCAATGACTTGACCAATATCGTCGATGTAGACTTCCATCGTTCTTCCGAGTTGTTCCGAACATCTTGTTGACAAGCCTTTGGTATGTAGCGCCGGCATTCTTTAACCCGAATGGCATCACCTTATAACAGTATGTTCCGCGATCTGTGATGAAGGCAGTCTTGTCTCGATCGTCGGGATTCATCATGATTTGGTTGTATCCGGAGAAAGCGTCCATGAAAGATAGCAGCTTGTTCCCTGCCGTCGCTTCGACTAATCGATCGATGTGCGGAAGGGGAAAGCTGTCTTTTGGACACGCTTTATTCAGATCAGTGAAATCGACGCAAACTCGCCATTTTCCATTCTTCTTCTTTACTACACCCCGGATTTGCTAACCAGTCGGGATATTTCACTTCCGTGATTGATCCGACTTTGAGCAATCTTTCTACTTCATCGTTTACCGCCTGGGCGCGTTCTGGTCCGAGTTTCCGTCTTTTCTGCTTCACCGGTTTGAATGTCGGGTCTACGTTGAGTTCGTGGCTTGTGATGCCGATGTCAATCCCGGGCATATCTTCGCTGCCCATGCGAATGACCCGGCGTTCTCCTTTAACAAGGTGATTAACTCACTCTTGATCGGCTCCTCCAAATTTGCTCCGATTTCCGTACACCGCTCTGGACTCTTTTCGTCTATGTTGACCGAATCACTGGCTCACACGGGGGTTCCTTCTCCGCTTCCCGGATTCTTCAATTTGTAACTTTTGCTCAAGTTTCGCCAGCTGCCGCTCTTCCTTTCCTTTGTCGGACTTCGGTTCACGGCTGAGATCGGTTACCGGCTTCCTCTCTGTGCTCCGTCAGGAAACAAGCTCGAGAATCTTTCTGCCGTCCCCAAATCGTTTCCACTCTGGTCGGAGTCGGGAATTTTAGGCACAGGTGGTAAGTTGACGGGATGGCTCTCATTGAGTTCAGCCACGGTGTTCCCACAATCGCGTCGCAGATTCGTGGGCAATCGATCACCGAGAACTTCGTGTCTTTCTCCACTCCTTTGCTTTCACGGGGAGTTGGATCGTCCCTATTGTCATTGTCGTCTTTCCGGAGAAACCAGTCAACGGTTTCGGATGGGTTATGAGATGCTGTGTCTCAATGTTCATTCTCCGAAGGGTTTCCAGGAATATGACGTTCACCGTTCCTCCAGTGTCCACTAAGACTTTGGTATCTCGTATCCTCCGATTGAAAGACCGATCACGAGCAGATCGTTATGCGGATGGTTTATTTCAGCGGCTTCTTTCTCTCGGAAAGTCATCGTTAGGCCGCAGCTGCCATCCATCGAACTCCAATCCATTGTTTCTTCGGTCATCGTCTTCGTCTCGTATCCTTTTTGTTCTAAGGGTTAAGAATATTTCTCGTCCCACAGACGGCGCCAAACTGTGAGAGCCGAAACTCACACTGTCAAAACTTATATTTAATGGGGGCTCGAAAATTCTATTTATAAAGAACTAAAGGACCGAAAATGCAAAAAAGATGAAAAAAGGAGATTTTATTGATATTTTCCGAAAGTACAAGGAAATTAGCAAAAGCTGAATAGTCTTAAATTGCTAAAACTCCTAATACTCGGATCTGGGATGGATTTAACCTTACATGAGCGTACATATATATACTGCAATCCTAGGAGGCTAAGACTTCAGATTTCCGATGTGGGACCTTGTCCTTCGCTCCCAGCCGCCGACTTAAGCTTTTTGGGCCCGATTTCCGGCCCGAGAGTCTCCGTGATCCGTCCGCGCGTTCTGACCCAAATCCGGCCCGCCGATGAATAGTGATCCTTGAATAGTAACCCGATGAATAGTAATCCGAATCTCGGTTAAGCTCAATTCGATCTTTCGGTTAACCTTGTCTCGGGATGAATAGTGTTTTTAACGGTTTTTTCCCGCGTGAATAGTGTTCGAGCGTTTTACGACTTCTGAGATTTGAACCGCCCGTTTTTTGTTTGAACTTCCAGCCGCCGTTTCGGTGTTGATGGCCAGCCGCCGGTTCCTCTAGCTCGTGTGCTCGGCGACTGGTCCACGGACGGCTGGACGTTCGTCACGGTCCTTCGGGGAATGTTTACGGACGTCTTTGGAGTCAGAACATGCAAAGGATGATCCTCGGGTCGGTCCGGGCATGATGGTCGGTCGACTGGACGATGTTCGGGTAATAGTCTTGTCTTGAGAAACGATCGTGTGCATGTGATGATGATCCGGCGGCCGGCCTTATCCCAGCCGCCGGTTGGTATGTGATGAAGATCCGGCGGCTGGCCTTATCCCAGCCGCCGGCCTTGGATGGAGAAGACCCGGGCTGGCAATCATCCCAGCCGCCGGCCATGGACGCATAAGGATCCGGCGGCTGGCACTTGTCCCGGCCGCCGGTCATGGACATGTGATGATCCGGCGGCTGGCACTTGTCCCGGACGCCGGTCATGGTCGTGTGAAGATCCGGCGGCTGGCACTTGTCCCGGCCGCCGGTCATGGACGTGTGACGATCCGGCGGCTGGCACTTGTCCCGGCCGCCGGTCATGGACGTGTGATGATCCGGGGCTGGCACTTGTCCCGCCGCCGGTCATGGTCGTGTGAATCCGGGGGCTGGCACTTGTCCCGCCGCCGGTCATGGACTGTGACGATCCGGCGGCTGGCACTTGTCCGGCCGCCGGTCATGACGTGTGACGATCCGGCGGCTGGCACTTGTCCCGGACGCCGGTTGATGGACCAAGACGATCCGGCGGCTGGCCTTATCGGCCGCCGTCGTGGATCAATGAAGATCCGGCGGCCTGGCCTTATCCCGGCCGCCGGCCATGGACGCAATAAGATCCGGCGGCTGGCACTTGTCCCGGCGCCGGTCATGGACGTGTGGACGATCCCGGCGGGCTGGGCCTTGTCCTCGGCCGCCGTTGATGTCTTGGACGGATCGTGGGCAGTTTGCCTTAGCTTGTCCGTTCCATGTTCGGGATAAGTTCCATTTGATCACGACCTTGACTTCTCGTTCCGTCAATCTTCGAGGAGGGGATTTCGACCCCAACAAAAGTGTTTCTAGGCGATCAAGCAAAGAAGACTCGAGCGAGCACCCAACCTCTACACGGAGCACCTGCTCCGTTTCTCTCTCGGGGTGCTCCAATTTTCGTAACACTTTACTACCTCCATTGTCTTATTCTATTTTTATTTCCCCTGACTTCATATTTTCTCTCACACCGGGGACGGTGTGAAGTAAGTGTGGGGGAGTGTGTTTGTTGCTACTGATTTGGTTTATTTTCATTAACTTTTGTTTTGTCTCACTGAGTCAGTCTTTTTTATTGAGTCAAAATTTGGTTGGGATTTATGAAGTATCTCTTAGAATGTTGAGCTGGCTGTTTTTACTTAGGAACCATATCTGTAGGATCCATTCAGTTAAGACTAATGAAAAATCCAAAGTCTGACCAGTCCACTAGAAAGACTCATATTTCCAGCAGATTTTATAGACGTGAGCTATTTACAGAGATGTTTCAACTGTAGCTGGTGATCAGAGAGCTTGATTCTCTCATTCACACCTGACAGCTATTGTGAAAAGCTTATGGTACTCCTCTCCCTTATTCTTAAAATCCTGAGAAACAAATGAAAAGATGAGATGATTTTCTTTTGAGTAAAGGGATAGTAAAATTTCTCAGGACCCCACTATTTTACTTTGAGAGGAATGATCACACAAAGGTGAAAACGAGGGATAGGAAAATTTCCCAGCACCCCACTATTCGGCACACCTTTGCAATAAAAAAAAAAGTTCGTAAAAAAAAGGAGATGATAAAAAAACAAATGCAGAGTATGAGAAAAGAATAAGTCTGGGGGAGAGAAAGAGTACCAAATAGGTGGATTACATGGTTATATTTGTCAATGTATAGTATGGGAAAGAGTCTATAAGGTTTTTGGCATTGGAAGCATTGTTAGTCTCTATGCGATGAAGGATAGTGGATGAAGTTGAGATTTTGTGGAGTTAATCTGGAAAAACTGCAATGTGGCTAAGGAGAAGTACATGGTGGTCGATTTTTGGATTGGTTTATAAAGAATGTGGGTTACAGGTTTAAGCAATTGGTGCGATTATTCTAATTGAGACGGTGAGATCCCTGTTTTCAAACCTTTCTTCTGGGTTTAAGCTTGTGTTTGTTTGTCTAAGTCTGGGGGAGTAGGGTGTTTGTTGCTACTGATATGGTTTATTTTCTTTGGTTTTTGTTTTGTCTCTCTGAGTCAGTCTATTTTATTGAGTCAAAATTTGGTTGGGATTTATGAACTATCTCTTAGAATATTGAGCTGGCTGTTTTTACTTAGTGACCATATTTGTAGGATGCATTCAGTTAAAACTAAAGAAAAATCCAAAGTCTGACCAATCCACTAGAGAGACCCATATTTCTAGCAGATTTTATAGACACAGTTATTTACAGAGATCTTTCAACTGTAGCTGGTGATCAAAAAGCTTGATTATCTTATTCACACTTGACATCTGCAGCTATTGTGAAAAACTTATGGTACTCCTCTCCCTTATTCTAAAAATCCTGAGAAACAAATGAAAAGATTAGATGATTTTTTTTAGTAAAGGGATTGTTAAATTTCCCAGGACCCCACTATTTTACTTTGAAATGAATGATCACACAAAGGTGGAAACGAGAGATAGGAAAAAGTGGAGATGATCAAAAGATAAATGCAGAGTATGAGAAAAGAATAAGTCTGGGGGAGATAAAGAGTACCGGATAGGTGGATTACATGGTTGTATTTGTCAAGGTATAGTATGGGAAAGAGTCTAAGGTTCTTGGCATTGGAAGCATTGTTAGTCTCGATTTTTGGATTGATTTATAAAGAATGTGGATTACAGGTTTAAGCAATTGGTGCGATTATTCTGATTGAGAATGTGAGATCCCTGTTTTCAAACCTTTCTTCTGGGTTTATGCTTGTGTTTGTTTGAGGACAAACAAAGGTCTAAGTCTGGGGGAGTTGATATGAGGCATTTTTACATCATTTTAACCTTTGTTTTCTAGTATTTATCGAGTCTTTCGAGTATTTATCGAGTCGTTTCAGGTCATTAGGAAGCTTTGGACGAGGTTTAGAGTTGTTGGTGCCTTTGGAGCAAAAGGGAGTTGAATTGGAGCAAAAAAGCCAAGTTTAGACGTTGAGCACCCACTCCCGATTTTCAAGCATGTGCTCGCCACATGTCAAGACAAGCGCTTGGGCGCCGACTTTGACCTAGCCAAGTTTCCTTATTTTGGGCACGAATTTGTTATTAAAGGAGGTGCTGGCCTCCTAGTTTGAGATACATTTACTTTTCCTATTTTTCAGAGACTTTACTTTAGGGTTTCAAAGCTTTTTATTAATTTTAGGAGAAGAATCTCTGCAACACCTTGAGAAGAATTCTGAACCCTCTTTACTTATTTTTTATTTCATTCATGGATTTCTCTTCATCTATTGCTATGCTTTGTTTCTCCATGTCTGAGTAGTCATCTAGCTAGATTAGGGTTTTTAAAGGATTTCATGAGTTAGCAACTGAATGCAAATAGGGTTTTAATATTCGATTGTCTTCATCTATTGTTGATCTTAATGCTGAAACTTGGTTAGCTACATAGTTTCTGAGTTTAGGTTGTTTAATGCACCAAAAGTGATTGTTTTAACTCCTGAAAGAACATAGATGATCAATTTGTCCTAGACCTGCGAAAGTTGATGTGTAGGCAATTTGTGAACATATCAAACCTGCTCTTAATGCTTGTCTCCGATTTTGGAACCAACCGACAGTTTAGGATTCTAGGTTGTTAGATAAATTTGTTGATGCCACGACAGTGGATTGACATTAATTATACGTTTGAGTTCTATGCTTAATTCATGCCCTAAATAGTTGTTTAATTGCTATCTCTGAAATCCCTGCGAAATGCCTTAATCTAGTGCCTTTCTTTATTGATTTTATTCATCCTTTATTCTCTGTTACTTGCTACCCAAAAAATATTGATTTGTCTTAGCTTTAAATCTAGCATACAAAACCATAGTGTGATACTTGGTCTTCGTGGGATTCGACCCCTAAATACTACTTCGTTTACTATGCACTTGCAGTAGGAAAATAAGGTTTAAAACCTGTGTATCAACTCACTGTAAAGATTCTAGAAATAAACAGTTTCTTAACTTGAGGGTCTTGGATTCAGTTGATGAAAAACGAATTGGAGTTGAAAAAGATAAAGAATTTTTTGATCAAAATCCTGTTTTTAAACAAAAACGTTTTCAAAAAGAAAAGGACAATATTTCTGATTTGGTTTTCAACCCTTATGAGTTTCTGAAACAGAACTATTCTTTTGATGCTCATGGAAAAGATTTTGAAAAAGGTTTGAAAAAGGTTTGAAAAAGAATAATTTTTCAGATTATTTGAGTAGTTGTGACATTAGCACATATGATCTTGGTCTTGGAAGTTTTGTGTCAACCTAGGGAAAATTTGATGGATATCAGCACACAAAACCGTGGGTAACATAAAGGCATGACCATGCTGGTCATGGAGAGAAAAAGGAAACACTGCCAAACCCGGACAAAACTCAAGGTGAGCAACGTTCTTATTCTGAGCACTGTGTTTTTAATACACTTCCCTTTTATGTTCCAGATTTGTGGAAAAATCTTTTTCAAGAGGGTGAGGATGATTCAATCATGGAAAGCATCAAGTATAGGAAGCTGGAACCAAAGCCAAGAGCTGACCTTAAGGCCAAGAAGCTTGAACAAGAAGGGTTTACAACTCGTTTAAGGAAGCTTTTGTTCGGATTCAAGATGATCTTCACAAATACCAGATTCAGGAAGGATGTGTTTGGATTCAGGATGGATGTGTTTGGATTCAGGAAGGTCTTCCCAAATCAAGTGAACAAGGATTTAGGAATCCCTTCCTAAAGATGGACCAAATTCACTAACAAGAGGAAATCAGAAGCTCAAAGGTCTCACGACTAATCAAACCTTGTGGTGTCAAAGAGGAACTCTTCTTTATTATTAATGTAGCCAAGTGTTTTCAATTTCCCAAGTATTTGGTTTTCCATAAAACAATTACTTCTTTGTCTCCCTCTTCTCTATATGTACGATTTGCTTCACAAGAATAAGATAAGCTACTTTTGATTTTAAAACTTCTGTGTTTTTGTGAGAGAGTGATTCTCTATGTTCCTTGTGAACTTTCTTGTTGTTGGTTAAGGGTTACTTCCACAACACAAATTTGTTGCTTGGTTAAGGGTTACTTCTTTGCAACAACCTCTTGGGTTAAGGGTTACTTCTCAAGAGTTCTGGGTATATCAGAGGCTATTACACATCCTTTGACGCTCCCATCAATCCATCATAGTTCTGTGAAGGGCTAGTAGCATTCTCAGTCCATATCCAACATCCAGCTTTGAGTATTCCTTCTCGGGATTGTATCAAGTGGTATCAGAGCAAATATATACGTTCAGTGTTCGAATCATATTTTCTTAACCACGAAGCTTCTACGCGTGAAACCACTTTGAAAATGTTCTCAGCTCAATTACAAAGCTCCGTAGAACAATAATCAGTTCAAACCGAGTTCATATGAAGGAGTTATGCCATTTACAAGTTGGGTGTTTTCCAGCTTACGCGAATTCAGACCTCCGAGCATTCAATGAAGGATTCTGACCAGACCAGCCTGAATTAGGCCACAAACCGAATTGTTCTACCATCTTGTTCCAATAGAGAAGCTCAATCAGAAGCCCCACTTGCCAATTCCACAAGGCCCAGGCGGATTTAATCAGATCAAGAGTCACTTAGAGTTGAAGAGTCATCCAAACTATCTTTATTACTAGTCAAAGTCTTTGGTCTTTGTTCTAGTTTCGAGTGGCCTTGTTTTCCCTACAATCTGCCTAGTTTTTATTCATTTGTAACCTATATAATCACAATTTCGTGCAAGGAATAAAACAGATAGTTTGATATTTTTGGACCCTTTTGAGTGGTTAACTCATTACTCTTATCGATGGTGTGTAATATCCATGGATCCGATCATGGTGTGTAATATCCTTGATCAAAACCTCTTTGTCTTCTAGGTGACTCATATCCTAGGGCATTGAATCGGGTATATCAAGACCCTTCCGCAACTCTTGTGGGACCCTTCGATCCATTTCGACCCGTCTTGGTGCGTCATATCCAAGGGATCAACCGGTATATCAGGAGTCTTCCGCAGCTTTTGTGCGACCATTCGTTTCCACCGTCTTGTTTTACAAGGATTATCCAACTCACCACCTTAGAGTGCCGAATCTTTGGAGGATTCTTATCATCTGGTATCAGAGCATCACTCTAAGTCTGGTTTCTATCTTCTTATGATTTTCTCACCTCTTCATCTTTTGTTTCTTTTTGTTATTTTCATTTAGCAGAAAAAAAAGAGAAAAAAAGAAAGACAAATATTTTGCTTGTCTATCATCTCCTTTTTTATGAGCCATATTTGAGGGCAAATATTTTTTTTAAGAGTGAGGGAATGATATGATCATGGGAAGCAGCAAATATATATGTTCAGTGTTCAAATCATATCTTCTTAACCACAGAGCTTATACGCGTGAAACCACTTGTAAAATGTTCTCAGGTCAATTACAAAGCTCCTCGAACAAGAATCAGTTCAAACCGAGTTCATATGAAGGAGTTATGCCATTTGCAAGTTGGGTGTTTTCCAGCTTGCGTGAATTCAGACCTCCGAGCATTCAATGAAGGATTCTGACCAGACCAGCTTGAATTAGGCCACAAACCGAATCGTTCTACCATATTGGTCCAATAGAGAAGCTCAATAAGAAGCCCCACTTGCCAATTCCACAAGGCCAGGGCGGATTTAATCAGATCAAGAATCACTTAGAGTTGAAGAGTCATTCAAACTATCTTTACTACTAGTCAAAGTTTTTGGTCGTTGTTCAATTCCTGAGTCATTCCTAGTGAGAATGAAGGGGGTGGACATAGAGGAGCAGATGTTTCAATATACATACAATGTTCAGGTAAATATTAAAATAGAAAATAAAAATATAGTACCCGATACATAAGATGTTAATGGGTAAGAAAAACTTACATCAGAAGGCCCTTGTATGGGGGCGACGTTGTTGGAGGTCGCCTGGAACTGGTCTTTCAAACCCAATGAAGTAGGTTGGTGTAAGAGTTCCTGCGATAGAACAACAAATAATACGGTTGGGGTTACATCGTAACTTAGTCTTAAGTTGTATAGGAGATGAGCTGATAAGTAACTGGAACAAAAAATTATAGCGTTTAACAATTTTGATATTTAACTGGTTAACTTGACCGCCCATCCGTGCGAGCAGATGCGTCGCCGAGTTGTAGCACCGTGATGTTCTACAATTTTCTTTTTGAGACAGCGAAAAGGCGTCATTGAAGCATCGGGAAAGAAGTACCGATTAAAATATTAGTTAGTTACTTATTTAATAGAAAAAAAAATTGAATTAAATATGAGTAATTGTATCGCTATCTACAAAATCCTGCGGTGATACTATATCTGACTTATAGTTTAATAGGTAATAGGGTCTAAATTGGGATATTGGAAACTAAACAGTGCACACATCCATTTCGCAAATTATGACATTTTGTGTAAATATGATGCAATTACTCAAGAATAAACTTGTTAGTAAACGACATAATATCCCCACAACTTAACATGGACATCGGCTTTAGTGAAAGAAAATAAGATCAAGAGAGTAAAATAAGAAATAAAAAATAATGATCAATATTAGAGGAACCAAATTGCATAAAAATTGGTTCTCGGGCAAACTAAAATCCTCTTGGCTAAGTGATATGTAGGCTCTGCTCATCTATTCTCACTCTTGATCTCTCTTGATTCATGTATTTTTGAATATTATTGCACTTCTTTTTTACTATTCCTCATTTGGATGATTTTTAATAACTTGTAAAATTTACTTTTGAGGCAAACTGAAATCCTTCTGGCTAAGTGATATGTAGACTTCCCTCATCTATTCCCAACTCCGAGTCTTTCTTATTTCATATTTTGTGACTTTTAATTACACTTATATTTTTATTATTTTATTTTTTGGATGATTTATAATCATTTGTAACAAAATTTTATTTTACGTCAACACAAAAACAGTATCATCATGACAGAGTTCAATTTCTGCCAAAAATCTATCAAACTAAAAGACATTATAAATGAAAAAGATTTTCCAAATGAAATCGTTACTAAATTAGTAAAAAATAAGTAAGGCTAAAAAATTACAAAAAGATAAAAATCTGTAACCGAAATATATTAAGAAAATAAAAATTAAACATTAGGTTTTTAGGAGATAAAAGTATGATTATCTAATTTTATTTCAAAATTTACTTCAAACCAAGTTCAATTGATCAGAAAAGTAAGAAATGGACTGGAAAATTCAAGGCAAAAGATGGACACAATGAGGTTGCAAGTATAGTTGGAATGGTGGATGAAAGGACTAGAGGCTCGGAATTTTTTTTATTGACACAGAGAAGACGAAGAGGTGTTTGAAATTGACTGAGACTAAATAAGGGAAACCAAAACCCAGGAACCAATTCTACAATTAACTCACCTTGATATGTGCACCTTGTTAGTAATTGGTACATTGGATGCAGGCGGGAGATAGTATGGTATGATGAAAATAAATATTGACCAAAGCGTGCATCGAAGTCAATAATATGATATGCCTCATCTCCGTGCAGATAAAGGCATCTTCCAACCCTACTCCATTTTCCACTTTTAAGTTCATTGTGGAGTAAATTTCTCTCCAATCCTACTCAATTTTTTACGGGTGGACTGCATAAACCCCTCTCCATTATGTTGTTTCCGCACATTTCCCCTCCATACTGTCCAGCTCTTCTTATTTTCTCCTAAACTTTCAATTTTAATTTGACAAAAAAAAAAACTGTGTTCGATTATGTTAAATAGCGTTTAAGACTATAGTGATTGTGTTAAGTTAAAACAACTACTTTTCGAATATTTTCAAAACAAATCATCATTTTATACGAAATGAAGAAGACTTGAACTCATGATCTCTTACTAAGCCACACATGTAAACAACCACTATGGAAAAGTATTTTTTTTTTCTTGTTGCAAGTACTACTAACATATACATGCATATTTATATCTAAAACACCAAAATCTCGTTTATTCACAAAGGCCACAAATTTTCATTTTTCGGTCAAAACCGTGAATCCTCATTTTTCTACAAAAATACAAAATCTTGTTTAACTGGAAGCGAGATTTTGCAGGTTTGGTGGAAAATAAGATTTTTCTGTTTTGCTGGAAAAACCAAATTTTGTGGTTTGGGTGAAAAACGAGATTCAGCGGTTTTGGCATGTAAATAAAATTTTTCGGTTTTTGCACAAAAATAAGAATTTGCAGTTTCTGCAGTAAAAACAAGATTTTTTCAATTTTACTATAAAACGAATTTTGCGATTTTGGTAGAAAAATGAGATTTCGTGGTTTTTCGAGAAAAACAAGATTTTATGGTTTTACAAATAAATATATATGTTAGTACTACTTATAGTAAAAAGCTCTTTGCCATAGCGGTTGTGTACATGTGTGAGTTTAGTACGAAGTCACAAGGTTCAAGTTTCCATTTTGTGTAATATGATGGTTTTTTTTTAAAAAATATTCAAAACGACTTCGTTTAACATAACACAATTGATATTCTCTTAAGTGCTATTTAACAGGATTGAACATAATTTTTTTCGTAGGTGGAATTGGACTGATTAAAATCGATAGTTGATGGAGAAATATGAAGTGCTTGATAGTATGGGAATATATGGAGAAGCAGCATAATAGAGAGGTGGCAGTCCACCCATTTTTTAATAAAGAGGTGGGAGTCCACCCATTTTTTACTCCGTTTTGGAGTGAAACTTTTTTTATTTATATAAGATCATTTGAATATTATTTAATTTAATTTATCATTTTCTGTATAACAATAATCTTTTTTATAATGTTTCATTCTAATTACAATATTAAAATATTATTTAAAATATTATATTAATTTATTGGACAATATTTTTTAATATAAGACGAGTCGCCCTTCATCACAAAGCGCTAAAAAAAGGAGGTTGGGAAGACCTCCACGAGAAAGAAACAAAGGACATGTACAATCTAAACCTGCTCCATACCCCTCTTGAAAAAGACGAGTCGCTGCAGCTTTACCCTCCCCGCGAAAAAGATTGTTTAAAGGAACCCAGAGAAGAGCTGATAAGAATGCGGGTTCCTTAGGTTAAGCAGGCTACTCAGACTCAGGACCATCCAACATAAGGCATAAGAAGAATGACAAACCACCTACCTCATCTCTTCCCATCATCCCAGCAAGAGTTAAGAAACGCCGGATGGATTTTCACGATTCATCCGATCCTCTTCCTTAAAACTAGCCTGCTGGAACTGTCAAGGTTTGGGGAATCCCTTGAAAGTTCAGCATCTCAAAGAGATTATCAAGTGTATAAACCCTGATATTCTCTTCCCCTCAGAGAAGAAAAAACCCTCGACGAGACTGTCCTTCAGAAAACCGCCTCTTTAGGCTTTCATCATCATGCTCTCATCTCTCCACTAGACACGCTGGAGGAGGTCTGGCCCTATTCTGGAAACAAGAAGTTAAATTACAAATTATCTCAGCTTGTCAAAACTACTTTGATATTGTAATCACTGTATAAAATAAAAACTTCTTTTCGAACTTTCTTTATGCTGATACGGATAAATACAAAAGAAAGGAGATATGGGATCAACTCATTCTTTTAGCAACAGGAAGAGACTCAGCCTGGTTCGTCTCGGGTAATTTCAATGATATCATTGATAACTCTGAAACACACATGTCGTTCGTTGTCGGCTTGACCGTGCCATGTCCAACAGCGTCTGGGCTGAAAGATACCCCATGGCAAGATGTGAGTACCTGAGTTATGATGGATCTGACCATCGACCAATAGTAACTCACCTAGACTCCTCAAGAAAGCTAAAGAGGAAAATATTTTGATATGATACAAGATTGAAAGGAAATTGTGAGAGCCAAAACTCACACTGTCAAAACTTATATTTTATGGGGGCTCGAAAATTCTATTTTAAAGAACTAAAGGACCGAAAATGCAAAAAGAGATATTTTATTGATATTTTCCGAAAGTACAAGGGAAATTAGCAAAAGCTGAAAAGTCTTAAATTGCCAAAACTCTTAATACTCGGATCCGGGATGACTTTAACCCTTACATGAGCGTACATATATATACTGAACTTCCTTGGGTGCTAAGATTTCAGATTTTCGAAGTGAGACTTTGTCCTTTCTTCCCAGCCGCCGACCTAACCTTTTGGGCCCGATACCCGGCACGAGAGTCTTCCGTGATCCGTCTGCGCGTTCTGACCCAAGTCTGGCCCGCCGATGAATAGTAATCCGATGAATAGTAATCCAAATCTCGGTTTAGACTTAATTCGATTCTTCGGTTAACTTTGTCTCGAGATGGATAATGTTTTTAATGGTTTTTCCCGAGTGAATAGTATTCCGACGTTTTGTGACTCTTGATATTTGAGCCGCCCGTTCTTTATTCGAACTTCCAGCCGCCGGTTTCGGTATTGATGGCCAGCCGCCAGTTCCTTTGGCTCGCGTGTTTGGCGACTGGTCCATGAATGGCTGAACGTTAGTCACGGTCTTTCGGAGAATGTTTACGGACGTTTTGGAGTCGGAACATGCAAATGCCTAGTCTTCGGGTCGGTCCGGGCTTAAAGTTATGTTTGACGGTCGGTTGACTGGACAATGTTCGAGTTTTAACTAAGAAATGATCGTGGGCGGCTGGCCTTATCCCAGCCACCGGTCCGGGTTCGCAGGAGATCCAGCGGCTGGCCTTATCCCAGCCGCCGGTCGTCGCTCGAAGGAGATCCGGCGGCTGGCCTCATTCCAGCCGTCGGTCCGGGGTCGAAGTAGATCCGGCGGCTGGCCTTATCCCCGCCGCCGGTCGTCGCTCGAAGGAGATCTTGCTCGAAGGGGATCCGGCGGCTGGCCTTATCCCAGCCGCCGGTCGTTGCTCGAAAGAGATCCGGCGGCTGGCCTCATCCCAGCCGCCGGTATGTCTTGGACGGGTCGTGGGCAGTTGGCCTTAGCTCGTCCAGTCCATGCCCGGGATAAATTCCATTTGGTCTTGATCTTGGCTTCTTGTTTCTTCAATCTTCGAGGAGGGGATTTTGACCCCAACAGTTAGCCCCCCAGCTCTTCGTTTTCGTAGTCCAGGACGATGAGCTTTAAGCCGAGGTTTTATCGGGATTGGCCGAAACGGAAAAATTTCCTTTCTTCTTCTCTATCCCTTTTTTTGTGAAGAAAAACTTCCTCTTTCGTGTGAAGGACTCGTGGGCGGTTGACTCGGAATTGGAAAGATCCGATTTCTACTCGGACTAGGATTCGAACAATCCGGCTACATATATTCACCCTTCCTTCTTCTTTTTCCTCGCGAGTTCTTTCTATAATCGAGTGCTCTTTCCGTCCCCTTGAATTTGATATCATGGTTAGGCCATCTTTCCGCGAGAGGAGGCAGATGGAGAAGAACGGAGAGACAAATTAGCTTGGAAAATATTCCAAGGACAAGACGGCGGCTGGCTCTTCGGGATCGGGGTTAGCGGACGGTAGACTGCGGATAAGTTGGCGGCATCCACCGTTGTGGTGACTCCTTTGAGGAAGGAGGCTATTCTTGAACGAGGTATCGCGAGGCGTTTGCCCAAGGCTAAAGCTCCGGTTGGCGGGGTTGTCTATGGTCTGAGCGATAAAGACTACCTGTTGCGCCAAAAGCAGGCGGGTTGCCTTGCTGACCCCGGAGCGAAGAATTCTCCTTCCGAGGCTCGGCGTATGGGTCCTTCGCCAGGGCTTGCTTTTCCTGAGGCTGTTTGTAAAAATCGTCGTCAGTCTGGTAGGAGTTTTTCGGTGATCACGGATGCTAGTTTCAAGTTTCCTTCTTGTGACAGCATAGCCGAGCCTGAGAAGTATGAGGATATGGCCTTGAGCGGCATGAAGGTTTGTTTATTCTTGTTTTCTTCTTTTTTCTTTTTTTTTTTTTTTTGCTGACTCTCTTTTTTATTATTTTTTTTCTTTTTAAGTTCATGCCTTCCCTGAACAAGTGCATCAGCACGTATGATGCTTCTGTCCGTGGAATCCGCAAGCGTGCTGAGGAAGCTCGGGAGGATGCTCGGCTGGTAAGGAGGAAACTCAACGAACTTGAGGTGGTGTCTTCGCATCGGGTCAAGTTGCTCGAGAGGGAGCTCGCCTCGTTGCGGGCGGAAAAAACCGAGGCGTTGCAGTTCAAGGAAGTACAGACTTTGAAAGACCAGTTGGCTAGTGCGAAAGCGGCGCACAACTCGAAGGTGCAGCGGGCTTACGTAGATGGCCGCAAGGCTTCCTTTGCAAAATTCCGCGACTTCTTGAATGTGTTAAAAGAAGACCTCAGATCTTTGTCTGAGGCAAGGAACCAGGAAGTAGATTTGGCCCAGATAGAGAGCAATATCGAACTTGTCGCGTTGCTTCAGGGGACTGATCCTCCCAGCTTGGATGAAGAGAAGGTGAAATTGTCAACATGGATGAACGAGTTTGACAAGTCTGCACCTTGGTTTGATGATGTGATCGCTCGAATTCTTGGGAAGGTGGATTCTCAGTTGTGCCCAGCCCACAAGGACGACGATGTCTCAATACCCGAGGAAAGATTTGCCGTATACTTTTCTTTTGTGCAAAGGTCCAGGTTAGATGGTCACGGGCGGCTGGGTTTAGTCCGAGACAAACCCGGCCGCCGTGTATTGGTATTATTATAGAGAGGATGGTCGGATGGCCATGTGCCCAGCCGCCAGGTTATGTCGGATTGATTACGGGCTACTGGTCATGTCCCAGTCGCCGGGTCATGCTGGATTGATCTTGGGCGGCTGGTCATATCCCGGCCGCCGGGTTATGCTGGGTTGATCTCGGGCAGCTGGAAATGTCCCAGCAGCCGGATTGCGTTGGATTGATCCCGGGCGGCTGGTCATGTCCCGGCCGCCGGGTCATGCTGGGTTGATCTCGGGCGGCTGGCAATGTCCCAGCCGCCGGGTTGTGTTGGATTGATCTCGGGCGGCTGGTCATGTCCCAGCCGCCGGGTCATGCTGGATTGATCTCGAGCGGCTGGCAATGTCCCGGCCGCTGGGTTGCTTTGGATTGATCCTGGGCGGCTGGTCATGTCCCGGCCGCCGGGTTGTGTTTTTTGGAGCAGGCGGCTGGCCATATGGGCGATTGGCCCTGTTGTCTAGTGAGACTGAGCGGCTGGTTTGTTTCTTCAAAGAGGCCAAGCAGTCCATTTATCGAAAGAGATCGGGCGGCCCATTTATCTGAAGAGATCGGGCGGCCCGTTTATCTGAAGAGATCGGGCGGCCCATTTATCATATTGATTTGGTTTTGTTTGCTTAGTTTAGACGGGTTAATCGGGGCGCTGTTCCGGGCGCTCAGATCTGAGTGTTCGGGAAGAATTCCTCTTGTGTTATTTGACCAGCGGAGTTAGCCGCTGGGTTTGGAGTTTTGTTTAATTGCTAGCTTTCGGACGAGTTTATGATCTCGTACCAGGGCCGGTTTGGTACTTCGTCGTGAGATGTCTAAGACTAGCGTTCCATGTTGGCGTTTACTGGGTTTAGCGAGTTCATTTCGTGACTCACGCTTCGCACTTTCTACCTATGCGGGGCGTTTACTGGAAATGAACTAAATAGAACATCGTCTCAAACGTTTCCTGCAGGATCGCGGTATGTCAGGTTACGCCTTTCGGATGTTAGTCCGGAAATTTGTATAGCGCGCTATGTTTATCCGCTTCGGGATGTAGAAAGAACCATGGTTAAAAGAATCGTCCCGTTGTGATCAGCAACAGACGGTGGCTTGCTTGCCAAAAGGCTGGTTTTTATGTACGCCAAGGGGTGTTTTTGAAGTGATGGCATTTGTAGTGCCTTAATGATGGGCGATATTGTCTGAGTTAGAGATGTACTATGACATGTCAAGTCTCAATGTTCGTTTTCTCGGGTTTTTCTGAGTCCATTCGCTTTCCGGATCAGGTTTCGGGATGCTAAGTCCCGATGTTTGTCAGAATGGTGTTCTCGGGAAACTTTTCAAACTATGGATGTGTTATGAGATGCTAAGTCCCAATGTCCATCCTCTTGATTTGCTTCTGAAAATTTGGGAGTATGTATATACGGATCCACTCCCCCTTTAAAGATTAAAAAATACAAATAGCTCAACTCGTCTGAAGGCGAGCTGCCTACGTACCCTGAATGTAGGGATCAAGCCGGTTCGTAGTTCTATTTTACACGTCTAGTGGTAATACTTCTTTAGGTGCATCGCGTTCCATGTCCTCGGAACTGGCTTTCCTTCTTTGTTTTCCAACTCGTATGCTCATGGGCGGACCACCTTTGCTACTTTGTACGGTCATTCCCATTTTGTGCCTAACTTGCCTGCATTCGGTTCCGCGGTGTTCTGGAAAACTTTGCGGAGGACGAGATCTCCTTCCTTGAATTTGCGGTTTCGCACGTTTGAGTTGTAGTACTTGGCCGCTGCTTGTTGATAGTTTTGAATGCGGATGAGCGCTTGATCCAGTCTTTCGTTTATCAGGTCCAGTTCGTTTAACATCATCAGATGGTTAAGGCCTTCCTGTCCAGGCAAAAGTCTTCGTCTGACGCCCGGGAAGTCTACTTCTGACGGTATAACGCATTCGGCACCGTAGACCAGCGCGAATGGCATTTCTCCGGTTGCGCGTCTTGGAGTTGTCCGGTGGGACCAGAGTACTCCTTCGAGTTCATCTGCCCATCGCCCTTTCTTCTCGTCGAGACCCTTTTTGAGTCCGTCAACAATAATTTTGTTAGCTGCCTCGGCCTGGCCGTTCCCCTGTGGATAATGCGGCGTTGACTTGCTCAGGCGTATTTTCCACTTTTCGTAGAATCCTTCGAAGCGAGCGGAAATGAATTGAGAACCATTGTCGATGACGATTTCGTAAGGGACTCCATGCCGGTATATGGTGTTTTTCCAGACGAAGTGCTCTACTTGAGCGTCCTTGATACTGGCGTAAGAGTCCGCTTCGACCCACTTTGAGAAGTAGTCTATTAGGACAAGTAGGAACCTTTTCTGATTTGAGTTATGCATTGGCCCCACAATGTCCATTAACCACCTCATGAATGGGTACGGCGCGGAGATCGACGAGAGCAGTTCTGCGGGCTGATGGATCACTGGTGCGTGCCTCTGACATTTCTCGCACTTGAGGGAGAACTTTTCGCAATCTTTTATCATGGTTGGCCAATAGTGTCCATGCCGCTTGATTTTGATTGCGAGGGCTCTCCCTCCGGAGTGATTTCCGCACGATCCGCTATGGACTTCCTCCATAATTCGTCTTGCCTCTTCTTTTTCTACGCAGACCATTAACGGTCCGGAGATCCTCCATTTGTAAATGTTGCCGTCGAGGAGGAAGAAGCGGGCTGCTTGGGCCTTTAGCTTTCGCGCAGCCCACTTGTCCGCCGGGACTTCCCCATCCACGATGTATGTTCGTATCGGGGCCATCCATCCGCGATCACAGCCATACTCTTCCGTCGGACCAGTTGCTAACCCTGCTTCCAGGAGCTCTTCCACATCCTCACCTTCCGGTAGTTGTATAAGATTCGCGACTTACGGTGGATCGATGTTCGGTTGCTCTATGAATTCCACGGGAATGATTCGCCTTTCTCCCGGGGCTGACGTTGATGCCAGGGCCGCCAATGCATCGGCCGGGGCATTTTCTCCCCGCAGGATTCTTGTGAGTTCGAACTTTTTGAATCGCTTTGCAAGCTCCCGGACAATTTTGAGGTATGCTTCCATCCGATCGTCCTTTGCTTCGTAGTCCCTGCTTAACTGGTTCGCCACCAGCTGGGAATCGCAAAATGCTTGTAGATTCTGGATTTTGAGCCCGAGGGCGAGTCTTAGTCCAGCGATCAAGGCTTCGTACTCCGCTTCGTTGTTGGAAGCGTTGAAGAGTAACCTGAACGACTGTTCTAGGATTTCTCCAGTTGGTGACGTTAACCGAACTCCGACTCCCGAACCTTGCTTTGATGAAGATCCGTCTGCGTGGAGAACCGACACTGAATCCGATGTTGGTTCACTAACGCCTGTGGTTGGGAGTTCGATCAAGAAATCCGCAAGGACTTGCGATTTTGCGCATGTTCTGCTTCGGTACTCGATATCATACTCGCTTAATTCCACCGCCCATTTGGCCAAACGTCCCGATTGACTGGGACTATGCAGGATCGTTCTGAGTGGAAAAGCCGTGAGTAAAATAATCGTGTGTGATTGGAAATAAGGCCGCAATTTCCTAGCGCAAATCACCACTGCCAAGGCCGCCTTCTCCATCAGCGGATATCGAGTTTCCGCGTCTGCCAAAGTCTGGCTCACATAGAAGACCGGTTTTTGCTCGTTGCGTTCTTCTCTGATCAGCACCCCGCTTGATGATACCGTTGTATACAGAAAAAGGGACTCTCCTTCGACCGGCTTTGAAAGTACGGGCGGGCTTGCTAGGTATTTCTTTAATTCTTGGAACGCCTGTTCACACTTCTCTGTCCACTCAAACTTTTTGTTTCCTCTGAGTGTGTCGTAGAAGGGCAAACATTTGTCCGTCGACCTCGAGATGAACCGATTCAGCGCCGCAACCCGTCCGGTCAATCTTTGGATTTCTCTCTTGGTTTTTGGTAAGGCCATCTCTATCAGGGCATTAATTTGCTTCGGGTTTGCTTCTATCCCTCGATGAGTTACCAGATACTCGAGGAATTCGCCGGATGCTACTCTGAATCTGCACTTTGCCGGGTTTAACTTCATGTTGTGCCGGTTGAGTTGCTCGAATCATTCCCGCAAGTGTTTCACGTGGTCTTTCTCCTCCAACGACTTGACCAGCATATTGTCGATGTAGACTTCCATCGTTCTTCCGAATTGTTCGGCGAACATTTTTTTGACAAGCCTTTGGTATGTTGCGCCGACATTTTTTAACCCGAATGGTTTCACCTTATAGCAGTATGTTCCGCGATCCGTGATGAACGCAGTCTTGTCTCGATCGTCGGGGTTCATCATGATTTGGTTGTATCCGGAGAAAGCGTCCATGAACGATAGCAGCTTGTTCCCTGCCGTTGCTTCGACTAATTGATCGATGTGCGGAAGCGGGAAGCTGTCTTTCGGGCACGCTTTATTCAGATCCGTGAAGTCGACGCAAACTCGCCATTTTCCACTTTTCTTCTTCACTACCACCGGGTTCACTAGCCAGTCAGGATATTTCACTTCCATGATTGATCCGACTTTGAGCAATCTCTCTACTTCATCGTTCACCACCTGGGCGCGCTCTGGTCTGAGCTTTCGTCTTTTCTGCTTCACTGGTTTGAACGTCGGATCCACGTTGAGTTCATGGCTTGTGATGCCGACGTCGATCCCAGGCATATCCTCTGCTGCCCATGCGAATGACCCGGCGTTCTCCTTTAGCAAGGTGATTAACTCCGTCTTGATCGGCTCCTCCAAATTCGTCCCGATCTCCGTACATCGCTCTGGATTCGTTTCGTCTATGTTGACCGAAATCACTGGCTCACACGGGGGATCCTTCTCCGTCTCCCGGGATTCTTCAATTTGTAACTTTTGTTCTAGTTTCGCAAGCTACCGCTCTTCTTTTTCCTTTTCGGACTTTTTCTGGTGGTGGGAATCGGTTACCGTCTTTCTCAATCTGTGTTCCGTTAAGAAACAAGCTCGAGAATCTTCCTGCCGTCCCCATATCGTTTCCACTCCAGTTGGAGTCGGGAATTTCAGGCACAGGTGGTAAGTTGACGGGATAGCCTTCATTGAGTTCAGCCACGGTGTTCCCACGATTGCGTCGCAGATTCGCGGGCAATCGATCACCGAGAACTTCGTCTCCTTCTCCACTCCTTTTGCTTTTACGGGGAGTTGGATCGTACCTACTGTCATTGTCGTCTTTCCGGAGAAACCAGTCAACGGTTTTGGACGGGTTATGAGATGCTGGGTCTCAATGTTCATCCTCCGAAGGGTTTTTAGGAATATGACATTCACCGTTCCTCCTGTGTCGACTAAGACTCTTGGTATCTCGTACCCACAGATTGAAAGATTGATCACGAGAAGATCGTTGTGCGGATGGTTTATTTCGGCGGCTTCTCCTTCTCGGAAAGTCATCGTCCGGCCACGGCTACCATTCACGGAACTCCAATCCATTGCTTCTCTGGTCATCGTCTTCTTTCTGTATCCTCTCGTTCTAAGAGTTAAGAATATTTCTTCTCCCCACAGACGGTGCCAAACTGTGAGAGCCGAAACTCACACTGTCAAAACTTATATTTTATGGGGGCTCGAAAATTCTATTTTAAAGAACTAGAGAACCGAAAAATGAAAAAAGAGATATTTTATTGATATTTTCCGAAAGTACAAGGGAAATTAGCAAAAGCTGAAAAGTCTTAAATTGCCAAACCTAATACTCGGATCCGAGATGCCTTTAACCCTTACATGAGCGTACATATATATACTGAACTTTCTAGGGTGCTAAGACTTCAGATTTTCAATGTGGGACTTTGTCCTTTCTTCCCAGCCGCCGACCTAACCTTTTGGGCCCGATACCCGGCCCGAGAGTCTTCCGTGATCCGTCTGCGCGTTCTGACCCAAGTCTGGCCCGCTGATGAATAGTAAACTGGTGAATAGTAATCCAAATCTCGGTTTAGACTTAATTCGATTCTTCGGTTAACTTTGTCTCGAGATGAATAATGTTTTTAACGGTTTTTCCCGCGTGAATAGTATTCCGACGTTTTAAGACTCTTGAGATTTGTGCCGCCCGTTCTTTATTCGAACATCCAGCAGCCGGTTTCGGTATTGATGGCCAGCCGCCAGTTTCTTTGGCTCGCGTGTTTGGCGACTGGTCCATTAACGGCTGAACGTTAGTCACGGTCTTTCGGGGAATGTTTACAGACGTTTTGGAGTCGGAACACGCAAATGCCTAGTCTTCGGGTCGGTCCGTGCTTAAAGTTATGTTTGACGGTCGGTTAACTGGACAATGTTCGAGTCTTGACTAAGAAATGATCGTGGGCGGCTGGCCTTATCCCAGCCGCCGGTCCGGGTTCGAAGGAGATCCGGCGGCTGGCCTTATACCAGCCGTCGGTCGTCGCTCGAAGGAGATCCGGCGGCTGGCCTCATTCCAGCCGCCGTTCCGGGGTCGAAGTAGATCCGGCAGCTGGCCTTATCCCAGCCGCCGGTCGTCGCTCGAAGGAGATCCGGCGGCTGGCCTCATTCCAGCCACCGGTCCGGGGTCGAAGTAGATCCGGCGGTTGGCCTTATCTCAGCCGCTGGTCGTCGCTCGAAGGAGATCCGGCGGCTGGCCTTATCCCAGCCGTCGGTCATTGCTCGAAGGAGATCCGGCGGCTGGCCTTATCCCAGCCGCCGGTCGTTGCTCGAAAGAGATCCTGCCGCTGGCCTCATACCAGCCGCCGATCATGTCTTGGACGGGTCGTGGGCAGTTGGCCTTAGCTTGTCCAGTCCATGCCCGAGATAAATTCCATTTGGCCTTGATCTTCGCTTCTTGTTTCGTCAATCTTCGAGGAGGGGATTTTGACCCTAACAGAAATGAGGAGGTCGCAACTCTTATCTCGGATACTTTCATTGAATGTGATGGTCTCCCACTCCGTGAAAAGATCATCTGAGTGCGAAACGCCCTAATTCATTGGAATAAACATCAGCAGTTAATCAGCAGGGAGAAGATTTCTGATCTAAAAGACCGACATGAAAAAGCCATGACTAATCCTGTCAATGATGAAACTATAATCCAAACCATTAACTCTGACCTTAAGAGTGCCTACAGAGGTGAGGAAGAGCTTCGGCGGCAAAGAAGCAGAAAACTGTGGCTTGTTGGGGTCAAAATCCCCTCCTCGTATATTGATAGAACGAAAAGCCTAGATTACGAACAAACGGCTCGTGTCACGGCCACATGCCCTCGAATTGGGACCAAACGCCCACACTGCATGGCCAGCCACCCATCCTTCCTTCACAGCTAGGTGCCCATCATAGATCATTGATCCAACCGCCCATGAATCTCAGCAAGGGTCATCCGCCCTTCATCTCCTCTTGGAAACACAGCGGATGGCGGATTGCATGGTCGGAACCGAGTCAGCCGTCCTTCATGCCAGCCGCCCATCAGGCCATCCGCCCATGCATCTGGCAGAGAGATTGGCGTATAGTCACCATCAATGGAACGACAGCTGGAGGCTCGACCGGATAAGGGCTGATCGGTGGCCGAATTCGTAAAACATTCGGAACACTATCCACGCGGAAAACCCGATAAAACACTGTTCATAACCCGGAAAATAAACCAAAGACTGGCTAAGAATTAATCCGGATTCGGTTTACAGTTCACGGATTACTGTTCACCGAGTACAGTTCACGAGTTACTGTTCACAGACCAGAAAAGATCGGGCTGGATCAAGTTTAAATCAAGTGATGGACTAACAAGAACTTGGGCAGCATGCAGGCCCAAATTGGCTGAAGATTTGCGGCTGGAAGGAAGGGAAAATTGTCCCACATTCCTTACAAACAGTTTTAGTCTCTTAGGTTCACTAGTATATATATGTATGCTTGTACTAGGGTTAAAGGAATCTCAATTCAAGTGAAAGAGCTTTTGTGTTATAAGGCATTAAGGATTCACAAATATTCTTGTACTTCATAAAATATCTAATAAAATCACCTTTTCATCTTTTTTACTTTTTCAGTCCTTTAGATCTTATAAAATAAAATTTTTGGATCCCATAATTTATAAGTTTTGACAGTGTGATTTTCGGCTCTACCAGTTTGGCGCCTTCTATGGGGACGAGAAATATTCTTAACCCTAAGAACGAAAGGACACAGAAAAGAAAACCATGGCAACCGGAGGAAGAACCGTCGACGCTAGCAACCAGCCGACCGGAGGAGTAATCGGCACCGGAGCGACTGGAGCCGGGACGATCGTCGCTGCGCCGACTGGAGCCGGAATAACAGCAGCAATCATAACGGGAGCAACCAATGCCGGAACAATGATCATCGGAATCAATTTCTCTGAGGACGACCCGCTCGTCAGCGGCCTTTCAATCGAAAACCACGGGATACAGAGACTTCTAGTCCACACGGGAAGTTCGGTCAACGTCGTATTCCGAGAAACCCTTCGGAGGATGAACACTGGGACCTGGCATCTCACAACCCATTCAAAACCCTCGATTGGTTTCACCGGAAAGACGAATATGACATTCGGAGCAGTTCAACTACCCGTAATAACAAAGGAAACGAAGGACGCAGAGTTCTCGGTGAATGACAACGCGGAAATTTACGACCCGACGAATGACGGCAAGACTCTGCCAGCCAACACGACCACCACCGGAACGAAGATCGCCGGACGACCGGAGCAACCAACACGGAAGAAGATGTGACGACGACGGCTGAGATAAAGATCATGATGGCCGCAGTCCCGAAGCGACAAGACCAACAAGATGAAACGGCTGATCAACAGTTGCAAACAGTCCGAGACGAAAGCCAAGCTACGAACGTCTCACCAGAAGGATGCTTAAGGCAAGGATGACGGACCATCTGTGTAAGACGTCTCAAATTCTCGCCTCAGGCGGCAAAGCTGGGAAGTCCAAACACGAGAAAACAAACCCTAGCCGGGACGAGAAGGGCTCATTCCAGGACGCCGCCACGACAACCGCAGAACACCACAAGGCAAATAATCGAGCAGCCAGATTTGACGGTGATCGACAAAGAAAACGGAGGAATCACCGCATACGGAGTTAGCCAAGAAAGGATCGGGACGGAGGGTGAAGCAGGAGAAGCGTCGTCAATGGCTGAATCAAAAACGATGATGGTTATGGTCCTAGAACTGCAAACTGGACAAGCATTGTCATTGATCCGACACGAAAACCGAACCATGATCATCCCTCCGAGAGGAGACTTAAGACGAAAGTGGAGGATCATCGAAGCGAAACCTCTCCGATTAGGAAAAGAGTGGAACCGTCCGGATCTCCACCGCTGCAACGGAAGAGCACCACGGGCGAGCAGCTAGGAGGCCAACGTGGACAACAATCAATGAAGAAAACGGAGGTCAAACCAGAACAACCAGAAATAGAACCGGACGGGATACGGTTGAGACCCGTAACAAGGGAAGAGGCCCCACCAGAGATCAAGGAAGCCCGATATGGGTCGACCAGTGAAGGCAAACTAGCGAGCAAGGACAAACGGCCAGATAAGAATGCTCCCTGCAAGCCAAGAAACCCCCGATGAGAATCTTTAGAATATATATCCAAGGCCCGAACGAGAGTTTGCCAAATTTTGTGGAAAGTTTTGAAACAATCACATCAAAGATCAATGGACTCGGCAATGGAGCTGCACTCACAACTTTCAGAAGAGCACTACGGTATAAGTCGAGTTTCCGAGAAGAAATTACCCTGAACCCTCCTGTGACGATCCAAGAAGCATTGCAACGTGCCTTAAGTTTCGAGATCCGCGAAGAAGAGATCGAGGCCTTGCCAAAGAAGCACCAGCCATTAAAAACATCGACAAAAGCACGACACGGCCTTCAAATGTTCCAAGCCAGAAAAGGAGCAGGCGAAACAACAGAAACGAAGGGACGAATGTAGACGGAGTGCACAACTTCAAAATACACATGGAGCGGTCGCCCGATGAGGCCGGATGCGGAAATGGATCGTGGAGCACATGGACTCGCAGCATAGGCTACGATCAAAAGGCTTACTGCACTTTCCACAAAGTTAAAGGTCACCCAACTGCAAATTGCAAGGCGACTGCAAGAATACTTGCAATAAATTTCCTAGCAGGAGAGCTCGGAAGCGAAACAAGAAAAGAAAACCGGAAACTCAAGAAAGCGGACACAAGCGTCGAGCCACAATGTAAGACGAGCAGAACCGGCCAGTTCGAGAGAACAGAGATTTAGCCGCAGAAGAAACGACGGCTACCAAAGAGAAGACATCCAAGACCGTTGAACCCGAAACGGATGCTCCGTAGCGAAGGCCTAGCCGCCTCTTCACAATAAAATAAAAAATAAAAAAGCCGGAACTACGGACGACTTGATCCATTTCCACAAAGGGAACGTAGGTAGCTCACTTTAAAAACGAGTTCAGTTGCACCCCTCCATAAAAAAGGGGGGAATGGGTCCGTATATGCATACTCCCGAAAAAATTCCAGTAAATTTTCGCGAAAAAGTTTGAGAAGATGAACATTGGGACTTAGGATCTCAAAACCCATCCAGGTTCGAATAATTTCCTGAGAACATGGACCAAGAAGAAAATCCAGATAGACAGCGGGACTCAGTATCTTGCAATCCGTCCGGATAAACAAGCAAAGAAGAGTCCCGGGAAAAGTTCGAGAGGATGAACATTGGGACTTAGCATCTCGAAACCCATCCAGGCTTGAACAATTTCCCGAGAACATAGAACAAGAGAGTCAAAAACTTCGGATGAAAATCGGGACTTAGTATCTTGAAACCCATCCGGAATCCCTCGCTTGAGTTTTCCTTTTAAAGAGCGACTAAGTCAGAAATTCCGGACGAAAGTAGAGACTTAGTGTCTTAAAACCCATCCGGAATCCCTCGCTCGAGTTTCTTCCAAAGGGATGACAAAAATCGTAGACTCCGGATGAACACCGCGACTTAGCATCTCGCGACCCACCAGGAACCATCCAGCCAAAGCCAAAATACTAAAAGAATCTTTCACGTCTTCTCGAACAAAACCGTCCGTTGCTGGCCACAACAAGACTAAGTATCGCCTATTGGCATACATTAAAATCCACCTCTCAGCATACCTATCAACCGTCTGTTGCTGATCACAATAGGACAATTTTTAACCATGGTTCTCTCAACATCCCGCAATGGATAAATCTAGCGTGCTATATAAATTTTCGGATAACATCTGATAGGTGTAACCTGATCGAGAATGCGGGAAGCGTCAAGACGATGTTCTATTTAGCTTATCTTCAGGTGCGCTTCGCATAGGCAAATAGTGCGAGGTGTAAACCGCGAAATGAGCTCGGTAACCCAGTAAACGCCGGACAAGGAAAGCTGGTCTTGAACATCTCACAAATGCAGTAACAAACCGGCTCTGATACGAGATCGTAAACGCGTTCAGTCGAAAGAGGGATTTAAACGAACTCATTTTCCCGCGACACCAAAAACATACATTAAACCCAAGAAATACCCGCAATGGAACGCTGGTCGAGAAGTTCGGAGTGTCCGAAAAAACACTCCAAACGCAATACACAAAATACTAATCAGCTTGAAGCAAAGCAAACACCTCTAGGCAAGCAACAAACAAAGCGAATGCCTCTAGGCAAGCAACAAACAAATCAAACCAAGTGCCAGCCTCCCATCTCTTTTAGAGTAGGGCTAGCCGCCCACTTTCATAACAAGGGCCAGCCACCCATCACCTTTAGAGTTGGGCCACCCGTCCACTTTTATAACAAGGGCCAGCCGCCCATCTCCTTTAGAGTTGTGACAGCTGCCCACTTTCATAACAAAGGCCAGCCACCCATCTCCTTTAGAGTTGGGTCAGCTGCCCACTGTCATAACAAAGGCCAGCAGCCCATCTCTTTCAGAGTTGGGCCGGCCGCCCATCACTTCATCACTCATTGCTTACCAAAAGCAAGTGTATTACTCGGAGACTAAAACTAAAAGAAAACTCTGAAAAATCCAGACGAAAACAAAGAACAGAAACTGAAAATTCAAGAATCAAAGATCCGGACAATGCCTCCTACTCGATCGAGCCGGCCTCAGGCACGAGAGCATCCGCGCCCTAGAGGGGGGAACCAACAAAGAATCAATCTTCCTTTGAACCCGGCAAACACCTCTCAGTACGCTGGTCCACGACATCTCAAGAACATAGTGCTACGCCCACCAGCTAGTGCGAGATTATAAACATGTTTCTAATATCGAAAAATAAGGGGAACGTAAGACGAAACAATCGCAAACCCTAAAACTGACACAAGCTATCCAGTTTATCTAAGAGAGAGATCACGCATAAAAGATTCAAAAACTTAAAGGCCTCAAGAGCCGTACATAGCATAAAGGGTCGCAAGCCCAGAAAAACATCATAAAACATACCATTATTTCCTTGTCTAAAAGTCGAAGAAAAGGAAGAACGATAGAAACGTCAATTTTCGCAAGCGGTTCATTCTTTTCGAAAAACATGTCTTCCAGAAAAAGAAAATGAACAACACTGGCCACTAGGCACGCAACTTGCCTTTCCGCTCCATCAATCCCGATAAATTCTCAACTCGAACCCCATTTCTTTGGTGCACAAAAGCAAAGAGCTGGGGGGCTAGCTATTGGGGACATAATCCCCTCCTCAGAGATTGATAGAACGAAAAGCCTAGATTACGAACAAACGGCTCGTGTCCTGGCCACATGCCCACGAATTGGGACGAAACTCCCACACTGCATGGTCAGGCGCCCATCTTTCCTTCACGGCCAGGCGCCCATCATAGATCATTGAGCCAACCGCCCATGAATCTATGCAAGGGCCATCCACCCTTCATCTCCTCTTGAAAACATAACGGATGCCGGATTGCGTGGTTGGAACCGAGTCAGCCGTCCTTCATGCCAGCCGCCCATCAGGCCATCCGCCTATGCATCTCGGCAGATAGATTGGCAGATAGTCAACATCAATGGAACGGGCAACTGGAGACTCGACAGGATAAGGGCTGATCGGTGGCCGAATTCGTAAAACGTTCAGAACACTATCCACGCGGAAAAGCCGTTAAAAAGTTTTTCATAACCCGGGAAAATAAACCGAAGACTGGCTAAGACTTAATCCGGATTCGGTTTACTGTTCACCGAGTACTATTCACTAGTTACTGTTCACGGACCAGAAAAGATCGGGCTGGATCAAGTTTAAATCAAGTGATGGGCTAACAAGAATTTGGGCCGCAGGCATGCCCAAATTGGCTGAAGGTTAGCGGTTGGAAGGAAAGGAAAATTGTCCCACATTGCTTACAAACAGTTTTAGTCGCCTATGTTCACTAATATATATATGTATGATTGTACTTGGGTTAAAGGCATCCCAATTAAAGTGCAAGAGCTTTTGTGATATAAGACATTAAGCATTCACGAATATTCTTGTACTTCAGAAAATATCTAATAAAATCATATTTTCATCTTTTTACTCTTCCAGTCCTTTAGTTCTTATAAAATAGAATTTTTGGATCCCCATAATTTATAAGTTTTGACAGTATGAGTTTCAGCTCTCAAATGGCTCAGACTCGGTGACTGTAATTCTGGCTATTTCCATGTTGTAACCAGAGGGAGATTTGGCATCAAAAAGATACATGTTCTGGAAAATGATGAAGGTTTATCAGTATATAAAGATGAGCAAATCTCACATACCATCTTGAGTTTTTACTCCAACCTTTTTACCGCACAAGACTCAGACCCAAATGAGATCGAAGAAACAGTTTCTCAGGCTTTGAAGCTTAAGGTGACAGAGGAAATGAATACCCGACTCATCAGTGAACCCTCCCTTCGGAAATTCGAGAAGCTCTATTCTCCATCCATCCGAACAAAGCTCCGGTGTCGGATGGTTTCTCTGCATGCTTCTTTCACTCCAACTGGGAAATTGTAGGACAAGACATCATCAATGAAGTCCAAAAATTCTTCGGAGTCGGCAAAATGTCAAGGAAAATGAATGAAACTTACATCAGACTTATTCCAAAGGTGCAAAGCCCTTCAAAAGTTAAAGAATATCGTCCCATTGCCCTTTGCAATATCACCTTCAAGATCATCTCAAAGCTTCTGATGAGACGCCTCCAGCCTATCCTACATAATCTCATCTCTGAGGAGCAATCTGCATTTGTTCCCAAGAGGGCAATCTCAGAAAATGTTATGATAACACATGAGGTCCTACATTACCTTAAGAACTCAAAAGCCACAAAACGCTGCTCCATGGCCGTAAAAACCGATATGAGCAAGGCATATGACAGGCTGAAGTGGGTCTTCATTCGCTCTGTCCTAGCCTGTCTTGGCTTCCAGCACAAATGGATCAACTGGATCATGGAGTGCATAACCACGGTTAGTTACTCCTTCCTAATAAATGGAGTAGCAAGAGGAAATGTCATACCTTCAAGGGGTATTCGACAGGGGGATCCTTTGTCTCCATATATCTTCATTATGTGTAGTGAGGTCTTGTCAGGACTATGTCATAAAGCACAAGAAGAAGGATCCTTAAATGGCATAAGAGTCGCAAACGGGAGCCCATACATTAACCATCTGCTGTTTGCAGACGATACCATGTTTTCTGCCAAGCTAATACTACTGCAGCCTCATCGCAATCAAGTGAACTAGATACTTGATATACCCTATGAAAGGGGTGTGGGAAAATATTTGGGCTTACCTGAGCATTTTGGAAGGAAAAAGAAGGATCTCTTTACCTCTATTGTGGATAGAATTAGGCAAAAAGCTTGTAGCTGGACATCTCGATTCTTATCTAGTGCCGGCAAGCTCACAATGCTTAAAGGTGCTCTCTCCACTATGCCCAAAGGATCTCTTTACCAATGTCACTACAGAAAATAATTCAATCTGCTTTAACAAGGTTTTGATGGGACATCGCTGACAAGAAATAAGTAAGCTGGGTAGCTTGGGAAAAGATTACACAACCAAAGCAACTCGGGGGCTTGGGAATCAGAGACATACATACCTTTAATGTCGCCTTTCTTGCAAAAAATCAGCAGGATAATGTTTGAAAACCCCACAATTCTTCTATCTAGTGTCCTTATGGGTAAATATTGCCACCAAGCTGATCTCCTATCATGTTGCCCACCAGCATCGGCATCCCATTGTTGGAAGAGTATAATTGCTGGCCGATATCTTTTAGTATCTGGAATGGACATTGTTATTGGCTCTAGTACGAGTGTCAACATTTGGCGTGACCCATGGCTATCCACCAGAGAAAGAGTCATGCTTTCTGATCCTCCTCTTTCTGAGTATCAAGACCTCAGAGTATCTGATCTCCTCCTCCCAGGCTCTTCGATCTAGAATGAAGACCTATTAGACGAGATCATGCCCCTACATAAAGAATCCATTTTTATGATCAAACCAAGTAGACTGGGGGAACCAGACAAATTTGTTTGGCTACATCACCCTTCTGGGAAGTACTCAACAAAAACAGGATACAATATGGCAATATCTCACAG
Organism: Isatis tinctoria; assembly: GCA_010577795.1. Classification (NCBI taxonomy): domain Eukaryota; kingdom Viridiplantae; phylum Streptophyta; class Magnoliopsida; order Brassicales; family Brassicaceae; genus Isatis; species Isatis tinctoria. The sequence goes on along the minus strand of CM021244.1, from coordinate 20,781,337 downwards.
TCATCCAAACCGCAACATCAACAACCCGCATCTAAACTGATGATCATGTTTGGAAGGTAAAATCAGCCCCGAAGATCAAAACTTTCCTTTGGAAAGTTCTTCATGATGCGATCCCTGTAGGTGCAAATCTTCTGAAAAGAGGAATCCAAGTTGACCCTCTGTGTTCCAGATGCGGGATACTGGAAACAACAAACCATCTCCTGTTCACTTGTGCCTTTGCACAAGATGTTTGGGTTCGTGCACCCTTCAGAAATAGTCCGGACCTATCAGAAATCAACTCGGTTATCCCAGGACCCCTTAAGGTTAATAACCTAACGAATTTACCCCCTACAGGTTTAGAAGCAGGTTACCTTTTCCTGTGGGTGTGTTGGGCTCTTTGGATTGCTAAAAACCAAAAGCGGTTCCAAAACCGCATTTTCTCTCCTAATAAAACAGTACTAAAGGCCATCACCGATGCTAGAGAGTGGAAAAATGCCCAAGCAGTACCATCTCCCGCATCTAAAAACCAAATCCCTAGAATTGTACTGCCCTTGGTCTCCGGAACCATCCTTTGTAATACCGATGGAGCTTAGAATACAGAAACTAAATTTGCAGGATTGGGAGGTGCGTTTATTGCCGAAGACCACCAATTCCACAATTTCTCATCCTCCCACTTGTTTGTTGGCTCCGCCCTGATCGCAGAGGCCTTTGTTGTTCGTAAAGCTCTCCAGATAGCTGGTGAACAAAACCATCGAAGGCTCACAATCCAATCGGATTCCCTTCTTCTTGTCCAAGCCATTGATGCCGGAGATCTCCTCTCTGATGCGCATGGAATTCTTGCGGACATCTCTATCCTCTGCTCATCCTTTGATGCTATTGTTTTCTAACTTATTTGTAGAGTAGAAAATGTAATTGCTGATACCTTGGCAAAAAAGGCCCTTAGGAAACTCTCTGTATCTTTGGGCTTGCCCATTTAGGTTAATGAAATCTTGGTGCACAAAAAAAAATCAAATAAATGAAATATCTACACATTGATATTCCAATTTACTTATATTATTAAATAACTTGGTGTAACACAATAAATGTTTAGTTTTAAAACAGTTATAATTATGTTGGATTTTCTGCAAAAAAAAAACTCTTGACTCGGTAAAAATGCAAATCAAACCTATCATGTCCGAGTCAACCCGCAATATAGCCCTCAATCGTGTATAAGTTTAAAATCTGTATAAGATCGTCTTTACACTATCAAAACTACGTCGTTTTAAGCATTTTAATTTAAAAAAAAAAAATTGACTAAGGGAATTCGAACCCGTGACCTACAAACTAAACAAAACACAAACTACCACTGTGCCACAAAATATCAAACTTTTGTATATATAATATATACCTTTGTCATTTCTCTTTTATTTGAAACAATAAATATTTATATAATAAAAATTATATTTTTTATTCCTTATTTCAATGAACTAAATATACAAAATTCAGAATCAAAATTTTTTAACTTCATTAACATATCAAAGCGATATATTATTCTCCATATGTTTTTCTCTCCATATGTTAATAAATTATTGGTATATTATTCTCTAAATTTTTTTATAAACGATATATTATTCTCCATATTTTTTTCCAATATATGTTAATGAAGTTTTGATATATTATTCTCTATATGATTTTATATTATAATCTACATATTTTTTTATTCTCTATATGTTAATGAAGCTAAAATTTCTGATTCGAATTTGGGGTTTTTAGTTCATCGAAATGAGGAAGAGAAAAAATATAACTTTTATTATATAAAAATTTATTGTTTCATATAAAAGAGAGATGATGAAGGTATATATTATATATACATAAGTTTGATATTCCCTCAAAGAATTGTGTGGCACAGTGGTAGCATGTGTTTTATTTAGTTTGAATGTCACGGGTTCAAATCCACTCGGAGTCCAAAATTGTTTAAATAAAATGCTTAAAAAGGCATAGTTTTGATAGTATATACACGGTCTTATACAGATTTTAGAAGGTATACACGATGGAGGGATATAATTTCAAAAGAAAAACCGAGTCAAGGATTTTTTTGCAGAAAACCCTATTATTTTTTAAATAAACCTGTACTTATTAAAAATTTCTTTACATTCTTTATAAATACCCACTATAACTCTATGTTTGCCATGACTATCTTATCAATTTCTTTTATTCTGCTTATATTCTTTTTTCTCTCAAAATGAATTTTAATTTCATAAATCTACTAAATTTTCGTGCATCTTTGGATGATGATGAAAATATGGAAATCATCAATAATCTCGAGCAAAATGAAGAATTGATACATCTTGCTATGGCTAATAACAACTCAGTCATCCAATTTACTATATCTCAACAAGGAAACTAGGCGATCCATGGTGACTCAGTCCCAGACCTCAGTCCCAGACGTTATTTCATCCACTGCGATCAATACAAGAAATACAACTTTTAATAGCAGCCCAGTATAGCGTTTTTTACGGTTCTGCTATGGTTGCCTCAGGACCATTTTTTTTATAGGGGAAAAATGTCATTTAAATCCCCAATTTTCTAAAAATTGTGGTTTAAATCATAAATTTTCAAAATGTCATTTAAATCCCAAACTTTTTGTTGACTTCCCAATTAAATAACGAACTTTTGTTGACTTCTCATTTAAATAACAATCTTTTATTATTTAAGCCATTTGAGTCTCATCAAAAATATAATTAAACAAAACTAAATAAATTATTAATTTTTATCAAGAAAAAATTATAAATATGGTAAAAAAATTCAGAGAAAAATTAACACAAAAATAAAATTAAGTTTCGGATTTTTGTGAGTGCTTAAAATATTTTTATGTATATTTATATTTAACAAAAATCTAATGAAAGATCAACATATATAAAAAGCATGAATTATGATATTTAATCAAAACAATTCTTGTATACTATATTAAACACTCAAAAAAATCAGAAACTTAATTTTATTTTTTATTTAATTTTTTTTTTTGAATTTTTTACCATATTTATAATTTTTTCTTGATAAAACTTAATAATTTTTTTAGTTTTGTTTAATTATATTTTTGACGGGACTCAAATGACTTATATAATAAAAGATTGGTATTTAAATGGAAAGTCAACAAAAGTTCATTATTTAATTGGGAAGTCAACAAAAAATTTGAGATTTAAATGACATTTTGAAAGTTCATGATTTAAACCACCATTTTTGGAAAGTTGGAGATTTAAATGACATTTTTCCCTTTTTTTATAGTGCTTGTCTTTTAAGAAACGCTATGTTAGAGTGCTAGATAAGAAAACAAAATTTCGGTCTCGTTTAATAGCAATATCTCATTGCAAACGTATTAAGTGTTAGACGGTAACAAAAATTTTATTCCCACTGGACTTAGAAAAATTTAGGCTCCAATATACATTTCAGTTTCCCCTTTCTATTTTTTTTTTCCTTATCTCGATCTTAATTACTGAAAACCTTCTATCGTACCCCATTTCTCAAACCCATATGTTCCAAACCCTAGATCCATTAACCCTCAAACCCTATATATATCATACACCAAATGAATCATATGCCCTAAAATCTAATTAAAAACTTAAAACTCTAATATTTTTTATTATTTAACTTCAAATCTTAAATTACTTATAAAAAGTAAATTCTAGTCATTATGTGAATTTTTTTTCTGCCAATTTTGTTAATCTTATACAGATACGTGAACCATTTTTGTTGGAGTCTTAGGCCATTGATTAAATTTAAATCGAAGGCCACAAATCAATCTTAGGCCACGAATTCTCTTTTCTCATTGATCACATTTTCAATGACAAGAATTACCACACCTAACTTTTTATTGGTTAAGATAATGGTGTGAGGATTGCCATTGTTGACCATTGATTATAACTAATCAATGATTCAGATTTATTTTCTGTGTGCTTCTTTCTCTCTCTCCTTTGTCGATTCCTCTTTCTTTTTTTTCCCAGAACTCTGTCTCAATCTTTTACAATCTCTCATGTCATTCTTCTCCATTTCTTTTCTCTCAATCATCACTCAACGACATAAACAACAACAAATCATACAACAACAACGACGACCCAAGCTTGGAGGCCGACGAAAACGCCTACAACAACAACCAAAACAATGTCAATCTCTCTCCCTCTTTCGCTCACCTCGCCGGCTTCTCTCTTCCTCTTTCACTCTCTCTCTCTCTCTCTCAAGTTTTTGATTCTGATTTTGTGTTTTATTCTCAGTAAAGAAGCTTGACAGTGGAGGCTGAAGAAGCTTGATGGTGGTGGTCTCGACATTAACAGTGGTGGTTGAGTGCGGCGGAGGAAGCTGAAGAAGCTTGATGGAGGCCTCCACGAACATTCAAATCCGACACAAACAAGCTCTTCGTCTGCGAAATGGAGTTCTCTCAGTCCCAATCTTCTCTGTGTTAGCTGAATCCATGGCCGAGTTCGTTGTTGATGGAGGTGGTTGAAGGCGGCATGATTAAGAAGCTTGAAGGTGGCTGGTTTTGTTTTTAGGTTTAGTTAGTAAATAGGTTTAAGTTTGGTTTAGGTCTTTGGTTTAGTTTTTGTTTAATAATTGTTATAGTTCTATTTTTTTGTAAACCATTTTAATTATAAATCAGTTTACAAAAAAAAATATAAACCATTTTAAAATATTAATAATTTTAATGTAAATAATGACAAAAAAAGAAATGCTATTAATGTTAAGAAATAAATTATAGGAGGATATATAATTTGTATGTAAGAGAAAGGATAACGAATAATGAGAGAAAGAAAGCGTGAGTGAAAACTTTATTGTGATATGTGTATAGTAGTGGGAGAGAGGAGTGAGTAGAGAATGACAAGTGATTCACTTATTGCTTGTTCTCTTATTAAGAGCACACAACTCTATTTATACAAGGGGAGCGTCGGCTAAGGTAATATATTTTACAAGATTAATAATAAACTAGATGATATTCCGCGCTACGCGTGGGAAGTGTGTATAAAATTTCTATTTTATATAGGGAATTTCTTTGATTGTTTATTTATGTTGGATTTTGGTTAGTTTTTGAATAATATGAATATTGATATACGGTCAGATGGTAAGCATGAATATTATTCGTCGAATAATATGTTTTTATTTCTATGAAGTACAACTATTTGGTGAACTTCTTTAGCCTAATACTCGGGGTGGGTTTCTCTTGAAAGAAAGTATATCACAGCAGAGATGAAGATTTGTTTGTTTTCTATCGTAAGAGTTAGTTAGTAGGATGGTTTATAAAATTAGTGCTTTTATGAGGTAGTCATCAATGTAGCAGTGTTGACATCGTTTTTTATTGTAAATGTCAATGTTGTTTCCAATTATTCTTTCTTGTTTTGAGATATTTTACTAATATTTTGTCTTCAACTATTCATTTACAATTTCGTTAAGCTTAATATTAGATAAAAGATGCTATTTTTTCCAGTCAAATTAAGTTGTTTTATACTTATCATAATTTGTTTTTATTCATGAGATTTTGTTTCACATCTCATTCGATGTACCGAAGATATAAACTATTTGGTAATTTATCATGTGTATTTTGTAAGTGAAAGGTTCTCTCCATTTATTCATCATTGAATCTAGCTTTGCACCAATCAACAGGAATTCTATATAGAGTAGTAACCTTTCAATATTGTTTGAGGTTGTTGTTCTTGGTGATAACTTTACTCATTCTTATCAACAATATATTCTAAATTTAGCTACCATTTTACCTATTTTCATTTTTTTTTTACTTTTTCGCGGTTTTGGGAACATTTTGTTATACATTTTTAGTTAGTATTAGTTATATGATTTTATTTCTTGTTAAATACTTATTTTCAGCTTCTTCTTTTTGCTCTTATATAGTTTAGCTCATTTTTATAGTAAAATATAAATATTTTGTCTAATAGCGATTCATATGTAATTCTATTAAATTTAATATATTGTAAATATGGGTATTTTAGTCGGATATTGGTGTCTATTTTTTATTTATTCTATACTAATAAATCACAAAATACCATTGTATTATTTCATTAATTTCTTGAAAATTACAATAATATTTTTTATTTTATTTTATTGATCATCTATTATATTTTTGTTTCTTATCATTGATTATTAAATTTATATTTTTGTTATAATTAGCTTAGAATTTTAGTTACTTAATTCTTGGTTTGTGCTATTCATTTTTGTTTATATAAAGATGTTTTAGTTTTCATCTACAAATTTCTTTATTTTTATTTTTAATTTTAATTTGATATGTACATTTATTTTTAAAGTAAATTACATTTTGGTCTTGTTTCTATATTAAAAGAATTTGTGTTTTAGTTTTTTGGTAAAGTAACAAATGCGAAAATAATGTAGAGAGCCATGTAATCACCACAATTATTTACTCACAAGTCATCGATGCAAGAACATATAATAAGCTTTAAAAATATCAGACAAAACTCCTCTTACAAACTTATCAACTTACAATCTCAAAAATGTTTAACACATCTACAATAAGCTGGAAGTGATGCATTTAGCTTCTTCAGATCAAACAGCGGCATACTAACTTTCTTTCATCAGATCCTGGTAACTGAATCGAGAGAAGGACAAAGAACTCCTATAGATGTTTGAGATCTTGATTAACGTTCAAGGGTACTTATGAGCTAGTTCATGGGTATATACCACTTCACAAGTTGATCATCCATGGCTGAAGAGAAGAGTGGTTCCCGACAAAGAGGAATAGATGTCTGAAAACGCTTTGCAGCTAAACTGAGAGTGACCTGCTCATGAACACAACAACCAAGAACTAACAATGTTGAAATAAATAGAACATGACACATAAACCATCAAGACATAGTAAAAAAGAGCTTACCTTAATAGCTGCTATGGGTTTAGAGAAGAGATAATGTAACACTAACCCGCTAAACAAGAAAGAGAGTCCAAAAAATATGAGCTAAATGCAAAAGCTCTCTGATATAGGCAAGATTCAATGTAGAGAAATTTACCTATTAACCGAAGGTGGAACCGAGCAAGCTAATACAGCCCCTGATAGTTCCGGAAACGCATTTGTCGTTCCTGGAATCAGAAGACCAAACTCACCGGTTTGTGTAGGCAATGTTACATGTAATCCGATACAAAACCACTTATACCTAATGACTGTTTGTTTACGATATTTGCCAAGTAATACTGAACAATGAGCCCTCCAACAGAATGACCAATAAGAACAGGAGGCGAAGAGCTAAGGTTTGATTTGATGAAGTCCGCAACATCACTTGCGTGCGTCTATTACACAAACAAGTAAAGATCTTGCTGAATAGTGTCGGAAATTTATCCAAGAACGACAATGCACATTGTAATGAACAATCAAAAATTCAAGTACCTGAAGTGTTCCAGAAACTGTTCCCAAAGGTTCATTACTGTCACCCTGAAGAATTGAAATATGAGAAGATCAAACGCAAATCACATATCACTTTATTTTTAACAAATCATTTACAGACTAATGTTCTTGATATTATCAGTATATTGGGAGAATCAAAATGAAGTCTTGATCGTAGGAAAAGCTTAAATCCGAATTTTGATCCCAATGAGACAACCCTCGAAAAATCAAGACGTGATCAAATCACCCACAATATGCAAATTGATGTTCTTGATTGTATCAGTAGAAATTGAGTGAAATCAAAACGAATTCTTGACCGTAAACAAAGCTAAAAAATCAGAATGTATACATCACAATTCACAATACAGAACTTTCAAGAAAACCAGATTTCAACAAATCATGAACTTGTAGGCATTATTACTCAGAAAATTCTAAGAATAGAAAATTTCAAGATTTGAGATTTGTAATGGAGAAAAGAGCTTTACCTGAACTAATAAGCTCATAGCATAAGAATCAAACCCAGAAGAAGAGAAGAAAGGCAACCAATGTTCAGCCCAACGGTCAGATTGAAGCAACATTTTTTTAGAACATATTACCCATCTTCGGGGACAAGGGGCGGGCTTTAACTTGTGCTATTCAATAGGTCATCCATGATCGCTTCCTTAGTGGGGTTGCCACCAAGCTGCGTGGTAGCTTCCATGTACAAAAACCAATTGTGGATTCTCTTTTCCGCTTCTTCTTCTTTCGTCTTCCTCTTTTCTCTGCTCGATCACCTCCATCTTTAAACCAGAGGGAAGCTTGTGGAAAAGACTGCTTCTGCTTCTTGCGTCGCCGCGTGTCTGATTATAGTTTCTACCAACAGATCCGGTTCGTAAGATCTACCATTTCTGAAAAAAGATTAGATCCAAGAGCAGAAACAACACCCATTTGTTCTCACTAATCGAAAACAGACAGTGTACGTAGAGAGAGAGGTAAATAGAACCTGGGTTTCGAAATAACCTGTTTGACTTTAGAAGGGTTGATGATAGAGCGGAAACGGGTTTGTAATGTTAAGTTGTAAATCGGAAAAATTGTTAAGGGAGAAGGAATATGTAGCAATTAGCTCGGTAGGGATCCAACTCCAACCGAGATTTGAAGAGAATCCAATTTTTCCTTTGCCGGAATCTACTTGAGAGTTAGGGTAACGGTTTCTAATCTCTAGCAAGGGAGACGAAGAACCTGAAGAGTTCGTTGGAGGCCTAGAATCGCCATATCCAGAAGAAAAAATCATGATTTTTTTTTAAAAAGGGAGTGGTGATATATCGTGAGTGAAACCATTAAAGAGGATAAGTTGATTGCTATCGTGAGTTACGATCGAGGAGGAGTTTGAGAATGTGAGAAGCCGATGAGAAGAGGAAGCGAAGAAAAAAGTGATTGCAGAGATACGAAGAGACTACGTAAGGAAAAAAAAAGAAGTTGAAAAACTTACTGCCACGTGTCCTCTGGAAATCAGTCTTGGAAATGCTAACGTGGGTGGCCTCAGAGGCCCAAAAAAGCTGTTTTAAGTTATTATAGATTATTATAATGGATAATCACCTAACTCAAACACGTGTTTCAACACTTCCCCTTGATTATCCATTTTGTATTACGTACTGCCTCGTTAAAAACCTTATTATAGAAAAACCCATTTGGGATAAAAACCATAACAAGGAAAAAAAGAGTGCAGTAACGCTCCCCCTGGAAAAGATATCTATAAGTCCTTTAGATGACGCATTCTGATACTATGAACGTGTTTTCTGAATGTAGTTGTCAGAAGCGCTTTCGTGAATAAACGAACATATTGAACATCCACTTCTTGATTCTTCTCGAGTTCTCGGATGTAATAGAAAATTTTTGGAGGAATATGCTTCGTTCTGTCGCTCTTGATATAATCTTCCTTAATTTGGGCAATGCATGCAGAATTATCCTCAAACACTTTTGTAGGTTCTTTCTTCGTGAGAATTCCACTTGATACTGGTATGTGATGAGTCATTGATCTGAGCCACACACATTCCCTACATGCTTCAAGAAGTGCAATGATTTCTGCATGATTTGAAGAAGTTGCAACCAATGTCTGTTTTTGGGAACGCCAAGAGATAGCAGTTCCGCCAACTGTGAAGACGTATCCAGTCTGCGATCGAGCTTTGTGTGGATCTGATAAATATCCTGCATCTGCAAAACCAACCAAACCAATCTTGGGATTTCTCGGATAAAATAATCCTAAGTCAATTGTACCTTGGAGATAACAGAATAAATGCTTTATTCCGTTACAATGCCTCCGTGTAGGTGCTGAGCTATACCTTGCAAGTAGGTTAGTAGCGAAAGCTGTATCTGGTCGAGTACAGTTTGCAAGATACATAAGTCCACCTATAGCGCTCATATAAGGTACTTCTTGACCTAATATTTCTTCGCTATTTTCACAAGGTCTGAATGGATCTTTGTTAACATCAAGCGTTCGATTGACCATTGGGGTACTCAAATGAGTCGCTTTATCCATATAAAAACGCTTCAAGATTCTTTTGATATAATTTGACTGATGCACAAATATTCCATCTCGGAGATGCTCAATCTGGAGTCCAAGGCAAAATTTTGTCTGCCCTAGATCTTTCATTTCAAATTCTTCTTTCATATGAGCTCTTGCATCATCAATATCCTTTTGAGTTCCAATTATATTTAGGTCATCAACGTATACAGCTATGATCACAAAACCAGATGATGATTTCTTAATGAATACGCATGGGCATATCGCATTGTTCATGTAGCCTTTTCTCAACAAATATTCACTTAAGCGATTATACCACATGCGTCCAGATTGTTTTAATCCGTAAAGTGATCTCTGTAATTTGACCGAACATATTTCTTTGGATTTTGAGCTTAATGTTTCAGGCATTTTCATCCCTTCGGGGATTTTTATGTATACATCATTATCCAGTGATCCATACAGATATGCTGTCACAACATCCATAAGGTACATATCTAAATTTCTAGATACCGCTAGACTCATCAAGTACCTGAATGTGATTGCATCCATGACCGGAGAATATGTCTCTTCATAATCAATTCCTGGTCTTTGAGAAAAACCTTGGGCAACAAGACGGGCTTTATATCTTGTTATTTCATTTTTCTCATTTCTTTTTCGCACAAATACCCACTTGTACCCAACTGGTTTTACATTTTCAGGCGTTGCGGCAATAGGTCCAAAAACACTTCTTTTATTGAGGGAGGATAATTCAGTTTGTATTGCCATTTTCCATTTCTCCCAATCATGTCTTTTCTGACATTCTAATATGGACCTTGGTTCAGGATCATCACTTTCTTGATCAATTTCTTTTGCTACGGAAAATGAGAATATTCCATCATCATCTTTTATTTCATTTCTAATACATAACTCTCCAGTTTGGGCGTAATTGATGGAAATCTCATATTTTTCTGTTTCTTTTTCATCATCTTGATTTTCTTCCTTTTGTGGTTCTTCTAGAACCTTTTCACATTGTTCTCCCAAATTCTTTTTCTTTCGTGGATTTTTATTTTTTGAACCCACTGGTCTTCCCCTCTTCAACTGAACCCTAGGTTCATTTGCTAAGTTCCTGTCAGTCTGTTCTTCAGGAACAATAATTCTTGAGGGGACATTAGCAGCAGGTATATATGACTTTGTCACTCTTTTTGTATCTGTGAACGCGTCTGGTAATTGATTTGCCAAACTTTGCAAATGTATAATTTTCTGAACTTCCAGTTCACGTTGATTCGTAGGAGGGTCAAGATGTACTAAAGTAGGTGAAAACCATGTAACATCTTGTGAGACTTGCTTAACTCCTCCCCCTAATGCTGGAAATTCATCTTCATTAAAATGGCAATCGGCAAAGCGTGCCGTAAACATATCACCAGTTTGCGGTTCAAGATATCTTATTATGCTCGGGGATGTGTATCCAACATATATTCCCAATCTCCTTTGTGGCCCCATTTTTGTTCTTTGTGGTGGCGCTATAGGAACATAAACCGCACACCCAAAAACACGGAGATGAGATATATCTGGTTCTGAAGGGAATGTCCTGAAATCAGACATGTATTTACTCTAGTAGAGTCGTGATGTCGAGATAAGACAATCATATGATATTGGACGGTTATAATGTTTTGCTAGAAGCCGCTTATAACTTATGAGTTATGAACTCATTACCATTATCATATGATCCTATAGGGTCACACACCTAAGCAAACTGGATAATATAAATTGGGTTTTGATCATTAGAGTAATGATTATGATCAACGTATATAAGATATACGTCGATATCGTTTTTCTATGAGGGTGTCGATCGACACTAATAGTGGGTGTCGATCGACACCTGTCGGCATCGTCTTCTCCATGTTTGACTTTCTGTGAGGGTGTCGATCGACACCAATGGTGGGTGTCGATCGACACCTGTCGGTAACTCCAGCCTATATATATGATATGAGGGCTGCTCGAGTTAGAAACACAAGAGAAGCTTTGGCTGACACAAAACTCAGAGAAAAACAGAGAAAAACTCAAAAACGCGAATCGTTCGCAAAGGTACTAGCATCCCGTCGTCCAGTTTGTGTGCGTGTGGACTTCTGTAGAGGCGCAGCACTTGAGGCGTTTCCTTATCTCGATTACCTGTTCTTCTTCCGCTGCTTAATCTCCAGGTATGTTCGAGATTTGACAAAGATTCAATTAACACGATTTGTGGGTTATGATGTTGTTAGGGCTGTTTTAATCTGATTAAAACCTGAACAAATCCCATCAGTGGTATCAGAGCGGTTTGTTTTATTGAATCTGGAGCTTATAATTGAATTGGTTGAATTCAAAAACGAGATATATATGATATATATATGATTGCTTGCTAGATTATTATGTTCAAAAACTGTTTTTGTTGCATAAATCGTTAAATCCAGGGCTCGTGCGAAACGGGTGTCGATCGACACCATGTGTGTGTCGATCGACACCGATCGGGTTTTCGCGTGAACTTTTAGGTCACAATCGAAGATCGTGTTTCCTCAAACCACTGGTGTCGACCGACACTAAAGTAGTGTCGATCGACACCAATCGGTTCATCGCGTTTGGTTCAATTGGATTGAACCGGGTAATCACGATTGGTTCAAAGCGGTAAATCGGTTATCGTTCATTGAACCGATTTGGTTGGTGTCGACCAACACTAATGTAGTGTCGATCGACACCGGTCGGTTATTTGCAAATTGATTCGATCGGTTTAATCGGTTAAATGGTTTATCGCGATTGAACCGGATCGGAATCTGTCGGTCAACACAAACTAGTTGTGTCGATCGACACTGATCTGGTGTCGATCGACACCACTTCAGAATTTGCGTTCCTAGCTGTTTAACTTAAGAATTTTTAAAGGTTTAAAACAAGTTGAAATATCTAGGATATATATTGATATAAACTAGATTTAAGGTTCAGTTCCTCAAACAAAATATTAAGCTTTTAATATCTTCCCAATCTTGTCAACTGTCAAGGCTCGTTTCATTGTGTGATGGGTCTGCCAAAGCAGGGTGTCCGCAATTACATGAGTGAGGCAGGTTGTAATCGTTACTACGGACTTAAAAGATTGGTTTGCTTAACTGGGCTATCAAAATAGTTTTGGGCTCAGAGATATAGGATCGGATTTGATATAAGATATTAATCCGAGACAAGAATTATATATGATATAATTAGCAAAGTGTTGCTTACCTAAATAGCTAAAAGTTTGGGCGATGGGCCAAAGCTCACTCAAATTTTTGTGAAAAATGGATCTTGGATCATTATATTCAATTGAGGAAAATTGTTTTGAATATAATGTGAGTTTCTTAATTGTTAAGATTTCTCATTTCTTGAACATCGAAACTAAACTCTCATTTTGTGTTTTTTCAGCTATGGCTAGCTCCCCTCACAAAAACACATTCTCGCTTCGATCCGTCCTTGAGAAGGACAAGCTTAATGGATCGAACTTCCTTGAATGGTATCGGAACTTGAGAATTGTTCTCAAGCAGGAGAAAAAGGAATATGTCCTTGAGAAGGTTCTCCCTGAGAAACCGAAATCCAATGCCGGACACGCTGAAAGGAATGCTTGGGAGAAGCATTCCAATGATGAGGTCGATGTGAGTTGTCTCATGCTGGCTACCATGAACTCGGACTTGCAGAAGCAATACGAGAACGTGGCGTCACCTGTTGAGATGATCACTAGCCTGAAAGGGATGTTTCAGGAGCAAGCACGAACTGAGAGATACCAGACGGTTAAGTCTCTCATTGAGTGCAGGCTACCAAAGGATGGTCCAGTTAGCCCACATGTCATTAAGATGATGGGTTATATTGATAACTTGGCAAAACTGGATTGTCCCCTTAGCCAAGAGTTGGCTACGGACATCATTTTGCAGTCGTTGCCGTCAAGCTTTGATCAGTTTATCATGAACTATAACATGAACAACATGACAAAGACTTTGACGGAACTGCATGGCATGCTCAAGACAGCTGAGCCAAACATCAAAAAGGGCACCCCTAATGTACTTTTGGTGCAAGGGGGTAAAAAGTTTAAGAAACATGCTAAGGGTAAAGGAAAAGCTAAGGCATTCCAGATTGAGAATCAGGATAAGCCTGAGGCTTCTTCCAAACCCAAACGCGGCCCTACTGATGCTGATAAATGCCATTACTGCAATAAGTCTGGGCATTGGAAGAGAAATTGCAAAGAGTATCTTGGAGATCTAAAGAACTCGAAGAAGACGTATGAGACGACTTCTTCAGGTATCTATGTTATAGAAGTAAATGTTTACTTCAGGTTCTAAGTCTTGGGTATTAGATACCGGCTGTGGCGCTCATATTTGTACAAATATGCAGGGTCTAAGCAACAATAGAACGCTGGAGAAGGGACAAGTGGACCTACGCGTTGGGAATGGAGCAAGAGTTGCTGCATTGGCCGTAGGAACTTATCATTTGTCTTTGCCGTCAGGCTTGGTTTTAGAATTGAATAATTGCTACTATGTACCTGCTATAAGCAGAAACATCATTTCTATTCCTGTTTTGGATTTAGAAGACTTTCATTTTTCGATTAAAAACAAGTGTTGTTCTTTTGATCGTAATGAAATGTTTTATGGTAGCGCTCCATTAGAGAATGGACTTTATATTCTTAACCAATCTTTGCCTGTCTATAACATAAGTACTAAACGGTTAAGAACCAATGACTCGAACCCTACGTTTCTCTGGCATTGTCGTTTGGGCCACATCAATGAGAAAAGGATTCAAAAGCTTCATAATGATGGACTTTTGGACTCATTTGATTTTGAATCATTTGAGAAGTGTGAATCCTGCTTATTGGGCAAAATGACAAAGGCCCCTTTCAACAAATTTAATGAAAGGGCCGGTGACCTATTGGGACTAATACATACCGATGTATGTGGTCCAATGAGTGTTAGTGCTAGAGGAAACTTTCAGTACTTCATCACGTTTACTGATGACTTCAGTAGATTTGGTTATGTCTATTAATGAGACATAAATCGGAATCCTTTGAAAAGTTCAAGGAGTTCCAAAATGAAGTACTGAACCAACTTGGCAAAAGTATCAAAGCTCTTCGATCAGATCGTGGAGGTGAGTACTTAAGCCAAGAGTTCAGTGATCATCTGAGTAACTGTGGAATTGTTTCACAACTCACTCCTCCTGGAACACCTCAGTGGAATGGTGTGTCTGAAAGGAGGAATCGGACTTTATTAGATATGGTTCGATCGATGATGAGTCAAGTAGATCTTCCATTATCCTTTTGGGGATACGCTCTAGAAACGTCTGCGTTTACGCTAAACAGAGTTCCATCAAAATCAGTCGAGAAGACGCCATATGAGATGTGGACTGGAAAAGTTCCAAGATTGTCTTTTCTTAAAATTTGGGGTTGTGAAGCTTATGTCAAGCGGTTGATATCTGATAAGCTTGAACCCAAATCTGATAAGTGCTACTTCGTTGGTTATCCTAAGGAAACCAAGGCTTACTACTTTTACAACCGTTCTGAGAACAAAGTGTTTGTTGCTAAGAACTGTGTTTTTCTTGAGAGAGAATTTCTTTCCAAGAAGAACAGTGGGAGTAAAGTACAACTCAAAGAAGTTCGAGAATCACAGGAGCCTGCTCAACCTGTCGAGGAAGAGCAGCGACTGGATCTACAAAGAGTTGTAGAGTCCGAACCTGTGATGCCAGAAGTTCGCAGATCCGAAAGGATTCGTCAAGAGCCCGAGAGATATGGATTTCTTGTGACTAATTGTCATGATCTCTTGATCATTGACAGTGACGAACCTGCGACTTTCGAAGAAGCAATGATGGGCCCTGACTCCGAAAAGTGGTTTAAAGCCGCTGAATCCGAAATCGGTTCCATGTCACAAAACCAAGTATGGACTTTGGGAGATTTACCTGATGGTGTAAAAGCCATTGAGTGTAAATGGGTCTTCAAGAAGAAGATCGATGTGGATGGAAACGTTCAGATTTACAAAGCTAGGTTGGTGGCAAAAGGTTTCAAACAAGTTCAAGGTGTTGACTATGATGAAACCTATTCCCCAGTCGCTATGCTTAAATCTATTCGGATTCTCCTAGCAACAGCCGCTCATTATGATTATGAGATTTGGCAAATGGATGTGAAAACAGCTTTCCTTAACGGGATCCTGGAGGAGGATGTGTACATGACACAACCTCCGGGTTTCATTGATCCTAATGCTGCTGGGAAAGTATGCAAGCTTCATAAATCCATTTATGGATTGAAGCAAGCATCTCGGAGTTGGAACCTACTTTTGATGAAGCAGTTAAAAAGTTTAACTTCATCAGAAACGAAGAGGAACCTTGCGTTTACAAGAAGACTAGTGGGAGCGCAGTTGCATTTCTCGTATTGTATGTAGACGACATACTTCTCATAGGAGATGATATTCCGTTACTTCAGTCAGTAAAGGACTGGCTCGGAAGTTGTTTCTCGATGAAAGATATGGGTGAAGCCGCCTATATTCTTGGAATAAGGATCTATAGAGATAGATCAAAGAGGCTGATTGGACTGTGCCAGGACACTTATATCGATAAGGTTCTACACAGGTTCAACATGCATGATTCCAAGAAGGGCATGCTTCCGATGTCTCATGGCATTACTCTCAGCAAGAAGCAGTGTCCTTCGACACCTGCTGAGCGAGAGCGCATGAGTAGGATTCCTTTTGCTTCTGCAGTAGGATCTATTATGTATGCCATGCTTTGTACTCGTCCAGATGTTGCTTGTGCTTTAAGCATGACGAGTCGATACCAATCAGATCCCGGTGAGAGTCACTGGACTGCCGTCAAGACAATCCTGAAGTATTTGAGAAATACCAAGGATAAATTCTTAGTGTACGGAGGAAGTGATGAGCTTGTAGTGAGTGGTTATACGGACGCCAGCTTTCAGACAGATAGAGACGATTTCCGATCTCAGTCTGGTTACGTCTTCTGTCTGAATGGAGGTGCAGTTAGTTGGAAGAGTTCCAAGCAGAGCACCGTGGCGGACTCAACGACCGAGGCTGAATACATCGCTGCTTCTGAAGCGGCGAAGGAGGCTGTTTGGATTAGGAAGTTCATTACTGAGCTTGGTGTGATTCCTAGCATTTCTGAGCCTGTGGCATTGTTTTGTGACAACAATGGAGCCATAGCTCAGGCTAAGGAGCCCAGATCACATCAGAAATCCAAACACATTGAGAGGAGATATCATCTGATTCGTGATATCATTGAGAGAGGTGACGTCAAGATCAGCAGAGTTCCGACAGACGAGAACGTTGCTGACCCGTTGACTAAGCCACTCCCATGACCGAAGCATGAGAGTCATGCAGCTGCTATAGGCATTAGATTCCTTAAGCAGTAATCTTGTTTTAGTGGGAGTTATCATATTATGTTTTGATGTTCATGTAAACATACATTTGGTTATGTTTTATTTAATGAAATTGTTTCAGTATTATTTAATGGTGTTATTAAATAATTGTCCAAAAGTAATTTATGGCATTCTTATAGATCATCAAATACGTGATTTGATCATGAAACTCTATAAGTGATAGATGACATAAATATTAGTGTCCATAGTCGAGGTTATCAAAGTTGGACATTGATAACCGCGCGAGACTAGTATGTGAGGTGACTGATGACTAAGTTTCATTGAGTCATTAATAGGAGTATTAAAGTCAATCACATAGATATGTGTTCGAGAACACATGATCGGACATGACCCGCTAATGAGAACTCTACAAGATTGTTATATGAGTGTCATAAGAGTTTCTCATTACGACTATAGAGTATAGTCCTTTGACCTGAGTTCATCATGTTTTCTTACATATGAATTGGTATGCTTTGACTCTGTCAAACGTCAGCCGTAACTGGTGGCTATAAAGGCATTGATTGGGCATATTATGACGTGTGTAGGAAACAGGGACGGAACAAGATGGAATTTGTCCCTCCCATATAACGGGAGATAAATATCTCAGGGCCTATCGAAGATTTGATACTGGAAATGCGTGGCCGCGCTCAAACGGATTGAATGTCAATCGTTTGTCTTTTATCAGTATAAATCGGAGTTCGATAAACATGGTTTGGTTGATTAAGGATGACACGAGTTCTTGCCTTATGCCAGATCGAGATATAGAGACAAAGGGATTATGGGAATAGTTGATTCCAGTACAAGTGGGAGATTGAAGGGAATGTCCTGAAATCAGACATGTATTTACTCTAGTAGAGTCGTGATGTCGAGATAAGACAATCATATGATATTGGACGGTTATAATGTTTTGCTAGAAGCCGCTTATAACTTATGAGTTATGAACTCATTACCATTATCATATGATCCTATAGGGTCACACACCTAAGCAAACTGGATAATATAAATTGGGTTTTGATCATTAGAGTAATGATTATGATCAACGTATATAAGATATACGTCGATATCGTTTTTCTATGAGGGTGTCGATCGACACTAATAGTGGGTGTCGATCGACACCTGTCGGCATCGTCTTCTCCATGTTTGACTTTCTGTGAGGGTGTCGATCGACACCAATGGGTGTGTCGATCGACACCTGTCGGTAACTCCAGCCTATATATATGATATGAGGGCTGCTCGAGTTAGAAACACAAGAGAAGCTTTGGCTGACACAAAACTCAGAGAAAAACAGAGAAAAACTCAAAAACGTGAATCGTTCGCAAAGGTACTAGCATCCCGTCGTCCAGTTTGTGTGCGTGTGGACTTCTGTAGAGGCGCAGCACTTGAGGCGTTTCCTTATCTCGATTACCTGTTCTTCTTCCGCTGCTTAATCTCCAGGTATGTTCGAGATTTGACAAAGATTCAATTAACACGATCCGTGGGTTAGGATGTTGTTAGGGCTGTTTTAATCTGATTAAAACCTGAACAAATCCCATCAGGTTCTTGACCAGAGGCTAACTGTAATGGGGAATATTGATTATATGCGCTTGGTCTAATCTGGACCAATGCTGAGGCATGCAATATAGCATGTCCCCATACAGAAATTGGGAGTTTTGTTCTCATTATCATTGGCCTTGCAATTAACTGCAATCGCTTTATTAAGCTCTCAGCCATGCCATTTTGTGTATGCACATGGGGAATTGGGTGCTCAACATCAATCCCTATTGACGTGCAATAATCATCAAAAGCTTTTGAAGTGAATTCGCCAGCATTATCAAGTCTCACTTTCTTTATGGCATAATCAGGGAATTGTACTTTCAACCTGATTATTTGGGCAATGAATTTTGCGAAAGCCGTATTTCTTGTGGTCAAAAGACACACATGTGACCATCTGCTAGATGCATCAATTAATACCATAAAATATCGAAATGGTCCGCAAGGTGGATGTATCGGTCCACATATATCACCATGTATTCTCTCTAAAAATACAGGGGATTCATTCCCAATTTTAGTTGGTGATGGCCGAGTTATAAGTTTTCCTTGAGAACATGCATTACATAAAAACTCGCCCGATTGTAGAATTTTTTCGTTTTTCAACGGATGGCCATTAGAGTTTTGCACAATTTTTCGCATCATGCTTGAACCAGGATGTCCTAGCCTTTCATGCCAGACTCTAAACGTATTAGTAAACTTTGAGTTTACTATAATATATGATTCAATCATATTTATTTTTGTGCAATATAATCCGAAGGACAACATTTTTAATTCTTCCAATATATGTTTCCTCTCCGATGTAATGCAAAGATACTCAATGCCATTTCTACTCATAGTCTCAATATGATATCCATTTCCACGGATATCTTTAAAACTCAACAAATTTCGGTGAGACTTTGGAGAGTATAATGCACCATTAATTTCGAACTTTGTTCCTCTTGGGATTGAAAAACTGATTCTTCCAGAGCCCATAATGATTTTTGCATTACAGGATATAGTACTCACGCTTTCAGCGGAATCATGCATTTTGAGATAAGTGAAATATTTTTTATTATTAATAATCGTGTGCGTTGTAGCACTATTATTAATAATCGTGTGCGTTGTAGCACTATCTGCAAGACATATATCTCCATCTTGAATCTCAAATTTTGACATTTTCTGGATCATAAAACATATATTAGTAAATAATTAAACAGGAACGCAAAACTTAGAAAAACACTTATATATTATAACAAGCACTATTTTACAAAAGGTAAATAATACATAAAAACGATCCAACTTTTATTCTTAAAAAAAAGATAACCACATCACTTGGATTTTTCATTATTAGTTGATGTTCTCGGGATCAATTATGAAGTCTGAAATATCGAGATGAGTGTCATCATCCAGGCCATGTGAGGAAGATCCG
Organism: Isatis tinctoria; assembly: GCA_010577795.1. Taxonomy (NCBI): domain Eukaryota; kingdom Viridiplantae; phylum Streptophyta; class Magnoliopsida; order Brassicales; family Brassicaceae; genus Isatis; species Isatis tinctoria. The sequence continues at coordinate 20,761,182 of CM021244.1, read as the reverse complement.
GGTTCATTCGATATGAAGTTGACTTCACTTTCTTTTTCATTTGCCTTTTGTGATTTCTGGTACAGATCGACAAAATGTTTTGGGGTACGACAAACACGTTCCCAATGCCCCTTCATGCCGCATCTGTAGCAGGCATTTGCAGTTTGTTTCCTCACTTCCCGATTATCATCATTTTTAGGGAACTTTTTATGATATCTTTCAAAACTTGAGTTACTTTGACGGAATCCTCTTCCTCGTCCTTGTCCACGTCCTCGTCCACGACCACGACCTCGGTATCTACCGCGTCCGTGTCCACGCTCTTGCCAATTATTGTATTTGGACGATGCAGCATTCACTTCTGGTAATGGTGCAGATCCAGTTGGACGAGCTTGATGGTTTAATGTCACGAGCTCATTGTTTTGTTCCGCAACAAGGAGTACTTGCATCAACTCCGAATAATGAGTATATCCTTGTGCTCGATATTGTTGTTGCAGGATTACGTTTCCAGGATGAAAGGTGGAGAGTGTTTTCTCTATCATATCATAATCACTTATTTCCTCTCCACATAATATCATTCTTGATGTAATTCCAAACATTGCGGAATTAAATTCACTAACACTTTTATAATCCTGGAAGCGGAGATTGATCCACTCGTGTTTGGCTTTTGGTAAGATCACATACTTCTGGTGATCAAACCTTTCCTTCAATGATTGCCATAGATCTGCGGGATCTTCTTTTATGATATATTCGGCTTTTAAACCATCATGAATATGGTGAAGCAAGAATATCATGGCCTTTGCTTTTTTCTCATCCGACGTCGTTTCCGACTTATCGATGGTTTCAAGGAGCCCGTTTCCTCTTAAATGCATTTTTGCACTTATTGCCCATGTCATGTAATTTTTTCCCGTTATATCAAGGGCATTGATTTCGAGCTTCGCCAAATTTGACATAATAACTGTATAAACAAATTTAAAGCATGATTAAATATCATAATTTAAATATGAAATTTAAAAATTATAATTCAAGACATAATTTAAATTGCAGAAAAATAAAAAAATAAGTGCAGAAGCATAAACCCCTTTTATTAGTACATTTGTTTTAACAATTAATGAGACAAGTGATTACAAAAAATATTAATGCATAAAAATATAATACAACGATAATGATAATTTCTTCAGGAGTAAAATCTCCAACGAGGAGACCAAAATTAGAAGCGAAAATAATAATTGCACATAAAACTAATAATATGCGAAACAATATGCAAATCATCTTCTTTTCTTTTCTTCTTCTTTTTCAAAAAATAATATTGTTTGCAGAATATTTGATGAAAAACTTTGATGAGAGAGGATGGGATAAAATGAATGAAGAATGAGTATATTTATAGATCGAAAATTACTGTTCATAGCCGTTGTACTAGCCGTTTGAAGAGTAAAATTTTTTTGAAAATTTTCTTTTGTGACCGTTTGAAAAGTTAGATTTAATATTCATGTAGTCAAATTTTATTTATCATATTATTATAGTAATAGAATTATTTATATAAAAAAAATACTGAATTAAGACAGAAATTAAATGCAAAAATTTAATTGCATGAATTTAGATGCGAAATTTAAATTGCAGAATAATTAAATTGCAATAGAATTAAAATTAATTTAGGAGGCATAGCCTACCATAAATTCAAGGAGGAGGTAAAACCTTCCATTCCATAAATATTTGATCAAGGAAGAGGTTTAACCTACCATTCCATAAAATGATCAAGGAGGAGGTTTAACCTTCCACTCCATTTATATATGATCTGAGGATACACAGTCTACCATGTGATCATTTCGGAGAAGGCAGTGCCATTCTTTCCGTATGAACATAAAATAAAAAGAATAAGTGAATAAAATGAACATAATTTAAAACTCACCTTTTCGGTATAAGAGCGCTCGTGCTGATAACGTGTTAAGAAATAAATTATAGGAGGATATATAATTTAAACATGTATGTATGTAAGAGAAAGGATAACGAATAATGAGAGAAAGAAAGCGTGAGTGAAAACTTTATTGTGATATGTGTATAGTAGTGGGAGAGAGGAGGGAGTAGAGAATGACAAGTGATTCACTTATTGCTTGTTCGATTATTAAGAGCACACAACTCTATTTATACAAGGGGAGCGTCGGCTAAGGTAAGATATTTTACAAGATTAATAATAAATTATTATAATGGATAATCACCTAACTCAAACACGTGTTTCAACAATTAAAGAATATTTAGTTGCACTAGAGAAAACGCTATTATAAAAATAACTATTGTAGCATAACAGAAAAGCGCTACGAAAGGTCTCAGGCCTATTGTCACGGTCGAAGACACAGCGTTTCTAAATACGCTGCGCTAGCGAAAGATAGCGTTTTTCGGATGCTATAAATGCGTTATTTTCTTGTATCGAGAAGATGCACATGATCGATTGTACAACGATTATTTTTCAGAAGCATCACAATGATCCTTCATTTCACAGGAGATATCGTATTTCTCGCTCCCTATTCCTCGTATTGTTGATGCTATTGAGGGGCATGACAACTACGTCACACAAAGACAGGATGCAATAGGTAGACTTGGATTATACTCTTTTAAAAAAAAATGGCCGCGTTTTGAATTATAGCACATGGTCTTCTTGGAGATGACGTAGATGAGTACATAAAGACAGGAGAATCAACGACGATCGAAAGTATGAAAATATTTGATCGAGCCATAGTGGAGTTGTAGTGGAGTTATTTTCAGAGCAGTACCTGCGATCACCAACACCTAACGATATTTTCAAACTTTTTCACATTGGTTAAAAAACGGGGTTTTCTATGAATGCTTGGTAGTTCAGACTCCATGCATCGGATGTGTGAAAATTGTCCTATCGCTTGGGCTGGTAAATATGCAAGCCGTAGTGACTCGTCTATTATAATCCTCGAAGTGGTAGCCGAATTTGATCTTTCGATATGGCATGCATATTTTGGAATGTCCAGCACTAATAATGATATCAATGTACTGGAGTCTTCCCTCCTTTTCTCTAATCTCGCCAAAAGTATTACTCGTCCTGTTAACTATGTCATTCATGGAATAGAATATAATACGGGGTATTATTTGGTTGATGGAATATATCCAAAATGGTTCACCATAGTGCAAACTATTCACGAGCTAATGAGACGAGAAAAAAATACTTTGCTTCACAACAAGAAGCGTGTACGAAAGATGTAGAACGTGCATTTGAAGTTCTCCAATCAAATTTTGCTGTTGTGAAAGGACCGGTTCGTTTTTGAGATAAGAATGTGTTGCATGACAAAATGACTACATGTATAATTTTATAGAACATGGTAATCGAGGATGATTGTGATCTCGAAGCACCAGTTGAAGCTGCAAGAGAAAAGCTCCACCCCTGGATGTCCAAATAGCACAAGATGACAATATCCGATTCCAAGAGTTTCTTGGTCGATTTAGAGAAATAAAAGATAAAGAAAATCATTTTTCTCTTCAAGATGCATTGGTTGATCATTTGTGGGAAAAATACACTAATAGTAATTCTTAAACAAATTATTATTTTTTATATTTATTTTTTATGATTTGATGTAATATATTTTAAATTTAAATTATTTCATAATTTATGAAAGTTTACAAAAATAGAAGGTCAATTTGTAACTTTTATAATTAAAATGTATTGATAACAAAATAACAATAGAATCTAGATAGAAATTTTCATTTTTGGAGTAAAATATGGAGTAACTCATTGAAGATAAACCCAACTCCATTCTGGATCAAAAAATGGAGATTTACATTGGAGATGGTCTAATAATAACTTGTTATAGGGTCTCATTTAGTTAATTCACAACCAGCAACAATTTTGGTTCAGTTGTGAGAACACCCTGTCTAGGGATGACAACACCGAGAAGCGGGATGCTGCTGTCAGAAGGACGATTTGATGCAAAGCGATCAGAAAAAAGTGGGGGCAAAGTAAGGAGGTGATGGAACAAAAGCAACAAAATCAGTTGAATGATCAATCAGCAGAACCAACTCAACCTTGTACCCAGAAAATCAGCCAAGAAGGTTAAAACAAGTACTCACCCATATGCATCCTTTCAAGGTCTTTATTTACTTTCTTGTTTGGCTTCTAGATACATCTTTATCGTATGCATCCCTTCGACTTCCTTGTTTATTTGATTTCTTACCCTCTACGAGCATATTATCTGATTGTATAAATATTCTCGTGGTCATTATCTAACTTTTTGCTTGCTTATCCTCCGGATGCATGTTCACTAATCATATTCATCTTCTCGGGTTGCTTACTTTTATGGTTGCATACTCTCTAGGAACATATATTCCAATCATGTGCATTCCTTTCGCGGACACATTGTCATATCACTTATGTTGTTTGGAGGCCTTGTCTATGCATGCTCCTCCTCCCCTTGGGGACAAATATCCCGTAGCAGGCCTTTCCACATGAAAATTTAATCATAATCTCTTATGTGGACTTACATGCATCTAAGGCATTGTTCCTCCGGAAATAAGGCTGCTTCTTCTATGAGCCTCCCTTGGGAATCTTCTATTTGGATACCCAAACACTTTGTATGCTCCTCTTGGTCATACTTTAAAAGCTTAACAATAACAAACAAACTTTTACAGCATACATATAACAAAAAGAACATTGCTTACCACACTGATATTTATATGATTTAAAAATGGATTTTCCCCTCCTCGTATTAGTGCTCCCACACAAGAGGGAAATCTTTTCTCCCTCTCAAAGTCAAAGCGCTCTCTGCTGTCTTTGGATAGGTATCTATCAAGTCAAGTAGCACGCTACCATCTTGATCGTCATAATAAAAGACATGTTTCACTCTTTTTTTTTTTTTTGGTCGAACAGACATGTTTCACTCTTAAAACCAATGAACGGGATGGCTATCATGTCTCGCCAAGCACCTAGAAAAGTGCACAGATCGGAGAAAATCCATGTTCCTTATAAAACAAATCAGTGATGTCTCCCATGAAGGTGCCGTCAATCCATGGTCACAAGTTAAACTCCCTTGTTCGTCTAAGTGAAAGATGGAGTTGCTAGTTGATAGTATGATTTTGCAATCAATTTCAATTACTCAAACCTACTCATGTCATTGTAGTATTTGAGGATCAATCCAAAGGGGTAGAGATTAACACACTAAGAGTACATGAAACTATCTAATATAAGCACAATCAAAGAGTTTTTGTTTTTGTATCTAACAACCTAAAAAATACCAAAGAAAAGAAAGTAAAAAGTTCAAAAGTTAAAACAGGAAAAGACAAACTTGATCAAATAAAAGAAAGCTAAACTCTTGGAAAATGCTTATTGATATTGGGTTATCAAATGCTAATTAGAAATGCTATCAATAATCATGAGAGACTGATTCATAGGCCTTGGAACACTAATTTAAACTAACCCACTTCCATGGTATTAGTCCTATGTTAATCATGCAATTGACATCAACTTCCGCTGGCAATAACAAGACAAACAAGCATTAATCTTGAGTCCTAATAGCCACTAAACACCTTAGGCATCAACTTCCATTGGCTAAGAATGTAAAGCACTCAAATGATTTAATCATGAATTTCATCAAACACCTTCAGTGCATGAAGTTACCTAAGTTCTAGATCATGATTAGCAATGTCAAATCTAACATTAAGAACATCAAATAAGTAAGGATTTATGTAAATACATCCCTAGACATTCCTAATCAACATCTAACCACCCTAATCTACCTAACCCAAGAGTTTATAAGGTACTACTCACCCAAGTTCGGAAATACGCTAGACGCTAGTCGGGCGGCCGATCTGAGCCTAGCGAGTTAACAAAAAATCGGGGATTAATCGGGGAGTACTCGGAGACTAGTTTTTTAATATAATTTAATGTATTTATAATATTTTTTGTATAAAAAAGTAAATTTAAATTTTTAGACAATTTAATGTAATATCAAACATAAATAAAGAATTATTTCATTACACATTTAATATAAAAACTATAAAATAAACTGTAAATACTAAATAAGAACACAAAAGAGCTAAAAGACAAGTTAAATAGACAGGCGTTTATACCATTATTGTCCAATTTTCATTTTTTCATCGTAATAAACATAATATAAAGTATAAAACCATTTGTGTGCCCAGAAAAAGAATTAAAAATAGACAGGTGTCAAAAGACAAGTGCATGTTAAACATCCCACATCGGAAGTTGATAAAATGATCAATCTAGGTGGCCAGTATAAAGTAACATGCGCTCTATTCCTTTCAAAATCGATAAAAAAGAGTCAAAGAAAAAATTGGGCTTCGACAGTTTTATGTTAATGGGCCAAAAAATTTCATATTCTCTTAAGTCCAAATCGAAATTTTTCAATAAATCGCCCGATTTTTGTCATTATTCGGTTGACTTTTTCTTTTTCGGTTGACCGACTAGGTTGAACGATTACAACTAAATCGCCACGGTGGCCTCCCGAGTAGCGATTTATGGTCCGCCTATTCGGCTAGGCGACCGATTTTTAGAACACAGCTACTCACTAATCATCTTGACTACAAGGAAACCCATGATAGATGTGTTCATAGTCAAGAGATTAACAAGAATTAAAGAAGAAACAAAGAAGGCAATCAGAAAACAAAGAAACAAATTGCATTCAACTTAGAAGCCACCAAAAGGGGTATTAGGTTTTGAACAAAAGTTAGAAGAAGAAAAAGATTCTCCTCTAATTAGATTTAACACATAGGTGTATCAAATTAAAATGGGCCATCCCAACAAAACTGAGCCAACCTAGGGTAAAATGGGTCTACTGGTTCAAGTCAACTTTGGTTAACACCCATAGTGCATCATGTTTTGGACCACAGCGGCAGAGTTGATATGCTTCCAGTAAATCGGCCATGACTCCTGGAATACAACTCCAAATGCCTCAAATTCATCTTCATTAGAAATCTAACTCAATTTTCCGTGTCTTTGAAGGAGTCAACTTCATATGAAATCGTTAAGGCCTTCAACTGAGTCGAGCTTTGAAGCATAAGTTCTGAATACAAAACAGACTTCTGGATTTGTACAGCAGACTTCTGGATTTGTTCAGAAAACTTCTGGATTCGTACAGCAGACTTCTGAACTTTGCATATCATCAATCCTTACATCCTCAAACGCTTCCAAATGCTCCCAAACCTCCACAATAACACCTCCAAGATCTGATATAAACAAATGCAAGTATATACACTCATAATGGTGCCTAAATGCAAGTTTTTAGACTATAATATGCCATATACAAATGCTTAAAACCAATAGAATTACAATATATCACTAGTGAAGCAAGCTTTATTTGCTTTGGATAATGTTTTTCTATTCATTTAATTTAATAAAATAAGATGTTGGCCAAAAACATTACTTTGAGAAATTAAATTATGTATGTATTGATCAAATACATTGTAAGAATATCACACAAAAAATATAGATCACTCTACCAAAGACCCATCAATCCAAAACCAACATAAGACCGAACCATCTCGGTTATGATTAACAAGAAGTGTTGGAACAACGTTTTGGATCACTCTAAGCGATTTCAAAAGTTATGCCCTTTTTTAAAAAAAAAAATCAAAAATGAAAAAAATAAATAAAAAATACGTTAAAATTTCATAAGATAATAAAACTCCATAAAATTTTTATAGAAATTTTTTTTAAAAAAAAAATTATTAATGACATATAGATTTTTTGCATTTTTGTTCCTACAAAATCAGTCATTAAACTCAAATAATCAAGTTTTTCAACCATAACTGTCTCAATTGAAAACAAAGTCAGCCCGTTTAATATCTCTTGTGATATGGTAGACCGCAAATAATTTTTTATCAGCTTTAATTTTGAAAAACTTCTTTCAAGTATGGCAACAGATATTGGAATAGTCAATAATATACGATAAGCAACTTCGGTATTCTGATAACAATCCTCCATTTTTTTCAAAAAATCAAGCACTTCAATAGGTTTCCGAACATCCATTGGTATTGATTCTCGTAGAATCGTTAATTTCATAAACAAATCATCACCAACAATGTCTGAATGCATACCATTCTTTGAAGAAGCTTTCAAGTTCAAACATGATGTTCTCTAACAATTATTCTATCTAAAAAACCCAACTAGTATTATTCTTACTTAAAAAGACTTATAAACTTTATTTTTATCCATACTAAACTATATAACTAAAAAAATTTAAAAAAATATAAGCCCATAAAAATGGATGCCCTAAGTGGTTGCTTCACCTGCTTGCCCTATGCATCGGACCAGAGGCGGAGGCATGTGATGACTAAGGGGGTCACCTGACCCCAATAATTTTATTAATTTATTCAAAATGATTTTTATGTTTCTAACTCTTTTTAGTGACCCGAGTCAAAAAATAATGCTAACCCCTATATATTTGAAACCTACTTCACTTTCACTAAATTCTATATTTGATCATTTCAAATATAGTCTAGATCCACATCAATAATTGATGTAACATAAATATGGCTATAATATAGTTTAAAGAGAAATTTACACCTAGGCATATTTTCCCCCACTTTCTTATCACAATGAGTGACTTTGCATTTAATAGGCAATGATATATACGAATATGGAAACATTCATATTCTGTTAGATTTGACATTATCTGTTGCTTAGAGCCCAAGCTATATATTGGCTATATAATGTAATCGAAACCAATGAGATGAATAACACTTTCGATTCAGAGCAATTCTCTACTTTAAAATGTATTAGAGCCTCCCTTTGGCCTTGTTTTAAGTTTGGTGTCGGGGCTTGAACCAAGTATCCCCAGTCAAACTCTTTCAGATATGAATCTATCCGATTCAGAAGAGAAGAGCTTGCATCAGTATCTCAATTTCAATTCAAACGTGGGTTTGATTCATGGCAGGAGCAGCAGGCAAGTACTTGGTAGGCCAACAGTCCAGTGGGCACTCGACGAAAGGGGGCACACGGAGCAAGTACGAGAAATTGGCCCCGCTCCGCTTACTTTTCGAGCGAGAGTTTCACGATCCCGACCAGCAACTTGTTGGGAGTAAGGGCATCCCGTCCCCTCTGCTCCACATGGTGCCTGGCCCCTTCTTCTATCTTATCTATTAGCTCAGTGGTAGAGCACGCTGACCCAGGCATGCGACCTATAACCAACGGCTAGGCAGTGTGTGGAATGGCCGAGAGTGGGGGAGGGGTTCCTCCAACTTCTTCAGCGAAGCTTGGTTCCAGCGCACGAAGCGCATACGGAATAGGCACGGAGAAAAATCAGTGTGGAGGAGAAGCAGCCGAGCTCATTCCCTTTGCATCTTGGGCCTCTTATTCCCGAGGGAGTGGTCGTAATTAAGCCGCGTGGCAATACCTCGACTTCCATACGTCCTTGATTCGACCTCCTAATAAGAATTGAGGTCCTTGCACGGGCGTCTCAGAGTTTCGCTCAGTCTGATCTAAGTAGCTAGGCTAAGAGTCAAAAGGCAATTACAATGGGAAGCAAGGCTGTAAGGCGGAGCGAATCCGGAAAGATTGCCTCAGTTCGGATTGTTCTCTGCAACTCGGGAACATGAAGTTGGAATCTCTACCAGGGCTACTACCTGTCACCACTTTCTTAATATCAACATAGCAAACAAGAAAACTTATCCGCTTGTCAGAAAAGTTCTTAAGCAAAGACTTGAGAGGCCCCCGGTCAAGATAAGTCATTGAGCCTATTCTATTCCGAAAGTTCAACTGCTGGATAAACAACGAGGGGGCCCCGCTGTTTCATAGCTGCCTAAATAAAGTGTTGAAATCTTCTTTTTTCTTGGCTGATCTCAACTCTATCTTCTTCAATTCCACTAGATAGCCACTTCACGACCTAATAGAGACACACAAGCTAATAATGCCTAAATGCACACAAAAGCTACTAAAATGCATCTACAAATGAAGATTAAAACACTAAAATCTATACATATCAGCAGGATGCTAATTTTCAGGTTTTTCCACTTGCTTTTGCTGTTGTCGACAGCGAGAATGAGGATGCATGGACATGGTTTCTTCAGAAGGTTAAAAGGATCTTGGCAGACAGTCCTAACCTGACCGTTATCTCAGACAGACACCCTGCTATTAACACGACCATAACCTGAGTCTATCCTAAGGCGCACCATGGAGTTTGCATCGTCCATCTATGTGAAAATGTTTCCTCACGGCTCAATAGTAAAACACTAGCTAAAATAGTTCAGAAAGCTGTGTTTGCTTTCACTGTCAGAGGCTACAGAGAGGCAATAAGCAAAGTCAGAGCCACTAATGCAAAATGTGCAGCCTATTTGGACAACCTCCATCCAGCACATTGGACTCGGGCTTACTTCCCAGGCGATCGATATAACATCATGACAAGTAATGTAGCTGAGCATCTCAGCAGTGCCCTCAGGAAGGCTAAGTCATTACCAATTCTCGAGTCACTAATTTTCATTCAAAAGATGATGACTAGGTGGTTGACAGCCAGGAGGAAGATAATTGCTAAGTATAGAGGTGCGGAAACCATCGAGGTCGAGAAAATCATGGATAACAATAGCCTACTTACAAAAGGAAGCAACATCAATTCTGTTCAGCTTGGACTGCTGAAGTTGTTGGGCTTTTCGGTCAGAAGCACCACGTACTGTTGGACCAGCAAAAAATTTCATGCCTCGTCTACCAGAAATACAAAATACCTTGTGGACACGCTCTACTCGTCGCCGACACACTGGGGGTGAGCTATTCATCCTTGGTTGGGGAGTGATTTAAACCAAACAAGTGGGCAGAAACTTACGACAGATTAATCAACCCAGAGGGCAACGCAGCTGATGTAGACCTATCAGATACAGTGACAGATTTGGTGCTCTTTCCACTGAGGTGATGCAGGCCATCGGGTCGTCCTAAGGTCTCGCGTATACAATCGAAAGGAGAATTATCTGTAAGTGCCACTGTCCTAGAACTTAATGACCACAAAAAAGGGGGAAAACGTCAGGGTTTGTCGATTACAAAAAAGCAAAGAAGGGGCACCGGAAGTCGACAAACAGTCGCGACTTTCTCTCCACCCTTTTTACAGTCGAGATAAAAGGGAAAAGAGAAATAAGAAACGCTTCACAAAAAAAAAAGTAACCAAGTAACAAGGGGTAACAACGTCTTTTCAACACAAAAAAGTTCACTTCAATTCAGAATTGTGTTTTTGTGACAAAAGTGCATAGAAGTCACTCTAAGCGTAAAATTCTCTAGTATAAATATTGTGTATTTTGTACATATGTCTTATATAGAAAGCTTCTTTTATTACTACAGATCATATATTAAAGCTGCCAATCATGCTATAATATTTTAAAAATTGTTGACTTTTATAAACAAAATTAAAATTATTGTAGTTATTTTTTCTACTTTTATTTTTATAGTTTTAGATAAATTGTTATGCCTTTTTAACATTCTCCACTCCACATTTACTAAAAGCGAAAATGCACAAAAATGACTATCAAATTTCATCTTCAACACACTTTGCAAAAAAAAAAATGGTTTATGTCATAACTTATATAGAAGTATAATTATAAATATTTGACTACAAATCTTTTTTAAAATTTAGACACAAATAAAGGATGATTTTAAAGTGTATAGAACAAGTAAATGTCTTTTTATGCTTTTCAAGTATATACAGCAGATTAAGTGTTCAAATATTTATAATATGTTAAGCTTTTATGATATAATTTTGGTTTTAAGGTTCAATAAGATATTGACCCTAGTGAAAAAAATTCTAGCTCCGCCACTGGCCGGGCCTGTTAACAAGCATGTGATTTAACATGACTTTTCTCCTTCTTTTCAAAAAATAATACATTTTAAAGTTAAACCTCTTCTAAAATGATTCAATGATTTATATTCATGAGATCTTTCTCAAGTTTATAATGTAGGAGAAAAGTTTACCCACTTTATATCTTTCAAATAACCAATTTATGACGCTATACATATGCAATTCAAATAAACACAAATTTTAATATATATATATATATATATATATATACACACATTACTTGATAGTGTTTTTGGCAATGAATTCTTCATTTTTATAATCCAATCAATTTGTGAAAAGTTGTTGAAATATTGGCAAAGAAATATATTGGTATAACATATTTTAAAGTCAAATTTTATTGATCAAATATCATAAACTGAAATTAGTTGTGAAAATATAGAAGAAAATTCATATCCATTTTCTCTATAACATATTTCGTGATCTTATTATTTTGTTCTTTTATCAATTGTGATGATATTATATTTTCTCTACTCAAAAATAGAATTTATTCTTGTCGTTTTTTCTGAGGTACAATTTATTCTTGTCTTTGGCACGCCAATTTGCGTGGAATATACTAAATATTTATCGGACGAAACTATTTGCAAGAGAAAAACAAGAAGGCTTGCCTTCCTAATATATGAATGCAAAGAAGTGGAATTTGGTGATCATGAAAGGGTTCTCATTTCAAGAGCCACAATTGTTTCGAAAATATTAAATAATGAAAAAATCTTAGTGCATATCAAATAATATCATAATCTTGTTAAAGATCTCAACTTCCACTTCCTAACCGACAAATTTTCTATTCAGCAACTAAACTTTACTACAATCTTGAATTAAAAACTGCATAAATATGATCTAAAGCACATATGGATATTTAGCACAATTATTATTATATTGAAACCTGAACTTTCTTGTCATTCGGTAAATTAAACTAGTATAACTGCTTCAGTTTTCTTAAAACCAAAATAGTTAGGTAGTTAGGTCATAGAGAACTAAGTATAAAGTACTCTTTACAATTTTGACTAGTCAGTTCTCCACGATAGACTAAACATCCATTGGCAAAAAAACTAACAAAGATTAATTTTTCTTCCTTAAACTAATGCCTCCTATGTAACGTACGTACCTATATTAAAACACAGACTTGTGTCTATTTGGATTGTACATACAACAACATTGCGTGACTAGGTATAGATTTTACATTATGTTACGTTAACGTACGTGCCTATATTAAAACACAGACTTGTTTCTATTTGGATTTTACATTCAACAGACTTGTTTCTCGTGTGAACAATTTTGTCAAATATTTGGATTTTTGTCAAACAAACAGTAAGACACAAACGAGTTCAACGCTACCGATTTGATCTTAGAGTATATATAACTCTTGCCTAAAAGTTGACCCTTATAAAAGACGTTTTTAAGAAGGAAAAAAACCCCAACAAGAGGAGCAGTCCTACTAAATGATCCGTACGCAACTCTTCCCATGCATGCAGATAGCCGATCAATACGCTTGTAGAGAGTCCTCAATTCGTGGGTAAATGGGAAATTTTTTGTGAATCCATGTGGAGTAAAAAACTGCCAAGTGAGCGAGCAAATCTAAGTCATGGCAACAAAAACATAAAAATTAAAGGGATAAATTTAGTCGGACACCCGATAAAAATTATTTGTTGCTTGAAGATAATCAGGAAACTAAAATCACCGACATTTTATTGAAAGTTTTTGATGGATTTTCGACGCATGATTTTTTAACGGAATTTCAGCTATTTTTCCAACACCAAATTAAATCCTCACTCCTAATATATTATTCAGAGGAAGACCCTCAAATAGCACATTTTGATGTTTTTAAAGACATCAAAATGAATATGACAAAAATAGCATTCGTTAAATGATTTAAAGACAATTAAATTAATATATTTAGATTCATAAGTCACTAATTAGTGTTTAGATTTTGTGGTTTAGAGTTTAAGGTTACGGGACTGAGAAAAACAAATGAAAAATAAATGTATAATAGTATTTTTTTTTTAATGAATGTTTTTTCGTCACTTTCACTCTATTGTGCTATTTTGTGACACAAACCTCAAAGTGTGCTATTTTGAGAATTGTCCATATATTCATCAATTTAAAAACAAAATAACAATTTGAAACATATTCCATCAAAAATTCATTGGATATTGGTCTTCAGAATTTTGCCTATAATTTCTAACAATTATCCGTAGATTTTTTGATTTTTTCATTTTTTGTACTTTATTAAATTTAAAACTATATAATTTAAAGCATGGTTACTCTCCACTTCTTCATCGAAATTGTTTTAATTTTCCTTATTTTTGTCAACGGTTGTAAAGCGATTATCTCTTGTAAACTTTTTTAACATAAACGAATTTGATTTGTGGCCGGAAAAAAACTATATAATATTTTAAAAACATAATAAAATTGAGAAATAAACTAAAATTAATTATTAAAAAGATAAAAACACACAATTCATTCCAAATATCAAAAAGAAAAATCTCAGAGAATCTAAAAAAAATATTATTTAAATCTGAATATAGCTTTTTGATAGAAACTTCCTATTAAACTAAAAAAAAATTCATTACATTTTATAAAATTATAATGTTAGATTTTTAATAAAAATATTTAGATTAATGAAACTTTTGTGGTGGTACATTTTGGTTATCTCTTCTCGAGTCAGTTTGACAGAGAATATCGAGCCTTCTTAATTAGGATCATTGCATAAGTCGATATATTACACTTAATTTTTTTTTTTCGATGATCTCTAGCACAAAAGGTTCTGATCACGTTGGTTGTTGTGTTCATATGTATATGTTGGTGGATTTTTTCTATTAATTTTTTTCCTTAGAAAAAGTGTTGGAATATTGTCAGAAATTTTGATAAATAATATTCTATAAAAAAAATTCGGTTTTGGTGCTACATTTTGTAATGCGATAATAATATTTCACTCATAATTTGTTCACATCTTTACAGAGTATATGTTCAGGATTTTAACATGATGTGTGTATAGAGACTTATCTTTATATTTATATACAACAAGGCATTTGGACATACAGATGAATAAAAAAAAATATGTTCACGAGAACAAAAGACAGACTCAAGAAAATATTTATTTTGGTCATGCTTTCTTACAGTTTTATCTATGTGCATGGAATCCTGCTTTAACAATTAAATCAGCAAACTTTAAATAGTTTTAACATCAAATAATTTACGTAGTTTAAGCTTAATATAGAGGATTGTTAAACCAACCACTACAAGAAAACAAGCATATACCGAGGGAAAAATTCGTCGGTATTCTGTCGGAATAAGGGTATTCCGACAGAATACCGAGGATTTCCTCCCTCGGAAAAAACTCATCGGAATATTGTATGTCGTCGGAAATTTCCGACGGAATTACGAGGACAACAAATTTCGAGGAAATAGCGAGGAACACCATTCGTCGGAGAGGTGGTCGGAAAATTCCGACGGATAGTTTCCTCGGTATAAACCGAGGAGCATCCCGACGGAAGAACTCGTCGGACTGCGGAGGAATATTCCGAGGAACGGTTTCCTCGGAATATTCCGACGACTCCCGTCCTCGGAAATTTCCGAGGACCACATTCCTCGGAATTATTAAAAAATTTAATTTTTTAAAAAAATTTATTTTTTAAAAAAAATATTTTTAAAAAAAAATAAATATTAGAAATTTAAATTTGAAAATATAAAATTAAATTCAGAAATTTTATATCGAAAATATAAAATTAAAATTGAAAGTCGTACAAAAAAAAAGAAAAAATCTAAATAATTTGAAAAAAAAAAGCTAAGGGTTTTGGGTGTTCGGGTCTTGCAGGGTCGGGAATCGATGTGTTCGGGTGCAACGTCCTCATCATGTCCATCATCTGCTGGTTCAGCTTCCTCTGTGCCTCGAACCTCGCCTGTTGTGCCTCGAAGCTCGCCTGTTGAGTTGCCATCTGAGACTCCAACGCAGATATGCGATGATCCTTGTCCTGCAACTGACCCATAAGTGCTTCGGGATCAACAAAGGGCGGGGCTGCAGCAGAAGACGTAGCCAACCGGGACCGACGAGCCAAACCCAACATTCGGCCCTTCTTCTTTGGAACCGACTGAAATAGAAAATAGGCAAATGTAAATAATAATTAAGATGAAATGAAATTTTTTTAAAAAAACTTACCTTTTCAACGATTTCGTTGATCTGATCCCGAGGCAATTGGGAACCCGTCGAATCTTCGTCCTCGGTTTGAAGCTGAGACGCTGCTTCTTCCACCTGACTGTGGATGAGGTCGACGACACCTCTCACAACACCATCATCAATCTGACCGGTCTTCTTGTTCGTATACGCCTTCTTCAATAGGCTGAAATCATCAACCGGCTCACCATCATTTTCTTCCACCTTGATATCAATATAAATATTAGTAATCAGAAGAAATAATGAGAATTTAAAATTTCAAAAATTTTAAAAATAGAAAAAAAAAGCGACTGCAATTACCATGCGATCCCTCAGAGTGGCTTGGGACTGAGCACCCAAGTTGTGCTTGTAGACGCCCTTTCCTTTACGCTCGCTCTTGCGGTTGGTGGAGTTGGTGGAAGAAGTCGATTTCGTCTCATCCTTACTCCAATGGACAATCAACTGCTCCCAGATCTCGAGGTTCATCGACTTTGGGACCTTTTAAAAAAAAATTGTTAGATGAATTAAAAATAAATTAAGAAATTTAAAAATTGTTTTTAAAAAAAACCAAACCTTGCCCTTTAGCCACTTCTTCTTCCACTCGTGAATTTGATACGCATAGTTGGTCATAACTTTATGCACGAAGTGGTAATAGACAAACCCTGTATAATCGAGATTCCAGTTGAATTCTTGCTGAAAAAAAAACACAATTAGTAGAAAATTTAGATTTAAAAAAAAAATTTAAAAAATATAAGAATATTTACCGCAAACTGTTCAAACCACAGAACTTGTTTGGCTCTAGGGAAGTCGGTGAAAGTCGGATGTCCCACGTCCAAAGAGAGATACATCATACGGTTGATCCATGAGCTGATCCCGTTCGCGGATCGATCGAAGCATATCTGACCCGGTCCAGATGGATACGGAGTGAGAAACGGAAGATGGTGACGACCCGGCTGTCGAACAAACTCTGCAACCCTCACCAGTTCCGGAGGACCCTGATAGTTCAGAGGAATAGTGGGCACAGCACCGGAGCCAGAAGGAGCCTCGGGAAATAGAGAGGGAGATGTCTGGTGGGAGCTGTGGGGCGATGGAGAATCCTGAACGGAGTAACTCCACGAGCCACGACCACGACGCTGTCGAGGATGCGGGGTCTGATCATCAAAAGACTTGTAGTTTAAAGATATAAAAATAGTTATAATATCAAAAAAATAGTTATAATATCAGAAAAAAATTTAGAATTTGTTAGTATACATGATTTTTTAAATATGTTTTATTGTTCCTCGAAACGTGAAAAACGATTTTAAAAATAGAAAAAAATTTTTAAAAATCATATACACGTTCTTAAAAATAAAAAAATGTTTTAATACTTAAAAAATAGTTTTAATATCAGAAAAATAGTTTTAATATATAAAAATAGTTTTAATATATAAAAATAGTTGTAATATCAGAAAAATAGTATTAATATATAAAAATAGTTTTAATATCAGAGAAAATGAAAAAAAATTTAAATATGTTTTATTGTTCCTGGAAACTTGAAAAACGATTTTAAAAATAGTAAAAAACCTTTTTAAAAATCATATACAGGTTTTTAAAAATGAAAAAAATGTTTTAATACATATAAAAATAGTTTTAATATCAGAAAAATAGTTTTAATATAAACAAAAAGTTTTAATTTCAGAAAATTGTTTTAATATATAAAAATAAAAAAAAATTAAATATGTTTTATTGTTCGTGGAAACTTGAAAAATGATTTTAAAAATAGTAAAAACATTTTTTAAAATCATATACACGTTTTTAAAAATCAAAAAACGTTTTTAAACATAGTAAAAACCTTTTTAAAAATCATATACACGTTTTTAAAAATCAAAAAACGTGTTTAAAAATAGTAAAAACGTTTTTTAAAATCATATGCATGTTTTAAAAAATCAAAAAACGTTTTTAAAAATCATAAAACGTTTTTAAACATAAAATAATTCCAAAGAAAAGTAAAAGAAGAACCTAAAATCCGAAATTCAATCCTAAACTATCCATCTAACAACCTAAAATCCGAAACTATCTATCTCCCAACCTAAAATCCTAAACTATCCATCTAATAATTAAAAAAAAACGTTTTTAAACAAAGATTCTTACATGATACTTGAAGTGGAGAAGAGATGTGGGCTTGGGTATGAGATTAACCAGGGATTTCCGTCGGAATTTGAGAGAGAGGAGAGAGAGGAGAGAGTTTTCGGCAGAGAGAGGAGAGAGTTTTCGGCAGAGAGAGAGAGGTGAGACCTTGCGGCGGAGAAGAAGAAGGAAGTGTTACGTTTTATGTTTAATGATTCCGACGGAAAGGTGTCGTCGGAAATCCGTCGGAATTCTTAAAAATAAAACCTAACCCGCGGTTCTCTAAATATTTCACGCGTTTCATTTTCCCGGGTAAGGACTTTCCGACGGAAATGATTTTCCTCGGTATGTCCTCAGAATTTTCTGAGGAAATTTCGAGGAATAAGTGTTGGTCCTCGGAATTTCCTCAGAATATTCCGAGGAAATACCGAGGAAACATGGTTTGGGGTTTCAAATTCCGTTTTTTTTTTGCGGTAATTCATTTTTAATACAAATGCAATGCATACCATTGAGGATACGTTGTAAAGATGATCATAAACCATAAAATAACAAAATTTCAAAAATAATTGTAAGTATTTCCTTTAGCGTTTGTTAAAGTGTATAAGTGTTTATCTTATGTCGTGTGATTTTTGTTCGAGCAATCGTGAAAGTGTTTGTTATTGTGTAAAACACTAAGGTTTGACTTCATAATCTGGTTAAGACACTCAATGAAAGTTATATATGTGTTATTCAATCCGTAAAACGTTGTTTTCGGTTAGAAAACCCCTTTTCCTAGGAATTTCCTCGGAAATATCCGAGGAGTATACCGAGGAGTATACTATTTTCTGTTGTTACCTCGAAATTTCCTCGGCTATTCCTAGGAAATCGCAGAAAATAGTTTAGTGCTCGGTATCTCCTCGAAAATTTCCAAGGAGATTCCGACGAACTTCGGAATATTCCGAGGAGATTCCGAGGAATAACACTTTTAATGAAATCCCTAAATCGATAAATGGAATTCGAGGAAATTCCGAGGAAACCCTAAATTCCCTCGAAATTTCCTCGAAATTTCTTTTTTTTTAAAAAAAAAATGGTTTATATTTTAAAAAAAAAACGTTTTTTAATTTTTAAAAATGTCTATATGATTTTAAAAAAGGTTTTTACTATGGTTAAAAACGTTTTTTATTTTTAAAAATGTCTATATGATTTTAAAAAGGTTTTTACTATGGTTAAAAATGTTTTTTTATTTTTAAAAATGTCTATATGATTTTAAAAAAGGTTTTTACTATGGTTAAAAACGTATTTTTGAATTTTAAAAACGTGTATATGATTTTAAAAATGGTTTTTACTATGTTTAAAAACGTTTTTTATTTTTAAAAATGTCTATATGATTTTAAAAAAGGTTTTTACTATGGTTAAAAACATATTTTTGATTTTTAAAAACGTGTATATGATTTTAAAAATGGTTTTTACTATGTTTAAAAACATTTTTTTATTTTTAAAAACGTTTATATGATTTTAAAAAAGGTTTTTACTATGTTTAAAAACTCTACTCTGATTCGGAGTCATCGTCACCAGATGAATCGGAATCTGGATCTTGGTGAAACTCTCCAATAACTGGTTCATCTTCTGCGTAAACGACGGCGTTCTCTGCGAAGTCGGTCAAATCGACGACAAGGCCACCTTCCGCTACATCTTCTGCTGCACTTAAGTTGCCGGATGTGATTGGTTGCAGTGGGTCTTCCAGCTCTGAAGTTCCCTGAACTCGGCCTCTCGGGTTGACTCTTGTAACCGTAACCCATGGATCATCTCTGTTCCTTACTCGTGGGTACTTGATATAAGAAACCTGTAACATTTAAACAAATATTAGTAAAAGTATGAATTATGATCAATCATTCTGAATTCGTACAACTTTAACTTACCTGATCGGCCTGAGAAGCAAGAATGAAAGGATCATAATATTGCAGCTTTCGCCTCGAATGTACTGATGTAACACCAAATGCATCTGTTCTCACACCTCGATCTGGAGTGTTGTCGTGCCAATCACAATAGAAAACAGTACAGCGCAATCCAAGCAAGCCCAAATACTTGATTTCCAAAATCTCATGTATGTGTCCGTAGTATACATCATCTCCTGATGCAGAACAAACGCCAGCATCATAGGTCGTACGCGAATGTCTCCTCTTTTCAGTTGCGAATGCATATCCTCGAGTACAGAATCTCGGATATGACTTTACAACACAGTTTGGGCCAACCACCATCTCGCGTATCCAATCGTCAAATGTTTCACCTCTGGCCAAACCAGCAGACACCTATTAATAGCACATATGTAGGTTATATCAATAAATATGAATTAGCATAAATATATGGTAAATGTAATTTTAATTTGTTTAAGGCACTCACATAGGTAAACATCTATCCAGCAAATTCTCTCTGCTTAATTTCTTCTAGTTCCGCCTATGTGGCGTATCTATATTCGAACCGCTTTGCTGCATGAAAATCCTGTACATATGATGACAATAATATAATTAATTAGATTTAAATGTCAATTTGTTAAAATAGAATTTTGTAAGATAAAAAACTTACCTCTCATATGGAAGAATATCTTCGCAGTTGGTGAGCAAATATGTCTGCAAATGACTTCGCTCGTGCTCAGTAAGTCGACGGTCCTTTGGTTTTCCGCTAAGTCGTCCAACATCTGTGAAAATGTCTGGAACCTGAACATGATTTGTTGCCCGTTCACCTCTATCATCATGTCGAGCAGATCTTTTGTTTTTGGTCTGAACGTCTGCTGGAAAGTAGTGCTCCGCAAAGTTTGAAATTTCTTCATTGATCATCTGTGCGACTATAGAACCTTCCACCCTACTTAAATTTTTCACCTTCTTCTTCAAATGGAACATATACCGCTCATACAGATACATCCATCTATACTGCACAGGACCACCAAGTTCCAATTCTCTTGCAAGGTGAATAGCAAGATGCTCCATAACATCAAAAAATGAGGGAGGAAATATCTTTTCAAGGTTGCACTGAATCACTGCTATGTTAGTCTTCAAATTTGTAATACCTTCAAGAGTCACTGATCTGCTGCATAAATCGCGGAAGAAAGCACTTATTCCTGCAACAGCTTCATGAACTTTTCGTGGTAATAGTTCCTTGAAGGCAAACGGAAGGAGGCGCTGCATCATCACATGGCAATCGTGACTTTTCAAACCAATAAACTTTCCTTCCTTTCTGTCGATACAGTTTCGCAAATTAGATGCGTAACCATCTGGAAACTCCACATCGTTTGAAATCCAATCAAAGAACGCATTTTTCCCCTCTGTATCAAGTCGGTATATGGGAAAAGGAGCCCTACCATTCTCATCAACATGAAGTTCTGGACGAGCACATATATCGACTAAATCCAGTCTTGACTTCAAATTATCCTTTGTTTTACCTTTAACGTTAAGGATCGTGTTCATGAGATTGTCAAAAAAGTTCTTCTCAAAATGCATGACATCTAAATTATGCCTTAGCAGATGATCCTCCCAGTATGGCAAATCAAAGAAAATACTTTTCTTGTGCCAGTTATGTAGTTCTCCAACAGCATCTACAGGAAAATGCTCATGTCCACCGACGTCTGGCGTCCTTTCTGCACCAAAATCTCTTAGTTGTGTCTTCAAAACTTTCCCACTAACTTCCTCAGGTGGACACCTGTTTGTTTTTCCTAAAGAAATTCTTACTCCGACGGTATGGATGATCATGTGGTAGGAATCGTCTGTGACAGTCAAACCAACACGTTTTTCTTCCGTTCTTTAGTTGGAAAGCATCTGTGTCATCTTGACAATATGGACATGATAGCCTCCCATGCGTTGTCCATCTAGATAACATACCATATGTTGGAAAATCACTTATTGTCCACATCAGTACTGCCCGCATTTTAAAGTTTTCTTTACACGAAATGTCGTATGTCTCAGCACCTTCAGCCCATAGTTGTTGCAACTCATATATTAGTGGCTGAAGAAACACATCAAGTGATCTCTTAGGATGCTCTGGTCCGGGAACGAGAATGGAGAGAAACAAAAACTCTCGTCGCAAGAACAAGTTTGGGGGTAAGTTATATGGTGTAACAATGACTGGCCATAGAGAATATTGTCTTCCACTCTTCTCATACGGGCTGAAACCATCGGTACATAATCCAATGTAGACATTTCTTCTCTCATATGCAAAGTCGGGATACTTTGATTGAAATGTTTCCACGCTTTTGCATCTGAAGGATGTCTAATCTCACCATCTGTTGAGTGCTCCGCATGCCATCTCATTCGTTGCGCTGTCCGTTCCGAAAGATACAACCTCTGCAACCTTTCCTTCAAAGGCAAATACCACATCCTTTTATATGGCACTCTAACTCTTCCACTCGTATCTTTGCAACGAGGCTTCCCACAAAATTTGCATGTAATCCGCTGGTCATCCGCCCTCCAATATATCATGCAGTTATCGCTGCATACATCTATTACTTCATACGGTAAACTAACACCAGATACGAGTTTCTGAACCTCGTAGTATGAACCTGGAGCTACATTATCCTCAGGTAGAATACCTTTTACAAATTCAGCTATCGCATCCACACAGTCTTCAGCCAAGTTATAATCTGTTTTAATGGACATCAGTCTTGTAGCATATGATAAAGCTGAATGACCATCTCTGCAACTTTCATACAAAGGTTGCTTTCCAGCATCCAACATATCATAAAATCTCCTAGCTTCTGCATTGGGTAAATCTTCCCCTCTAAAATGATCATTTACCATCTGCTCAATACCTACACCATAATCTAAATCCGTTCTAATTGGTTCTTCTAATCTAACCGCCGGCCGAGGTTCGCTAGTACTACCAGGTTCATATCCTGTTTCCCCGTGATGATACCAAATTTTGTAACTTCGTGTAAACCCATTTAAAAAAATATGTGTCCAAACATCCAACTCTTTAATAACCTTTCTATTTTTACAATTAGAGCAAGGACATCTTAACTTACCTGTTTCGGCTTCCGGTTGTCGTTTAACTAACCCCATGAATTCCTTTAGACCTCGTTCGTATTCTTTCGTAAGCAATTTCGTGTTCGGATCCAAATGAGGTCGATCCATCCAAGATCGATAATAATTTGAAGAAGACATTTTTTTAAGCAAAATCGTGTGTAAAGATAGTGGGAGGAAAGAAGAAGAAATGGAGTGAATGAAGAGGAAGAGGGGTGGATGTATTTATAGATGAAATCCTGCCGACATACTGAGGAAATTCCGAGGAAAAACAACTCTTCCTCGGTATTTCCTCGGAATTCTTGAAATCGCACAACGGCTCTCCCAACGGATCTCTAACGGCTCCGACATACTGAGGAAATTCCGAGGAAATTCCGAGGAAAAACCATTCTTCCTCGCTATTTCTTCGGAATTCTTGAAATCGCCCAACGGCTCTCCCAACGGGTCTCTAACGGCTCCAAACTTTCCTCGGTATCTTACAAATATCCGTCGGTTATTTCCGACGGACCCTGTTTCCTCGGAAATTCCGAGGAAACATGCTGTCCTCGGAATTTTCCGACGAAATTCCGAGGAACTCCCTCTTCTCGGAGTTTCCTCGGTTTTTCGTCAGAAATTTCTGAGGAAATCATTTTCCCTCGGAATATCCCTCGGAATTTCAACGTTTTCTTGTAGTGAACAGGAATAAATATAGTGTACGAGTACGACTGCATGAACATTTGGAGAGGTGGAAGGAAAAATAAAAACAAATAATAGATGGAAAATTGTGATAAAAAATTATTTTATCAGAAAAAATTTCGAATTTTGGTCTTTTTTTTGTAGTGTGATAATAATTTCACTCATATAGTTCATATCTTTAGAGAGTATAGTTCAGGATTTTAACATAAATGTGTGTACTAGATAGAGAATTATATTCGTATACAACAAGGCATTTGGACATACAGTATACAGCTGATGAATGAAAAGAAATATATTCACAAGAACAAACAGAAGACTCAAGAAATATTTAATTTGGTCACACAGTTTTATCTATGCATGTGCATGGTTTCTGCTTTAACAACCTAATCGGCAAAATTTAAACAAATTTAACATCGAATCTTTTACGTTTAAACAATTTTGACAATCTAATCGGCAAAGTTTAAACAATTTCAACCGGAATAAATATATTATACGAGTACGACTGCATGAGCATTTGGAGAGGTGGAAGGAAAAATAAAAACAAATAAATAGATGGATATGCGAAGTATAAACATGGAAGGTGCGAATTCGCATGTTAAAGAAAAGTGGGCTTAGCACTTCCGAAACAAAATTTCGTGGGCCCAATCATAAACTAGCACTATAATTGTAACATCACATCACACGTCAACAAAATCAAAAGCCACTAATATAAGTAAATACATTGTAATTAAAATAACATACATTGTAAATAAAATATTTATGAAAATTAAGGTTCGATAAGTAGTGTAGCTATAAACTAATATCTATATTTTTTATGGATTTTTATATCATAACTTCGATTTTGTTTTGAAAGAACGAACTGGACAAACTCTTGGATCAGAGCTAAAATGCAGTCTGATCCGGTTTGATTATATTTTCTTAAAGTAATTAAGTATATATAGTTTATCGTTGTTTTCATGAAATTTGGGACGTTTTAGAAAATCATATTTCAAACAGTGGAATGTGAGATAAGTGGAAATCAAAGTCAGTTACGTTTGAGGTGACAATGAAATAAACAAAAAATGCTAAAATATGAAATAAAGTTTTTCCTGAAAAAGGAATACGACATAAAGTTAAAAATGGAATAGAAACAAAACAAAAATCGGTTACTTTAACTTGTGGAGCTGATTATAAAAACTTAAAAGAATAACAAACTAATATGGTAGAAGCTTTAAAAAATCTTCATACAAAAAAAAGAAGCTAAAAAATATCAAATAATTATTAAGAATAAATTTAGTGAAATAAAATAAGTAGTTACAAACTATGATAAAAGATAAGATTTGATATATAACATCAAAACCTATAGGTTAATTAATTGGTTTTTTTTACCAGCCTATTTTCTGGATTTTTACCAGTTCCTTTACTATAATCAGTCCGATTCTAGTTTACCTAGCCTGACCGTCAGTTGTGAAAAAAATTTACACCAGAGAATTGTTTGCGGCCAAAACAAAAATGAGTTAAACAAGGAACTTTGTTGTAAGGACACTGAATTGTTAGTGGAGTCTAGCTACGAGTAACACTTTTAATTGGTAGAAACATGTTTTAGTGGTGTTGCAAACAATATAAAAATGTTATACTTTTATTTTCCTGATCGATCCATAATATCCTAAATTTTTTAATAACATTAAAAGAAAGTCTTATAAATGATGGCTTTTAGGTTAATATCGATAGTTTTTATAGTCTAATTAGTGCATAAGTTGTCCACATTTAAATTGTCCATAGAACCACATGGATGATAAGTTCCGTGCAGCTACCTTTCTACAAGACTAAAACATGATATCAGAGCATGTGTGTGGATTAGGCTAAGCCCAAAGATGTCATCCCATACCAATCTCGGATATACGCATGATATATGTCTCATCACAAGTTTTCTTTCCGTATAATGGCGTTATCACTTTTTGCGTTTGGAAATTATCGAAATTCCGGTCCTTTGATAGAATATTGCAAAATGATGCCTTTCAAAAGACACATGTGAATCCGAGGTCCACGTGTATCGTCCCATTATTGGCGATTGATGGAAAAGGAACTCATGAAAGGTGAAAAATGAAAAAAGTTCAAATGTCATGGTATCAAGATCATAGAAGCTTCAGTGTTTAACCTAACAGTTGTGCCGGTGTCGTTGATGCAGAGGAAAGTAATGTTGTTATAAAAAGGGATATTTATTCATGTTCATGGTTCTTGCTGCAGTTTGATCTATAATGCATGGTTGAATGTCGCCAACATACCATTCTCATTCTAGTAGAGACTAGAGAGGTGTTGATACAACAAATGAAAACATTGTTTTATCTATATTTCTAAACTAAGAAAGCTATTTAATCTGTTTCACACCAGTTGGAACTAATCATTCAACAGTCAAACTGAAATGAACCATTTTCTCCGGGTTTTTCTTACACGACTTCTAACTATTTTAATCGCATGGTTTTCTCCATTTTTAATTACATAAGTGTTTAAAGAAGAAACTCGTGAAAGAGGTTAGGTACGTAAAAGGAGACTAGCACGTCTCAGAAGACGACACTTGTTCTCCTTTGTTACCAACTAAAGACTACAAATAGCAACTCAAGACCCCCAAGCACCAGTTCACAATAGAAGTCAACAAATGTATCTACACGTAAAAGAAACTAATGGTCAATGGTCATACACATGCACCACTAAACAAGTGCATCAATTATATAGTAAGTTAAACGCACGTGGATTCTACAGTATAAAATTGCATCACGACAAGTTGCCAGCCAAGAAGGCCAATTATATACCGTCTCATTTGGCATCATTTCGTCTTTAATAGACCCTTTTTAGATTAGTTAGCGAAGGGTTTGGAAAAAAATTTCAAAATTAAACTCTAGAAGAACTTGCGAAATATTGGATGTTTTGATAACAATTAATTAGGATATTTACAATGGAAGATCACGATTAGAATCGTGATGGCAAGAATCGAACTCTGATCTCTCAAATCCATGATACGTTTATATTAGGTCACTTACTATATATATACATAGTTTTCAAGTAATTTCGAATTAATTATAATCAATCAAATCAAGGTATTTTCATACAACTTAGATGCTATCGTTGCTCCATGCATGCAAGACTATGACGTAACAAATATATACCTCACGGAAATTTTCTAATTCCCTTTCGGTGTATTTGGACGCGCTTTTTCCCATTATTTTCAACGAATATTATTCCTTTGTCCGTAAAAAGAATCTTGGACCGTAAGAATATTATGACCGTTTACCAAACTAATGTGACCAATAAGAGAAACTAAATTTGTGTGCAATGATGTTAAAAGCAGGGTGCCCTTTTGTGAGGTTACCAGGAAACTACATTTGTGCACATGTACAAATAATACATTGGCAACAATGCCTATATATTTTGGAATAATATACTTTATATAAAATCTTTGCCAAACTCTTTTCAATCTTTTGACATAAATGTACATAAACCCCGGATTCCAATGTAATATGCGTGTATACTCAAGATATCTATCTCTCATATACCAAAGTTACATAGACTCATATATGTACACGCATGCCCCACAGTTTGACTATGAATGTTTCTTCTTCGTTATACACTTTTACGCGTGCATGACTTTTTTTTATTAAAAAGGAAAAAGATTAGTCAATGTTCTACAGTTACACTACATTCGGTTTGCTGCCAATGCTAAAACGTAATTAAGTCAAATATTGCATTACGAATATATAAAATAGTACACATGCCGTCTGGTACCTTTTATATGCAGCAATTCTTTTTGCGTAGAAACTGTTAGGAAGTTTCGTTTTCAATTTACTAATATGTGTTAATTAGTATCATAACAAAATTCATGGAAAATAATGTAACCGTTGGCCGAAAGGGAAATCAAGATTCAATAGTATAAATTACAATAGGTTTTAAAACGAGCTTTCTAAATTAATTATCATGTCGCATTCATATGTCCTTGTCGTTGAAGGAGATGTTTATATATCTTAAATAGTTTCATGAGCTTTTATAATAAGCCAAAACGATGCTGACTCATTTACACTTATTTTTCCTTTTTAATTTCTCATACGGAAGTTATAAATCCAATAACTAGATGGTCCACAAAATAAAGAAAATCAAAATAAAGTATAAGCTTTAAAGCATTGTAGTACCCTTCGTGGATACCAAAAGAGAAAATTTGATTAAGCGCATAGCTATAGATGTCAAGATAACGCTACAGATAAATACTGTATGAAACAGTTCTAGAACGATATGACAATATTATAATACAGTTCCAAAGAGACATTATAATTGTATCCAATCATATGTATAAATGATTGCAACGATTTAGTTTCATTAATAGGAACTGAACACTTAAGCTAGAGTACAATTATTTTCGAAAGTTAATCGAAGAATCTTCGAAGAAAGTTATACATCTTTCGAGAATTTAGTTACATTGAATAATTTCTAGTATGTTTAATGCATATAGTTTCTATATTGTTTTTCTTTTCTTAAAAAAGATTAGAAATTTCGTCAAGATTCATATCCCATTATTCGAACACCACACCTATTTTGTAATTTCTCAGTATCTTTTTGTGATCTTTTTTTTTTTACTAAGAATGTGTATTATTTCTCTTTGGCTATATATTGTTTTACAAAAGTGAAGACGTTACCCGCGGTTTCGAGGGTTCCAAGCGAAATGATGTGGTATATATTTGTATATATCGGTGTCCTTCATGCATGCAACATGTTCTCTGTATATGGTTACAGCTACGGCTGTTCAATACTGTAAAACCAATTTGAGCTGAAATAGAGTATAGTTTGATTTTCGTAATACCATATATATAAATTGTGTGGATGTTATTTTTTAGAAACTACAGTATATACTTTAAGAAAACCAGCAGTATATTAATGTGAGAGCCGAAACTTACACTGTCAAAACTTATATTTAATGGGGGCTCGAAAATTTTATTTATAAAGAACTAAAGGACCGAAAATGCAAAAAAAGATGAAAAGGGAGATTTTATTGATATTTTCCGAAAGTACAAGGGAAATTAGCAAAAGCTGAATAGTCTTAAATTGCTAAAACTCCTAATACTCGGATCTGGGATGGATTTAACCTTTACATGAGCGTACATATATATACTGGCAATCCTAGGAGGCTAAGACTTCAGATTTCCGATGTGGGACCTTGTCCTTCGCTCCCAGCCGCCGACTTAAGCTTTTTGGGCCCGATTTCCGGCCCGAGAGTCTTCCGTGATCCGTCCGCGCGTTCTGACCCAAATCCGGCCCGCCGATGAATAGTGATCCGTGAATAGTAACCCGATGAATAGTAATCCGAATCTCGGTTTAAGCTCAATTCGATATTTCGGTTAACCTTGTCTCGGGATGAATAGTGTTTTTAACGGTTTTTCCCGCGTGAATAGTGTTCCGAGCGTTTTATGACTTCCGAGATTTGAACCGCCCGTTTTTTATTTGAACTTCCAGCCGCCGGTTTCAGTCTTGATGGCCAGCCGCCGGTTCCTTTGGCTTGTATGCTCGGCGACTGGTCCACGGCTAGCTGGACGTTCGTCACGGTCTTTCGGGGAACGTTTATGGACGTCTTTGGAGTCAGAACATGCAAACGGATGATCTCCGGGTCGGTCCGGGCATAGAGTTACGTTCGACGGTCGGTCGACTGGACGATGTTCGGAGAACGAATCTGGATGTGATGAAGACCCGGCGGCTGACCTTATCCCAGCTGCCGGCCACGGACGATGGGAGATCCGGCGGCTGGCACTTGCCCCAGCCGCCGGCCACGGACGATGGGAGATCCGGCGGCTGGCACTTGCCCCAGCCGCCGGCCACGGACGAGGGGAGATCTGGCGGCTGGCACTTGCCCCAGCCGCCGGCCACGGACGAGGGGAGATCCGACGGCTGGCCTCATCCCAGCCGCCGGCCACGGACGAGGGGAGATCCGGCGGCTGGCACTTGTCCCAGCCGCCGGCCACGGACGAGGGGAGATCCGGCGGCTGGCACTTGTCCCAGCCGCCGACCACGGACGTTGAGGACCAGGCGGCTGGCACTTGTCCCGGCCGCCGGCCACGGACGTTGAAGACCCGGCGGCTGGCACTTGTCCCAGCCGCCGGTTGACGTCCTGGACGGATTGTGGGCAGTTTGCCTTAGCTCGTCCGTTCCACGTTCGGGATAAGTTCCATTTGATCCTGTCCTTGACTTCTCGTTCCGTCAATCTTCGAGGAGGGGATTTCGACCCCAACAGCTAGCCCCCCAGCTCTTTGCTTCCGCGGTTTGGAGCAAGGAGCTCTGAGCTGAGAGTTTTATCGGGATTGACTGAAACGGGAAGGCTACGAGTTTTTCCATTCATCCGCTTCGTCCGCTTCGCTTTAGTGTCTTGTCTGAGTATAGTTCTCCATGGGATTTCGTGCCATGCTTGCTATATCAAAGGAGTGGCTTCATTTTCATTTTTTCATACTTCCTTTCTCCTTCCAAGCCTTCTTCTTCAAGTTTTTCCTTTGAAAAAAAAAAAATTTTCCTTATAAATGGCTGACGAAAGAGGTTCTCCTTTCAAACTCAACATCGATGCGATAATGAACAATCAGTTCGAGTTCGATTTTATGTCCGGGGATCAGGATATGATACTTGTGGAAGACCTGCTGGCCGATAGAGAAAATGCCATTCCACGAGCAGCGCACGGTCCCGAAGGCGTTCCTCAGTGGGAGGCCGGTCCTAGCTATGCTCAAGGAGCGCTCGGTTTTGCGAATGTTCCTCAATGGGAGGCCGAGACGGCGGCCGGGAATGAGGACGTACCCGAGCCGGCGGCCGGGAGTGATGTCAGACCCGAGCCGGCGGCCGGGAATGTAATTAGACCCGAGCCGGCGGCCGGGAATGAGGTCAGGCCCGAGCCGGCGGCCGGGAATGGGGTCAGGACCGAGCCGGCGGCCGGGAGTTCTACGAATAGGACGTCTGGTTCGAGGAGGGCGGCTGGCTCTAAGAACGCTTCCAAGAGGGCGGCTGGCACAGTAGCCGTATCAAGATGGGCGCTTGGCTCTGGAGGTGCCTTAGAGAGGACGTCCGCTACTCCTCAAGTCGGAATTGATGGCGTCTCGCCGAGGACGAGTATAGCACGTGGCGTTTGGACTCCTCCTCAACATGTCGAGGACAACGGTGGGTGGCGCGCATGGCCGTCCCGATCTCTGGTCCCTTCCGAGAGTCATCGTATTTGGCCAGAGATAGGTAACGACTCGGCCATGTCCGGGGAAGAAATCAGATCGGATCACCCGGAGGTGCCTATCTTCGTGCATCCGGACGTGAAGTCCGAATGTCGCTCTCCTGGTGAGGCTAAAGCCTATTGGGGTGAAGATATTTTCGCTTGGCGGTTTAAGAAACCTGGACCGTCTACGAGTTATAGATCGATAGCCGAGGTATTCAAGCATGGTCCTACTTTGAGCGATCGGGATTCGCTGGCCGAGCTTAAATACGACTTCCGGATTTCGGACAAGATTAAGTTCCGTCTCCCGAAAGATGGGGATAGGATGAACAAGGCGCCAGATGGCTATTTTGCCATGTACGAGTCGATGTTCTACGAGGCCTTCCTCTGGTTCCCGATCCCGGGAGCCATTTTTGATTTTCTCGATCTATATGGGGTTGCGATCTCCCAACTTACCCCTGGCGCTACGAGGATTTTGATGGGACTTGTGGTCCGTTGCGCCGAATGTGGGATCAAGTTGGAGGGTGATCTGATTCGGAATTTCTTTTCGATGAGGAAGATTTCCAATTCGGATTTCTTCTGGTCAATCAACGTTCGGAGGAACGTGAAGCGTTTCTACTCCGGGGTTCGAGTTTTTCTACGTGAAGCGCAGCCCGCTCACGGTCGGTTCCGACTTCGGCGGCTCGGTTAGGACCGAGTGGAGTTTGCCACGTAAGTGTTTCGTCTTTTTGTGAAATTTTTCTATAAGTAGTCCTTGCTCATTTGTTTCATTCTTCATAACTTCATTTCTCACAGCTTTTCTTCTTTTCTCTCTCTAGGTCGTGATCCCTTTGTTCCCAGGATTTCCGGGTTTGAGGATATCGTTACAGAAGTTGATAAGAAGAAAATCGATTGGGAGTGTCCCGACCTTTGGCACCGCTTTCTTGACGCAAGAGATATTTTAGAAGGACGTGCCCCTCTCAAAGGTCCCGACTTCATCGACCCACTGGCAACGTACCCCGGAATGGAGGGTGTTTGGAACTATCACAAGCAGAAGTACGGCGAGGCTGGACCGTCCGGAGAGGCAGTCGAGTTTGACCCGGCGTCCGGCTTTGTTGTTCCGCCCGGACCTGATTTCCATGGCGCGCCCGAGGAACAGATTGCTGCTCCTCAGAGTTCAGCTTGTGCCGTTGCTGTGGATAAAGGGAAGGGAGCTTCCAACAGCCCTGGCCGTCTGAGGAAAGGGAAAGTGGCTCGGACGGCCGAGGCATCCGATCATGGTCTTCTCTTCGATGCCCGCAAGGCGGCGGGAGGCGATCCAGCTGAGTCCGTTAAGGTTGTGGACTACTTTGGAGCGCTGGCTCCGGCCCCAGCTGCGCCGTTCGATCGTTCAGCGGCTTACGGAGATCTGTCCTCCAGTCTTATGACGGTAACTCCTTTTTCCTTTAGATTTGTTTGGACGCAGTTTGGTCTTTGCTGATATTTGTTTTTCTTTGATTCAGATCGCCACCCGAGCTCATGCAACCCAGGTTGCCTTGGAAGCTTCGGAGAGAGAGTCCCGGAAGAAGGACAAGAAGATCAAGGCTTTGGAAGTGAAGCTCCGGAACGTGGAGAGGCGATCTCAGAAGGAGATTAAGAAAGTGCTCGCGGAGGCCGAGCGGAAATTGGAGCTGGCTCTTAAGAAGTGCCGCTGGGATCTAGTGGAGAAGTACCGTATTCGCATCGAGGGAGCCAAGGCTGCTCTCGTCCCAATGCGTCAGGCGAAATATGGCGAGACTGCCTTGACTGAGGTTAGCTCCAACCTTGACCTAGTCCGGGACATCAAGTCCGGGAAGTCAAAGGCTGAGGAGGAAGAGGGAGAGCTGAAGGCGGAATTGGAGCGGCTCAAAGGGGGAGGTTGGGCCGGCTCCTATGATCGGGCCGCTGCCGTTCTCGAGAGCCACTTGGTATACTCCCCCGTTTCTCCGTATCAGTCTCCGGATGCTGAGGCTTTGGACTACGGAGCTCCTACCCCTCTCGTCGAGTATGACTAGGCCTTGGCCTTTTTATCTTGTATTTTCTGCTTCAGTTATGTTCGGGTCTTTTGATCCTTTTCATTGTATTTGCTTCGTTTTCTGAACTTGGTCACTCATATCTCCTTTCATGGAGATTTATTATCTATTTGCTTTTGCCTTAGATGTTATGGACTTCTTTACTTGCTTTGCTTTTATAGTCTTGATAAAGGAGAAGATGGGCGGCCGGTATGTCTCTCTTCCTAGAGGGCGACTGGCCCATGTTGTAGAATGATGGGCGGCTGGCCTGTCTCTCTACGGAGGACGGGCGGCTGGCCCGTTTTGCGGAGTAAGGGGCGGCTGGCCCGTTGCTCGGACGGCTGGCCCGTTTCGGAGTTGATTTGTAGCTTTGCGGAACGAAGGGCGGCCGGCCCATCTCTCTACGGAGGAGGGGCGGCTGGCCCGTTTTGTAGATTGAAGGGCGGCTGGCCCGTCTCTCTACGGAGGACGGGCGGCTGGCCCGTTTTGGAGCTGATTGATATTGCGTTGGAGTGTTGTTCCGGACACTCGAACTTTAGACCAGTTTGTATTTTGCGAATATTCATGGGTTTAATGCAGTCTTTTGTTGTCGTAGAGGACCGAGTTTGTTCGAATCCCTCTTTCGACCGAACGCTTTTAAGATCTCGCATCAGAGCCGGTTTGATACTGCGTTCTCGAGATGTCTTTGACCAGTGTTCCCGTGTCAGGCGCTTTACTGGGTTTAAAGAGTTTACTTTGTGTCCTGTACTATGCAAAGTGTTGGTGAAAGTAAACTAATCAGAACATCATCTCGAGCGCTTCCTGCAGGATCGCGGGATACAGGTTACGCCCTTCGGATGTTAATCCGGAAATTTGTATAGCGCGCTAGTTTTATCCTCTGCGGGATGTTAAGAGAACCATGGTTAAAAAGATAGTCTTGTTGTGGCCAGCAACAGACGGATTTGTTGGAGAGGACTTAAGTGTTCGGGAGAAGTATCTTGATTGGTTGATGGTCTTTGGATGAGATGCTAAGCTTCGATGTCCATCTGATTTTAAGTTCGAGTTGAAGATGTTTTATGAGATACTAAGTCTCAATGTTCATTTTCCTTGGGGTTTTCTGGATCCATTCGGTTTCTAGATCAAGTTTCAAGATGCTAAGTCTCGATGTTTGTCAGAACGGTGTTTTCGGGAAACTTTTTCAAGCTTTGGATGTGTTATGAGATGCTAAGTCCCAATGTCCATCTTCTTGAAATTTTTGCGAAAATTTGGGAGTATGTATATACAGACCCACTCCCCCCCTTTTTAAGGAGAGGGGCAACTGAACTCGTTTTTTAAGCGAGCTGCCTACGTACCCTTCGTGAAAAGGGATCAAGTCACCCGTAGTTCCGTTTTTTTTTTTTTTGGTCGGGAAGATGGTTAAGTCTTGGTAATGGAGTTGTCCGTTGCGGCTTCGGCGTTTTCTGCGGTCTCTTCGGCAGCTTTTGTCTTTTCTTGGTTGATTTCGGTCTCCGTGGGTGGAACCTCCGTTTTTTCGAACCGCTCGGTTCTACTCACTTTCCTCCCCAGCTCGGGGGCGTCATCTTCATTCTTTCTTTTCGGGTTCTCTCTCTGCGGGATGGTCGGATTCCGGAGCTTGTGCTCTGCCAGAAAACAGATCCGAGCCTCCTTCTGGTTCCCCAAACGGTCTTGATCCCGTTTGGTGTCGGGAACTTCAGGCAGAGATGGTAAGTTGATGGGATAGCTCGCATTGAGTTGATCCAAGGAGTTCCCATGATCACATTATAAATCGCGGGGTGGTTAGCCACCGCGAAGTTAACGATTTTGGTAATTCCACCGGCACGAACCGGAAGCTGGATTGTTCCATCCGTCATTGTGACTTCGCCGGAGAATCCGGTCAGCGACCTCGGATTCGGCTTTATCATCGACGGGTCTACCTTCATCCTTTGAAGTGTCTCTCGAAAAATGACGTCCACCGAACTTCCGGTGTCGATCAAGACTCGGGAGACATCGTAGTCGTTGATGTCCAACTTTACTACCAACGGATCGTCGTGAGGTTGGTCGAGGCCCTCAGCATCTTTTTCGTGAAAGGCGATCCGGTCATCGTTTTCGGTGATAGGTTCCCGCGGGTTTGACTCCTTGTCTCCTCTTCTCAGAAACGCCTTGATGGAGGCCACCGTATCTCGGCAGTATTGTGATCCTCCGATGATCATGTGGATTCTTCTGCGGTTGGCGGCGGAGTCATCTCCGTTTGGTCTCCTCCCTCGTTTGGGGGTATCCTCGTCGGGCCTTTCGGGACGTTCCTGGTTGGGTCGTCCGTCCGGGGCGCCAGCATCTTCTTCGATAGCTCCGAGACTCTCGAGGGTCACTTCGTTTCCGAGCTCCCCGGCTAACAGCTTTGCCGAGAGCCTCCTTCCGACGGTTCTGCAGTTTTCGGTCGAGTGGCCTTTCGTCTTGTGGAAGGTACAGAAGGCGTTTTCGTCGAATCCTGGTCGAGTCCATGTATTCCATGGTCCCTTGTTGCGCTCATTATTCGGTCTCTCAATGTTTATCTGGTAGTTATGCGCTCCGCCCGGGTTGGGTTCTTCATCTCGGCTGGTTCGCCTACTTCTTCTCTCGTTTGGAAAGTTAGAAGGTTGCATCGTGCCTTTGGCGACCAATTTTGAGGATTGGTGCTTTCCAGCTGGGACCCTCATGTCTTCCTCGTAGATGACGAAGTTGGAAGCACGGTGGAGAGCATCTTGGATGGTTACTGGTGGGTTTACGGTAATCTCCTTTCGGAAGTTCGAAGTCTTCAGCAAGGACTTCTTCAGGGCGTTGATCGCAGCACTGTTGCTCAGTCCGTCAATTTTCGAGACGATCACCTTAAACCTTTCGATGAAATCTCGGAGGCTTTCTTCGGGTTCCTGCGACAGCGAGTAAAGATCCGCGTCGGATGTCGACTGTCTTATGAACAGCGAGTAATGTTTCAAGAAGGCTGTCGACAACTGCTCGAAACCGTCAATTGAATCTCTCCCTAGCCTCGAGAACCACGACAGGGCTGATCCTTTCAGATGCTCCACGAAGAGGAGGCAGAATCCCGCATCCTCTCTTCGGGTTTGAACCTAGCACGTCCCATAGCGATGCGGAAGGCTGTCATGTGGGCCTTCGGATCAGTTGTCCCGTCGTAGAAGGGAATTCGGATTTTGCCCGGGTCAGAGAGTCTGACGCTGGTGATCCTCGAAGTGAACGGGATCTTCTGCGTTTCCTCCAGGACACGGTCAATTTCCGGGGCCGCACTTGTCGCTTTATGGACTTGCGACCTTACCTCCTTCATCTGACTTGTCGTGAGTTCTAGGCGGGCACGGAGCTCATCCAGCTCGTCCCTTCGGCTAGCGGATTGATTAGCTCTGGCCTCTCGTTCCTCCTTTTCCTGCTCTTCGATCCAGCGGAGCTCTTCTTCGTCCGCGTTCAGATCTCCAGCCTCGTCGTCAGTTTCGTTTTCGGCTCTGTTCGTGACGTCTCTCGAGTTCTCGCCGTTGGTCACCGTGGAAGTTGGCCGTTCGGTTGTTCGCCCAGTGGTGCTCTTCCGGTACAGCGGGGGTGGTGCTGATAGCTCTTTCCTTGTTCCGACGGGGGTTTGTTCGTCTGGATTCTGACGGCCCGTGGGGTCTGCTCGCGGGGTGAAGACAAGGCGTCTTACTCCTAACGTCCGGGGGACGTGTGCTGGTTCTTGGGAAGCCGCTCTTTCTCGTGCAGCCGCTCTTTCTTGCCTGTTCTGCCGCTCTGCGATTTCGGCTACCATGTTCCGCAGTTCGGTGATTGCTGCGTTCTCCGGGGCGGTGTTGGCCGTTTTCGTGATGATCGGATCTTGGAGTGGCATTCCGTATCTGGCGAGGGCCCTGGGGGAAGTCCCGGGATTTCCGACTGCTCCGTCGGTGGATGTCCCGGCGGCAGTTGTTCCAGTTCCGGCCGCCGATGTGCTAATGGCGGGAAGTCCCATTCCGGCTGCTGCTCCGGTCGGTTGGTTGGTGATGTCGTCAGTTCTTCTGGTCATTGTCTTCGTTCGGTATCCTTTTCGTTCTTAGGGTTAAGAATATTTCTCGTCCCCACAGACGGCGCCAAACTGTGAGAGCCGAAACTCACACTGTCAAAACTTATATTTAATGGGGGCTCGAAAATTCTATTTATAAAGAACTAAAGGACCGAAAATGCAAAAAAGATGAAAAGGGAGATTTTATTGATATTTTCCGAAAGTACAAGGGAAATTAGCAAAAGCTGAATAGTCTTAAATTGCTAAAACTCCTAATACTCGGATCTGGGATGGATTTAACCTTTACATGAGCGTACATATATATACTGGCAATCCTAGGAGGCTAAGACTTCAGATTTCCGATGTGGGACCTTGTCCTTCGCTCCCAGCCGCCGACTTAAGCTTTTTGGGCCCGATTTCCGGCCCGAGAGTCTTCCGTGATCCGTCCGCGCGTTCTGACCCAAATCCGGCCCGCCGATGAATAGTGATCCGTGAATAGTAACCCGATGAATAGTAATCCGAATCTCGGTTTAAGCTCAATTCGATCTTTCGGTTAACCTTGTCTCGGGATGAATAGTGTTTTTAACGGTTTTTCCCGCGTGAATAGTGTTTCGAGCGTTTTATGACTTCCGAGATTTGAACCGCCCGTTTTTTATTTGAACTTCCAGCCGCCGGTTTCAGTCTTGATGGCCAGCCGCCGGTTTCAGTCTTGATGGCCAGCCGCCGGTTCCTTTGGCTTGTATGCTCGGCGACTGGTCCACGGCTAGTTGGACGTTCGTCACGGTCTTTCGGGGAACGTTTATGGACGTCTTTGGAGTCAGAACATGCAAACGGATGATCTCCGGGTCGGTCCGGGCATAGAGTTACGTTCGACGGTCGGTCGACTGGACGATGTTCGGAGAACGAATCTGGATGTGATGAAGACCCGGCGGCTGACCTTATCCCAGCCGCCGGCCACGGACGATGGGAGATCCGGCGGCTGGCACTTACCCCAGCCGCCGCCACAGACGATGGGAGATCCGGCGGCTGGGGCAAGTGCCAGCCGCCGGCCACGAACGAGGGGAGATCTGGCGGCTGGCACTTGCCCCAGCCGCCGGCCACGGACGAGGGGAGATCCGCCACGGACGAGGGGAGATCGGCGGCTGGCACTTGTCCCAGCCGCCGGCCACGGACGTTGAGGACCCGGCGGCTGGCGCTTGTCCCGGCCGCCGGCCACGGACGTTGAAGACCCGGCGGCTGGCACTTGTCCCAGCCGCCGGTTGACGTCCTGGACGGATTGTGGGCAGTTTGCCTTAGCTCGTCCGTTCCACGTTCGGGATAAGTTCCATTTGATCCTGTCATTGACTTCTCGTTCCGTCAATCTTCGAGGAGGGGATTTCGACCCCAACAATTAATATGGTTAGGTTTATAAACGAATAAACTGAATATAACCGATCGAACATAGGATATAGTATAATTATATAGATACACTACAATATATTTATGACATGGGTAAACAACTTAAATGGTATAGTATATAAGATATATTTTTTTCTTGGTTTTACGAAGTGTTCTAAAATAAAAAATCTAAACATCTAAATTTTTTTATTGTTAAAAATATATTAACTATATGTATAAAAATTCTATAAAAAAAAACTGAAAACCAAAGAAACCTAACAGAAACCGGACTGATAACCAGATTGAACACCCTCTGCGGTATGGTATTGTGATTCTTTTTTATTATTACAGTTATCAGATCACCTCCAGCACAGCACAAATAGTTAGAACCTTTTCAGTGGAGAAAAATAGTTTTTTTTAAAAAAAAAGTGAAGATGTTTTTTAAATGAAAAACTTGTGAGAACCCCTAGAAACCACTTAACCTGGTAGAAAATTGATTCAATCTTAAAAAAAAAAACTTAAAATTTAATGATGAAACTAAATAATATTAAAATATCAATATTTTAAAAAACTTTTAGAGGTTCTAAACAGTGAAGATTTTCTTACATCATTTATTTTTTGGATATATCAATGATAATTTTAACTAGTGGATGCAAGAGATCGAACCATTCCCATGGCAACTCTATAGTATAGACAAATTTCTTAGAAATTCGACTCATAACTACCGGATAAAGAAATAGATAAACATAGATATCAAGATCGACGAAAATCTCAATTCTCATGTGTATTATATTTGGTTTCGTTTTTTTTATGCCATCGAACCAAGCTCGGGTTTATTAAATAATTATTCTCCTAACGTCTAACAATGATAATTGATTATATTTTAGCGAAGAAAGATGATAACAGACAGAGAAAGAACGCAACTTGCACCAAAAGCTACTACTTTAGCAAATCATTCAATTTTATATATCACCACAATTTCCATCAGAACCTAAAGTCCTAAACAGTATATTAGTATATAATAACAGCAACAACAACATCAAATAACACAAAATATACTCTTTCTAACCCATTTTATAGGATGTTTTTGCTTAAAACACTAGAATTAAAAAACTACAGATATTTTTATTTTTTACATAAAAACTATTAATTAATATTTAATTATAACCAATAGCAATATATACTGCAGAATATTAATATCCGTTGCATGTTAATTTTGCACAGAAATTTGTATAAAATTAAATAAAATAGAAAAAAATATCTTTTAAAACATCTTATTTAATAGGACAGAGAGAGAGTATAGGTTTAGGAAAATCCATTATTTAAAATGTAAAATTATCAAATCCTAGATATCAGATTTCTTTTTCATAACCGTGGATTTCATTTTATTTTTCATATATTTAATTATATGTGTCCGGTTAATTGAAGTTGTAATGAATATATGATTTCAGCGTGGTTGAATCTGAATTCGAGTTAATAAATAAATACTATGTTTGTTGAAAACTAGTAATTAACTTTCTAAATTTCCTACAAATCTTGGTTCCGGCTCAAAAATCATCTAACTTTCTGATTGTAAATTAAATCTTAAAAAAAATCGATATTGGCTCCTATATTATCAATTTGTGTCAACATCAGTTTCAAAACTAGGGATACATATAAAATTTGAATAATAAAGATATAGGAATGATGTGGCAGGAGAAGTACAAGAAGGAAGCTCTCTCACTCTTTGAGAGGAAGTTTATAAATTGACCAACCCTGAAGTCTATTTTCATGACATGTATTAAGACTTGGCACATCTTTTCTTTCTCACACACCAAACCCCTTTCCTCTGTTTCACAATCTCTCCTCTGTTTTTTTTTTTTGGTCTTAAACCTTCAATGACAAATCATAATGCGTTAATCTCCGATGCCAAAGGCAGCCTCGGAGTAGCGGTTAGAGTACCAGTCTCGAACCAATCTTTGTTTTCTCCCGGTTGTGGCCGGTACATCAGCATTCCCAGGAAGAAACTCGTGCAAAAGCTAGAGGCTGACCCAACGATCAACTCTTGGATCGAAGCCATGAGAGCTTCTTCCCCGACTCGGACTCGACCAGGGAACAACATTTCGTCCCTTCCGGAGTCTGATGAGGAGGATGAGTACTCTTCTTGGTTAGCTCAACACCCCTCGGCGTTAACCATGTTTGAAGAGATCGCTGAATCTTCGAAAGGGAAACAAATCGTTATGTTTCTTGATTATGACGGTACATTATCACCCATTGTTGAAAACCCAGATCAGGCTTACATGACTGACGAGGTTTGCTTCTCTTCTTACTTACTTATTCCTCTGTTTTCGGGTTCTCTCCGTTTTTTTTTCCTAACATATCTTTGGTTCTCAGATGAGAGATGCCGTGAAAGGCGTAGCTAGATATTTCCCGACAGCGATTGTCACCGGACGGTGCCACGATAAGGTACGTTGTAACTTGTAACTAAATAAAGACTAGTCTACGTTTGTGACCAAGATCGAAACAAGAACTCACGTGTTCTTTCGTTTTCATATTGGTAGGTTCGTAGGTTTGTGAAACTTCCTGGGCTTTACTATGCTGGTAGCCATGGAATGGACATCAAAGGACCTTCCAAGAAAACACAACATAGCAAGGTATTATACTTAAACACACACACACACATGTATATATATATATATATATATATATTATATATATATATATATAGACAAAGAGATTCATATTAACAAAGGCTTCATGTGTTTTGGTACAATACAGAATAATAAAGGTGTTCTTTTCCAAGCAGCGAATGAGTTCTTGCCCATGATTGACCAGGTGTCCTATCTTTTTCTACTTGTCCATATTATAGATATGAGTAAAATATTTAAGCCAATTAATATTAATCATATCTATTTAATTAATTACCATGTTGGTCTCTTACTAAGAAAACATGTGAATCTCTTTTTATAGGTCTCTAAGATTCTCGTTGAGAAAATGAGAGAAGTAGCAGGAGCAAGCGTCGAGAACAATAAGTTCTGTGTCTCTGTACATTACCGTTGTGTTGATCCAAGGTAAGAAAACTTTAAGTTGAAACTACAAACTTTTTCTTTCGCTATATAAAAAAAAGTGATGCTTATAATAATGTATGGTTAATTTGTAATGATAGGACTGGGGAATAGTAGCGGAACACGTGACATCGATATTGAGTGAGTATCCGAAACTGAGGTTAACACAAGGAAGAAAAGTTATAGAGATTCGACCAACCATCAAATGGGACAAAGGCAAAGCTCTTGAGTTCTTGCTTGAGTCTTTAGGATTCGCTAACTCTAACAATGTTTTGCCCATCTACATCGGAGATGATCGCACGGACGAGGATGCTTTTAAGGTATTTACTAAAAATCATTTTTAGACCAATATAAGGGTTATTTTAATAACGTTTAATAGAATTAGTTAACCAGATTATATTTATGGTGCAGGTACTGAGGGAGAAAGGACAAGGCTTTGGTATACTTGTGTCCAAAGTTCCAAAGGAAACGAGTGCTACATATTCTCTACAAGAACCTTCCGAGGTAATAATAATAATTTTTTGGTTTCTTTGAATTTATTTATTATTCTATTATTCTTCTAGGGGAATAATAATAATTTTTTAAATAATGTTTTTGATGAGCAGGTGGGAGAATTTTTGCAACGACTGGTGGAATGGAAACAAATGTCACTCAGAGGAAGATAGCCCAGTTTTTTAACTTTATTTTCTTTTCACTTTAATAAATGAATTAGGTTTTTTAACCAGCAAAAATTGTTGTATGATCAATGTTTTACTTGTTCCCTTTTCTTTTTTTATGCGTTACTGAGTTTGATTTTCCTGAACAAATGTAAGTTTGTAGAACGTTTGTTAACAAAATCAATTATCAGAAAAAAAATTCTTACGAAAAAAATATAATAATTAAAAAGAAATCACGTCTACATTTTGATGGGTTGTAAATATAATCAACCATTCTTCTAGGCGTATCCATTCCAAAAAAACTTACAGTATGTAACTCAGATATTTATTAGAAAAAAGGTAAAATAATTCTGATATAAATTGGCCCAAGAAAATAATTATGATGTAAATCCTCTAATGAAATTTACTATCAAATGACTTACATAATTTAGTGTTTATATTGATGATAAATAACTACCAAATTTTTTATCCACAATAATTGCATGCTGATCCTACAGATAGTGCAAATAATCTAATTCTCACTCTGTAATATTAAATATAATTGAACTTAGATCCCACAAACTCAAATAGATCTACTAAAAATTGATCGAAATGTACCCTGCCAAACACAATACCATGTGGAGGTACATTTTGGAACCTAAAGGAACACAGCTTTCTTATAATATTTTATTTCAAACAAGATAGGCCACGTTCGTTTCTCCATCTATCAGCTCCATCCAGATGATCCATCTGAATGGTCCATCTAAATGGTCCATTCGACTGTTGTTCGTTTCGTTATCTCGTCCATCTGACTGAATCATTCAGATAAATAGTATTGTTCGTTTGATCATTTGTTTGTAAGGTCCATCTCCATCTAAAATAAATAAATACCTAAAATATCCATGTTTTCATCTATTCATATTTTTATTATTATTGTAACCATATTAATTTTAGTTTTTATACAAAATACATTCAAAAATAAAAAAAATTCAAATAATTATAAAAAAATATAAAAAATATAAAAAATATAAAAAACTAAAAAAAATTATAAAAAATTATAAAAAATTATAAAAAATTATAAAAAATTATAAAAAATTATAAAAAATTATAAAAAATTATAAAAAATTATAAAAAATTATAAAAATTATAAAAAATTATAAAAATTATAAAAATTATAAAAAATTTGAAAAAATTATATAAAATTATAAAAAATTATAAAAATTTATAATTATATAATTGTTTATAATTTTTTATATTTTTTTAATTTTTTTTTTTATAATTTTTTATAATTTTTTATAATTTTTTATAATTTTTTATAATTATTTATAA
The DNA here is from genome assembly GCA_010577795.1 of Isatis tinctoria. Lineage (NCBI taxonomy): Eukaryota > Viridiplantae > Streptophyta > Magnoliopsida > Brassicales > Brassicaceae > Isatis > Isatis tinctoria. Next base: position 20,717,906 of record CM021244.1, on the reverse strand, counting down.
TTTTTTATAATTTTTTATAATTTTTTATAATTTTTTATAATTTTTTATAATTTTTTTTATTTTTTATAATTTCATAATTTTTTTATAACTTTTTATAATTTTTTATAATTTTTTATAATTTTTTATAATTTTTTATAATTTTTTGTAATTTTTTGTAATTTTTTATAATTTTTTATAACTTTTTATAACTTTTTATAACTTTTTATAACTTTTTATAATTTTTTGTAATTTTTTGTAATTTTTTATAATTTTTTATAATTTTTTATAATTTTTTATAATTTTTTATATTTTTTATAATTTTTGTTAGTTTTTTTAATTTTTTTTTTTATAATTTTTTATAATTTTTTATAATGTTTTTAATTTTTTATAATTTTTTATAATTTCATAATTTTTTTATAACTTTTTATAACTTTTTATAATTTTTTATAATTTTTTTATGATTTTTATGATTTTTATGATTTTTTATAGTTTTTTATAGTTTTTTAATTTTTTTTAATTTTTTTTAATTTTTTATGATTTTTTATGATTTTTATAATTTTTTATAATTTCTTATAATTTTTAAAAACTTTTTATTGTTTTTATATTTGATTTTCGGATTTTTTAAATTTTATATAATTTTAAAATTTGTTAGGGGTAAAATTGTCTTTTTTATTTTTTGACTGCTCCAGCTCCAGTCAACTGCTCCGTTTTGGATCAGCTGGATGGTCCATCTCCAGTCAAAAAAATTTGCCTGTGTTTTTTAGAATCAGCTGGATGGTCCATTTGGCTGACCCTCATTTATGTACAAAACGAACATAAGTTCTCATCTCCATCTGACTGAACCAGTCAACTGGAGAAACGAACAGGCCCATAGCAAATAAATAAGATAAAACAAATTGCACTCTTTCTCAAATGCTTTTCAATAAAAAAAAAGCGTACTTCTTGTAAAATGATTTTTTAGGCCGTGAAAAGAATAGGGTCTTTGTCAAAAAGGTTGGACTCTTGCCCAAGCCTTAGCCTGCAAGCATCCATGTCACCAACTTTTAAACTAAATTACCTCTCTCTCTTTCTTTTTGCAAACGAAATAATGTAAATGTTTCCTCTTTGGATTTCCAGTTAACAGTTCTTACCAATATATTTACTACATCAAAAATAACTATGGTGGCATACATCAATAGTAGATTTTAGTAGAGAAAACAACAAATAAATTAGCTATAAGCTATGTAGCCCTTCATTATAGCTCTCTTACAAAAATGTATAGAGCACTTTCATCAAATAGTTCTTAAATATTTATTTTATAACTACAAAAATAAGATAATAAAACAATATGAGAAAGAATAGAAATGATATATATCTCATTAGAGAAAAATTTAGAAACTAGCAAAAACTCAAAACACATATCAGTTAGTTAATGATTCAATTATTCTATAACAAATAAAACATAACTAAAATATATACAATTTTTAAGATATTATAACAAATTTTCACTCAACTTTTCACTACAAAGTTTTCTTAGATACCAATTGGTTAATATATAGTTCCATTATTTTTAAACAATATATATAACTTAAATATATATACTATATTTTAAAGATATTTTAACAATTTCTCTCATTTTTTCACTGATAAAAGTGTCTTTAAAGCAACTTCATTGATAAATAATTAAATATTCAATGGGTATCTTAGAAATTTTTAAAAAAGCATTTAGAGAAAATAAGAGAGAGAAAATTACAATAGTTTCTCAAATGAAATATGGTGAGATATACATTAGACTCTAATGATACATGTTTATTTTTCAGTAATTAATTTTTTAAAATACTAAAACTTAATTCAATAGTTAAATGATATTAAAAATTACATTATTTATTTTAGAATTTAAATGAGAAATTTTACTGATATATACACTTTTATTATTTAAACTATTGAACTAGATACCTCATTGGGTGATGAAGATGCCCATGTGAAGCCATAGAAATACAAGAGAAGATCTTATTAGTATATATAGGGAGTCTTTAGAAAATTGAACAAGTTGGAGTGCTGATGATAGCAAGAAAAGACAGAAGATAATGAAGTTTACGAACAGTTGTATCTGGGGATACTCCTATTTCAATGTATATATATTACAAGTAGATTAGAGAGCATGTGAGTTCAACTGTATTTTCTACTCTTTCCTTAGTCGAATATTGTCGACCACTTTCCATTTCGAGTAGTTCTCTGCCTCTCACTCATCAATTCATGTGATAAACCCAATTCAGATATATATTTTCAATTTTTTTTTTCTGTTTGGACTTGATATTATCTGTTATTTCAGTACGTATACATTTCGTTGTCTCATTTATAGCTCAACCATTCATTTATTTAATATTCTTAATGGATTTAGAAGTTTCAATCAATATTCGTTGTGATCCAATCGTGCAATTCTAAAGAGAACGCTAATTTTATGCGTGTAAGTAATTAAAATTCAACTTGTTTGTTTACCGATCGCTGCAATATGTAAATGTAACTAAATGTTGTTTGTTTGTTGCAGCATCTTGTGACAAATTGCAGTTAGCAAATAGAGTTGTTAAACTTTTAGTGGCATACGTTAAAATCATGCAATTAATCGCCCGATAGCGATCTAAATAATATATCATGACTTTTTTATCGTAGTTGCATGTCGCAATTGCAAACCACAACAACATATATATAAACGAACAAGCGAAATCTACTTTCAAAAGAAACTCTAAGCATGATTCCTTTTGAATAACTCAATGGATAAACAAATTAAAAATAAGTGTACAAATTATATACAGTAAAGATGTTTTATGATGCAGGGCGCCAAGAAATAAAAAAAAAATAACTAAAGTTTCAAATACTTTTCTGATCACATGTGTAAAGATAAAAAAAAAAAGATAAATAAGAAGAAATTGACACCACTTTCAAACCCATATCATTGATTTCTTTACTAGAAATAAACTAAGTACCACAAACTCCAATTATTGATTGAATGTATTGACTTTTAGCACAAGTGCACAACACAAATTTTAGAATTTCACGGGGCCAGGTACTTACACATTCGTATAACCAAGTCCCTTTCTTCACTATTTTTAACTTTCCATGTCATTTCATGTGTTCACTTGTTCGCTACTTGGCTATACTCACTAAACCCTACCAAAATCTCTCTTTACAATTTAACATATATAGGCTCTCTAGGAATGTAGATGTTATTGAGTCTACGCATAAACACTCATAAATATACACACTGATGTAGCTTAGCTATATGTATGTACCATTTAGAAAGTATCGATTGGATGATCCTAATTTTGCTTTGTTATATGTTTTTAATTAAATATAAATATGTGGTCCATCAGTTTATCACATGTATGAAAAGCTGATTCTAATTCCTAGGGCTATGCACTAATTTTCATCACAGATCTTTCATTCGAGGAACATGTATCCAAGTTACCAGCATCTTATTAAAGTACCTACACTAATCAAAGGATCATAATCTAACAATATTTATTTTGGAAAAGTAAAAGTAGATTTATTTACATTTTCACACGATCTTTCCCAAATCTATCGCACTTTCTATATTGATTCGTGTTAGTTTTTGGCCTCACATACTAAACGCTAAGAGGTAGCTAGCTTTGTGTTACTTATTTTATTTCAAGGAAAGAAATCAATGATTTGTTAGTCTCACATACTAAACATAATTGGAGTTAGTTAAAGTTGTAAGAGTTCTATATTTTTTTAAAAAGCTTTATCAGATTCTTATTCCAAACATCTATACACCAGAATATAGTTTAGTGGTTTGTGCTATATTCATATTCGGATTAAAACTCACAAAATGTCTAACATAAATTCTCTAATTTATGTTTTATGATGTTTAGTTTATATGCTTCAATGAACTACAAAAGACAGTACATAACCTGTTTAAAAATTATTGGGTTGAAATTTTTATTTATGCATTTTTCATTTTCAATATAGACATATCGTTTTACAATCTCTAATATGTTTCAAACTTTACACATATATCATTAAAACACGATTAATGGAAGTTTCTCGTATAGAATTTTTTAAGATATTAAATGTGAGAGTCGAAACTCACGCAATCAAAACTTATAATAAACGAGGTTCCGAAAATCCTATTTTACAAGAAATCGAGGACCAAAATTAAAACGGATTTCTTTATTGATCTTTTTGTCAAAGTACAAGAATTCTCATATAAATTTAGTGTCTTATAATATGAAAGTCCTAATACTCTGAATTAGATGGATTTAAATTAGTATAAGCTATCATATATATATATATACTGATAGACTTGAGATGCTGAGGAGAGCTACTTCCAATATGGGACTTCGGAAACTCTTGTAATTCAATGACTTTGATTGTCTTGGACTTGATCTGAGGCCCAACTTCTGTGAACAGTAATTCGTGAATAGTACAGCGTGAACAGTATTTCATGAACATTACCCACGTGAACAGTGTTTCGTGAACAGTTGTTTCATTAACATTAGTGAACAGTACACACTTGAACATTGTTTCATGAACAGTATACACGTGAACAGTATACACGTGAACAGTGTTTCGTGAACAGTACACACATGAACAGTGTTTCGTGAACAATATGGTTTGTTGCTTGGGTTGATGTTATGTTGCTCAATCTTTTTTAAGATGGAATTGGTGAGCTGATAGTGAGTTACGATAGTCTAGATACAAGCTTTCTGGTCATTGGACAACGCTCAATCCCTCTCAGAGGGAGTAGGCTAGCTGTTTTGGTCTTGGACGCATCTTCGGCTTGGCTAATAATCCTCGAAGCGAGTTGGTGAGCTGGTTTGGTCTTTGGACAAGTCTTTTGTGTAAATATTTAGAATTTTCGGCTTATCAATCTCCGAGGGGTGGATTTTGACCCCAACATTAAATTAAAATATATCAAAAATTAATTGATTGATATCTTTTTTTTTAAAACACCCACAAATGTTTTTTAAACAAAATATTTTAAGAGATTTTTGTATGAGTTTTTTTTTTAAATTTAAGATACTTACAAATTAAATATTAATATATTTTGAAGTTATATTTGAAAAGATTTTCTTAGTTGAATAATGCTAATATTTGAGATAATATTGTCTCCTTTACGTGGAAGATTTATATATCGTCCATGATTTTTTTTTTTGGCAGAAAAGACCCTTAAGTCAAATTTAGATTCTGCTCAATACTTACTTAAATTAGAAATAATATTGGAATTTGGGCTCCATGGATCCAAGAATCTAAAGTTTAAGCCACCTAATTTTTAGGTTCCCGTTCTCCGGTAATGTGGCCACACTACTAGATACGACATGAACTAATAATTGAGTGGTCAAGAGGAGAGAGGAAAAACCTGACGAGTCTTGCACTCGCGCAAGTGATCTGGCGTAAGTAAGGCTGGGAGGAAAGTAGTCCGCCTAAGATGAAGTAAGGCAGCAAGTAACCTGAAAACCGGATAACGCGGTTAGCCTGATTCCCGGTATCATATGAATCAGGCGCAGTACGTAACTCATTTTTGGAGGGATAAAACCCTTAAAATACTTAAATATTTCCCATTAATCAACAATAAGAACTTATTCAAACTACTGCTCATACTTCTTACAAATAACTGACCAAACTTTAAATGTCTTATATCAGCATGAAATAAGTGAAAGTGAAAATTCCATGGACCAAAAAGGACAAAAGTACAAAGATATGAATATGTGATTTGTATTATTGATATCGTGAAGATTATACAACATATATATACAAGAGTAAAGCTCCTATATCTTAGGAATTGGATTGCCATACTTATGATATGAGAATATAGAAAATATATTGTGAAGATATTCTAACTGCCTAATACGCCCCCTCAAGATGGACGGAGGGACGAGAGACCAATTTTGATGCACATAGGACATAACTTAGCACAAGATAGGGGCTTTGTCAAAGTGTCAACTAGTTGATCAGCCGAAGAGACATGAGCCACTCGCAACACACTAGAATGAACCAGACCACGAATAAAATGAAAGTCCACATCAACATGTTTTATTCGGGAGTGGAAGACAGGATTAGCACATAAATACGTAGCCCCAGTATTGTCACAATATATGACTGGAGTTTCAGAGGAAGATAGTCCAAGTTCATGAAGTAGAGTCATCACCCATAGCACTTCCGAAGCAGTATCTGAAACAGATTTGTACTCAGCATCGGTGGAGGAGTGAGCTACCGATTTTTGCTTATTTGAGGACCAATCGACGAGTTGATTACCCACATCGACAAGGTATGCACCCGTAGACATATAATCATCCTTGTTTCTGGCCCAGTCAGCATCAGCGAAGGCATGAATTTGGTGAGGAGTTGAAGCAGAGAGAAAGAGAACTGTCGTCTTCGTGACACTGAGATAACGTAACACCGTTTAGCTGCACTCCAGTGATCCGTACGAGGTTGATGCATGTACTGAGAAAGCTTATTGACGGCAAACGCAATATCAGGGCGTGTAAGTTGAAGTTATTGTAAGCTTCCAATGACTGAACAATACTCTGAGGGATCAGCAAGGGGATCACCGGAGAGAAGTATCAAAGGAGGATGATCCGCCATTGGAGTTGCCACACATTTTATTGCTGTTATGTTTGTACGGTTGAGAAGGTCGTTCATGTAATTCGTCTGTATAAGGGTAATGCCAGCAGCAGTCCGTGTGACCTCAATGCAGAGAAAATAGCTTAGTTCACCCATGTCTTTAAGAAAGAACCGAGCTGCAAGCAGGTCAATGAAAGCCTGAATGTGAACAGAGGAGTTCCCAGAGAAAAACACCATGTTTGTTGATGATGAAAAGCGAAGTGTCTGAAACTGAATTGTAGAACCCCAGTTCAAGTAGAAAATCCTTGAGAGCATTTTACCAAGCCATAAGAGCTTGCTTGAGACCATAAATCGGTTTATTTAGTTTGCACACCCAATCAGGTCTGTCTTGATCAACTAATCCAGGAGGCTGAGCCATGTACACATCCTCAGAGAGAGCTCCTTGCAGAAAAGCATTATTAATATCAAGCTGTCTTAAACCCCAATCCTTAACAGCTGCTTGACCTAGAACAAGGAGAAATGTTGGTTGTTTGACAACTGGAATTAATGTCTCAAAGTAGTCAATACCAGGTCATTGATTGAAACCTTTGGCAACAAGTCTGGATATACCCACTTGCATCCTACAATGTTATACGAAGGATGAGGAGGAACAAAATTCCAGGTGAAATTTCGTACCTGAGAATTCATTTCTCCACCCATCGAATCACGCCAGCGAGGGTCCTTCAAAGCTTGGATATGTGTACGCGGTTCAATATCATCAGCAAAAGCTTTGACAGTATGAAAGCGTAGCGAGGATTTGGCTTAGTGATTTGATTCTTGGACCTTGTAACCATCTGATGAGAATTCACCAGATCGGGAACAACCAGAGAAACAGACGAAGAAGCTGTAGGTGCAGAGGCAGAGCTGTTACTCATCAATGGCAGAATCGGAGAGACAGTTGAGGAAGATGCAGGTGCAGAATCGGAGAAGGCAAATCTGGTTCTAAAAACATCAATAGTGGAGGAGCCGTAGCCAAATGAGGTGCAGGATGTGAACCACAAGGTTGGACATTAGGAACCGATTGCACGAGATGAGGAATCGGAGTGATCAGAGGAGATGGATCAAGAGCAGACTCAGGAGGTAGGGAAGATGAGGCAGAGACTGTTTGGAAGGAAAAAAAGGATTCAAAAAATTCTACATGACGTGATGCATATAGACGGGATGAAGTTTTGTCGAAGCAAATATAAGCACTTTGAGTGAGTGAGTAACCTACAAAGACACAAGAGATGGAACGAGAATCAAGGTAGTGAGAGGATTAGGGTCGCAACCAAGGATAACAAAGGCAGCCGAATACTCGAAGTTTTAGGTAGTTTGTTTTTTTCCGAAAACAAAAGCTCATAAGGAATTCTAAACTGCAGTGGAGAGCTAGGAAGCCTGCTAATAAGATACACAGCCGAAGCAAAGGCAAAAGACCGGTACTCCAGAGGCAATATGAGCGTGGGTCAACATAGACAAACTTGTTTGATCAATATGTCTGTGTTTACGCTCAGAGATGTCGTTGTGTTCAGGCGTATGAGGAGGAGAGGTGCGATGAGAAAAGCCATGTTTGGAGAGGAATGGTGTTAAAGCCATGAATTCACCACCATTATCAGAATAGAAGGTGACGATGCATGTTCGAAATCGATTTCCAACAAGCTCTTTTAAACGTATAAATACATCGAAGACCTGTGTTTTTTGTTTAAGAGGGTAAAACCAAGTGTACCTTGTGTAGTGATCAACTAAAACAAGATAATACGTATAACCATCAAACGAAAAAGAGAGGCGAGGTCCAGACATCAGAATAAATGAGTTCAAGAGGACGGGATGAAGAAATTGTGTTTTCACCAAAAGAAAGTTTATAGCTTTTGTTTGTAGATAAAGAATTGCATAAAAATGGTGCTGAAATTTTATTGGAAAAAGGCAATGAACATTGAGAAAGAACACAATTTAAAAGTTCAAGAGCACGGTGGCCAAGGCGAGAATGCCATTCAGCCATATATGTTTTTATTGCAGACAGAACACAAATTTGATTTGAGGAAGACACGGAATCCAGCCACTCATACATCCCGTTCCTAGTATGTCCTGTTTTAAGCACCACCCCGTGGTTAGATCCCTCACTTGATAATGCCAAGGATCAAAAATAATGGAGACGTTATTATCAGCACACATTTGTCGAACAGACATGAGGTTCTTCTCAATATTAGGAGCATAGAGAACATTGTTCAATAAAATAGAACGACATGGTAAAGAGAGTGATGTTGAACCAGTGTGCCTGATGGGGTGACCAGATCCATCACTAAGGGTGATTGCTTCACTGCCTTGATAATGAGAGTGAAGCGCCAAACTGTTCAAATCCGAGGTGACATGGTGGGAAACACCACTGTCCAATAGCCACGATGGAGTGTCAAATGAGGGAGACATCATCATTGCATTTGCGCGAGGCTGCTACGGTAAAAACGGAGCTTGAGACATGGGAGACCCATTAACGACAACAACACAGAACTGAGTACAGCGTTGTTGTATACTGTGACCCTGCACACCACAGACTTGACACTTGCCAAGATAGGGACGTGATGGTCGCGGACTGAAGGATTTCGGAGGCTGAGAAGATTGCCGAGAACCTTGGAAAGAAGATGGCTGACGATTGTCAGATTGGTGCGTATAAAAACGCTGGTTGGACTTTGGCTTGTGGGTAGCAACATTTTCCGTGACCGGAAAAGGTGAGACAGTTTGTAGAGAGAGGATTGCAGACAAGCTTGTCACGCAGCTCATCAAACTTTGGTGGAACATCCTGACCATTGATTTGTTCCACCACACCACGATATTCATCATCAAGACCAACGAGAATGTATTCGATGATATCTTCATGATCTAGTTGTTTGCCGAGCAAGGCTAACTGATCCACTTTTGTTTTCATTGATTGTAGGTACTCATCAATAGATCTTTGGCCTTTGGTACTCTTCTTGAGTTATTCCTTGATTTGCTTAATGTGACCGCGAGATGGACGACCATACATAGAGCGCAGAATATTCCAAGCTGCAAGGGTTGTTGTTGCAGTGGATACCAAGGGTTAAACTGTTAGCGTGATGGAACCAAGGATGGAGGCAAAAATCAGTTTGTCTTGTTTCTGCCAGGCCACATACACTGGATTTGGAACCAGCAGATCGTCGGTTTGAACTGTTGGCGAAGGAGGAGCAACATCAGTGATGAATTGTTGCAAGCCATAACTTTCAAAAAACAAAGTAACTTAAAGACACCAAGTTATGTAGTTGGAGGATGTGAGTTTTGTCACATTACCACTCATGTTGATGGAGAGAAGCGGATACTTGGAATCATGTGGATTGATAATGGTTGCAGTGCCATGTGCGTCATAGGAAGGAGAGGATGAGACCGGGTACATCATTTTGTATGTGTCGGCGATGATAATTGTTTTGTTTTTGTTTTGAGCGGAAAAGTGAAAGAAATTGTTAGGTTTTAAGAGATCTCTGCTCTGATACCATATGAATATGTGATTTGTATTATTAATATCGTGAAGATGATACAACATATCTATACAAGAGTAAGGCTCATATATCTTAGGGATCGGATTGCCATACTTATGATATGAGAATGCACAGAATATATTGAGAAGATATTATAACTGCCTAATAAAAGATGCCCATGCCACAATTAATCTGCTACTTCTAGTTCGTACGATAAGAATGATCAGAGGCATGGTTATATAGCCTAAGAAGTTAACAAGTACACTGACCAAGATCCATCAAAACTGACATAACATTTGACCCAATATCTAAGGACCCGACCCGATATCCGAACCCCGACCAACTAAGCTTTATAAATACGGATCTTCCTTTAAAGGGAAGGGGGTTCAAACATAGTTACCCACTTAGTGCTATTATTTTCCTCGTTTATCACTCTTTAAAACTCTCTCCGAACACTTTGTCATTTCTTTCTTCTGTTTCGAGACTCTGTTGTCTCCTCTTTGACCACACTTTGATCATTTCTCCGGCTGTTCCTTTGCTCGTTCTTTCAATTATTCTCTACTTCATTCTATTTCCACCCTCAAATTAACCTAGCTATAAGCGCAGCTGTGGATCCACATTTTTTGGACCTAGTTGTGCGATCAAAATACTCTTCCTATCTTTGTTTTCTGGCCTGCTCTTTCCGAACACCGATGCACCCTGTTTCTGGTCTTTCTCTCATCTGTTTTCTAACTTTGGCAATGGAAAGCCGTCGGGAAACACCCAGCAGCGTGTTTTTCTGGCCTTGAAGTCGTTGTTCATTTTTAGGAGATTATCCCCTTTGGTGACAAAAATTTTCCTAAACAATTTGGTGTTAGAAAGAAGGGGACATTTTCTCCTGAAAAGTTAGAATTAAAACGAAACCAAATTTCAGGAAAAAATCTGAGGGCATGAACTACACCAAGACCCAACAGAAGGAGGTTCCAAACTTCAAATCATGATACTGGGAGATAGACAAGGGGAGGCTTCCACCAACACTGCGGTTAGCACTGGAAGACCTAAGAAGAAGTTTTGATGAGAACTTAATGTTGCAGGCTCGGTTGCAGAAAATGCTAATAGCTGTGACCGAAAATAGATGAATATTGACTCACTAATAGGGGCAATAATGGGAGATAAGGCATTTCTCCATTTCTAGGAAAGTCGCTGCTGAGTGGACCCTGGAGTAGAGAAAAGCCTATAAAGTTTGTGTGGTCATGGATTAAGCCCAAAAGATATCTGGTTGTCAAATAATGGAACAACAAATGCCAATACATATTTCAAACTGATGAACTCAAAAATTTAAGAGCTACACCGATCAGAAAAAAATGTAGGAGTTACGAATGAAATAGAAAACGGGGCATACGACCCCTTCAACCTATCGTATGAGAAGGCGAATAGACAAGGGGGGCCGAGGTTATCGACTCTACTTGAAGATGATCATGTCACTGTCTAGAAGGAGGGGGACATTTTCTCCTAGGAAGTTAGAAAAGGAAACCGAGATTTGAGAAAAAAAATTTGGGGCATACTCTGGAAACGACCATAGGAACAAGTTATCTTTGTCGAGCAGCAAGTGAATCCATCCAAAGAAATAACCAAGTACATTGACCAAGACCCGTTAAAACCCATACTTGACCCGATATCCAAAAATCCAATTCGGTGTCCGAACCCAGGCCAGGTAAACTCCATATATATATATATAACTCTTCCTTCAACTGGAACGTGGTTCACACATTTTTACTCGTTTAACAGTATAATTATCCTTATTCAACATTCTTAAAAATTCTCCTCAAACAATTAGTTTCTGTTTCGAGACTCTCTTGTCTCATTTCCAACCATATTCTAGTGATTTATTCGGCCGTTATATCTGGTTCTTTTACTTATGTTCTTCTTCATTCTCTTTGCACCATTAAATTCACCTAATTATAAGCTTAACTATGAAATCATATTCTTGAAGTTCAGCTATGTAACCTAAACATTTTAATTTCTCAGTTTTCCTATCTTTTTTTTGCAGTCACCGGCACACTATTTTATAAATTTTCTCTAATATATTTTCTAACTCGAAAATTAGAAAAATGTTAAATATTTTTCCGATTTTGATGTTTTTGTTTATTTTGCAAACTAGACGTGCTTTTAAGGTTAAAAATGCCCTAACCAACTAATAGATATTGATGATAATGTTTTATATAATAGACTGAATAGTTAAACTTCATTCTAGAAAGTATAAATTGGACATACCAATATCTAGTAAGCTCCACGACCTCGAATCAGTGTACATAAAACATAAGTAGCATAATAAACTAGTGATACTTAAATCACCAGCCAATGAAACTGAGATGATACCAATATTCATGTGTCATGTGTAAAATATATCTTCTTTTAAAATGGTTTGGAGTTGATTCCAATGAACTCAAGTGTTGTTGGGATTCGTAATCGCTATTATAAAATAATCACAAGTAGTTATATGGAGATTAGTGGAACTAATCAGAGCTTCCAAAGTTGTGTCTGTGGAGATCACTTAGAAAGAATATACACGTGTCAGTCTTAACGATGGTCCCCTCCTCCTCCCACATCGGAGCTTTCGTCGATTCTGTCTCTGATTTTTCTATTCAGATTTGGTGCCTAACATAAAATAATTACCCAATAATATTTTGTACGAACGAAAACTTTTGTATAAAGAACGTAATTGTTTATACCTTTATTTTATCTTCATCCGAAAATTTATTCATTCTACTTAACTAGTCCCACCATTTTCTTTTTATATATCAAGCTACACTTATTATCAGAAAATTCAAAATTGAGATAAAGTACGATTGAGTTCGAGAAATAAAATATGGAGTTTTGTGTAACGACCCAATCCTATCGCCTAACAAAGCACAATTGCCAAGCCAGAAAACCTAGGTAACCATCCTATAAATAGACTTCTCTACCTTTTTTTTTTGTCAACAGAAAACCCTTAAAGCGTTGTTATTCTGCAGAAACCGAACCGTCAAGTGTGAAAGTCGTCGATCTGTCTTAGGAGCCTCGTAGATCGCCCAGCCCACCGTCAGATCGCATCGAAAGTAACCCCGGAAACCGTTTTCCGATCTGTTTTCTTATTGGCCGGATCGTAAATCGATCATAATTCTCTAACCGTCGCATTTCTTGAAAATCCAAGGCCACCAACAGATTCAGAACGACGAGACGACTCGATGCCGAGAAGCTCAGCCTCAGCAACCGCCGCACGCGCCGCCACGCGCCGTCAGAAGTTCGGCACGTCTCGCCCACGCGCCTCACGCGCCGTCGCCAGCCACCGCGCGTGACCCTCAAGCGCCACCGTCTCCGTCACCGTCACCGCCGCGCAGCCGTCGCCGCCGGTTACTTTTCCGGTAAGCTCCGCCTCCGCCCTCCGCTGTCCGCTGCTGTGCCTCGCCGTCGCCGGTCGCCGGAGACTCGCCGGCAATTTGGCCGCCGGTTTGGTCGATCGGTTCGGTTCAATTCAGATTAAATCGATTTGATTCTGGTTTGGTTCGGTTTTGCCGGCTTAATTTCAATTTCCGGTTTAATTGAATTTCAATTCGGTTTGGTTCAATTTCTGGTTTAAATCTATTGAGTCTGGTTTGGTCTGGTTCGGTCTGGTTTAATTCGGTTCAGGTTCGGTTTGACTTTGACTAGTCAGGCCGTTGACTTTGACTGGTTTGACAGTTGACCGTTGACTTTAATCGTTTACCGTTGACTTTGACCAGTTTGACCCGATAACCTTTTTGTTGTTGTTCGAAAGCCGGTCTCACTCGAAATTTTGTCCTGATTTCAGATTCAGCTTCCGTTTTAGCATCTGGAGTGCAGAGGTAGCAGTTATACTCCATTTTTGCAAAAGTGGGGGCTTTTCGCAGACTTTCGTATCTTTCATCAAAAGCGCCATAGATGGAACTTAGTTCTAAATGTGTTCCGTTTCTCTGCTAGAGTCTACTTAGGATTGTTTGTAAATTGAACTTAGGAATTTAGAGGATTCAACCCATTGAATGTGCATTGAATTGTTAATTGATTCTTTTAAACTTGTTAGAGTTAGGATTAGTTAATTTGATGGACGTTAGGGTTGCGAGGTACAGAGACGTGCCTTCTGTACTTGCATCGCGTGTTGTTTGAGGCGGGGTACTGGCAGCTCAGTCGATCTGTTATCAGTGCCTCAAGAGATCGATAAATCGTCTTCGGGCGGTGTGGTTGGGCACTATTCCATAAGATTGGCCATATGCTCTAGTCGTAGGACATTGGTTGTTTTCTGGGTACTTTAGGTATCGTGATTGTTCATGTTTAGTCTATTTTCCGTGTTGGTGTGCTATGATCAAATTTGTGTTTTATGTGATTAGCATCCCATACCACACTGAGTGACTCCCCTGTTATTCACCCCTCTTCTTTTCTTTTCAGGTGAGATTGAGGAGTAGTAGACGCTTACCGGATCGGGTGCTACTTTTGGGTTACAGTTTTTATTTCGCATTGATTCCGTGTTTTACTTCAGACCTTGTTTTACGATCATTCGAGTTATTTCGGTTATGAGACTTATTTATGGATTTCCGGAAAACTAGACGGGGTTTATTTATGGAATTGAGTTATACGTTGTGATGGGTGGCACGCCGTTCTCGAGTGAGGATGAGACGGGTGTTACACTTATAACACCCCAACCGCCCCTACTGGTGAGTCACCCATACCTCAGGTGGGCTAGTGGGCTCCACCCTTGTCCGACGGTCAGTGCATTATTTTTGGAAGGCTCGAAAGTCCTGATATACTGACCCTGCAATCACCACATGTCCTTTCCCCGTATTTTTTCCTAACTCACACGGTACCGCGATTGACTTTCCGGTAGGTCACCCATCCTTCCACTACTCCAATTCAAGCACGCTTAACTCTGGAGTTCTTTCTGGGTGGTTAACCGAAAAGGTAAGTGCACTTTGGTGACATAGGTAGCCAAATTAACTCATTTAACCTCTCCCACATATGTTTCCATATATACCAGAAATCGGGATGTTACAATTCACCCCCACTCAAAGAGTGCAACGTCCTCATTGCACGCCAAGACCAGTCCCAGAACGCCTCCCAGGTCAGCACTGGGGGCTAACCTGGCTCTGATACCACTTATAACACCCCAACCGCCCCTACCGGTGAGCCCACATGTCCTCTCATTAGGCCCATTGGGCCTCTCACTAGGCCCACATGTCCTCTCATTAAGCCCATTGGGCCACCCCTGTCCGTCGGTCAGTGCGTTATTTTTGGAAGGCTCGAAAGTCATGATACACTGACCATGCAATCACCACATGTCCTTTCCCCGTATTTTTTCCTAACTCACACGGTACCGCGATTGACTTTCCGGTAGGTCACCCATCCTTCCACTACTCCAATTCAAGCACGCTTAACTCTGGAGTTCTTTCTGGGTGGTTAACCGAAAAGGTAAGTGCACTTTGGTGACATAGGTAGCCAAATTAACTCATTTAACCTCTCCCACATATGTTTCCATATATACCAGAAATCGGGATGTTACAATTCACCCCCACTCAAAGAGTGCAACGTCCTCATTGCACGCCAAGACCAGTCCCAGAACGCCTCCCAGGTCAGCACTGGGGGCTAACCTGGCTCTGATACCACTTATAACACCCCAACCGCCCCTACCGGTGAGCCCACATGTCCTCTCATTAGGCCCATTGGGCCTCTCACTAGGCCCACATGTCCTCTCATTAAGCCCATTGGGCCACCCCTGTCCGTCGGTCAGTGCGTTATTTTTGGAAGGCTCGAAAGTCATGATACACTGACCCTGCAATCACCACATGTCCTTTCCCCGTGTTTTTTCCTAACTCACACGGTACCGCTATTGACTTCCCGGTAGATCACCCATCCTTCCACTGCTCCAGCTCAAGCACGCTTAACTCTGGAGTTCTTTCCGGATGGTTAACCGAAAAGGTAAGTGCACTTTGGTGACATAGATAGCCAAATCAATTCATATACCAGAAATCAGGATGTTACAATTCACCCCCACTCAAAGAGTGCAACGTCCTCGTTGCACGCCAATACCAGTCCCAGAACGCCTCCCAGGTCAGCATTGGGACGGCTAACCTGGCTCTGATACCACTTATAACACCCCAACCGCCCCTACCGGTGAGCCCACATGTCCTCTCATTAGGCCCATTGGGCCTCTCACTAGGCCCACATGTCCTCTCATTAAGCCCATTGGACCCACCCCTGTCTGACGGTCGGTGCGTTATTTTTGGAAGGCTCGAAAGTCATGATATACTGACCCTGCAATCACCACATGTCCTTTCCCCGTGTTTTTTCTAACTCACACGGTACCGTGATTGACTTCCCGGTAGGTCACCCATCCTTCCACTGCTCCAGCTCAAGCACGCTTAACTCTGGAGTTCTTTCCGGATGGTTAACCGAAAAGGTAAGTGCACTTTGGTGACATAGGTAGCCAAATCAATTCATTTAACCTCTCCCACATATGTTTCCATATATATCAGAAATCGGGATGTTACATTCTGATTGAATAATTATTGTCCGAAGAGAAAATGTGGTCTGTTGGGGAGTAAATTATGACTTCTTAAATAAGCTATATTAAAAAGTTTTTTTGGAAGTAAATAAATAAAGTGAAAGCAATATTGAGTTGAAGAAATATAATGTAAAGTTGAGTTACGGTCTCAAACTCAACAAAGGAATGGCTTATTGAGATCTACGCTATCAAACTAGTTCCTAATATTGGAATGAACTTAAAAGAATAATGAATATGGTTTGAATTCAGTAGAGTAAAAACCAATACATGCTAAATCTAATTGAGTAAACAAAAACTTTAAAACATAATATATAGATTATAGAACAGGAAGAACGATCAAAGAAAAAATGGAAAGATGTAGAATACATATTGAGTATATATCTAAACTTGTTTTCTCTCTACATTTGTATTTTAATTCTTGTAAACTAACTATGAAATCATCAATACTAAAGTTCATTTTCTCCTGCATATTCTTCCTTTTCAGCTTCGCTTCGTTCTACACTTTGCTTATCTTGAACTCTTGAATATTTGTCTTGAAGCCATTCACTTTCTTTTTCCTGTATTCTGAGATGATCTTGTTTTCCAAATTGTTCCTATTTACAAATTTTGACAGTTTTAGTTTATGTTACAAAAGTTTATAGAAGGAGAGGGCTGGAAAATAGAGCCATTCTCCAACTTGAATTTCAGAAAACTTTATTTCTTGAACTCCAACTAGACTCCTCATTTCTTTGAATTTGATTCTCGCGAAAGGCTTGGTGAAAATGTCCGCCTTTTGTTCCACTCCTGGTATGTATTTCACTTCGATCTGATTGTTCTCCACACACTCCCGAATGAAGTGATAATTCGAGAATATCTGTTTACTCCTTGTGGAGCACCGGATTCTTGGTGAGAGCTATGGCTGACTTGTTATCGATTCTTAGTGTTATCTTCTCATTCACACAAAGTATCTCTCATAATAACTCTTTGAGCCATATTGCTTGCTTTGCGGCTTCTGTAGCTGCCATGAACTCAGCTTCGCATGATGATAGTGCAACGGTTGGTTGCTTCTGAGATGTCCAGGTGATTGGTGATGAACCATTGTAGAAGACATGGCCTGGGGTGCTTCTTCCATCGTCGACGTCCATATTGTGACTGCAATCACTATATCCAACAACTTTCACTGATTCGTCTCTTCTGAAGAACAAACCAAAGTTTGTACTTCCTCTTACGTACCTTAGTATATGCTTTATTGCTTGTCCATGAGACTCTTTCGGACTGCATATAATGAATTCGCACTCCCACTGCATATGCTAAGCCTGGTCGTGTATGGAGATGTGATGTAGGAACACGGGGGTGGTCCTGTTTTCGGGTGGAGGTTGTGTTCGAACAATTGGCCGAAGGCTCTCTTTGTGTAGAACACACGGATGGGAATAACTAGATTGGCCGAAGGCTCTCCTCAAGGTATTCGGTGGGTGAGATGAACGATGGGGAAACGATGGACACCACAGAAGTGATGAAAGACTTGTGATAAGTCGAAGGAATCAAACTTCTTGGTTCGCTCACAAGAAGGTTGACGGCTAGGGTTCTTCAGAGAGAGAACTGCATCATTTTATTGATCAAGAGTGTGACCGAAAAATACAAGCTTAGGGACTTTATTAATAGTCCGAAGCCGTGACCTTCTCTTGGGCCGGAAAACAATTAAGAAAAAATAAAAGAAAGCATGGCCTAACAATTGGCCCAAATAACCATAGTTCTCGAAAATAAAATAAAGGAAAAACAAAAGAAAACGAAACAAGAAAATCCTGCAAAACAGAAAAAGGAAAGTCGTTAAAATAACCCTTCAATGGACGCGCTTACCGTGGGTTGATCCCGGGTGGGATGGTTGTGTCTGGACGGTCCGTGATCAATTGGGCTGAGTCGTTATTCGTTGTTCCTTCTCCATGTGCAAGGCGGTTTATCTTGAAGACGTGAGTAAGACCGCTTCCTTGGAGGACCGGCAAGAAAGATGTGGTCCGGTTGGCTATCGCTCCGGTGAGGTCCAAGGTTGGTTTGAGCTCGGCATGAAGTTCTTCAAGTGGACCGGTTGGGATTTCCTCGAGTATCTCCTTGTTGAGTAGCCGGCCTTTGAGTTCTTCATGTTCCAATAAGATGATCAGGCCTTCGATATGTTGGTTGAACTCTTCTCGTAGGTTCCTCGTTCCGGACCTCATCCTTGGCGTGTTCTTCATGACCGGTACGGTAACCTCTAGGTCTGTTCCGGGTGGTTCTTCGGGTAGGCCTCCGGACGTGGCTTCATCATTCCCTCCCTCTTGAGAATATTCTGACCTCAGAATAGTTTTGCCTGCATGAAAGGGGGACAAATCAGCAACATTAAACGTAGGTGAAATAGACATCTCACCTGGAAGTTCAAGCCGGTAGGCATTGTCGTTGATATTTTCTAAGACGCGGAATGGTCTATCTCCACGGGGAGCGAGTTTGGACTTCCTCTGGGTCGGAAATCTCTCGGTTCGCATGTGCAGCCAGACCCAATCTCCGGGTTCGAACGTAAGTTACTTTCTCCCTTGGTCCATACGCTCCTTGTACTTGGCAGTCTTCTTCTCCAAGTTGTCCTTAACTCGTTGGTGAAGCTTCTTCATGAAATCGGCCTTTGTCACTCCATCTGCACTAGAATAAATAGCTTGGGGAAGAGTTGTGAGATCCAATGGTGACAATGGGTTGAACCCATACACAACTTCAAAAGGTGATAATTTAGTAGCCGAGTGTTTAGCATGGTTGTAAGCGAACTCGATGTAAGGCAAACAAGACAACCAATTTCGCAAGTTCTTACCCACCGTTGCTCTCAGGAGAGTTGAGAGTGTCCGGTTTACTACCTCAGTCTGGTTATCGGTCTGGGGATGGCAAGTGGTGGAATAAAGAAGCTTGGTTCTGAGCTTATTCCAAAGCGTCTGCCAAAAATTCCCGAGAAATTTAGAGTCTCGGTCCGACACAATGGTTCACGGACTCCCATGAAGCTTCACGACCTCCTTGAAGAATAGGTCCGCAATCTGGGACGCATCATTGGTATTGGTGCACGGAATGAAATGTGCTATCTTTGAAAATCGGTCCACCACCACAAAGATAGAATCTCGGTTGTTGATCTTTGGCAAACCTAAAACGAAGTCCATATAGATATCTACCCATGGTAGGTTAGGAATGGGTAAAGGCATATATAAACCATGAGGATGGGACCTGGATTTAGCCTTAAGGCATGTAATGCAGTTGACACAGAACCGCTCTACATCCCTCTTCATATGCGGCCAGTAAAAATGTTCCATGAGAACGCTCAAGGTCTTGTCTCGGCCGAAGTGGCCCATCAATCCTCCTCCGTGAGCCTCTTGTATCAGCAAGTCCCTCATCGACCCCTGTGGAATACAAAGCTTTTTATCCTTAAACAAAAACTCATTATGCTGATAGTACCCATTAGACGCGGCCGTATGGGTGTTCTCGTATGCATGCTGGAAGTCAGGGTCGTCTGCGTATGCCCCTTTGATGTGCTCAAATCCCATTATCTTGGCCTCCATAGTGCTGATCTGCGCATGTCTCCGGGATAGAGCATCGACAACCACATTTTCCTTCCCCTTCTTGTACTTGATCAAGTACGGAAAGGTCTACACAAACTCCATCCATTTAGCGTGCTGCCTTTTGAGAGTGGTCTGTCCCTTTAAATGCTTAAGCGTCTCGTGATCTGTATGGACAACAAACTCTCTTGTTAATAGATAATGCTGCCAAACCTCTAGACACCTTACCAACGCATATAGTTTTTTGTCGTAGGTTGGATAGTTCAGCGTTGCGCCACTGAGCTTTTCACTGAAGAAAGCAACCGGCTTCCCTCCTTGTGTCAGTACTCCTCCTATTCCTGTTCCAGAAGCATCACACTCAAGTTCAAAAGTTTGGTTAAAGTTAGGTAAAACCAAAACCGGTGCCTCGGTTAAGCTCTTCTTTAGCTTAGTGAAGGCGTCTTCTTGTGCTGGACCCCAACTGAATGGTAAGTTCTTCTTGATAACGACAGTTAGAGGTGCGGCTATTGTGCTAAAGTCTCGGACGAATCTCCGGTAAAAACTCGCCAGTCCATGAAAACTCCGAACGTGGCCAATGGTTGTAGGCGTGGGCCAATCCTGGATTGCCTTGATCTTCTCATCATCTACCTTCAATCCCTGCGCACTTACAACAAATCCTAGAAAGACAAC
Organism: Isatis tinctoria; assembly: GCA_010577795.1. Lineage (NCBI taxonomy): Eukaryota > Viridiplantae > Streptophyta > Magnoliopsida > Brassicales > Brassicaceae > Isatis > Isatis tinctoria. Next base: position 20,697,132 of record CM021244.1, on the reverse strand, counting down.
TTGATCAGTGAAAAAGACGCATTTCTTAAGGTTCGCATATAGGTTCTCTGATTGCAAGGTGACTATGACTTGTTCCAGATGGCTAAGGTGATCATCAAGACAAGTACTATAGACAAGGATATCGTCGAAGTATACCACAACGAACTTACTAATGTAGGCTCTCGGAATGTGGTTCATGAGCCGCATAAAGGTACTCGGTGCATTGGTGAGACCGAACGGCATAACCAACCACTCGTATAGTCCTTGTTTATTTTTGAAGGCAGTCTTCCACTCATCGCCTTCCTTCATTCGAACCTGGTGATAACCGCTCCTTAAGTCAATTTTAGAGAAAATGGCCGCTCCGCTAATCTCGTCCAATAGATCGTCTAGGCGCGGAATGGGGTGTCGGTATTTGATGGTGATGTTGTTGATCGCCCTGCAATCCACACACATACGCCACGATCCATCTTTCTTTGGCACTAGAATGACCGGTACAGCACACAGACTGAGGCTCTCCCATACGTAGCCCTTGGACATGAGGTCCTGTACTTGCCGCTGAAGCTCTTTGGCCTCCTCGGGGTTAACACGGTACGCTGCTCGGTTCGGCAATGGCGCTCCAGGAACGAGATCGATCTGGTGTTCAATGCCTCGTATCGGGGGAAGTCCAAGTGGAATCTCCTCAGGGAACACGTCCTCAAATTTCTCCAACAACGTCTTGATCTCAAGCGGCAATGGGGCGTCTTCTTCTGAACCTGAAATCATACCTTCCTTGAAGACCATTAGTAGCACCGTGTCTTGTGAAGCAAGTGATTGACAAACGGTCCTAGAAGTAATGTAAAGGTTAGTTTTACTTACCTTATCTTCCTTACGGCCCTTATCCATGGCCTTTTGGAGTTCATAAACCTCGTGTGGGGTGAGTGGGGCGAGGCTGTGTTTCTTGCCCTCGTGCAGGAAACTATAGTAGTTCGTCTTGCCATTATGGAGGGTGTCTTTATCGAATTGCCATGGTCGGCCGAGCAAGATGTGTCCTGCCTGCATGGGAACTACATCGCACAACACTTGGTCGGAATATTTACCAATACTGAAAGGTACCTGAACCTGCTCGGTGATTTTAAGTTCAACTTTGTCGTCGAGCCACCGCAGCCGGTATGGACGCGGATGTTTGGTGGTGGGCAATTCCAGCTTCTCCACAAGGTACCTGCTTGCCACATTAGCACATGATCCACCATCTATAATAAGACTGTATACCTTGGCATTCACGGTACACTTGGTGTGGAATATGTTCTCGCGCTGAATCGTCTCCGGGTCGTATAGTGCACTGAGAACACGACGGGTCACAAGAATTTCTCCCGTCTCCGGGTAATCCGTGATCTCGTCCTCGGAACCGCTTGAGTCGGGGGAAGCCTCATCCTGAGACTCGTATCTGCCGTCTTCTCGGATCACCATGACGCGCCGGTTCGGACAGTCCCTTGTGTAATGCCCTTTTCCCTGACATTTAAAACAAGTAATGTCGCGAGCACGCGGATTTGTAGCCTTACCTGCCGTCGGCTGTACGTTTAGTGATCGTGGATGCCAGCTTCTTAGTTTGATCATCCGCTGCTAACGCTTTGCCTTTGTCGAAGCCCTTCTGAGGCTGCGAGTTCCAACTAGGCTTGCTCCGGTTCAACACAGCTCCTTTGCGTTTGATGTGCTGCTCTTCCTGGACAGCCAAGTGCAACAACTCTTCCATATTGGTATAGGTCTGCCTCTCCACCTTTCGGACAATGCGATCTTGTAGGCCGTCTAAGAACTGGGCCATCAAGGTCTCGATCGAATCGGTGATGTCTAGCCGGATTTTAAGAGTCTCAAATTCCTCATAGTACTCCTCAACAGACCGGTTTCCTTGACTTAGCTTTCAGAACTTCTTCTGCAGCTCCCGATGATAGTGATCCGGTACGTACCACTTCCGGAGTTGGTAACTCATATCAACCCATGAGTTGATTGGGTTCCGGTTACGCCTTCTTCGGTCGGCTGCCTCACAATCCCACCATGCAAGTGCATTGTCCGTGAGTTGGGCTGCAGCTAAGCTCACCTTCCGAGTGTCGGAATAGTTGTAATAATCGAAGATGTACTCCATGCGCATCTCCCAATCCAAGTAAGCATCCGAGTTGACCTTTCCTGCAAAAGTAGGAAGCTTAAGTTTCAAATTCTTGCCGTGCGTAGGAGGATAGTCATTGTCATCCTCATCCCGGTTCCTGCCTCGGCCTCGGTTCCGGCCTTGATCGTTTTCACGACCGTTCCTCTCTTCTCGGTCGTCATCGCGGTCATCTCTGGCGCGTTCCCGATCGTGGGTACGGTCTGATGCGCAGTAGCGATCTCCCGGGTCGTGGTCATCACGCCTACGGGAACCATGTCTCGTACTTCCATTCGGAGGATCGGGTGGGCGATAGTCTCTCGTCCGATCACGGTTGTTCGCTCCATCCGACGTATCTCCATCGTGGACTGTCTTTGCTCGATACGGTCCAAACGGTCCAGCACCGTCTGCATGTTTGCCAACAGCTGAGCGATAGCGTTGTCACTGCTCTCTCCCATGAGTTCCTGAAAACAATCTCAACGATCAAGTGCAAATGGGCAACTAACGAAAATAATTAAGTGGCAAAAGAAACAAGATCGACTCAATTTAAACACGCAACTTGCATGACAAGAAACTCAAATTGATTCGAACAAAACGAAAAAGGAAACTAGATATTCTATTAATATTTTTTTTTTTGACACAAAACGAAAAAAAAGGAAACTAGCAAGATTCGATTAAACCCTAGGATTCTAGCAAACCAAGCAGCCGCCGCAAGACAAGAAAACAACAAGAATCGAGTGCAAGCAAGCTAATCAACGATGAAAGAAACAACTATGATGCAACAAGTTATGAAGAAATCGTAAAGAACAAGGAACAAAGACTGATGACAACAACTTGAAACGATCGCTAACAACCTATACCCAAATAGATTAACCAAACAACCAAGGTTAGACAAGGCAAGATAGCAAGGATCAAATCGCAGCAACAGAAATCAACAATGACAATAGTAAATTTTTTTTTGTTTTGGATGAAACTTGTGCCTGAAACAAAAGCAAACGAAATCAGTCTTTTTTTTATATATAAGAAAAACGAAAACAAAAAAGAACCAAACAATCAAATCGTGGATCGAAAGAAACACAAAGAAAAACGAAAAGAAAAGGATAGACACAACCTAGCACGAGCCTAAGCTCTGATACCAGATGATGTAGGAACACGGGGGTGGTCCTGTTTCCGGGTGGAGGTTGTGTTCGAACAACTGGCCGAAGGCTCTCTTTGCGTAGAACACACAGATGAAAATAACTAGATTGGCCGAAGGCTCTCCTCACGGTATTCGGTGGGTGAGATGAAAGATGGGGAAACGATGGACGCCACACAAGTGATGAAAGAACTTGTGATAAGTCGAAGGAATCAAGCTTCTTGGTTCGCTCACAAGAAGGTTGACGACTAGGGTTCTTCAGAGAGAGAACTGCGTTATTTTATTGATCAAGAGTGTGACCGAAAAATACAAGCTGAGGGACTTTATTAATAGTCCGAAGCCGTGACCTTCTCTTGGGCCGGAAAACAATTAAGAAAAATAAAAGAAAGCATGGCCTAACAATTGGCCCAAATAACCATAGTTCTCGAAAATAAAATAAAGGAAAAACAAAAGAAAATGAAACAAGAAAATCCTGCAAAACAGAAAAAGGAAAGTCGTTAAAATAACCCTTAAATGGACGCGCTTACCGTGGGTTGATCCCGGGTGGGATGGTTGTGTCTGGACGGTCCGTGACCAATTAGGCTGAGTCGTTATTCGTTGTTCCTTCTCCATGTGCAAGGCGGTTTATCTTGAAGACGTGAGTAAGACCGCTTCCTTGGAGGACCGGAAAGAAAGATGTGGTCCGGTTGGCTATCGCTCAGGTGAGGTCCAAGGTTGGTTTGAGCTCGGCGTGAAGTTCTTCAAGTGGACCGGTTGGGATTTCCTCGAGTATCTCCTTGTTGAGTAGCCGGCCTTTGAGTTCTTCATGTTCCAATAAGATGATCAGGCCTTCGATATGTTGGTTGAACTCTTCTCGTAGGTTCCTCGTTCCGGACCTCGTCCTTGGCATGTTCTTTATGACAGGGACGGTAACCTCTAGGTCGGTTCCGGGTGGTTCTTCGGGTAGGCCTCCGGACGTGGCTTCATCAAGATGATACCTCAAGCAACCTATTGCCCTTCTATATTCTGTTGCGTTAATCTCTGGCTCTTCCTCTGCTTTCGAGATTTTTAATTTCGACTCTATTGGCACTTGCGTCAAATTACATGTTTCCATTTAATTATCTGTGAGAATTCCTTGAGCATAGCCTTCTTGATTGATTTTAATCCCTTCTGCTCCTTCAGTTACCTCAATGCCAAGATAATAAGATAATTTTCCGAGATCAGACATCTCGAAATTCCTTGACATGTCTTTCTTGAATTGTTCAATGACTTTCTTTGAGGTTCGAGTCACAAGCAAATCATCAACATAGATCGCCATTATCAAGAATTATTTATTGTCTTTCTTAAGATACACGGATGGCTCCTTTACACATCTCCTGAAGCCCATCTCTTTTAGGACATGATCGAGTTAATATTCCAAGCTCTGGGAGCTTGTTTTAGACCATAAAATGCCTTATAGTCTATAAGATCGATTTTCTTCCCCTTTTTTATAAAGCCATCGGGTTGACTTACATATAATACTTCGTTTAGATCGCCATTGAGGAATGCTGTCTTAAAGTTGATATATCTCCCATCCTCTTGCTGCTGCAATGGCTATGAGTAGTTGTATTGTTTCGACTCGAGGTACAGGTGCGAAAGATTCATCGACATCAATACCTTGTTTTAAAACAAAACCTTTTTCTACAAGCCTTGCCTTATGTTTGATTACCGTGTCATCTGCCTTTCTTTTGTTTCTTAAATATCCACTTTAACCCTGTGGGTTTTACTCCATCCGGTTTGTCAATGAGCTACCAAGTTCTGTTCTTTGTGATTGACTCTAATTCAGCTATCATTGCATCAACCGATTAACATAAATGCATAGCTTCGAGGTAGTTTTCTGGTTCCCCATCGATAGTGAGCAATAGCTTCTCACTTTCGAACTCAGAAAGTAGTATATAATCATTAAGGTATGTTGGCTTTGTGATCGTTCGACCATACCTCGTTAATAGTTGTTGAGGTTCTTCTTCTTGTAGCTCGTTGTTCGGATCCTCCGTTTCCTCTTTATCCGTGGGATCATGTTCGTGAGTTAGTTGGTCATCGTTTTGATCTTCCTCAAGTTCTCCTCCATCTCCGATCATGTTAGGGCAATGGATTTAAATGATCCTGATTTACCGTCGGTTTTGGACGTTGTAGAGGACCAATCTCACGCCTTTTTCTCGTTAAAGACAACTCTCTGCTAATGATTACTTTTTTCGCGATCGGATCATAGAGCTTATATGCTTTAGAACTCGGATCAGTTCCAAGATTGATCACGCTCTTTGATCTCTCTTCCAACTTCTTTTGATTTGGAACGTTGATTTTTGCATGAGCAACACAGCCGAAAACCCCTAAGTGTACGGTATTCGGTTTCTTGACGTGAAGCTCTCATATGGAGTTTGATTCTTCAAAGCTTTCCTAGGAACTCTATTTATGAGATAATTTGAATGACGTACAGCTTCTCCCCATAAAGAGTTCGAAATCTCCATCTCCTTAAGAATACTCTGAGTGATCTCCATCAATGTCCGATTCCATCTTTCCACCGCGCCATTCTGCTGCGCTGTATACAGTGCGGTTTGGTGTCTTGTGATCCCATTCTTTTCACATAAAAGATTGAATTTTGTCAAGGTAAACTCTATCGGTGAAAAACATTTTTATTGCCAATCCTGTTTGATTTTCGACTATCTCCTTAAACCTTTTGAATCGATCGAATGTCTCACTCTTCTATTTTAACAACATTGTCCACATATATCTCTAGAAGTCGTCAATTAAGACGAAAAATATCAATTGTTGGATGGTGTTTGTGGTGATATTGGTCTGCATAAGTCGCCATGAATTAGTTCCAGAGCTCAAGCTGCACGAAACATAGTTTTAGTTGGGTTTTTCTTCCCGACTAAGCAAGCTTCGCACATATTTTTCTCATGCAGAGTTTGTGGCATTCCAACGAACATCTCATTCTTAACCATATTATTCATTACACCAACACTAATATGTCCGAGACGTGCATGCCAAGTTCGTGTTGCCTCATCATCTTTGGCATGAAAATACTTTGGATAACGAATTTCCATATGAGTTTTATAAAGACGTTTGATGATCTGGTGACTTGAACAAGTAAAATCCCACGCTGATCTCTTAGTGTTAAAGTGTCTCCCTTCATGTGCACTTCACACCCATTCTCTATGTGGCTTGTCCAAGATTTATGATGTTGTGTTTTAGGTCGAGTATGTAATTGATGTCTTCGAGTTCTCTTATATCTCCGTTTTTTCCGACAAAAATTACCATACCCTTTCCAACAATGTCAACATACAAACCAACACCAAACTTAACTTTTCCTTTCATCTTTTTGTCTAAGTTTGAGAAGTAATCCTTGTTGCCTGTAAAGTGGTTACTTGCTCCATTGTCGAGGTACCAAATACTTGCGTTGCCATTATCGGTATCATATTTCTTTGGAAACACTTTGTATTCACTCAAGAAGAAAATCTCATGAACATAAAGTGCATCGACTTCTTGAGTTTCATGTAGATTTGTTTTTTGTTGTTTCTTTTCAGAGCAAGTAGATGCACAACGGCCAGACTTGCCACACACCCAACAAATTACATGGGATCAATCCTTCTTATCTTGTTATCTCGTTTGATCCTTCTTGGGTTTGGCATTGGTTCTTCCACGACCTCTGCCTCTACCCTTTCCTCGGCCTCTTCTGCGGGAATTATAATGACCTCCACGGCTATTTTGTTCATTCATTACCCACATAAGTTTTCCTTGATCTTCCTTATGAGTTTCTTCACTTATGCGATCTTCATAACCTTTTATTCACCCAACCATGTCCTCAAAACCCGTTTTATTTAGGTATAGAACTTGCTCAAGAGAAGCTACAATCTGAATAAACTTATGCATGGGGAGTCGGTTTAAGAACTTTTTCACAAGTTTTGATTCTTTGATTGTTTCTCCGAGAGAAGCTGATTGAGATGCAAGCCCTGAAATTTTTCTTGCAAAGTCATCAACTTTGTCATTGTTCTCATCTTAAGTCTGTCTAGCGCCGCCATAAGGGTCTGTAATCTCGCCTCTTTCACCCGGTCTTCTCCCTGGTGACGCGCTTTGATTTCCTCCCATAAGTTCTTTGCGGAACTCTGTTCTCCAACCTGTAATATGAGTGCCTCAAGAATAGATTGAAACAGAAGTGAGGTGGCGACATTTTTCTACTTGCGGTCGTCGGATTCTGTTTCAATTGTTTACCAGACTTCACTTTCTTGAAGCATTACCTTGATTCGCATCGCCCAAAATGAATAGTTTGACGATTTTAACATTGGACACTTGATTGATGGTGCTCCAATGTCCTTGGATCGTGGCTGTGAATTCTTCTCGTCACCCATGCTTGGTTCCGTAATTCACAACATGTAGCTTCATTGATTTTTTCTTCAAACCTGGCTCTGATACCATGAAAATCTAAGTACTCAAAGATTAAAGAACAAACTCTTCTTTATTGATTTAGAAACTCTCTCAAAACTAAAGCTCTCTGTAAGTCTTATGGAATATCTCTCCAAAGACCTTTGTTTATATATAGGATCAAGCTACTCCTTTTCCTTTTATGATTATGAATATACAAACTTTATCTAAATCTTTCATAATCTAGATCATATTTGCATCTTCTTATCTCTATCTCTAAGATCAAACTTATCTTGAGATAGTTTACTCCTTTGAGCCTTTGGAATTATCCAACATGCTTATTCAATAATTAGAGAAAATAGGATTAGAAAAGCATATGTAAGTTTCATATGTTATATGTTATTGGTAATATGTTTTGTAGCTAAGTTTTTCTCCAAAATTCTAATATCACCAATGTGTTCAAACTCTTAGCTATTCATACGGCATTTGTGACAATATCACCCATGTTTATTTTTAGAATATTCAAATTAGTTATTCTTTATCTTTATTTATTGTTTAATTTATTTTCTTTGACTATATTTTTTTATTTTTATATGGAAAACTACCTTTTTATATAAAATTTTGTATATTGATCATTAACTACCTAAAAACACTACTTTTTATCTTAGTATTTTTTATTAAAAATATATGAACAATAGAATTTATTTAATTACTATTTTTATATTCTTAATACTATATATATATTTTCTCTCTTAAATTTATATATTAGGTAACATATAATATTTAGAAAAGTATAGTTATGTACACTAAAACTTAAGTTTATTATCAATAGTTACTAATTTTTTACTATTTATTTTTATGCTTTCAAAATATCTCGTCAATTAATTAGTTATTTTTTAGTATGTAAGTTTTTATATATGTTAAATAATTTTATTTTTAATATGTATAAAAATTATTTAGATATTAAAAAATATTTTTTATTTGACATATTCCTCACATAAAATTATTTAGATTTTCCTTAATACAGATTTTGAAGTTTGTATTTTTAGTAGATTTAAAAACATTATATTATAAATTTATAATATTCTATTCATAAAACACATACATTTTTCATCATATAAACTATATTTTTCCTTTTCTTATGGCTAAAAAATAATAAAATTCTAACATTTTCTTTAAGGTAAATATTTAATGAACTCATTATCTTCTATTTATAAATGCTTCTCTACATATACATTTTATCTTATAAGTAGTTGTAGATTGGATTTAACTCAAATATTTTAGCCTCTGAAATCATGTAGAAGAACATAATTGTTGTTTAAACATTTTTTGTTTGTATTTGAAACAATGTTTTTAATTATGCATTTATTAGGAAACAACCAAAATCAAATATAATCATTCAACTAAATTATACTTTTGCACACACATCAAAGTCTATATAATTCTCAGTATCTTATTAATTTTATCCTTTTTTAAAAAAAAACTTTAAATATATTTACTAAAGCGAACTAAATTTTTTAAGAAAAATGAAAAAACTATAATTTAACTATTTTAGATTTTTGATACTTCTGATAATAAAAATATAATATTAAAATTTAAAATTTTCATTGAAGATTAACTCTGTTAAAAGTTTCGAATTTCACAATAAATCCAACACTATTGAAAAAATTTAAGTTTGAGAAGTGATGAATGATTATTAGTAGATCATATAACCGCTAAACCATACTCAAACTGTCGAAAACATGGTCTGATGCTGTTTTATATTAGTGCATATTTTTTCCCTCTTGGTAATGCTCAAAGTACTATTGGCTTACAAAATTCAAATCATTAAATATTCAACATACTTGCCTTATAAATTATTCGATTAGGTTATCACAAATTATTGGTTACTTGGTAGTAATCCAAAGATTATAAAGAAACCAATAACTAAATAATTGAAACTCATTTTTACATTTAATCTAAATACCAAACCAAAGAAACAATAAACTAAATTAATTTCATCACTTAGTGTAGTGAATGAATAAAATTGTTTATTCGTTTCATAATTCATTATAAGATGTACTAATCTAATATATATATATATATATATATATATACAAAACATATAATAATCAAAGTACTTAGTTACGAAAAATAATTAATATTAGTTGATGTGTAATGATACAATTAGTTGTTTAAATCATATGTAGATAACCTTAGAAGTACTTAGCCTATATTTTTATTTACTAGCAGATAGTATTTTTCTCTGTTAGTTAAATTTTATATATTAATTTTAAAAGAAATTATATACATCAAGATATTTTCCTTTCTACTGATTATTTAGTTATTTTTGTTAATAGAAATATGTAGAAAAAATTTCTTATCTTCTAATTTTTCAATAATTATCCCTATATGGACATCTTTATTATATTTACTCTAAGTTTTTTTTTTGTCATGAATTTTATTTATGTTATTTATTGTAAAATATATAATCCAGATTATTTTCTTAACTTATAGAATTTTCTAATCTAGTATTATGTTAATTTTCGGTTAACAGAAACTTATAGATGATTCCTTAATTTTTCTATTAATAATATAATTTTAAAAATTTACAAAATTTGTTAATTTCATGTGAGAGCCGAAACTCACATAGTCGAATATGCGGGGATCCAAAAATTCTATTAAACAAGAACTAAAGGGCAAAAAAATAAAAAGATGAGAAAAATAATTTTATTAATAATCTCTAAGTACAAAAATATTCGAGAAAACTTATTGTCTTATATCTCCAAATCTCTTGCACTTAAGTTGGGATGCCATGAAAGTGAATACAGGAGTCTTTATTTATACTAGAGAGTCTAGGGTCTCAAAGACTGATCTAAGCAATGTGGGACGTTTTAAAGTTCCCTTCCCAGCCGCCGACTTGACCTAATGGGCCGCCGCCCATCTGCTTCCAATATGGCCCAGCTTGTCTTCGTGGCCTTCTGGTCCGATTTTCTCTGGGTAAAAGCCTTGCTTCCGGTTTATTTTAAGTGAACTCCTCGATGTTTTTCCATATTCTGAATAGCATGAAGTCCGTCCGCAAATGGCGTGATGTTTCTTCGGGAATTATTGGGCAGAGGCCCGTTAGTCGGGAAATGGCGTTTAGGGCCGGTCCAGGAAGGTAGAAACTGGCATTGGCCCACGTCTTGGCTCGATGAATGCTCCGGGCTGAGAAGATATGCAGAGATTCATCTTGAGAGGCCTGTAAAGAGTTCATCTGCCGGGCCAAAAGCCAAGAGCTTGACCCCCGGGCGTTTGGCCTCATTTCGTGGAGCAATCAGCTCCCGAATGGGTTTTAAGGCAAGTGAACCGATCTACCTCATTAAAACCTTTCCCGGAAAACCCTCTGGGACAAAACCAAGGATAAGGAAAAAGAGTACAAATGGTCACAGCCTATTTAGTTCATCTGCCGGGCCGAATGCCAAGAGCTCGACCCGTGCAGGCATTCAGTCTCATTTCGTGGGTTTGCTGCCAGGATATGAAATGTTTAACCGTACTTCGGCTTTTTTCCCTATCAATCTCCGAGGAGGGGATTTTGAGGCCAACATTTCAGATGTTGGTTTAGAGTGATACTATTGGTTGTTTAAATCTTATGTAGATAGTCATAGAGTCACTTACACCTATTTGTATATATACTAGTGATTTACCCGCACTACGTGCGGGGGAATTTTCGTTTATAATTAATTATTGGTTATAACAATAATTCAGTATATAGTTGATTTGTTTATGGCTAATATATATTATTAATGTAGTTGTTTGTTTATTTGTTAAGGTTTTTGTGGATTGTTGTTTTGGAGATCGTATTTAGTCGACAATCATCTGATCTGTTTGCATTGTGTGGAAGTATAAAATGGCATCTAGAATTTCATAAAGTGTAAATAATAGAAAATCTGTAATATGAAAAACAATTTTAGATATGAAAATAATTAAATATTTTTTTCATTTTATAAATTAATTATCATGTTTAATTTTCATAAAACAATAATCAGAAAAGCCATTTTATAGGATTAAAACATTACTAATATATTACATACAATTGAAACCGATAAAGTTTTATGATTTTAGAAAAGTGTTAACCAAAACAAAAAGTATAAATCCAATAGAAATTCTTTATGATCAAAATATTTCAATTAGATGGACTGTCGTAACAGTATTACTAACAAAAAGGTAAGAGACAGGCCCATTAACAAAAGGTGGGGTCTTAAGACTCTTAACTAATTATTTTGATCCAATAACTAACCGATGACTTCAACAGAAAAAATATAAAGTCCTGAAAAAACTTTCTCTGCGTGTTTACATCTCGAGCTCTCCGCTCAACTTTGTCACTGGAGCTCTCCGAACAGTCATCTTTATCGGAGGTATGTAAATCCGATTTCTGCAAATAACTACAGTCATGTTTTATGAAAACAGATTATTTTTAAAAGTCTCTCATACAGCTTCTCTTGTCTTCTTAATCTCCGATGAAGGAGAGAACTTGAATTACTTAATCCATCTTGCATGTGTAATCGGAAGCTCCGGTACAGCTTTGCCGACGCATAATCAAGGATTTGTAAGTCGTTCTTCTTTTCTTTTGTTCTCATTTTTAATTTCTCTTGAATTTTCATTTAGATCGGGACATAAAAAAAAATCAATTCAACTATTCAGAGATGCATAAATACCCTATATGCTATCAAGGGTTACCCTATAATTTTTCAGAGATATGTACCACAAGCTTCTGATAATTCCTATTATATTCACCGATCTATGTAGTGTTGATAAGTATATGAATGTATTTAGCTTTTTTTTTGTTATAGATAATAAAGTTCGATCACTTTTTGCCTTTTGATTTTGATTTGTTTGACGATCTGAATTTAAATTTTCAAATTCGTTTCTTTTCTTCTTACTTAAACTCTTTCTTAGTTCTTGTATTTGATTTATTCTTTTGCAGACATCTTCAAAGGTCAAGATGATGAGGTTGGTGATGGTCATGATTTGTTGATCATGACAAAATAGTTTAAGTAACTCGTGTTAGATGTGTGATAGAGCAACTCGTGCACTTTGGTTTGTACTTTCTTCTCCTTAGTACAATTGCAAGCCTTTTTAATAAATACTGGATCTTTTCCTAACCTAATCACTACTGTTTAACGATGTGTTTTGTTTCAGCCCTTCACTTGATATATAACCATAACAAAATGCTTACGAATCCCAAGTCCTGGTAATTACTCTTTCTTACTCTGATATGATATATAACCATAGAACCGAACTTTACTTTGTATTGTTATTGTTTTGCTTCTTGGTTAAAATAGGGCGCACACTATTTTGCCTCTGATGTCTCTTTCCTTGCTCTCATGTTTAGGTAATTGCTGGAGCTTACAGTCATTCATTTACTTTTCTGGACTTTTTTTCAATGAAGCGGGTAAAGTTACATATAAAATCTTTTTGAGATCTTTGATTAAATGTTTTTTTTTCTGAAAATTATGATTACGTTTTCTTTACCCCATCTAGAATATGTCTCCTTACTCGTTCTTTAATACTCATTTTCGAGAACACCCCAATTGAGGCATAGATGTTTTCTTCTTTTTATCATGAATGTTTCTTATGTTTTCTTATGTTTTTACTTGTCGTTTTAGGAGGAACTTATCTTTCAGAGTGCTAAATTTTGCAAACAATAATTGTCCCTCATCTTACAGAAGTTGAGTTTTCTTTTTACATCCTCTATGTTAAAATGGTTTGAGATTAATTATCAGTGTCAATTAAGACTGGTTGATTCTCTGATCTTGAAATGTAGATTCGGCTCTACGCTAATCCCCGGATTGAAATGTAAAAGCTGCAGATCAACCTCAGTATTCTCGCTTCATTTCAATTACAAAGAAAACCTGTAAGTTTTTCCTTATTGTTCTTATTGTTCTTATTGTCATGATTCTCCTTATTGTTCCTTTGAATGATATTCTTGGTAAGTATCTGGTCAAACCATTGTCTCTGTTGGAATGTTTTCTTATGAATGTACTGATTACGATTAGAAAAATATTTTCCTTCCTTGCTAAAATGATTTGTTTATGTTGTCTCTTGCGTCTCGTTCCTGCTTATATGTTTAGGTAATACTAAAATTTGTCATTTGGAATTTGCATCAAAACTTGCGATGTAAATAATCTTAGAAAGCAATTTGAATAAATAGGAGTCTTGTTTTAGAAAGGTATATGCCTCAAACCTGTAATCAAAATTTACAGAGCAGTGTTGGATTATGAGGAAGAAAATTTTATATAAATAAACCATCATCAAATCATGAATGTCAATCTCAGTAGAAATATAATTAAGAACAATATAACATCGGTTGTTATCTTTCCAACCTAAAGGGAAAGACAACAACTACAACACTAATATTAGTAAAACATCAGCAATATAATACTCTATAGAAAATAACAAAGAATGAGTAAAGAATATAACCTCAGTAGCTTAGTAGCTTCAAGAAGTGCAAAAATAATCCTATTAATCGTGTCTGCCCTGTATTAGCATAACAAACTGTCTAACACATACACATAAAATATGAAATCATTTTTAACTGACCGTATACTTCTCTTTTGTTGGTTCTTTGAAGGTGATTTCTCTGAACAGAAGCAAAAGTTCGGTGACTGTGAAGTACATTTTTTGCTTGGTAGGGAATTGACAATCATCTAGGTATTTATATAGTTTAAAGTAGATTAGGGTATTCATCAATATTGTGTGTAGGAAATATCTCGAACACAATATCTTTTTTTTTAATTTTGTTAAATATAATATCTCATGAGCGGATATGAATGATATATGTTTAACATTTCAATGTTAAATGGGGTATGTAGATCTTTTAGTATAATATCTAAATGGTAAGCGAGATTGTTGGATATCTAGTTATATTAGTTTTTAATATTCTATTTTCTTGTTTTTTTATATTTTGTGCAGATTTTCTGGAAAGAATTAACGTAAATGGTGATCTCGGAAAAGATATTGCTGATCTTCAAACCAATACTCCTAAGAGAAAAAAAAATATATATAAGGTAATTTTCGCAGATATTCAAACCATCTAATTATTATGTTTGTTATTTAATCAAATATTCATAAGAGTATTGTAGATTTGGATTGTCTATATTTAATTTTTAAGATAAGGAAGTTGTCATTTAGTCTGATTGAATATGTACGTTTAGTAATGAAAGATTTATAGGTTTATCAAATAAGATAGGAGAAATCCAAAATGGGCGAGATTTATGGTTTGTTGGGAGGATAATATTGAATATTTATTATTAATAGGTATATATCTTAGATTTTGTTTGAATTTATGACTGAATAAAAATGATATTCGGATTTTGTGGAGTAAATTTTTAAATCTCTACAATGATAGTTTTGGAATATTGTCGATGATTGAAAAAGAAATGTATATTCGAATTTGAACTAATGTAGATTAAAAAAAGAAGTTGAATATTTGACTGTTATTTGAGAAATTTTCTTTATAATATTGGGCGATTTGTTTTTGGTTTAGGTAGTTACCAAAATTGTTGTTTAATGAAATTAGTTCAAATATTGGTTATATTATTGCAGATTTCGTGGAGCAAATGTTTAAATATACATTGAGAAGAAAATGTTAGTTTCCTAAAACTCTGGTACACGCATTTAATATCGTGATCTTGGTTATAACAAACCACAATATTGTTATAATAAACCACAACATTGGTCCTCTCTAATATTGGATACATGCAATCGATTCATTTTTGCAATGGTTTGAAATCGGTTCATTTTAAGTGATGAGGATCCGCGTGGTTTTAATGTCTTGATGGGTCGGGTATTTTAAGATGGCTGGGTCATGTCGAAATTTTTGTTCACTTTTGTCCAAAATTAAACCTGTAACCAAACACATTTTACTCAAAAGATCAGTGGCAATAGATGTAATTAGAAGGCTTTTTTTGAGTATTCTTTCAAAAATGCTCCTCAAATAATATTAGTAAGATTAATAGATAAAACAATTTTTTTTGGTAGTTAATTTTGTATGTTAATTTACCAAAATATATTATATACATCAAACTAATTTCCTTTTTAATGAGTATTATTTTTGTTTTTACTTTAACTTATTTAGTATTGATTTCTCATCAAAGTTATTTTTTTCTGGAAATTTTGACATGTTTACAAATTTTTTTTTAAAATTAATTAGAATGTTGATTTGACATGTTGTTAATGGTTGTTTTAAATCTTAGTTGGACACTCTTTAAACACTAAAGCTTCAACTTTATATAGTGATATATTTTTTATTTTATTTTGAAGAATAGCTTATTTATTATTAATTTATTATTAGATATTTAAATTTTTGTAAAAATATTTTTTTTTCATGGCATCAAAAATTCTTGGTACGGTTCTACTGGAAAATCTAGCCTTTAACACAGGAGGGACAAAGACTGACAACAATAACATTCAAGAAACCATCTCCAAGTTCCCTAAAGAGCAGTACAAGGTCAGTTCTGACCATAATGAACAGATTAATAATGGCATGATAGCTCAAAGCCCAGTGCAAGGCACCTCAGCAGGTATAAACATAATTTTCCTTGCAGATAATGGTGATATCCTAACTGTGACATTGCTTGACAAAAGCTTAGGATCGGTACCGTCGATTACTGATAAAAACGCAGCAACGTGATCATTCCAACAAATAACAATCAATGAAGCCAAACAGCATACCTCCACCATTGGAAGGATGATTAAGCCATATCCATACTTCTTGCCCTCCTCCGCCTGGATTTCATTCTTATTTTCTGTTCTTAAGATTAAACCTAGAAGAATCCAAACACACAAGTCTGCAGGATTGGCACAACCGTTTTTGGGCCAAACTTAATTGATCCTCAACCTTGTATCAATCCAAGGAACCTCGACTACATCTTCAAAATTCTATCCAAAACTAAAGAGGAGCTCAAGGATGTGAACTCTACAGTCCATCATGCCACTAGTTAACATCCGGAGATAGGGTGTGTAGTTGAAGAAACTAAGAAAAACCATTCTCATAAAAAAATCGAGAATACCCATGTAAAGAACGTTAGGAAGCTATGGCTCTAGAGGAGAAAGCAATTGATAGATGTGCATAATTTATCAGCTAAATCTTGAATTAGTACTCACTCTTCATTGAGAAGACTGTGTTTGTAGTATAACTCTGGGCCCTCTTGCAATTTCCAAGAGATTCACTCCAATCTTACATTACGAAGTTCAAAGAATTCATTGCCACAATGTCAATATTCCATGAAGACACAAGATTAACAGTTCTGAAGAATGGCAAGATTAAAAATTCAAGGAAGATCATTGTCTATCAACTGATAACAATCCAAGATGTACTCCACCGAGGTACAAGTTGGACAACAACTAAAGGAAAACGACAAGTATTTTTAGAACATTACAAAAATATCAATTCTCAAACTGCGAGTCATTATTCTGCTCCAAGAAATGACATGTTTGACCGAACAGATAAAAAGGTCACTCAAAAGGATTTCAATCTACGTGATATATAAGGAGTCTTAGAGAAATTGAGGTGGGACAAAACTAAAAGGTGAAGAAGGACAAGGCATGCTCGGCCAGAACAAAGAAGCCTTTTGTGAATACCACAAGGACAATGGTCACTCGACCGCAAACTGCTTCAGACCAAAAGGCGCCTTGACAGACTTGTACCAAAAGATAACTTGGGAGATATTGAGATCGAGGAATTGGTAACTTTGGTCTAAAGTGAAGGTGCATTGGAGTATTCAGATTCAAGTCATGAGCAAACAAAGAAGCAAATCAACGTAGTCATCAGAGAGTCAAATTTATACAGAGAAACAACGAGATTCATTAAGAAATATCCACAGCGCACTAAGACGAATAGAGCCAATGGAGAAGCCATGTGTTCTGAAATAGAGATTATTTTCTCTGAAGAAGATTTTAACTCAAAAAAAAAAATTGTTCTCATTGTATGTTTAGATATTGACACAAAATATGAAGTCTCCCATATTCTCGTTGATATAGGGAGTTACAGTGATATCATTTTTTGGAAACTTTACAAAATATGTGAATAAACGAAAAAAATATCAAGAGAGAAACATCGGTCCTTACAAGTTTTAGGGGAGATTCCACGACCTTGATTGGAATGATTGAAATACCGGCCACAACCTACAAAATGATAATGATGGTCAAATTCACATTCGTCAATCACAAAGCCTATACAACTTAATTCTAGAAACGCTGTGGCTACATATGATGAGAGCCTCAAAATTACTTACGATGAGGGCGTAAAGCTCCCAACTCCGGAAGGAGTCAGAGTCATAAAGAAGGACAAATAGGTATTAAGAACGAACGTTCTAAGATTTGAGGCGAAGTAAGTAAACTTTGCGATATCAAAAGAAAACGAAAGAAGCCAATTGAAGTTTCTTTTTAAATCAAAAATTCAAAAATGGATATTAATTAAATTATGGAGTGACTTGATCCTAATCCAAGTACATAGGCAAATTGAAAAGTCAAATATAATTACTACCACATCTACACTACTACCACAAGGATAAGAAAACAGAAAAATACATCAAGTAGAAGAAAATTCTTGTATTGATCACATTATGGGTTCAATGTTAAGCACACTGTTTTGAATAAACAAATAATTGCTAAATTAAATATAGATTTTATCGGGTGGAGAAAATAGGAAACAAGCAAGAGAAGAGGATAAGGAGAAGGAAAATTTGGCAAAATTAGGTAAAAAATGGAACATTTTTCCACATACACCTTTCTTTATTTTTTGATAAAAGTTGACTAAATTACCCTTTAAATAAATCTTATCAATTCAAAATAAATATTTTTAAAATCCAAAAATACAAAAAAATTAAAAACATTAGAAAATACACTTATGAGATTACATATTTATTTTTTCTGAAAATTTATATTCAAAATTGAAGATAATTTTATGTTCTACCATCTACAGACTGCTAGAAATATTTTTCTACTACTTGCTCTTTCTTCTATGGGCCATAGAACAAGATTTCTAATGTTTTCTCTATAGTCTACCAATCATAGAATATACATTCTACTGTTTACTCTATGTTCTACGGTTCAGATAGGTTTGGTTGAATACATTTTCTACTGTTTATTCTGTCTTCTACGGAGCGTGGAATATATGTTCTACTATAGCCGTAGAATATAACTTCTACCATTCTTTCTATGTTATACCGCTGGTAGAACACATATTCTATGAATATCTGAGAAAATTTAAGAAATATGGTAAAAGAATATTCATTGTATCTTATTAAATCTTTTTAGTTTCCATCCAAAATATTTGTCTAACGTCACTTTTTTTTGTTTTGATCGATCTCTTCTTCTCTTTTCATCTTCTTCTACAACCTTACTCTTGGTTTTTCACATCTGCCTATGATTTCTCATTTCTTCTTCTTCATTAATATGTTGCATATCTATGTAATGTGTGGTGTGTGGAAACCATGTTCCATTAATGGGTGGAAATTTACTGTTGATGGAAAAGAAAGAGGTAGATTGCTTGCTCTATAATCAAGTACTACTTTGAAGAGATAAAGACGATGGTCTCAGAAGAGTATAATCGAACAGAGAAGTGTAAATGTGCAGTTGAGCTCTTTACCTAGCAATTTGATCAGTAACAAATGATCTCCCCCAGTTTTTCTTACAACTGATCATCAAGTGAAAAATATTGTTGGGTTTGTAAGGAATCAAGTCTCGACAAATTTGTGTGTCACATTTACAGCTTTTTTTTTATAATTGTAACAATGGAATCAACATTGATGTGAATAAAGAGCCACCTTCGGATTCGTGTAATGGAGAAAACGATCGCAATTTAACTAAAAAAGCTGATGAATTTGCAACTATGGATAAGAAGACTGAAGACTTCAAATTCAATATCCCTGATGTTCCAGAATATGATGGTGATGGCGATGATGCTTTTTTGTCTGAAGATGAAGGAAAGAGTGATAAGATAGTTCAGTTTTCATTGGTGGAAGCTGTTAAGAAGAATCAATATTTCTGAAGCAAATCTGCTTCGTCGGCAACTTTGGAAATCTGTGCAATGAAACATAATTTTGACTACAAGGTTATGAAATCTGATACCCAATTTTGGTGTATACGCTGTGCAGAAAATGATTGCAATTGGGGTGTTCTTGCAGTGTCTTTGGAGGGTTCTTCATATTTCATTATCAACAAGTATGTGGCTGAACATACATGTGCTCCTTCAGGGAAAAACAAATTAGCTAGGACAGCCACAGCAAAAACAATTGGCAGTCTGATTATGCATAAATATGAGGGTGTCAAGGAATGCCCAAAACAGAATGATACCATCGAGATCATGCGTACAGAGCATGAATACAAGATTTCTTACTCTTTAGCATTTGACTCACGTGAGTATGCAATTGATGCTGTTAGAGGCATTCCTGAGGAAAGTTATGGTAAAATACCAAAATACTTGCATATGCTAAAAGAATCAAATCATGGTACTCATTCTTCTTATGAAACTGATTGCGATGGTAGATTTAAATATTTCTTTCTTTCGGTCAATCTCTAAGAGGGTTCTAAAAAGCCATTAGACGGGTCATTGTTATTGATGGTACGTTTTTGAAGAATAAAAACAAAGGAGTTCTACTAGTTGCTACAGCTTTAATTAGATGGTAACTCTAATTTGTTAACAATTGCATTTTGGGTTGTTGATTCATAGGATGACCATTCATGGGAGTGGTTTTTGAGGTAACTAAATGTTGTTATTGCAGACGAGCGTGGGTTGGCTTTTGTGACAGGTAGACATGTCTTAATTGGTAAATCAGTTGCTAAAGTTTACCCCCAGTCTAGCCATGAAAGTTGTATTCACCATTTGCTGAACAATGTAGTGACATATATCACGGGTAAAGGTCGGACTACTTAATTTGTTTTATTGCATACACTCAACTTTTCTGGATAAGGGGCGTAGCAAAGAAGGTATACAAGCTTACTGATTATCCAATAGAGCTCATACATCAGATATGAGCTCTTCAATTCGGACTAAAATCATCAAAAACTGAAAATTCAAAAAGTTGCAGAAAACTATGTTCAATCATAA
Organism: Isatis tinctoria; assembly: GCA_010577795.1. Classification (NCBI taxonomy): domain Eukaryota; kingdom Viridiplantae; phylum Streptophyta; class Magnoliopsida; order Brassicales; family Brassicaceae; genus Isatis; species Isatis tinctoria. Next base: position 20,676,456 of record CM021244.1, on the reverse strand, counting down.
GTTTTTATGGTAATATATGGACTACTCAATTTGGTTTCATTGCATATACTCGACTTTTCTGGATAAATGACACAGCAAGGAAGGTCTATAAGCTTTCGGATTATCCACTGGAGCTAAGATGCATCAGATATAAGCTCTCCAATTCAGACAAATCATCAAGAATGAAAATTTCATAAAATTGCAGAAAGCTGTGTTCAATCATAGGCTTTTATGTGAACATATGGACTACTCATTAGGTTTCATGGCATACACTCGACGCTTTTAATTAACGGACGCAGCAAGGAAGTTCTACAAGCTTACAGATTATCCATTGGAGCTAAGATGCATCAGATATGAGCTCTTCAATTTGGACAAAAATCATCTAAAACTGAAAATTTGCAGAAATTTGCAGTAAATTGCAGAAAACTGTGTTCAATCTAAAGAGAAAACAATTATAATACTAAAGATTCTGAAAAACTGAATTACAAATCAACTACCACTCTCATAAAATGTCTATAACTTCTGAATCGGGATACTTAGGAGGTACATAGTTTAACATCCTCTGAATCAACACCTCATCGTTTGCAGCTTACCATAGATCAACTGCATTTATGACGGGCCTCTTGAATGTTTTCATCATTTACTAATGATAAGTCTAGTCCTTGCATATTACACTCAATGAATTCCAGTGCATACACCCCACAGTCACAGCTACTTTTATTTAGAAACTGATTCATGGGCACATAGAGATCTGAGTTGTAATACTCCGGACGAAGGATTAGGACAGCGAACCAAAATAATTTTCGATGGACGATCAGGACAATTTTAAAAATTGTGGGATTTGGAGCATATATGCACAAGACACCAGAGGATCTATTGCATAAGGATTCAGGTCAAGAAACACTCAGACGCGACACAGAAATATCTTGGAAGTTAGATTTTTTAGAGGAAATGAGCAATCAGAAAAATAAATTCAAAAGGACAAGTTTTAAGCGACCATAAATTCTGGGAATTTTCGTGGTCATACTAGACACATGGAGGAAGGCATAGGACGAAGAAGAGTGAATTTTGAACGGGTGAATCATGAGATACACATTAAATACTCAGGAGGTCCGAAGAGAGGTAGTTGGAGCGAAATAATTCGAAAGGACAAGCTAAAACCGTCCAAAAATTCTGAAATTTGGAGGAAACAATAAGGACATCTTTCAGAAGACACAGGAAGAAGCAGATTGAATTTTGGATGGGTGGATCATCGGATGTGCATTTAATCCTAAGGAGGTATTTAATGAGGTAGTTCCAACAGCTAAAATCTATGGGGGAGAACTGTGTGCCTAAAGCTGAGTCAGTGCATGTGTTTCCAACACTGTGTTAGTAATGAGAGCTCTGGCAGCAGCTCAGACGACCACTTGTCCCCAGGGGAGTATTTTTGAAAGAAAATGGAACCAAGAGAGAGCAAATTGGAAATTTTTTGCATGTTCTCCAAATGGTGCCTTCTGGGGCTGATGAGTGGCTATTCTAGAAGCTTAAACTGATGAGTAAGCAGAGATACAAGGGCAGGTATCATTCCCATGAAATCCCTCTCCACTCTCATTTCTTGTTGGTCACTTCTCATTTGCTCATAAATAGCTGAACTCCCATTCACAATTCTCTGGCTTTGCCAAGCATAGAGACAAAAGTTTTTGTGTCTTAGAGGGAGAGACAGAGAGAGAGAGAGAGAGAGAGAGAGAGAGAGAGAGAGAGAGAGAGAGAGAGAGAGAGAGAGAGAGAGAGAGAGAGAGAGAGAGAGAGAGAGAGAGAGAGAGAGAGAGAGTAGGGCGAGAGTAGAGAGAGCTGTGTGTAGCTGGTGTTAGTGTTGGAGTCTCTTGCCAATCTTCCTCCTCTCTTCCTACTTGTTGTCTGGTGAGTTTCAGTGTAGTAGCCCTTCTTTGTTCTTGTTCTACACCATTATGTGCAAGCGTGGTGCTGTAGGCAAGGCAAGAGGTGGAATCTCACTTGCTTCCTCCTTTCTTTAAATCGTTTTGCTTGGTTGTTTAAGTTAATGCTTTTTGCTTGTTGTGTGTTGTTTTGAGTTGGTTGTTTGTGAGTTGTTTGCATGTTAGGGTTTCGTTAAGAGCTGTTTAGTCTTGGTCTAGTGTGCAGGCATAAGTAGTATTAGGTTAGGAGTCAGTTTAGAAATGCATTGATTGGAGTTAGAGTTGAAGTGTGAGTCTTTTAGTCTTGCATGAGGTTGCTAAGTTGGTTCTTTTAGCTAGTTGTTGCATGCATGGGTTAGTAGACATGAAAGACATATGTTTATTAATGTTAGGGGATGGTAACTAGAAGATAATTAGGAAGTGAATTTTGAATTAATTATGAATTAGTAGTATGCATGATAAGCGAATTTGATTTAATTTTTTATAGGAGGTTAAGTTGAATTCATTTGAGGTTTTTTGCATATAGGAATTTGATAAATAATTTAGTTGCATGTTAAATGAATTATGAATGAGGTTAGGATGCATTATTAGTGAAATTGGAATTGTTTAGAATTGTTAGCAATTCTGTAAGGAAGGATTGTTCATGTTAGGTTGTTAAAACTTTTGAAATTTATTTAGCTTAGGTGAATGAACATAGTATGCATGCTTGTTAGGTTATCGGTTTAGACTTGCTAAGTTGTGGAATATAGAATGCATGGCTGCTAGGTTATCGGTTAGACTTGTTTAGGTTGTTAGAATCTAGTGACTTCCTAAGTTATCGGAATTAGGCTAGTATGCTTGTTTAGATAATTAAGAGTTAGAGTTTTTTTCATGAAATTAATTTTAGAAATTGTTTAATGGAGTAGTTTGCATGTTAATTAATTTTAGAACTTGTGTAATGGATATATTATGGTGCATGTTAGATAAGTTTATTATGGTTTAAAGTGCATGTCTAGAATTTATAAAGTAGTTTAGGTTGCAGTAAGAGTTAGTATGCATGTTAGATAGTTTTATTAGAAGGTAGAATGCATGTTCAGGATTTATAAATTGGTTTAGGGCTAGTATGCATGAGTGAGTAGCTTGAGAGTAGAGTCTCGCATGATAGGCGTGAGTTCACTACAAGAAATGAAGGTGTAATTAGCAATACAATATAGCGCTTTTAATGTTTATGCTATAGTTGAGTCTTGGAAAAAATTCATAGCGTTTTGTTAAAGACAAACGCTATGATAAAATGAGTGCGGAAATAATTTAGCCGTGGCGCCTAATTTTTGGTTTTCTAGTTGTTCTCTCATTACACTTAATTTATAAAATGCTATTATAGATTAACCGCGAAAAAGATAAATTTTATTGTCCGCCAAAAGAAAAATAAAAAATACACCAAATTAAGTTAGGGGAAAATTTGGTCCAACAAACAAACGGGACAAGGGCTCAGATACTCTTATGAGACACAAAATGGGCTCAGATAATCCTCGGTGGCGAAATGACGAAATTGCCATTAATGAAGGTTATTATCGGATGATAAAGGTTAAATATAATTCAATCGGTAAGGTTTCAACGAAAAACACGGTAGCTCAGTGGTTACGAGCACGCGCACACGCACGCATCCAGGCGCGCGCCCAGGGTTCGAATCCCCCCATACGGGGTGATACCGAGTAATACCGGGTAATACCAGGGTAATACCGGGTAATACTAGGTAGTAGTGGTAATACCGGATATCGGTAATACCGAGTGGTACCAAAGACACACCTGGTAATACTAGAGACTAAGGTAATACCAGAGTAATACTAGGATAACTGGTTGGTACAACTAGGACGTTCATTTTCATTAAAATTATTAGAGGGGTAGTTTCGTCACTTCACTATAACGAAGAGTATTATAGATTCGTGGAGAGTGTTGTAGATCAGTTTCCTCCAAATAGGAGCATCTGAGACATTTTCCCCAAACAAAGGGACAACGTCTCATATGCTCTTTTACAAAAAAAACTGATCAACATTGCTCTCCTTCGATCAGTGGTACTCTCCAGAATGTGCTTAGACTCTTTTACCCTTAATGAAAACGGACCCACCCAAGCCCAAACGAGACCTTGACTTTGACTCTCGCCCTCTCTCTCTTCGCGCTCTCTCTCCTCTCCCCTTCTCTCTCCTCTCGTCTTCTCTCTCCTCTCGTGTCTCCGTCGACGAAAGACACTCGACCTCCGGCGACGTCCGTTCGACGCCGTTTCACCGCCTCCGTGTTCTCTGAATTTGAGGATCCCATTATTTTGTTGTGGTTTTAGAGATTTTCCATGAAAATGGGGAAATTAGGAGAAATGATAAGATTAAGTAATGATAATGATGCATTGGTGTTTAACGAATTTTTTCGGGTTGAAAATGAGTCGATATTGACTACAGCGCAGCTGAATCGTTGTGGATTGTAAATTTTTGAAATGTCGAGTAGGTCTTAGAAGCTGAATATTTGCGAAAATAGTATAACTAGTAATACTAGAAACACTGGGAGACGATGTATAACTGGTAATACTCGGGTATAGCTGCGAAGAAAAATACTGTATTGATTGAGACTTTGTGGGATGTTTTTGGGCAGGTTACGATGAGCAACAATGTGAACATACATTATAAATGCGAGGGACGCATCAATGGTCTAGTGTTCAAGACATCAGTTGAGGAGATAACTATGCCGATGATAGAAGCTAGGTTATACAAGAAGCTTGGGTTAGATGAAAGTAAGATTAGATTGCAATTAAGTTACATTGCTAGATTGGGTGGATGTGAGGTAACGTCGTATATTTGTGATGATGAGGATTTCTTGGTATATCTAACGCATTTTGATAGTGAGAACCATATATGTGTTTGCTTGTGGAGTTGCTTAGTACACCGGAACCGGCCGTGCAACAATCGAGGGCCGGAACAAGCTCTTATGGTAAGAATTATGAGCGTGTTGATAATGAAAGCGTAGTAATAGGAGCCAATGCCATAATTCTGCATGTTGACAACGGAGGTGGAAATGAAGAAGAAGAAGAGGATGATGATTCTGATAGTGATTCTGATAGTGATTCTGATAGTGATTCTGATGATGATTCTGATGTTGATGGTGATGATGGTGGGTGTAAAGGTGTGGAATCGTTGGATAGACGTGATTATTATGTTTAGGCACCACCTGTTGTTGAATGTAGTCAGAGTATAGAAGCATGGGAAGACGGTTTGGATTTGAGTATTGGTCAAGAATTTCGTAGTAAGGATGATGTTGTGGATGTGGTTCATAGAGGCACATTTGTTAAATCTTTCGGGTATGTCATTAAAAATTCTGATACGAAGAGATGGGTGGTAAAATGCACGCAAAAAACTTGTACGTGGCATCTACGAGCAGCAAAGATCCCAAACTCGGAGGCTTTTTCTATTAGAATGTACAAAAATATGCACACATGTAACCGTGCTACTCAAAGTGAAGAATGCAGCCGTAAGAGGAGAGGATCAGTACGACTAGTTGCAGCTATTGTGAGTGAGCATTATACCGGGATACTGAACTCTCCAACTCCTAAAGAGATCATCTCACTTGTGAAGAGGGTAGTTGGTGTAGAGGGTAGTCTTTTGACCCTTTATCGTATTTGGTTTGTCATCCGAACTTGATCACTTGATGTCTCCTTTTATGGAGATTTATTATATATTTGCTTTGCCTTTAATTGTTCTGGACTTCTTGCTTGTTTCGCTTTTAAATCCGAACAAAGGCTTGTCTTCGGGTTATAAGTCTTGATAAAGGCAAATTGGGCGGCCGGTATATCTTTCTTCCAAGAGGGCGGCCGGCCCGTTTTGCGGAATGAAGGGTGGCTGGCCCGTCTCTCTACGGAGGACGGGCGGCTGGCCCGTTTTGCAGAGCGAAGGGCGGCTGGCCCGTCTCTCTACAGAGGACGGGCGGCTGGCCCGTTTTGTAAAGTGAAGGGCGGCTGGCCCGTTTCTCTATGGGGGACGGGCGGATGGCCCGTTTTTGCAGAGCGAAGGGCGGCTGGCCCGTCTCTCTACGGAGGACGGGCGGCTGCCCGTTTTGTAGAGTGAAGGGTGGCTGGCTCCTCTCTCTACGGAGAACGGGCGGCTTGCCCGTTTCTGCAGAGCGAAGGGTGGCTGGCCCGGCGGCTGGCCCGTCTCTCTACAGAGGACGGGCGGCTGCCCGTTTTGTAGAGTGAAGGGCGGCTGGCCCGTCTCTCTACGGAGGACGGGCGGCTGGCCCGTTTTTACAGAGCGAAGGGCGGTTGGCCCGTTTCTCTAAGGAGGACGGGCGGCTGCTCTTTTTGTAGAGTGAAGGGCAGCTGGCCCGTCTCTCTAAGGAGGACGGGCGGCTGCCCGTTTTGTAAAGTGAAGGGCGGCTGGCCCGTCTCTCTATGGAGGACGGGCGGTTGGCCCGTTTTGTATTGCGTTGGAGTGTTATTCCGGACACTCGAACTTCAGACCAGGTTGTCTTTGTGAACATTTCCTGGGTTTAATGCAGTATCTTGTTGTTGCAGTGGACCAAGCTTGTTCAGATCCCTCTTTTGACTGAACGCTTTTAAAATCTCGCATCAGA